>CM029546.1:27270702-28648219 GCA_017141385.1 Sogatella furcifera
AAACTAATCGGCCAGAGTTTGAGGCGTTAAAAATTTTAACATTACCATCAGCTGATGATTAAATTTTCAATATCTGAAAACAATAGCAGCTGAAAGTTTACGATTTTTGTGGTACTACCAACCTGACAACAATTAAGTTGTATGAGCATGCAATTTCCAGATCATTTTTTTGTTTTAATAAATAAATAATTTATACAATAATGAGATAATTATTGATTCTAATATCTATTTGGAATAAGTACATTCGAATATTTTGCTACTACTATCACATTTCAATACTTTATTCATTTGAACGTTTTTCCACTTTGACACGGTGGAATAACGGCGATTAAACTAGCAGAACGTACGTGCAACCGGCCCATAGTACAGTAAAATCCCCAAGCCTAAGCCTCACCTTTTTGACATATTCTTACCCTTACAGTACACTTTACATTGTCCCATCTCTTACAATTGTCCGTTACAGCTTGCGCCAACTATACTACTGTACCTAAATTGTCTATTCAGCTCTCTAGGATATAGCTTAGGTTATAAAAATTATAAGTTGTATGATCTTGATGTGATGAAGAGTATCAATCATTATCCTTAAATGATAATAATAACTCTATTTGTTTACAACTCTATTATTCAATTTAGTGCCTTTTCCTGATCATATCTTCAAATTCTCTACTGGGTCCTCGTCCTGCTATTTTTACTTTTCTTGTTGAATTTGATTGGATTATCATACCAAAATGAGTCTTATTATAAGAATGACTCTTATTGATGATCAACTCTTTGAGGATAGTCTAAAGCTGCCTTTGAGAGCGAGTTGTCGTTCGCCAACCGCCTTAATTTTTGGCGTCAGCTCTATGACTTTGGTCACTTTCTATGAACCGCGTTCCAGTCTGGTCACCTACTTGTTTCTTTGTTTTTTTTTTTAATACTTTAACAAGGTTCCACATGAATAGGCTGAGGTGCAGGTGAAAGGCTAATACAGAATTGGGTGCTTTTCCTGGAAAGGCTCCGCCCATGAGCCATTTCTCTCAAAAATATACGCACGTAGTTCCGGAGATTGAACCTGCAGGGAGGGGGAACTGTATTCAGATGAAAAATCTTCTTATATTTGGACTCGGATTCATCATCTAGGCCTACCTATTTGCATTTTGAAGAATATTTCAATTTGAATAAATTGTTATAATTTTTTTCTAGGTGAAAGCTTCAGAAATCGTTAGAAGTGATGCTTATCCAGTAAATTATACTCTGAGATTTCCTCGAATAGAGAAAGTGCGATATGACAAAAGATGGGAAGATTGCCTCACTTTGAAAGAATTCCATGAGTTACGATTGGTATGTTGAGCTATTTTTCTACTCAAAAGTTTTCATCAAATTTTATCTTTTATAGACTTCTAAATTTTTTATTCACATTGAGAAAAATTTACTCCATCCATTTGTTAATATCACGTCCCAAATCCTTGTGTCTGTCTGTACGCAAGATATCTACCGTAAAAAATGGAGGGTCGTACAATTTAATAATTTTAAATGAGCATGAGTGAAACAAATGAGTTGAATGAATCATGAGCTGGAAAGAAAGAGCTATAGTTTGTTGAGATCCGATGACTTTAACAATAGTTAGAGGTATCTTCAAATTGATATCCTTGACGGCCTTACTATTGAACATATCCAAAATTCAGGTCGGTAAGTGGCTTTTCTGCTAGAAATTGATCTAAAAGACATTACTACCAATGTAAATCTCAATAAAAGCACGTATTAATTTTTAAGAGACCATTTACCATTTACCCCATAAATAGTGTTTTTTTCAATACTAGGATTTCTTTTCAATGCCCTATGTGAAAAATATTATTCACTCAATATACATCAAGTTTTATTATAGGCCTACTACAGGGTGTTTCATTAAGGACGCTACCCTAAGTGCACGATTGTGGTAGTAATACATGGGTATATGAAAGTTCCCTAAACCTGTATTTTGGCAACAGTGTATTCAAGGTCAATTGCCCCTGAGAGTTACAATATGCTAGTCTGTCATTAGTACTGTTTTCTGCGTTGTGTCAGAAATGATTTTTCAATGAAAATCTTTTTTCTAATATTTGTGCCCCCCAGCTCTTACACCTGCTGACTTTTTCCTATGGGGTTAAGTTATTTGAAAACCATAGTTTACAAAAAATGATCCTCATTGCAATTGCTGAATTGAAAGCAAATATTGAAACCGAGATTTCGAACATTAGGAAAAGTTGCACTTCCCAACATCAAATGTAAAATTGTAAAGTTAATTTAATTGAAGGTGAAATTCATAATCAATTTATTAAGAATTTGTATTTTCTGAAAATAAAATGGTAAATTATATAGTGTAATATCTTAAATTGTAATAAATTTGACAACTTTGGGTTGTGTCCTCGATAAAACACCCTGTATATTCAACTAATAATATACAAATCAGAAATACATTAAATAGTTAATTATACTGTCTACTCTTTTCAAAATTGTATTTTTCTAGTTGATTTTTTGAACACTGTAATATATTTGGTTGATGCGAAATAGTATATTACGCCACAAGCCTTGAAGTGAACGTTTACGGTATGAGGATAGTTTCCCGGGCGAGGCTTGCCGAGCCTGGGAATAATTCCGAATACCGTAAACAAACTTCCTAGGCGAGTTTGCGTATATTTCTTTTCGCCTCACTTCAGATAAGCATTATCAATCAAATTTCATTTAATCAATACTTCACGATTAACAATTCAATCTGAATGAGGTTATAGCGATTGCTGATTCAAACTGATAACTGAATAGGTTAAAAAGTTGCACTGTCACCCGATCTAGCGGATGGCTTGATAACTACTACGTTAATCCTGTCAGCTGCTGTTGTCCACGCGCGGAAAGAAAGTCCTCGCATGGAAAGGAAGTCTTACCGCTCGAGGACAACAGCTGACTGTTTGCGTATGTAAATGACGACTTTCAAGTCTACATAGGGACCGGTAAGCAGCTTCTTTCTGTGAAGTGTTTCGAAAAAGTATATTTGTCTTCCAATTTTACTTATTTAAAAGAATATTCTTCAAATGAGAATAATGAAAATGTATTGAACATATTTTGCAGACTGCTAGTGGTAAACTATGTTCATCGCACATCCAATCCACATCGGAAGTTCGTAGCAAAAGCAAGCGCATTCGATTGGCGCAACCTGTGGCCGCAGTCAGCGGTGACCGTATCAGTTTCCACGCTAAAAGTGTGAAGCGTGTCACTAATCTATTCGAGGGAAAAGAAATCTGTGTCTTCTCTGGTGATCAAGAGAATACAAAAAGCAAATTGAAACCAAAATTGCTGAAAATGGTGGAAAAGTAACACAAAATCCAGGTAATTATTCTTCCTTTTGAAGATTATTCTTCAAATATATCAGTAGGCCTTCTTAATTTGATCCAATTACTGTTTATGAAACCTATTTAGTAAAAATAGATGTTTTAAAATCAAATATACTTATTTATTTATTATTTACAATTGCACTTATAGGGGAAAACACAAACACATTTTACTGATTATCATGAAGAATAATGAGACAAATTCTTCAGAATTCCATTTTAGATTAACTTATGACATTCTCATAGTTAATTTCAAATAATATATTTTATTATAATTAAAATAATCAATTTAATCTTACTGAACTTGAAAACATCTATTTAAACTTGAAAATTTCTATTCTATTTGAAATAAAACAAATATATCTGTACATTGGTAGTACTCAGTAATGAATTCTGGTTAGTTTTATTTAGTGTATTGCTTTACAGAATGATTTTTACGTTAATTTTTCGAATTGATGGTTGTAAATTACAATATAATATATAGCCTATAGTACAGATACATTGAAAAACTTAATAGGTCTCTTCATTTCTTACTCTGGAAAGGTGATTTTCATCTTGTAGATTCTTAATTATTTCTTTCCAGTCCACAGAAACAGAAACTCAGTTTCACAGTGATTCGATAATGTCCCGTTGTATAAAGGATGGGTGTACCACCTGGTTCTCCATGTTTTCATTCGTGAGAAATGAGGTTATAATATTGCGAAGTGGAACAACCCGTTGGGTCTCCCCACTATTAGAAGCATACGATAAATAATAATAAAGGATGAGTGTGCATTGAAATTTGTGAAAGGCCATTACTATATTTTATTGTTTTATAGCTTTCATGCTATAGTCTGTACAAGCAAAAAAGACCGTCTGGCAAGATAACTCCAGCTTGGTCAATATTGGTTCAAAAATTATTCATTTGGTCTCAATCGTAGGAAACATTCTGATCTACAATTTTAGATCAAATTAATATATTTAGAACCAATATTGACCGAGCTGGAGTCATTTTCTAATCTTGCCAGAGATTCTTCTTTGCTTGGACAGATTATACAGGCATAGATGTGAAGCTGATTCTAAAAGTTTAACGCTAAATGAACAGATAAGTTTAGCATCATGATACCAGAGCACCATATCATATTATATTTGCAACTTAATAAATTAAACTTTTCCTGTACTACAATATTTGTTAACGTAATTTATTTCAGGTAAAGAGACTCATTTCATTATATGTGGTTCCGAGAGAAATTCAATCCGAGTAAGAAATGCAATTTCATCGGGCAAGCATGACATTGTTACAGTCAACTGGTTTCTACAGTGCATCACCATGGGTTTCATAGTTGATTTTCATCCCAAGGATTTGATATGTATGTGTGAGGACACAAGTCAGAGAATGAAAATAATGTATGATGGGTATGGAGACAGTTTCACTGAGCCGGCATCAATTGACAGCTTAAGAGAAGTTTTTAATAGAATTGAAGAAGAGGTGAGTTGAATTTGATCAAAACTTCTTTCTTGAATACATTCTCTCCTCATAAATCATCTGAAATTCTCATGTATTCCATTTCATGAGCAAGGCTTCATTTTAAAAGGTGAACTTAATGGATAACCAACAGCTCTATCCTATCACCGCTTCTGGTGTTGTTGACATTTGAACTTATTCAGATTAATATGTTGTAAAAGTCTGATCGAATCGAAATAGTGCAATGAACTTTCAGTTAAAACTGGCTAATCTATTTTACAAATTATCTACGAGTGAATAGTACATTTATTGAAAGAAATCGAAAGTGATTTTTTATTTCATGATGACCTCTTTCTACTCCTCCAGTTGCCAATTCCAGTTATGATATAATATAATACTCAGCTCAGTTATCATGAAAATCTATTTAAATGCGTATATGCGTATATATTAAGATTTCATTAATATTTCGAATGAAATATCATGATCTCACTCCTAACGTCTTTTGTTTCCAGAGTAATGTTGAAGAACCGATGTCAAAAAAAGCCAAGCTCAAGCTTGACAATCTCTTGTTCGGTGGCCCCAGCCCATATGCAGTATTTCGCCAATATCGTTAATACTTTCATAATTACAATGTGAGTATAGTTTGTATTGAAAAATAGGCCCATATATTATTGTTAAATAACTTCTTGGGAATATTACCAGTTACAACATATTCTATTTTTAAGTTTATGGTATTATCAGATAAAATAGAACTCCATAGATCTAATAATCCAAACAGATTCTCTCTTTCTCTCTCTTTCTTTGTAGGAGAGAATAATGAAAAAAATAATAATTCAGACAGAATCCTCCTGTCTCGCGAATTTTTAGTTCTAATTTAATTGAATTTCGGTACTCATGGGGATTTAACGGTTTTAGAGTGATAGACTTATCCATTTATGAGGATATAACAGAAACTCTAATGGTTACTTATTGGTATATGGAAGAGCTGTGGTATTAAGGGGGATATGAGGGGAATTTAGGTACTTGAAGAACGAGGTTGAGATACGAGAGAAAGTCCAATACTTATGAAAATATCAGAAACAGCTCTTGTTATATTGAGTTCTATAATAGCTTCCTTTATATATTAAAGGAGGCTATAGTTCTATACGTAGTATAAGACATCAATTACTGTTTCACAAAAATGATAGTTACACAATATTCATTTACCTCATCTAATTATTAATATTTTAGTCATTGGTATACAGGCAGTGTTGTGCTTGTGACAGTACGCCATACCAATGCGCTTCTTTGAATACGTGATGTGTTGCCAAAAAGTGTAGAATTCGTGTTTCTTCTTTTCATGCTTTTATTGCAAAAACTATCTAGATTGTAAGCCTAGAAATTTTCCTTAATAAGTTTAATTGAGTGGGTGCAGGGGTGTGTAGTGTACTCTTAGTGGCTTCTTGGATTTGAGATTGTTTTTATCGTTTTATGTCAATTTTATGCCGAAAATATGCTGAAAATACCAGGTAAACGCTTAGAAGAGGTTGGATTTTGTTAATTTTTCAACTTGAATTATGGTTCAAGTTAAAATCTAGGATTCAAAACAGATAGAAAACAAAACAGATAGTGAGCTGCCGTGACCTTCGATTTGCAATGGAAGTAGATATTCTCAGGATGGGTTTATTATCGGGAAGATGTTGGACGATGGACACCTTTTTAAAGATCCATCTCACTCGTACTCCAGTTCATCAAGGGCTACGAAAAATGAGAATCTAGGGCTAAGAAAATAAGGGTTGAAAGGATCAAATATACAGGAAAAATTCACTACTGAAGAGGTGTTTGATATATAAATAGATCTGAAAATTGAACTTTGAAACTTTTTAGGGCTATTTAAAATAATTGAAAAATAAAATGAAAATCAAATACCCTCTTAAAAACTTTAAAATGATTAAAACACAGACATGTTTCGGCACGATTATTATTTTACCCACATTGATAATGGGCTGAATGTCCCGAAACATGTCTGTGTTTTAATAATTTCAAAGTTTTTAAAAGGGTATTTGTTTTTCATTCCATTTTTCAATAAATAGATCTCTAAGAAATTAAAAACAAATTTCCACAACCAGGAGACTATTCTTATTTGAAAAATCACGGATGTCAGTCTTGGGTCAAAACTTCCACAAAAGAAGATTGACTAGACTTACGTTTGAATTCGGAAAAGTAATATCTCAGATGGAAAAGATTTTTTTGAAATATGCTGGAGAAGAATTACCTACAACTGCTGGTTTGAGAAGTGTGTTTGAGAAGTTGATTAAAATAGAGAATCATGATAATTATGGTCAAATAATTGATTTGTTTGTGAGAAGAAAGGCAATGATGATAGTGCAATACGGTATCCAAATAAAAATAAACTGAACATGAAGAACAAAAAAGATGGCCAAAAAATTATGCTAGGAGACAGAAGAATGGAGAGAAAGCACTTTCATGGCAGCACGTGGCAATATTCAAATATTGATGATTTGTGTAAAAATGTGTAAGGCAAATATCCCAATTATTGACATCCTAAGGCTGAGGCCGCACTGCCGGTGGGTAGAGCCTGGAGGGTGGAGGGTAGTTGATAATCTATAGAACATACACACCATCCATAGTTATACATCGTATGAATGGTATGACGTCATTCTGTTTTTTGAGGTTATGTTGTCCATATTTAAGAATTTCAAGATGGCGGCCGAACACATACCATTCATACGATGTATTACTTTGGATGGTTTGTATGTTCTATAGATTTACCAACTACCCTCCACCCTCCAGGCTCTACTCACCGGCAGTGTAGCCTCAGCCTAAGAGAGGAAATGATTTTTGACCTGTATAAATCTATAAAGACCAAACAATAAACATTTAAAATATATTTAGACTAACTTTTGTTATTCATTTTGTAGAGTTAAATGAACATTAACAACTAAAAAAGAGGTAAAAACCCTGATATAAAAATAAAAAATTACCTGATATCTGCAAATCCTCGTATTATTGACAGCTGATTTCGGCTATGTCCTAGTTATTGACAATATTATGACCCAAATATTGACACAATTTCCTAGGCAAAAGAAAAACTGAGAGACACATTCATTCAACTATCGAAAATTCAATAAAAACTTACACCCAGGCCATATATGTATTTATAAACTCTTCTTTATGTTTTTTATTTCTGGATGGATGATAGTTTAATGATGTCTTCATCAGGATGGAATAAGATGTCTTCTTTTTCAGACCATTTCCATGTTTCTGCACCTACCAAAGTCATCACTTTGACTATTACATAGAGGTACTACTTTGACATAGAGGTACTTTGGATACTAGATTCCATGTTTGTTTGTAGATTCAGGAAGGTTCGAGTTTCCTCTCCATTAAGAACTGTGTCTCATCTAGATTACAGTAGTTGAATTTATGGCTTCAATAGCAAAATCACAAAATCTATTATGGCTTCGATCACAAAGAATGTCTTTGAGATTTACCCTTGATGCTAATATCTCAATTTAATCTAAGTTGATACCAGAGAAGTCTGAGTCCGTTATAATTGAGAGAAGCATGTCATACTCCATTGATTGAGGTTTATACTTCATGTCATACTCCATTGACCGGCTTTTGAGGTTTTTCAAAACTAGAAACTAGTTTTAGACTTTAGTCTTTAATTTCTATGTCCTGTTTCCATGTGATGTTGAGAATATTCTCACAAAAACACGTTATTTTCATTGTCAATTTCATCTTCTAAAACAGACAAAGCAATTTGATATTTTGCTTCATCATTAGTATCAGCTGTTGTCTTCTTATTCTGAATTGTGTCACTGACAAGAGTATTTTCTGGTTCAGTTACTTTAGGAATTCGATGGCATCAACATTCTATGGGAATATCCCACACTTTTTGAATACATTTGGCATCACCATTGGTGTTACTGATTTTTAATAGCTTTTTCCAGGAGAGAACCGAAATCCCCCTTTTCAGTTTTTTACCAATGTTCTCTTCTTGTCGTCTCCAGTTATTTACTTCTTCACTCCATGCACTTTCTAAAGTACGAAATACTGCCACGTTCATTGGTTGAATCATGTGTGTGGCATTAGGGTACAAGGCCACTAGAATTATGCAATTTTTTCACAAAATTCAATTGTGTGGATGCTTTGGTGTGAAGAATGGTCATCAACGAAGTAAATGAAGGGAAAATCAATTTTCTCCTTCAAAAGTCACGGATGAAAGATGTTTGCGAAAAATTCGTAGAACACAGCTGTAGTCATCCATCCATTTTTGCTTTTTCCAACTTCCTAATCTGGAGGAAGTTTAGCAACTATGTCTTCAGGAACCCGCTCGTATTGATAAACAATATTATTGAGGAACAAACATCTCCATAGGAATTTCCACTAACCATAACAGTAAGACATTCTTTCTCATTGTGTCAACAATTGAATACACACATTTTCCACCTCTTGAAAATAAAACTTTACTTCCCAGTGGGTTCAAGAAAAATGCAGCTTTGTCAGCCTTAAATACTGAGAACCTTAAATAAGTTGGAATCTTGCAAGGATTTTGTGATTTCTGCATTCCACATGCAATGTTTTGATTATATAACTTACCCCCAAAAAAGCATTGTTACCAAGATAACAATTTACGAAATAACAATTTACCAAGATAACACAAAATTTACGTTTTCAAAAAAGATTATTTTTTCAAGTTTTTTAGAGGATCTATTCAGGTGTTAAAATTATCAATTTCTATTTAAAATTGATTGAGGAATTCTATGAAACTGGTTTAAAGTTTGTAACATTAACGGTTTTTGAGGTAATGGAAAAGTATGCTAAAAATAACAATTATTTAACAAGGAAGGGTTGTAACTTGATATGAAATCATAAATTTGTATTTTTGATAGATGGAAGTAGAAAAGAATCCAATTCTAAAGGAAACGTTAAATGGCGGTGATATGTTGAGTATTGTGATATGTTTATTCTGTTTTGTCTTCTTCTGTTCACAGTTTCTTAGATTTGTATTTGTATAAGATTTACACAATCACCGCCATTAGACAAGTTCCATACAAGAAAAATACAAATTTATATTCATTCATTTATTTTATTTATTCATACACACACTTGAAACAGGAGGAAAAACTAGACAGAGCCTTTACTATTTATCTCCAAATAGATCTTGATAGATAATTTTGAGTTTATGATTGATCATATTGAGTTATAACCCTTCCATTACCAAATTCCATGAAAAAAATGAAATAATGTTCAAGTTGATTTTTATCAATATTATTCATCAATGAAAAACACATAGAACTAGTTTTCAACCATCACCCCCACCCAGATTTAAAAATTAGGAAATGTTGCTTATAAGCAACAATGCGTCAGCTTACAAGCAGAAGGCACTAAGTCAAAAATGATAATTTTGAGAAGAACGATTTTGAAAGTTTGCATGTTTACTATAATTATCTGTGTTATATAATAAGATTTTTTCTACTCTACCATTTGTTTTGAACATTTATCTGATGATCTCACTCACTTTTAATGCTATTGATAATTATTGATATCCAATAAATCCGATTTTGTGTGGAAGGTACACGACTTTGTGCTTTCTTCCTGAATTGAAAAACTGACTGATGAGCAAAGAATTCAATGCTGATCTGTTCCTCCCATTGATAATCAGGATTATGAATGACGAAAGATCAATTAATTCCATCTTAGAGTTAATTTTATTTTCTGATTATATTTAACAAATAAATCGAAAGTAATGAAGTTACTGAAAAAGTGTTCTTATTAGGGAATAACTTCCAGAAATGTTCATAATTCCTCCTCATCAATTATTGGCAGCACTTTTTTGGCAGTGTCACTGGTTGGTAGTGATTCATACCATGGGTGGAAGATTTCAGGAATAACTCCTTTTCTACACAGATCAAGTAGATCGTTTTTCTTCTGCCTGGTGATATTTATTTTTGCCTTGTATAGGGCTAATTTCTTCAAATCATCAATTTTTTTGTACCTGTTTGATGTTGGTCGTCGTCCAGGTCGCCGCGCACAAATATTAATTCTAGCGTAATCTTCTGAATAATTGTACTTGTACTGCAAGATGTTTGGTGCAGATTTTTCATACTTGAAGCACTTCACCTTCAGCCAGTTGATTTTTTTACCATCTTTGTCAACATTTTTATTTTTTATCAGTTGGTCTGACAGATTTTTTCAAATCCAAAAAGTCAGTGAATGAAGGTTGACATGGAGGTTTGTTGCTTTTTGATTTACTAGCTCTTGCCAACTTGAAAATATTTATGTAGTCATTCACACAGTAAATTGGCATGAATTTCTTTCTAGATTCAATACTGCTGTGCATTGAGTCCACTTCCATGAATTAGTGGCCACTCTCAAGAAACTTCTGTTCTATTATGTCGACTTTGGTTATTTGAACTGCATTCATAAGAAGAGCAGCTACTTGAAGATTACGATTTTGCCCTCCACAAGTGTCTGAGAACACAGTCAAATGTTTTATGTTGTCAGGCAAATTTTCAATATATCTGAGAAGACAGGTACCAATTTCAGAGCTCCCTCTGTGTCCATCAATCTCGGTCCAAAAAAAAACAGAAACCATTATTGGGAGCACCAGCCTCGTAGATTGTAAAATTGTATGCATTTAGCTTTCTCTTATAATAAGCTAATGATACATCACAGCTTGGTAATTGAAGCACGCTTTGTAGATCGAAAGTGGCTGACATGAAAGTGTTGTCTGTATTGGCCCGTTCTTTATCTCTACTTTTTTCTTCCTGTGCCTCTGAGTGACGACGCCGATGCTCATTGTACTCTTGCTCTAAATCAGCTTTTTGTTCAACAGTACTATTCTCAAATCGATTGCAAAGAACACATTGATCCTTTTTTGGATGAAAAAATGAATAGTTATAATTGTTACAAAATGTTCGCCTGTATGTAATTTCTGATACAATATCTTTTTGTTCATCACCATCCTCTTTGCATTTTTCTACATAAAGAGCATACATTTTATCAAGTTTTATCATTTTTTGCAAGTTTGCAAACTTTTTATCAAGATATTGTCTTTTTGAAGATTTCCTAACATAATGGCTCTCTACAGACGGGAAGGATTCAATGTGTTTTCTTACTTTATTTGGGCGTTTTGTTTGCTGGAGAATTCTTTCCTCTGTTGTCTTTCAAGGCATAGAAACCTTGTTCATCTTTACCCGAAAATGCACTAATAATAGCTTTATTCGAAATGCACAATGTCTTTGTAAAAAATGCCATACAAACTCTGAATTCGGAGTCATTTTTAGAAAAAAAGTATTGCTTTACATTTGTTCGAGCACACCCATCATTGATGCGAGGTCTCCGAGACTTAGGCTCTGATATTGCAACATTTATAAAAATGAAATCTTTTTTTCTCTCAAATGTGCTCAAAGCCCAATACTTTTCACATAATCTTATTCTTTCTTCTTCATTGCATTTGTAGATACATTTTGAGCAATCAACTGGCTTTGGTTTCTTAGCTTTCAAATTCCCTTTATAGTCTGAGTAAGGAAGACAGCTATCTCTCAAACTCTTTTTTCCTCTCTTCCAATTATTTTTATTCTCCTTTGTCCACCTACTTCTCTTTTTTATCTTATCTTCTCCATCAGTAGGAATTCTATCAACTTCAGTAATGTTATCATGTAATTCAGTAAGGATACTTCTTTCCTTTGGTTGGCCTACTTCAATAATTTCTACTTTTCTGTCCTCAGAATCACACCTTTTGTCACTTCTTGAGGGTGAATCATCTTTTTTATGAATATCAGTAAGGATACGTTTCCTTTTTCTTGGTACTTCAACCTCACCGTCCTCTGAATCACTCCTAGAAGGCAAATAATCTTCATCACTATTATCACAATCACTAGCTATGAATGTTTCTTCTGCTCCAAACTCTATATCGCTATACTGATTTGGAACATTGAATGATGAGAGCTGGCTGATATCAGTGTGTTCTGTATTAATTGTCTCATGAAAGTCCATATCAATAGCCTCAATAATGTCTCTGTTCTCACTGACAATCCACAGTAAGAAAGTTCAAGTCACCAACCTGGAAAACTTGTCTTGATGTTGTAGTAACTGTTTTCTCTGCTTGAAAATTGAGATTGCCATCTTGAATAAGAATTTCTGCTGAATTGTACGGATTCAAATCACTGTTACTTCTTATATAGTAAAAAACGACATGTATTTCAAAGTTAATTTTGGTAAATCACTTACTTATGGCTTAGTGAAGTGGGATGCATTTCACTCCTGAAGAGGAGCTTCATCAGCCTGCCACCAGGGGGGACAAGTTCTTAGGGGTTGGACTGTGTGGCCATGATGTGTGAAAAAATGGTATTTGATTTGAAGTGTATTTGGTCATTTATAATGTTTTGTCTGTTCTGTTTGAACTGTTTGTAAATTTCATATTGCTCTAGTGTGTTCAGTTTCTGGCTTTTGTGATGTATATGTAGTATTTCCATGTCAGTTTGAATGTCTTTGTGTTGGTGTCCTGTGCTTATTAAATGTTCTGCAAATGTGGATTCTGAATTTGATTTTAATGCTTTTATGTGTTCTTTGTATCTTATGCTGAAACTACGACCAGTCTGCCCAATATAATATTTGGGACATGTATTACATTTTAGCTTGTATACTCCTGTTTTTTTTGTATTTTTCATTTGAGTTGTCTGATTTGAATGTAGCTGTCTTCTGTTTCAATTGATTTTTCAAGTTGTTATTTGTCCTGAATGCTGTTCTGTAGCCTGATTTTTTGAAGATGTGTGCAATTTTTTGTGATTTTTCATTGAAATATGTTAATGTGATGTATTTGTTTGAATTTGGGGGGGTTTTCTTCTTGTTTTTCATTTTTTGTATGATTTTGTCAATGATGTTTGTCCTGTATCCATTGCTTTGTGCTAGGAATTTTATGGTGTGCAGTTCTGTCTGATAGTCTTTTTCTGATAGTGGGATGGTTAGCAGCCTGTGAATCATTGAATTGAAAGCAGCCATTTTATGTTGTTGTGGGTGGTTGGAAGTTGAGTGTATGAGGGTATCTGTCATTGTAGGTTTTCTGTAGATGTTGAATTTTGGTTTGTTGTTCATTTTTGTGATTGTGAGATCTAAAAAGTTCAAGCTGTTTTTGCATTCATATTCTCCTGTAAACTGTAGGGTCTTGTGTACTTTGTTCAGATCTGAGAGCAGCTGTTTGCACTGTCTAGTATTTCCTCTGTAGAGCAGTATTATGTCATCCACATATCTTTTCCAATATATTATTTTTTCCCCATGTGTTTTCAGTATTTTGGTCTCTTCCATGTGCTGGAGGAATATTTCTGCAAGAATGCAAGATATAATTATACTATTCAATAGAGGATGAATTCCTCTACATTTCAAGACCAAAATTATAGCTCTGCCTTCATTAGTAATCAAGTTATAATTTAATTTAATAAATTAAAAATTAAAAATTTTTAAGCAATTGGAAAAGCAGATTTTTGGGTAGTGTTATAATTAACTAGTAATCAAAGGAATATAATATATGATATTAAAGAGCATATTTTTCTCTACAATTTGATACCAAATTGATAATTTTTAAACGAATATTAAACAAGCTAGATCAATTTTTTAAATCAATTGTCGTCTCCTTCAGCTCACTGAGGCGCTCCACTCATGTAATACAACACGTTCAATAGCTTTTCCTCCTTTATACCGGTCTCAAGTGAAGAGTCCCGGAATTCTGATACCAACCATCTGAAAGAGGAAAATTTCCTCTACATTTCATTATAAGTTTCAAATTTTTGCGCCAACAGGTTCCCGATTGGAAGTCACTTGAATGTAAAAATGGTGTGTTTTCAACAAGGAGGTATTAATTACAGTACAAATATTACAGTATTAATACAGTACCATTATAACCTAAAATTTGAAAATTTTCATCAAATTTGACACATAATATATGAATTTATACCGCCACAATGAGCTGAAAACGATGAGCTATCACACAAGAAAATCCGACGTACCGTTCAAAACTTATGAATAAATATATATGATTTGTTTGTTTGTTATGAGAGTGAAGCCCACATGAGCTCATAGGCTTGTGCGTGCTTAATGATATGGATGATAGATGACGACTACTTTGAGGTCTTTCGTCTCCTCCAAAAGACGGGGTGGCCGTATCTATGTGATTGTGCTGTGGTCAAAAATTGTTCCCCGCTTGGGATAACCAGGGTCCACCTAGTTATCAGACCGGCGCTTTATCACTCCTCCAACGAGCCACCCTAAAATTAGGGAATAGCATTTAAAATATAGGGGATGCTTTTGACCAACCCACAAGAATCCTACGATACATTTGGTCGTATGAACATTGCTAATGACAGTCTAGGGTCTCAGGAACAGTATTTAAGAAGTATAACCAAATCCCAACTTTTTTAGTAAGATTCTTGTGTTAAAATGTGCAATTTTTGGGGTTTTTGCCCCAAATAGCGTATACCTCGCGATAGCTCTTAAATATACCTCGATTTCCGTGCAGATTGCGGTTAGAAAAACGATTTCTTGCACTTTATATCGTTTTAAATAAATAAGAATTATATATTTAGAGCAATGTCTATTATGAAATACAAGTCATGGGGTTGATTGAAAAAATAAATACCGAATCATTTAAAAAGTGTTTTTCTAATCTCCCAGTTTGGTGGCCCCCTAGCTCGGGGGCCCCTGGCGATCGCCAGGTTGCCACCCCTGCCAGACCGGGCCTGGTTTCTCAATAGACACACAATATAAGTTTATTTATAAGTTTATTTATTCTTTGTACAATTTACATCGATTATCTTTACACAATACAAGAAAATCATTGTACAATAGAATAAGCTCACAAGACTTTTCGTCTGTTCGTGAGCTTTAATTTTAAATTAAATAGACATATAAAAATTAAATTAAGAAAAATAATAAAGTAGATTAGTAAAATTTGAAAAAGAAAGAAAGAAAAATTTACGATAAAGTTATCTGCTATTAAGCAGAAAACCCCCAAAGAAAAGATGAAGAAGAGAAGAAGAAGCACAGCGAATGCAACGTTTTACCGGTAATAAGAAAATGATGAAGCGCTAGTGAATCAATTCAATCAGCCACTGCATTGCCCTCTGTTAAAAATGGGTCAGTTGAAGTTCTAATCCAAGAGATTATATTGTTTTTCAAACGATTATTTTGAATGTCTGAGAGAAAGTTTTGTGGAATGATATTTACAAGTTTGTCACATCTATATGGAAATTGCATCCTACAAACTGTTAAATTTGTATCAGGTAAGTTTGATCTCCTGAAAGTATTTCGTGTGTTGTATGATGTATTCCGGATATTGAAAAGATTCTTGTTTTTTATTAAATATGAAATTAAGTTTTTCAAGTAGAGTTGTTTGATGGTGAGAATTTTCGATTCATGGAAAAGTGCTCTAGTAGGATACAGCCTTGGCTTGTTTAGTGCCACTTTTATTATGTGTTTTTGTACATTGAAAATTTTATTTATGTGACAGCGAGCTGCTCCCCCCCCATACCCTTATGTCATATTGAAAAACAGACTGTGCGTAAGCGAAATAGGTCATCCTCGTAAGTTGTGGCAGTTTCAACAGACTCATTTTATAAAATTTATTTGTGAGATATTTTGTCTTGTGACATAGAGATTGGATTTGACAATCCCATCTCAGATGACGGTTAATAATTATCCCCAGGTATTTAACAGTTTTAGAGTCTTCCAAGGTAGGACAGTCACAACCTGGATCATTTGAACCTATTCTATTACATTTGCTCTTGTGTATTTTCAAAAAAATCTGTCTTACAGGTTGAGTAGCAGAGCTTGGAGTAAAAGTCATGAATGACGATTTTTTATGATTTAGGGTTAGGGTATGATAGACGACACAAGGTGTAGATTTCTTGATTTACAATATTGTTGTCTTTGGTTGATGATGATGACCGGTATTTCATTGTCTTCATCTTCATTCACTGCTATTATATCATCCTGCACCTGTAATAATTAAATACTTGTTAAATGAGATTTGTAAATGTTATTTTCCTATAATGACGTCAGAAAAAACGTAGAGAAAGGGTGTAGATGAGCGAAGCGAGCCTGCCAGCTAGTGAATGATAAACGCAAGTTCTTGATACATTCATAGAGCAAATAATGAGTAGTTTTATAAAAAATTCTCGTTTTATGCGGTATGGAAAACAACACAACCCATTGTGTTTTCCAATCCATGGAAAACACGCAACTCCATTTTACTTTAAGAATCATGCTTAGTTTTATTGTTGGTTCAAGATTGCATATATTACAGAACCATAAGATTAACTTACTTCATGATTAGGCCTATTTATTTGTATACACTTTTTTTCAAAATTTCCTCATCTACACTGGATGTCAACTCAAAGGGGACTTCTTGCTGGTGATAACCAGCATCACTGTCCGCCGAATTTGCCAGGGGATGAAATTGTGGCTTCATCATGGCTGTGAATCTCTCGCCTTGTTCTTCCAATTTTTTTTTAATATGCCAATCTACAATCTCTTCAATTTGGCTCTTGAATACTAAATAATATCGTGCACAATTAAACACTCACTGTTTTTTCAATTACTATCAATTAAAATTTATCAGAATCAAATGAAATAAACAGGAATAGATATTTTTAATAAAATTAAATTAAATAAAAACCACACCTTCTGGAGGAATAACATCTTGAGCCCTGCTGACCACATCTCTAGAAAATTTACAAGGATTTATTCAAAACTAAAATAAAATGGGAAATTTGCAGAAATAAGAGAACGATCTCCTCTGAAGAAGTACAGAGCTCAATTTACTGATCAAATGTTAGGAAGAGCAATCCAAAATCTAGTGATGTAATAAACAGTTGGGTGGAGTGAAAAATGAAAATTTTTGATAATTGTGATGGAATACCTGGGAGTAGTTGCCAAATTGGGAGTAAATGAGACCCTTAAAATTTGGGTTCATAGAACCCAAAGGCATCAAAGTTTGAAGAATTTAGCAAAAATTGAACTTTTTTTAAAAATTTTGTTGAGAATTTTACTTTTCAGAATTGCGATAAAATATGAATTTTAGTTCAGTTTAAGGTCTCAATTGATCACCAAAAAAATCTCAACTCTCTAAATTTATATTGAAAGGTGCCCCAAAGGGGTTGAAAATCTTGATATTTTGCTAAAAATCGGAAAATTTCAAAAGTGTCTGAACGTTTTCAAACTGGGTTTTGGAGCTGGAAATGTGATACAATTTCATATTAACGGCCATTTCTAATGTGCTTCATGCAATACAACTTGATAACAATTGATTGAAAGGAACAAATAAATGTTTGCAATTTTATTGATCCTTTTTCAAGACATGTGACCTGGACATCAGGGAAGTGAAATAGAATGACAACCTTTTTTCAAGCAGTGAATATTATCAACTTCACATTAAAATGCATTAATAGTTAGTATGGAACTATACATAATTGTGAATTCAATGGCAGAATCATTCATAACATTCAAATAAACCACATTCATAAATAAATAAGAGTATTGCAAAAAATCAATGAAAAGAAAAACCAAAGACAATCAAAATCAATGAACAAAGACAAAATAAGTTAGAAAGAGTAGGCTACTGCAAACGTTAACTGGACTAGGCATGAATTATGATTATTTAGCAGGTACAGCATATTGCTATAAGTGCATCTCTGTCTTGCACAGAAAAACAACATGATAATGTATCTGTATTTTTTTAGTAGAAATTGAGAAAAACAAGATCAAAACAAAACGGTTAGGTATCCTGTCTGAAAATGTTACAAACACTTGAGTCTTTTCTATTGGTACTGTTCAAATTGGTATTATTTGCACATCTGTCACATTTTTATCAAAAAGTCTATCCATATCAATGCCTTCCACTCTGTATGGGCACAGCCGACATGCACAAAATCATTACCGTACCAAAGAGAGCTTTCTTTACAACAAAAGAAAAATGCTCTTTTTGGATGCCAATTAGTTTATTTTTATTTTTTAATAAATCTTCTGCTCTCTTTCATGCATTTTTTGGATGACCAAATAAAGCTACATCCTTTGGCTGCATTATATGGATGGCATTTGGTACAAGGCAGATCAATACCACAACATTTCTTCACACAACTTGGACAAATAAAGAGTCAGGTGGGAAACATGCCATCAACAAAGAAAATAATAGGTCTCTCAATCTTCTCAATTTCAAACCATGGAATAAATATGTTAGCCATACGTATGTATTACATATATGTATTATATATATATATATATATATATATATATATATATATATATATATATATATATATATATATATATTACATATGTTGATCCAACCAGATTCTCACCTACCTACTCTCCAGTCTTCAGGAATGCTGCTACAAATATATTTTGGTACTCACTAATATTGAAACACTACCATGGGGGAGCTATCTTACCAGCAGCATTTGCAGTAACAAGAGTGGTGATACCATACACTCTTTCTCATCATTACTGATTTATCCCCTTTCCTACCTATCTCTTGACAGCCTTCAGGCAATAAGAAAAAGGTGGTTTCATCAGCATTGAAAATTCTATCTGGATTTTCTAAAATGTTTGTGAAATTATTTTCCATAAGAAAGTTTTCTACCTCCTTCGACCATTTAATCAAGTGATCCCTAGTGACTGTGAATCTTGGAATGGTCAGATTCTCTGGAATCCTTGTCAAAATTTCTGGCTGTCTATATTCAGAAACAGTGAAAGCCATTTTCCCTAGTTTTTCATCTGTGAATGGTGTCTTCAGGTGGAGCTGAGCAACAAGTGCTTTTATAATTTTATAAGTTGCAAACAGCATATCATGTAGAGTGAATCCTCTTTTATGGCTAGTAATAATCCATTTGACAATCCTCTCTCCATGATCTCCTCCAAGGATTACTGGGGTCCCCTTCAGGATACTTCCCTCTCAATTTATACATGAGTGTCGTTCTTGGAACTTGAAAAATCTTACACCTTGCACTGAGATGCCCTGTATCCTAACATCATACAATGTCATCATCATGTCTTACTCTGCATACCAAAGAATCTTCTGTCCAGAAGAGAACATCTGAGGAAAAAATCTCATTATTCTGCCTATCTTATACAGATTTCTTATTGATTGTGTATGTTGTCATCTCTGTCTTCTTCATTTTGTTCTTTTCATCTTGACTTTCTGTTGTCTTGCATTATTTTCAGTTTGTTCTACTTTCTGATTCAGCTCTTTGGAATTATCTTCAATTTCTCTTTCTTGGTATACATTTTGTTCTTTGTTCTTTAATACAGATATTGTTCCATCAAATCTTACATTTCTTGATTTTATAACTCTCTCTTCTTGTAGCCAAAGCCCATCCATCTATACAATAACAATATTCATTACAGTAGGCTTTGCTCTTGAATCCAATTTGAGAACCCTCTTAATCCAATTATGTAAATAAATTAATTCTTGACTTGGGCAGTGCGGTATTATACCATGCTCTACATCCAAAGATTTTCAATTTTTCAAAACATCTCTTCTTGTCTACCACTCCATATGAGATGGTGGTTCTCCTTTTTCAGTGAAGAACTTATGTTCTGCTTTTAAAGGTACTTTTCCGTCAAGGTAGGTCATAATCAGAGCAATTTCAGTACATGCAGCCCCAGCTAAACTTAATTGAAATGTATTTGGTTCACCATTGATGAACCTCTTTGCTATGATATTCCCTTTTTTGAACTAATATATATTCAAATGAGTGAAAATTGGCAATCAAGAATTGAGTTTTTTGGTTTCAAGGGATATCTTTACTGCTTGTTTCAACTGAAAGAGTCTTTTTTTTGTAAAATTCAGACCACCAAGCCTTAAAATCTAAATTGTCATCTGCAGATACCTCTTTCACAATGAAATTTTGTTTGACACTACTTGGTAGGCTACAATAATCTCCGTGATCTGATGTAATGGGTATATACGATCATGCTTCTTCAGTAACCTCAATATTATTGTTATCTTCAATTAGGGTAACACAAGCAGCATGGTAAACAACCTCCTTGCAAATTTCACCCCAATTTTCACTGTAGGCCTACTTACTGCCCCTCCAGCCTCCACATTTGAAGCATAGTCCTTTGGTAACAGGTGTTTTATTAATGGATTCCATGTTGATAAGGTTCAAGATGGCCATAGTCGATTGTTTCATTAACATTGAGCTAGTGTGATAAAGAATCTCCTGCATCTCCACATCTTCTTGGGGTGTCAGATTGCTTGAGATCACCACAGGGCCTGGTAGGCTAGCACCATTGCTTTGTGAGAATCAGGAACTGCTGGTTGCTATTGAGCATTATTTCCATTAGTTGTGGTTGTTTTAATTCCTCACAGCTGATGCCATGAGGCAGCTTTTTGCAATTGTCTGGAGAGGTAATGGTTGATGAACGCCAATCACGTTACCCTTGCAATTTTCAGAGCACAAGAAGCAACTGAACTTGTTCATATAAAGGTGGGGATCACTTTTCTTCCAAACAATTTGGTGGACCCCCATAGTGCATTTGAAAGGTTTGAAAGATTGAGGAGCCAGTGATGACATAGCTTTCATTTCTGAACTCTCCATTACACAAATTTCAATCTAGATGGAAGAGCGGAAAACTTGAATTGAACAAATGTACCAATATCCACAACCTCCTTTCCTTGCAACAATTTGGTATGCTGTGCGTTTGACAATAGCATCAATCCCATCTGAGGCACCTTTGCCATGGCATGGTTTTTCTTTGTGGTAATTCCATGTTGCTTGTTGCAAGCCCCTGAATGTCTGGTGTAGTTAATTATTTATTTTAATTAGCTAATTTTCTAAATTGAAGAAGAAGAAAAACAACGTTTTGTTCCATTATTGGCTGGATGGTCCATCAGAAAGGAAGTGGATTTTTGTGATTGGTGTTGGAAACCCAATGATAAACTCAAATATTGGATGAAATCCACAATAATTGTAATTGATCAAAAATACCACACTTGGGAACCAAATTTATCCTCAATGCTCATTTCATTGTCATATTGAATCAGAATCAATGTTTTTTTTTAATTGAAATTTTGGAAGAAATCTAGGAAATTAGTTGAAGTAGCTACTGGTCAGTTTTTTCCCTGTCTCATCATTTTTAAAGTTGAAATTATAAACTTTTTAAAAAATTCATATTATAATTATTATTTTATTGACACCTAATATGGTTATTTTTCGTTAGAGATTTCCATTAATCTTTTAAATATCAAGACATTTCAAGTGCTTGTTTGGAGTAGAAATTTGTGCCTGTGAAAGATGAGCAACATAACTTAGGTTTGGATTGTATTCTGAATTTAAACATAGTTATTGGGCTCAAGCCCGTTTAACATAAGCATTAAGAAGTATCTTCAATTTACTGAATGAATAAGAAAATGATAGCATAGTTATAGGAAAAAATGAGGAAAATGAACTATTTTGTGATGTAGAGTGCTGGAGCTGTCATGGCCCTGTCTATCTCATCAGAGCCTTGTCCACAAATTTCAAGATGTGGGCAGGGCCATATCATAACATTGGTTTTTCTACAATCCTGCCACATAGTTACACTTTTCTAAAAATTATTATTGTAATCAAAACCCACCCACTCAAATATTTAATCGATTTACAAATTTACAGTAGTAATCCAATGACTTTTGAAAGCATGTCAAAACGTTTAACCGGCTAAGCCATTATCCAGCCAAGAGTTAAGAGGGAGAAACTATGCAGTCAAAATTGGAATCACAAATCTTACCTTCACGTGTATATTGATAGTTAATATTGATAAACATACTAACATCATTATTAAGAATGAATTGTTCCTCTTTTGAATATCTAATTCAATTCATAGTTTTTGATTGTTTCTTTTGACTACCTATTTCATCACCCATGTAGGGAGACTACACCTACTGTTAATCACCTACAGTACTCAAGTACTGTACTGAGATGAAGTTGAGGAAGAGGTTATACAATCTCTCAAGGATTGGCATCAAGTTCTACAGCTCAAGGATAAAAAAGTTGAAGCATTGCTTGATAAAGTGTTGGAATAGAACTGGAAATATTGCAGAAAAATATTATTCATAAGCTTTAAATATTGATATAAAATACTTGGATTATAAAGATGTTTATATCAAGAAAAAGAAGGTATTTTCATGATGAAGAAACTTAAGCAAAATATGTTTTTGAAGTATACCAATTATTTATGAAAGTAAAGCAAACATTGTTGTTCAAGTGTGGATTGCAATAATTGAAATGTCAAGTGTTACTAAAACGAATCAGAATTGAGAAGGATGAATTAAGGATAAATTCTGAGTTTAAAACATACCTAGCATCTCTCTGAAGTCTTTCCTTGGCTTTAGAAAGCCACTTCTTTATTGGTATCTCAACATTTGTATCGGTAGCATCTTTGAAATGACAGTGTACAACATGTCTGCAACAAAACAAATTGCTGGATTATACTTGGAATTATGATACATAGAATAATCCACTACCAGTGGAGCATGGATGTTTCAAATAATAATACAGTGGAACCTCGATTAAAAAAATTTCTGATTCAACATATAGTTCTGTCAGTCCCTTGAAACCTTCGGTAAAAGTGAACTTTACCGGCCACACTTTCTAGAGTCAAAAATTTGGTTGCAATCGATCAAGTATGCCCCCCCAATGACAAAATAAAAAAAATTAGCCGTCGCTAGCTTACCATTAATTTTAAAAAAATTATTTAATTTTCCTAACCTCACTTTGCATGATGAGCTTTAATATGCTTCAAAATTCTTCTATTCACAGTTTTATTAGCTTTAAGTAGTTGTAAACAACATTTTAATACTTACTGATCAGTAATTAACACCAATGCACTCATAAAAATTTTTATTTACTTATAAAATAGTGTTTGATTGTAACGTAAATTCAAATATTCAAACACAAGAATTGTAACCTCTAGTCGATTGAAAAATATCAATTCTATCCATTGGAATTGATATATCACCAAATTATTGATAGTAGATCCCTTGGCAACTTGGCAGTTCAGAATCAAGAATCCAGCAGCATTGTTCATTGTAGTTGGCCACTCTAAGATTACCAAGCTCCTTGTCACAATTTATTTGATAAAAAAATGATAGAGTCTGTCTGTCAATCACTGCCATAGTGTCATCACTTAACCTCAAAAGATGAAAATAAATCCTATCACTGTTCACTGTTTATAACTTCTGCTGTTATCTCATATTTATCTTCACTTTTATTCTGTATAATTATGATCCACATACCGTACATGAATTCATGATAAAGACTCATAATATTACATCTTTGATGTTGGTTTCCATTGAAATTTATGCTTTGAATGTTGTTTTACCGTAACAAATTTTTAAAAGAGAGTTCATAACTGCAACACAACAAGATTTGCTGGCAGTTTTCTAATTTCTAACCCTTGGATTGAATTTGATTCTTAAAACTTACCGTTAGTTGTGATTAGCCTACATTATACTAGAAAGTGATAAATCTGATGACATTAATCAAATCTTGTCCAAATGGTTATCGTATAAGTGAAGTTAACCTGCCACCCTTCCTAGAGTCAAATTTCTGGTTGAATCGATGAAGTATAGCCTTCTGATGACAAAATATTTGAAAACAATAGCTGACAATGTCCAGTAGTTTTGAAAAGAATCAAGTTTAAAGTTTGGTCTGCAGTTATTATAAAATAATCTTACCTGAGCTTCACCTTACCTAATCTGAGCACAAATTAACTCCAATGTTAAACTAACCAAACCCAATGTTCAGCTAACCTAACCTAACCTAACCTTCAACTGATCTAACCTGAGCTTCAGCTAACCTAACCTAAGCTTCAGCTAACCTAACCTGAGCTTCAGCTAACCTAACCTGAGCTTCAGCTAACCTAGCCTAAGCTTCAGCTAACCTAACCTAAGCTTCAGCCAACTCAACCAAAGATTTAGCTAACCTAACCAAAGCTTTAGCTAACCTAACCTAAGCTTCAGCTAACCTAACCTAAGCTTCAGCCAACTCAACCAAAGATTTAGCTAACCTAACCAAAGCTTTAGCTAACCTAACCTAAGCTTCAGCTAACCTAACCTAAGCTTCAGCTAACCTAACCTAAGCTTCAGCTAACCTAACCTAAGCTTAAGCTAACCTAACCTAACCTAAGCTTTAGGCAACCTCGCCTGAGCTTCAGCTAACCCAACCAAAACTTCAGCTAACCTAACCTAAGCTTCAACTAACCTAACCTAAGCTTCAGCTAACCTAACCTAAGCTTCAGCCAATCTAACCTAAGCTTCAGCTAACCCAACCTAACCTTGAATTTACCTAACCTAACCTGAGCTTCAGCTAACCCAACCTAAGCTTCAGCTAACCTAACCTAAGCTTCAGCTAACCTAACCTAAGCTTCTGCTAACCTAACCCAAGCTACAGCTAACCTAACCTAAGCTTCAGGCAACCTAACCTAAGCTTCAGCTAACCTAACCTAAGCTTCTGCTAACCTAACCTAAGCTACAGCTAACCTAACCTAAGCTTCAGGCAACCTTGCCTGGGCTTCAGCTAACCCAACCAAAACTTCAGCTAACCTAACCTAAGCTTCAACTGACCTAACCTAAGCTTCAGCTAACCTAACCTAAGCTTCAGCCAATCTAACCTAAGCTTCAGCTAACCCAACCTAACCTTAAATTTACCTAACCTAACCTGAGCTTCAGCTAACCTAACCTAAGCTTCAGCCAACCTAACCTAAGCTTTAACTAACCTAACCTAAACTTCAACTAACCTAACCCAAGCTTCAGCTAACCCAACCTAAGCTTCAGCTAACCTAACCTAAGCTTCAGCTAACCTAACCTAAGCTTCAGCTAGCCTAACCTAAGCTTCAGCTAACCTAACCTAAGCTTAAGCCAACCTAACCTAACCTAAGCTTTAACTAACATAACCTAAGATTCAGCTAACCTAACCCAAGCTTCAGCTAACATAACCTCAGCTCCATCTAACCTAACCTAAGCTTCAGGTAACCTAAGCTAAGCTTCAACTAACCTACCCTAAGCTTCAGCTTACCTAACCCAAGCTCCAGCTAAGCTAACCCAAGCTTCAACTAACCTGACCTAAGCTTCAGCTAACCTAACCTAAGCTTCAGCCAACCTCACCTTAGCTTCAGCCAACCTAACCTGAGCTTCAGCCAACCTACCCTAAGCATCAGTTAACCTAAGCTAACCCAAGCTTCAGCTAATTTAACTTAAGCTTCAGCTAGTATCAACTGACCTGCCCTAAGCTACTATCAACCTAACTTGACCTTCAACCAATCTAAGCTCCAATCAACATAAAAATTTTCACAAATTTTCATCAGGTTTCATACATGCATAATATATGAAGTACACTTCATTTTTACATAATATAATTATTTATGATTATGTTTAGTATAAACTGGTGAGCACCCTGGGGTGAAGAACTTGCTCATGAACTATATTTCATTCTCATTTTGAAATCTATAGCTTGTACATCTCCCTGATTTTGAAAAAAACTAGAAACAGCAATCTGATGAGATTTTGCTACATATAGCCTACAGGAAAATATGATACCAATGTAGTAAAAATAAATGTGTAGTACATATTTTACATTCTACATTTATTTATAGTATATACCAATATTATATTACACTACAGTATAAGTCCTTATACCATCTAATATAGTAATATATTAATACTGCTTTACTAATATTACAGACTTTTTGGGGTCAACATGTAGTATTTACTCAAGAATTACTTACCTTTTAGTTGTACATATAGCAAGACAGTTCTATTTTTTGTATAAAACTTAATTATCAATGCTTTTAATAACTACTGATTTGAAAATAAAATAATTCAAGTACACAGCATGCAAAGGCCAAGAGCCCCCCAGCAATTGCTGTAGCTGCAATTGCTGTATTAGCTGCTCAAAGGCAGGGGTTGCATTGGCGCCAGCCAACTCATTGTAGCTCCTTTCTTGTCATGCTTGTACGCTACTTGTTGACAATCAAATGGCTTCTGAGGTGACCATGAAACAATACAAGAATCTGAAAATAATCTTATTACTGAATAAAATATTGCAATTATAGAAAATATCAATGTAGGAACCGTATAGTCGTAAAAATCATGACAAAAATATTTTTAAAACTTTAAATAATTAAAATCAAAGTACTTTTTTAAAATATTTTTATTTTACAATACATGTTTCGGTGATATAGCCATTTTCAAGTGTAAATAATAGTAAAAAGGGTACTTTGATTTTAATTATTTAAAGTTTTAACGAATACAGTCCCTAAGAGGAATTAAGAATTAAATATTTTCAAATAACTCACATTCAATTGCACAATGATTTCTGGTCAAAAGAAAAAAAGATGTAAATTACTTTTGCAGGCTACAACAAATCTAATAATAGATCATTAACAATTCTAAAATAATTTCCATAAACATTATAAAAAGATAATTCATAAATTAACTCACCTCAGAATGAAAAGTTTGCATACTTGATACTTTTGTTCAAGTAATATTTTGCATAGAACTAGCAAATTTTTATGAGTTAATAGGTATTGTTTGTTCTTGATTAAAAAATTACACTAATTACTAAAATTGACACTAATTAACATCACTACACATTTTGTGTACACTTTAACATGAGAAGTCTTGTAAATCTGAAAAAATAATGAAAAAAAGTTAATTTTCTATGTAGTAGTTCAATGCTATGACCATCATCTGCAATATAAAACTATCAAGTCTCACATTTTGACATAAATGATTCAAAACTTGCCAAAGTAGGAAATAGAATTTTCTCTATTACAACAATAAATATATTACAGTGCATTTCATACATCTAAATTCTAATTCAATTTTTATGGATAAATTTCAAAAATTGTGCCAACTTCTATTTTGGATTCTAATTATTGAAAGGATAATATATAATAGGCCTACCAAAAAGTCTCAATTTACTTGGTGAATAGAGTAGCAATAACAATAACGCTTTTATTTATTATTTACTTAATATAAAAAATAACATGAATGTGATAGAATTAAAGATATAACTCCTCAGAACAGTTTAATTACCTTCTTAATTTAAATGAAATTGAATTCGTCATCGTTGATGTTATCAACATCTTCATCAGCTTGTTCTGCTTGTTCTGCTTCATCAGCAGAGCTGTTTGATGCAGAATACAGCTTACCTGCTGCCAGGCAGAATTCGATGAAGGGGTCTTTTTTTTGGCACTTACAGCTCTTCAAGAAAAGGTATTTCGCCAAATACCCAGGGAAAAATGCCTTCTTCCTGTTGTACCTAGGTAATGCAGTTTTCACCGCATTCCATGTACTCTCTATGTTATTTGTATGGGCCCCAGTAATTGGGTCCTTGAAATGGAGGCTGTGGTTTACTGTGAGGTGATGATAACCTCTGTTGCCTAGGCAATCGTAGGCCTTCCACAGATCCGACACCACTGTTGTACCCGGCAAGACGTACTTTTGTAGGATTGGTACCAGGGTGTCGGAGGATCTGTTCTCAACAGCTTCCATGAAACATCGCCCGGTGGCGACATCGATCCCCCCGAACACCCATTGGCCTTTCACTCTTTTCCCACGGTTGTATTTTCTCTTGCCGAATTTTGACTCGTCGATTTGGACAGTATGTCCCGGCCCACCAATTTTCTCATTTCTTGAAACGACAGCGTCAAAACCACCTCACGGCAGAACGACCCCCAGTCGACTGCAGAGTGGTTCAACATTTCCACCTTCGAATCAAATAAAATATTTCTTCATATTGACACTTCAACATACAATTTATCAAATGAAACAAGTTTTATTGAAAATGAATACAGGCTATCATAAAAACGTCTATTAATAGTGTTTCATATACAAAATTAATGCTAAAAATACTACTTGTGTAATTTCTTGCAAGTAGGAGAATCGTTTCTAGTGCAAATATTATGCCACGTTTGCACCGGAATATTAATAACATTCGTTGAAAAAGTTTTGAATAACGTATTATTATTAGCCTTATATATTATATAACTTATATGTAATTTATTAACAAATTTTATCAACTTTCCGGTGTAAACGTGGCATTTTAGATGAGAAATTAGGAAGTGTATTGATTTGTTTTCAGACTTTGGCTCAATGAATTTATTTTTAATCGTTTTCTGTATCTTCGATTGTCATTCTTTAGAGACAAATTAGATAATTTAGAACAAGAGATTTAATAAGAATATAGCAACTCAACTGACGGCTTTGGCCAAGTCTATGATGGTTTGTGAAAAACAACTGCTTAGTGATTTAAACGAAAATACTTTATACTCGTAATAATTTTATACCTGTTGTGAATAAATCATGTGTTTTATTTGGCTTGAATCATCTTTCTATCTATCTATGAAGTATTCAGTTAAAGAAAAAAATCATTCCATTCAACAATATTTTTTTATTTTTATTATGAATGTTATTACCGTACCTCTTCTATCACCGCATTTATTGGAACATTACTGGTCCACAAGCGAACAAATCCGAGGATCTTCCACAATTCCAAGTGGGAATTTTCAAAAAATGTATTTTTTCTCAATGACTGAGAAAAATTACAATTTTTTGTCTTTCTTCCCTTTATTATTTTTTTCCCCCGACAAACCCACGTGTGTTTGTCCAGCGACCGAGTGTCTGCTCTCAATTTCATTTTATTTTTGCAATTCGGGCACTCCAATTCTCCCTAAAAACCGTACATACAAAAAAATACGTTTGAAGGAATGAATACATACAACCGTAACGTATTCAATGTTTTTGTAAATATTTGAACCATATACCAACAACAAAAATTCTTATTTGTTCAATATAATAAATAAATAAACAGAATAAATCAGTTCAGTTGTATCAATTTGATAATTTACATATTTTTTTAAATTGAGTTTATTTTTTCAAAATACAATAGAAGATCTAAGTTAATATAGTTTTTTTTTTGTACCAGTTCTTATCACTTTCAAAAGTTTATAAAAATTCTTATCACTATCTTTCACTTATCAAATCTAAATACAGCATAATCAAAATACTGTAGGATTCCCCACTCAATACATTTTTGAATTATTGCTAGTCCGTCCTCCTGCTGGCTTAGCAAGAAAATGTTTTTCACGTTCTTAGCTTCCATTTTTATAGTTTATAGTAAGTTAAATGGAATTACTGCACATTAATACTCCAATTAAACTTACCATCAACTAAATATTTTAGTAATGTTGATTTGGCTAAACTTTGAAATGAGCGTGAACAGCGGGAAGAAGTAATACCAACTGTTGGACCAGTTCATATAAAGGAAATTGTACCATACCTTTAGTGACAGTTTTGTAGTTATGTGGGATAAAAAAGTGACAGATTCATAAACCTTGAATGAAGAAGTTGAGTTGTTCAAATAAAATAACAGTTCAAATTAAAAGATTTATTCTTTGAAAAATTTACATAGGTTACACACATTTCGAAAGTCAGTTTACAACTAGAAACATAGCATGAAAATAAACTATTTAAAAACACACATCATTCTCATGAATAAGACAGCAATTATATTTTCAATAATATAATATTGGAAATTCATACATTTTGAAACCATAATATTCAAATTGTGAGCATGACCTCTCTTATTATCTACCGGTACCTTCTAAGATGCATATTTTTGAGAAGACTCGATAGCAAAATATCAAATCAAACAGTTTGAATCAATATTTTTTAGTCAACTAGGCGTCATAATACTTACAATGTTTGTGGTTGAATATTTGAATTTAGGTCACAATCAAACACTTTTTTATAAGTAAATAAAAAGTTTTATGAGTTCATTGGTGTTAATTACTGATCAGTAAGTATTAAAATGTTGTTTACAACTACTTGAAGCTAATAAAACTGTGAATAGAAGTATTTTGAAGCGTATTAAAGCTCATCATGCAAAGTGAGGTTAGGAAAATTAAATAATTTTTTAAAAATTAATGGTAAGCTAGTGACGGCTATTTTTTTTTATTTTGTCATTGGGGGGGCATACTTGATCGATTGCAACCAAATTTTTGACTCTAGAAAGTGTGGCCGGTAAAGTTCACTTTAGCCAAACCTTCTTACCACTTTCAACCCCAATAATACAGACCCCGTTTTTATGATAACCCCAATACAACTAATTTTTCTCTCAATCCCTTGAGCTTCGTTAAACCGGGATTTGACTGTTCAATAAATACTGCAATGCACTAGGTAGAACCCTGAGCATACATAAAATGAAAAACAATATCAATTGATGAAGGAGGTTGCATGTGTATGGCTCTCTATTCATGAATATAAGGCCGGTATTACACGGTAATAGTTCTATGATCATATGGAAAGAGATGAAAATACAGAATCATATTTTCATCTATTTTCATATGATCACTGATAATAGTAAATATTACCATCTAATACCAGCCTAAGAAAGAAAAAAATAATGAAATACTATAGACCTAATCTATGATAAGCATAGTATTATGATATTCATGGTTTGACTAATAAGATAAAAAAATACAGAAAAACATAACATTCAACATTCAAAATGTTCATACAATTCAATACCATTGAGTTACTTAAGTGAAAAAATTCAGTTTGCATTTTAACAGGTCAAGAAATACAGATTGGGTGAAAAGTTTGGAAACAGCTTGATATTTCTTGAACAAAGGTAGCTTGATGGTCGGTGACATAGGGGACTGTACTAAAATTGAAAGAACTACTCGGTATGCCTGCCCTTTATCAGACCGCTGAAGTTGGAACAAGTCGAAGGCTCTTTTGCCCTTAGCTCCAAACCAGCTGCATTTTTCTGCAACTTCATTTGTAAATATTTTTGCGAGAACATTATAGACCACATTTTTCATTTCACTTCCTCTGATTTTCTTCAATTCCGTCACCTAGAACATAATTATTATAAAACAGTTTTGTAGGACAAACAATTATGAAACAGAAATGCTTGTAAAATCCTCAATTTATTAGTTATTGTAGAGTCCGCTCGTTGAACCTTTGATTCCCACCACTCCCACTATAACAAGTTTCATGTTAAAACGAGCGGACTCTAGCATTTTAGCTTGTAAAGTTTTATGATATACGGCCCAAGAGCCAAACCTTCATTTGCATAAAAAAAAAGAAATTTGACCAGTTTTGAGTCCTAAGACAAGAAGTAGTTCTGATGCCTTTTCATATACATCTTCAAGACCTGTGTAATACGTGGTAGAAATTTAAACTGAATAGTCACAGAAGCTAAAGCTCCAGCATTGTCTTGAAGCATGAAGGCAAAATATATATCCTCAAAGTACGTTGAAACCACATTTTTGGGCCAGAGGGTTCCAAAATGCTAGTGTTTGTACATTTCTAAATAAATGAAATGGACTATAGAAATTATTATCTCAAGCAGTACACTGAGGATGTTGGTCAGCAGGTTTAAATGACATCTTTCATAACCAATAATCCAGAATAAATTATTTACTAACATTGAGTTCTACACAATAATGATTTTATTTTTATTACCATACTAATCATTACACAGAGTGTGGAATATGTCTGGGAGCCCCTTAATATTTTTGTGGAAATATTCAAGTTATGAAATATTTGTAGTGAATATTTCAGAATAACAATCGAAATAACTTTGAAATGGTTAGAGATATCAATGTGAGGTTTGCGGCATTAAATTTCTCTTGAAATTTTGCATCAAAATCTTGTATAACATGACCACCTTTCCATTTGAAAAAATAAAGTTGAATTCAATATGGCGGACAAGAATTTTAATGCCAAAATCTAGTAGAACTTTTAATTTTAGTATGATCCCCCACGTCACCGACCGTCAAATTACCATTGTTTAAGAAATATTAAGGGGTTCCCGGACATATGCCTCATTCTGCATAATTTTGTTAGCTATAGAATCAGAAGGAAACCCCCGAAAAAATTGTTGAAATGACCAAACTTATGAAATACCTCAGGTTAAGCTTACCAGTTTTCTTTTAAAGAGCGCATTACTAAGATTGTTGTCCACTGCATGGAAGTCTTGATCACACTTGATAGGAAGAAGTGATGAAACATTCTCATCTCCTCCATCACCTAGGATCTGTTTATTATTTTCACTGTTCAAGGAGCGCTACTCCATTTTCTCAATCCTTTCCTTGATTTCCTCCTGGTTGGCCAGGATCTATTCCAAATTGTATGTGACGCCGGCTATGGCTCTCAGTATTGTTTTAGATTCATTTTATTGATCTAAAAACAAAAACAAGTAGTTGAAGACAAGAGAGTTCATCCCCCTAGGTTGATTATTAGCTGGTGCCAAAAATTAAGGTAGTTTTGTATGTTCTTTGTTGGACATTCTAATTACTAGATCGTGACTAGTAAATAATAATTCATTTGGATACAATTATGTGGAGGTAAACAGGTAGAAACCCAAATATTGCCTTCTTAGCACCAATGAGACAATTACTGAGTTGGAATATTAGACAATTACAATTGTCAACTGGACCGTAAATTGACATATTAGACAATTAAAATTGACAATTTTACCATCAATTGATATATTAGAATATTTCAATTGACAGGTTCTTTAACCTTGCAGAGACCTTCCTTGACTTAATTTGTATGTTCGATTTAGAATTATTCTATTTTTTCATACACATTAAAAAATTGAATGACTATCTTATCTATTTCCAATTTTTTTCTGGTTTCCTTCAAGGATGAATAAATGAATTTTGAATTTGAAAAGCAGAAAAAAATCAATGAATTAATGACAATAGCCTACATGAATTAATTATGCATCAAATAATTTAAAGCAGTACAAAAACATACCTGTAGGAGTTGCTGCAACATTAGCAGATCCTCCTACTTGTAGCATGCAAATGATGTTTGCAGGTATTTTTGGTAATGGCGGAATTGGAATATTGTCATCATCATCTTCTCCATCACTTGCAGATGAAGGTGTGGCCGGCGAGAACTGCCGCTTCAAGGCTCTTGAATGTCTGCTTTTTTTCTCATTGTCAGTCCTGACTACCCAAAAAGTAGTTGTCATATTTCATCATCATCCCACTCATTACCCACGCTCATAGCACATGTGGGCATCATCCTCAGCAAAAAAAAATATACATTGCAAAAATTAGTTATTATGCCCAAATTAGTTTTCCTACTTTAGTTCAACTGGAATTGCTGATTGAATGATGATAAATTTCTGCTCTTATCACATTTAATACAGTATTGTTTTTTCCTGGTAGGCTACAAATGTTTGAATAAAATGTGTAGATTGAACTTGGAATATTATCACTGACTTTCACACTATACACTGATATAGCTATCTTCTTCTTCTTGTAGCACTACAGTCTAGGGTGAACCTTGGCTTTCTCTACGATTTGCCTCCACTCCTCTTGCAGAACCACTTTTTGTTTCCAACCTCTCACTGACATTGCTGCCAGATCCATCTCGACATCCTGTAGCCATTGTTTCCTTGGTCTGCCTCTTCTTCTTGTTCCCATCATATTACTTGTGAGCATCTGCCTCTGCATTCTTTGTTAATTCATTCGATAGGCATGTCCAAGCCAGCTAATTCTCCTTGACTTAATAAAATGAACAATATTAGCCCCTTGCAGTATTTCATCAATCTTGGCATTTGTTCTTTTCCTCCACTCTCCGTTGACATTAACTGCCCCATATATTTTTCTGATAATTCTTCTTTCAAATACGTTCAGGGCATCAATATTCTGAGAAGTGAGGGTCCAAGCTTCTGACCCATATGTGATAATTGATCTGATGATTGATTTGTAAAGTTCCATTTTAGTTTGCCTTGAAACCAGCTTTGATTTGAGGAGCTTGGAATTTGCATGGAAGGCCCTAAAACCTTGGTTTATCCTTCTTTTGATGTCCTGGCTTATATTGTTGTTGATATTTAATTCTGTTCCAAGGTATATAAAAGTGTTCACTGGTTCAAAAGTATAGTTGACTATCTGCAGGTCATTGTGGCATCTTCTGGCAGGTGAGGTTGTCATCTTGAGATATTTTGTTTTACTTCCATTTATCCTCAGACCTACATTGTGACCTGCTCTCTCTAAGTAGGTGAACATTTCTTTCAGAGCATTCATATTTCTGGCCACTAGCAGAATGTTGTTGGCGTAGGCATGCACTTGCTTGGATTTGGGTAATTGCATACGTTTTTTTATGAGCTCAACTTTGTGATACTCTCAGTTGTATGTCATGCAACCGAAGGTATTGAAATTTGGCACAGGTATACTTCCAAGGGTTCTCATTTTGGGATTGGAATAAAACTATTGTGTTTTAAAAAGGAAAAAAGTTGCATTATTTTGAAAAAAGTGTCACACGTATGCACTTACCCCATGAAAAGGGGTAAGAGCATACTTGGGCCTCTGTTCACTATTACTACAGCCTTTAGAAATGTGTGAGGTAAGAGCATATAGTTCCTTTTTAAAGCTGTAAAATGGTGTAAGAAAGATAAAAATCTGTTGATTGGTTCTAGAGCTACAAACTTTTTTGTCAGTCGTTATTGAAATTTAGAAAAAATGCCATTCCATACTTTTGTAAAAAACATAAAATAAAATAAAGACAAACATACCTGAGTGATGTTTCCATCTTGTTTTTCTGATGAATCTTTTTTGTTAAATTTGTCAAAGTAATTCTTGAAATGTCCATTTTTTTTACTTTTAATGTTCGGAGAAAGTGCATTGTGGCTTGTCACTCCCCATACCGGTAAGTGCTTTTATGCAATGGCATGCACACACACACATTTATACACGCACAGTAGTCTTCACACTAAAAAACTAATGAGTATTTGAACTAGGCTAAGTCAACAACTGTCCACAGGTTCAGAAAAACTAAATAAAGCTTACTTTTAAAACTTGTAAAATAAAAGGCTGTGATGAGTTATTTACATATTTAAAGTCCCAAGGCTTAACTAACTCATTGGACATTGTAGGTCGAGAACCTGATCTTAAAAATCAGTTCACCCCTTCGTCCCAATGAAGGCTGAGGTAGTTTTACCAATATATTTTCACTTTGGGTTTCCCCCACATCTTCATTTTCAGGGTACCGGAAAACGGACACAGAGCTGGTCCCAGGAACTCTTCTGACGTATCTTATCAAAGGTTCATCAGGATCACTTGAGTCTACAATTTCCCCCACAAAGTGTTTTACTGTCTGTTTAGTTGGAAATTTTACTAAGACCCAATCACCTTTCTTATATTCTTTTTTCTCCAATGTAGCCTCATATTGCTCATCACTTTTCTCCTCTTGAATAATTCTTTCTCTTATATTTTCTTCTGAACTTACAGAAGCAAGCGACATGACTCCATCACCCTCATCATCAGAACTTTCATCAGATTCAAACAAGTTCTTACTTGAATCTTGTTTCTTAGGGTTAGGTTTTGACATTTTCTTTCTTTCAAATAATTTTCTCTTGTTTTTAGGTTTTGACTTGGTTTTTCTTCTTAGTTTTTCAAGTTGTTTTCTCCGTTTTTCTTCAGCTTCCAATTTTTTCTGCTCCTCAAGCTCTTTCAGTCTTTGAATACCTTCTTCTCTTGTTATTACTTCGGCTCCAACAGCCATTCTCTGTTTCTTACTTTTTACCAAGTCTTTCTTGCATGTACTTATATTCTGTAGCAATAAATACTCAAAAGTTTTTTTTGGTGTGGTCTTTACTGGAGTTCGCCAAACGTTTGATGGTCCAGGAACAGCCAGGTCATCACTTTTTTTCTCACTCATTACAGCAACCTTACTTCTATCTCCTTTCACTTTCTCCTTGAAGTCTGTATTTTCACTTTTGTTTCTTCCTTCTTGTGTAGTTTTATTCATCTCATCAGGATCATCTATTCTTTCTTCTTCCACCCTAGTTTCATCCATCTGGCAAGAAGTAACTGTATTCTTATTAGCATTCCTCCAACGTTCCAAATCTTCTTTACTGAATCGATCATCGCTGATCACTTTACTGTTAAATGGATGTATCCCAGCTTTGGAAAATCCTTTAACAATGATTTCAGGTTTTGTTTCCACCCATACTTCCCCGATAACCCGTGAAAGTACTTTCTTTGGAACTTTAGCAGCATTGTGCTGCCTCTGCCATTTAACAAGTTTTTCATCATAACGAGTTTTGACCAATTTAAACACAGTTAGGTCAAGGGGTTGTAGTAGATGACTGCTATGTAGAGGTAGTTTTAAAATGGTTACTCCTTCACTTTTAGCTTTTAGAACAAGATTTAGTGAGATGTGGGTTGCATGACCATCATAGAGTAATAGCACAGGTCTTTCTGTCCCAATGCTCTTGAGAAAAGTGTTGGTGAAGTAATTTTCAAATACTTCACTCTCCATCCAGCCATTTGCAGTTGCTGCATACATGGTTCTTGGATATCCTTCACCAACAGGTGCCGTCCACTCATCCCATATGTTTTTACTTTTGTATATTATCAAGGGAGGCAACTTATCACCACCAGCACTGCAACCTACTAACACCGAGACGTTCTCCCTTCCAGGAGAGCTAGTTATTCTGTAAGAGGGAGAATTCTTTTCACCAACAACCTTTGTATGTGACGGATCAACACAGAATCCAGTTTCATCCATGTTCCATATTTGATGAGGGTTGTTTTCAAGACTGAGTTCTTTTAAAGTTTTTATCAAAAGTGAAAAGTACTCTTTTATGGTGAAGGCATTGCATGCTTTCTTTCTGGCCAGTTCAAGGCCTTGAGGTTTTTTTATAGAGAGATTGTGTCGCTTTGAAAACCCTAAGTACCAGTCTTCTCCTGGTAAGTTGTTCTTGAAAGGGGTTTTCACATTATTTACCTAAACATATTTCTTTACCAGTTGCAAAATTCCTTTTCGGGACAGCCCAAAACCATTTTTATCCATCAATTTAAGAGCCTCTGCTAATTGTTGTTTGTCTTCAGGTGGTAATACTGTGGGCCTACCATACGTATTTGATTTTAAGCCTTGTCTTTGTTTCACATGATCAACTAATGTAGGTTTAGGGATGTTGTATAATACACTAGCTCTGTCACATGTTATAACCCCAGGATTTTTTTACATAATTTTGCACCATTTTATCACTTTACAGTTTATGTTAACTTAAAAAGTCATTATCACTTTGCTAACTAGAATTAGCTATTCTACAATGTTTTTCCACAAGCTTTTAATAGCAGGCTCTACTTAAAGATCTACTTGGCTGTGCAATCTGCAACAAAAAATAACAAACTAGGCTAGCAAGTACAGGAATAAGCAGATAGGCAAAAGCGTGATAAAACAGGAAAAACATAAATTAAAATAGAGAAAGTTAGGCCTAAGGTAATCTTACCATTAAAATAAATCTTATAAAATGATAAGATAAGGACAGGGTATATAAACAGGTATGATTAAATGCGTAAAGCTAGTGTAAAAAGGAAAGTGGCTTTAGTAACCATGGAGCGGGGTAAGTGCATACCCCGTATGCACTTACCCCTTGTTTGAAAATGCACTTACCCCGCCATACTACTTTTCAGGGATAAGAGCATACCCCCCTCCAATCGATACAGTATACAAAATGTAACAAAACAAAGGAGGGCACTGAAAAGAGCACTTAAAAAATTATATATTTCATACAAGAAAAACTTGTTTATTAAATAATTAGTATTTTTTACAATTTTTTAAGAAACCTTAAGAACTTCAGAGTTGACCGAAAAAGTAGGATGTTACAATATGTGGTGTAATATTGGGTTTTTGTGAAATAAATATTACTTCCTCAATTGGTAAATGTAAAAAACATATTAAACTTAATATTTACTGAATATGGGCACATTTTGTAAAAAACTGAGCTTTTTAAAGGCAAAGTATGCACTTACCCCACTGCACCCTATATTTCCTTTTGGGTCAATCTCTTCCTCTTGAACTATTCTGTGCAGGGCAAGATTGAATAATAAGGCCAATAGTGAATCTCCCTGTCTGACGCCTTTGCTGATATGGAAACTTCTGCTCAATTTACCACCTACTAAAACTTGTGCCAGGTTATCTTTCAGAGTCATCCTTGTGAGGCGAATTAGCTTCTGAGGAAAACCAAAGCTTTTTAGGACATCTAGCAGTTCTATATTATCTACAGAGTCGAATGCCATCTGGTAGTCCATGAACAACATGTGCAAGTCTTCATTATGTTCAATACACTTCTCCATCGTTTGTCTAACAGAAAATATTTAGTCTGTTGTACTTCTTCCTGGGTGAAAACCACACTGATATTCCCCAATAATCTCTTCAGCTAGACTGCTCATTCTCATCAATAGAATGTTTGAAAAAACTTATAGACCACGTTCAGGAGAGTAATTCCTCTGTAGTTACCACATATCTTTTTGTCTCCTTTCTTGTGGATTGGGAAAATTATCCCTGTGATCCATTCGCCGGGCATTGTTTCCTTATCCCATATCATTTTTATAAGGCTTATCATGAGCTCTTTTTTTAATGTGTCTCCTCCATTCTTCAGCATCTCTGCTGGTATGTGGTCAATTCCTGGGACACTGATATAGCCTACTGTATAAAATTACATTCACAATACTATTATTAAAAACTATTATTATTGAAACAAAGAATTGGAAGGAATTATGTCTACTAAATATAGTTAAAATTTGATAAATGAAACTGTTCAAAGTAATTATGAATTCACTACCTTCCTACTGATGGAAATCGTCAAAACAATTATTTTTCAAATTGTAACAATACACAACCAGACATTTTTTGCACCTGGTTTGAGAATACCCTGTGCATTTTGGTTTTTTGCATCTTCCTCTCTTGCACCTTTCAGGCCTATGGTCAATATCGTCCAATCAAACATCCTTTGGTGGAATATATTGAGTGGGACCTCTGTGCTTTTTCACCTCAATTTCTTGCTCAATATTGCTGGGTCTTCCTTGTTTTGGTCCAACACCACTTCCCACAGAATACAAAGCTTTGGCTAATTCACTTCAGAACTGAGACATACTCATAATTTCTTTCTTATCCTTTTCTTTAGCAACACTTACTTTTTGATAGAGTGGTCATGCATTTATGATGGTCATGTCTATCATGTGATATTATTATTATTATTATTATTGTTATATTCTAGCACAGCTCTTGGACATGGAACTTTGAAAGACCTCTTCTCTTTTCTGTCATACCTCCACCTCTGTTGGGATCTCACTACCGACGTATGAAGAGAGTAAGGTGACAACTCTGTTGTCTTTCCATATTGTGGCAGATATATCCACCCCTCTATGATTTGTAACTTGTTCAACAAAAGTACCATGCTGTACATCACCCTGTACAGCACTCTTGATCAAATCTTTCTTGTCTGGCAATTTACAGCCATGCAATCTATTTTGATTTAAAAGAAAATCTTCCTTTTCGCCAAGGATATAACAAGTGGAATGGGGGGTGGCATAGCTGAGTTGGTTAAGTGCTGTCGTTGCAACCCAAATGTCCCAGGTTCAAACCCAGGTCAGACCAGAAATTTTTCTCAGGCCACTTTCCCGTGTTTTGGATGGACATGTTAAGCCGTCAGTCCCAGCTGCCTAAAAACAGTCATTAAGTCATGTCAGAGGCCCTGAAATTGATCAGGAGCAACCTGAAAACTCTGACACCAGACCTGAGCCAGCCAGGTTACACGAATATTATTATTATTAACCTTTTTGCCGCGTAAGTCAACTATAGTCAACTTGTATGAATAACCTTTCCCGGTGTCATTACTTCCTACGTAAATCTCCAAATATTGCATTTTTGGACATGTTTTTCCAATCTTGTTTTTTCTACTATCTCTGCTTTAATTGACCTTAGATAAGATGTTCCTCATATGTATTGAATATTTTTTTATAGTTTTAGCTTGATATTAGCCCAATTTCTTACTATTTGTGTCCAAAACTATAAATTTTTCAAAAAAAAATTTTCTTGTTTTTTTGTTGCAATTTTTTTTATGTTGATAAAACTTGACTTTTATAGTATATTTCATGCATAAATAATATATTACCTGCATAAATAATGAATTCCATGCATAAATAATACATAGAAAAATTATTTCACTCACCAATATAGATCAATCAATCAATCAATCAATCAAAAAATTTGTTTATTTCAGAGAAAAAAAAAATACAATTGCAACTTTAGTGGCACATAAATATAAATAAAAAATGCACTTTACAACGAAATAAAAAAATATTAACCACTAAAAAAAGCAATACAGATACCTGACAGTAATATATTACGAAATAAAAATTCTCGCATAGGCATTTACTGCCTGTGCGCGAGAATGAGTACCAATGCAATGGCTCATTTGTATCTTATTGCTCCGTTATCAAACTGCAAAAACACACATTCACACTCACTCGCTCGCACGCACCCACATCCATTCACACCTACAGATCGAGCATCTTGTATCTATTTATGAATAACTTGGGAAAAAGCAAGTGCGAGTAAGAAAAAAATAAAAATAAAATGAAATAGATTGAAAATAAAATTAAATAGAATAGAATTAAACTAGTGCGGTTGCTATCATTTGAAAGGACCATAGAACTGAATTATTTGTATGTTAGATCAGACCTAGTGTCTGTACTCAGAAGTGATCAATCTCTCACAGCACTCATCTCTACCAATGCTTAGAATCCACCTTTTAATTGCTATTTTAAATGTGGATATACTATAGTTTGTGAATTCATTTAAAGCTATGGGAAGATTTCTTATTAAAACATGGGCTATGTAGTATGAATTGGTAATAAAGATAGTTTTGTTGACTCTAGGCATTTGAATATTGTTTTGTGCTAATCTCCTGGTTGCATGACTATGTGTAGTGGCTATGAATATGCTAGAATGATTATTAAATATGTAAATTGCCAAAGATCTAATATACAACTGCCTGACATCCAGTACCTTCATCTCCTCGAAAACCGCATCAGATGAGTAATCCCGACGCCGTCCAAGAGCAGCCTTCAAGATTAGTTTTTGGGTTATGAATAAAGGATTCAGTATAGTTCTATATCCTCCTCCATATGCAAGGATTCCTCCTTCTATGATAGACTGTACAAATGCGAAATAAATTATTTTGATCTCCTTCTTGTTCAAATATTCTCTAAGTTGCCTAAAAAACATAGATCATTTTTCTAAGTCTGCTATTCTGGTAAGCAACATGTGCGGACCAGTTAAGTCTATTATCTATGGTAACGCCTAAATATTTATACGAGTCTACCCTTAGCACTGACTCACAACTGCAAGAAGGATTCTCAATATTCCCACATATGTGGAGTTTGATGCCGCCAACTGAGGTGTCACTTGAATTTCGCAGCGAGACCGGCATGAACTTCGTCTTACCAACATTAAGAGTAAGTGTATTATTATCAAACCAAGATTTCAGAGTGGCCAAGTCTTTTTTTGCCCTATACATAACAGCTTCCCAATTAGGCCCCCTAACAAGAACAGCAGCATCATCTGCAAAAGGTAGATGTTACCATTCAAGTTCATTCTTGCAAGATTATTAATGTAGATTAAGAATAGTAGTGGACCTAGGATGCTTCCTTGAATGACCCCATATTCTACCTCTTGTAGCCGGCTATTCGCTCCATTGATGACTGTGAACTGCTTTCAAGTTGCTGAAATAGGACTTGAACCAGTCAAGCGAAATTCCATGCACCCCCATCAGTTCCATTTTTTTAATTAATTTTCCTCTATCAACAGAGTCAAATGCCTTAGCTAAGTCCAGGAATATCATGGCGCATTTCTCATTACTCCCTATGGCTAGATTCAAATCCCTAGTTATAGCAAAGAGGGCATCTGAAATATTTTTTGTTTTCCTAAACCCATATTGAGAATCAGTTAGTAATCCATTGCTTTCAAGGTATGCTGTTAATTGGTCTTTCACTATTTTTTCAAGAATTTTGGAAAATATGCTAAGTAAACTAATTGGTCGAAAGTTTGAATTATTTGTTATGTCACCGGATTTGAACAAAGGAATCACTTTTGCAATCTTGAATGCATCAGGAAACTCACCCGACGCAATGCTCAAGTTGACAATATGCAGCAGGAGCAGACAGAATTTGAAAATTAGACTTCAGAGTATCAGCAGGAATACAATCATACCCAGGGGCTGAACCGCCACGCAGGGATTTCACATAGTTGAGCAATTCTGCACTATCAATAGTACGAAGGTTGAACCGTGAGTCCACAGCGTAATGTAAGTCATTGACTACCGGTGGGCCTACTGGTTTTATTTTGCTAGCCAAACTACTTCCCACATTAGAAAAATAATCATTAAATTCTTCAGCTACTTGTTTCTCTTTTCGCCTGTATATATCTTGCCTGCTTTATACTGGTCTAGTGGAAAAGGTGTCTTTGAATTTTCGTTTGCCTGCAAGTTCATTTACAGTTTGCCAAAAACGTCTAGGGTTATTTTTTGAGTCGAAAATTTTTGTTTTGTAATACTGGATCTTGGTTTTCCTTATTAATGAATTTAAATTATTTCTATACGCAATATAATAGTTTTTAAGTTGTTGATTGAAAGGCTGTCTTCTCAGCTTTTTACTTATACTATCCCTTTTTCTAATAGAGCGTAATAATCCTTCCGTCATCCAAGGCTTCAAATTAACTGCTCTGTTGCTTATTATCTTAGTTTTACTGGATTTTTTTGTCAAATCGTTCAATATAGAGAAAAATAAATTACATGATGAATTTAATTCTTGAGCATTAATAACGTCTCTCCAATCACATTCTCTTATTAGTTTATGCAATAGTTTTTTGTCAATGTAATTATTTTCTTTTTTTGTTAAATTGAAACTTTGGTACGAAATTTGTAATGCAACGCTGTAATGGTCAGTCACATCTGTCAGAACGACAGCTGTTTTAATACAATCACAGGTATTGTGTCTAATAAATATGTGGTCTATGCATGTTTTACTGTAACCTTGCACCCTAGTATATTCATTAATACCACTCATAAAACCATTTTCGTACATTATGTCAAGATATCTCTCTGTTTTACTATCTGTTTGTAGTATGTTGGCGTTAACGTCACCCATAAAAACACAAGTTTTATTTCTATTGAAATTATTGTAATAATTATGCAATGCTTCAGTGAAATCGTCCAAATCACTGTCATGCGTACGATACACTGACAGAAGGTTTGTATTTTTGCCCTGATATGTTAAGTTTATACTTAAACCATGCACGTCACCCAGCTCCATCTGTTTACAATCACTCACACTCACTCCCTCCCTCACATACACAATCACTCCGTCATTCCTGTTCCTCCATCTGTTAGTCTTATAAACCCTATAACCCCCTAATTGAATACCCGAAGAATCATCACCCAACCAGGTTTCTCCAAGCGTTATTACATCCCATATCACATTACATCCCTGGATGTAGGTGATGAAACTATCAAAATTCTTGTTAAAGCTTCTAATATTCAAGTATATAAATTTCAGGTAATTTTCACCATTAGAAAAAAAGGTGTCGACCTCAAAAGCTTCAACATTTTTACATTCAATACGCCTGTATTCATCTAAATGATCATCCCTAAAGGACATTTAATAATTTCTTGTTATAATTAGTGCTCAACAGATATCATGCTGGATCTCACAAGTTGAAATACAGTAGAAAATACATGTTGGCCAACGGCAAATGTTGATTATTGTTGATTATATGGATTAAATGTCTATTTTTTTCTAATCAAGTTATACTTTGGCATATCTATCAATCCATCAGTAACTTGTATTCTATCAGTAATTCTATCTTAGGCTATCTAAATTTATAATGATTATTTTTTGTTCTTGTTTTTACCCTACACATCTAACACTCACACACTCTCTTATATCTTTTTGTTGAGTGGTACACTTCAAAGCAAGGTATGATACATAATGGAGGCTGATCTTAACAATTTTTGCAATAATAAGTTGTCTGTTTCCTTTTACAAGCACCTTTCCCCTTCTTTGCACATGCTGAAGGCAATATGCTGCAAACTGCACAATTTGGTTTATGGGATTTGTCCTTAAACTGCGCAAAGAAATGAATTTTCCCTGAAAGCCTTGCCTCTGTGAAATCACTTGATTTCCTTCCTCGACGTATTGGAATGTCTGGACCCTCCCAATCTACTAGAAGTCCCTTGATTACATTTTCCCTGTACTGCTTGTGGGTAAGATGTTCTACATTCTCTTGTAGATTGTAGGAAATACAGCCATTTACCAATGCAATTTCAACTATAAAATGCCATAAAGGGTGGTACCACTTCATGGACTTGTGGCTGTATCTGTATGTAGAACAGAATTTGTCAAACAAATCTACACCACCCATATACTTATTGTATATCACCTGTATACTGGGCTTGTTTACAGTCCTTTGTCCTCCCTTTGATCTGAGTTCCACCTCCCTAGTGCTTGTCTCCCCTACTGTTGAAAGCATATTTACTTTCCCAGTGTCTTGCCATGTACAAGCAATAATTTCTTTACTGCTGTGCCATATTGAAGGTAAGTCACCTTTCTTCTTCTTCAAGTTCTTCATAGGACCTGGAAGATCTTTTCGATTGGCTCTTACAGTCCCACATGCACCTAACCCTAACCCTTCAAGGTCGCTGAAAAGCCCTACAACACTATAAAAATTGTCCATGAATACAATCCTTCCAGTATTGACATAGTCTTGAATAAGATTCTTCACCACCCTAGATCCTAATCCTTCTTCTACATTTCCATCCTCTTTCCCAGTGTACACAATAAACTTCAATAAATATCCCATTTCAGAATCACATAGAGACCATACTTTTATTCCCCACTTTATTGAGGGTTTGCTTGGGAAATACTGTTTGAAAGACAGTCTCCCCTTGAACTTTATCATTGACTCATCTACTGATAAAAATTCCCCCAGCTCATAATTTTTTGAATATGTCTCTGAAATAATATCAATCAATGGTCTTATTTTAACGGATCATATCCTGGTTGTCCCTTTTTCACTTGAAATGTGTTATCGTTGAAATGCAGGAAGCTTTTGATGAGCTGATATTGATCTCAAGAAAAAATATTGCGGAACCCAGGAGTCTTTGTCAGCCAAAAACTGTCCTGAAAATACTGTTCTTCTTCTGGCTTATGCACCAGTCCCATGCCTATCTGAGCAGTTACAAATGCTTTGATATGATTCTCTGACACCTGCTCTAATTTGTGTAATCTAGACCTTTTTGGGATGTCATATGTTACATTGACACATTGCAGTGAGTACACATTGGTCTGTTCAGCTACATGTTGAAAAAGTTCATCAGGGAAAAATTTTTTAAATGTATCCACCTCTGAACATTTTTCAAATAAAATTTTCCTCTCACTAGAAAAGTTGAAGTCATTTTCTAATTTTATTACTTGTCTCTCTTGAACTTCTGTCCAGTCAATACTAGTTTTAGGGGGCCTAGGCCTAGCACTGTGGGATTTTGGCTGCTGTAGGATTTGGGCTGCTGTGTGGATTTGAGAAGTATCTTCATCTGAAGAGCTTATTTCAAATTCAGACCCGGATTGATAATTGTTTGTATTAAAATAATCTAAAATGTCATTGTCTGATATGGATATGGACCTACTCATATTGTCTCTAGGTTATGTTTACTTCTATTCTGGATGATTCTGTTTATGGATGATTGATGATAGAAAACTGAAAACAGAACACTGAAATGTAACTACTTCATAATTGAATAAACCACACTCACTTCATAAAACTTGATGTAATATAATTATATCATAACACAATTTAAACCTGATATAAACAAAATATTATGCCAAAATAATGTACGATAATAAACATCCACGCACAGTTGCATATTCACACTAGTTTGACTAGGTAACTAGACTAGCCTAGTGTTTGTTGAGGTCGATTCAGAGTCATTCCACTAGGTGGCAGCACAAATCAGAGCCATTCTAACCTCACATTTATCCACTTGGGACTTCTGTCGATTTAACCAGCCAAAGGAGAAGTTTTTCTGTGACTGTGGACTAGAGTCAATTTATGCACCCAAAGGAAAAAATGTTGAATCGACTATAGTTGACTTACGCAGCCAGAGGTTATACGCAGAATATCATTGCGCAGCAAAAAGGTTAACAAGTGGAATTAATATGTAGTAGTTGTCACAATATATTATATGATTAGAATTGTCAGGTATAATTCGACAATCATAATCTTGTCTCTGTGTTGCCAACAACTCCAATGACTTCTTTGTTGGGCAACATATCTCTGACTGTTCTCTCAGAATAGATTTCAAACCTGTAAGCATAGCCAGACGTGCTGCATAGAACAAACAACTTGAATCCTGATTTATGCAGTTTGTTTGAAACGTATTGTTTAATGAAATGATGGATTTTTGTAACACACATCTGCTAGTTGATGGACAGTCTTTGCTCCAATGGCACTGATGAAAATGTTTTATTTAGATGATCCACCAGAGGCCTAATTTCGTGGAGTCTGTCATGATCCAGAGGGAGATGATTCTTGTTGTCATTGAAATGAATGAACTGTCTAATTTTTTTCAAAGTCATTGACCAGCATTCTCTTTTTTATGTGCTCAAATCCATATTTACTGCACCAGTACAACCATACACTTGGATAATGCAGTGGCGGCTCGTGGAGGAAAATATAGGGGAAGCCCAAATAGCATAAAAAAATAAAAAATGACATAGGGATTTGAAATAGGTATATGCATTTCTTAATAATTTTGGTTGATATTAAAAATGGGTCATTTGAGCTGAATACTAATGAAAATATAACTACATATACTCTAAGCATGCCTAAAAAAATGTATATAGGTGGTTACTCACATTAAATTCCAAAAATTTATTTCTTGAAAATCAGGTCGATCCTTCTATTTTTCAGCGCAGCAAATCTGTCGATTATGTCCTCATGAAATGGAGTATTCAGCAAAAGTTCGTTGATCAGGTGTTTTTCAATTGAAATTGTTGCAAGTCCATTCAATCTCTCTTGGTTAACACTATTCCTCAAATAAGTTTTAATCCTTTTGAGCGCCGAGAAGCTTCTCTCTGCAGAACAGCTTGTTGACGGTATAGTTAATATCAATGAAAACAATTTGTAGGCTTCTTGGAACACATCTTTCACGTCGATCTCAAACATTAGACACAGAATCTTCTCTACACTGATATTATTGAAACGTTGATCTTCATAAATAAACTGCAGCTCATTTTTAATCGATTCAAATCAAAATAGGCGCCATAGGAAGCTATTAAATTATCAAGCAGTTCACTTGGGAATTTTTTTGAAAAACTGTTGAATTGCTTGCAGTCGCCCAGAGCAATGAACTTAATCTTCTTGAAATCATGAAATCGCGTCTCTATCTCCATGATTATTGTATCCAGAATCTCGAAAAACAAATGTTTGTAATTCAAAGTAATCTGTGTTTCATCTTCATTTCTTTCTATTCTCAGCTCATTTTTGTTTTTAGCATTTTCAAAATACTTGAAGAACTCCTCATCATTCCTCTTCCCTTGAAGAACTTTCTTTATATTTTCGATGGAAGTGATGCAAAAGTTAATGTCCAATGACTTTTTCTGAAGAATGTTAAACAGAATATCACCTTGATGATAGATGTCACATAGAAAATTCGATAAAAAAAAGAACTTGAATTCATTCATTTTATGGAGAAACCCTTCAGCTTGTCTGATAGTTTTTTCATCCGACAATGGATCATGCATCAATTTTTGAAACACATCTCTCAAGCCATCCCATTTGTTGACTAGAAATTTGAGAACTTTGGCATGAGAAGACCAACGTGTGTCAACTGCTGTTGGTATTCGTTTGGCAATCACTGTATCTACAACTAAAACTCGCTTTGATGATGCATGAAAAAACGTGGGTATGCCTCCAAGAGTAGCGAAAAATATTCCACAGTCCGAAATTGAGTTCATGCTCTGCTTCAAAACTAGATTTACCCTATGTGCTAAACAATGTACAAATGTAGCTTGCGGTGCAATCTCCTTTATTTTCGTCTGTAAGCCGTTTAAATGTCCGGACATTACACTGGCACCATCGTAGCACTGTGCAATCATTTTTTTATGGTGTTCCAACTGTAGTTCATTCAATTTATTGTTCAACAATTCAAATAAACCAGAAGCAGTTCGGTCAGAGCTCACATTATTAAAACCTAAAAAACGTTCTACAACTAAGCCTTCTTTATTTACATATCTAATTGTAATTGAACACTGTGTTGTCACTGTGATGTCTGTAGTGTCATCTACAATAATTGAGAAGAAATCTGCTTCTTTGATTTCGTTTGTAATGAAATCTAAAATATGCTGATAAATGCAGTCTATCAGTTCGTTTTGAATTATTTTTGAGTCCGCTGTAAACACATTTTTAACTTTTTCGAATTGCTGTCTGTTTTCTAAACTACTAGAATTAACTAAAAGAGTCAAAAGTTCTTCAAAATTGCCTCTATTCTGAGATGTACTTGATTCATCGTGACCACGGAATGCAAGCTCCTGCTTGGCCAGGAATAGAACTGTATTTATTGGAATGTGCATGAAATTTCTGTTCAATTGAACATTTTTATTAAAATTCGCTATGAAAAGACGGCAGTTCTCTTGAAGAGCATCAGAAATTCTGTTGAAATTTCTTTTCAAGTCTTTGAAACTAACCGAATTTTTTATGTGCTCAGATGAAGACTCTGCTTTACAAAAGAACGATTTGCATTAGTAAAACTATCAAACCCTATTTCATTCCAAACACCTTTTTTTGTTCCCATCAACAAACAGGGCCAACAGAACAGTCTTTGTTTGTAACGACTTCCACACAACCAGTTATGTTTGCTGTACCACGAATTTTGAAAATTTCTTGTATGTACTTTACCAGTTGAAGTTGTAGCACCTGATAATTTGTGGCAAGTTAAAGTAGGCTGAGGTCTTTCACTATTAATTAAGAGGTCTTTCTTATCACTATCAGTCCACTTGAAGAATGGTGTCTCTAGAAGAGCACAAACTAAATCTATTGTTGGCTCCATAACATAAATACTATTCACACTACAGGATTATAACACTACACTTAATTCAACTAGGCCCAACACTATTACAACAAATTACATTATTTGAACTGGTGTATTCATGAATAATGAACTAATAGAATGATTAGTTCTCATTATTATAATAATGCGCGACGCGAACCATGTTGTTTTCAAGAATATTAGGATAACCTAACATTCGAAACAGCAGACACGTGTATCATACACATGGAATGACTGTTTGTGGTACTTTTAAACTTTGATCGTGCCAGCCTAACAGCTCGAAACCTCGCAAAACGCAAGTCAAGTAGGGCATTTCCAAATCGTAAGGTTGGTAGTAAGGGGTTGCCCCAGCTTGGCTTGCAATGCCTATAGGCTTCAGACTTGTAGAGTCTATAGGTATGTATATATCGTTTCCATGGCAACGCGTGTATATAGCAGTACTGTAACGTTTAAGGTCGGTACTGCAAGCTAGAAGACGGTATCCCCTGTGACGAATGCATCTGTTGAACGACGAATAACTCGGTAATGTGTGACAACAACAAAACTTGCCAGAAACAAAATACTCACATTTCATATGCTCAACCAGTATTATTCAGCTAATATAATATAAATAATCGTAATCTTATGAATATTTTGATAATTATATTTACTCATCCTTATCACAAAAAACATTATTTTGTATCTGAAAAATTTGGTACAGCCGGGCAGTACTTGATTCCCCTGGTGAGCCGCCCTTGGGATAATGGTATACTGACATGAAAATCAGGATACCAAAAACTTTTCTTATCTCAAGTGGACTCAGACACAGGGGGTTGTTGGGATTCTTCTGTACCAAATACAAATTTGTCTCATCAACAATTTTTTTAATCAACTCAGCAGTTATGAAAAGCATAAAAAATTGATATGGTGTTCCATTATCTGAGGCCCAAAATCAATTTCAGAAAATACCAGTTGCTTGTTTTCATGTTGCTTGCAATTTCATGTGTTTTTCCTCCCATGCTAAATTTCTAATTTCATTCTTATCAGCCAAAGATGTTGAAGTAGATGCTGGAGTGATTGCAGTGGTTGGTGAATTACAAATGTTGGTAGGTAGGCCTTGTTAAAGAAGAAGCCACAGAGGATTTTGAACAAGGAGCTCTAGAACTAGAAGTGGGCCTAGTTGAAATAGTAGCTGCCAAGGATGTTGAATTATGTGCTTTGGTACTGGACCTATATAGTTGAAGTAGAAGCTGCAGATGATTTTGAAGTAGAAGCTGCAGCTAACTTTGAACTAGAAGCTCTTTGTGTAGTTGTTGCAGAGGATTTTGGAGTAGAAGCTGCAGAGGATTTTGGAGTAGAAGCTGCAGTAGATTTTGAACTAGAAGCTCCTTATTGTGTAGTTATTGAATATTCTTCTTTTTCTGAATCTAAAGTTCTATCAACACAATCAACATCAAGAGGGTCTAAACTATCTTTGTTATTAACTAGATTATCTTCTGAATAGTTCCTTGTTCTGTAGGCCAGCTCACCTTCAACAATGCATTTCTATTTTCTTCACATAAATTCTTTCACAAAGTTGAAAGTTTGAAATGTAGCTTGCCTGGAGGCTTCATGCACTAGAGCCAATCCTTTTCTTCTATCCAATCAAAATCTCTGCAGGTCTCATCACCAAGTATTTTTTACAGTAGAATAGTTTTTCATAACATTGTTGTTCAAGATCAGAAATTATTTTGATTTTCCTAATTTCCTTTCCAATTGATCCAAAAACTCTATCAGCTGGCAAAAAACTGTGCCCTGTTACAGGCAACACAAGCTTGACCTCTTTAATATTGATTGGAGAGAATACAGCAAGCCAGTAAGAAATCATTGATAAAAGTGTACCATAGTGTTTTCATTTTGGCCAGCACAACCATCACCAACTAACCTAACTTGTTCAATGTCCTCTGTCAAATTTAACTCTTTAAGATGACTGAACAAACAAGATGCAATTCCATTTGATCCTTTGGGAAATTCACTTTCCAACCGTACATATGATGTAACATTTTCTGGATCAAGTCTACTTTTTGAGTATCCAGTCACTATTGTGAAATTGTATAAATAAAATTGCCTGCTATAGTAGGTTGGCTGATCTGGCAGCTTTGGCGAATTTGATTGAATTGACAGCAGCAAATTTCTGGCTACCTCTCTTGTTATTATTCAGTAATCCATTCCATTTGGGTTGAACTCTTGAGATGTGTATCTTGTAAATAGTTATGGAGTGTAACTTTATTTTTTTATCTTTGATTTCATTTTGTACAGCTTAGTAGCATCATGGATCACCCACTTACCACTTGTTAACATATTTATTTACTATTACAATGTACAAGGCGGTTGGATTTGTAATCAAACTCAACACTTCTTTGGGCATCACATTTTTCTTTTGATCCTAAAATGGATCCAACTTGTAAAAGTTCATGGTACAGTTCATTGCTATTAATATCAAATACGCCATTTTTACTGTCATATGAATGATTCTCAAGATTCACACATTTTTGTTCCAATACTTCTTTTTCTGGCAGTTGTGTAGTGCTGCTCAAATTCCCTAACTTTTTTCATGACTCTTCAATGCAGTTGATCTCTTTTCAAATGAAATCGAAATATTATCTATCAGGGTCAAAAATACTTCTCTCTTGAAGGTTTCTTCTGGTGATGTGTGAACTTCTTCAGAATACTCATATGAAACAAATCGTTTGTGTTTTGGAATAATTTTCTGAGGGAAGACAGTTTCAATCCCAAGTTTAGAAGCTCCTTCTTTTGCGGAGATTACAGCATATCTACAAATCCTTTTTCTCTAAATCTTCCCAAGAATTCTAAACATTTTGATATGAGGGCGGTTGGGCTCATATTCAATCTTGCCGGCTAGGTGGTAGTGCAGGGGTGTTACCACCCATTACCATTTACCATTTGAAAGGGGGGGTGTTACCACTTACCATTTGAAAGGAAGCTTTTGATGGCCCTGAAAAGGGCCAACCCAGATAACACACAAACGTTTTTTTCACCTAATAAACACGTTTTCAGTTTCACTTTTCCACATTTTTTCCAGTGAAAATATCGAGAAAATCACGTTTTTTCACGTGAAGGAAAGGTGGAAACAGGACATGATCTTACTGACTTTTCCCCCAGACAAAATGTATTCAAGAACATCTTCTTGCATACTTTTATCTTTTCATTGCCCACTTTGAGGTGGTATTGAAAAGCCACATTTTTTCGGGCATTTTCAATGTCAGTGTCTCTACAACAGTAGTTTGGTTCAGATTTATCCACTAATGATACAACAACAGCTCGCTTTGTTTCCCAATTATCAATATTTTTCCAAAAATTTGTGAACAACTTGTTTCTGTCCTGATCTGTTATTTTGTTACACAAGTTTTTTTCCATTTTTGCAACTGCATCTTCCTAAAAGTTCTATTTCCTTCCTTTCATTATTAAACCTATATTTTGGGCCATCTTCATATTGTAGCTTTTTCAATCCAAAATAGGATTCTCCTCTCATTCTTTTAGCTGCAGAGACATTTCTCTCCCAGTCCCTTGGATTTATATTTTCACCTTTCCGACGTTTCTTTTTTCTGAGCAAGTGTTGTCTTCAACAATAGTATCTTCTAGAACTCTTGGAGCTGGAGATTCTTCGTCACTGGAGCTCAAACTAGGCAGATAATTATCTGAATCAGAAGAATATAAACGGTCATTTATGCTATCATCAGTCTGTTTCAAAATATCCTGAATTTTTTCCCTTCCTTGTGTCTTCTTTTCTCAACTAGGTCTAGCAGTAGGTAGTTCCTCTTCCTTGGATGGAAGAATACTAGGTATTTCAACTGCTTGTTCGTTGATTTCCTCTATAGCAAAAAGTGGTAGATTGTCGACTTCTAGTAGAATAGCATCCTCAGTAACAGGTAGGAACAACTCATCTGCAACAATAAGAACAATCATTCTATTTAATAGGTGAAGAATTGACAGCTTAAATTATTAACTTTTTATAAAATTATTATTCAGATAGGGTTACCCCTGCAACAGTAGAAAACCCAGTAGAATGGAAGTTGAAAAGTTATTTATTGGATAAGACATAGCCTACTATTTTCCAAAATTCAGGCTTGAAATTAGCTTGAGTATAATAATTTATTTTATTGAGGATGCTTCTGGTTGATGAAGCCCAAGTTCGAGTTCTTGCCCAGGCAGGGGTGCCTATCCCCCCCAACGTCTATGACGCCAATCCCCCCCAAATGAACTAGAGATCCCCCCTTATTTTTGGGTCTTCCTGTTAAACAAGAGTGAAATGAGAGTGAAATGTGAGACTATTGAATAACAAGTAAGCTGAATGTTGGGACTGTATGCCTCACCAACTGGTCCAGGGGCAAACCCAGAAATAAATTTCGAGGGGGATATAAAATCAGGGTCGAACCCAGGAAATCCCCTTCTCCAAGAGGGGGGGTTGTTGCTTGCATGGAATATCTATAATGTATTCGCCTTATCTCAACAAACATATTAATTTTTCTGCTGTGTAGAAAAATTCATTCAAAAATAAATTTATTGTAGATTAATTGATTTGAACAAGAGCTATTGGACCATATTGGTCTCTTGTAGATGTTGTATATTGTGAATATTGGACAATATTATTGTTGATTTGAATGTTCTAGTTCTCTAAGCTGTGCTGAAAGATTTTCCCTGTCATTTTGAATCTAAATTGAAGAATATAGGCCTATGTGCTCTGGATACTGAGTATTGCAACGTGATTGGTTAATACGAGATATAGAGCCTCTATTTGAAAACTAAACTTTAAACTTAGGGCTATTTAAAATAATTGATAAATAAAATGAAAAAATCAAATACCCTTTTTTTAAAAACGTTAAAAGTAGGCTATTATTTTTCACAGACATGTTCCAAGCTTAAGCCCATTTCAATGTGACTAGAATAATACATTATTTTGTGATTATTATTCTAGTCACATTGAAAATGGGCTTAAGCTCAAAACATGTCTGTGAAAAATAATACTTTCAAAGTTTTTAAAAAAGGGTATTTGATTTTTTCATTTTATTTATCAATTATATATAGCCTATACAGTATATTTAATTATTATACTTTAATTCCAAATAATGTTTATTGATAATTGTGTTGGAAACAAGAGGTTATGTACCTGATTGTCTGAATCTTGATTACATAAGTATATTGTATTTTCTTATATGTATTATCCCCCCAAAAATTTGTATGACGCCACTGGCGTCATGTCCCCCCTTGTAGGCACCCCTGTGCCCAGGCAATGATTTCAGAATTTTTCAAATCAACTAACATACTTTGTGGGCTTCATGTTTTCAGGTAATATTAAAATTAATAAAATGTAGCTTAGCCCACTATAATAGTTGAATTAACATGGTTATCATTTGACAGCATTTAATGAATGGGCAGACTTTTGATTTGAGTTTGAATTATCAATAATGTGGTGACTATTCAAATATTGGATGAGTTGGCTAAATTAAAAAAAACTGGAGCAGGCACAGATTTATTGGAAGTTGGAAAAAGAAGATACATAATCATAATCCAAAATTACAGTTACTGAACAATTTATTGAAAATAGACTTACTTTGTTCTGAGTTATCAGGAACATTGTCTAGCTTTGGTTCATCCACATCACATAGAGCTGTTTTGCCATCACATAGAGCTGCTACCCCTGCAACAGAAACAATAATAATCTGATTAACATTGAATAACTTTATAATAATAAAGTGAAGAAATAATTACATGATGTAGATCCATCTTTTCACTTGTTTGAATTATACAAAATTGGATACTTGAAAAGTGACCACCACCCCAGCTTTGATGATGAACTACACCCGTTAAAAATAGCTATTAGCACAAAAATGTTAGTAAATGTATTTGATTCAGATTAACCGAAATGATTCAGTAAATCAGGCATTTCTACTTCTTATTCATTTTCCATTGGTGTCTAGAATAGAACCCATTTTTATTAATTGCCTTTATCAAGTCAGGCTTGAAGTTGATAACCTGGTTGAAGAAGTCAAAAGTAAAGTTCTAGTCCTCAGGGTATAATTGTCCTTGACAGGTACCTAGGCCTACCATGGTAACAAGTCTACATAGCCTACTGTGCTCTTGTGCAGGATATAGGCCTATTAAAAAGATTAATATATAAAATCTGATTTTATGCTACAAGCTTACTGATGTTAAAAAAATGAGATCATTGAAAAACAATTAAGAATGATAACTTACCTTGGTCTAACATTGGATTGCCAACATTGTGGTTGTCATTTACAGCAGGTAAGCTCAGCACATTCAAAGCAGGTTGACTTGCAAGTAATTTTTCAGCTAACTCTACCATCAGTTTTCCTCTATGCATCATTTTCTGAAACATTTAAAGTAGTAATAATTACTACATCATTAATTATTAATGATGTTCCAAGAAGTCGTATGTCTGAGAAATGCACCATTTTAGGTAGAAAAACACCAGATTTAAACATACGATATTTTGATATTAAGATAAATTATTGGATTTTGTGAGATATAATCATACTTAGTTCAATATTCGAATTCCTAGTGCAATTTATATTGTTTAATATTGCAGTAAAACTATGGAAAGTTCTAAAAAATTAATTTTCCATCTCTTTAGGAGTACTTGCCAACATAACCAAAAATGGCCTTCAATTATTGTTAACAAGAAAAGTACTTGTGCAATACATTAAATTGCTATGACTATTTGGTAAATGTGTGAAATATACTTATTTGAACTCTTTTATCATTTTTATGAACAGAAAAAGAACTGTCTTCTTGTGATATCTAACAGAAAAGTAGGAACAAAAATTCAGCTTACCTCCACTTTCGATCTTTTGAGACATACAACATCTTGCAATAACACAAAAACTTGTAGAAAACATACAACTTTTAAACAATCTGTTATATTAACCTTCAGAACAGCTGTTGACATAAGACATTTTAATAGCGCATGTGGGACCAAAAATGCCACATTTTAGGCAACAAAACAAAAAACCGATTTTTTGACACAACCTTTTGCAATTACAGGGACGTTATGTGCCTTCATTAGTCATGACATTGGTTACAATTTGAGTAATAGGCCTAAGTGAGTTAGCGGCAGCCTATCACAATTATAATAATTTATAATGATTAATTGAGTGTACTCATAATGATCTATAAACAGAATCTTTCTACTTACCATTGTTCTGGCACAAAGGCTCTGCCATGTTACATCTCGGACGTAACCGGCGTCTCTTATATTAGTAATTAAACCAATATTTACTGCGAAGTTTCGCAACTCCTCCCAGTTAGTTCTGCGCGTTTGTTTTGAGAGGTCCAAACTGTTCGAAAAGTTCGGGTTTCCTCTCTAAAATTTTTCGCAAGAAACATTGAACTCGTATGCTCCTCTCCTCACGCTTTGACATTTTTCTTTGAAAGAAGTTTTGGACTGAAATGATTATTTGAGGAGTCCAGTTACAAAGATGGCCAACTCCATTTCTTGAAATTTTCCAACAGAGGCCAAAAACTGATTTAAATGTTCTCCATCATATTATGAAGTTGATTATTTTTCTATAGACTCTTGGGACCTCTAGATTTCAATTGAAACCTATATTTCTCTTCTTCTTAAATTCTTCTAGTTAAGTAGAAAATCACTATTGAAAATTGGAGTTGGCCAAGTTTGTAGCCAAGGCATGGAGTTGGTCTTTTAGTGCATTTCATTCGAAAAAATGCACTATTGGTCTTACCCTGACAATCGAAAATTCATGATGTGATATATTTTTTACACGTTTCTGAGCCACTAGAACACAAATTTGATGTCCGTTCATATATATATATATATATATATATATATATATATATATATATATATATATATATATATAATGGTAATAATATATACAGAAGACACTTGTAGAATTGGAAAAAACATTTAGAAAGTAGACTTAACTTACATTTTTGAGTCAGGGAATATTTTGGCTGCTGAAGCAAGCCTTCTTCAACCCAGACTGTTGAAGATGTAGAGCTGCTGCCATGTGGTTGTTTAAATTCAGCCGTTACAGGTTGAGTGGGAGGGGGGGACAGGAAGTTGGAGGAGTACAAATTGCAGGGTAGCCAAGTTGGGGATTATGCTATGAAAGGGAATTGAAGAATTGAAGCAAATAAGCAAATTAATGGAGTTGGAGATTTTATTTATTCATTTTTATTCTATTTTATTTTCATTTTATTTGTTATAATTATTAATTTTTTTTTGGGGGGGAGGGGGGTTGGATTCAACTATTGCTGTCTGTTCAGGGCAGGGATGGAGGTGGCTCCAAGCACCCAGATAAAGGCAAGTTCTTTTGTTTTTACATCTATGGAGGGAGCTGTGGTGGGGAGGGTGGCAAGAACTTTGACTTTGAAACACTGGTCAAAGCTCTTGCTGTGCTCAGAGCCATGGGTAGGGACAGGTAGGGAAGTGTTATTTTTGAAGGAGGCTCTATGGTTATTTATTCTTGGATTGAGGGCAGTGGTTGTTTCACCAACATAGAAAGCAGGGCAGAAGTTGCAGGAAAGGAGGTAGATGCAGTTTTTGGAAATGCAATTACTGGATTGATGGGTTTGATGGGTGTAGTTGGTGATAGGACTAGTGAAGGAAGTAGAGGGATCAGCAATGGGACAGGTTTTAAAGCGGGGGCGTTTGCATGGTAGGGTACCAGGTGGAGTTGGAGGTTCATTAGAAGTGGGTGATCGGTTTTTGCTGAGGATTTTCTTCAGATTGGGAGGCTGCTTGTAGATAAGAGTGGGTGGTTGCTGGAAGAGACATTTGGTGGAGGGATTGGAGGATACAACATGAAATAGATCTTTAAGGATAGGTTTGAGATTTTCAATACCAGGGAAATAGGTTGTGCAGAGTTTGGGAGCATGAGAGATTTGGGAATTGTTTGAAGTGGTGCTGGATTGACTGTTAGAGGATATTCGTTTTTGTAGTAATTTCTCAGGGTATTTGCAATTCAGGAGGGATTGATGCAGTTTTCCAAGGTATTGATCAAGTTGGTGAGGGTCTTTACAAATCTTTTGGCCACGGATTGACAGGGATTGGGGTAGGGCTCTTTTGACATGATAGGGGTGGCCGCTTTCAAAGTGAAGGAACTGTTGGGTATGGGTAGGTTTAGTGTAGATATTTGTAGATAGGGTGTTAGAGTCAGAGAGGGAGACAGTGATGTCAAGAAAGTTGATGGAGGATTCAGAAATGTTCCATGTGAAGGAAACAGGGTAATTGGAGTTCAATTGATGAAGGAATTGGGAGAGGGAATCAGCCCCATGTGGCCAGATCATGAAGATGTCATCAATCAATCGTAGCCACAGTAGGGGGGAGAGGGGTTGTTTAGAAAGGAAGTCTTGTTCAAGGTGTCCCATGAACAAGTTGGCATAGAATTCAAATCCATCAAAGACCTTTGTTCTGATCCCTCCATTTTCATCACTATTTCATCACCATTTTCATGGCACAGCCATGGGCACCAGGATGGCTCCATCCTATGATTTTGGCACCTTTGAATTGGGCACCTTTGAATTCATACCCTGAATAGCTCATTATAAGTCATATGATTTGAGCCATCATAGAATATGAAATACACTCTTTCTGACTGCCAGCTGCCAGAGCGAATTTTTTTGTAACTGAGTCTCTATATTTTGTAACCAAGACAACAAAATAATATCAGCCTGATATCTGTGTCATCAATCATTGTGGTGTAATTTAATGTAATGAATAGATGGGTACTAGGAATAAAAACACTACTTTTTTCATGAAAATAGTTTTTTTTTATTAAAATTAGAAAAATTAAAGAGAGATGTAAAAAAGTTCCTATAAAACTACGCCTACAACTTCAATATCATCATCATCATCACAATTATTGTTATTGAAGCACTCACAACAATCAACTGTTTCAGGTATATCTGATTTTGTGTCATTCTCCTCTATGAACCTTCCAAACCATTTCAGTTCATCACAATTATTCCATTGCTCTCCATAATGTTTATTGAGTAATGTATTGATATCTTTGACCTTCAATGGATTGACTGGATGCCAACAACGAAGTCTGTTGGAGTCATCTCACAAAGTCGTCGACCTTTCTTCATTATTGACAAGGACTGTGCTATTTCAAAGCTGTAGTTATGCTCTCCACTCACTGTGATAGCTGAAGAAGGCTTTCTTGAAAGCACAAGCTTCTGAATTTGTGAAATTTTGAAGTGCAGTTTAACTGCATCTTTCACACAATTATTAGCTACAGCTTTCCAATTAGAGCTATTCCAGTCTTTCCCAATGTGCTTGACTGTTCCAAAATTTTCAAAAACTTCATGATAATCTTTCAATTCCACAATTTTTTCCTTCTTTCTCAACTCTTTCTTGATCAGACCAAAAATTCTGTCACTTGGCATGAACAAATGTCCAGTAACAGGATAAACAATTTCAATTTTCCTGATGTTTTTTGAACTGTTAAATAGCCAAGAAAGGCACATTGACAAAATTGTGGCATTTTTATTTTGTCCTGGACAACCATCAGCTACCAGACGTATAGTATGCACATCATGGAAATTGCCAGAATCTAATTTGGTTTGCAGTTCATTGAACACAGCAGAAGCTACTTCATTTGACAATTTTTTAATCTGATGCTCAGCCCAAGTATAAATTGAAACATTTTCTTTCTTCAATGCACATTTCCCAATAGATCTCCCTGAAACAATAGTCAAATTGTAGCTGTAAAGCTGCCTTGAGTAGTATGCAATTTGGTCTGGTAGTTTTGGTATTGGCAAATTTTTTTGCATATCAAATGAAAGAATGAAAAGTCCAGTGGTTCCCTCTTTCAGATGCCTGAAGAACCCTTAGCTTGATTCTTATGCAATAAAAAATTTGTTTGCAAAATTTTTAATGCATCTTCATCTTTTTCATTTTTTTTTTTTGCCAAACTCTAAGCATTTTGAACAAACATCTGTAGAAGGGCTTTGAAAACTTATGTTGAAGTTAGTCACAAAAACAGTCCTAAACAGTGATTCTTTCACTTTCAAATCATCAGAAACTGAATTTTGGTACATTTTCCACATCTTAGCTATGTTCAGATTTGTGTCCAAATAAATGCAAGTGGTTTTTGACCTAGAATAGTGTGATTCAATGCCTCTAAATTGTTTGATGAAATTCTTAACAGAACGAATTTTAGCATCATATGTTTCAGCCTTCCAATAGCCTCCACGTGTCTCTACGGGAATCATTCATCCCTCCTTCTTGAACAGTTTGAAAAGTCCCTCAACTCGATGCTTAGTGATTCCTAGTACTCCTAAAAATGTTTTTCTGCAAACTTGTAATTAATTTCCCTTCATGTTTTCAATGAAAATATTCAAAAGTAAATTCTTTCTTACCCCTTCTTCCATCTTCAGATCGGTGTCTAGTTGGTGAATCAGCAGAGCAATACTTCAATAGGAACATATCCTGGCTTTGCTTTGTTTTTTCCACATAGAATGCACTGAGGAATTGTTGAATGTCCCTCATTTTCAGCATGTTTCTGACGCCAGTTGATGAACATGAAATTCTGTCTATAATCGGCACACTCCATACATCAAGTTCACCAGGTCTTGATAGAATTGATAATAAAATAGTTAAAATAATTAAGAACTACATTACAAAACCTCTAATGTTTATATTCAATATGAGCTTTGAACAAGGAACTTTTCCAAGTATGATGAAGAAAGTATGTGTTAGGCCCCTGTTCAAGAGTGGTGATAGGATAGTTATTGGTAATTATAGGCCTATTTCGTTGGTAAGTAATATTTCAAAAATTCTGGAGAAACTCATGAAACAGTGATTAATTGATTTTTTGGAACGAAATGAGCTCTTATCTTCTAATCAGTATGGGTTTCGAGTTGGTAGAAGTACAGAGGATGCAATTTTCAGGCTGTCAAAGTTTGTAACCGATAGTCTAGACAGTAATAAGAAGTGTCTAGCAGTCTTTCTTGATCTAGCAAAAGCATTTGACTCCGTTTCACACGAGTTGCTTTGTAAGAAGCTTGAGAGTATTGGAATCAGGGGTATAGTACTTGAATGGTTCAAGTCCTACCTTCATGAATGAGCACAATGTGTAAAGATTGGTGATAAAATCAGCCAAGAAACAACTGTTGAATATGGAGTACCACAGGGAACAGTACTGGGACCTATTCTGTATTTAGTATTTGCAAATGAATTGTGCTCTCTAGATATAAAAGAAGAGATGGAAGCCTTTGCTGATGATACAGCCATAATGTTTCAGGAAGAAGATTGGAACAGTTTGTTTAATTTGGCAGAGTCGCAGATGCGTCAAGTCATGCTTTGGTTGAATAAAAATCTACTCACACTAAACATTGAAAAAACTAAATTTTTGGCTTTCTCACTGACAAGCGCAGAAAAACCTCAGCAAGATACTCTTAAACTACACAATTGCACACAGACTATATTGCTCTGCAACTGTCCTATCATTGATAGAGTAGATCAAATTAAATATCTAGGAATAGTAGTTGATGACCTTTTTTGATGGGACAAACATGTATCATATATTGTCACTAAACTAAGGAAACTTGTTTATATATTTGTGAAACTACGTCAGATCTTGCCTGCCCATAAACTGAGAACAATTTATTATGCACTGGTTGAATCAATTGTTAGGTATGGAATACTTGTATGGGGAGGTACATACCACAATCATGTAGATCCGCTCATAAAAGTTCAGAAGCTTTTATTGAAAATAATCTGTTATAGACCCAGACTTTACCCAACCGAGCAGTTATTTAAAGAGTATAAAGTTCTAAGTGTGCGACAACTATACATATATACAGTTCTCATTTTCATCAAAACAAATCCGCATTTAACACGCAACGTAGATCATGCACACAATACAAGATCTAGGGATAGAGACCTGTACATAGTTAGAAGAAACACAACTTTTGGTCAAAAGTCTGCCCTATACATAGGATGCAAAATCTTCAATTTATTGCCTGCTGAAATAATTGGAATGGGCATCCTAAAGTTCAAGAAAAGTACAAAATCCATGTTAATTAGCATTGGGAATAATGATAGCGAGCAATTATTATGTATTGGTTAATTTGAAAAGTTGTAAATAAACTTAAATAATTTTTATTATCATAAAATGTTCAACAAATATTTCGATACAGCTTGTTAAAATTTCATTTTATTAATTTTCCAAATAATCATGAAATAGTAAAAAAATATATATATATCATATATTTGTAAGGTACTAACATTATACTTATTTTCATAAAATGACCGAAATTAAAAAATATATATATATATATATATATATATATATATATATGCTAGAAGAATATTTAAGTAAAGTAGAATATTTGATTTATATTGTATACTAGACAAAAGACTATATGCTGTATACTGTATACTAGACTCTATAGTGGGATGCTTCATGATAGTTTAGAAAAGTAGTTTTAGTATAGTAGTATAACTTCACATATTGTAATAATAGTTTTATATGTTTAATAAATACCTCTGGACATGGGTTACATGACAGAGAAACAATCAAATTATTGAATACGGCGACATGTTGAATTTTCATTAGTAAAAATTTTTAGTTTTCCACTTCTGATTCCTATTAAAGTTTTCCACAAATGAGGTCAAAACTTTCATTCCATGAAGTAGACCTATATTTATTATGAATCTTTTGACTATACTTGGAACTTCAAACGCACAACCTTTTAAAACCTATTTTACTTGATAAAACAATAAAAGTAGAATCATCTTTGTGCATAATTATAATTTTATGTATTATGATTATGTCAATCTTCAATGATAATTTCAATATACTGTATCAAGAAATCCGCCGATACACTGTGGAATAAATTAATTTGGGAAGATTCAACTAAGGTCGGAGATTAATCTCAATGGATTTTTCAAAAAGCTCTAACATTAGACATATAATAGATTTATATTCTATGGCTGTGAAAAATAAAATTAGAAAAAATATATTCTGTGACTAATAACAGTATTTCACCTGATATGATTCCTTTGTTGAACGTTGTTTATTCAAGTATATTGCTAGAGATGGATTTGCACCAACTCCAGTAGTACCTGCCAACTACATTCACAGTGTATATTGGAAATTTACTAATAAAAGTATAAATGCTGATAATTATGGTGTTGATAGGAACCGTTCATGGACTCTCCTGTATATTATGGTGATTTGTTTCATGATAGTAAATTCAGGTTCAATGAAGCGAGCTCAGTAACCATTATGTACGACCATGAGAAATCCATCTAACAAAATATAATTACTTGAATATAAGTGAAATAATTGACCATTCCTCTTGACAGAGTTACAATACATGCAGAAAACACAATTCTAGATATATTAATTGAATAGACCATAATACAATCGAGGCGCAGATCTCATAATCTTATGCTGTATTTATGAGACAATTATGAGAATCCAAAATAAAATTCTTGGTCCCATTCAATAGCTTCTTAAAGAGAAACCAATTGGCTTATTAAAGAGAAATTGTAATCAGACCGCTCTGCGCTGGAAGGGACCATGGAAAGCTATATATTGATGATTTTCAAGCAAATATTTGTAATTATTTTGTATCAAGCAGTTTATATTATATTACATCAATAATTTTCCCACTAAATGTAGACCTACTGACATCTGGTGAATATAATGATAATTACAATCTCATGGGATGATGACTTGTTTGAAATATTTAAGACAAGGCATCCAATAAGGTGATCCATAACTGAATATCGTCTCCAGTTGAAGTACTGTATCTTCTCTATTGCATATTAATGCATTGTCGATTATATTATGGAAGAAAATGATACAGTGAAATTATTTTAGAAAATATTGTTTCTGTATCAATATGAGTGATACGTTTGTAGCAAATGCATTGGTCTGATAAGGGGCTTCTCATGTTGGAAGAGTCAACTTTCATTCCGTGCTTAAATTGGTTGATTAAATTTACAAATTTATCATATTTTTATTGTTGAAACAGTCTGAGGAAATTTATTTTTCACAGGTACGATATAATTTAATAATTAGAATAAATTCGGATTCTTGTTACAACACTTATCGAAGACTTTGCAAAGATAGAATCAGATCTTTATAGTGTTTGATGAGGAATTTATTGATCAATATATTGGCCTTCCGATGATTGTTATATTTTTATACTATCAAGTTATATGGTTTTATATTCATAAGAGACATTTTTAATCAAGTTATAGATATATTCAATAAATAAAAATTGTAATTCACTGCTGAATTGTTTTATTAAAAGAACAATAAAAGTATTAAGTTGAAAATATTATTTTAATATTTATTTCTGGGATATCTATTCCTGCAAACTCCATCATAGAGTCGAATTGACTCTCAAATTATGAGTTTTTGGTGAAAATATACTGAACTAGTGGATATAGGTAACAGAAAGATTTTCAACCCTTGAAAACTAGTCGAAATTAAACATTTATGCCTTAATTTGAAAATACGATGAGAATTAGCTGTTCTACGAGCATGAGAGTTCGAAAATCGAATTCAGCGAATGAAAAAACATAAGAATACAGTATCAAAATACATTATTTGGAGACATACGCTTGTAGAAGAGTCGCAATAGGTATGCGTACTGCGGGTGTTTAACTAGTGGGGGAACCGCGGCGCAGCGTAACAGCGCTCCTTATCCCCCTCCCGCAGCCGCATTCACGATCGTAACCACTTAACTATATACATCAATGGATTCAGAAAGAAAAGGCCTACAACATTTCTGGAACCATTTTTTCACTAAGTCAGCTTACGACTTCAATATTTGAGAAATAAGAAAAAATTGCAAACCAAAAAATTAATTTTTTGAGATATTTTATTTTTTTACGGAAAAACTATGCAGTTAACCGTAAAAATGAAGAGGACCATTATGAGAGCTAAATATATAATGCAAATTATAAAAATAAATTCAAAGCTCTACTATGAATAGTAACCCCAGAACAGGCGTTTTTATGAGCGCCCGTTTTTTACAACTTACCCCCCTCCCCCCAGGTTGTCGACCACCCTAGGACATGACGACATCGGGTTTCATATACACTAGACACCCCTAAACAATAATCCGAAGTCAAATTCTCTGCCTCTCTCGTGCATGCTCAATGTAAGCCAGCGCCTGGACTAGATAAAGTATTTTTTGTATCCAAGTTATAGCTGATTGAATTTTGGTGTCACAATGTGGGCTAATTTAATGAAGATTGTTAGTATTATTTTCATTATTTTATTCTATGTCTTCTTCAATTAGATCTGGATCCACATCACTAACATCCGCAGAGGTCTTCAAATTCTTGTAAAATTGATGAAATGTTGTTGGAATCAAGGGCAGTAGGTCTTGTAAGTCTTTTTTCTTCTCATCCGAGATTGGCACTGGTCCTGAATATCTATTAGATATTGGTGCAAATTTCAAATTATTTTTCCCACGCTGGAGGAAGCTAACTTGCAAAAAGCCAACATCTTGCAATAGTTTTTTATAATGAATTATTCCTTCATCTTTTTTGTAGCATAGCCACTGAACTTCATGAAATTTGAACGCATCACCTGCTGTGTTTTTTTCCTATTCACTAACGTATTTTTTAATAGACCAGCAAAGTCAAGGAAGTCATTCTCAGTCATTCCATACACACTAAATTGTTGCTTTTTAACGGTCGATCGTACTAGTTGGTACCAATCGTGTGGATGATAAATTGGTATGGCCAGTTTCTTTTTTTGTTTTTCAATTAGTGCATGGTCGACATCGCACTCCATATGTGTGTGGCCAGGTACAAGAAACTTATGATCAATTACTGAGAAGTGCGGGAAATCAGTCATTGCCTTCAAAGACATAGCACAGACATGACTGTTTTTATTCTGTCCACCACATGTGTCAGAATAAAACACAACGTCGGTCACATTTTCAGGGAGTGCCTTGAGATGGTAATACAAGCACAAAGCAACTTCATTGGCTCCTCTACCAGCAGCAGCCTCATGCCACATGTAATTCACAGACTTACCATTGGCACAATCGTGTATTGTTAAATTAAAAGTCCATAATTGACGTTTGTAAAAGAATACTGATGATGACAAAAATGGTGTTGGTAAACATTGCTGCAAGTCAAATGTGTAGCACCGTTTTGATGTGTCAATCTTTGCAGCTTCTTTGTCATGACGTTTACCTTCATAAGCCATGTCGGCTCTCGGCATGATGAAGCTTTAGTTCCTCCTTTGCTTTTTTTTCTTCTTCCTTGTTTGAAGCTTCATTTGCTAATTTTATTTTTAAGTTCAGCACATCACATTTGTGACAGGTATCTGCCTTTGGCTTCTTAAATGACAAATTGAGTTTATGGAATTCAGCCTCGTAAATGTTTCGTGAAACTGGTTTTTTATTGATTTTGCAGTACAGTTTGTACATAGATCGTAAATTTAGATGCGGAGGCAGATATTTTTTATCATTTATCCTTCTAGTATAATGACTTTCGAAACTAGGAAATGATAGAATGTGCTGCTTTACTTCATCAAGTTCTTCTTCTGTTTTTTTATTCACAGTTGGCATTTTGCCACGTTGTTCAGATTCTATAATACCTGATGTGCTTAATAATTTTTTTTGTATAACATACCTCACAAATTTTTCTTTTTCACCCAAAGTTTTAAGGAAGCAGTCTTTGCATGTATTACACCTAGCACCTCTAATTTGAAAAAATATTGATGAGTGAATTGCCTGTTTTTAAGGCTTGCCGAATTCCTTTTACAAGTAATGTCACTGGTTTTAGATTCCACATGAGCAGCTATGAATGCAGCTCTTCTGTCGTGAGTTCCCTGCTGCCAATATTCATTGAAAATAGAAGATCTTACATCGTCAACCAAAAATTTACTGCACTGGTTTCTACATATTTTTAATGGAACTAGTTTTCTACATTCGATTATTTTTCCACTAGCAGTCTTGTATGTTTTCCTAGTGTGCATGTTTCTTTTCCTTTCATTGCAAATTCTTCTGCTCCACTTTTTCTCTTCAACTTTCCTTTTCTTAATGTGAGACCCATCTTCAGAAGTGTCGCTGCTACTACCACTTTCCAATAATTTGGGATTGTAATTGTAGTTTTTGTCAATGTCAGAGTCATCAAATTCCAAAATATCAAGGAGATCAGCATCAGGATCAGGTCAAAAAAGGTGATGAGTTTGCTTCACTTACTTCATTCAATTCTGAAACAATCAGAAACACACAAGTGAGTTGTAATTAATATTATTGCATCTAATCAGATTGACAAGAAAATTGAATTTATTCAAAGCCCAAAACAGTCTTCATAAAAAATTAACAGTACAAATCAAACATATTAAAAATTACAAAGTACATAATTATAGTAAACAGTACAAAGTAGGCTATAAGGAGATATTGTTAAATATATTAATAGTATAACAAGGAAATAATGAAAATAAAACATTCAAGTACCCATATTAAAAATTGTTAAAAATGTATGCACTTACATGTTTCGGTAGATTATTCCATCATCAGTGTTAATGGTGATTTTCACCTTTTCACTTCTTTTGCACGTGAAAAAACGTGATTTTCACTTTGTGTGCTATCTGGGAAGTTAGCTGTTGGTGGCTATATACAGGTTTAGTAGCAGGCAGCCGGCAACAGTGGCGTAACTAGGATCTAGTCAAGGGGTTAGCTAAGTAAGTCATGGGGGGGGGTGTAAGTACACGTACAGCAATATGAAATCAATGTAAGGCAAATGCAGTCATAATTGATGGAATTTTTTTATCACAGATTAGCCTAACTATGTAATTAAGTATATTTCTTTTAACATTTTTCAATAATCAAAACACATTTTTTTCTATTTAAGTCTAAAATCCAAACGTCTTTGTGTTTTAGACAGATCGTCCAGCACTTCTTCTGGAGAGATGGTTATTTCGTTTATCAGAAATGTTGTATCAATTATATCAAATAAACCTTTATGGGTGGAAATTGTCACAATATTTTTAGAATCATCTTCTAATTCAACTTGCTGATAAGCTTGAGATGGGTCAATTTTCGAATATTTTTCACCTCCTTTAAGTGCTAAGAATAAGTCATCAATTCGTGGAATAGGATATCTATCAACTTTCAAATGCTGATTAATAGTTACCTTATAATCACCGCAAATTCTTATGGTACCATCAGGTTTTAAAACTGGAACAATAGGAGTTCCCCATTATTTGCTATTCTCAATTGGATCTAGAATTTTACAATCAACTAATCTTGACAATTCGTTTTCAATTTTCTCTTTCAAACTAACAGGTACTTGTCCAGGCTTGAAAAATTTCGGATATGCATCATCCTTTAAATACAACTTGAATTTCGTTTTATTGTAAAGTCCTAGTTTGTCGGAAAAAACATTAGGATATCTACTCATAAGAATATTCCTACCTTTCATAGCATCATTATCCACATTTGATAATTCAATAGCATTTACAGATTCATTTACATTTTGATTGAAATTAAAAATTCAAGTCAGCCATCCATTGTCTACCAATTAACGGTGGGCCTTCCTTTGGAATGACATACGATTCAAGCAATTTTGAAATAGAACCATAGACTTCATTAATTTTTAATATAAGTTACCTATTGGTTTGATAGGATCACCTACTTAACTCTTGAGTGCGATCAAACTGTCAATCATCGGTAAGTTTTTGAAATATTTTTCATAATCTTTAAACAAAATAGCAGAAATACTTGAACCTGTATCGATTTCAAATGAAATATCTTTACCTTCAACAGTAAGTATAGTACTCAACGGTTTAATGTAGAAATTATTTTTAGTCACATCCGGGGTTGTTTCATTGAAAAAAATAGATGAATGGGCTAATTGCTCACCTAGTTCATCATTAATTTGATTCAAAGACTGTTTCTTTACAAATTCATTACCATTGCTTTTGAGTTTACAATCTGAAGTTTTCAATCTACACATTACTTTCAAGTGTCCTACTCTCCCGCAGTTATCACATTTCTTATTTTTATGCTTACATTGTGGTGAATAGTGATTGAACTTACCACAGCGATAGCATACCCCTTTATTTTGTCCCATGTTCTTACTCTCTGCTTGGCTGGACCGATTGAAATTTCCTCCTTGATTAGTCTTCTGAAATCTGGAATTCATCTGGAAACTGGGTTGCTATCGTCTTTCATTTTTGTTGTAGTTCATCATCCGCAAAGTCGAATTACCACTTAACTCCCCCACATCATACGTCGCCGTCTCCAGGGCCAAGGCCAACTCTACTGCTCTCTAGAAGGTTAGATCTGCCTCTCCTAGTAAACGCTTCTTGATATGTTCTTCCTTCAAGCCCCATACAATCTGGTCTCTTAGGTGTTCATCTAATTTATCGCCAAAATCACAATTTTTGGAAAGTTTTCTCAAATTCGCGATAAACGATGCAATACCTTCATTAGACAGCTGCTTTCTCTCCTTAAATTTATAGCGTTCTGTTATCGTCAATGGTTTAGGTTGTAGACCTAACTTTTGAAGAGTGTTCAAGGATTTTGTTGCTGGCTTCTCTGGTGAGCACAGATCACAAAGTAAGGAATAACCCTCAGCACCCACCATTGTCAGGAAAATAGGTACCTTTTTGGTGTCTGACACATCGTTGCATAGGAAAAATTGTTCTAGCCGATCACACCACTGCTCCCAGTTGTCTTGTAACCGATACTCGTTTATCGCTCGTATCGTTCCCATAACAGTAGGAGTTGCACTAGCAGGACCCGGCAAAGACGTTTGGGTGAATATTTACCAATTTTCCTCGTCTCGCCAAATTGTACACCAGGCAAATAAGCTTACCTATAAAGATACATATCATAGTTATGTTCATAACCAATCTCCGCTAAACATGAATATTTAGCAAAAACGCACTGTCTTAAGTTGCAATTTCGTTTAAGTAAATATTGTGCAGATTTTAATAAGCAAAATACAATCTGCCTATCAATGGGGGGGGGTTAGAACCCTCAAAACCCCTCCCCCCTAGTTATGCCCCTGGCCGGCGTGATACCAGGCGGCTCGCGGGTCTCTGGTGGGTCCGTCCCGCGCGAGAGCTGGTCGCTTAAATATATCTGTAAGCAAAGCTATTGAAGCCACGTTTTCATGCTGTTAAGGAAACCCAAATGCTCCTTTGCAACTTCTTGATCACTACTTGAAAGAAATTCTTTGATGTCCTCCAATGCTGTGTTTATATATTATTGTTCTGGTTGATTTTTAATAATCCAATTTCATTTTGACTTGAGAGGGTTTCTTATAAATTTTTTATTTTACGATTTATTTCAAGTTTTTTTTCGTTGAGATTGGTATGACATCGCAGTCCGCACTAAACTAGCTGGCGGTCCAGAGCTGGACCGTGGTCCGCCATTTGGTGACCTATCATTTGGTGGTCTATGCATGCTAAAAATAGAATTCTTCAAACAGCTCCAATCACAATATTAAAATTACTTCTTGTTTCAAAAGTGGGAGTATTTGATGCTACCCATCTGGACGGCAGAAATGGGCAAAAATGAGAATCAAAACTCTATATGTATGACAATAAACTCCTTCCATTAAAGATGTAAGTTAAGTTACAGTACTAGGAAAACAGATTTCAAACTTGCAAAGCCATAGACTTGAGTTCTATAAGAAGAAGCCCACATACATAGGTGCCAAGTTTTATAACAAGCTGCCATCTAGAATCCAAGAGGAGACATATTGCAATAAATTTAAATTAGAATAACTACCTAAAAAAGATACCTCACAGAAAGAGCTCTCTATAATATAGAAGAATATGTATCTTCATAAATGAGGGCAACTTTTATTTGTCAAGTAATATTTTATCAATTGTAGAGCCTATGTATAATTATCTAGGTGACTATAGTCTATTCACGATGGCTTGAGACGAGATAAACAAAAGCTCCCCAGGTGTGTGTGTGTGTGTGTGTGTGTGTGTGTGTGTGTGTGTGTGTGCGACTGGAGTGGCTTCGTTTCAGCCACGACATAGACAAGTCACAGCAATGCCAAAATCCCGAATTTTTTTGTTGGGACTGTAACCAAAGCATTGGCACAAAAACTTTTACTATAATTGTTTGTTCATTTTAGGTTCATGCAGTCGAGAGACAACCGAAACAAGCAATTACTCATTGTGTATCTATAGAAAAGATTACTTGAAGATGCATATTCTGAATTGCCTACAACAAAATTCGGGATTTCAGCATTGCTGTGACTTGTTTATGTCGTGGCTAAAACGAAGCCACTCCAGTCGCACACTCACACATGCAGAGCTTTTGTTTATCTCGTCTCAAGCCATCGTGAATGGACTATAGTTGAATATGTAACATATTTATTGTTTGATCAAAGATGGCATATCATTTTTATATTTGACAGTAGTTCTTAACCATGCTACTTTTTACTAACCTATTTTAGTAATAGAATCATAATGAATAAAAGTGACTATTCATTGTATGTATTGTACAATTTTGTGAATAAAGAAATTATGAAATGAAATGAGTCTGAACTCTAACCTCACTAGGGTCACTCACCAAGAAGATATTCTATTCTTAGCACATCATCCTGACTATTCAAAAATATTCGTCAAAAAAATGTGACCATATAGCTTTAGTATACGGTATGTTACAATTCTCAGTAACCAAATGAATAATTAAAATTTGGATTGATAAAGTACCTATATATGTATACTATTTATTTTTAAAGTACCTATGGCATAACATATTGTCCAATACACGGGGATTTTTTTCTGCAAAAGGTGGTGTATGCGATTTTATTGTTTTAATTGCTTCATTAGGGTCCCAATAATGTGTATTCGAAAAGTGCACACAAATTCCCCCGCACAACTTTTGACAGCCAGAAAACCATGCACTTTTTTAGTTTTTCGCATATAAGAATTGAATGTCCTTTGTATCAAAAATAATTAGGATTTAGAGCACTGGAGTATATATTCTGATGGCAAGTGATCCAAGTAGACTACGAAATACAAGATATTACTAGGGAAGCGCATGCGGAGGCAGCCGCAAATTGAGCGGAGCGAGCTTTCTTTTTGTCCAAAAGTTGTTGAAGCGTAGACTCAAAAATTTTCTCTATGAGTGGTTCAACTTTGAAAATACAGCATTTGACGTACCTTTTTTGGTTTCAAATGTGCTCTGATTGTTTAAAATAATTATTCAGTAGCAAATTATAAAGGAAAATCAATATAAACTTGGAAAATCGCGAAAAAATAAGCCTATTGAATGAAATTTGGGCAAAATTTTTGTGTATTTACACAACAAGCTTCCATTGTTTGTTAGCCTGTTGAGAAATATTGAATGCATGCAAATAAATAAATAATTTTATTAATAAAGACATCAGGTAAAAAACCCATTTTGCCTCCTTCAACAGTACAATATTTGTGTATCAGTAAGCATAGAGTGATTTTGCTGCATCAAGAGAAACACTTACGCACGAGCCGCAGGCCACATTAAGTTTTTCCAAACTACCATATTGAATGTGAAAGGTTGAAATAAAAATTAAAATAGTCATATCTCAGTTATTTATCATTGAATCCTGACAAATCAGGCACCATTTTATTCAGAACTAGCCGGTAGGCTCGCTTTGCTCGCCTTCTCCGCCTAGCCTGGACACCCGACAGTATAGGCAGTGTAAGTGAGACAAACAGACTCGCTTCGCTCGCCTGCAAAACCTCTGTCAGTGTCAGCTGAGACAAACAGGCTCGCTTTGCTCGCCTGCAAATTCCGTTCAGAAGGGATTAGAAATTTATTGAACACAGCATTTCTAGACCTAATTTGGACCTGTTTACTTAATTTCAACATTTTATGCCAATTTGTTCTCAAAAAATCTAATATGAAGTGTAACCTTTGAAAAGTATATTGGACATAGGTAGTTTAAAACTTAATTCAATATCTTCCAGATTAGTTCATCTATAATCTTGCTGAACCATTGAACTTACAATTTGGATATGTCATATCCAGGTGGAAGATATGCAACTTGCAATACATCTACAATTTTTAAAAACTTATTACTTGCTTAATCTTGAACGGATTTCAAAAATATTCTAACACAACATTTCTAGACCTCATCTGAACCTGCCCACTAAATATCAACATTTTTTAACGATTTTTTTTTTAATTTTTTTTATTGCTAATTTTAATTTTTAATTTTTTAAAAAATTTTTAAAACATTTTAATTTTAATTTTTTACCAAATTTAAAATTTTTTTTTAATTTTTTAATTTTTTAATTTTTAATTTTTATTCTAAAAATTTTTTTAATTTTTAATTTTTTAATTTTTAATTTTTAATTTTTAATTTGTAATTTTTAATTTTTAATTTTTAATTTTTAATTTTTAATTTTTAATTTTTAATTTTTAATTTTTAATTTTAATTTTTAATTTTTTTTTATTTTTAATTTTTAATTTTTAATTTTTAATTTTTAATTTTTAATTTTTAATTTTTAATTTTTAATTTTTAATTTTTAATTTTTAATTTTTAATTTTTAATTTTTAATTTTTAATTTTTAATTTTTAATTTTTAATTTTTAATTTTTAATTTTTAATTTTTAATTTTTAATTTTTAATTTTTAATTTTTAATTTTTAATTTTTAATTTTTAATTTTTAATTTTTAATTTTTAATTTTTTTAATTTTTAATTTTTAATTTTTAATTTTTAATTTTTAATTTTTAATTTTAATTTTTAATTTTTAATTTTAATTTTTTAATTTTTAATTTTTAATTTTTTAATTTTTAATTTTTAATTTTTAATTTTTAATTTTTAATTTTTAATTTTTAATTTTTAATTTTTAATTTTTAATTTTTAATTTTTAATTTTTAATTTTTAATTTTTAATTTTTAATTTTTAATTTTTAATTTTTAATTAAAATTTAAATTTTTAATTTAATTTTCTTTCAACCAAACAAATCAAAAATAAAATAATATTGGAAGTTGTTCTAAGTTGAAAATAATCTGCAAAAAAAAATGTTCTGCTCAGGTTTCGAACCTCCCCTGATCGATAAGCAGTGAAATAGTACTCCAAGTCACTAACCATTCGGCCATCGCGATAGCCGATGTTAAAGGTACGATTTGGTTGGTGCGGAACGTAACGACCGACCGTCAGCCGCAATGTACGCCGCCAATAGCTGTGTCCAGATCTTTGCGTTTTTCGTCTTTCAGCAACGTTTGGACAGACCTTTGCGGGATGGGATGGCACAGCATGTGGCATGCTGCTTGTGCTGCTTATTCAATATGGCGGCATGGCACATTCTTTCTCATAGCTGTTTCATACGTTGTGTAAATTATATTTTGTGATAAACAGGTTACACGAAAATTATTATTAATAAATGAATAGATTTTTAATAATCTACAATTGATTCTTGCGAGAGAGAATATATCATTTACTCGAATTGCATTGATGGTAAGTAAACATAACCTTTTTGTTTTCATATGTTTTTGTTTACGATTTGAACTGCCAAGTCTTTCATGAATACCAGTAAGTTAATATTATTTCGGTTAAATTTAATGTTGTTCCAGTTTAATAAGCCAAATTAATGTTCTGTTCAATTGGATACATGTGTAAGTTATATAATACAATGGATGAAATAACCTTTTAGTCCATTTTTAAAGCCTTATTTGATGGATTTTTGTAATTATAGAGACATATTTCAAGTAGAAATTTATCTATGCCAATAAATTATGTAGCCTAATATTCCTACTAATCTTTTACTGAATGTCCAATGTTGAAGAGTTTTGTGTCTGGATTTGTCATCTTGTTATTGGATAGACTCTTGAAGAATCATTTTAAATTAGTGACAAATAATTTGGGTATTTTATCCAATCTGATAATTCATGATCCAAGTTGAGATTGAATTTAATTTTGCTCGTTTATTAATCACTAAATCAACAAAAAGTTTCTCTACCATATCAATAGGCTATTATAAGAGAAATATTCATAAGTTATCATGGTTTTTGAGGAAATTTATATGCATAGGCCTACAGTAGGCTGAGTACAGATTACCGTAGAAGTCAGGTTAGGTTCAATTCATGTTTAAAACATTACTGTGTTTTGAATTTAATTAGGCTACATAGCCTCTTTGAGGACTCACAAATAACATTCCGGTTCTTTCAATTATTACAAAGAAATAAAGCGGTAGAATATATTAGGCCAACTTGGTTGCATTTCTAAGCTTGATGCTTCAGCCTGAGTTGATAGATAAGATGAAATAAATCAAATACCATTTAAAAAATTTAAAAGTACCTTATAATGGGGGAAGAAGATAATGATGAAAAACAATGTTTGGATTATTAACATGTAAGTACCTACTAACTGTTTGTCTAGGCTACTTGCAATATCTTCTACCTTCTTTTTTATTTCTCTATAATAATTGATAAAGTTATAATTAATATTCCCTTTTTGTCCAGGGCTACTATCAATGTATGTTAATAGATATAAAGCAAAATCAAATTCTTTGATCATAGCACATCATCAAATTCATCTACAATAGCTTGTTCCAAATAATATTCCATGATTCTGTCTGTCTCAGTGGCTCAACAGCCCATGAAGGGCCTACGCCCACAAGCTGGTAGGCAGTTTCATATCTACTCCACGCTTATACAGTCTGTCCAAGCAAAGAAGACACCCTGGCAAGAAAATGAGTTACCTGAGCTATTTCCTTGAGCTTGAAAGCACAGTAAATTACTTAAAATTCAAATATGCAATATCTTATACCTTCTTTTCTATTTCTTTGTAGTAATTGAGAGAATATTACATAGGTACCGGTATTGTATTTGTGGGTTCTCAGGTGGGCTATGTAAGTTGTCAGATAGGCCTACAGAGCACGTTAATGTTTCAAACATAACTTCAACACTTGACACTTAAATACTAACCGTTTGCATGTAAATTCCCTCAAATGCATAATTTTTATATTTCTCCTTCAAGAATGCTATGAAAACTGAACTAGAAAACTTTAACTAGAAAAATGTTATTGGTGCCCCATGGTGTCATTGGTGTTGTAAAATGTCAACTTTTTTTCATTGTGGATCAATTATTTCATTCATAACTTATAAGCTCAATGATCATCTTTTTGCAGTTACTCTGGAGCCTGCTTGGACCCTGAAAAGCATTACACATTATCAAGTAGCCTACTTCATTGGAGGGAGGAAATATAATGTGTCCGTTAGTCCAAATTTTGCGCCAAATAAATTCACCATTGCCAGCAAGGTCAAACAACAGGTCAGTTTTTTATGTTTCTTTCTCAAATAATGCAATATAAATTTTTTTAATGACAATTGTACAGAAAAACTACCTATGCCTTAATCGTCTGAGCAGGGTAAACTTCCTTCATGTCATTGGAAAGAGAATTCAATAGGGGGTGGACTTTTTACTTTTTGATTTCTAGTTTATTCTAATAATTGCTGTAAAATTAATCAGCTCTAAAAGTATTGAACTCTAATTATTGAAATAAACTTGAAATAAAAAAGTGAAAATTCAACCCCCTGTAGAATTGAATTTGCCTTTCAATGATATAAAGAACGTAAAATTCTTACCATAGAGGCTCTCTATATCTGCTCCAAGAGATTGATAAAAATTACATTGCTCTTATGGGGTTTGATTCTGCCGTTGGGCAGTTTGCTGTCCACTACCACCCATCCTTAAAGGTGACACTATTTTCTTCTAAAGAATGTAGGTTCTGTTAATCTACAATAGCATGTTTTATATAGGGTTACAATAATTATGATATATGATTCTAGAAATACGGTATAAAATATAATCATTGTAGATAAGCCTATATATAATAATTTTATTATCTCACTAGTGACATGATAGATAGATAAATGTCTTTATTTTACACTTTGTATATTACATAAAGTGTTGTGGGTAAAGTTGAAGCACAAGAGCCACTTGACCCACAATGATGATGATGTGTCATCATTTGGAAATATTTGAATCTGTCTGAGCAGATTGCTGCACGTTGCATGCCACCAAGTATCAATTTTCCTGGTGAAATAAAATCTTATTTTTGGGGGGAATTTATTCTATATTATATTTTTAATTATTGCATTATAGAAATTCAATTATTTTTGATACTTTTTTTAAAATAATGCATTTCCTATGGAATAAAAGATTTTGATTTCATTTGGTGTGGGTGTGTTGCAGAGCGCGTGTGAAGGAGGTGGTGATGTCGCTCAGAGGTGGCCACTTCCGACCGAGTGCTGGCCGCCGTGCAACGTTTCTCCTCCTCCGCTCCCACCACCACTTCTGCGCCCACCGACCATGAGCAGGCACTTCTGCTCTGGGTCAGGAACGCATTGTCCAGGAGACCAGCTCTGAGGTAACGACTTATACTTGTTCTTGTTCTTAGACAAGATTGGCATTTATAATAGGTGTAGTGAATTGGAATGTGTTCCTCTTGAACCTTCACACTTGGAAAATGTATAATTTAATTTTCTATGATAATCTTCATAAGATACCGCAGTCCATATGAATAATACTCAGCAGAGAAGGTAATTTACATGAAATTTCTGTAATGCCTGTGGTCACCTACATAGTAATCGGGACAATTTTCAAAGTTAATGATTTCATATCTAGTTATAACCCTTAATTAAATAGACCCTTAGACAAATTATTTGGATAATTATTATTTCTATAGATGAATAAAAAGAATAAACTAAGTAATCTTTCAAATAAAATTCATTCAACTTATTCACTCAAAACATAATGTGTCAGAATCAAAACATACATGTGTTTTAGAAATATTTCTAAAGATTTGTTTCATTATTTCTAAGCCTGTATAATATAGCCTATGTGGCCTACTTCATTAAACTTAGAAGTCAAGAAATTCAGATGAAGAGGCGATCTTACTAACAGATAAGTTATTTTGAACAGTTGAACAGCTAGTTCTTGATACCTTTCTTTTAGCATATTCTATTCTTTTCTCCATCAATTTTTGAACATTTAATATCAATAATGTATTGTCTGTCCAAGCAAGGAAGACCCTCTGGCAAGATGGGAGAATGACTCAAGCTTGGTCAATATTGGTTCAAAAATTATCAATTTTATCTCAAATTGTATGAAACAATTTGATCTACAATAAGACTAAATTTATAATTCTTGAACAAATATTGACCAAGCTGGAGTCATTTTCCCATTTTGCCAGATGGTCTTCTTTGCTTGGACAGACTTTACTTGGTCTAGATTGTTTTACAATTGTTGGCTAACATTTGACGTTTATTGTAAGTATTCCACTCCATCTGTAGGCTATTTTTCATGACAAATTCTATGAAATGAGCCCTATTGGACAATAGGGTAAGACCATTACAACTTGAAGAAACACATAATGTTAATTTCGATCACTAGAACATTCGTTTTTATTCTATTATCTTATCCATGTTTTTGTTGTTCAGCTGTTTTAAATATTCAAATTAGGATGAGGACAAAATAAGAAATAAAAATATTTTGAACTCATGAATGTTGTCTCTGGTCATAATAATCAATTATGCTCAACAATTCACAACTGAATAATCTCAATATAACTTGATAATACAAAGTTTCTCCTTGTAGTATATTTTTTTTGTAATCAGCTATCTGTCAGATTTAAGACAGCCCTCTCAAGATATTGTCCTCTTAGATTCATTGATTTGCCTTTCTCTATATTATTATTTTTTTAATATCTCACTACTGTATCTTCTCTAAAAAATATTTCCCTATTTTATGTAATACTCAAAAAAGTTTTAATTTTTGTTCCAGCAGCTAAATGGAAATGAACTGGTCTTGGATATAATACGCACTGACATATTCCTTTGCTAGGAGATATTTAGTATTTACAAGAAGATATTGATATTAAATCCTGAGTGTTTTTTATTATTTCGTTTTCTTGTTCTTAGCCTTCTCTTCTATACAAAGAAAAGTGGAAGTATGTAGTACTGTATATATTGTATTTAATTAAATATAAATATTATGCTAAACTGTCTCCTCATTTTCGAAGTTATTACTTTTTCTTATTGTCTTTTCATCTGAATAGATAATCATTGCAAGTCTAGAATGAGATTTGTTCCTTTTTAAAGTACATAAAAGCAAATCACTACACTTTATTATAATTATTTGGTTGATAATATGAAATAGAGCATCAAATTCATCAAATACACAACATGGATAAGAAGAATTCAAAATAGCAAGACAAAGTTGGATGAATTAGTAGAGAAATAAGTCAAGCTAAAACCATTGTACTGTTTTGAATGAATGACTTTTTTATTTCAAAGACGTGGCGGAGTTTGGACAGTAATGTCCACTCAACTATGATATTAAGAAAAAGTCCTGGTTGAGTATTGTTCACACTTCAAGTGCAAGTAGCACTAGAGTTGTATATTGCACTGTAGTTATTGGAAAAAATTAGCTACCAATTATTGTTATCTCACAATTTCATTCTCTGATACTCAATAAAAAAGTTCATTGCATTTCCGTAGTTCATTCCATTTTCTTATAATTCTTATAAAGGAAGTTGTAGGATGAAGTGGAGTATCAAGGATGATGTGGGATTTGAGGTTGGATTTCTGGAAAGAAAACAAAACTGTTTGAAAAATCTGCAAAATAGTTATTTATTATATTAAATAAATGGAGATTCGAATGAATTATTATCATGGTTATTTATTAATTACAGACAAATATGACATATTCTCATAAAAATTAAGAATGTTACAACTCATCATTGCAGATTATTAACAAAATATCTACTTCACTAAAACGTGTAATTTGTTTATTGGCGGGTCCAAGGGTTAATCATCTTTATAGGGATTACCTACTTCAAAAATATGTATATTCTTCAGGTACCTTGCATTTTCGTTTTTAAATATATTTTGTTCTCATAGAGTGTTGATGAGTTTTTAAGAGACGATTGACTATATCACTATATTTTTGTTGTATGTTGCTGAGAGATACAACACTGGTGAATATGACCACGTGAAACTATATTGGATTCTCAAGGGCCAAGGGGTGGATTCCCTTTATTCCCAAGTGGCGCTCGAGTTGCGTTGTCTAGCTATCACACCTACCATATTATTATAAATGTTCACTTTGTTATTAGGGCTACTAATTTATAATAAACTCCTTTGGGGCTGGCTTGGATGGGCTGTATAGTAGAGTGAATTTGAAACTGGCAACCAGCTTGTAGGCCTAGGGCCTTCATGGGCTGTTGAGCCAGACATACATACAATGTATAATAAATCAATAAATAGTAAAATTCACTTGAAAATGACTCAAAAAGGGTAAATTTCAATACTCATTGATTAATTATAACTTACGTTAGTAGTCCTAATAGCAAAGTGATCCTCTATTTAATTTGAGACAGTGAAAATGATCTTATTCTTTGCGACTTGATCATTAAGTTACGTTAGTGAAGTTCTCTAGAATACATTATGCATCAGCTCAAGGCCGGTATAATATTCCTATTATCATAGTTAATCATATGAAAAGAGATGTAGATACAAAATCATATTTTCATAATTATGATTATAGAACTATTACCGTGTAATGCCGGCCTAAGATTTACAGTAGGCTACCGTAGAATAAAATGTTAGCCTTCGGTAAATTATACTTTGAAACTATTACTTTGGATGGAATTTTAAATGTTATCTTATCAAGACTTCTATTTTACTTGAATGTTACCTATAATTCAAGCTACCCAAATAGAATATGGCTTTTTTTGGTTAATCTGAAAATTTAAATGAATGTTACATTTCTGACGTTTATTTTTTTACAAACAGGTAGACAGATTTCTCTAAAATCACTCGAAATGATAGGATATTAATTAAGATCTTGAAATATTTCTTTCAAACAACCAAATTCTTGATTATCAATTCTTTTGCATAGCAAAATATATACCCTTTTCAACTCCAAAATTTTGGTTGGATGTTGCTTATTAAAAACGTTGTGTAGCCTAAGCAAAATTACTTGAATAAACTTCAATTAATTTAATTAAAGAAAACTAAAGTAATTTAACTGACCAAACTTACCAAAACCGACCGATAATGTACTTTTATAATGAGTTTATTAAATTTGATGACACTTGCAACAGCTACGGCTATCAAAATAAACAAAAGAACATAACCTTTAACAAACAGATAGAAGCCGCAGATAAAAAGCAGCAAGACGAAAGCCCAGCTTCAATCTTCAAGCGTCTGACAAAATGACATTGTTGCGAGCCAGCATGCTGGAAATTTGGTTTGAAGACTCCGTGCATGCGCAGTAAGATGCTCAGTTTTATGATTCCCTCGAAAACATAACCGCAACTCAAAATAAATTATTTATTAAATCAGCTATTTTATACTTTATTTTCGATTGGAATTAGAAGAATATCGCTTTTCATCCCGATTTGGTATCATATTAGCTTGCTAAATACTAGCTTTATGGAAAAAAAGAGAAGATCACGCTCGCAGCATGCTGCTTGCGGCTTGCGCTTTTCGATTTTGTTGCAATGTGTGGCGTGCTGCTGGCTGAAACCAGCAGCATGCCTGAAAGTCGCAAAGATGTGGACACAGTGAATCAGCAGGGATTGGTAAGCAGTGAAATACTAGTCCACGTCGCTAACCACTGGGCTATGAGGGTTTCGATAAGGAGCCGATTCTGCCAGTGATACCAACATGATTTCAAGAGCATAATAGATTTTCTGACCAGGAACGTTTCTCAAAACTGATGTTAGGTTGCAATCCTGCAGTGCAGAGAGCATGAATATAGCATGAATAATGTGTATAGTAATAGTGTGTTAGCAATCCTTTTTTCCTTTTTTCGTCCTTAATATGCAAATTTTCAAAATGCTCTATAGCCTATAACCTGGGCGTCCATGTCTACTATCACCATGGCAAGTTTGAATTTAATCGGTCAAGCGGTTCCGGAGGAGTAGTTATACAAAAAGTGACTTTCCTAATCCATTAGAGCTTTGCTTCGCTCTGCTCAATAAATACGAGATACTATTTGAACTTCAGATGTCTAACATAACATCAAAATGTTGAAAAAAACCATCTGTAGCCTGTTTTATTTTTTGGAAAAGTGATTGTTAATGTTGGAAAATTGGTCAAATATCAATTTTTTGCACTTTCTGAACTCAATTTTTCACGCTCTACAACTTTTAGGAAGAGTAATACATTTCTCTGTTACTTTATGAGCTACAGAAGAATTTAAACAATTTTTTGGAAAATTTGGAAAAAATTGTGTTTTTTGAATGAATGTAAAACGTTATCCATTCGACCAATTTTTGTTTTCTTTTTTTCAATCGACGCAGAATTTTGTCCATTACAATTTACTATGAGAATCTACCTATAAAAATGTGGACTGTTTTTTAGTTATATGCGAAAAACTAAAAAAGTGCATGGTTTTTTGGCTGTCAAAAGTTGTGCAGGGGGGGAAATTTCGTGTGCACTTTTTGAATACACATTATTGGGACCCTAATGAAGCAATTAGAACAATAAAATCGCATACACCACCTTTTGCAGAAATTAGCCTTACAAAATTCCCTGCGTACTGGACTAACAGTAAGGGAGGGTGGGCCACAATGAGACAAAAATTATGTTTCTATTTTTTTAATTTTTTCTATTGGATGTATGCTGTTCAGAAAATTTTTGAACAATATTTTGGAGTATTGCACACATTTTCCTGGTATTTCAAATTTATTTTTCAGGTGCAAATAATAATTATTGATATTTTAAAAAACACTTGCAAGTGTCTTATTGTGGCCCATACCTGGGCCACTATGAGACAACCTAGAAAATACCCCCTAGTAAATAATTCTGACTAATCATATACTTGATTATGATCAAATATGAATCATACAACAATTATATAAATTTCTATTGCCTTGTTTGAAGGTTTAGTCACATTTGGCTGAATCAGGGTGTCTAGCAGTCGGGAAAATCGGGAAAGTCGGGAATTAGTCTGGAAATGAAATAAGGTCGGGAAAAGTCGGGAATTATCCTGGAATTTGAAGTTAAGTCGGGAAAATTCATAGATTATAAAGTTGTTCATTTTTTCCCATATTAGTTGAGTTATTTTCATATTGGGCGGGCCTGAACTTGTGTTTGGTATTGAACGACAATATTTTTCAAATATCGATGTTTTCCAATCAATATCCAATATTTTTGAGATTGACACTATAGTGCGAGCGTAGTTGAGGTTTTTGGGGGTGTAAGGGTTTTCTAAAGTCGCTGTAGTATATGAACTAGTATATGTATAGCAAATGAACCACCGAACCTAGAAGTGTGAATTTGGTCTCAAATTGAAGAGAAATGAATTTCGCCGAGAGGGATTTTGAAATACGGATACAAGTTTATCCAATTCAAAGTTACAAACTTTTAAAGTAACGAAATACAGTAATTCCTGTGAAGAAATTTTGGAGTTTTCAAAAAATTGTAACTTGGAAACGGTTGATGTTATAAAGTTGTAATTGGTCTCAATCTCTCCAAATTTTATTCACTAGAAAATTCATTCATGGAATGTTTTCGTCCGACGTTTGGTTCGGCAACAATTAACGAAAAACTGACATTTTGCACCTCTCAACCCCTCTCCCCCCAAAACCCGACGCTCAAAAGGGTGTAACTTCTTACCAAACAATAAAGGGGTTGTATAGAACAAGTTAGCTAAGGAATCGTCCTTCCTCTTTGGATGTTGAGTTTCAAGTCTAGTAAGTTTTTATGTATATATTAAAATATGCCCTATATTAAAACATAGGGTGGTATTTTTAGACATAAAATCATATCACGAGTTGCAACGTTTAAAACGCATAGAGAAACTCCAACTTTATCTTGAAAAAAGTCTTGAATTTCATTTATGCAAATCACTAGACACCCTGTGAATGTATTATCTGATAAAATGATAGTTGCTACTACCAGCTATTTTTTATAAAAAAACTCAATAGCTGACATAGCTACTACTATACTCAATAGCAATTTTGGTAGTAACTATCATCTATTGAGTTATTTTGCCGAAAAACTAGCTGATAGTAGGAACTATCTACCAAATTATATGTCTCATTGTGGCCCAAAATGGTTTGTCTCATTGTGGCCCAAAGCATATTCTTAATTTTTTCTATTTTTGAAACTTATTTGGAGCTTAGAAACATCGTTCGTACTGCATCATTACATCAATAAAGAAGAAGGATTTTCGTCTATGTAATAATAACTGAAGAATTTCAACTTATCTGGGAGTATTACTCTGTTGAAAAACGTAGAGAGAGTAACTTCAACTGTCAAAAACAGATTTTCTGTGATAGTTATCACAGAAGCTGTGATAGTGAACTTCCAAGTGAATCTGTTGATTGAAGTCAGCTTTTAAAAACTTCCACCACAGTTCTGGACCTGTCAAGCAGCTCTGAATAGGAAAAATGTTAAAGTCTCATTGTGGCCCATGTCTCAACGTGGCCCACTCTCCCCTATGGTATGAAATAAGGATTACATAAGTACTAGAACTAGGATACATGGTGTGCATCACGACCAGCATGCAGAGGATTTTTTAGAATATTGAGTAGCCGTGAACAAAGTTAGTGTGGGAACGTGGAATAACAATCACTTGTTCACTAGGCCTTTGTTCAATTCTTTTCAGATTAGAATGTTGAGCCAAAATTCGCTTCATCCTCCACCTAATTATTTATTAAGAGCTATGCTAATATACTCTACTTCATCTTTAGTCATCTTTATTTATAGTTATTTCACATCAAAGAGTACAACAGGCTTCATAGCCCAAAACTGTTCCTCTTAAATTTAAACAAACAAACCAAACAAAAAAGGTTATGTCATAAAATATTCCTAAAACACTAAATTTTACACCAAAAGAAAAATTCCACAAATTTTGAATTTCAAAATCTGTTCACAAAAAAGTTCACCAAACAAAATCACTAGATAGATACTATAGACGCCTATAGACCTAGGCTTCACATGATTTATGACTGTACATTTGCTATATTTTTTACTTTGCTTTTCATAATGAGCGTTTTTCTTTTGTGAGGTGTCATACCTCACCATAGGGTCGATGACTTTTCATTCCTATATTGTATGATATCATGTAACGTTCCGTATTGTAGTAGGCTTCATGAGTAGCCTATGCTAATATGATAGAATAGCCTAGATACCGTACAATACAATAGTGATTAATATTATTTCAACCTCTGATAATGACGTGCAGATTTCTATTCTGACTATATTCATTCAAAACACTGTATCAAAATTCATTTTTTCACTTCAATAATAGCTTTTAATTGAAAAACAACATCCTCAGAAGTCAGACTACCGGTATTACCGTACGGTATCAAAGTCAGCTTCCTGTATCAGAGAAAAAGAGAGAGAGAGAGTTATATAGCACTTATAAATGTTATAATATTGTAGGCTACCTACCATACATGAGTTTTCCAAGTCATTAGAATAATTGAAAAGTAATAATTACCGTCCCTCGACATAAAAGTTCGTGTGGTTTTATTTCGTTGGTAATTGGTATGGATTTTTATTCAATCCTGTCCAACTTTTCTATGATGTAAAAAAACTATCTTCAATCCAACTCTATTGAAAAATATTTTGAAAATTGATACGGGATTGGAACAATAATCTTATGTAGGTAATTTAATGGAACAATTTAACTTATTCAATATTATGTAGACATTTAATAAACCATGGTATCCAGGGCTTTTTGTTCTACTGGATGAGGTTCTGGAGCCCTAATCTAAAAATGGTAAAGGTATAGTCTGTCCAAGCAAAGAAGAAATTCTGTCAAGATGGGAAAATGACTCCAGCTTGGTCATTATTCGTAAAAAATTAGTAGATCAGAATATTTCCTACAGTTTGAGACCAAATTTATAATTTTTGAACCAACTTCATTGACTGAGCTGGAGTCATTTTATCATCTTGCAGAATGTCTTGTTTGCTTGGACAGACTATACCAGAATACCGTCCGTCCTATTTTACTTAGCTATATTTTTCATTTACCGAATTTATTTCCCCAGGGGAGATTTCGGGTTGTATATTATTATCTAAATATTTCAGGAGAGAACAAAAAATTTAAACGTAAGGGAGAGTGGGGAACAGTGAGGCATGGGGAACAGTGAGACAAGATTTTTAATAAAAAATTTAGACACCCTACAGTGACGCTGTTCAGTGGCAATAGCTTCTACTAGAGTACCAGATGTATCATCCCTGTTTGATGGCTTCACGACAACGTTTTGTTTCAATATAATTTCGACTTCATTTGAAGCCAATGTTTTGACGGAAATATTTTTTAATTTTTTTCTTCTATGAAAATGAGTTTTCGAATTATGACAAGAACCAAGGATGTTCTCAATACAGTTATCCATGCTAATTGAAGCAGCATGCAATTTTCTTGATAATATTTTGAGGTTATGTTTTTTTTTTTAATTAAAAAGCCATGGAACAGAATGGGGAACAGTGAGCACAGAAAATTTTCCTCACACAGAAAATTTTAAAAAATCACACTTGAAGCGTTTTTAGAAAATCTGGGCAATATTTTATAGCTGTTTTTCATAAAACTAATAATACAATTTTAAAGAATGAATAAAAATCACAAAGCTAATTTTGACCAGGCATGGTTTGTACCATTTCAACAACGCTGTATAATCCATAGGCCTAAATTTTCCTCAAGCTTTAAAACATCCGGTTTAAGAATAAAACATGATTCAGAATAAAAATGCATTGTTGGAATAACAACTCTTTACAAGCAACTCTTCACAATAACAAGTAATATCATGTTCTAATTAAATGAAAAGTTATCAAACATTTTGAAATTGGTGAATGACAAAAATAAAAACCGAACATGAAAAATTATTGTTGTTTCTAAATTTTGTTCTTGATAAAAAGGTATGGGAGCGTTGCCCTCTGATAGCCCTCGCACGCGTTGCCTCTGAAATCAAGCCTTATGGCTAATACTCAAGGTAATTAAAATAGAATTCTATTCTAATTACCTTGATAATGTGATATAACAACTACGTACAAACTGGGAAAAGAGAGCTATTAGCTCTCTGGGGCCTGAGCTCATGGGCCCCTGGCAACTGCCAGGTCACAACACAGGACGGACGGATAAATAGGACGGATGGGCCTGGATAAATAGGATTTTTTTAAAAATATTCAATCCATAGAGCTTTGAAATTTATTCCAGTTTTTGAAAAATTAATGTGTGTTTATAATTAATGGTTGAGTAGTAAAAGAAATCAAGTCTTATTCAATTCTAATTTGAAAAAAGATAATTTTCATGGGCTAGTTATTATGAACTTGATTGAAAAAATTTTAATCCAATTTTTCTGGGCCCCTGCCAACAATTTATGGTCCCGGGCCCCGGGCAAATGACCCGAGAAAACCCGTCTGTCTACGGCCCTGACCATAGGGGTATCAAGTTAGTTTGTGTTTAAAAGTTAGATTATGAACTTGATGATGTACTAAGGCTGAAATAACTTTTAATAGGTAATTTATTAATTTGAGATTCAGCAATGTAAATAAGTTTATATTTCTCAAACAACGTAGTTCATCATCCAATTTTAAAATCATCTAAATTTATACTGTGGAAATTGAATTGTATTATTGAATTCAACATTAAACGTTTTGATTAACTGAGGTGTTGTTTAATTATTAGCTTTTCTAAAATGTTTCCTTTAGTTGGTAATTTCTGGCTTCACTATCAACACTACTACTGAATTTGATTTCTATAGGCCTACTATTGAAATGAACCTTAATGCTACCTCAGGCTTTTTATGCTAATTGAACAACCTGTTGTAAAAATAATAATTTTTTTTATTGCGGATGATGCCCACATAGGCATTTTAGCTTGTGCGTGGGTAATGGATAATGAGTGCAAATCAAGGTAATTAGAATAGGAAGGAAGGTAACAGTCATCGTAATCGTAGCCGGGAGAAAACCGTGAGTTTTGACATCATCAGAACCACAGCTGTGAATTTCCCAACTTTTAGCGCCAGCTAGGTTTGATTAACAGCTGTGGTTCTGGTGACATCAGAACTCACGGTTTTCTCCCGACTATGGTTACGATGACTGTTACCTTTCTATTCTAATTACCTTGGTGCGAATGTGATTGATGAGGTGAAAAACAGCCATGCCAATGGGATAATGTAAGGATAGTTTCCTGAATGATATTGAAGAATTTCGTCAATTGAGAATAACAGTTTCCCACTGTATAATAGTAAAAAATAAATTATTTATTTTATATTTTGAAAATGTTTTCTTACATTTGAGGTCTTAAATCTGAAAATAACAGTGTTGGGTAAACTACTTTTTAAAAGTAGTTAGCTACAACTACAACTACTCTATTCAAAAAGAAGCTAAACTACACTACAACTACTTTTTTGAAAAAGTAGCTAGCTACAACTACAAAAAAAGTAGCTAGCTACCTTTTTGCTACTTTTCCGCTACTTTACAGAAAGTCATGATACAATGTTTTTTCCTGTGGTTGTTTACAATAATGGCGGCTGTGTGAGTAATTGAGGACTTTCAGACATTTTGAAAATGATATTTAGGTATGTTTTCTACCAAGGAACAATTCCCTAAAATGCTCGACACTACTTCTGAAACACTCTGTATAATATCAATGTGAATATACTACATACTATGTGTGTCATACTATTAATTGTAGAATTGTTTTTTATTTTAAATAATTATTATTAAAGTACCCTTTTTGAATATTTTTTTTGCATTGAAAAATAATTCAAAAGGGTACTTTCATAATTATTTAAAATAAAAAACAGTGATAAAAGTAGCCCTGAGATTAACACTATTGTAGAATGTATAATAATTATATGCACCTTAATGTAATAGAGAAATATGGAACTACAAAATCATTCTATTCCAACATTTTTTTATCATGTACCAATTCACAAATCAAGAAACAAACAAAAAATTTACTTGAAAATTACAGACCTATTTCCCTCTTAGCTTCTGTCTCTTAAATTATTGAAAAGTGTGTCATTCTGGAGGTAAAATTGATGGAATATTTGGCAAATAACGATATTCTAGCTTATTTTCGGTCATTTATTATATAAATAATTATGGGCCACTAGCCCACTGGGGTTACAATCAATTGTACTATCAATTATATGAGTTGATGTATAACTTACCAAAAGTAAGGTGAAAAGCAGCGTGATTTACGCTCATACTACTCTCTACAATAATTTCAAATTATTAAATTAGTCTGGGTGCCAATGAGGGTAACCTTTTTTTGTGGTATGTCGTTGGTTTTTTGATCGATTATAATAGATTCTGATGTGTAGATTCTAAATCCGTAGATTATAAATGTATATAGTAAATATTTTAGCATGGATTCCTTTTCCTTTCATATTATCCTTGAAATGCAATATTTCAAGAAACCTTACATATACATCGACGCGCAATTTCAAGAGGAACATTCCTGTAAAATTTCATCAGAATCTATTGCCGCGTTTTGTCGTAAATGCGGAACAAACAAACAAACATAAAGAGAAATGCAAAATCGTCATCTTGAATCTATACCTCACTTACGTTCGGTCAACTAAAATTCCATACATTAATTTTTAATGGTTTCTCAGGTAATCAATAGTTTCTATATCAACTTTACTTCATGATGAAAAGGTTTATAAGAGAATTGAACATGTGGAACAACTCATTGCCTACAATTTGAGCCCAAAAACGTGTTTTTTATCTTCCAAACTTGTGTGTGTTTGAACGAACTTTCAATGTTTGGTAAGGGGGTAAGAAATGAGTCAATTAAATTATTTTGAAAATAATTTTTTTTTTTTAATATAAAAATTAATCCATTATCACAGCTTTTTCTAGCAAAGCAAAGAAAACCTTCCTTTGTAGAGATAAATAATGCTATTCATAATTTAGGCACAAAACAATATTAGAATTACAAACGATAACTTACATAGAAAAATTTATGCACATCATTCAATGATATTTCGAATCAGAAAAGTATTCGCAAACAATTTAATTGATTAGTCATCAACTATTCTAGCCGTTGTACTCTATTCTTGCACATATGCACTAAAAATATCATTTATGTCTAATTAAATTTTATATGAGAGTTATTCTTAGATCTAGTGTTACATTTACATCATTCAATAATATTGGCAAATTATCAGTAAAAACATATTGTTCATCTATATGATATGAGTTAGAAGAAACATTATTTAAATTGTCAGGTAAGTTAATTGATTGGGTTTTGTCAGAAAAAATTTAGTTTGAAGTTTGAAGACTAATTCATTCATGTTATGAAATCATCAATTTACTCTAGCATCAACTTTCCTATGAGACTAAACTAAACTATTGGTCATTATTATGCAGATATATTGCTTATATTTTGCTTCAAGATATAAGATACTGATATTTTTCAACTCTACTGATAATTCTACAAATTATTGTACAAATATGGAGCCACTTAGAAAGTAGTATGTTTTGGAGAAACTCCCGCAATATTCTACTCGTTTCTTAACTAATGGTTGCAAGATACGATACGATACATTCATTCGAATAAATTAAATAAACTGCTTAATTTGTTCTGTCACACAATGCTAATTAAAAAATTTTTAAATAGTTGAGGAACGCAACCTATTGAGAAATAGAATAGTCAATATAAACTAGTGAACTGTATTCTATTGGATAAAGCTTGGATGAATGTTGAAGATTGCTAGTAATGCAATCAACAGCAGATACGAATGTGAGGTACGAATGAGAGGATGCTGTCAAGAGAAACTAGAATTGTTCCTAAAATGTAGATATGAATACTGACAAAAAGTTGCTTATCAGTTTTGAGCTTTTCAATTCTACATTCTTGACTACAATCCAGCTGTCTGTGGTCACTGTTGTCCGGTAGGACATCGAACATTTCTATACATCTCATATAAAACTGTATTTCCCTGAAGTTTAATAAGCACAGGATTACACTGTAACAACGGCACACCAAGTTGTGGTTCCTGGCTACAAGAAGCATACTGAGTTCACAGAAGACTGAGATTGATTAAAGATTTGCAAATACTTTTAACAGTCTAGAGTAACAGTAACCCTTACACTATCTTACTTCGAATATTTGATCACAGCACACTGAAAATATATATACAAGCACATTTGTCTCGGATCGTACTTTCAGACATAACATCACAAATTGCATTTACCTTACTAATATAATTCAGTGTCATGACTTGAAAAATATTGTAGTTGAAAACCATTGTGCGTGGGCGTTTAGCACTTAATGATTGTCATCATGTTCTCGTTCAATTGTCGATCATAAACGCATGTCGTGAGCGCAGCCATGGTTCATTCTGTACTCGATGTACTTGATGCCCGTGTTGTGCCAGTAATAGAGAGCTATCACAACGAACAGGTGCCACAGTTGGTGCGATGAGCCGATGTAGTCTACTTTACCTACGACACACAAATCCAACTCCGTAAACTTACTAACTTATTCAGCTATATTATTATTATTATTTCAAGTTATTATTATTATTATTTCGCAATTAATCGATTTCAGTGAATATAACATAACTTAGTTCATAGAAAGCATCTCTAAAAATTCTTGAGACAGCAGATTACAGCTCATTTGGCAGAAGAAGAATCATTTTCAAACAGCCTCATTCTTATGTTTAAAGCTTTATCAGTTCTGTCTACGAGCTATCTGCACAAAGAGTCAAGACCGATACGCTCTTGCAGACTGTTCTAACAGATCTGAGCATAAATAAGTCATTCTCCATCCACTTCAACAATATAAGCGTCAAATATTTGATTATTTTATGCCTCACAGCTCAAGCCAGCTCCATACATGCGCTATTTGGCAAAAACCGAACATCCAGTCGCCGAATTACAACTGTAGTCCATTCACGATCACTTGAGACGAAATAAACAAACCTTTTGCGTGTGTGTGCGTGTAATGGAAGGTTTTCTTCTAAGCGAAAAAATTGGCTGCAGTCGAACAGCTGACTCTTGTCTGGAGCTGTGATTGGCTACAGTCCGACTTGTCTTGTCTCAAGACTGTTGTCTTGAGCTGTGGTTGGCTACAGCTATTTGTCTGTGGCCGAAAGTTTCGCATAGAAGAAGACCTTCCATTACACGCATACACACTCAAAACGTTTGTTTATTCCGTCTCAAGTGATCGTGAATAGAGTATAGTGTGGAGCGGAGTGTTCGCTATTTGGGAAATAGCGAACAGGAATGTTTGTGTGTTCCTTCCATTGTCCGTCTTTTGGACACATCAAAGTGGACGAATGTTCGGCAAATAGAAAACTTTTTGCCCATCCACACTTTCGCCTTCATGTTTGGCTAATTTTGTTGTTTGTTGTTGCATGTAAATTGAGGTTAAGTCAATTGAGGAAAAAGTTTCTTACGTTTTAATTTAATACATGATTTTTTTTAGACGAGATAAATATTAAATGACAGTCTGTGGATGATTTTTAAGTGATATAATCAATTTTGATACTATGAAATTGAATTAAATTCTATTCAAATATTATATTGAAAACTAGTGAATGTCCGGTCCGGTTCAGGTTACTGAATTATAATCTTGATTCTTTAAATGTTTTAGAAATTCCTACGAATATTAATATTTAATCATTGCCAAGATTAAAGTTGAAATTAGTACCGAAGTGTTAGATTTTTGAAAGTTGAAATTGTCGACAGCATTTTGACATTATTGACCTTGAAAATGTCACCTATTCGGTTGATGATTTGCTATTCCCAGTAAGAATACGTGCTCGGAAAACCACGCATGTGTGGAGATGTGTGCTCGTTAGTTGACAAATAGCAAGCAAAACTGTTCGCCAAATACCAAATGTTCGGTATTTCCCAAATAACGCATGTTTGGAGGCGCCTTCAGAATATTGTACACTCGATTGAATTGAGATTCAAAAATTATCAGAAACATTTAATCATTGTTTTTATGTAGATATTTCAAATAGTCTGGTCGAGCAAAGAAGACATTCTGATAAGATAAGAAAATGACTCCAGCTGGAGCTGCTGGGCCAATATTGGTTAAGAAATTATAAATTTGATTTGAAATCGTAGAAAACATTCATTCTGCTTTATCATTCCAGACTAAATTTATCATTTTCAAAACAATATTGAATGAGCTGGAGTCATTTTCCCATCTTGCCAGAATGTCTTCTTTGCTCGCCCAGCTATACCATTACCTCGATTAAGAATGCAAAACACAAATGACAAACGTCAAAGTTTCAGAACATTTTTCATGCACAATTTATCCACTAAGATAGTAATTCTGTGTTCCAATAATGAATAGAAAATTATATTTTCATGATATTTCATTGATTGACTTTTCCAAACGAAGATAACCACGTTATGCTGTTTTTTTTTTCTAAATAATTAATGTAGCTGAACGTTTTTTTATTGTTTTTGAGGGCGAAGTCTACATGAGCTCATAGGCATGTGCGTGAATGATGATGATGATGATATGAGGACTACTTTTTGGGTAGTCTGGATTGACGGCTTATCGTCTCCTCCGAAAGGTTGGCCGTATTTACGTATAAAGGGGTAACGTAATGGCCGTCTTATGGGAGTACGTGGTGGCTGTATTTACGTGATTGTGCTGTGGTCAAAGAATTGTCCCCCGGTTGAGACTCGAAATGAAATAAATGATTATATGTAATGAATATGAAAAAGCAACTCAGACAAATTTCCAGCGATCACAAGATTTCATAACTATTTTAACACAGTATCTACACTTACCAGTGAAAAATCGTTCAGGAACCCTTGTTATGTAAATGAAAAAGGCCAGCCCAATGATTCCGTACATAATTACCACTCTCGGCAGCAAGAGCTGAAACAGAACGTTTTCATTCAACAACCTGAATTACACTCACAATAAAATAAAATTTTAATTGACCAAATCCACAGAGACTATATTATAATTACAGTTTGGCCATTGATGTGAAGGGTTCCATGACAGTTTGTTAAAATCAAAATCTTCCCCTCCAGCCGCCTTACTTTTGTCAAATTTTTCATCACATGAGAGATTGAACCCATACACTCATTTTTCAACCTATTTTTGAAAGAAAAACTATTCTAACCTAGTTCCATCACTTTTTTAAATAGTATAGGCCTACTCTACTCCTCTTTATTTTGCTTTATAAGGTTTTTTATTTTGTTAACTAATTCTGGCAATAGAAAATTGTAAGTAAGAAGTGATTATCATAACATACGATTAGCGTAACGTTTCAATGTGAATCTTACGAGATTTGGCAAAAGTTTTGAATGAGCTAACAAACAATCAAACGTTTGACACTCAATGGCCAAAATGTGGTTATAGTCTCAGTAGGCAGACCTAACCTATCAGAAGAAATGAAGAAGAAAAAGCTATTCAGAGCCTTATTATAAACTTGAAAAATAATTTCAAGATTCATACAACACGTTCACCAACCTCCTTAAGACCAGTTATATGAAGAATATCAAAGTACGACACATCATGAACTGTTTAGTAGCCTACTAGTTCAACTAAAAGAAGATTTGAGCAAAACTTTTCTACATGAAATAGAAATTGAATGTTGCTAACATGATGTTGAAGGAAATATCAAGAATTGGTGAGACATAACAAGCATCAATGTTGAGTTCATAAGTTGCATTGTCAAGATTTCATTATTAATTTGAACCATGGATTGTCCCAAGCTTATTAATTATCACTAATTATTATTAATTATTAATTAGTAGGACTAATGCGGACCTTTAGAGTGGTTTCAATTGAATGGAGATTGATATTCAATAACATAATATTCAAATGCTTGAATACTCACAGATACAACAGGGTTTTCGAGTCCTCCCATCATGACAGTCCAATGGAATGTGGGAACAACTCCATAAGCAGCCCACATCACGAAAACCATCAACTTCACGTTGTCATCGACCTTGAGACTGGGAAGCTGGAGGACCATCGCTACCAAGAAAATCGCACATACCGATGACAGGTAGAATGTCTGCCATCCCTGAAAAAATCAAACATAATTATAGTAAATGAATTATATAGTGAATTATAGAATTTTTAAATGATAAGAACATAGATTCACAATAATCATGGGATCAAATATTAAATTTGTACTTTAATTGGTTGACAATTTCCTATTCTATTCATTTGGAAACTGCCACTTGACGTTGAAGCCGCGTATCGACAGTCCGAGGCATGTGCCACGCATGCCTCGCGGTAGTCTGTTGACGCAAAAAAGACCCTCTGGCAAGATGGGAAAATGACTCTAGCTCAGTCAATATTGATTCAAGAATTATAAATGTGGTCTCAAATTGTAGAACAGATTGTTTAGACTTTTTAACAAATATTGACTGAGTAATTTACCTATCTTGACAGAGGGTCTTTTTTGCGTCAACAGACTGTACCGCGAGGCATTCGTGGCACATGCCTCGGACTGTCGATACGCGGCATAATGTTAATACTATACAAAATTTGGTCGTTTAGCTCTAAATGTTTTTGAAAAGATCGAGACCAAAAGGTGCAGTATTTTAACTAATCATGAGAGTTATAATTTTTCCATATTAAATGATCACTCATATGATCATATTAAATCATATCAAATTAAATTTAGACGTATTGTAAGTTGTGTGGCCAAGAATGTAAGGCAGCAGGAAAGAAATTAGGAACCAGAATTTTAACGCCATCAATATGTTGGATGACATATCGTCACGGCCGTAGAATATAAATTTTCGGTTTCTGTGCAACCGAAACAAAGTTTCAAAGTTGCAGTTTCAAGATTTTTTACACATAGCAAAGAAATCTATTCAATTTAGAATATTAATTACTTACATAAGGAAGCAATTTTATGTTTATAAAAATATAATTTATGTAAGGCAATAAATTGATGTTTAGATTTTCTTCACTTATATAATTGATCATATTAATATCAAGGATATAACTCACCTTATGACACCAGTATGCATAATACACACCAGTCATATAGATCCCAAGCATGCTGAGAGCTATGCCAAGAAGATCAAAGGACAGGAAACAATTGAAATGCTCTTCCGAGCGACAGGAGAAAATATGATACAGAGAAGACATCACCATGCAAATCTGTAACAAGAATTTGAAACATTAGTTGCTTTATAAGAATCAGGAAGTTATTATATCTCAAGGGTTTTTTAATAAACTTGATTAGATCTGGCCCAACAATTTGATGTAACATCAATTGCGAATAAATGGAAAAATGAAGTGCTTTCAGTGATCGGATTATCAACTAACAACCAAACAAATAGTTCAAGATCCATACCACCAGTATATGAATAATAGCCTATTTATTTATTCATTTTATAGAGACTAGTAAACTTATTGTTCAAAAACACAGCCTATTGTCCAAAACGTCTCTACACAAAATTTTGATCAATAAGTTCGAAACTAGGTTATATAAGATTATTATAGTTATAATAACTATAACTCGCTTCGCTCGCCTTCTCCGCCTAGCCAATGGGCTCCGCCCCCTGGACCCCCGACAGAATCGGCAGTATAAATGAGTCAAACAGGCTCGCTTCGCTCGCCTGCAAAACCTCTGTCACTGTAAGCTGAGACAAACAGGCTCGCTTCGCTCGCCTGCAAATTCAGAATGGATTCGAAATTAAATGAACACAGGATTTCTAGACCTAATCTGGACCTGTTTACCAGATCTCAACATTTTATGCCAATTTGTTCTCGAAAAATCCAAGAAAAACTCCCAAAAAAATAGTAGAACGCTAATATCCAGCGTAACCTTGGGAAGTATATCGGACATAGTTTGAAACTTGATTCAATATCTTCTGAATTAGTTCATCTATAATCTCGCTGAACCATTGAATTCACAGTAAGGATTGGTCGTATCAAGGCGGAAGATATGCAACCCGCAATACATCTACAATTTTGAAAACCTGATTACTGGCGTACTCTTAAACGGATTTCAAAAATATTTTAACACAACATTTCTAGACCTTATATGAACCTGCCCACCAAATATCAACATTTCCTATCGATTGGCTCTCGAAAAAATAAGAAAACGCTGAAAAACTATAGAAAAACTTAAATATTTGGCGTATCCTTATGAATGTTCAAAAATCCTTTTTTAGCACGCGTCTAAACATCCAACTGAACATGCCTACCAAATTTGAACGCATTCGGTTCAGTAGATTTTTAGTTCTGGTGATGAATGAGTGAATCAGTGCCATTTTGCTTTTATATATAGAGATTATATTAATTGATACGTTTTGTAGATGTGCATCAAGTATTTAATTTACTATTGAAATTATATTAGTTGCATCTCTTATCATATTCCAATAAATAATAAATTAAATGATTTTACATTAACATTGAATAATTTAGAAGGGATGACAATGATAAAATTGGGATTAGGATGATATTTTAACAAAATTAAAATAATTTGGTATTACAAAATCATTCAATTAATATTTTTGGTATTTTTATCACTTCAATATCATCCACTCAAAATTATAAATGGATTATTATAGTTTTCTCTGTTCAAAGGTGGAAATTTCTGTTCATCATATAAATGAAATTGAATAAATTATAATCTCTACTTGTGATATTCTATTCGAAATTCGGAATGAAGACCTTTTGGACATTATATCTGTGTTTTAGCCTAAAAGTATTATTGTGCTGTTTCCAATAAATGAATATTGAAAAAATAAAATGAGTTTTCAACTAACACGTGATAATAACTTCAATCGAATTTAAGTTACAAACTTTAATCATAATTCAAATTCAGAAAAAGTAGTTAATTTTTTAATAGCAATACAATTCTCAATTAGTGACAATTCAAGTGAGGCTTCCTCATATCAAAAGTGTAATTACTAAACATGTCGGTAGAATAAGTTTCTCTCAAGCTTTTCACATTTAACACTGGAAAGCTCAACTCCTCTTATCTACGTCAATCACTTTCTTTGTCAATACATTCTAATAGGAGTCTTGTTTATATTTAGATCCTCTTCAAAAAACCGCACCGCTTACTTTTGAATCATCCACCAATTGGAACATTTTTGTCTACATTGTCCCACTGGAATTGAAGTTCGCTGTGGTGATCTTCCGATTTCAGGCAGAGATTATAGTCACAATATAGGCCTAGTATGATTCCCGTATGCAAGGTATTATAGTCTCGTGCTTATCTCTATGCTCTCTCTATGTGCTAGTCTGTATAGTCTCGTGCTTAATGTAACATTTTCGGTAAAATTTGCAACAAAATGTATGAGAAAATTTTGGGATCTATTCTCGCTGATTAGAACTTTTTATGACCAGTGAAGAACGTTACAAAATTGTCTTGACTTGCTTACAGTGAAATTTTTGAATAAGTTACTCCTATTGAAATTCAATGACAAGAATTTAGATTAAATAGAAAAATTGAGGTGGAAACATGATTGTAAACAGCTTATACAATTATATTCTTCACTAAAAAATGTGAGATAAGTTACTCATTTTATAAACAACACTCGTAGCCTAAATGAAAAAAAATGAAAGTGATCAATAAAATTACCTGGAAACATCCTAGAAGTAAACCAACAATGAATTTGTCAGTGAATGAAGCATGAATGTTTAGTAAACACAAGTCATAGAGAGTGAGACCCAAGAACAGCATCCATCCGAAAATATGGCTCCATATGTTGATTGTTTCATTTGTCATCCAGAACATGCTGCAATAAAATAATCAAATTTGAGATTTTTTATAATTAGAGGCCACTTCAAGTAAGTCTTCATCAATTGTTAGTAAGAATATAAGGATAATCTGATATGATAGATATTATAGACATATAAATATACTTATATCCCTTCTCTATGCTAATACTTATTAATCAATTTTTTCTCCACAACTTAAAACTTAATTTTCCAAAGAATTGAAATCAAAATGGTTAGTCTGGAAAAAATAAAATCAAAGATATAACATTTTCCAAATTTATATAACTTAGAAATTCCTATTTGTTGTTTTTTGCTTTAACGCATAACTCTTTTTTAAAGGGACAATCCAAAAAAATATGAGATTTACTATGAATGCGACATGATTTTCAATTGTGCATTGAACTTATGTTCATTATATTATTGAGATATAGGCTAACTTAATAATCTTCAAATGCTAAGCATAAATCAAACCTGAAAGTACTGTTAATGAAACCAAAAATTTAATTCAGAGGAATCATTGATAGGCCTGAAAACATACCTTTCCAAGCACATTTTTGTGGACATATATCCTCGATAGCCATTGAGAATGTATGGGTTGAATTGCAAATAGCTAGGAGCATCTTCGTAACTTAGCAATGTCACACAATCCATAGAAGTATTCTTCGAACCCTTCTTGTTTTGTAAATCGTTTTGTGAGAGCAGGCCATCTTTAGCTTCCGAAGAGTCCTTGCTAAAGTCATCCTGAAAACAAAACAAAAAATTATAGGATTAACATAAAGTCAATTTAGAAAAAATCGGAAAATGCTTTTTATTGGTCAGTGGCAAAGAGGTTAGGCCAACCTTCTTGGTCAGTGGAATGTTAAAACTAAAATACTAAAACTGTTACTACGTCATGCTACGACTTAGAATAATTCCCATTGATCATGTTTTACAAGTTATTTTATCCAAGGTAAGTTGGACTAGAGCAAAAATTCGTTCTTGATCGTTGGGTTCAAGTTCAAGTAAGAACGTCGAAACGTCAATATTATTAGTTGAAATTACTAGACATAGGGAAGGCTACTCTCAGGAAACAAAATATTGATCAAAATCAACGGTGAAAAAATTATTAATTAAACTATATAAATAGGTCCGCAAACATCAAGTTCACTCTAACTAGCACTCCATCTACAAATTGGTTTTTTCAAGTGTGATACAGTAAGCTTACAATCTCAATAGACAGTCAGTGCTATCATCCGCAATAAGTGCAAGAATACAAGAACAGGGCGATTCATGTTTGAGTAGAACAGTTTATGAAACTTTTTAAAATCGCTACTCATAACCTTTCAAGCTGAGAACATTGTAATTTGTAACATTGTGCTGCTGCCATTGTAACCTTAAATTCTACGTCACTGAACTTACATTCTCCGATTTTATAGTGGAACTTCTCAGATGAACCCCTGATGTATCCATAGTGTTAATTATTATATTGATAAGTCAGTTATTTAACTAGGCCTAATTACTCGTTAACTTAATGCAACATAGTTCTAAAATTGATTGATATTCAAGGACAACTAAACTAACACATAGGTCAGAAACTCACAGTACCGCAGACACACACGAGCAGACAGACACAAAGAGACAAGAAACACTTCCCTCTGTCCTTCCCCCTCCCTTGTGGCCTGGCAAGTAGCAAATTTATCGTCCGTCCGCAATTTGCAAACAGAAAGCTCGACTACACTGCGCTCTGCATGGAAACTCATGAAAGACGGTCAGCTGTTTCCGCTTTGCCAACTGGTGATAGGATCGGCTCTCTTCGGTTTCTTTCGTTTTTGGCAGCACTTTCGAAATCTAGCGGCCAAGGATTTTTTTGAACTAACTTAGGCCTATAGATTGAGCTATTACTACTTGATCAATATTTATTTATAAGTATCGTTTTCAGACTATTGTGTTACTTTATCCCAATCCCATTGTAATTCTACTTCACTCAAATTTTCTTCGATAATTATTTGTGCTCTAGATATATACTGTAGTAGAACTTCGATAATTCGTAGCTCATGGGACTATCAGTTGAAGTTTCATCACGAATAGGGAAGATTAAAAATTTTTAAAGCCATAAACTATGGGATATTATTTCAAGGGACCAAGCTTTTTATACGAATTATAGAGAATTACGAATTATAAGGGTACAAATTATTGAAGATCTATTGCAACAATATTTAAGAGAGCTATTTCATGATAATTGGTTGAATTATAGTTTGCTTTTGAAATAAGGCCAAATTTTCGAGATACGGTAGGCTACGGTACCCTTTCCATAATTCCGTGAAAATTCACATCGTATCTCTAATAATCACTTCGTAATTCAATAACTTGGTCTCTTTTGTTTTTGAGGAAATTATTATTGCTATCATTTCAAGCAAATTGCTATTTTGTTGCAAAAAAGCACCAAGATTCGATGAAAGAAGAATCAGAATTTTATCACGGTTACTGACGACCCATTGTTAAAAATGCCACATTATATTTAAGCTACTAGTTCGTGTACTTTCTCGGTCCTTCTTTTATATAATTCTTCACGCAATACCTGACATCGCAGTGTGAAAAAGAGAGGATTATAAAGAAGGAGATAGTTGTAAAATATAGAAAGTGTACATGAGTTAGGAGGAGAGAATGACAAGGAGAGCCGCGTTTGAGTGCAATAATACTTGAGGGATCAAGAGAATCGAGAGAGAAAAGAACCAAGAAAGAGGCGAAGCGGGACAAAAAGGAAAAATGACTGAATAGATACAAGAGAGATAGTATAGAGATGCTTGAAGAGTGGGGAGATCTTACAGGTTGTTATCCCAGGAGAGTTAGAAGAAGTGAAAGCTGGTGCGCCTTTCAAATATCTTGATCTATAGAATACATCTGTCCTTGTATTAAATTAACATTCGTCTCCTGAAATGGTAAAGAAGCCGCTCTTGCTATTGAAGAAAGCCAGACATAGAAGACAATTCCACTCGTAATAAGCCTAAAATGATATCAGGTGGGAAGAAACAAAATTCATAAAATAAAATAAAGCTATTAAGTTCATTTTAACGATTCGCGGACGGATGAATGAAAAGAATAGTAACTTATATCCTATGTACCTGGATCAGATATATATGTAGATGTAGGTCTATTCTATGCCTACTACCCAGTAAATATTATAAAGCTATTATTATTATTTTTAGATATATTCAAACAAATCAGAATAACATATAAAGAGAGCTTACAAAATATTATTTTGAAAATATTTCGGTAAGGACAGAATTTTAGGCAAATCCGTGTCAGCGAATTTTACTGCAAACACTAGGCTATTGTTCTATAAATATTAACGTCGGATACAATGTAATCTAGTATCCGTGATTGATTAATTTAGTGTCATGCAATGCAATTTCATTCCTATAGAATATAATAATTCTTCAAAAATTCAATTAATGCTATGAGAAGCATGTGGTTTTCTACAGCTCTTCAATAGCCTATACATGAAGTTGTATTCTGATGAAGTTGATAAATGTTGGGTGAAATTGGATGAGAAATTTCATTATGGACAAGCAACTTTGATCAACTAATCAAGCTGGGCAATTTTCAAAAACAAAATTAATTGAGGTGAGTGTTGACATATTAATAAATTTATTGAATCAAATGCATTATATCATGTGAACTCATCATATATAGTTACGTAAACTCTTCAAAAATGGGCAGAATCAAGAGAACCATTTCAATTATTATTCTTCAAAATTCTCATCAACTTGGAGAAAATAAAGAATTGAAGCCTTTGCAAAGCATCATATTATAACATAATGAAGTTCTTAATAAATAGTTTATAAATACGAGTAATTGTACCGAGTTTTTTCTTCACAAAAATTATTATTCTCTGCTGCAAAATTTATCTTTACTTATTTTTTTAGGACTTCATGGCTTTATCACATTTTTTTCATTTTCAAGAGTTTATCCTCATCAATAATTTATTCTAAAAAAACGATTGAACAAAGAATGTGAGAAGAATAATATCAAAAGAATAATAATTCAACTACTACGTTGAAGAAGTTTTTTATTCAGTGAAGAAAGATTGTGACATAACACCCTCCATAATATTTTCTAAGCATTGATCACGGGAATTACACACGATTTTTTGAGTTGATAAATAATTGCCATGATGCTGTAATCAGTTTGAAATATTTTCATGCCAATGAAATTATAGATTATTTCAATCAAACATTTGACTTTCAAAAATTATTCTCGATAACTATTGTAACTGTAAAAAATGAATTGACTACTTCATTAAATTTATCTCGCCAGCAGTTTACAATACGACGAGTTACAGAATCGTTCAATTTGAATGAATGGTTTGGCCTATCACTTATCTGAGGTTAAACTGATACACTTTCTCATAACTCAAAAAAGGGATATGGATAGCATTATCTCGAAAGAGCCAGCACGTGAGCAGTGCCGTTTTCCTCCTCGTGAGCTATCATCAGTGAATATAGCAAAAGAAATAGAAGACTTATTAGAAAATTGTCATTATCAGAAAAAATTAGGGGTGAAGTGATTTCATTGAACTTTGTGTATGACTGAATAAATTTGAAACACGGGTTCATGAGTCAGTAATGTAAATTATTTTCACTATCTATACAAATAAGATGTGTAACTGGTAAAATAATCATAGTAATTGGGTTAGATCGAGTTTTGACAATCTGATGGTTGCTCTTTTACAATAAGAGTCATTCATACGCTAGCCTATAAATAATGTGTCATTTGAAACAAATTCATTTTAGTTTTTCATTCAAATAAAATATCCTTAAAAATTTTTAGCTAAATATTCTACCATAGATTGATGATGTAAGATTAATGATATAGATCAACTTATATTATTCCTATCTATATGATTCTATCATATCATATCATATCAACCAAACAACTGCTAGATAGAAGATATGTTTGCGTATTGTCATAAATTTTCTTCTTAAATTACTGTTAATAATTTTTCATGCCAATGCCATTTCAGATAAAAATGAGAAATGTTGAAGGCAACGAAGTTGAAATTTGAGCTTTCAGGCAAATTCACTTGTGCACTAAGTCTCGTTCAGCTAGTATTTTTTAGCCGTACATTGAAAATGAGCGGGCCGAACCGGTTCTTTTGAGAGGAATCGGGTTACATGCGTAGCGTTTCCTGTATAATACATTGTAAACGAGTATGTATGTATAGTGGTAGTAGTATTCTATTTATATAGTATATATAATAATAGTAGGCCTGTTTACCATGCCATGCCACCTGGATGATTACGCCGGTATAAAGCAAAGCTATTATTATATAAGGAGGTTGCTAGCGATGGGAGTAAATTCCCAACGAAATGCGGCAAGATGCTATCGAATAGTTGAAGACCAATTCCAAAGACGTCATTGGAAAATTACGCTAAAAGGAAATATAGGGCAAAACCGAAGTAGTGAAGCCGGTCCAATTATAATATTGTTGATAGAAGAAACTTGGCTGGTTGGATTCATAAAATCAAAATAAAATTCACAGGCAACAAACCAACATTGAATTAAGTTTGCAAGCAAACACACTAGACTTATATTTTTCTTCTTATAAAATGTAAGTTGGCATGCCTTGCTAGTTATTTTTGTTTCCTGCATTTGAAGGGAGTTAAATTTTTTTATTTTTATGAAACAAGCAAGACCCTGTTTAAAAGGGATCATAATAATAATATGAATAAGCGGGTGAGAGAAAGGTTACTAATTCGAATAATTCAATAATTTATTATTGTTGTCTATAGGTGATCTTCAAAATGTGTCGCAACAATAATTAAGATTGAAGTGTAACTTTCTTGATTAAAATCCAAATTATTCAATTTTGAAAAATTGAGCAATAATTCATATCGTAAGCCCATTGATTAATCCTACTAGCAACCATTATACTACCAATATATATTTTTAAATCATGTCTATCTCCTAGCTTTCCCAAATGATTTCTTAATTATGACGAGGGCTGCATTTCATTCCTGCCAAGGTTGAGAATTTCAGCACGCGAACAATATCTCTCATTAGGTTGTTCAACAACCGTGAATTATTGGCTGTAAGGATGTGCATATGGTTTTTGTAATGAGTACAGTGTACGTACCGTCAGGAAATTTGATTGCCTTCAAAGAAAGCTAGTGTAATATTGATAATGAATATCGAAGCTTTTAATTAATTTTCATTACTGTATTCAATAATAAGGCTATTTATTGTTTCCATTTTGAATTGCGAGGACGAGGGTCAAAATTCTGTAAATGTGACCATTGTGAAACTGAAATTGGAATAGAAGAGTTGCAAATTGCATAAACATCTAAGAAGAAAAATATTGATTTTCTGTGGATAATCCGGCCACAGAAATTGTTTCTTTGATTCGATTATCAAATACCAATGGATGAGTTTTTAAAAATACAGTGCGCTTGGTAGAGTATTATAGCCTATTTAGGATCCACCGGGCACCGGTATCAATAAAAGTCATCCACCGGTATCAATAAAAGTCAACGGTATCAGTAAAAGTCAAATAAAGTCAAAGAAAACAGTGATAGAGAATAGGAAGAGCCTTGAACTATTGAAATGGAAATTTCAGAATGAAAATACAACAAAAAATAGGCATAAAGTAGCTACTAAAATGCAATAGGCTACCGTACAGTAGTTGAACTAGTTGAGTAGCCTACTCTCGCATGATATCTCTAGAAACAATATAATTCGATAGATCGGTTCAAGTGGATGAGAGAAACGAAAATCAAACGTAACCCAGAGATAAGAAGCTATTAACTCAATTATTTCCAGTCTTTATAGCCAGAACCACTTTTATGTCTGTTCTCTCTTTGATTATTTCTAGTCAGCATGAGACTAATGTACCTTCATAAACTCTTCCTAGATTCTTGCTAGTCAAACAAGGACGCCACACTGAATCAAGTCAAAGTAGATGGGTACTTTCATTTTATTACGATATACTATATGCTAAGCTATTTATTGTCAGGAATTTATATGTATGATAAGTAGGAATAGAAATAAAATAAAAGTTTGTTGTAAGTAGAGAGTTTCAAGTAAGTGGAGAAGTTATGTGGACAAATTGGCAAGAGAGCAGGTAGAGCCGAACCGCGGCTAGTGCAGCAGGCCAATCGTCATTAGCCCCGGCTGCCGGCAACGACAGACAGTTCCTCGCACTGAAAGGAGGTCGTGGCCTCAAAATATTCGCAGACCGTCGCCTCGCAATGCAACTGACGGACAGCCGCAACTCGACCAGAATGGACCCGCTTACCTCACTTGCCTGCACATGGAGAGTCACTTAAAACTAAATTTTCACTGAGTCTCTTTAAGGGAAAATTTTTGAACGCAGCAATTATAATCGGTTTGTTTGTTGGAAGCTTCATTTCGGGTTTTCTAAGCTGGTATAATCCTAGAAACACTCCTGGACATGAGAAATCATGGTCGAATTGTAATCATTTTTTTGTACGTTTAGTTGTAACAGGGAAATGTTTGATTTGAATTCAAGATATCTTTATTAGTTTGCAAAGAAAAGTCTTGCTTTTAGCTAGGATTGGAACTATCAAGTGAAGCCCATTTACAAGGAAATTCCCAATAACAATCATATACTTGTAGGATGCAAGTGATTTTTTACCTATTTTTCATACTGGTCCAATCTATTTTATTCTCAGGAATAGCAAATGCGATCGACTAGAGCTGATTGATATGATAGTGGAATGTTGTAGAAGTCTATTATTGCGTATTACGACATTTCGATTGAAAATCTAGTTTCCCATGAAAATATTTATTTCACTCTGAACTATTTTACACGACTCTGCAGTCAAACATTTTTGAATATAAGTTAGCGCTTTCGGATGTTAATCCATTTTCAACACATTAACATCCGAAAGCGCTCCATATGTGAGTAGAAGTTTATTTAAACTTATATTCAAAAATGTTTGACTGCAGAGTCGTGTAAAATAGTTCAGAGTGAAATATTTACTAGCAGTTCGTGATGGAAAACAAAATAGATGAAAATATTTATGTTATCTCAATAAATGTAGATTATCCAGGGTGAATAAAATATAGCACCCTGACGAAAGAGGTCGAGGGAGTAATATGAGAGGAGGAATATGCCTCCATTAAACGACTTTTATAGTCAAATTCATATAAAAAAAATCTGTTTCTGGGTGGGGGTGTTTTTCTGATTATTCTATTGGAGGAGAACGAGCGACCCCCAGTCCCCAGTTGTACAGTATCTCCATCGCCTTTCTATTTATTTGATATGTCATGTTTATCCTCCACCAAAGGAGACCTTGGATTCTTGCATTATTAGAATGAGTAGGTATCCTTGAGAATCACTCCAATTAAGAGAGGTAGAAATTAAAGGTTGAAGAATATTGAAAATATCATTGTAGATTGAGCTTCAATTGTCAGAGGCACAAGCACTTCCGATTAGAAGTATCGACTTGACTAGAATACATATCAACTTTATGAAGAGGGATACCGTTACAATACAACTGTACATGGACTACTGTACACAGACATGCGTGGATGCTAATTTGATTGTCTCTCCATGACAAGGAATAAAAATAGTTCTCAGAAGCTCACCCCTCTTCTTTTCCATTGGAAAAAAATTTATTCATGAATAGGAAGAAAAAGTGTGACCCACTAGGAAGAGGGAAGTATGATTGGTCAGAACCTACACTGTACACATACTCAGAGTAATTTCCATGACTGAAGAACTTAAAGCTTTCCCTTGAGGTAATAAACTTGATAACGATTGTATTGTCATTTTTCAAAAGTGAAAGTGTCCGCCAGATGCACACTACATGAGCGATACACTAATCTGCGCCATTCTTTTCTGCACACTTTCTCGCTACATTAAATAGAGAGACACAGTGATGGAGTTATGATTTTTGTACAGAACGCCAAGTCACCCAAGAACAATGATTTAGCAACCTTGAAATCAGCTGTTGATAAATCGTTAACAATTGAAATTCTCATTTCGCCACCAAGAAACAATAAATCATTATTGTTTTGGAAAATTAGTAATGGGGAAAGATAAAGTTAAATCATACGACATACCACATATCATATGACGTACAGTTATACAATTGAGAAGTTTTTATAGTCTACTCGTATACAAAATTGGAAAACCGTGAAATATGGGTTCTCAATTTTTTTGGTTCACTGATTGGTGACTGACGTCTGACTAAATGCAAAAAAGAAACAATTAAAACTGCTTGATTTACGAACAAAATTTGTGGAAATAATTTCCTTCTATTCACAAAATGAACCAGTTGTTCACTACCACCTACCACCTTCTATCAAGATTAATAAGCCACCATTGATATAAGAAGCCATACTACAAACATGCCTTACTGCCACCTTTGACTAATAGTACTATAAGTACTATATTATGTCTGTAAATTGTCTCTGCTGCCACTAAGAATGAAATTGTATATAGTATTATTGAAAATACAAGATCAACAGAACATTCATGATTATTGAAAAAGTACAAGGATGGGGAAATAGGAAGATATTTTTCCGATTGATTAAAAAAACAAAATAAAACAAGCGAAATCCTAATTATGTACCTAACCGAAGATTCAAACGAGAATTCTCAATCAATGACCTAGAGACCAGGAGAAAGCCAATAAAATATTTGATTGTATCTAGGTTTAAGCTAATTATTTCAAATGTTGAAGTTTTCAAGAATGATTGCTAGTTCAGTTTTCTCACGACACGAATCGCACTCTCTCAAAACCGGAAATTTCTCTGAATAAAATAAGAAAGGCTAAAATAGCCTAAAATAAAATAGCCTGAATAAAATAGAAACTAATATATTATTATCAACGGAAACTTGAAACTTATTATAATTATCTGAATAATGACAATTTATACAAATAAATTAATAAATTGCATATAAATTGAATATTAATGTGATACATTAGGAAAAATTATATTTGATAGGACTCAATAGATTTTTTCGTTAAATCGAATCTCTTCATGGGCCTATATCCTGTTCAAGGTTTTTGACAAGACTAGTCAAATATTGAATGAGATTTAAAGTTCTTTGTTGAATATTTCGTTTCAAATATTTTATCAAGTATAAAACAGTCTCGAGAAACTATTTTTATAGCTTTGTCAAATTCTGATTTTCCAAACGTATTCCCTTTTTTTTAATGTTTACTAAACTCGAACACCCGAGTAAACGTATTCTAAAAAAACTGAGTTGAAAATTTTCAGATGAGATTTCTTTTTCCGTATTAGAATCAAATGGGAAAAAACAAGCATAAATGTTTCAAATCGAGCAACTCTTGAAAATTTATGAGAGGTCTCATAGTCCTTCAATCCATATGTATAAGGCTTATAATCCTATACGACACACCCACATGCATGCATGCTTCCATTAACAAAACAAATGGAAACAACTCTATAGAGAGTTAAAAGATTGTCTCTTCTTATCAGAATGAGAAGCATCATCAATCAAGTTCGGAAGTTCCACTTGAAATAACAGAAATAAGATCTACTTCCTCAAAATGCAACCATGACCTGATACTTCCTATTTAATATTGCAGTATTATAAATAAAAGTAAAGAGAATTATAAAAAAGAGTGTCAGTGCAATTTCAAAAACCTATTTTTCATATGAAATACGCAAATACTATACTAGTACTGTGTACTATTATCATTTTGTACTAAAATGATATAGAGATTATCATAGTTATACTAAAATAATAGTAAATTATTTCTTTATTATTTTCAATATCCAAGATATTCATATAATTTATTGCAATGATTTTTTCATGCAAGAGAAAATTCAGAGGTGGAAAAACCGCTGAGCTCGCATGAATTCCTAGTCACTAGTCCTACGATTTTTGATCGATATGGATCTGTATTCGAACTATCAAGAACAAAATTGGAATTGGGACATTGGAAATGTTTATAGGTTAAATATTTGAAATATCAGTCACTTTCACTGATTCAACTGAATTTCCACAAGGCCTTTTCTACTTTGGTTAACCACTATATTTTTCTGAAACTAGTTGGTTAATCGCCTTTTATTCAGCAACTGTCATTATTATTTATAACGTTCATTATTCCAGGTTATTGGCACGAGACTTGAGAAAAATCATTATTGCATATTGTTTCTTCATATCTTCTAAATTTTATACCTTATTCGCCAAAAAAAATTGAAAATAAATTTTTCCTTATAAGAATTGTTTAGAACTGTATAAAAATTGATACATTATTATTCGACTCAAAACTTTACTTTTCTCCTCACGTCTCAATAATTGTGATTATTTTGATTTTTATATAGTTCATTGAGTATTGTTCAAAATGGGAAATTTCAATCACCAGATTTTGAATGACTTGAATGGGAATAGTGATTGATTAACATTGAAGGTAATCAACCATTAACAGAGAAGTCTTTTCATTATGTCATTGAAAAATCAACCCACGGAAGCTCCAGTATTGTATCAAGGGAAAATTAATAATGAATTTCGCAAACTCACATCGGGAGAACAACAAGGTCTGGCTGACCAGCCACAATTTACTCTCTATCACAGAGTAAACAGGTCAATCTGTCGGTTTGCCAAATTGTCATGGTCAAAAGAAGATCTGGCAGTCTCACTCACGCAGAGGTTGACCGAACTAAAGCTCTGTCACTAGTTTCCACCAGTCTAGTTTTCAAAAATAACTTTATTATTGAGGAGCATCTCTAGTTGGCTGAAGTTGTCAGGTGTGGCACGTGCGTCAGCACATGAAGAGGGGAAGAGGGGGGAGGTTGATAGGGGTCGCACCAGTAGTTTGGGAGGAATAATCCAAATTTAGAAGAGACTCATTCACTTCCCTTTTCTTCAAGTACTAATCACTACATTCCTTCCAATATCAATCGAAATAAATATAGAATTCAATGATCCAGAAGCATTCTATTTATTACTTTCAATCTAGAAAATTGTACGTTTATCAGATTTCTACTGATTTCGCCTTTAGAGAGATCAAATTCGTCAATCAGACAACACTATTGAGGCTTCAATCAAACCTTTACGAATCAAATCTATGATACAAGATCACAATGCCTTTTTTAAAATACAATAAAACGTAATGGGGAAAATTTCTTGAATACATTTTTGTATGCAATATTACACTGTGGGTCTATTTGTATTACCTTTGAATTTTACTGAAGGAAAATCATTATTAGTATAACCATTACTCGATAGCTCCGAGAATTTAGCTCAATTTAATTATTTCATGTTTTGCAAACATGGTGTAGTGTTGATAACGAATCGAATAAAATTGGTGAGAAAATCTCAAGCTACGCACGCAGGCTAACTGGTTCGATAGCGACGAACTATGACGCAAGAGAACAGGTTGCAAGCGACCAATTCATTGACGCACCAATAGAAAAACTACCTACCAAATTCAAAACATTCAAAGATGGAGTTGCTTCTTGAGAATTTCAGCTATTTGCTGATATTTTTGCTATTTACTGAAATTCTATAATTCAACTTGATTTGTTAGTTTCCAGTCATATAATATTAAAATAATCTGAAAAATAATAATATCACAGAATAGGCCTACGTATAATAGGTATTATACGATATTATATAGATACAAAAGATAATAGCCTACTTTGTGATAACTGAGCTCTACTACAATAGAATTAATTCTCATTAAAAAAAATTATACGTGAATCCCATTGTAATTCGGGCGTGATTAGTAGTTTATCTCAATAATTGATAAAAGTTGGGCAAAGGCTCAATCATTATATGAATAAATTATCATAAACTGTAGATTGAGATATAGATTTTTAAATATACTTGCCATAATACTTTACATGCAGTCATAGAAAGTATTGATATCAAATGAGTGTGGATTACACTATCTCAGCTTCACTTACCGTCATCAGTGTAGACGATTATTTTGTGAATTCATGTTCACTTGTACATCAATAAAGTTTTCTCACCTGGAAAAAGGGAAAATAAAATAAGCTACACATGACAATCTAAAATTAATTCTCATTGCATGAAAAATGATTGGATAGTAGTCGTCCTGAATGTAAAACATTTATTTAATAAAAAATGGGAATCAAAAGTAGGCTGGATATTTCGTTGAATGACAACACTGTCAATCAATCAATCTGTGGCTCGAATTTCTTAGCTCTGATAAAAATTATATTAGTGAGCCTATCAACGCTAAAATTTTATTTATTCAACGTGCAGATATAACCAAGGACATTTGTCGTTGTCAGCACTTGTTAATAATTCAGAACACGTCTCAGTCCATGCTAAAAAGGCTGCACTTAGGCTAATTCAGAGCTATTCAAAGTGGTCAGTTAGCCTATAGCTATAGGCTACTAGCTCTAGTCTCACAGCCTACAAATTTACAATGACAAAAGAATTTCTCAAGCCATACGATTTCGATAATATTCTCATGAATAAGCTATAAAGGAAGTTGAATGAACAGAATGACTTGTTACATAGAGTGGGAAAGATCAATTGGGACATATTGATTGATTCTCATGCAGAAACGATCAAAAATTTAAAACTATAATCCAACAGATCGCACGCTACCTGGTACAAAGGCAAGCATAGGTAGCAAAACTGACCTCTTCCAGGCGTAAATATATTATAATCTACACTATAGAGACTAGAACAATGACGCCGACTAGTTATTTGGTTAGCGTTAGGTACTGAATCTGATTGTGCTCCTCACGGGACATAGGCTACACTGTCCCCTTTACAGTCGGTTACAGGCATTGACTACATTGACTATTCTATATTTTGTAATTTTGATATAGCAAGTGGATAATATGTCTTCTCCAATGATTAACTGTTCAATTTTCAATGTCGGAGTTGTTTTACTGTGAGTTTTTGCCGGATGTCCCTCATGAGATTATTATATAGGCTATGATGTTCTCTTCACAGCAATGTGTATTAAACTTGCATTAATTACTTTCAATTGGTAATTGGTAGGATACATCGCGAATGATTTTCTCTCCAATCGGATTCCAATAAAACCGTGAGTTATTACTTTATTTTTTCACGGTGATTAATTATTTTGTTAGATGTTATGGATAGAGTCTTCATGAGTTGGACTATTATTAAGGCTTTTTAGGCTACTATTATAGCCTTTAGGGTTCTATTCTACAGAGTTTCAAATGAGTTCCAAACAGAAGATAAAAATATATTCCAAGCCACAAAGTCGCTAATTATGAGAGAAAAAGAGAGAGACAGAGAGGGAGAGAGAGAGAGAGAGAGAAAGAAAGAGAGAGACAGAGAGAGTCGTAAAAAATTAATGTTCCAGCCAGACATTCAATACTTGTAAGCTTGTCCTTATAAACAGGATGCAAGATTCTTATTTCATATTCAAGAATTTATTAACTTATTTCTTATTACTATACATTTTTATAAATTTCACATTTAAAATGTGAAATGTATTTCACATCCACCTATCCATTTCAAATGTGAAATTTATAAAAACTCGATTGAAATACATTATTTTTCGTCGAGTGTTGTGTAAAACATAGCCACACAGCTCTCCTCTGCAATTATCGGGATAGGCCTACAAGGGACCTCGACTTGTGGTGCGAGTGCCGAGTATGATTGTTGGTCTGTCCTTTTGTTGCTATACAACAGAATGGCATCAATAAGATTTTTTTCTTTAAGGGAATTGCAGCAATGAAAGTAAAAGCAAAGATAGAAGAAAGAACCGCCTCTGGACTTACTGCGCTGATGCTCACTGCGATCATGACCTAGTTAACAATGTGTAGTCAGAGGTAATTCGGCAGTGAGCATTACCTAATCGTCTAAAGTAAGCATATCATGCATGCATGTAGGCCTATGTTTGCTTGTCTCGTCATACTCGTCTATATTGATCCAATGACAAAATGAATTGGACACCATTAATGTAATTACTCTTTTCATCTCTATATATTTATACTGATTCTCTATGCTGTATTTTTTATAGCATCTACTTAGTTACCGTAATAAGCTACAGGCCAGCTCTCTTCATCCAAATACATCTGAACAGTTCTCTGTTTGGTCGAGAAACGAACTCTACTCAACCCACCTGCTCCAACAATTTCATATGCGTGGCTTGGAATTCAATGCCAATAATTAACACTCAAACCTATTTACTATCCATGTCAACGCTGTTCTACTCAATAAAAACCAATAAAATCCCTCGGCTACATTAATGCTATAAAAAGAAATGCTATAATTTGGGAACGAGCATTGTACAAAGTCATGAATTCGAATTTAATGCTTCTATTCATGATATTGATAGAAAAACAATGAAGGCTGGAGAGAAGAATTGATTAAATCATTTGAGTTCAAACTTCAAAATTATTTTGTGTCATTTAGTTTTGGATTACTGCAAATTAAAATCTCCCTCTCGTTGCATATTTTCAATATTATATACCGTACCCTACGTACAATCTTTTAATTGGGTAATCAAGGAATTTGAGCAATCAAAATTATTTCTAATTGAAGGAAAGTAACGTTGGATATGCTAAAGCTTTGTTACGAGAGCTCTGGTTTGTGATAATTGAGAAAGCACACGAAATTATAAAAGCTATAATATGCAGTGACAAAGTATAATTTGATTTTGATGATTTGAAGTCAAACAACCTGATAATCATGATCCGATATTCCAATACAAAATGTCATTCTTTCAAAATCACTACAGTCCGAGGCTTTACTCTACTTTCTAATATCATCTACAATGAAAAAGAATATGTAGAACCTGATTGAAGCTCACATCGCATCAATATATGTGATAAGACTCTCATCATTATTATCAGAACCAGGAAGCCAATTTCCTAATAAAGTGAGAAAATTGACTGTTGACAATCATATTCCCGATTATTCATGATTCAAGATATTAACTATTGTACGTGATAGTAGAGTTTCATATTATTAAAAGCTCATTTTTTATAAATTAGGCTACCGATACAAGTGACTTTCATCAAATCTACAACATTATTACCATCAGTGGTATAGAGTGGAGCTGCAATTTTGAATGTAATAGATCCAAAGAATGGAGGAATACATAGATTGGTGTTAAAATTTTATTCGGTAAAATAATTCTCCTACTTCCATTTGATGATAGTAATTCATTTATCCACAGAATTGTCTGATTATTCGAATGATTAAAATATCGTATTATTCAAGTATCGGTAGCCTATCCTGTACCGAGCTTATCTAATAATATTATTGATAATCTCAATTTATTCACAGGGGATTGAAATTCCGAAAATAAACTGAGATCTAATTTATTACCCCGTTTTCTTTTATCAAGAATATTATTGTATTGGTAGTTTGGCACACCTCTCTGATATAATTATAGATTGGGAGACCTGGTTATTTTTATATGTTTTGTGCGAATTTTGTGAAAAAGAATACAATATATGCGGAAACGGGGATAGAAGTCAGTGTACGGAATTTGGCAACCATTAAAAGTAGAATACAGATGAAGTTAAGTGGGCAAAGTGACAAAAGTGCTCCAATTATAAATTGATACTAGGCAACAAGCAGTCAACACAATAATTCGATCTTTTATATATCAGGCAACTCTGTAAACATAAAAGTGATCCAATGGCGTCTATTGTTTGAGAGGTTTGACGTTCAGTTTTGCGCGCATTAAATCTGATGTTAAACATTTTCTGAATTTTTTTCCAATCCATGGAGCATTGAGAATCGCTCTCAACACAGCATATTGAATTAGTATGCTGAGCTTAAAACTAGTCAAATAGAAAAACCTAATACAATAGAGAAGTTTTTTTTATCTAAACACGCTATGAAGAACAAACTGTGTTTGAGTTACCTATACTAATATATTCGAGCTCACTATGATCATCTCAAGTCATTCATGTATCAGAATGGTTGAAATTCATTCTTGTACTGTATTCATGTGCAGATGTGCTATATTTGAGCCAACATCACATTAGGTCTAATAAATTGTGTGCAGAATGAGCCTAAACAATCGAACCTACTATCAACAAAACTAGTTGAACAAAAGTATAGAATTACTCAAGCAATTAAATAATAATACGGTAACTGAATTGGCTGTTCGTTACTGAAGCTCATGCATAATTATTATACTCATGACCCGGAAGCCGGAATTCCTTTATCAACTGTTTTGTTTTTCAAATTAGATGGTCAGTAAAAAATGAAATGTTAACTATGACTTTTCATTCTTCCAATACTATTTTATCTGTAACAAAAATCCGAAATATAATAATTCTAGTGTTGAATACGAGTCAACCAGAAGACTGTAGGAATAAGAAATCATGTTTGCAAGATTATAATAAGCCTTCAAAAATAACAACCAAGAGTATTGTCATAGCTTCCTTTAATAGAAGCTATTAAAGGAAGCTATGGTATTGTACACTTAACAATAAGGATTGATATGCAGAAGCAGAAATCTATATCTATAAAAACGAAATGGCACTGACTGACTGACTGACTGATTCATTCATTCATTCATCACCAGAACTAAAAATCCTCTGAACCGAATGCGTTCAAATTTGGCAGGCAAGTTCAGTTCGACGTATAGTCGCGCGCTAAGAACGGATTTTAGAAACTATTCAAGGATACGCTAAATATTTAAGTTTTTCTATACTTTTTTCGGCGTTTTCTCAATTTTTTCGAGAACCAATCGGCAGAAAATGTTGATATTTGGTGGGCAGGTTCAGATAAGATCTAGAAATGTTGTGTTAAAATATTTTTGAATTCCGTTCAAGATTACGCTAGTCATCAGTTTTTTTGAATTGTATATGTATTGCGGGTTGCATATCTTCCGTCTTGATACAACCAATCCTTACTGTAAATTTAATGGTTCAGGGAGATTAAAGATGAACTAATTTGGAAGATATTGAATCAAGTTTCAAACTATGTCCGATATACAGGATATACTTCCCAAGGTTACGCTCAATATTGCCATTTTACCATTTTCCGGAATTTTCGGGTTTTCTTGGATTCTACAAGAATAAATTGGTAAAAAATGTTGAAATTTGGTGAACAGGTCCAGATTGGGTCTAGAAATGCTTGTTCAATAAATTTTGAATTCCTTCTGAACGGAATTTGCAGGCGAGCGAAGCGAGTCTGTTTGTCTCAGCTTACACTAACAGAGGTAATGCAGGCGAGCGAAGCGAGCCTGTTTGACTCACTGAACTGCTGTTACTGTCGGGGGTCCAGGGGGCGGAGCCCCCTGGCTAGGCGGGGAAGGCGAGCGAAGCGAGCCTGCCGGCTAGTATAACTATGTACTGCACATTATAATTAGTTCATAATATTTTCAACATATTAATAATTTTTTAACACTATTTGCTAATATCAAAGCTATACTTAATCAGTACAGTGTAGAAACATTTGGAGGACAAACTTTGAGCCAAGTGCATGTTATAACTCTATAATCATCATTCGTTCGCTGAGCCGGCTCAATTGGCTAATTGGGTCTATTGGACCATGTCTTCGCCATTGTCCAATCTCTTCGATGGTTGAACCAAGTGAAAGAGTTGCTGTCATCAACAGCAGTGTTCAATTGGTTAAAATTGAATGAGAAATCACTGTTAAGAAGCTGTAGTAAAATAACTCTTAACACATTCATTTGAAAAAACAATTCGCTCCGGCAGCTAGCGGTCGGAAAGAGTGCATTTCAAATTCTATGATGGCTCGAATCATATGACTTATAATGAGCTATTCAGGGTATGAATTCAAAGGTGCCGTTTTCGAAAACCCCATAAATAACACAACTTTCGGCATATTATTCGCCATTTTCTCCGCCAGTTTGGATTGGATTTTTTTCGTTGATGGCTCAAATTATAGGGCATAATAAGGGTATTATACACACCAATTTTCAAAACAATCGAATTATTGGTTGATTTGTAGTGATTTTTCTAAATTTTCATCTTCTAATTTCACCCCTTTCCCTTGGACCAATTTGGCTGGTTAACGAACTTGAGCGAGATATTAGCACTAATGATTTTTGTGCAAAATTTGGTCGCTCTCCGACAAGCCCTTCGGGAGTTATCGTGTTAACAAGAATCTGTACATATATAAATATATATATATAAAAAATATATATATATATAGAGAGAGAGAGAGACAGATATATGAATTTGAACGGACATCAGATTCGTGTTCCAGGGGCTCGGAAACGTGTAAAAAATATATCACATCATGAATTTTCGATTGTCAGGGCAAGACCAATAGTGCATTTTTTCGAATGAAATGCACTAACATAAAGGCTGAGCATAATTCATTTTTTATTAATAACAAACATTATTTTTAAAGAATTTTAGAAATGACAATGCATTTAGAAAACGTGTACGGTTTTTACTATTTTCTATTTTCATAATAGAATAATAATAAGTTACTCATAAAACAACTTCACTCAATACTTCTAATTTTTAATTCCCCAAACCTTTAAAAGAATACTGAATGAAGACGCTCAATAAGTTGAGACATATGTTTTATTCCAATATAACAGTCCCTGTAGCGCAGAGGATAGCGCGTTGGACTTCTAATCCAAAGGTCGTGGGTTCGATCCCCACCAGGGATGTTTAATTTTTATCAATAGGATTGTTAGTACAGTACATCAGCCCCTTACCTCTAAGCTGAGCATAATTTCAAGAATGTGTAGTAAATTACGTATTATCTTCTTTATTGATCCTATTATTGGATTTTGAAGCCTAATACAAATTTTCGGGCGATGGTCAAATTGATTGTGCCTGTATTCCTAATCCATCTGCCTGATTGTTCTATGTTCATGCTTATAAAATTAAAAATATAAATTTACCATTTATTACTCCATTGCAATCATTTGGAGAGATGTCAGGATAACAAAAGCCCATTTAAATTTATAAAACAGTAAAATGTTTGTACAAAATGTCAAATACGTTTAAAAATCATTAGTTGAATTTTTGAACTTGACTAGTTGAGCTTTAGAGTACTGTGAGAAAAGAATAAACAACTTGTTTTTCATATCATGAGATACATTATCAGAGTGTGAATTTGCAAAAAAGGGCCTTGACTGTAGATAAACAGGAAACATTTGGATGTTGCCAGGCAGACTGTTGATACTAGGCCTACTGAGAGACGACTTTTTATCAAATGCTTGTGATCGACTGATCACGTGACGGGGCTTTTCTACAATTCTCCATTATTTCCTCCTTGCCTTTTCTTATTCTGTTGAGGAGAAACCCGTTCTTTGCAGCATTCCAACTGATTTCCACCCGTATCAGTCTCAAGGTTTACTGAAACTTGTCTCAGAAGTGCGCCAAAACCTGTAAATTTCCTGCACTATAAGTGGAGGAAATAGTGGATCACTCCCTTCCATTCGGTGACAATAAACTATTTTAGTTTCCTCAAGTCTTCCTCATTCAGGTTTCTCTGTGATTGGAGAGAACTACCTTGTTTTTTACAAAGCAAGGAACTTCTATCAGGAGAGGTTGACCTGCTTTTTTGGCACACAATTCAACTTAGGCCTACTAGGCTACAACTTCCGCGTGTTGTTCATTACTGGATATGATCGATAAATCAGCATTTTTCTCAACATCAATAATTGAGGATATAATTGTGTGATGTGATTTATGAAAAAGGCATATTGCCTATAATAATGTGAATAAATCGAAAAAATTTTCATTCGAGAAAACTGTATTCGTGGACTGTAGGCTACTGGAAAGAAAGTAGGTAGGCCTGGAGAGAATTAAAAATCATAATTGAAAGGTAATACAATCCAAAAATAGTTTTGATTACACTCATCACAAGCTTACTTTTCAATTGTTACCACTCTGTTGAAAATGTCTAGATTAATGAAGTCAGTTATCAAAAAATTATTGATAATTTTTAACGAGTTTTGAATGCATTTCATGGATGCATTCAAGAGCAGACAAACGTTTTTTATGTAATAGGAATAACCTTCGATTAGATAAGCCTAAGGCTAGGGCTAGACCATTGAGCGAGTAGAGTCAACTGATAGCATTTGTCCACTATCGAAACATTGAACTAGAAGAATGAAAAAATCGTACAGCCTACTTTTTTATGAGATAGCCTACTACTATTAGGAGGCAAAGATGAAGATAACCGTAATTCTATTGATATAGCCTAAAAGTGTCTACCGATTTCATGTACGGTACCATCAATCACAATATCAAAAACACAATAATATTCATCATTCTTTCTTATGAACACCCTTTTTTTGTCTAGGAAAGCAGGAAAAATATTCTATTGGAAAGTGGTTCACCATTCTAAAGTTCACGAAGAGCTTTTTTAATGAATAAAAAAAAAATAAAAATAACCTTCGCTGTATTTTCAGGATTCAGAGGCGAACGCAGACACTTTTTCGGGAATACACCACCTTGTTAAATCGTATATTACAGCCTCTCCAAGCAAAGAAGATGAAGAAATGACTCCAGCTCGGTTCAAGTATTACAAATTCGGTCTGATCTATAATTCTGATCTACAATTTGAGACCAAATTTATAATTTTTGAACAAGTATTGACCGAGCTGGAGTCATTTACCAGAATGTCTTCTTTACTTTGACAGAGTACCATATCATTTCATGTAGATCATCTCATTACTTTCAAGAATTTCGGAGCACATATCTGAAATATCCCCTTAATCACCCCTGGCTTCTTCACAACCAGAACCAGGTTTTGGTCAGTAAAATTTAGTGAAAAATATCTCTATCTAGTCGGTAGAACTAAAAAGTGAGTTTTCATACTCTTGAGCCTCACCGTATAGGGTAGACTCCATAGCAATTTCCATTGCAAATTTTCACAATTCATATTTGATAGATATGGAAGAGAAGCTTATTTTTCCATGACCATGAGAAATATTTTTGAATTTAATAAGACAGTAGCCTTTACTATGTATTCAAAGGAACAGACAATGGGTCAGGATTTATATAATGCTGCCCAGTTTTCCAAGCAGGAAGAGCATGTGAGCTGCAACATAAATCATAGTGAAACAAGCGGAATAGCGAAGAAACCGGTTGCGATGGCCGTTCTGTGGCTGATGAGAGAACTGTTATGTTTTCTGTCCATTATTTCAAAAACAATTTAAAACTGACCTTGATTTGTTGTTTTAAAACCAAATTGAAATATGAAATTCATTTTTAATACAGGTACGTTTGTGACTATAAGAAACCTAAATATTATTCTTGGATATTATCAAGGTAGAGTTTAAAAAACAAAACAACTGATTTCTAAAATGTTGATGAATTCTGAATTGTTTGACAAGACAAACTTCACTCGCGTTGTGATCTAATTTTGAATTTATGATAATCAGAAAGAGTTAATTTGCTGTGTCTGAATTAATAATTAATCAATCGAGTTAATAGAGGACACTGTCTGTCACCTTGAAATGTTGATTTAACTTTGAGAGAACTAAACATACTGGTCTTTTGTACAGTCATTCAACAATATCAATTGGTGTTATTCTTAAAAATTAGTTGGTAATAGTTAAACAGAAATAATGTTACTGGAATAAAAAGAATTTCTATAAGTTGAAATATAAACATGTATTCTGAATCCCAATATGTATTTTATTTTTCAATAAAAGAAATGTAGGATCTGCAGAGACAAATGATAGTATACTGTATTTATGACGTAATAATAAATTAGCCATGTAGATTAGTTTTACCTGGTACAAAATCGAATCAATTAACAAACTTCAACTCTCATGAAACATGATACTTATAGCGTAAAGTTCTCATGAAACTCACATCAAATAACTCTAGTCGAGAATCAATGTATCGACAACATTGCGAATCAAATTTAAGACAATTATTGTCCTTGAAACGAATTTTTATGGTATAGATCAAGAGAGAATTGAAAAAGAACGAAAGAAGAGTTCTTCTTTTATACTCTCTGTCTCCTGTGTATTCCATCAGTCACGAAGTTTAAAATGGAGTGGAGAAAGCACAGAAACCCAAATCAACCTCAACATTGAGATCAAATTTTCTTAATAAGGCAATTTATTTTATAAATGTCGAAGCTAGAATAATAAGGAACTCAATTTTTTATGTTAAAGTGATATTTACGTGCAAATTACAAAATAAGATAGTTCATACACGTCGTTTTGTTGTTAAAGAAGATTAGTTGTTTACTCAAAAAATTTCAAGATCAACAAGCTTCTCTAAATTAGTAAACACACGAGTATTTTTTTAGCAATAAAGCTCTACCTTCTGTTTATTGTTTGTATTGTTACGTCAACCGTCAACACTGTACCTGTACATAAATACTTGGCGTAGGTTAGAACTCTATCTAAAATCGCGCAATTACATAGTACAAGAACGCCTGTTCTTACATCTTTCAAGTTCTTTCCTCGTTTCTTGAACAAGGAAATTCAATTGACCCAAATTCGCCATCTTACGTTATAAGTCTAACATGTTCAATCGTTCAATGCATTGAATACGATCATATTTCTGTATTTCCAGTCAGTGATAGAATTATTTATGCTCATGCATGTTACTTCTCTGAAATGGATTGGATTTCAATCTTAAAAGTTTATGAGAAAGTTTCTTAAACTTATTTATTTTTCAGGCATAATCTTTGAAAGTAGTTATTACAACTCGAGTATTTGACTAATTTTAACATGAAAAGTAGTTGATTGCTATACAAACTTAGAATACATCACACATATACAGTTCTATTGTATATTAGTTTTTTTATATACAGTATTTGATTATTGGAGGTGGTAGATTTCAAACACATTCAGCTATAAATGAATTAGAACGGTTGAAACATCCAGAGATTTATTTGTAGAATGACCTCTGCGAGAGACAACCGTCAAACTTTATTGGGAAAGCTCTCTATCTCTACAAAGATTAGAACAGGGATTTCAATTGAGCAACTGGAAATTGCTGACTTGATTAATTTCTCGTATTAGAATTCATTGTTATTAGTCTCTCCAGTCCTAGTTCATCTCTCCTGATGTCAATCAGGATCTCATTCTGTTAATCTCTCCTTAAAAAGGCTTCCAAGTTTATCTTTTGAACTTTTTTGTTGGAGATTTTTCAATTCAAGATACAGTACATGAAAAGAATAACTTTTTCCAATTGTGAAAATTGTAACTCATGAACAGAGTGAAAATGTATGCAACAGATGATTAAGGGATTGTGACGTGATAGAATAGTTATTAAAATCTAATATTGGTTAAATTTCTTTTATTGTATTTGATTTTAAACAAGTGAGAGAGTAGTTATCGATAGTCAGACAAGTGCTAGACAATGATGACATATTGACATTGGCATCAAACTATAAGGGCACACTTGAGCTGCCGATAAGAGAGCAGTTATCACTCTTTTCAGAACGAGCAAGGAAGGAGAGAGATCGAGCTGTCTCTCTTCATTTACAACGTCGCCCACATGATCTCAAGGTTTTTGTGTAAATTAGAAACTAAAAAATGATAAAAAATTATCAGACACAGATATAAAATCGTACCTATGACTGGCTGAGTTAAATTTACTGATTATAATACCCTATTGTATCTTCCCATTTTGCTTCACTAATGAAAAACTATGAACACAGCAAAAAGGACTTTATCCATGAAATAAAAGTGCTCACTTTTTCTGCATAATTTTAATAGTTACATCTCTACTAATTTATCAAGAGTCTGCAGAAAAATAATATGTGGGAGACAAGATGGTTGACTCCTATTCATTCAACTGAAAGACGAAGAAAGAACAAAAATGAAGAATGATTGAACCACAAATACAAAGGAAGCAAAAGTGTCTTGCAACATTGCAAGGTACCTACAGCATGCTGAGGGCCTTAAGCAGGACCTGTGGAGAGCATTGACAGCAAATGAGGACACAACACATTGAAGGAAAAGACACGTCTTGAGTCTTGACATAAAAGTTTCTGAAGAGTGAAAAGAAAAATGTAAGAAGCAGGAGAAAAACGGGATACCAGGAAAAGAATAGACTAGGAAAGAACAGGGCAGAAGCGAAAAGGGGATTTCCCAAGTGTTTTGATACGCGCTGAAAAATCTATATACTGTACTTGCTATATCACGCTTATAAAACTTTCATCTGTCAGTATCTATTTCGAATTAGAAATCGACTGAGGAGAACTGGAGAACAAATCTTACATCAGATGAACGATGATTTGCAAAACCTTGAAGAATCATTCCCAGAGTAGTTAGTAGTACAGATATTATTTACAGAGAGAGATAGGACATCGCGGCTGCAAGTTATTGCAGTGGAACCACAACTGCAAATTGCTCCTTATCAGTAACTTACCAGTATCACTACAATGGCGACACTACACTACCGTTGTGCAGAGTATCAGCATCTAGCATTACTGGTACTGTTGCTATAGACTGTCCAAGCAGCGAAGAACACCCTCTTGCAAGATGGGAAAATTATTCAAGCTTGGTCAATTTTGCTTAAAAAATTATCAATTTGATCTTAAATTGTAGATTTGCAGGGAACAATTTTATCTTCTATTAAGACCACATTTATAATTTTTTAATAAATATTGACCAAGCTGGAGTAATTTTCTTATCTTGCCAGAGGGTCTTCTTTTTTGACAGACTATAGTACTGATCCCATTTTTAAAATCAACTGTGAGACTTCAAGAGAGTTAAACTATTCTAATTATAACGTTTGATGAATTTCCCCAAAGCTGGGGTTCCCCATCATACGGTAAAACTGGAGTTCTTTGTTCCCCATATTCACCTTACTAGCTTAGGCTATAGATAAAGTATATACTTATTCTGCTATATCTACACTTAGGACTAAACGGTGGACATTTTCATTTTGCAAGAGCATTCAAAAGACCTAACTTTTAGAGTTGAAATGAAAGGCCTTTCACAGTTATAACTATTTCAGGTCACAAAGTCAGATTACAGTTTCAGATATTCTTTTTATACTGTAGTCTGTAGCATACACTATTCAGTTCATTTAAACTTATACAGGGTGTCGCGAGAACCGCGGTGTTTGTAATTGAGTGTAAAACAAAATAAGAAAACTTCGATAAAAGACAGAGTCCGAGTGAATCTGTTTCATTATTACAAGTATGGAAAAAGTAAGGAAAAAATATTTACAGAACTGGTTTCTTTATTATAATTGTATAATATGATTAATTAAAAATAATTTAATAACTGCAATAACTCATCATACCATAAGATGACAGACATCTGATTATATTTATTGAATTGATATGATAAGATTGAATCAATTTTATTTGCTCACCTTATTCTTATGTCTATGGCTGATCTGAGAACAGGTATGCGATTCGTAGTTACTAGTATCACAGTTGTGTTGGTCCAGTTGACCGTTCTCGTTGTTGTTCAGAGCTATTTTCGACTTCATTTTTTTATTATTTAAGAAATAAATATAATAAATAAATAAATAAAATTCTCCAGCGAGCGGAATTCGGCGTAACAATTTCAATTGAGATTATTTCAACCACGTGGATAAAATAATAGACGGTAATTGGAAAAGCACAATACAACGTTTATGTTGAATTTTGCTTTTCAAAGTGTGCTGTGAGAGACACTTGCACTCGATCGCCGAACTAAACGCTAACTGAAGAGAATCGGATGAACCAGCTGTTCGGCTGGGCCCAGAAATCGACAGCAGCGCTGTGTGGTGGGGGAAACAAGGAACTTGCGAAAGTTGTCTCCATTGGCAACCGCAAATCTCCAACAGGTTCTCCACAACTAGAACCAGCTGGGAAAAACTTGTTTGATAAAAGAGAACTGCAAATTTTACCTTCCTTAACAAAGTAGCTTGTGTTTTAAAAAACTTCGACTGCCTTGCTGATGAGTTAAATTTTTTTGAAAATGTTAAAAAATCTCAATAAACAGGAAGGGGATCATTTTGTTGGAGAATGGTCAACCAGCAGGCTATAAGTTACAAGTTTTTGTATCAAGGTAGTGTCATTGTGAGACACTCTTTGACAATCCAACCTCTTTATTGAAAAAAGTACTATACAATAGCGGAAGAACCATATAAAAGCTTGAATTATTGTTGGTTTTTTTCATTTTTATGAAAAAGAAGCTTTGAGTTTGATGACAGTATATAAACGCTAGTGGAACAGGTCTTATGCATGATAAAGAATGCATTATCATGTTAAATTTTCACACACCACAGTTTTTGGGCATCAAATTTTTGCCGTCCTTATGAATTCTATTCAAGGACTGGCCGGCCTGGTTGGCGCAGTGGGCTAGGGCGTCACAACCTTCAGTCCGCTAGCACTGCCGCAGGTCTGGGTTCGAATCCCAGTGGCATGGCTGTTTTTCGCCTCATCAATCACCTTCGCATCCCACGCACAAGGTAAAATGCTTATGTGGGCATCACCGCAATAAAAAAAATAATACCTTAATAAAGAAAAACTTGGGAAAAAATTATGTGGCTCTGCGCACGCAATATAATATTTTGTTTGCCAATCTTCATCTTATCTACAAAAGTGATATTTATAGAGAAGGCAAAAAACAGAGTCAAAAAATTGTGATGTAATTCACTCTCATAGATAAAATAGAAAGAGCAACTCAAACAGCAGTCATCCTTATTTGAAGAGTTGCATTTATGCCATCCAATAACGAATAACCCGTAAGTTACGTCTTGATTCCACTTATCAAATAGGCTATTTATTATCAGTTTTTCCGAAAATTGATTGGTTTGGCTTAAGAAAGGTAAATAGGTGGATTACGTATGTATATCTATTTACCCTGTAATATCTATTCACTGGTCTTGGTAACTTGGTAAGTAATTGATGAGACAGCTGCTTTGATCCTCTTCATCAATTTAGGGATAGCGGAGGCAAAAAATATGCATGATCCTTGTTCTTGATGAACTGCCAAAGTCAAAGGTAATACATGACTGTGGTGGTGAACAAGGCGGACATGAATCACACGACCAAAGATCGGAGAATCATTGAAGACAAACCCATACTATACTTCCGAAAAAAACTTGGCTGTACTTGATCTTATATTAATAATCTAATATTTTGGCTGTACTTATATCTATATTTGATCTAATATTTTCTATCATTCGAAATTGGGTTCAGTAGGCTACTTATTAAAATTTTTTCAATTTAGTTACCTACGAGGCTGTTTCTTACCAAATCATGTTTAAAAAATGTCTGCATTCAAATAAAAAAACTAATCACATCTCATATTTTTCTTGCTGAATAATATGATTGCTGCAATATGTGAAGCAGGAAATAGATGCCTACAGAATTTAGGTCATATAAAATAACAAAAGGATGTTGAAAAAAATTTCATAAGTAACACATCCAAAATATTTATCCTGTGCATAACTCTTGAGATAAACTCAAAAATTATTCGCAGATTATTCCCGAGACACGTTAACAAACTTTTTCTCATGTTAAATTTGAGTTAAATATAGATTTAAATCACTCAAAATGTAGGTCTTGAAATTCTCTACAAGCTCATATAAATAATTCATCCATAAACCAAATCTGTATTTCGTAAAAGCTGCTTCACTCCGCCCCACTTCTACTATTCTATACACCTTGTACCCCGCCTACCTCTTTTGAGTCTTCGTGTAGTTATGAAATGAATCCTGTAGTTCTAGATTACCGTACGGTTATTGTAAATCATTTGGGTACAGGGATGGTTGAGGCACTATATAGGACAGGGGCGCTGGAATGCAGGGATGGAAATGACAAGAATCAAAAGTTTCAAATATGATAAAAGACGTAATAACGGTGGCACGATAATCATAACCATAATGTGCCTAAATCTCAAATTATTTGATTCAATAACAATAATTATTTTTCAATTATTTGTACCTAATTATTTCCAATGCCTCTAAAACTCCTGAAACCATTTTGCTGTTCTTTTTTTCGCTCCTTTATGGGCCTTTCTGGTGCCCCAGCTTCCCGGCGTCCAGTGCGACCGCACGGAGCTTAAAGCCACTTCCAGCTACACATGGATTCATTAAACATTTTTTTAATGCAATGCAGGGTAATGATTATGAGCTATTCGAATTATTATTCAATATTCAAATTTCGATTGCAGTAGTAGAAGATCAAATTATTGCGAAAAACATTCTCCAGGAATAATGATTTCATTACCTTCGCACGTGGATATTTTAGAAAAATAGATTTTCTCTGTTTATATTGTTTTTATTTTAAGAAAAATAGTAAGATATGCAAATCTAGATTATTTTTATATACAAGCGTTTAATACTTTTTCAAAATTGATCATTCAACATCGAAATGCTAGTGTTTCATAATAGGGCCTTTGCATGCTTTCTCGTGGACCTCAACACGATCAGGATTGAATGTTCGGTGGCACTTTGAGCATGGAACGAGCTGCACAAGATGCGATTGCCAGAACACTTCGTCTGTGGCAGCTCTATCAACTTTGCCATCTGGAAAATAGAAGAAATGAAAATTTTATTATTGTTATATAATAATCTTGTATTGGTCTGTATGTATACATACTATGACATTTCATACACTACATAGCAATACGTCAAATTCGTCTATCTCAATATTGTAAATAAAAAAAGTAATAATAATCAAGTGAAGCAGAGCAAATATTTCAATTTTCAAGTAATTGGTAACATGCATCAGAGCGGTTCAAATCAGTGAAAATCGTGTGGCCACTCCTGATACTCCATTTATAATATTTTTCATATTCCTCAACAGTGTTATTCCTTCATATTTCAATTGGAAGATGATTGTGTAATACAATTATAACAGTGCATTGTTCACAATACCAATGCATGGTTCTTAGTTTTGGTAATGTGCTTTCATCATCGCACTCGCTATCTCTCAAGAGCAGTAATTATTATTAAAAAGAATTGAGTCGTCTCATGAGATTGAGAGCAATGGCAGAGAGCATCCACTGTTATTTCTCGCAGGCTATTCTGCTGAGCTCAATGTATGGCAAGAAAATTATCCGATTGTAAGTCGTCGGATAACTTATTTTGTCTTGAAAAGAAAAGTATCCATCAATACCTAACTTCATAAATCAATAAATATTTTATAAATTGAATAACAAATTATTATACAAACAATATAATAAGCCCAAATAATTTATTCTCTGGAACTAATAAAAAGATGATTGGAAGATTATAATTGTGCTGGTAATTCCATATTTACCTATAGTCCGGCCAAGCAAAGAAGAGCCTCTGGCAAGATGGGAAAATGACTCCAGCTCGGTCAATATTGGTTCAAAAATTATTGATTTGGTCTCAATTGCAGGAAACATTCTGATCTACAATTTGAGACCAAATCAATAATTTTTGAACCAATATTGACCGAGCTGAAGTCATTTTCCCATCTTGCCAGAGGCTCTTCTTTGCTTGGCCGGACTATACTGTTATGGAATTTGACAGTGTCTGATGGCCTTGAGACTGCGGCACCAAGTGATGGGCAGGCGGAGGGATGGGAGGCTTTGTGTCAACAAGTGGTTGCATTGTTTTGTAAACAAACAACTGTCTGGAAGCCTCTGGAAGTAATTACGGGCCCACCAGCATTTACCAGAACTCTCTATTCATTTCTAGCACTCTCTAGCAATTTCATACCCTTTTTATAAAGAGACAGGAATGTTTGCAGAGAGTCAGTCCTACTCAAGCGTTCAAATGATTGTGTCAGCCGTATTGTGTGATAGACGAACCAGATGTTGTATATAGACACTCTATAGTTATATTCATTCTGTCAGTTCTTATTTCTTCTAATCAGTGTAACGTGATAAAGACTGTTCACCATTTCTTAGTGTAATTTGTATTGTGAAACGTTATAAACTCTTGTGCTATCTTCTGTTCTGTTATAGTTGATCTTTCCAGTGTGTTATAGCAGGTGTAATTAATAAAGTTAATCATTATAAATTGCCTCAAGTCTTTTATTATAGTGGAAACCCATAACAATTGGTGTCAGAAGTTTGGATGTAGCTATTGATTGAGGCAATTTTATGAACTTGTACCTTTGCAAAGTGAACTATTATTTTCAATTGATTGAACCGTTATTTTTGTGTGTGAACTTAATTATCTTTGTGTATGAACTTCATCTTCAAGTGAGTGAACTGTGGTCTTTGAGTGTGAACATTTTTGTGTGTGAACTTTATTCTCCAAGAGTGAACGTTAGTCTTCTGTACATAATTGTGAACTGTGTAATATTCCTGGAACGTGAACTGAAATGGCAGGGAAAGGTCTGAAGCTCACTAGTTAGAAAGTAAATCAGCTGAAGCAAGAATTGGAGGAGCAAGAGCTTGAAACAAATGGGATGAAATCTATCTTACAAGATAGACTCCGGGAAGCACTGCTGGCAGAGGGTCAGGACCCAGATACATTTTTGTTTGAAACAGATTCGGGAGCTCTGGTGAGTACATTGGAGAGTAAATTTGAATAGGTTGAAAGTAAAATGGAAGAAAATAAAACATCATTGGAGAGTAAATTTGAAGAAAATAAATCAGCTTTGACAAATTTGGAGAGTAAAATAGAAGAAAATAAAACATCTTTGGAGACTAAATTTGAATTGGTTGAAAGTAAAATAAAAGAAAATAGAACATCCTTGGAGAGTAAATTTGAATCTCTGAAAGAAACATTTGAAGGAAAACTACAAGAAAATAGTCAAATTTTGGAAGATTTTGAGACAAGACTTAAAAGCATTGAAGATAAATTTGATAAGAAGATTAAAGAGCTGCAAAATAATGACACTAGTGGAGCAAGAACAACCCTGAAGGTGGATGATAATGCTTATCAAATTGAAAAGGATACTTCAGTAAATAACTGCAATGTGCCTATTACCATGCCAAATTATCATGGTGGACTACCAACGTTTGATGGAAAGACTCCATGGGAAGATTACTGTACCTTGTTAGATGTGTATGCCGATAGATATCACCGGCAGCAAAGGCTGATAATTTGTGCCTATCACTTTGGGGAGATGCACTGTCAGTACTCCAGATGATTCCAAAGTCTGACAGATGCAACATGAACTGTTGAAGCGCATGGAAATGAGATTTGGCCACTGACACATGTATCAACTACACCGTTCAGAATTGAGGAACAGAATCCAGAAGCCAAATGAGTCACTGCAGGAATTTGAAGCTGACATAGCTTGCTTGGTAAGGATTGCCTACCCAGCATCAGGGGATGATGAAATGAAGGAGAGTATGGCAGTTGATAGATTCCTGGATGGTCTACGTGAGCCAGAAACCCAACGAGCTGTTAAACTGGCTCGTCCTCAGACCCTCAGTCAGGCATTAACTCAAGCCTTGGAATTTGAAGCTGTGACACAATCTGTGAGGAGCCATGCACATGTTTGCTCAGTATCAGGGGAAGATAGCCATGAGGAGTTGGTGGAGGAAATAATGAAGAGGATTTTGGAAAAATTCAAGACTGAAAAGAAGGAGATAAGGTGTTGGGGCTGTGGAGAGAGAGGTCATCTACAAAACAAATGCCCAAAGAAGTCAATGTCTGACAAGAAGCAGGAAAACTAAAAAGGGTTGATGAAAAGGGGCTGTCATCAACCTGTAGGCAAGAGGCTCCAGGTTCAGGAGCAGTTGTTGCAATGTTGTCAGATAAACCAAAAAAGTCTCTACATACATGGAAAAGTCAATGGATCAACTCAAAGACTACTAATTGACACTGGAGCCACTATGACAATAATAAACTATGGCACAGTGACTGATCAACAAGGCATATCACTGACAACCTGGAGGTTGAGAACTGCTACAGGGGAGGCTGTCAGTGTCTACGGGGAGATGATTGCCACTTTTGAGATTGGTAAATCAAGGTTCAGACATCAAGTGTTAGTGGCAAAAGTCAGTGAAGACATCATACTAGGTTTGGATTTTCTACATGAACATGGACTGAAACTGGAGAAGAAGAAGAATACAGTGACCATTGATGAAGAGGAAGTTGTGCTACTACCTACAGAAGATTGTACAGCACAGGTGCGGCTAGTGGAGGACATCACCATACCAGCAAGCAGCCAGATTGTGACCCAGGCTAGGACAACAAAAGACATTACTGAAGGAATGAATGCAATATTGGAACCAGTAGTTCTTGAAGAGGAGCTTGGACATGGTGTTCTAGTGGCCAGAACTTTGTTTCTCACCAGCTCAGTGTTCCCTGTCCGCTTGATGAATGTGAATAGCTATGGAGTCACCTTGAAAAGGGGCAGTGTGCTTGGACATTGTTCACCTGTAACAGCAGTGGTCCATCAAGTACAATCAACACAGTCAAAGAAGAAGAAACTTCCTGAGAAACTATGGAACTTTGTAGAGGAATCTTGTCAGGACTTAAACCAGGACCAGAAAAAGGATGTGAAGGATTTAATAACCTCCTACCAAGATATCTTTGACATTGGAGAAGGAACGAAAGGAAGGACCAACATTGTCCAACACACAATAGACACAGGAGATGCCAAACCCATTTGCCAGAACCCCAAAGACTTCCATTTGCTAAACAAGAAGAAGCCAGAAAAATCATCAAGGAGATGGAGAGTGAAGGAATCATTGAATCATCAAATAGCCCTTGGACATCACCAGTGGTGCTTGTGAAGAAGAAGGATGACACACTTTGGTTTTGCGTGGACTACCGTCTTCTGAATGATGTCACCAAGAAGGACAGTAACCCTCTACCCTGTATTGATGACACACTGGATAGCCTGGAAGGTTGCAAGTTGTTTTCAACTCTGGATTTGTAAAATGGATACTGGCAAGTTGGACTGGAAGACAAAGCAAAGGAGAAGACAGCATTTTCAATTGGGGAAGGACTCTGGCAGTTTACTGTGATGCCTTTTGGTTTGTGTAATGCTCCAGCCACTTTTGAGAGACTAATGGAAAGTGTGTTGAGGGGACTCTCATGGGAAACATGTTTGGTTTACCTGGATGACATTATTGTTTTGGGCAAGTCTTTCCAAAATCACATGAAGAACCTGAAGGCTGTATTTCAGAGGCTGAGGCAGGCAAATTTGAAACTGAATCCTAAGAAGTGCAACCTGTTCAAAAGACAAGTGAATTACCTGGGACATGTGGTTTCTGACAAGGGAGTGTCCATAGATCCTGAGAAAGTATCAGCTATTACAAACTGGCCTGTGCCTAAGGACAAATCGGAAGTACAAAGTTTTCTTGGCCTTTGTGGATATTATTAGTGATTTGTGATAGGTTTCTCTGGGATAGCCAAGCCACTAACAAATTTGACAGAGGAGAGGCGCACCTTCATCTGGGATAAAGACTGTCAGCAGGCATTTGACACACTGAAGGAGGTGCTCAGCCAAGCACCTATTCTGGTTTATCCCAAATCAGAAGGCAAGTTCATCCTGGATACTGATGCCAGCAACACAGCTATTGGTGGAGTACTCTCACAGGAACAAGATGGAGAGGAGAAGGTTATTGGATACTTTAGCAAAGTCCTGTCAAAACCTGAGAGCAACTACTGTGTCACAAGGAGAGAACTGTTGGCGTAATGAAGTCAATCAGCCACTTCCATAAGTACCTGCATGGACGTCACTTCCTATTACAAACTGATCATGCATCCCTGACATGGCTTCTACAATTCAAATCTCCAGAGGGACAAGTTGCCAGATGGATTCAACACCTGCAAGAATATGACTTCAAATCCATCCACTGAGCTGGAAAAAGTCATCAGAATGCTGATGCTCTCTCTAGAAGACCCTGTGACCAGGAATGCAAGCACTGCTCACGCCAGAAAGGGAAGGAAGCAGTTGCTAACAGGATAACTGTAGCTACAGACTACTGGGGAGGAGATGAAATGCTGAAGGACCAGGAAGAGGATCCTGATTTGAAACACCTGTGGGCTTGGAAGCATTCTACTGAAGGAAAACCTAGCTGGCAGGAAGTGGCACCATTGTCACCACATGTTAAGACCCTCTGGGCACAATGGGAGTCAATTGTGGAAGATGGGGGAACCTTGAAGAGGGTGGTGGAGAATGCTGCTGGTGATCAGAAAGGATTGCAAATCATTGTACCAAGGAAAAGAGTTCCTGAAGCATTAAAACAGCTACATGATGGAGTCTCTGGTGGGCATTTTGGAGTGCATAAGACCCTGGAAAAGGTACAAGAGAGGTTCTACTGGCCAAATTCAAAAGAGGATGTCAAGAACTGGTGCCAGAATTGTGCAATTTGTGCATCTGCCAATGGCCCTATGCCTAGAAAGAGAGCCCCTATGCAGAAATACAATGTAGGTGCTCCATTTGAATGCATAGCCATTGACATAGCTGGACCATTCCCAATTACTGATGATGGGAATAAATACATCCTGGTTGCTATGGATTACTTCAGCAAATGGGTAGAAGCCTATGCCTTGCCAAATCAAGAGGCAGTTACTGTAGCTGATGTATTGGTGAAGGAGTTCTTCAGTCGTTTTGGCATACCATTAGAGTTACATTCAGACCAAGGAAGAAACTTTGAATCTTCTGTATTTTCTCAGATGTGTGAAGTGTTGGGAATCAACAAGACTAGGACAACACCACTGCACCCCCAATCAGATGGAATGATTGAGCGAATGAACAGGCCTATGAGAGAATACCTATCAAAGGTGGTATCCAGACATCAACGGGACTGGGATCAACACCTGCATTTCTTCCTGATGGCATACCAAAGCGCAGTCAATGAGACTACAAGGATGACTCCAGCAAGAATAGTGTTTGGGCGAGATATGCGACTACCCTGTGACTTGGAGTGTGGATGCAAACCTGGGGAGGACTTGGAACAAGAAGACTACACCAGCAAGCTCTGGAAGCAGATGAATGGGATTCATGCAACCGTCCGCACAAACATCCAGGTCACCAGTGACATGATGAAGCAGCGCTATGACATTAAGGCCAACCATGGAGGATACCAGGCTGGTGACATGGTATGGTTGTACAATCCTCAATGACGTCGTGGATACTCTCCCAAGTTGCAAACCTCCTGGGATGGACCTTATGAAGTGGTCACAAGGATCAACGATGTGGTCTACAGGATCAAGAAACCAAGAGGCAGACCAAAAAAAAGATGGCTAGATGATATCCAGGAGGAATTTCGTATCATGAGAAGGAGAAGATGGAGAAAAAGAGTTGGAGACAGCAGAGATTAGAGAAGTTTGATGTTGGGGCCAAAGTCCAAGATGGTCTGTAGAGCCAGATATTAAGTGAATCGACTGTCAGTTTGGACTGTGACAGTCAACTGTGTGATCAAGTGAATAAGGAAACTGGTAGACCGATCGTTGGACTGTGGACTGATAGGGCTCTATGAATGCTGAGCTCTTTTGTAAAGCCTTACTCTCGACTGTGAACGATCGATCTGCCAGTCCAAACTGTTATCAGTGGATCGGACGAGCCTCATCAAGTAATCACTACCTTACTAACTTATGCTTAGACCCATGAAGCTTCAGCATAATTTCCAGCAAGAATCAAATCTATTCATAAGAATAACATATCTATTTCTTTTTATTTGTAGAGTAAGTGAACTTAAGTGACCTGGTGACTGAGAAGCAGAAAAAGAAGTGAAAGTGAACCAGTAAAGATATATCAACATCAGTGTTAGTGTTATAGTTAAATGATACATTCAGAGATGGAAGTGTAGGCTTTTGCAGGAAAAACTAGTCTTGGACTTTTTGAATACTGAAAAGTCTATTCAAATATCTTGATTATTATCTAAAAAGTTACTCAAAAATAATTTGTAATAGCTTGTTTATTAAACATTTCTCCTAAAATAGGATACCGTCAATTATTTTAGACGGAATTGAGTTTGCTCACAACTTGATCAGGAATTTCAAGTCTTATTCAAATGAGATTTTTGTTCGTATAATTGCTAAGTTCAAATTAAAAAAAAACCCTTAACTACAGGAAAAGGATTGCCGCTTTTTTATATAATATGTGCCTTTTTTATATAATTGTGCCTATCAACCCTTTCCATGATTGATAGTCTAACAATTAATGCTTTTAAAGAAAAACTATCGTTTTCAATATGATAGGCACCGCGTACACCGAGCTCCTGCTTATCCAGGATAAGGCTGATGAAGCTCCTCATCATAAGTAGAATACATTATACGTTTATCAGAATAATTTAAACGTGTGAATTATCAAGGTACGATTCTCAAGCGACTTGGCTTTAGCTGCGCTGCTGGAGTTGCCCGGCTCTAGCTGCGCTGCTCTAGCCATAACAACTCTATTCACATAACTATATTATAAATGTTCTTTATCTAATGTAAAATGAATCGATAAATAGTAAAATTCACTTGTAAATTACTCAAAAAGGGTGAATTTCACTATTTATCGATTTAGTATACATTAGTAGCCCTAATAAGATAGTGGACATTTATAATATAGTTATGTGTATAGGAGTTTGTTTGTTTATGAGGGTGAAGCCCACATAAGCTCATAGGCTTGTGCGTGGGTAATGAAATGGATGATAGATGACGACTACTTTTTAGGTAGTCGGGACCGACGGCTTATCGTCTCCTCCGAAAGACGGCGGGGTGGTCGTATCTATGTGATTGTGCTGTGGTCAAAAATTGTTCTCCGCTTGGGATTCAAACCAGGGTCCACCTGGTTATCAGACCGGCGCTTTATCACTCCTCCAACGAGCCACCCAAGCTACAAACAACGAGTTGTGATGGCTAGAGTAGCGCAGCTAAAGCCGCGACAGCTCGAGCTGCCGCTTGGGAATCATACCTTTACACATACCACAATACCAAGAAAACCTTATGGCTCAACTTCAAGAGGTCGTTTTCCAGTCAATTCGACTTGATCAAGAAAATACAGAGTTCGTCGAGTAACAAGCAGTAGCAGACAACTATAAATAAATAGTAGAGAGGATGCAAAAACTATATTAATTCCCGTGTACGGTACTCATAAGGTTTGACTGAAGAAAGTTTCCAGGTAATTATGATACATTGAAACTCAATAAGTACCGTATGGTTTTGAATGAAGTATTTTTTAATGAACAACATTTGTGTTCTCCAGGGTGTCTAGCAATTTGCATGAATGAAATTCAAGACTTTTTCCCGACTTTTTTCAAGACAAAGTTGGAGTTTCTCAATAAGTTTTTAAACGTTGCAACTCGTTATATAGCCTATGATTCTATCATCTAATGATTTTATGTCTAAAATTATACCACCCCAAGTCTTAAAATAGGGTATATTTTAATATATAAGAAAACATACGAATAACATTTTTATGTTTATATACAGGATGTTTCAGGAGGAATGTGCAATACTTCTCAGGCTGATTCCTTACACTAAGTAGACAAAAAAGTTCCATGGGACCATCCCCCAAAAACGCTTTGTTACCGAGATAACAATGGCGGAAAATTGAGATTTTTCAAAAATATTGATTTTTCTAATTTTTTAGAGGTTTTACTGAGGTTCTAAAATAAGCAATTCCTATGTAAAATTAGCTAGAGTTTAGCTGAAGTTTCTAACTTTAACGTTTACTAAGATAATTGAAAAAATAAGTTAAAAACGCAATTTTTCAAAAATAAGGGTTACAACTGGATAAGGAATTATAAATTTGTATTTTTTATAAATGGAAGTTGAAGAGAGTCGGATTCTAAAGAAAAAGTTAAATAGCAGCGATTGTGTAAATCTTACCCAAATCTCAGAAATAGCAATCAAAAATCGCAAAATCGCTACTAAACACAAAATTATAACTTGTGCTGTTTTGTCAATTTTGCAATTTTTGATAGCTATTTCTGAGATTTGGGTAAGATTTACACAATCGCTGTCATTTAACGTTTTCTTTAGAATCTGACTCTCTTCAATTTTCATTAATAAAAAATACAAATTTATAATTCCTTATCCAGTTGTAACCCTTATTTTTGAAAAATTGCGTTTTTAGCATATTTTTCACATTATCTTAATAACCGATAAAGTTACAAACTTCAAAATGGTTTCATTGGATTCCTCAGCTAATTTTACATAGGAATTGCTTATTTTAGAACCTCAGTATAAAGCTTCTAGAAAATTAGAAAAATTAATATTTTTTGAAAATCTCAATTTTCCGCCATTGTTATCACGGTAAAAAAGCGTTTTTGGGGGTTGGTCCCATGATACTTTTTTGTCCACTTGGTGTGAGGAATCAGCCAGACAAGTATTACACATTCCTCCTGAAACACCCTGTATAGTACGGTGTAATTAGACTCGAACCTCAACATCCAAAGAGAAAGGACGATTTTACGCCAACTTGTTCTATAGGTTACAAAAATTATGTCTCAAGTGTCAAATTGAAGAGAAATGAATTTTGCCGAGAGGGATTTTGAAATTCGGATGCAAGTGTTTCCATTTCGAAGTCACAAACTTTCAAAGTAACGGAATAATTCCTGTGAAAAAATTATGGAGTTTAAAAAAAATGTACCTTGTAAACGGTTGACGATACAGAGTTGTAATTGGTCTCTATCTCTTCCAAATTTTATTCTCTAGAAAACACATTCATGAAATTTTTCGTCCGACGCTTGGTTTGGCACCAATTCACGAAAACCCGAACTTTCAACCCGCACCTTTCAACCCCCACCCCCCTCCCCACCAAACCCCGACGCTCAACAAAAGGGTGTAACTTTTTACCAAACAATAAGGGGGTTGTAACTTACAGAACAAGTTTGCGTAGGAATCATTCTTTCTCTTTGGATGTTGTTGATAAGCCTCCTTTTTTTTACTAATCACACCGTACACAGTACTAATATGATTTAGCACTAGCTAGGGAAATATCGAAGAAACAAAGTGGAAACACTGAACCGTCCCCTCCCCACTACGTTCGCTCTAGTGTCTGGCCATCAATGTCAAAAATATCGGATATCGGTTCATTTACAAAATATTGATGTTTGTTACCAAACACTAGTTCAGGCCCGCCCAATATAGTACGGGGACAAGTGTTACAAAAAAGGCTTCCCGTGAGTCTATCGAGTAAAAAACTTTGGAAGTGGTATCAATCTCTTCGTTTTGACCTGGAGAAAAATAATATCGGTGGTCATAAGCTCTCCGAGGGGTGCGTCACCTGTAATTCAAGATGGCGACCGAGAATTTCAGAGTTTCACTGTTTCGGCCATAACTCAGCCAAGTCAAGTCGACCATATTTCATTTCCAGACTAATTCCCGACTTTCCCGATTTTCCCGACTGCTAGACACCCTGGTTCTCCCTTATTCACCTTAATATATATTGAAGTTCAAAAACATATATAAAAAGGATGTGTTATTTTTTTTAGTCTACATGATAACCACAATCATAACTTTGCTCGAATATTGATAAATATGATAACAATCAATTTCGGTTTAAATTGTTCAAGGTTTTAAATTGTTGTTATTCTGTAATGGAAAAATAAGAGGAGTATGTTCGATCTGCTGCCATTTGGAGCGCTCTTACATGGATTGAGAGATACCTTCAGAAAAGAATCAAGAAGTACGGTACCTCATAATAAAATGCTATTTCACCGTTATTATTTAATAGTTAATTTCAATGTACCATACCTCAAGTCAAAGAAAGCAATTCATTTTAAGATTAAGACTAAAGTGGTCAAGTGTTGGAGTGCAAATTATACTGTGACTGTTATCTTTGCCTCGTCATTGAAATAAAGAAGTAATTATTCTATTTTATTTTATTCTCTACTATCAACTCAATCGGCCGTAACTAGGTACTTGAGAAAGTCGACTTTACTTGAAATCGACCTTGTGTGGTTGAGCCACCCATAATACAGTGAAAGACGAGATGTAAATCTTTGGTAGAAATGTGTAGCCTACAAGTATTTTGACATGGATTCCCATACATTACTATATAGTCCCGTTTCAGACATTACGATTTTTGGACGTCCGATTCATCTCTTGTGTATTTTATAAATTTTAATAGATTGAATAAAGCTTGCAAAAAGACACACCATAAATTTGCCAAGTTCTTCTCAATCTGGTAAAATGTATAAGGAGAACAGGAAGCCGGACGTCCGAAACTCGTGGTGTCTGAAACAGGACTTTGGCGGTTTGCACATCAGAAGCAATAAACAATATGCAACGGTGTGCGAGATCAGCTTAAATCAAGAATACATTGGAAATAATATATGCATGTTGCTTTTCGCTCCAGTGTGCGAGCCGCCTAATGTTCGTTTGAGGGTGTGCATTGTGCAACAGTTAGTGACCTGAAGTGAGGATGACAGCTGGCTTTTGCGGTTCGGGTCGCCGTCGCTCGGGAGGCAGCTGATCGTTTTCGAGGTGCCAGCGCTTCAGGCAGCGCGGCTCGTGGATGCGGATCGAGGCCGAGCCAAACTCTCTGCCGCACAGCCAGCACACCGACAAACGTTTGCGTGGCGACAAAGTGGGACGTGCCAAAGTCTGTAATGACGACAAAGTGGGTTGCACCAAAGTCTGTGGTGTTGACATGGTGGGCTGTGACAAAGTTGGTGTCAACAAAGTTTTTTCGGATAAGGTCGGTGATGCTCGCGAGAAGTTCTGTGTAGGGTGCTGGTGTTCCTGAGCCACACTTTTGGCACAAACTGCAGCCCTCGCCTCACCTTCCTGCCCTGGTCTGGTGGGCAGTGGATGTCTCAAATGAGGTGCCAGTTTGTCATTGTCCGCTTGCCATCTTGCGAGACATGCTTCCTCGTGATTTGCCAGCTCTTCTGGCGTCACCACTCTGCCGCAAATAAAGCATCCTTCATTCACCACTCCACAGGTGTTTGGCTCATCATCACCGCTCTTGCAATCCTGAAATAAAACATGAATCAGAATGAGTACAAATATGATTACAATATTATTGTCAAATAATGATTTTCATTCAAAAAATTGTTTCAAAAATAATTGATTCATTGATAGCATATCATGAGATTAAAGTAGGAACATTTATAGGTACCTGAATAAAAGCATATTGATATTATTCGTTTTTGAATCAAACACAAAATTGGAAGAATTAAGGTGAATTAATGTAGTGTCGTTTTCAGTTGTTTTCCTCTCTTTACAACAGCTAGAGCATGATTAATGAAGAAATTTGAAATTAAAAAAAATACTTATAATAGGCTATTTTCTTTATTTTAGGGCTACTTTATCACTGGTTCATATTTCATATTATGAATCTCAGTAGGCTACCCTTTTCAATTATTTTTATTAATGCATTACATGTTTTGACAACTCTCAGAGTCATTTTCGAATGCAAATAATTAATTATAATATACATATAATTATTATTATTATAATATAATTAATGTATTTGTGCTTGAACTGAATCAACTGGATTCAAATTTAGTATAATTTATATTTTAAATCCAATCTTATATAAATGGATTGATTTCTTCTCAATTATTACTTTGCTACAGATAAAATCAAGAATTATGAAAATATTGAATCAATTCTGGAAACAAAGATCCATATTTTGCTCATTATTTGTATTATTACTTGATCATAAAATATATTATTACCCTCCTTTGGGAGATTGGCTGTTGTTTGTAAAGACAGTCATTTGTTTCCCGTTTCTGGAGGAATAGTAATTGTTGCATTACACTCTAACTGATCAACTGCGCATGTTATTCAGAGATGTTCTGCATCTTCACTTGGTTGTGAAGACTGGCTTATGGTTGAGAGGATTGACATGCTAACCACACGTTACCTCTATCCTGGTAGATGATTATTCGCCTGCTGTATTTTCTATCCAGGCTGGGAGGGCATTCTGGCAGGGTGGGGGGTGGCTTCGGCTCGGTCAGTGTTGGTTCGGGGGCTGTGGGTTCTTTTGAGAATTTATGGCTCTTGGGCAGGTATTGGCCGGGCTGGAGTAGTTTTCCCGTCTTGCCGTGTCTTCTTTGCTTGGATGAACTGTATAGTTTGGTGAATATGAAACTGGCAACCAGCTGGTAGGCCTAGGCCCTTCATAGACCATGAAGTTTTCTTACGAACGATTACAGATTGAAATGAAAGTTTGAATGACTTTATAATGAAAATAAAGAAATATTTGCTACTTGAAAAATTTATTTCAAAGAAATACATAGATGATCCAGAACAAGTAGGTACACAATTTATATTTTTATTGAACAGCAATAATCATGTTTCAGTAACAACTGAGCCATTTCCAGTATATAGAATCCAGAACACAAATGTGGAACATGTTTGCGTATTGTTTCTGACAAATTTGAGATGGTAGACAAAATATTTGAAATTGTGAGTAGCCTACTGATGCTAAACTCTAAGTTAATGGCGTAAATATCTTCATATAGGTAATAATAATATTCGTGTAACCTGGCTGGCTCGGGTCGGTGTCAGAGATTTTCAGGTCGCTCTGAACAATTTCAGGAGCCTCTGAGATGATTTAACGACTTGTTTTTAGGCAGCCGGGGCCCGGGACCGACAGCTTAACGTGTCCATCCGAAACACGGGGAAGTGGCAAAAATTTTTGATCTGACATGGGTTTCAACAAGGGACCTTTGGGTTTTGGGCCAGCACTAACCCATTCAGCTACGCCACCCCTTCATATGGTACAATCGACAGTTTAAGTGGGAAACGAATGAGAAATACTGTAATTTGTGTTTTTCAGTTATTCAACACTTTTTATGTATATTCACGGTATCTCACCGTACTCTGTGCATGTTTAAGAACCTAATATAATTTCTGAGAAGGCGGAACAACGTTAATGATAATCACTCACTTCTTTAGTCATCACCGATATACTCAATTAGTTTTGAACAGAGTAAGCAAATCAATTAGAAAAGTCAACGATGGAAAAAAATCCCATCAATAAAGTTTTGTAAACAATAAACAATAATAAACAATTTTCATCACAAGGGGTTTTGGTCAGACCTTCACCTGAAATAATCATGAGATGTTTTTCTACTCTGACAAGGAACCGCCCTAAAACAAAGTGAAGATCGATCGCTCTCGGAAGGTGTTGACATTTGAAGGTGATCTTCAAATAAAAAGCAAAGCTTCTGAAACGGCGAGGAAGGGTGGAAAGCCAAAGCAGGTCAGAGATTGTAGCGAATGAGGCTGTTGACATTAACTTCAATACTGCCGTCCGTAATTCATCTCGATTCATAGAATTATTTGGTAGAATATTTGAAAAGTTTATTATAAATTATTATTCATCGAATAACTGATATTTTCCAATAAAAGAAATCAACTAGTAACTATTTCCATCATTATTCATTATTTTTATTCAACTCTCATGCCGAATGTTTTTTCAGCTACAGTAGTACATGCAACCAAAATTGTGAATGAGCTTTCATTATGTAATTCCATGTTGAAAAATAAAAATTTCAACTTTCATGAAATCACCATCACTATCAAATGATTAGATTCATTCCACTTTATATCAAAAGCGACAATTAATTTGACTTCAAAAATAATTTTAATGTCAGAGAATGTCACATGAATATTTTAGCAGTAAGCCTACGTAAATTTTTTAAACTGATATGACCTTCATGTTATGGAAAGTTTCATATTTTATCTAGTCAGAATCATTGATTGACCCAAATGCCAAATAATGAATAATTATACATTCATTTGGAAGGTGACGGGCAGCATGTATTCGCTTTTCATGGAAACAAAAATAACTTAAAATCGAATGTTTTACGAACCATTATATTCATTATATTCAAACGATTGTAGGATTATCGTTAGGGGCGGAGGATGGTCAACATCATATTCTCTTTTGCACGCGATTAATAGTCGACCTTGACCTGGAGGAGGGGGAGGTCCTCTTGCACTGACCGTTCCAGTCTTCATTTGCCTCTGATTCACGCCTCACCCTTCACCACTACTCGACCAATCAATTTTCAGCAAAGGCTTCAATAGGATAGAATGGACAATAATTATAGCGTGTGCCCCCTATTGTTACTCGTGGCGTTCAATGGCGATCGATATAGGCCTGCAGATGATATCAGTGTAAACTGGAAGCGCACCTCATCATTCTTGTAAGGGAGGTGTAGCGGTGGCTACTAATCGCCAATTTAGAATGTTATCTTCAAGATCCAACTTCATATTGATATCATGATGATATCAAAAATAACCTCCCCACTATTATAAAATCAGTTTAGAAGAGTTTATTGTAATTTCGTGACTCAATAACTCTCGATAACATCAATTTTTGAAATATTGAAATACAAAACAGTCATCAACAAACTTTTCTTGGAATTTCGTTGCATCTGATATTCAGATAATTCTCCTACATACATGTAGTATCAGCTATTAATTATCAGCTATGTAGTATCATTACTATTAGAACTTAGCCTGAAATTATCCAGTAATGTTCTAGAAAAATGAACAGAATAAATTTTTTATAATAACTCAATATAAATTATTAAGTTGTCTATATTGACCTATTGTAATGAGAAGTAAATCAACCTATTCCATTACAAAACTGTACAATGTAATAATATTACATTTTATTTTTCTACAAATTCACAATTATCAGACACCTTCATTTTTTTTGACCTACATAATAAGTGTAATTCTAAGTATTATATTATTCATCGTCTAATGTATTCGCCTTTATTGTATTTTATAGTCTTTAATTTTAATCAAAATTATTGACTGACAGATTGCGAGTTATAAATAATTGTAAAATATGACAAGACATCTGCCTTGGCAGTCACTCTGCATTTCTGGCGTTGTCATGTCAATAGGTAGGCCTATATTTATTTGTTTACTTGATGACTTTCTGGATGTTTCTACTCGATGAAATCTTTCAAATGATACCTGATATCGGAACGACCTTGATTGGGAGAATCCACGGTGGAATTTCGGAACAGAAAACAAGTTATTGTATTAATATATATTAATACAGTATAGTAATGTATAGTATTATTATATAGTGTATAAATATATTAGGGCTGATGTATGATAATCAACAATTCAAAGGGCACTGTGATATATTATAGATTTATCATTCTATAATAATGCCAAGTAATCAGGATGTAGAAGGAAAACTGCTCTATATTAAACTGCTCAGCATGATCTATACTTACATTAGCTAGATTTGAAAGTGGCAAAAATAAATACTTATTAAAGCTTCGTTGAGAGGCTCAAAAATTCAAATCTCACCTCTATCACCTTAATTGAAGAGACAGGAGGGTCGCTGTTGGAATGCTAGACCGCTTGGTTCCCAGACAGGCTTTCACGTGTAAAGGAAGCCGATTCGGTAAAAACGTTCTACCGCACCACATGGTACAAGTGACGCCTGTAACAATAATAAAATATTACGTTCAGGATCCAGAATTTTTCAAATAACTCTAGATATATTCTGTTTAATTCAAATTGTTAAAGATTTGGAAAATAAAATAAAAATTATAAATAATTTAATGTTGATTTGACAATTTATCAACTTAGAAATATTAACAATGTTGTTTAGGGCTATTAATTTTCTAAGAATGAAAATTGGAGATCACAGCACCGATTTCATTCAACAAAACATGTTTCATATTCAACACGACATTTGAAACATGTTGTTTTGAATGAAATACAACAATAAGGAAGCTTTAATTTATAATCTAATTGTAGATATTTTTTAATTTCAAAAATCAAAGAATATTTACTTTAAATTTTCAGAAAATTTAGTTCTCTTTGATATTTTAATGCGAAATGTTTCAAAAAGGTTCATTGATGAAAATTAAACAACAATCATTATTATTGTTGAGTTATCATATTATTTATTATAATGAAAAATTATTTCTAATCAATATTGATCAAATTAAATTCAATAAATCAGAAAATCTATGTATCAACATATCTTATTTTGAACAATTCAACTCTTACAGCTCATAATAATTGATGATGCAATTAGCATAAACAAAACCTTCTATACTTCTATTCAAGTTAATTCCTGTTAATTATTTTATGATTCACCACTATAATGAAATAAAAATTGGAATAGGCAATGTGGAAATTGTACCGAGTAAGTATTTATCTCTGTCTTGTTATGAAATCAACACTGCAAATATTTTCAAATTATCTCCAATTTGAATCGCGACCTTGAAGACCATTGCATTAATCTCATTTTGTAGTTTACCAAGACCATTGCATTAATCTTATTTTGTAGTTTCCCAAGACTCTCCTATTTCTTTCTTCACAGAAATATTCGGAAGCACAGACAATAGACCACCTCTACATTTTCCAAGCCGGTTCAACTGATGAATATTTATGCAAGCCAAAACGTCGGTGAAAAGAGAAAAATCGTGCCGCTTGGAAAAGGATTCACCTACTGGAAAATCGCAGTTTGAGGAGTAAAAGAAACTTCAATCAACTACTCCGCTATTCTATCAGATGGGCTTTTTATTCTTATTGGAAAATGAAAGTGTTCACTTTTCAACATCGATTTCCCACAGACCTAGCAAAATTGTCAACTCCGATAGGCTACGGTAACAACTAATTTCCGGTGTTGAGTAATACACCTCTACTTGTATTATATTCCTACCGATTTTCATGTTATGCTCGTATACTCGCTTTGGTTATACGTAATTAAAATTTATCATAATTATATTTTGTTTCACATTTGAATATCTAATATCAACTTCTAAAAAATATTAGAATTTAAATTATGTCAAATTTTTCATTATAACAATCATGGATGGTAAACTAAAGAAAAATATAAAATCCAGTATTGTATTGCCAAGTGTAATTCGTTGGAATTTATAATTGAATTTTTCTTGTGAAAAATCAATCTTATTGACAAAATTTTTGAGACTATGAAATAGAGAGATGAGGCAGAGTAGTAGGCTATACCCAAATATTATATTATAAAGGTTTGAGGCAATAATTCGATTTTCAAGTGCTTCACAGTCCATTTTAATGCAAGATGAAGCCACGTCATTGGACAATGCGAGATGTTATGAACAGTGGGAGAGGTAGCTTTAGAACTCCAATTATTATATTAGATCATCAGCAAATTCAATTCAGTTATACTAAGTGTAGTCTACTCACTTGAACTGAAACTTATTCGAAGAATCATTGATCGAGTAAACAAGTTTCTACATTATTATTATTACACAAATTTTTACAATGGGATTGATTGCTTTTTACTCGAAACTTAATGATTCCAATTTTTCTATCATTTCACTGTTAAGAAATCTAATTTTTCTCTGTCAAGATAAGCATCATCATCATCATCTATTTGAAGTGGTCATCATCATTTATTATTTGATATAATTGCAAGCAGTACCGATGACGTAATCTTTCGGCCAATTTTCCAATCTAATAATAAATGAGTTCCGCCCAGTCAAGTATTGCACACCCATGGCTGCTGCGTTTTTGATAATTGACGTGACAAAGTAGAACTTTCATGCCCTGATAACTCGGACAAGTCGACTGAGCTCAATCCTGATTTTATGTAACAGTTTAAAGCTTTGTCCGAAGCTTGGACGTCTAGAGCTGATAATCTTTAAACATTTTTCTACCATTAAAAGAGTTAAATTCACTCGTAAGTTTTCATATTATAAAGAAAATTCACTGCTGACCCAAGGTTATTAACGATAGACCTAATCCTCAAGCTACCTTGTTGCTGACCATAAGATTACCTGAATTATTTAAAAATATATGTATTTATTTATTCTGAATAATTGTTTGACATTTAATAATTGATTCTCATACAACCAAGCATCAATGTTGTTTTCCATTCTTAGACAGAGAGGATCTAATTTGATTTCAATAGCTATTTTAATGCTGATTTTTAAATGTATGCTTAATGTAATGTATTTTTAAATGTAATGCTAAATATGTATATTTTTAGAAAAATATTCTTATATTTACTCGCTCTAGGTCTTCTAAAATCTTCTAAAAAATCCCGTTTCATTTCGCAGTAGGCATCTACTTAATTACGGTAAGTGTTTAATGAACATTGAAAATCTGAAAAGATAAGATTAACAGTTTGAACAATGGTGAAAAAACATTAATAAAATACTAATACTATATATTTAAAATAACTTCAATGTTGTTTTTAGAGTGTGTTTGGTGTGTGTGAGAGAGAGCGAAAGAGGGTGAGAGATGAGAGAGAGTGAGAGGTGTGTGGAGCGAGGACTGGTGGTATTGAAGGACTGCACGAATCCTTTAATTACCATCACGCACTGTATAGTTCAACAGATCTGATAAAGTAGCCCTGGAATATTCTACTCCTCAAATGTTTAGCTCTATAAGCCAAAATTCTGTAGTAAGTTCTGTAGTAAATTCTGTTTCTTGTAGTAAGCTCTTTCAAGATGAAAAATCTGGAGCTGGAAATTCAATTTAATAGAGGTTTTATTTTCCCAAGTCATTAATTATATTATCTCATTACAGCAAAGGTAATAAGCTATACCTTAGAAGTCTATTCGTTAAAAATGATAAATTAATAAGAAGAATAGTTTTTTAATAGATATTTTTTTAATTTGATATGAATATTCATAAGAAATTACTATTTTAACACCCTCATTCCTAGCTTATACACTTTCCGAATAGGCTATTATATTTATTATTACTTCTTCTTTCTTGACATTCTCTTCAATTTGAATATGAGATATGATTGTGATTTGTAATGAGCTACCAGTATATAGTAAATCATTTCTTCAACCACAATACAATTGCCTGGAACTGGAATAAATGCATGCACTAGGCTATTTTGGGCGTGACCTACTGAAGTAGTTTCTCAAGGAAAAAATACGGAAGTACTAGGCTACAATAAACTGAATACGTTATCAACGGTACATTTGATGTATAGGGACCGTTGAACTGATTACTGAGTTAAATTATTAAATTATTATTCCAGTTGAGAGTTGACTGGTGCGCGCGATTTTTCTCTCGCTTTGTGGGCAAATGCTTGCAAATAAACAGAAATATCTAAACGGCAGGTATTAGCATGCTGTAGAGTTCAATGAACCCGCTAAGACTTTGGTTGTGAGTCTTTTAAGTAAGTATAGTAATAGGCTATGTTCGCCCACACCACAATCAGACCAAGATCGCACGCTAGCGTGAAACTACCCGGTCATTCCCTTTGGATCAATCTGGCTCTATATTTGAGCAGCCCTACTCATTAATTCATACCGTTTCTACAAATGATCCAGAAAAATTTTAACCCATACGGATCGTGAATCCTTATGAATTTCAAAAGAAAAGAGGGATATGCATGGTAGTAATCTGATTTATATATTCCATTCCATAAAAAGCGTTTGGAACAAATACCGAATAATTTATTTGGGTAAATTCACACGTGTATGAGTTCAAAACAATAGAAAGTAAAAAGATGAATTATTATGTTCATTCCACACAGATAGAAACTTATAGGGTTTTTGAAGAGACAAATAGTCGCGCATGAATCTCAGCCAACATGAATAAATTCAGTAATAGAGTACAGTATACGAATATTAAACAATTTGTATTAAATTAGCAATCACCAATTGATATTGCTCAACTTGTGAAAGATATATTTCACAAAGCTACTGTGGAAGAATAGATAAATAAATAAGAGCATGACCCATTTGTACGGTTTGAGTGGGACTCGGCTCTGACACTCATTTCTATAAAAGCAAATACCATACATAAAACCATCCACGCATTACACCTCGTCAAGTGCCAAGCAAACAGAAATTGAGATGTGAGTCATTGACTGCTTTATTTTATTAGAGCATGACCACTGTGCATCCACGGGCTAAAGGATGAATTTCGAATTGAAAACAAACTGAAAAAACAATCTGTCATGTCATTATAATACTAACAAATAAAGCTTACTCATTCTTCAATTCTCTGTCCAAATAATTATTTGCAGGAAATTCTCGAACCTTGAGAATATAATTATTAAGCTACAAAAGTTCCGTCATCGCACCATTTCTCTTTGGAATAACTTATGGTTTGACAATATATTACAGTTTTATAACAAAAACTCAATTTGTAATAAACCGTTTCAATACTTATAATGAATAAAATATGGATCTACAGAATTTATCCAGCCCATTATCAGTATTTGGCATTTAATAAAATAATCTATTGAGAATGGATAAATCACTTTTCATATAATTCTATTTCTCATGTATTTGAGAACGCGAATGTTTTAATAGAATGCGCTTTGAAAAATAACGAAGTTTCTTTTTTTCTAAAAAAAGTAATATTTAAATTGTGATGAAATAGTCGATAAATTGATTAAATGAAAATTCTAAATTGAAAATGTTATAGATTTTTATTATAGACAGATATTATTAAAATGGATCATTCACTTCTCCATTTTCCTACGCATTATTATTTTAAGTTTTATTCTAAAAGTTTGAATTTTCAATATCAATTCAAATCGCAAAAAATATAAACAATCTATAATCATGATAAATTATATAAATAATTATAGTTGATACTGTAGTCGTTCAATTTTGTACGGTACACGTCATGAGAAAAGTCATCAAGAAGCTTCAATCTGACTCAGATCAAACCCACTATGGTTTAAATTTATTGATCTTGAGTCCTACATAAGTTTGTAGCTATTGCGTAGGATACAACAGAGGAATGGTCAGGTCATGGTGGAAAATCAACTTTAAAGCCTTCCAACAGCATTAGTTATTTGAGCTGATGGTATCTTTGAGCCAGTCTCTCAATAAAGTCTCAGAGAAATACTGAATAGTCTCTCAGAGAAACACTTATTCAGTAAACCATAGGCTATCTACCCACGAAAATCGTTGGAATGCTACCATATCAGAAGAAAATTGAGACTTCTCAGTGAGTGATCGTTTTGAACTTGGAGATATTTTTAAAATTGAATAAATGGCTTACCTGGGCGGCCTCGTAGGCGAACTTGTTCCACTCAGACGGCGAGAGAGGGCGGTCTGGACGAGACGGAGGACTACGCCGCAAATGCGCTGGCAAAGCGGCATTCTCTCGCTCCCATTTCTGCGAATAAAATGGCAACAAATGGAAATGGATCAAATACAGAATAAGTCAAAAAGAAAAATAATCTATAATAGGATAGCTCTGTTTGAAAAGATGCCAACATATTAGTTTGGTCTTTAATTTTTTAGAAAGCTTCATAATTAGGCTATATGAAACACGTTAAGGATATCAATTTGTTTGGAAACAAGTTGAAAAAGTTATTGATAGGTATATTTTATATGGGCCTACTACTGTATTTAAGAGTCTCTTGGAAGCTATTGAAAACAGACAAAAAGTCAGTGGAAAGTTGACAACAGCGCGGTCAGCGTTTGGTCATTTCTCGATTCTATTGGCTGAGCAGACTCTCTCTCTCCCATTGAAGAGAGGTCTCCCCTCCAGTCGAAGTAAGAAGTTAAATCAATTCAACTATAATAATCAAAATATATGCGCAGCATCCTGTATTGCTTCAAATTGTAGTCAGCTACACGCCGCGCCCTCATTTTGAGGAAGCTGTATGATTTTATTGCTTTTGTTCTCCATGTGATAAAAGCACTGAGCAATTCTTTGATCTGCGCTTTGAAAATTAGAATTGCAAATTTTTTACGCATGATAACATCTCAAGGACAGCCTACCTGGATGAAGGACTCTTTACTCTTCCAGTACCTATGCTCAAGGTACAAATTGAAAAGTCGATTAGTAAGCTGCTATTCTCAGGGAGAATAGCATAACTTAATAAATTTTTCACTCTGAACTAATTTACACGACTCTGCAGTCAAACATTTTTGAATATAAGTTTAAATAAACTTCTACTCACATGTGGAGCGCTTTCGGATGTTAATCCATTTTCAACACTGCCTTCATTTCGTTGTCATTGATTGGTCTAGGAAGCATTGGTGTTGGCGGTACTATTTAAATTTATTATGACGAATAGTTGGCGGTTTTGTTTGAATTTATTAGTGTGTCAAAAAGTCTATGGGATTTGAAGTTTAGATGTTCATTTAGGATGTTTTGGGGGTCGGTTTTTATGTGTTTATATATTTCATATTGTTCTAGAGTGTTGAGTTCTGGTCCTTTTGTTTTTATGTGTATTATTTGCAAATTGTTGTTGATGTTTGTGTAGGTATGATTGTTTTCTATAAGGTGTAATGCATAGGTTGAATCTGGATTGGTGATGTGTTCTCTGTATCTTTTATTGAAGGATCTACCGGTCTGCCCTACATAATATTTTGGGCAGTTAGTGCATTTCAATTTGTAGACACCTGGATTTTCAAATTTATTTGTTTTTTGTTGTTTTTTTGTGAGGATGTTTTTTGTTTGAAAAGCAATGTTGTACCCAGCTTTTTTGAATTTTGTTGCCATGCTGTATGATTTGGAGTTGAAGTAAGTTAATGTGATGTATTTGTCTTCATTTTTTGTATTTTTCCCTGTTTTATTTTTCATTTTTTGGTGGAGTCTGTCAATTAGGTTTGGCTCATATCCGTTGGCTCTCCGTTGGTATCCGTTGGTTAACATCCGAAAGCGCTCCACATGTGAGTAGAAGTTTATTTAAACTTATATTCAAAAATGTTTGACTGCAGAGTCGTGTAAATTAGTTCAGAGTGAAATATTTACTAGCAGTTCGTGATGGAAAACAAAATAGATGAGTATTAATAAATTTATTTTTACAAGTCAGGTGAAACTATATTCATATTCGAAGCTACTTGATTTTGTTATAAAAAGAAATCTGGGGGTTCCCTATCTTCAATTTCGAATAATTACTCCTCGTAATCACTTTTATTATTGACAGCTAAAAATATACGGGTGAGTTACAAGAGAATTATCATTGAGCACTTATGATGCAACTGCCGAAATATATGCATATTTCCTCATTGAAAAATAATAATTAATTATCACTTTGTGTTAACAAATGTTACACATCTGCTTCCCCATTGTTCTGTCGAAGCATGCTTACAAAATAATCCTGTCATTCCTTGAGGAAATTTCTTCCTCATTTTCTCATTTTTTGCAATGATGTCAAACTTCATAGCATAAGTAATAGAATCGAACTATCACAGCCTACAATACATAACTCACACATTTAGGTTTAGGACCTGAGTGTAGGTATAGAAATAGGCAAAACTATGAAATGGCTCTTTGAAAAGGCTGTTACAGGGAGTCAATACTTTCCATTCTTATAGACTTCTGAATGATAGAGGCATTAAGGATGTATAATGGAATGGTGTTGTCAATTTATCAATATAATCATAGAACTCCTTTTTCCTATCAATAAACCATACAAATATATTTCAATAGACTTCCGCAACGTGGTGCGATTGAGGAGTCACACACGTTTTCTTCCAAAATGAAGGGCAAAGATCTTTGCGCACAAAAAGGTTAAGGCCATTGTCACGACTTCAAGAATTCTCTGTTGTCAAGCTTCAAGTTCAAAATTATATAAATGGGTACCATATTCCCTAACAATTGAGAATACAAATTAGAAATTGAGTTGTTTGAGAGTACAATGTAAATGAACGTAGTTTTACGAGAAACCCTACTTTCACAGCACTAGAAAAAGTCATACTCAGGCCCATCATGTTTCTTCAAAAATTAGATCTAAATTGGAAAAAACTCTCAACCAAGTTTTTGTTGTTGTACAACAATGATAAATCACGTCACTTTGTCTTGGTAAGATACGGCTCTCGTCTTAATTACCGACAGTAACAAATTTACAATATCTCCTCTTCTCTTCTCTACAGAAAGCAGTTGATTGCCAGTTCCTGAATCTTACCAGCACTGCGCCTGTCTTATTTCCCGTCGTTCGAACATCCTTCCTCCTATTTTCCTGCGACCTCCTTTCGAAGGCACCCGGCCGAGGCTAGCACTCACTGATCCCAAAGGACACTTCATCGGGAAAAGTAAAATCCTGTTGAGCAAGTAGCGATTTCTCGTTGTCACGTGCGATGCGACCGTAATCAGTCGACCGTGAAAACACAACTCAGTCGACCACCGACCACCATTAATGAGCCACAACTCTCTTTCTCATCCCAACAACAAAGCTACACGTTTTCGATCACCGCAATGCAATAGCAGCAATACAATCTAGGATTCTAGATAGTCTCTCAACATAGGGATAATAGTGTTGTAGTTGTGTCGAATCTGTAAATTGTGATTACTCTCAATTTTCTAAGGAGAGCAAACTATAATACAAAGTCCAAGTAATATCTACCCTGAATGATTCTTTTGAAACTGCTATCTTATATGATCTTTAAGAACCTTGAAAAACATTATATTGGTTACAGTTGAGCCACAACAATAAGAAAAATAGATGGACAATTGGATTTATTGATAGTAACCTACAATATTGATGAAAAATTAGGAATGAGAAAGAAGGAGAGTCTTCCACGGAATTAAGTTTTTGAAAAAAAGAAGCTTTTTCCATCACAAAAAGAAATTCATACGAAACGGTGAGTGTTTACTAAATCCTTTGCATGAACAATGCTACATCCAAGTTACAGAGTAAGATACCAAGTAGGTATTATAGGCCTATGCAAGATATTGTAGTGAGGTGAGAAGCGATTCAATTTAGCTTTCAAATATTTCCTCCAAGTAGTGATGAGGGCCGCGTAAATGCCCAGTGGATAGGTAAATATAAATTGGGTATTTACCCGAGGCCCGGGTGAATACCCAAAAACTGGGTATTTATCATTTTTATTGAATTTGGAAAAGATTTAGTTGTCTTTTTGCATTCGAACGCCTTCAATGATAGTGAAATGATGATGAAATGCATTCAAAAATGTTTTATAAAGTGTCAAATAGCATTCAACTTCCGAGCATCATTGACATAAATACCTGTGTACTGGGTATTTATGATTTTATTTGTTTCAGTGTTGTTAAATTTTATTGAAAATGACAAAAAAAATTGTTTCTAATAATAACCATTATTAAGCGTTCAAAGAGAGGGAAATTTAACCTATAGTATCACTTTTCATTGCAATTCATTTTCTAGAGAAAAATCATATATAACGAAATAACAGTAGAAGCATGTTCACTATTTTTCTAATGTAGTGCTGTCATGATTTCATTGATAAAGATTGACTTCATTGACGATTTCGTTGAGGAAGCATTACATTATGCTATTGATACATCCGAATCTGATTAAGGGTGGATGGTAGTGAACGGCCAATTGCCGAACGGCATGTCACATAACAACAATGTAATTTTTATCAATTTTTTGGAGCAGATAGCGCTGTTATTTATGGACAAATTTCATTTTCTTTGTCATTGGAATGACATAAAGTAGATTATTAACTCAGTTTTTATTGAGATTTCTTTTCTGGTACCGTATAGTCTGTCTAAGCAAAGACGACATTCTGGAAAGATGGGGAAATGACTCCAGCTCCAGAAATATTAGTTTAAAATATTATAAATTTGGTCTCAAATTGTAGATCAGAATGTCTCCTACAATTTGAGACTAAATTTATAATTTTTGAATCAATATTGACCAAGCTGGAGTCATTTTCCCATCTTGCCAGAATTTCTTCTTTGCTTGGGCAGACTATACTAAGTATTTATTCAGGCTAGATAATTTCAAGAGAACAGAAACGACCTACTTTATCAGGAAAATATTGAGCGAAATTTTAACAACGTGAGTATATTATTCAAGCATTTTTTTCATGAAAAGCCTACATCCAGGACACCTGAAAAGCATTTCTTACAATCTAAAACTACACGTGCTCTATCCCAATATTTCCCAATAGTCCTCTCTTTTTTAGAATGTTGATGAAATGAATTTTATTTGAAGTTGAATGTTTGAGTTTGATTCATTTTTATGCACTTTCATCGGGCTTGAAAAATATTTCAATATCATTTGTTTCCATCCACAGAATTTTAATTCATGATTCGATTTAAATTACAGATTTATTTCAATTTCAAGTAAGTTAGATACATAAAAAAATATGCATTAAACTTCCCTAGGTTCTTCTTGATACAAAAAATCCTCAAAAACATTTTCTTAACACTTGAGAGTTAATTTCCTATTTTTGTTTTAGTAGCCTACATGTGCTTCACAAGATTTTCAAGTTCGTAATAACTATTGGTTTCAATTTTCTTCTAATTTATTCTTTCCGGGTATTTCACATCCCTACCTCCAAGTTATATATCGTCGGCGTACTGGGAAAACACACTAAGTCAAAATTTCATATTTTTTAGTTGATACCGGAAACGAACCTTATTAGCTGTATTTTATAGTCTGGCAATATCAACTAAGTCAATATTCCAATAATAACCACGGTAGAAGTGAAAAACTAAATCCATTAAGTCATATTAAAAGCTATTCTGACAGGTAAAACACATCAAGTGCATTAGTGTGTTTTTACTGTTGCAATGTCAGCTGATCAAGCTGTGTTTTCCACCAAGTCTACTTAGTGGCTTTTACATGTCAACTTCCGGTCCGGCTCAGTCGAGAAACACGTTGTTTATTAGACTGTGGTTCCAGTACGAAAGCATTTGATTTCTTGATTCTATTTGATTCTTTTGTGTACAGTATTCATAATTTCTTGTGGAAGAACACATTTATAAATGTTAAAAACATGTCTTTCAATAGTAGAGCTCAACGAATATTTGAATTGGCAGTTACGGCAAATAATTCTGTAGATGAAACAAAAAATGAAGGTAAGTTTGATTAGCATAACCTAATTTAAAATATCAATATGCATTTTAACTTTGTAATAAATTATAAGGTCTGCATATTCGACAGCCTAAATTTAATTAAATCAGCATCTTCCTACGAAAATGACATTAGGTATAGTTTTGTATAGAATTCCTTTTATATTAACAATAGGCTACAGCCCACATTTACAGATAGGCTACTATGAATTTTAATTAATGTCTCTTCATCATTTACATTTCCAATTTATATCTACAAGTATGACAAGTAGTCATAATTGCTGTTAATGTTAGTATAGACTGAAGAACTATGTAACTAAAAGTAATAGAATAATAATAGTAGGCGCCTATTGTAGCCTACCTAGGCTATAATAAAAACTCATTACCTTTGTAAATACTCATTAGGTACCGGTACCCACATTGGATGCTTGCTAACGTATGTTTGTGTGCTGTGTATTACGTTTGTGTTATGGTTGTATATTACATCCAAATTTACTTTTTCAGAAACTTCATCGACTATTAATATGGAGCTTGACAATTCGCTGAAGAAGAATATGAATGATATTGAAATAGGACCACCAGATAATACATTATGTGAAGACCACATTGATTTTGAGCACAACTACACATTTCATGGTAAGATCTTCAGACTTTATTTGTAATTCACAACACTTGAAATAGAAGGGCATGGTTTAGTAGGCCTACAGAGTGCATATTATCTATTATATCACAGACATTTTAAGTTCCAAAACTCATTACAGAATGTACTTGCTCATATACTGTGTTTCATCTTCATTCTGGTATAGTAGGCGTATGTTACACATAAATTTAATTTTGTTCAGAAAATGCATTGCCTATCATGGAGCTTGATAATTCGCTGAAGAAGGTGAATGATATTGAAGTAGGACTACCAGATGATTCATCATGTGAAGACCACATTGCTTCGGAGCACAACTACTCATTTCATGGTAAGAATTTTATACTTTGGTTTTAATTCAACAGAACTTTGAATAAAAGGGCGTGGCTATCTGTGCGTGATAATCCTGCCTGCTATCAATTCTTTTTGCCTAATAACTATGTAACCGTTTTCATTATAGTTATAATAACTATGTTCTAGGCAGAGAATCTGATGAATAATAGTAAGACATCCCCACATAGGCCAGTGCTATACAGACTTAGTGTACAGATCAGACTCAGATCAGTGTACAGAGTAGGTCTATGTTTCAATACAATATTTTGTACAGTACTGGTGTTTAAAATAAATATCATTGAGAATTAATGCCACTTAAAGTAGATACTTCCTATATAAATAATTTTTTTAATTATTGTTTTTACAACTGCATGTATAAGTATTTATAGGTTTTATGCCAAGCTCAATTATGCCAAGCTTTTTTTATATATCTCTAGATATCTTAAGAACATACGAAGAATATTATGCTTTTCTTATTCCCATATTGTGTAACCACATCTTAAGAGTACCAGATGAAGAGATTGCTATGAATAAGAGGACATGGATCAATAAAAACCTTTGCAAACCTTTTTGTTGGTAATCACATTAGGCTACTTTAGGTGATTAGTTGAGAAGTGAGAGCAATAATGAAATCTTGATTTAATAATATTATAGAATTTTACATATTCACAGGAATGTAGAATTTGTATTTTTGATCAATTTATATCTCTTCTTTCTAGATATGGAGATACTTGATGCTGCAACAGGAGTTACCAATTCGGCCGATGTGACATCAGTTCCTACAGAAACGTCAATGGAATTTACAGAGGAAATGAATTCTTCAAATGATGACGATTCAGATGCTGACAAGGATTATCGACCTGATGAAGATGATGGCTCTTCTTCTGATGAAGAAGTGATTCAATTGGGTAAAAAAAAGACGGGAAAACGGTGAGTTATCTCATACAAATGAAAATCCTACAGATAGTCCAAAAGATGCAACTAATAATAATCAGTCAAAAAAAAGTAGAAGCAGGTGGCAACAAAGCAGACCAGAAACATGGAGTAGGAATATTGAAAAGCAGAAAAGAAAAACTGGCTTACCTTATAAAAGCAGAAAAGGGGTACTTCAAAAGGCAAAAGTGCCAAAACCTGTTGACTGTACAAAATGCAGGTACAATTGCTCATCAAATTTGAATAATGAAGATCGTAATAATATTTGCAAGGCATATTGGAATCTTGAAACCTATGAAAGACAGAAGGATTTTATTCTCGCTAGTGTTCAAAGTAATGAACCAAAAACTAGGAGGCCTAGGCAAGAAAATAGTAAGCAAAGAATGAATTCAAAATCGTACTTCTTTGAAAAAAAAAAGGTGATAAGTTTAGGGTTTGTCAGAAGTTTTTTTGTAGCACTCTGTGCATTTCAAATATCCCAATTTTAACAGCATTTGCTGGGAAAGATCAGTACGGCAATTTTTCACATCCAGATAAAAGAGGCCGTAAGGAACCAACCAATAAAACTCCAGAAGAGGATATCAACAGAGTTAAAACGCACATTGAAAGTTTCCCAACCGTAGAGAGTCATTACACCCGGAAAAGTACAAATAGAAAATACTTGGACTCGAAATTGAACATAAATGTTATGTATAGATTGTACAAAGAAGTTTGCATTGCAGAGAAAGTGAATTCGGTGAGTCTTATTACTTATAAAAGAGTTTTTGGCAAGCATTACAATTTGTCTTTCTTCAAGCCTAAGAAGGACCAATGCGAGACATGTACGATATATCAGAATGCACCCCCCTGAAGTAAAGCTAACACTAGAAGAAAATTATCAGCAGCACCAATTGCGTAAAACAGAATCAATGGCTGCAAAAAATGCCGATAAACAGAGATCTGGTATTGATAAATCATACAAGTCTGTCACGTTCGATCTGCAAAAGGTTTTACAAATTCCATCTTCTGAAGTAAGCCTCATGTACTATTTGAGGAAACTGAATATGTATAATTTGACAATTTATGAATCTTCGCTGCCTAATGATGCATTCTGTTATGTGTGGACAGAAATAAATGGGAAAAGAGGCAGTTGTGAGATTGGATCTTGCTTATTCCAATATTTACAGCAACTTGGTCCTGAAATTACCGAAATTTCTTTGTATTCAGATACGTGCGGTGAAAATAGAAATGTTCAAATATCTGCACTTCTTCTGCATGCTGTACAAACAATGCATTTCGAGGTAATTGAACATAAATTCCTTGAGAGTGGACACACATTTATGGAGGTTGATTCCATGCATAGTTCAATAGAGAACAGTAAAAAATATGTTGATGTTTTTAGTGTACATGAGTGGATAAACGTCATGAAAAAAGCACGCATTTCAAAAAAGAATCCGTACACAGTGAGAGAGATGAATTTCACCGATTTTTCAGATCTGAAATTTTTATCGAAAAACCTAATAAAAAATAAATCGATTGATGAAAATGGCGATACTGTAAATTGGCTTAAAGTGAAATGCTTCAAATATCAAAAATCATCTGAAAACACGATCTTCTATAGGTATGACCACACCAGCCCGTATAAGAAGATTAATACTCAATTGAAAAAGCGACAAAAAACAAGTAGTATAGCTATTGAAACTATTCCACGGCTGTACAACAGTAGGCTGCCCATATCAGTGGAGAAGAAAAGGATCTTCTAATGATGTGCAAAAAGAACATCATTCCAATCGAGCTGCATGGATGGTATGAAAGCCTTCCTTCATCAACCAAGGTTCCAAACACCAATCCAGAGCCATCAATTCAAGACTCTGATGAAGAATCCTAATTTTTTATTGATCCAGAGAATGATAATAATAATTTTGTTCCAGAGTACTGTACAGATTTCTCTTTTGATTACATTTTTTTAATTATGTCCACATTTTTCATTTAATAAAATAATGCATTAATAATATTAAATTAGTTTTTATTCTTCAAAAATTTCACCAATGTTGTTAGTATACTTACATTATGAACTTGGTGGTCAGTTACAACAGGTAAAACACACTAAGTCACCCATAATCAGGTATATATTACAATATTTTCTTAATTATGATAATTGAATCAACTTTTGGCTTTAAATCATGTGAATAAGGACTCTGGTAGTGAGGAAACGAGATTTCATTGTATTTGATAGAATAATATTACCTAAATTAAAGTGACAAATCCTACTAAAACTTTGACACTGATTTGCCAAAAATCAGGTTTCGACTTAGTGTGTTTTCCCAGTACGCCGACGATATCATAATTGCCAAATATCCAACGTTGTAGAAAATGGGCAGATTTTCAAGAATAGAGTGAGAACAGTACGGTCGTACAGTAGCCTATTGATATTAAAACTTTTCAAAAATTCAAAAAATACCTTAGCAACTTATTCATACTTTGTATCTATAAGAAGTTATCTACTCGTAATTATTAATAATTTTCAACGTATTTTTTCACAATAATGTAACTGCATGGTGTGCATGCATGTTTGTTTAACCTAACAAGAGCATGTGCCTGAGTGGTATGACGTAGGTATAAGCAGTTCAACAATCGAACCAAGCAAAGGAAACTGCTTTATGGCTCTCTATATAGCTATAGTCTGTCCAAGCAAAGAAGACCCTCTGGCAAGATGAGAAAATGACTACAGCTCGTTCAATATTGGTTCCAAAATTATTTGTTTGGTCTAAATCGTACTAAACATTCTGATCTAAAATTTGAGACCAAATAAATATTTCTTAAACCAATATTAACCGAGCTGGAGTGATTTTCTCATCTTGCAAGAGGGTCTTCTTTGCTTGGACATACTACTGTATAGCTACTATGCCTTATCAGGAGTTTCCTGGCCAGTAGTCACCATTACTTGTTAGCATATTGGAGCACGGAATATCCGCATGAAATTACCTATTAATGTTGCTATGTAGAGAATTGTAATGCTGGAAATAATAAATTATTGAAAATTCCACTCGGATATTGTACTGGGAAAATGAACTACAGATACTACCATTCAATAAATTCGAGCAAGCAGTAAGTAATTGAATAGTATACTAGAATATATTGTGATTATATTATCCTATAAACACGTATAACGGAATTTGAATAAATAAATATTATTAAAGTTTATGTGCGGTTCTGTAGTTTTTCATATTGTGTTGTGTTTTGAAGGATAATTGGAAAATAACAAATAAAAAGTTTATTACAAGATATAAAAAATCAATCAATAGCCTACAAAAAATAGGTCAATTGAAATGAAATAATTAGCTAAATAATTCAAATTCAAATATTATTTATAAATTATCAAGTATTAACAGAAGCTGCTGGCCAATCTTTTTGAAAAGAGTAAGTTATGTGCAGTGATAAGTTTCTTCAATAAGTGAGAATATATCAACCTCTGTATATTAAATTTATATCCCATGTAGCTGTATCCATTTAGAACAGAATAAATGTCATGAAAACTTGTCATGCGCTCAAGGGCTTTTGAAAATCAAGAAATGTCAAAGGGCAACTTCCATTCAAATACGTTCAAATATTTGCCTACTCTTTTGAACTCTAAAATCGATTTTTCATCTCTTCTCGACACACTTAGTTTTTGTTTTATCACTAGTCTGCTATTATTATTTCATTCCGATACAATTTGTTCTGTTCAATATAATAATTAATTACGTAATTTCTCTGCTCAATTTTTCGAATTATTTTTGTATTTAGAATAATGAATCAAGTGAGCTGATCGAATTTTTAACTATTAAACTAAAAAAATCATAATAGGCTAATGAAAATCGGATCAGGAGATAGAAGCGGGTTAAACTGATGATTAAAACAAATGAATTGATAGGATCAGCAACTATATCTATATAAATGTACTTATTACTACGCTATTAAAAAAACATTAATCCGATTTTCATTTTTATTTTCTAATAATACGATTTATATGATTATTCTATGTCATTCATCCTCAGAAATATACCAACCGGGATCTCTTTCTTAACCCAAAGCCCTCAGAAAACTATTAGCTCATAGACCTACATAGGAATTTAATCATGCAAATCTTATCAATGCAAATTACCATCTATACAAGGAGAAAATAATGGATTTTTCTTTCACTCCAAATGAAGGCTTTAGGAATGAATTAGAGTACACTTCTAAAGTTCACTATTTATCATCATTTGGGGATTAACAGTTCAATAAAATAGATTACAGGTAGTTATTGTGATCTTCTACCTAATCGGTCAGCATTATTGATTTTTCAAACAGATGATTAACCTACATCAAATGTCTTCTGTTACAAGAATAGACAGCAGCAAAATGTCACAAAAGAAAGTAGGTACCTATGTATTATGCATGCGATCGATTCACGGTTTACAGTGACCTACCTGTAGGCAATGCGGCTCGTGCAGTGGAAGAGAGGCGGTTCCGAACTCCCTCATGCACAGGTAGCAGACAATAGTACGCGGCTTCCTCGGTGATGACGAAGCAGAGGTCACCACTGACCTGTCAGCATCGCCCTCACCACGATCCCGGGAGCACCCTGTGCTGGGAGGTGAATGTTGCACCGGATTCAAAGTCGGCACAAACGGCGGAGGTGTCCTGGGAGGAACCAATGAAGCCACCTGTTTCGTAAATGGGCGACGACTGATAGGAATCTGAGAGATTTTCGGCGATTTTCTTGGCGAATCGGGGGGTAGACTCTTCAAAGGCTCTGGCTTTTTTGAAGAATCAATACGAAATGTATTCTTACGAGCAACTGGGGACTGTTTTGCTATTTCAGGTATCGGCTCAGGTAGTTTAATCTTGTTACTACGAAACTTAATAGCATTAGGTTTCCGCACGGAATTTTTTGGTTGAATTTGCGCGTTCAGTATGTTTTCAGTCTCCACAGTGCGGGGCACTTTTGTTTTCTTCAGCTGGGCACGAACTGGGTGACTGTGAAGTCGTTCTGGCTGTTCGGTTCGACCACAAGTGCAGCAAGTTGGAGGCACTGATTCAGTAACTGACTCGATCAGGATGGCTTCTTTCACTGTTTTTGTGTCAACTTTCCGCTTTTCCTTTTGATATAGTGGTGATTTTTTGCTGGGCACTTTGGAGACGCGTTTCACTAGAGTCTGCACCTTAGAGTCAGCTTCCATTGGGCTGGAACCCAACTGAGGAGCGGCGTTTGATACAGGCGGAGCAGTTGCAAATACATCTACCAGCCTCTTGCGACCATTACTGCGTATGCGATAAGTTGTGTTAAGACCTCTCGAGATTCTTTTTGTTTTCGGCTCACCTGTTGAGCATCTTTCTTTTTCTCTAGAAATCTTTCCACTATCCGATCTTGGACTAATTATGAGATTTTCAATTGTTAGGAGCTTTTCTCGACACAAGGTTGTCATATCTAATTTGCGAAGGAGTTTAGGATCGAGAACAAGGGGTTTTTCCAAAGTTGCAGTTTCAGGTCGTTTAGATTTCGGTTCGGCTTTTTTGGGCAATTTGCCCACTTTTCCTGGCCAAGTGGCTGTCATTGTTGAAGATGCTGTTGAGAGCACAGGCATTCTTCTATAGACACTTGTTGACATTACTGATATTTGATAAAGAAATTATTACTGTAATTTTTCAACTATCTACAGTAAAATTGCATTATCGAATAGCCATCCAGCAGCTCTTCACAGTATTTAGCACACAAATGAACAGGATTTTTCAGTCAAGATAATTTTTTGTATTTTTTATGTTCACAAATTGACCAAAATAATTGACAAACTAAGCTCATTGATAATAATTTTTTAATAATCGAAAGAGATTATTATGAGTTAAAATTGGGTATATTTTTTCTATTACAATATTTTTCAGCTTATTCAATCATTAACTCATAAGACACAAGTGAAGCTTATTAGTGCTGAATCAAAATAAAAATCGAGTAAAAATAATAAATCAATCAAGAGTAAAATTATATTATTGAAATTTCCCAGGTCCAAGACTGCTTAAATATGAGTTAATACAAAGGCTCACCAGTAACATGTTACGATAAAGTCCACATAAAATTTAATAGTGTATGAATCCTTTCTCGTAGAGGGGAAAATCTAATTACGCAATTATTCTGATTCTCCTGAAAATTTGATAAAATTTTTGATTGGTTTTAGCACTGTAATGTCAATCTACTTTCAAATTGGATACAAAGACTATCCACTATTATAAACACTAACACTATTTTTCTTGGAACGCCGAAAATGAGAACAATCAACTACTGTACTTGAAATTACTCCTGGTAACGAAGTCGGCCGAAGTGAACTGAACTGAACTCACATCGAAGCTAGAGCTAGAATGAAATTATTGTAAAGAAAGGAAATCAACAGGAGAAAGAGTTGAGCTCCGAAACGACAAAATTTCCCTGTAGCAAGTGAAAATTTCCCTTTGACCTATGAAACCATATCTACAGTGTGGCTCGTGGAAAGAGTTGAGCGATAAAGCGCCGGTCAAGCCCCGTTTCCATTCATACATTTCGTGCCACAGTGTTGCACAACACATTGGCAACATGTTTTTACGCGTTTTTCACCGTGCCTGGTGTACCGTTTCCATTCCGTCAAATGTTTTGAGCAACATCAGCATCTAGACTACTTGGACTCGAATTCACTGGTCATCAGAGCTCAGTTCGTTGTGAGCATTTGAAGAAGATGGGCGATAGGCTCGCTCTAGCAAGTTTTGTTGTTGTAGCAGGGTTATCAAATTCTTAAAAATAGGCGAAAAAGACCACGGTGGTGGATTAGAAGCATCCTCGCAAAACGGCCGTATGAGGGTGCTTATAATAGTTTAATGAGGCACCTTACGTTACAAAGTGGTTCTGAAAACTACGTGAGAATGAGTGCTTCCGATTTTGAATTCCTACTAAATCTAATTGCGCCTCGAATTGCCAAAAGTACTCACTGCCGACAAGATATCCTTTTAGGGGCGTCAATTCTGCAATTTGAGTTCTTATGGTTTGCGTTAGATACATTCTACAGCACTGTTTCTGTTTAGAATTGTTCAATTAATTTAATTATATTATTCTTCGACAACTCCATTTTCAATGTATCAAGAGTTAAGACAATACGAAACACACAACACACTGAAAGTCACCAACAGTGAACTGAAAGTATTTCTCGTTTGCATCACATCACGGTCTGGAAACTATTTCTTCAAATCACAAAAAAATGCAAAATAAACAGAAGTCGCGACTACATCCTTTTTCTCTCCAGCTAATAGAGAAGACAAATGCATTGTTCAGCAAAACCATTTATTCAGCTCGAGTACCTACCTACAGTTCCTCTTTTATTATTATTTTTTTTGTCACGTTGCTCAAATTCAATTACTTTTTCAAGCAACTGACATAAACATAAACTAAATATATCAATTCATCATAATTACATTGTAGTCACGTACAGCCAGCGAGAAAAGCGAATATAGAAATATTCTATATTCATATATTCTATATAAATAGGTATTTCATATTCTATTCTCTATGCGTACAGCAGGAAAAGAGACATCTGGAAAGGTATAACGGACTATATTATTTTTTCTTTTTTTGAAAACAATTCTCGCCTTGCTGAATTGTGAAATCATATAAGTTACTCTCATAATATAATATTATAATAGTATCCACTGTGGTAACAGTAATTTAACAAAGTAAAACCGAGTAAGTTCAGTCTTACTTACACTGTAGCAAGGTTATTAAAGATTTTTTAGTCTTAAAGAAAAAGAAAAAGATTAAAGAATTTTTAGTAACCTTGCTCTGTAGTAAGAGAAGTTAAACCAAGTAGAAGTATCATTGAAATTTGAATAGGTCGAATGCAAGAAATAAAATGACTTGAATATCCGATAAAAATAACTTCCTCAATTTTGATTATTTCTGAGCAATCGCGGGGATTCCTACTAATTATTGAACGCTGAACTCAAATCTGAAATCCAAATAGTTCTATCTCTATTGTTACGCGTTTTAGAATTTGTAAAATTCTAATTTGTGCTGCGGCAACATTTCTTGCCGTTTCCATTCCCCAGGATACAATGTTGTGAGAACGAGTTGCAAAACACATTGGTCTCCAACATGTTGCCCGGCGCAACGAGTTTTGAAACATTTTCAGACCGTTTCCATTCGTACAATTTCATGCAACACTGTTGCTTAACACTGTTGCAAAACATTTTTGTGCTAATGGAAACGGGGCTTCAGAAATGGTCTGTCGCTCTGTCCTGGCAAAGAAGATCCTCCGGCAAGATGGGAAAATGACTAAAGATCGGTCAATATTGGTTCAAAAATTATCAATTTGATCTCAAATTGTAGAAAACAATTTGATCTACTATTAAGACCACATTTATAATTCTTAACAAATATATGACCAAGCTGGAGTCATTTTCCCATCCAGCCAGAGGGTCTTCTTTGCTTCGACAGACTATAACCAGTTGGACAATGGTTCGAGTCTCAACCGGGAAAAATTCTTCGACCACAGCACTATCACATAAATACGACCGTCTTCCGGAGGAGACGATAAGCGGTCTTAAAATAAATCAGTCGTCATCTATCTCTATCATCAATGTCATTATCCATGTACAAGCCTATGAGCTCATGTGGCCTTCACCCTCATGAAAATCACGGCATTGATTGAAATTTAGGAGTTTTCTTGTTCAAGCCTCCTGTACACGGGGATAGTAGTGGCGGCCAGTCGAATAGCTGTAGCCAATCAAAGCCTTTGTCTTGTTATCGAGTTAGGGCCGGTTTCTCCAAAAAAGTTGAACTGAATTTCGGATTAAACCATCAGCTGACTCAATTGAAACACATGTTAATAAAAGTGACCATACACTGGCAGCTGATAGTTTAAACTAAAATTTCAGTTAAACGTATTTGGAGAAACCGGCCCTTAAACAACAAGAGCTGTGATTGGCTACAGCGATTCGACTGGCTGCCACTACTAAGGCCTTAGGCTGAACGTGCACTGCTACGACTCAGACCAGACCAAGACTCAGACCAGACTAACTTGCAGCCAGAGAAACACGGAATTATACGTGATCAAATGGAGATCACATGAAGTAACGCGCACTAGTCAGACCAAGTCCAGACCAAACGCAAGACCAGAGCCAGACCACAGCTGTATACTTTCAATGTTAAAGGTACACTAGCGCGGCCACCATTCCAAATTTGGAACCAAATCACTACGGCCAGAGAAAACATTGGAAGATAGGAGAATTGCGTTTCAGGCCAGACCACAAATTTTTTTCTGGTCTGGCAAGACCAAACATCAGACCAGCTGGTGTACATTCGTTTTCAAATTTGTGTTGCTTTTCACAAAACGGAATAGTCATCTTTTGTATAATTTTATCTTTTTTAGTGCATTTCATTTGAAAAAATGCACTATTGGTCTTGCCCTGACAATCGAAAATTTATGATGTGATATATTACACGTTTCCGAGCCCCTAGAACACGAATCTGATGTCCATTCAAATTCATATATCTCTATATATATATTTATATATGTACAGTTTCTTGTTAACACGATAACTCCCGAAGGGCTTGTCGGAGAGCGACCAAATTTTGCACAAAAATCATTAGTGTTAATATCTCCGTCAAGTTCGTTAACCAGCCAAATTGGTCCAAGGGTAGGGGGTGAAATTAGGGGATGAAAATTTTGAAAAATCACTACAAATCGACCAATAACGTGATCGTTTTGAAAATTGGTGGGTATAATACCCTCATTATTCCCTACAATTTGAGCCATCAACGAAAAAAATCCAATAAAAAATGGCAGAGAAAATGGCGAATAACACAATGCCAAAAATTGTGTTTTTCGAAAACGGCGCCTTTGAATTCATACCCTGAATAGCTCATTATAAGTCATATGATTTGAGCCATCTAATCATAGAATTGCATTTGAAATGCACTCTTTCCGACCGCCAGCTGCCGGAGCGAATTTTTTTCTCATTTCTCTCAAAATGTCTTTTGAAATATTTGGTGCTGAACGGATAATTTATGAAATCAAAGAGATAAGAAGGAAAGAAAAAAATAGAAGACCGCATTAAAATGTAGAAAATTATAGAATTATAGAGGAAAAGTGAAAAAAACTCTTTCAGATAAGAAATAGATGAGAAAGTGGACTAAAATTCCATTTTATTCATCTATCCATTGATAATACAATACAAATTATAATAATATTATTATTAATATAACTAGGATAGAAAAAATAGGCAAAGTCTGTACTATTTCTTGATATCTATAAATTCATTATGTATATCGACTTTTATTCCAGGGCCGGACTAGGACTCCTGAAAGGGCGCTGCCTTCCACTTATGAAAGGGCGCATCCTTGAGGGGGTTAGTCTCAGCCCAAAAAATTGAGGGGTTTGGGAGTCGTCTCTGGATAAAAATTAAATTTTGACCTCGAATGTTTTGTTGATGGTGAACTTTATTGATGTTTGAAAGCTTGAAAATGGAATTTCTATGTCATTTTCCATTGAAGAAAGTTATCGAACATCACAATCAATTTTTCATCATACAGGAATTCAATTATGAAAAGCCTTTCTGGCTTCTTGGACAACAGAGAAAAATAGCAAGTGAAAGTAGGAGCAATTTTTGTTGATGTGATTCAGTACGTTTCGAAAATGGTAAAAAAGGAATTTTGATTAATAAAGGGGAGAAATAAGAAAAATGTGGATTGAATATGTAGAACTAGGCCTGTATACTCTTTGTAGTATGACCTCTTTTGGGAGATTGGCTGTTGTTAGTAAAGACAGTCAGTTGTTTCCCGTCTCAGGAGAAATAGTAATTATTGTTGCATTACACTGTAACTGATCAACTGCATGTTATTCAGAGGTGTTCTGCGGCTCCATTTGGTTGTGAAGCCTAGCTTATGGTTGAGAGGATCACCGTGCTGACCACACGTTACCTCTATCCTAGTTGATGATTATTTGCTTGCTGTATGGTCTGTTTGGGCAGAGATGGTATTCTTTCAGGGTGGGGGATGTCTTTCGGCTTGGTCGGTGTTGGTTGGGGGCCTGTAGGTTCTGTTCACGAATTTATTGCTTTTGAGCAGGTATTGGCTGAGCTGGTGTCGTTTTCCCGTCTTGCTGGGGTGTCTTCTTTGCTTGGACGGACTGTATAGTGGAGTGAATATGAAACTGGCAACCAGCTCGTAGGCCTAGGCCCTTCTTGGGATGTTGAGACATTGACAAACAAACTGTAGTATACACTGCTTTCATTTCTTGAAAAATTCCAAACAACTCATATCAATTGTCATTGTTTCTATTAGTTTATTATGAAGCTTACCATTGAATTTCCTATTTTTCAAAATTCGATATTAATAATAATATTATTATAATTTGTATTGTATTATCAATGGATAGATGAATAAAATGGAATTTTAGTCCACTTTCTCATCTATTTCTTATCTGAAAGAGTTTTTTTTTCACTTTTCCTCTAATTCTATAATTTTCTACATTTTAATGCGGTCTTCTATTTTTTTCTTTCCTTCTTATCTCTTTGATTTCATAAATTAGCCGTTCAGCACCAAATATTTCAAAAGACATTTTGAGAGAAATGAGAAAAAAGATAAAATTATACAAAAGATGACTATTCCGTTTTGTGAAAAGCAACACAAATTTGAAAACGAATGTACACCAGCTGGTCTGATGTTTGATCTTGCCAGACCAGAAAAAAATTTGTGGTCTGGCCTGAAACGCAATTCTCCTATCTTCCAATGTTTTCTCTGGCCGTAGTGATTTGGTTCCAAATTTGGAATGGTGGCCGCGCTAGTGTACCTTTAACATTGAAAGTATACAGCTGTGGTCTGGCTCTGGTCTTGCGTTTGGTCTGACTAGTGCGCGTTACTTCATGTGATCTCCATTTGATCACGTATAATTCCGTGTTTCTCTGGCTGCAAGTTAGTCTCGTCTGAGTCGTAGCAGTGCGCGTTCAGCCTTACCTCGTGTACAGTTGAGCAAAAATTTCTTGGCATCAGCCAGAACTAATGTGACCCAACTGATGTCACATTAATCAGTGGATTGGAGCAGCAGTCAATGTTTTTAATGAATTTAATAACACTCAGCTGTAATTTTGGCCCAACTGTACAGGACGCTCAAGTAACAATGACTTTTTTCATACCTAAAAACCAATTTCTAGTGTATGAAGTAGATAACAATCAATAAACCTTATTGGTTGGAAAAGTTTATGCTGAGTGCTGATACTTATTCGAGTACTCTGATTTTTAACTGCTTCAAGATTTATATCCACTCTGTCTTAATGGTTGTCAACTGTAAGGCAGTCGTAAAGCAGATCAAATATTAGATTATTCTATTTCGCGCGCAGACAATATCTATATCTCAATCACAATAACTTGAGACATAGCACAATACGGCCGGCTCGACAGAAAAATTGCACACGCACACATACGCATTGCCAATGCTATTACAAGTCGTGTATTGGTTAAGGTGGCCACCCCATATTTACACGCACGCGTAAGCAAGAGTTTGTTACACTTGTCTCAAGTTATCTTGAATAGGGTATAGTTATTGGTGTTATGCGTCGAAAAAGCCCGCACTGCCGTACCAATTTTCCATTTCAAAGAATAATCCACAGGTGACTCTCCAATTGCGACTGCGAATTACCAACAATCGGTTGGTAAAGACTGTTACTAATGTTAAGCTCCATCAGGACAATCTGGAGCTGTCTTCGAGAGCGAATTAGCATAGCTTGGGTCGTTCTAGTTTCGATGTGCTCTTGCAGAAAGCTCGCCGCCGACTGTCTTGCTAGAGCTGAGAATTGATAAGTCGACCGCCTCAATTTTTGGCACCAGTCATACAACAGCTTTTCGCCGAAGAAACTAATAGTCGAGTCATTCTAGCTCAAAACAGGGGTCAACCTGGAACTAATTGCAACAAAGATGTTTTATGGTGGAAATGGTAGCTGACACCCTCCTATTCAACGTGTAAAAAATCCCACTCTCAACTCGTGTCGGAAAGTTGTTTTTTTGGCCGCCATATTGGAAAATTTTGCTCATTTTTTTGTTTTCTTGGAATAACGTTAAAACGAAGCGTCGGACGAAAAAACTTTCTTAACCTTTTTTTTAGTAAATAAAATTTGCAAGAGAATGGTGGTAGAATCATCTCTTGATCTTCACTAGAAACCGAGTTACGATTTTTCAAAAAATAGGTTAATTTTCAAGAAAAACTATAATTGAGTATTTTCAGTTTTTGCTTGCTCAGATCTTTTGACATATTCCTTCGAGTTGTTCAATTCAATTTATACCGTGCTTGTATTGATATTTTCTCTGATAATAATGTTTTTCAGATCAATTTCTAGCAGATAAGCTACTCACCGACCTGAATTTAGGTTATGTTCAATATTAAGGACCCTTCAAGGATCATAATCCAAGGATACCTCTAACTATTGTAAAAGTCATCGGATCTCAACAAACCATATTTCATTCTTTTCAGCTCATCAAGGCGGTCTAAATTCATATATCATATGTCAAATTTGGTCAAAATTGTGGAAAATAACTTCTGAGAGAATATTGACTTTTCCATCATATACCAGAAAAATCTCTTTTTTTTGCTTACAAATGAGTATATTCTCGAAGTCCTCCGTTAAAAAATGATGAAAATACATTAAAAATGTAGCTAAATTCTTCCTCTTCAATCTCCTATAAATAAGTTTTATGGCATCACGCATTTGAAATAGTTGCATCAACTTAAATGAATGAATGGTGAAATTCAAAACATCTATTTTTTAATGAATTGTCAATCAATCAATAGCCTCTAAATCAAGAATGGAGCAAGAATAAGTCACGTATTTCGGCTCAAATTGTAGAGAAAGATTAGTTCTACATGCTCAATTGTCTCATTGACCTTTTGAATCACTTTGTTCAATTACTATATGATTGAAAAGAGGAATGAGTAGAATTATGGACCATTCTTCACCTTATAAGAACTAATAGTTTTTCCTCCTATTAAACAGATAATTGTAGTAATATTATATGCGAATGACAGATAAAATTGTGTTTTAAAATTGAAGACCAATTACAATTCTTTATCATCTAGGACTTTGAAGATATTCTCATTTGTAAGCAAAAAAAGAGATTTTTCTGGTATATGATGGAAAAGTCAATATTCTCTCAGAAGTTATTTTCCACAATTTTGACCAAATTTGACATATGATATATGAATTTAGACCGCCTTGATGAGCTGAAAAGAATGAAATATGGTTTGTTGAGATCCGATGACTTTTACAATAGTTAGAGGTATCCTTGGATTATGATCCTTGAAGGGTCCTTAATATTGAACATAACCTAAATTCAGGTCGGTGAGTAGCTTATCTGCTAGAAATTGATCTGAAAAACATTATTATCAGAGAAAATATCAATACAAGCACGGTATAAATTGAATTGAACAACTCGAAGGAATATGTCAAAAGATCTGAGCAAGCAAAAACTGAAAATACTCAATTATAGTTTTTCTTGAAAATTAACCTATTTTTTGAAAAATCGTAACTCGGTTTCTAGTGAAGATCAAGAGATGATTCTACCACCATTCTCTTGCAAATTTTATTTACTAAAAAAAGGTTAAGAAAGTTTTTTCGTCCGACGCTTCGTTTTAACGTTATTCCAAGAAAACAAAAAAATGAGCAAAATTTTCCAATATGGCGGCCAAAAAAACAACTTTCCGACACGAGTTGAGAGTGGGATTTTTTACACGTTAAATAGGAGGGTGTCAGCTACCATTTCCACCATAAAACATCTTTGTTGCAATTAGTTCCACCTCCAACCCTAGAATGACTCGACTATAACAGCAGACCCAAGAAAAAAGAAGACATTCTGGCAAGATGGGAAAATTACTCCAGCTCAGTCAATATAAGTTCAAAAATTATAAATTTGGTCTCAAAATTCTAGAAAACATTGTGATCTACAATTCAAGACAAAAGTTATAATTTTCGAACAAATATTGACCGATCTGGAGTCATTGAATGTCTTTTTTGCTTGGACAGACTATACTCTACAAACGTTTGCGCAATCAGCTTTCGCAAGAGGTGGGTAAGCATCTACTACATATTATATTTTGATAAAATATTAAAATGAATCGCATCAAAGAAAAACTAACGTTTTTTCAGATCATACTTTTAGTTTTTCAATCTTGATTGTATAATCCACAGTAATGGTTATCAACATAATCAGGACAATGATGATAATTTAATATTAAAATATTGTGAAGCCTATAGACTACAAATTATGAACCGATCTTCCAATTTAAAAACAAATTATTTTAAATTTTTTTCAATGTTTAGAATATTTGAGGATAGGTTAGACAAGCAGTAGATTGTGGCATCGAGATGGGCTAAAATAATGTAATGGGAGGTGGCCACTCTCAGCAAATTTGGACACCTCTCACTTCAGTTCTTGTGCCAGCTCTTTCCGGTGCGACATGGTAATTAATTAAAGTGAATAGGTGCGACTTTTTACTGCTCGTCTACCTTTTTTGAAACTTTTTCAATTGTCAAAACACCACCAGTTCCAAACCAGAATATTATGTTTTCTTTTGGCTTTCAATCTGATATTTGAAAATACTCTATGCAATTGATAAAATCTATCGGAGTTGCCATACACGTTTTTGTTAACCACTCCTCACATATTCATCTACTGTAAAAATTACAGATGACCAGAAATTATAAAAGAGATACTTTATGAAAACTTTGTTCATCATTTGAGAAAACATCATAATTGAATAATATAACTAACAATTCAATTGAAATTAATAAAAATATTACACTTATACTTGGAAATTGGATAAAATGACACTCACCCTTGAAGAATTAAGAAGATAAAATAAACGAACTAGCTGATTCTGATTCAATATTGCTCTATTATCTCTTCAAATATTACAAACTGAATCTTTAAAAACAGAAAAATATATCATTGAATCACAATATTTTCACCCTTATTCGAGAGTAAAACAAATTACTGAGAATATATAAATAAGTTGTCAAAAAAATATGAAAAGAATATACAATGCTGAGTCCCATATATGAGATGAAAATATTGATGTTGTTTGATGGGAAATTTGAATCATAAAAAATGTTTCCCTGTTTAGTTCTTTATTAGGCTTACAATTTGTCGAGATATTGTGTGATATCAGGCAAGCCTTCTTTCAATCCCTTCCTTTTCCTTGTGTCCTGAAAATGCAAAAAGGAAAAATGTTAGTTTTGAAAACAGAGTTGGTTTTCTATAGTTGACATCTGGTAATGAGGGCAACAGAAAATATAATTGACAAGCGTGAAAAAATCTTGTGTCATCAAAGTTGAATCTGTAAGTAAGTACAAGCAATTTGTTTGCTATAGGCCACCAATTGAAAACCCAATAAATAAAAGTAATGAAAAAGCTTATATCCGATAGCTTCATCAGCAGTTAGCATAACAGCTGAATTAGAGTGGCAAGTGTGACATGGGTAGTAGTTTCTAGTAGTAGATGGCTTTCTGCTATTGGAAGCTAATGCATGTCACACTTGCTATCTATACTCTATTAACGATCACTTGAGACGGAATAAACAAACTTTTCAAGAGTGTATGCGTGTAATGGAAGTTCTTCTTCTATGCGAAACTTCGGCCACAGACCAACAGCTGTAGCCAACCACAGCTCAAGACAACAGTCTTGAGACAATACAAGTCGGACTGTAGCCAATCACAGCTCCAGAAAAGAGTCAGCTGATCGACTGCAGCCAATTTTTTCGCATAGAAGAAGACCTTCCAATACACGCAAAAGGTTTGTTTATTTCGTTTCAAGTGATCATGAATGGACTATAGTAACAGCTACCTAGCAAGCCGCAAATCAAGTTATCAGTTGGTGTGACACAGGCTTTACAAATGTGTTCTCCTATTCGAATAGCTAAACCTTCAATAGATAGTAGCCAACAAACAAAGAACAGTTCAATTTCCCCACAGTGCAAAATACTCTACAGAATAGTGCAGAGCATTGAATTTTATGGGACAGGTAATGCCGGGATTATACGATGCCAATTGGCGTGACATATTGCATTTTGAAAAGTACAGCTGAATAAATGTAATAAAAGCTAAATGGATGTAGTTTCTATTGAATCCTTTGATTTTGAAACCATAATCTTGGCATGGCTGAATGTAAACTCTAATTGACAAAATCAGCTGTTTGAGCCCAGCATCAGTTGTCTCATGACAATTGTTTCGCCAATTGACATAGTATGAACCCGGCATTAAATGCATATAATATAGCATTAGTACAATACAGTAAGTAAAAACTATCACCAACACTTCCAAAATTCTTATTCGCTAAGAATAAAAAAGAAACTAAGAATAAAAAATGTGTGTTCCCCTATTCAGGCAACCAGGAAATTTACTAGTCACCAAAACAAAGAACACTTTAATTTTCCCATTGTGTGCAAAATACTCCACAAGATCAAGTAGAGCATTGAATTAAATGGGAATCATCATAGGCATTTAGTTTCAATATATGTAAAGTTATAATAAATAAAAATACGGTAATAATCTTATGAAGGGCACAAGAAAGAAGATAAAAAGTTATCAGTATGCAGAAAAATACAAAACGAGCTCCAGAAAACAGAATAAATAACGAGAGAAATTTTCTAACATAATATTCAAAATGTTTCGAATTTGAAAAATGTTGTAATTCATCTTTTGCTATTCGCAAGTGAACATAAGGATAGAGGTCCTGTGATAGCTTTCAATGAACTACTTTTTCATTTCCTCCATGAGTACTGCTATTCTATCATTATCGAGTAAAAGCTAAAATAACACCCAATCGACTCAAAAATTGCTCATTGTACAGGAGATGATGAGAATACTGTCAATCACAGTTACGATTTGATGTTATCTATGAATAAAGTTTTAGAACCATTATTACTCAACCACAATAATTCATTGAGCAAGAAAATAAAGTTGAAGTTCATCTTGTGCTACTCCCAAGCAGACATAAAGATAGAGGTCCTGGGGTAGCTATAAATGAGCTTCTTTCATCTACTCCATAAGTACTGCCATTCTATCATTATCAACTACAAGTTGAGAACAACTATAAGCCAATTCAAAAATGGCTCATTGTACAGGAGATACATCCAAAACATGAAGTAATGGAAGAAATAGTAATAAATATTGGTACTTATATGACAGGAGAAAAACCAAGAGTATCAATTGACCAAACAATCAGTCTGAGAAAAAAGAGGTTAGAGGAAGTCAATTTTCCAGAAGGAAAATTGGATTATTGTGATTGAGGGAGAGTGGAATTGATGTTTTCTATTTCTCTAGACGCTTAGAGCAAAACAGAGGCCCATTTTACAATTAGTTGTTCACTTGTGTAGTTGTGAAGGTTCAATAGTGGTTGAACAAAAATTTCAGTTCAAACTGACTTGAATGAAGATATCTTGATTCAACTTTGAATCAATTTATATTTTGTTTCAACAGGAAATGAGAGTAGGGATCATAATGAATCTTTAAAAAAAATCATGGGAGGACGTATCCTCTGACAAACCGATGTTGGTTTGTGAATACCGAGTAATTCATTAATGAATTAAGTACTCCATTATTTCGCTTTTGAATTCATTAACTTAGAAGGATCAACGGTATAGTTTTATAAATTGAAATGGTACCCAAAACCGAAGAGGTCTAAAATATATAAATTTTCTATTATCCTATAAATCGTCAATCTGTACATTATGACATAATGTACATACAGTTTATGTTCATTGTTGACGTGAAAATCGTAAAGGGACAGATAAGAACAAAAATATTTGTAGGATTAATAACTAGTAAAGGCGAAGCCTCTTCACCTTCTCACAAATAATTTGTAATTTGATTATGTCCACTTATCAATGAATAAATCAAAATACCGGTAGTTGGGGGCTACTTTGGTAAGTTTTCCTAGTTTTCAATGAATATATGAGATACGAATCAGCCAATCTCAGATATAACCACCACAAAAGATAGCTACACTTTTTTGGCTATATAATACAATGTCCACGAAAAATAAGTATGAAGGTATAATCTAATTATGAAACATAATGTATGTCGAAGTCACAAGAAGCAATGCGGGGTAACTTTGGGACAAGTTGATTCTTCTTCTCAAATTGTATGTAAATTGATAAGAACAAAAATATAGCCTATGAAATCAATAATTTCGATTTCAATTAATCGTTATCTACTCAAATAATCAGTGAAAGTTAGGACTCAAAAATTTGAGAATCGAATGAATTGGTTTCAAGCATGTTACTAATGACAATTGGCTTCTTACACCTCAGGATACTTGCATACGTCCCTATAGAAATTAAAACTGATAAAAAATGCATAGTTTCATACATTGGGTAGAACAATGTAGCCTATAAAATTATTAATTTCGACTTCAATTAATCGTTATCTACTCAAATAATCAGTGAAAGTTGGGAAACAAGGATTTATTACATTAAAGAACAATTACAAAATTTGAGAATCGACTGAATTAGTTTTAAGCATGTTTCAAAGGACAATTGGTTTTTTACACCCCAGGATAAGCATAGGTAAGTAATTTTACTTGCATTCGTCCCTATAGAAATTAAAAGTGATCAAAATGCATAGTTTTATATATTGGAGGTCTTCAATTAGAAAAAAAACATAACAGTATACAAAATTTCTCATTTGCTCAATGAATTTATCAGGAAAAGCAATTCTACTGAAAGCTTGGTTATAACTATAAAATGAGAACAGAATATTTTTTCAAGTTTTTCTAACGCTAGATTGAAGTCAACAAATATATGAATAGATCGTAATAAGTATATAATCTACCATAAAATGATCGATGGACAATGGAAATCTAACAGATTTTCCACATTGAAAATATGAGTATTTCAAAGAATAGCTGAAACCGCCATTTTGTTTCACCCATAACTTCTCAGAAGAACTTGGTCAATAGATAGCAGTACACCTAGAGAAACTGTTCTGACCGTTTTCAGACTCGTAGAAAGCATAAAAATGGTGTAGTAACTGAAAGAGTTGATAAGAGGCCACGGTCCCAAAGTTACCCTGCGTGTCACAAAGTAACCCCCACTTATGTTACTGAATACGTTCCAGGAAAACGTTAATAGCAATTCATGTATTAAGAGCGTAATGCGCGACTTTATCGCTCGCGCGAAACAGTTTGCAAGAGCGATAAAGAAGCATTACGCGCGAATTACATACAAAAATTTTTCTACAACTGCACATAATTAACCTGTTGAACTAATATGATTTGTCAAATAGCCTACTGTAAACTATTGTTAAATTTCTCTGACGATTATTGTAATAAAATGAATCGAACCAGTTAAACTCGAAAATTATAATATATTTTTTAATATGATAAAATGTTTCAATTATACTAAAGAAAAAAACAATTCTATGAACTGCAAAAAAATCAGCCGGGCATCAGATTCGAACCTGATACCGTCGCAGTCAAAGGTAAAGAACGCCGCCTTAGCCACCGCGGCCATTGGATCCTTACAGAAGAGGGCGGAAATTTAGTTACATGAATTTCCATCTTTTTTGTTTCACTGACTGAAGCTTATCACAACACAGCTGATTAGCGAGCGTACAGTAGATCTCCTGCTCATGCGCCGTTGCTTAGCGAGCGAAAAAGTAGATTCTCCTCGGAAATGGGCGATTTTACGAGAATTCAGTATGTAAAATCTTGTTTTACGCACAGTTGTAGAAAAAAATATAGTAAATGAATAGAGTAGAGACCGAAAATTTTTTCTTCAAGAAGTAAAGAAGTACAAAATTTACCTGGACAACATTGTATGGGCGAGTTCCGTTGTCGAGTGGGTCTCCGGGCAGCTGCTGCCAGTGATCGAAGACACACTGAGGGAAGGCCTGGCCTCCGGTGTTGCTGCGCAGGTCGGCGGTGAAGCCAAACGACTCGTTGACGGGCAGGTATGCCTTGACGACGAACATGGGTGTGCCGGCCACTTGCATTTCCTCGAACACGTGACCACGACGTCTGTTGAGCACACCGTAGATGCCTCCGACGGCCACCTCGGGACACTGGATCTCGCACAGGTAGACGGGCTCCATGAGACGTGGCGCCGCCGTCAGGTAGGACGCGTACAGGCATCGACGCGTCGTCGGGATGATCTGGCCACCTCCTCTGTGGATGGCGTCAGCGTGCAACGTCACGTCGTAGATGTTGAAGCGCACAGCGCGCATGTTTTCTTCTGACAAAACTCCCTGGAACAAAGCAATCATCAATGAAAAAAATCTTGCAACAGAGTTATCTAAAATGAATATCGAAAATGACACTGGATTTTTTCAACTATGTCGTTAAACTCAATTAATTTTTATTCACAATAACATGAGGGTACTACTAGGTCTAATAAGACCCATTGCATAAAATATCAAGAGTGAGACGAAACAAGAGGGATGACGAGGAATGTTTCTTCAATCAATGGACACAAGCATTAAACGGAAGAAAGCAATATTTAATTTTAAATATTCGTAACCTGAATGTGGATGAAGGTTATAAAATAGAATTAATATCAAGGTATTTTAAAATTAATGCGATCTAAGTAAGAGATCCTTAAATGAGATTTTCGTTGAATCAAATTTGCACCGCAAAAGCAATTCTTGACATTTCCAGAATTTATTACGGCATATTAATAGCATCTACAATATTAATCCAGGCATTTTAGGATTTAACCTCCAAATGAGAGCGGCTAAGCTGAAAATTGGCACAATCCAGTATAATGCCATTCTAAATAAGGATTCAAAAGTCGACACCTGTATCATGTCCGCTAACTTTTTTATTCGAGGTCAAAGATCACGAAAATCGGTTTTTTGCGAATAACTTGTTTCCTGTCTAAGTTATGTTTTTAGATGTTATTATAAAAATTGTAGAGCTCAGAAATCCCTACAAAATTGGTTATATGCATTTTTATCGAAAAACTGAAGGTATCCGAGATACGGCGCGGAGCCCTCTCTATCAAGGGGGGAGCACGCACTCTATCAAGGGATAATGCCGCATGAACTATGAAGTGGAATGTTCGATTCGCTATATTATGTTGATAGTGCAATCAGATACTATTGTAGTCAACAAATTGATTAAAGAAGACTCTTCTTATACAATTTACCCAGAATTTTAAAATTATAAATATTGAAATTAATTTAAATTATCGGAAATATAGCTGATTATCGGAAATAAGTAATCAAGACCCTGCGAAGATTCAACAACAGGTTATAAGGGTCATTTTAAATCTGAATCAATACCTTATGGCTTATTCCTTGAAAAGCCACTTTCTAGCTTTAGTATAATTATGTTACATTCCGCAAAATGTTTGTTTGTGGAATTAACAATATGCCTACTGAGCTGCGTGGAATTGCGAGTGTTGATATTGATGACGGATACATTGAATATTTGAAAATTTTGGTAACTGTGACTGTGCATATGTAACACTACGCATTACTATACTATTACTATTATACAGTTAATACTATTAATACAGGAATTCGATTGTCTATCCAGATAGGCCTAAATATGATTTTTATTGCAGCTAAAAAAGGAATCAAGAGGATTCTCATACCGGACTCGCCCCGTAGAAAGAGTTTTGTTGTTTCACTGGCGGCTCGAGCCTAAGAAACATGTAAAGTGCTCGTATACACTAATTCGAATACACTAGTTTGCGAAAAGCAGAAAACGAGGAGATCGGTGAAAACTTGGCAGATCGGTGGAAAATCGGATTCATTGTGAGCACGATGTGGTAGCTGCCATAGCAAAATATAACTTGGATTGTTTAAAAAATGTTACAACAAAAGTGACACAATCACAAAAAAATAAAAGTGAGTTTATCACATGACACCAAAATAACGATAAAAGTTGGATCATTAACACTTTTTTCTTTCTTTCAATCCTCATTTTATGAAATTCTTGGTATGAGAATGAAGTAAGCATCAAGCTGAATAATGTTTACGAATAGAAAAAAAATATCAGGCAGGACATTCGATTTGTTGTTGTTGATGCCACGACTTTTTCTCACATCAGTAAAATTTTTCACAAAATTTATTGTAAATAATTAAAAAGGTTTGTTACATTTTAAGCGGGGAGTAATCATGATGAAAAAAAGGAAACAAGGATATCTTGGGAAGGGAATGCACAGCTTCAAAGCAATACTATATGCCTTTACAAAGATGAGTACGGTACTTTTTTTTGTCACCACTACCACTATTATATACTTATACAGTACTTATTCTCGGTTTCTCTTCATTGCATATGTACGGTTCAAGAAAACTTATAGAAATATTATTGAGTTTTTCTGCTAGATATAGCGACACTGAAAAATGAACGTTCAGCCATTCTCCACACGAAAATTCATATTCTACTGTCTGAGTCAGGGGAATCTCTAGTATTTATTTATTTAGCGTATGGCTTTTAATAGTGGGGAGACCCAAGGGTTGTTCCACTTCGCCAGATAACCTCATTTTCCACAAATGGAGACATGAGTTATAGTTATTTTAAAAAGTTCATTTGAAAACGTAATTTTTGATTTCAAAGCATTGTTGACTACTAAAACTAAAGCACTTCACAAAATCACTACACCATAGCCGAAAATATTGAATTTTTTACTAAAAATTTAGAGCACAAAAATTAGAAACATTTAAATTTTGTCATGGCAACCAGGGGAATCTCTAGTGCAATACCTATGTAGCAAATATTAATATTTATAGTCCTGATGGACACTATACTATCCACATACTGCGATTATGAGAATAATGTGAATAGAATAACTCCAGAATCAACTCTCATTACTGAGGGAAGAGTGAGAAAATCTACATCAAATCAAAGTACCAAAGAAATGGCAGGAAAGGTTTTCCTGATTTGAGATTAAAACAATTACTACCTTGAGACTCGACTGAGCGAATTCAATTCCAAAATTTTGAAGTTGTGGATAATTTGTAAAAAAAGAGTTTTCTATAATCAATTTATTAACTACAATAGTATCTGATTGTACTATCAACATAAAATAGCGAATCGAACATTCTACTTCATAGTTCATGAGACATTATCCCTTGATAAAGTGCGCGCTCCACCCTCTCCGCGCCGTATCTCCGAAACCTTGAATTTTTCGATAAAAATGCATATAAACAATCTTGTAGGGATGCTTGAGCACTACAATTTTCATAATAACATCTAAATACATAACTTGATCAGGAAACAAGTTATTCGCGGAAAACTGATTTTCGTGATCTTTGACCTCAAATAAAAAAGTTAGCGGACATGATACAGGTGTCGACTTTTGTATCCTTATTTAGAATGGCATTATAGTGAACTGTGCCAATTTTCAGCTTAGCCGCTCTCATTGGGAGGTTCCACCTTTTTTTCGTCTAAAATGCCTGGACTATATTATTTAGAAAACTTGAATAGGAAAGAGTAACACACCTCCTTTGAGGCCCACTGGAATCCAGCAACAACGGAATCCTTGATTTCGTTCAAGTACTGTACTCCCTTTGTGCAATCAATGAGCAGATTGGGGCCTGTTCCATCGGGTCCAAACGACCAGATTTTCCTGGCCTCAGTTACGTCCATATCGTATTTCTCACTCAAATATCTGGCTCTGCTCTTGAAGTCGTCTCTTGCATTGACATCTCCCTGGAAAATATTAGAGCACATGGAAATTAGAATTCATCAAGCTCATGGGAAGCTGAATGCAATATTGCTGTGCCAAACTTCGAAAGTTGAAATTGGTGGTGACATTCATCTCGATTAGGAGAAGAGAGACAAATGCTTAAAAGTATCAAACAACAATGATAAAAAATATAATTGTAAATATCGCAACACCATACTACTGTATATCATAAAGTTGAGAATTTATCATTTGTGTAGGTAGGACATTAGTTAAATGGTCTACTGGAACTGACTAATTAGATCAGAAATGCTCCCCATAACGTTGAATACAACTAAAACAAAACATCAACTCGAAATAATTGGAGACGTATACGTATCCATCATAAATATGAACATCAAAATTTATTTGAATACTTGACTCATTTTTATTTTCAGTGATAAGTTGAAGTGTTTTGCAAATTCAGTATTTCAACTATAGTAGGGAATCAGTCACTCACTAATGAAAAGTTTACTCACATTATCGATGTCCTCGGCTAGACCATCAGGCAGAGGAGCAGCCTTCATGAATAGACGATTGTGCTTGTTGGGAGACTTGGAAAGACACATCTGGTCAGACTCTTCACTAACTGTTTCACGGTAAGAGACAACTGGATCTGATTTCTTGATGGGAATGCAGGCGTGGTCTTCTTCCAAATCCTTCAGACAGATTTCCAAATGCAGTTCTCCTGCTCCGGCAATAATGTGTTCACCAGATTCTTCAATGATACATTGTACCATAGGATCTGACTTTGCCAAACGCTTCAGACCTGCGAATTAGAATAAAAATAAGAATGCTTTCTAAGTAATTGACAATTTTACACACATTAAAATTGATTTAATTATAGCCATTGATATATAATAACTCAAATTTATTGAATGAAACACAAAAATAAAAACAATGAAATCAAACGATAGGATTAGGTATAATAAAAATTAAAAAAAAAATCGACTGTGAATCCTTCAAAACAATACGTGAATCCAAAAAAGAAAGAAAGACAAGCTTCTAAGTTATTATCTGAAAAGAGGAAGTCAGAAAATGAGGAATGTCTGATGCCCGGTTCTTCCAAGCACACTCAAATTTGAGGGACCCTCAAGTTTACTTTACTACACTAAACTTTACTACATTACGCATTTGAGATAGTTACATCGACTTAAAAACATACTGGTATTCCATTCATTCATTTTTCAATGGTTTGTCTGGTAATCAATGATCTCCAAATCAAGTTTGTATATGTTGAAAACGTTCATGAGAGGATTGAACATGTAGAAAAAATTATTGCCTACAATTTGAGCCTAAAAACATGTTTTTATCTTTAATTAAATATCTTTTAAATATATTTTATATCGTTTTTATCTTTTATCTAAAATTTATTTACAGTCTAATGATCGCCTGACAAGCCTTTGAAAAATGAATAAATGGAATACCAGTATGTTTTCAAGTCGATGTAACTATCTTAAATGCGTGATGCCAAAAAAGTTATTTAAAGGAGATTGAAGAGGAAGAATTTATCTACATTTTCATGTCGATTTCAATTTTTTATCTTAAAGGGTTCAGAAGATATACTCATTTATAAGCAAAAAATGACATTTTTTGGTATATGAAGAAAAAGTCAATTTTGCCTCAGCAATGAATTTCGTCATTTTGACCGAATTCAACATATGATATATGGATTGAAACCGCCTTGATGAGCTGAGAAGAATGAGCTATGAATTGTTGAGATCAGATGACTTTAACAATAGTTAGAGGTTTCCTTAGATTGAGATCCTTGAAGGGTCCTTTCTATTGAACATAACCAAAATTCAGGTCGGTTAGTTGCTTATCTGCAGGAAATTGATCTGGAATACATTATTACCAAATAAGATCTCAATACAAGCACGTATACATTTTTTGGATACCTTTTTCCCCATAATTAGGGGTTTTTGAGATACAAGGATATCTTTTTACTGCCCTAGTTCAAGAACTATACAAGATAGAGAGGTCTACTTGATCAAAAATTGTAGAGGACAAAATTATCCCTAGAGGGATTTTGATTCACACGATTTAAATGAATACGTCAGATCTGAGCAAGAAAAAACTAAAAATACTCAAATTCTCATCTTTCTTGAACATTAGCCTCTTTTTTGAAAAATCATAACTTCGTTTCTAATAATGATAGAGACATGAATCTGGTACCATTCTCTTGGAAATTTAATTTACTAAAAAAAGATAAGAACGATTTTTTTCGTCCGACGCTTCGTTTTGACGGAAATCGTGGTAGACTAGAAATGGAACCGAAATTTTGGCCGCCATCTTGAATTGCAAAAAATGCTCAACTTTTACACCTTAGCATCACTCTGATTCGGAATCTACACATCAAAATCTATCATAATCGATCAAAAAATCAACGACATACCACAAAAAAAGGTTACCCCCATTGGCACCCAGACTATATCCATACTCAACAAAACCTAAATTCATACAGTAATTAAAAAAAAATGTTGTAGACTACTTGTTCCAATTTTCCTCTACTATTCCCAACGAGCATAAAGATAGAGGCCCAGAAACAGCATAAAGGTCAACTGATTATGATCTACTCCATGAGCACTGTCATTCAGTCACAGCCAAAATAATGCAACAAGTTACAAATTTAGCTCCCAAATGACGCTTTGTGCAGGAGATAAATGCTAATTAAAAAAAGTCGACAAATACACGTTGTACGGTACTCATCTGCATGACCTATGGACCAGCATAATATGAATCATTCAATTCAACTTCCATTTCCACACTTTTTCTACCTGCTGCACAGCATGCTAGAGATCCCAACGAAAGAACTGGCGTGTAAATCAGCTGACCAGACTTTCTTGTTTCTCCAACTCTATTATTGAATTTATAATTCCTCCATTTCCTGTACAATCCAATTAATTTTTCAAATCGCAATCACCTAATAATAATAATACCGTGTGACTGGGTGTCAGTCACAATCTAAGGTCTGGTGTCAGAAATTACATCTTTTCAATATTTTCTCAAGTATTTGTGGATGAAGTTTTCATTTGTCCTCATATGTTTGATGGATCACTTATTTGAAATTTGAAGAAAGAAACAGAATAGGCCTACCTTCTACAAGCTTGGGCAAATCAGCGGGGTTCTTGGGCTCGACAGCAACTCTGACGACGGGTGACACACTGAACTTCATGACACGCATGTTGTGAGCATCCTTGAAGGTGGTGATTGTTCCGGTCTTGACGAGGAACTGGTCAACACCGACCAGACCGCAAATGTTTCCACTGGGCACATCTTCAATGGCCTCCACATAACGACCCATCATCAGAATAGTTCTCTGGATGGCCTTCTCATACAGGTCCTCCTTCTTTCCGGGCGTGAAGTTCGGTCCCATGATTCTGGCCTTCATTCCGGTGGCTACCTTTCCGGAGAAGACACGACCGAAGGCGTAGAAACGGCCCTTGTCGGATGTGGGCACCATCTTAGAGATGTACATCATGAGTGGTGCGTTGGGGTCGCAGTTCTTGACACCAATGGCGGCCTCATCGTCATGAGGTCCCTCGTACAGCATCTCCATTCTGTACTTCTGGGCGACAACGGGCGATGGCAAGTGGATGGCTATCATCTGAAGCAGGGCTTCACCAGCTGGCAACCAAGTTCTCATCACCACCTTCAACAGCTGCTTTCCGTCCTTCTCTCTGTCCTCCGGCTTCAATTCGATTCCCAGTTTCTGCAGAAGTACTGCAGCTTCTTCTTTCTTGTAGTTCATGATGCAGTCAAAGACCTGTCGGAAAAGTCAATTCAATAGTTGAGAGAAGTTCTTATCCAATTGGTCTAATTTCAAAAAGAAGAGTCCTCTGGTCAACGAGACTCAATAGTTGAGAACAGTCTGGATGACTATTACATTCGCCGCGTTCAATCACAGCATTCGTTCATAATAAAATGTCCACAACATCAAAATCGACAACAAATTTCAGACAAATTAAGAATCGCTTAACCTAATGAAAAATAAGTTGGAAAATAATGCTACTTCAATAAAATAATTCCAAGTCCCATCATAATCAACTGTACACTAATTGATGAATGTGGATAGGATCAATATTGTAATTCGAAAAATATTACAAGAAATTACAGTAGCAAAATTTACAAGTTGTAATCTATCTATGATAAAAAGATCTGATCAGTGATTCAGATGGCCGTTCTATTATTCTATCAAAGGAATTCAGAACAGGTCTGTGAAGAACAATCATCATTAAAACTGATCTGTGACTATTCAACGAAATACTACTATTGATTCTATTCAACATAGATCTGACCAAATGTTCAAACAACTAGATTAGATTAGGAGTTATCAAATTATACGGTAAAATAGAAACGATTCGTACCTTGTAGATAGGGTCCAAGACGTACATGTTGAATGAACGCTTGTTCTCATCTTCCTTCTGCTTTGCCCACTTCTTTGTCTTGGGGTTGAAAAAGTTCTCTCCCCACAATCTGAAAGAAACATCGAGCTTCAAATAAGCAACTTGAAACCCCTCAGCGAGAATCTACAAGGTCGAATTCGTCAATAATAACTAGAATTTACTGGATTCTATCACGAATCTTCAACAGTACTCATTCTGTGTCTCTGTTTATTCACTATGTGAAAATTTCATTATATATTTTTTCTTCAATGAAATAAAGAAATAAAAATTTTATTAGAGATATTAACATTGTCAAGAGTAAAAATAGAAACTGACAAAAACTGAATACTTTTTAATATAAAAGAAATGAAACAAATAAATATGAACTGCTTTTGGGGATAAAAAGCTATCAACTTTTTAATAGACTTGACCTCATGTCAGTGCTGATATCATTATGATGACCTTCAAGGAAGAAATTTTGATTTTTTGCTGATTTAGTTTCCATGATTGAATCGCAACAACATGCATAATACATTGCAAAGCATAAGAACTTTAGAAAAATATAACTCAACACTGATTACAGATGGCTTATCTATTATTCTATTAAAATAATTCAGAACAGGTCTGTGGAGTAGAGTCATCACTAACACAAATTTCACCATCATACAAAGCAAAAAATTAATTTTTTTCTTCAATTGAAAGTAATAACGAATCATTCAGGAAAAATGAATGTATAAAATTATTCAGGAGAAGGGAGCACATTACATTTCAAATTATATTGATTCATCAGTGATTCAGATGGCCGTTCTATTAATCTATCAAAGAAATTCAGAACAGGTCTGTGAAGAACAATCATCACTAACACTGATTTCACAATCATGCCAAACAAAAGATTTTCTCAGTTGAAATTTGTTTTTCTTTTTATAAAAAAATATGCATAGATCATTCAGAAGAAGGCAGCACTTAACATTCACATTATATAGATTAATCAGTGATTCAGATGGCCGTTCTATCAATCTATCAAAGAAATTCAGAACAGGTCTGTGAAGAACAATCATCATTAACACTAACCAAGATCATTAAGTACAAAGAGGCTTCTTGTTGGACAGCAGTTTGGGAAGTGCTTATTTTTAAATTTCTGTGATATGCATGTTTGACTTTTATCTTCTGACAGCTTGGTAAGAGCATCTGTTTTCTTTGTGTGTTTTAAGCCGCGTATCGACAGTCCGAGGCATGTGCCACGAATGCCTCGCAGTACAGTCTGGTGACGCAAAAAAAGTCTAAACTCATGGCTGAGGCATATGTGTGAATATAATCTGCAATTATCAAAAATAATTATAATCATAGTATAGTATATAGTATAAAATTATAATAAAAATAATTATAATAAAAAATCTGCATTTTTTGTAACAAAAAATGCGAGCACGTGAACAAATTGACTAGCGCCATCAAGCGGGAGACAAAGCAACTAAGCTCTGACAATTGATATTTTGGACTTTGGAGGTTAGTTTGTGCTCAATTAGTAGATAAAAATTCAAGGCAATGCTTATTATTGCCTATTAGAACCTTCTGCACCCAAATAGAATTCTTAATCACAAAAATGCATAGGAATGTGGTACAATTTTGAGGTTAGTTTGTGGAATTGTTCGTTGTGCGTTGCGAGGCAACAGGCACTGCTCGCTGCGAATTGTGTGCAGCGTTTGCCTCGCTGCTAGCAAACCCGGTATCGACAGTCCGAGGCATGTGCCACACTGTCGATAGTCCGTGGACTGTCGATACGCGGTAGATAGTATACTAGTAGTAGTACTCTTTTTTTGTGTCAACAGACTGTACAGCGAGGCATTCGTAGCACATGCCTCGGACTGTCGATACGCGGCTTTATGCTTTTTTTGTGATCTCTGTTTTGTGCTTTGGCCCACTTGGCCTTTTTTTTACGTGTCCCTGGGGGTTCATTGCCCACCTTATGGACTTCATAATACATACATTACATAAATTGAGAAGCAAATTTTGTTTTGAGAATTATTTGAAACATCGAAAGAAGGAAGCTCATAAAAAATCATCAATGATATAGTGATTCAGATGGCCGTTCTATTATTCTATCAAAGGAATTCAGAACAGGTCTGTGAAGAACAATCATCATTAACACTGCATTCACCAGCACGCCAACAAGAAATATTTATCAAGGGAAGCTCAAGTGGTTTTGACATGATTTTCAACATCTCAGGAAACAAAGCAGAGCAAAAAAACGTGGATTAAAAGAACAATAAATCAGTGGTTCAGATGGCCGTTCTATTAATCTATCAAGAGAAATTCAGAACAGGTCTGTGAAGAACAATCATCATTAACACTGATTATTCCTTTTACAATTCGATCTTTAATGAATTATATATGACAAATAAGCTGACTAGTACTCATTCAGCATACTACTATTAATATTCCATTAATACTGATAGTATTTCAGATTGATATATTATGTATCATCAATTGATTCAGAACAGGTCTGTGAAAAAAATAATCATCATCAATACGTATTTCAAATTCAATATGAATGTTATTGGAAATAGTCTCAAGTGTTCTCATTGGTGAAACAGTATTTGATGAGAAAGAAATGCATAATTAGTATAATCAAAGATATGATAATTTAAAAACAAGAAGATCAATCAGTGATTCAGATTATCTATTAATGTATTTAGTTCTATTAATCTATCGAAGAAATTCAGAACAGGTCTGTGAAGAACAATCATCATTAACACACATTTTTCTTCTGTTTTTGTTGAGTGGGCTTTTTTCATTAAAAATATAATTTTTTATACTGAGACTTTCAAATATAATTTCGGCACAAAGCTTTTTTAATTCTACATTTCTTTTTAATAATTTACAGCAAGGATCACACCAAAATACGTATCAGGACTATGTACGAATAACGAGTCATAATGGTGATTATTCCCAAGACAGAAATTTTATCTCACCTGTTCATGAGCTTGACAACATCGATCTTGAATTTCTCGGCATACATTTCAGCGAACTGTTTCAGGGTGAAAGCCCATCCGTGGAGACCGGATCCGAAACCAACACTTCCCTTGCTGGGGTCAACCTGAAGCAGAAAACCAGTCAAGCTTTTAAAATCAAGCTTCAAGATAATTCAGTAATAGATATGAGTGATTAGATGTAGAACTTCAGATTAATTTGGTCATAACTTTAAATGTAACTCAGAAAACATTTCAAAAGAAAAAATGTCAATGTTTGAATTTGCGAGAAATTTCAACACACAAGCAGTTCAGATGAAAAATGACCGTTTGAGCGACAAGCACCAAGATCTAGAATCATAGATGACGATGATGATCAAACGTATTTAGATAAACGCTTTGCATAATCCAAAAATGATATCTCTAGGATGACTAAGAGAAAACGAAGTAGTTCATGACAAGAAAAGTGTGATTCTCACCCGCACTTCACCCATGGGACCTGAGTCATCGCTGTAGGTGGCAATGATAACGTTCACGTTTTCCACGATTCTCTGGAAGGTCTGGTAAAGATCCTCAGATTCCAACTGCAGTTCAAGCAGAGCACGGTCCATCTTGTTCATGAAAAGCACAGGCTTTATTCTTTCGGCGATGGCTTGTCTCAGCACGGTCTCGGTCTGCACGCACACACCTGTCAACAATAACATTTCATTGATGAAATAGAGAAAATCAATTGACGATTTCAATTTAGTGACAAATGATTCAATTCAAATGGACGAGGAATAACAACATGATTAAAAACGCACATCTCTTATTAAAATTCAGTCTACAAAAAATCACTCTCAAGCCAGTAAAATAGAACTCTGTAATTGATAGGTCTAAGTAGAAAAGTTAGTATAGTCTGTCCAAGCAAAGAAGACCCTCTTGCAAGATGAGAATGACTCAAACTCGGTCAATATTGGTTATAAAATTATCAATTTCATCTCAAATCGTAGGAAACAATTCGATCTACTACAGTTGAATTATGGTTTCACTGAGATTGAAATCCCATTTTTATTGTTATAAGTTACACTAGTTTCATAAAATAACTTTTTTTCAGTTGCATCTTACCAGAGGGTCTTGTTTGCTTGGACAGACTACATAATACATATTACATTAATATGGATATCGAGTGGTAATAAGTTTAGGAATAGTAACTAACCAGAGACACAGTCAACAACGACAAGAGCACCATCGGTGACACGTAGGGCAGCAGTGACTTCACTTGAGAAATCAACGTGTCCGGGTGAATCGATCAAGTTGATAAGGAAACCCTTCTCACCCTTGTCACGCTGGTCTGGGTTGGTGATGAAAACCAAATCTTTGTCTTCAAGCTCAAAGTACATAGAGATGGCCCTGCAAAAGTAATTGAAAGCATATTACCAATCAACCAGTGATATAATATTATCTATCCAATCCAAAACCACAACTTTATTGATGATTATAGTATTATAACTATAGTTTAGTCTACTCTAGTCTAGTTTAGATTTACTGAGTGAGGTTCTCTTGAAAGAGTGCATTTGAATAAATTATAAAAGCCTGCAAAGATACTGGAACTCGGTCAACTAACTTGCGAAGATCATTTTCGAACTCCATCCAAAAAGTACCAATTCTGGCCACATAAAAGATTTCTTACTATGAGTAAAAATTCGAAATGATCCCTTAAAATGAGTTCTAAACCCGCTTGAGGCTCAGCTCATGACTCGAAGTATCTTGCATATAAGTTTGAGCCAAAATGGCGCCCAAAGTAAAAAGTACAAAAATTCAATTTTCAAGAATGTTGTCCCATAAATTAATAATTGATATTCAGACTCAACAAAAACTCAATTCGTACAGTAGATTGAAAAAAAAAGTAGGCTACTTGTTCCAATTTCCCTCTACTGTTCCCAACGAGCATAGAGATAGAGGCCCAGAAACAGCATAAAGGTAAACTGATTATGATCTACTCCATGAGCACTGTCATTCAGTCACAGCCAAAATAATGCAACAAGTTACAAATTCAGCTCCCAAATGACGCTTTGTGCAGGAGATTTAATGCTAATTTGAAGAAGTCGACAAGTACACGTTGTAAAGTACTTATCTGTATGATATATGGTCTCTAGCATCAGTTGAATAATTCAAATTGGCTACAATGTCCACACTTTTTTATCTGCTGCATAGCATTCCAGAGTTCCAGTCAAAAGAACTGATGCGTAAATCAGCTGACTAGACCAACACTTTCTTGATATCTTTATTTTTTCTCTAACATCATCAATATAATATTTCAATATTTCGGCGTAGCATAAGCAGTTTATTGGAAAACGTGATTCACCAGTCACCAGTTTGTTTGTTGGGAACTCTACAAATAAAGAAATAATCGAGCATAAGTAGCATGCTATGCATAATGCAGCACACAGAAATCAAGTGTGGACATGGAGAGAATGGTAAATGGTTCACACATAAAGCTTAGTAAGTATGTTTATTATGCAAGGTATGTGTTCGACCCAGCGTCTATTTTGTTTTCAACTTTTCAAAGTTGTAATTGTATTGAGAATGTTGTTTCAAGAACGTACGTTGATTTGATGGTAATGCAACGCTCCTGCTCGTCCTTCCTGGTGTCAGTGAAACGAGTCTCGCCAGCCTTGGCGCTGGCAATGATTCCTGCCTTGGATACGAGGGAGTCGGTCAGAGTGGACTTGCCGTGATCGACGTGGGCGATGACGGACATGTTACGGATGTTCCGCTTCTTGTCCATCATCACACGGATCTCGTCTACGGTAAAATTGACCTGTAAAACAAGCATCAACAATTAGTTTGTCACCATGCGAAACAATAAATTAAAGAATCAATAGATCACATTTAAGATCCCAGATCACTTTAGATCACATTCAAATACCATGAAATTCAAGATCAACATTTATATATTTTTAACGAGTAGTCTAATTCTTATTTTTGCAAAAAAAGAATAATAAAAATTGAATGTTTCGAAAATGTGAATCTATCAACTACCCCGCATACGCCTCACTCACACTTTTTGATTGAAAGTTGCCATCAGTTTTAGCAAAACAGCTGATTTACACCCTATTTCTTTCAACTAGCAAGATTTCAATGGTCAGGAATGGTACAGCCATAGGCTAAGTGACAGCTACCGGTACCTTACTAGCTGCTGGTAAAGTGATTTATTGTGATGTTTGACATAGACTCAACAGTAGTTGAATGCACGTATACAAAGAAATAGACCTTTGAGGCACGACCTCTTCTCGTGTTGGGTTCTAATATGAGTTGTAATTACATAAAAGCACAATAATTGTGCATTACATCAAAATGTCAAGAAATTTTATTTCAACATTCAAATGCCAATGGGAATTTTTCATGTGATAAAAATTATGGTCTCCTTCATTTTGAATCGGTTTTCGATAATATGTGGTGAAATCATATGTAGAGTTGTTTTTTGCAGAGGACCCTCGAAGAAGCCCTGATTTGAAACGAACTAATATTTTATAGTTAACTTAGTAATTTTGAAGAGAAATGACAAAAAATCTCAAACGATATCAAAGATTTGTTTCGCGACTTTTCAAAAAATTCAATGCATTAATCAACAAACAAGTGACAAGTTCTAGTGAAAAAGACTGTCTAGTCTTTGCAACTTGCGTTGGTTCTCATCAATACTAGGCAATTGAAATAAAAATATTTGCATATTGTAACATATGGTTAGGTTTAATTAATTGATAATATAGCCTAACTTACATCTGAGTGGTTGCCCACTGTAAAAGTACCTACTCTAGTTTATTCACAAAATATAAGTTTGGGAACGGTACAATATCTAGGGAGCACTTCATCTATTCATCATAATAATCATAGAATAGGGCCTACAATCGATGAAAACAGTGAAAATATGGTCTCTATGATAGATACTCGCAAAAAGTAGTATTGTAGAAAATAAAATTTTCAGAAATTGAAAATGATCCACAAACTTAAATATAAAAGAATAAAAACCAAATTTCCAGGACAATCAAATTACGTTCGTAACTCAATAAAAGTTAGGAGCAGGGAATTCCAAGTTCTAAATAATAGAATTATAAGATAAATATTACTGAAAATACAAAAATTAAAATTATTGAATGCAAATAAAAGTTTACCATGACAATAAGATGAAATTGTCTCAGAGTTACCAAAACTAATTAGTATAATCAAACTCAACAGAATAGCAGATCAACATGGGCGGAAAGAAGAATTTATAGAGCTAACCCCAACATAAGAATTTTAAAACCAAAATGAATTGCAAGAAGGAAATAAGTTTAAATATTTTCACTGTAGAATTAATAAGGAAGGTGGAATATTCTTCAAAAAATTTGTTTCAGCTTGTAGACAAGAGCCTTTCAGAGAGTTGTGCAACACCTGAGAAGATCTCAAAGTTTTCAATAAACCAATCACTTTTAGGTGAAAATTAACGAATGACAATAAGAAACATATTATAAACTAACTATAATTACTAATAAATATTGAAAAAGAAGCTTACCATTTTGGATGATCTTCGATTATTATCTCAATGTACGACAAATGACTGCCAACGAAGGCAGACTCCCTAGAAAGAAGGAATGGTCAAGTTTTTGGAGGAAAGACGTACGTGAACTTCCGCTTGAGTACTTGATATGAAATGTTGGCAGTAGGCATATCTACATCACAAGTAATTAAAATTGTTTGAACAAATAATATCCAATATAATTGAATTTAATAATTTAGAGCAATATAAAATATCAGAAGAGCAATTTAATGTTTTGAATAGATGCCTAGCTACACTTCTAGAAGGATGCTGCCAAATTCTTACACGACAGACTTCAAAAATTTTTAACGAAGACTTGGGACATTTTCTGTTTATGTTTCGACCTACTTCATGTCATTCCTGAGATGACCGAATAATAAATTTTGAATTTATGCAACAAAATTTCGACCTAGTTCATATTATTGCTCATTACAACGTAAATCATATTCTTAAGCTGATCCGTTCTGATTAAAAAATCGGACGTACGATTGACAGAAGAAGTGTCCCAGAATATTGATTGTTTAGATTGTCGTTTGTAAAATGTCGCCATCTTAATATCTCAAGGAATGTTTCGATTATTAGATAATCGCTTGATTTGAACCCAATTTTAATTATCAGAGACTAATACTTTGAAGATTTGTTTCCAGAAATTTCTGTATTATTGAATTTTCTTCGACCATAGAAAATTAGCAGTTAGGGAAATCATCTGGGGATCTGGGATCAGCTGTTGCCGAAAGCCGAATTCAGTTTGACAGTTTTCCGGCATGGCCGCTAATCGTATGTTATTGAGGACATTGAGGTTGACTTTGGTTGGTTGTTACAACATTATTATATAGTTGATTTAAGTTATTTTGGATTCTAAATATTTTCATCGATTGTATAGTTTGCTTATTTTGTGTTGAATTTCCCTCAGTGTGCTTCTTTCTGAATAGAAGTTGATTGTAAGTAATTAAAAGAACTCTTACTCAGACCATATAATTTATCTTCAAGTTAAGTCGTTTTTAAAGTGATTTTAAGAATACGGTACTTGGGTTCATAGATCATGGAAACTTTTGTTGTCATACGTGATTATAAACCAGGTGATGAAAACATGTGCTGTGAAATCGTTAAAGAAGGAACTATGTCGACTGTGAATACTGCGTTTATGAACGGTTTGACAAGAGAAATTACATTTCAGTCAATGGTTCTATCTTCTGCACTCTTATTCATTTTTTTTGGACTTCCGTTTGGATTTTGTTTAGCATCAATTCCTGGAGTTGTAGTTTTCATGTACTTCTGCATCTATTCTGGCCACAAGTTCAAAGCTCTACAAATTACACAAGATATGTACAATATTCCTCGTGTCTATATGTCTTCAAAATACACTGGTTTTTGGGTTGCTGAAGCCTTTGAACCTGTAGCAAATTTCAAAAATAGCCCTGTCAAATGCACAATTCTCAGTGAACAAGACTTCAACAGTAAAAATATTGACTCTTCGTTGTACTTTAAAAAAATTGTTGGTACAGTTGCTATTGCAAAGAGTAAAAATAATGAGGATTATGCTTGGCTGAGGAGGATGGCGGTGTTATCTTCTTACCAGAAATTGGGCATTGCAGCAGCACTGCTGAAAGCAGCTTTAGAGTTTTGCCAGGATAAATATGCTGGAGTTGAATTGGTTACAACTGAATGTCATGATGTTGCCCGTGACTTCTACTTCAAAAAAGGGTTTGAATTGAGAAATATTTATCATAAACGATTGTTGGGGAATATAGTGACTGTATTGATTTACGAACTTGTCTACAAATTTAAGACTAATAAGATTCACGTGGCACCATGAAAATGTTTTAAAGCCTCTTGGAGTTGTTAGAGGGCTGTCATTAAGACTGAACTAGGTTTTCAACCTTAACAATAAAAGCTCAAATCGTAGGCTATCAAATACCTTCTCACATAGAATACATTTATCTAATTCGATAAAAGCAGCAGTAGAATTTAATAGCGATTCTAGATTCATAATGTTATAATATCATGTAGACAGTAACGGTACGTAAATTATAATATTAATTACGGTACTATTTCAGTGCTGTATGGTTTTATATAATAAATTATGTTTAGCTTTCTATTATGCCAGTAACATATTGAAATATTATTTTTTATTCTATAAGATCACTGTACTTTATAGACAGTGTTATATTTTTGTTGCTTCCAATTAAATAATAGGCTTACAGTTATTCTTCATTCCCAAGTATGAATTATTATGGAGTACTGTACCTAGAATTACTGTAGAATTAAGATCTAAAATATAATGACCTATAGTTAAGCTTATTGATATACCTATGCAAGTAATTGAATGTGAATAAATTTTGAATACCAGAAATTTTTTAAGATTGTTTGATTGAATGATTTTGCGCCTTAGAAAGAATTGGAACCGGTTAAGGGTGAGTGGTAGTGGACGGCCAACTGCTGAACGGCAAAATTATGTCCCATAAGAACAAATATCTGGTCCGCTCTGAAGCTGCGGCCGAGCTGTTGAATTACATAAATATGTTATAATATTGTAAAAAATCAAGGAACCTCCTTGTAAAAAATAGATTAAAAATTGATATGATCACCTCTCACAATTTTTTGAAAGTCATGAACATGTGTTATAGACTTGAATGTAACTACATTCACTCCAGCTGGATAGCGTTTGTCAGCTAACGATAACAGCCATTATACGCAGTACTTGGGATTATGCCTGAATAAGGAATATTTTATTAATCCTGCCATAGAGTTTTCCCAGACATGAGACCTGGTGCAATCTTATTTTCCCATCACGGTTATATTACATTTCAAATTTCAAGGAAATCGTTAGAGCCGTTTTCTAGATCCGTGGTTCCACATACAAACATACATACAGAAATTACTCGCTTAATATAATAGGATGTGATGTTCTTATCAATCTCTTGAAGCAGATAGCGCCGTTATTTGTAAACAGAATTTCAAGTTCTCCATGTCATTGCAAAGAGAAATCAATTCTCCAGGAGCTGGACTTTTTACTTTTTTGATTTCAAGATTATTTAAATAATTAGGGTTCAATACTTCTATAGTTGATTAATATACGATAATTATTAATAAATAAACTGAAATAAAAAGTCCAACCCCTGGGGAATTTAACCAATGACACTCTGTCCATTCTGTGAAATTCTGTCCATAAATAACGACGCTATGTGCTCCAAGAGATTGATAAAAATTATATTGTTTTTATGGGACATAATTTTGCCGTTCGGCAGTTGACCGTCCACTACTACCACCCATTGAAGGGTGGAAATAGACAGCTGTTCAAAATTTCTCAACCATATTATTTTCTGCAAGGTACTAGAGAGGTCATAGCTGGTCACACACAGTAAAAGGTTCCAGTCAAATAGGCCCACGTCCAAGGAGGTTCTTGAACCTCCTTGCCTACGTCTAATGTAGTCAGCCCTACACAGGACTTGTCAATTTTAATGAATCGGCTCCTTTCTTGAATAATGCGATACCATGACTCAAAACTTATCATCATCATCAGTGTCAAAATATTAGATCATTACATATAAATTGTACATGCATCTTCTTCTCTGACCCATCTCAAAATGGTGTATCATCATAGTAGTTTATATGTAGACCGAATATGCTATATCTGAAAATTATCTGCTATCCTATTCTCACAGAGGTAAGTTGGGGGAGCGGTAGCCTATGTGTCAAAACTCAGTGAGCGATCTATACCAAGGCTTCCTCATGTCTGTCATTCGTTATAATTTGATTCTGGGGTTGCTGTGAAACTCACTTTGGTATGGTTTTTAGGAAGCAGAAGAAAGCTCTAAGAAAGATATAGGCTAGGCTACGGCCTCAGTTTCAGAGCATCATGCAGGCCTCATTCTAAGAGAAACACTTGACCCTACCAGCTCTACACTTCGTTGAAATTGTAACCGGTCGTTGGGGGTTACTTTGGGACAGTTTTCCTAGTTTTCAATGAATATGTGAGATACGAATCAGCCAATCTAATATATAACTACATCAAAAGATAGCTACACTTTTTGGCTATGTAATACAATATCCATGAAGACCAAGTATGGAGGGATAATCTAATTATCCCTCTAATGAAACATAATATGAGTCAAAGTCACAAGAATCAATGCGGGGTAACTTTGGGACAAATTGATTTTTCTTCTTAAAATGTATGTAAATTGATAAGAACAAAAATATAGCCTATGAAATTAATAATTTCGATTTCAATAAATCGTTATCTACTCAAATAATCAGTGAAAGTTAGGACTCAAAAAATTTGAGAATCGAATGAATTGGTTTCAAGCATGTTACTAATGACAATTGGTTTCTTACACCTCAGGGTACTTGCATACGTCCCTATAGAAATTAAAACTGATCAAAAATGCATAGTTTCATACATTGGAGGTCTTCAATTGAAAAAACCATGGAAGTATACAAAATGTCTCATTTTATCAATGAATTTATTAGGAAAAGCAATCTACTGAAAGATTGGTTACGATATGTCTCTACAAAATGAGAAAATAATTTTTTCAAGTTTTCTAACGCTAAATTATCAAGATGTATAATTATCGAAAGATCATAATAACCTTAGACGTATATACCATAAATTGATCGATGGGCAATATAAAGTTTCCAGATTTTCCACAACATTGAAAATATGAGTATTTTAAAGAATAGCTGAAACCGCCATTTTGTTTCACCGATAACTTCTGAGAAGTGGTCAATTGATAGCAGTACACCTAGAGCAACTGTTCTGACCGTTTTCAGACTCTTAGATGCATAAAAATGGTGCAGTGATTCAAAAAATGATAAAAGGCCACTGTCTCAAAGTCACCCTGCGTGTCAGAAAGTAACCCTCACGGAAAATGTTTATAAATTGATGCCTAATAACTGAATTTTACACCGTTTTGGAGTATATAATGAGTAAAAATTAGTGGTATTTGGTAGCTTATTATTAAAAAATATTTGTAATTTTTATGAGAATATACTTTTTCAAGTAAACAGCCTGAAAATAGAGTAACATATTATTATGCGGTGCTAAATTTTAGAGGAAGTAAGATAGATAAACGCTTCTTAAATAGGCCCTAGATATGTACAAAGAATATCAGACCAATTAGGGCGGGGACAGGTGTCTGATTATTTATTTCCCGTTTTGTTTGGCAGGCAAAACTGTAGGATCAAATCTGGTCATCGTCCTCAAGAGGGTTTGTGTATTCACAGAGGGTCACTGTTCAGTAGTAGAAGCCTCATACACAAAACTGAGACCATGAAAATGAAGATAATGTATGGTTTGATCAGGGCCGGATTTAGGATCTGTGGGCTAGGGGCTCAGCTTGTGGTGCAGGCCCCTATGGGGGAGGGGGATCTGGTGTGTACCCTCTCAGCTAAGCGGGGGTCCGGGGGTCCTCCCCCGGAAAAATTTGTAGAAATTTACTTCAAAATTACGTTTGAGAAGGCCATTTTGGTCTATTAGATGAGGAAATTCCTATTTTTTTAACATGAAATATTGATAATGATAGCCTATATAAGACCAATTCGATACTAAGATTGAGATTCAAAATCAAATACAAATTCAAGAAATATTAATGATGAATTATTGAAAACTCGTTCACTCCGAAATTGGGATAAAATTTAGAACTCATATTCTTTACTAGCAAATCTTCACTTACTTACTCTGCAAAATTAATCCCGATAGAACCAATGTTTCGATTTTCAAGCTGAAGTTTTTATCATAAGTTTTCATTTTATTCATTTAAAGTCGAATTCAGCTTCTATTAAATCAAAGTGCAAAACGTCCAATTTTGGTAGTTTGGTAGTGCGAACTGCCAATGCATATAACTTATTAAAATAATTCATTATTCACTATCAGAACATCTTAGAAATATCTACAATTTCATATGTAAAGAGTTTGTAGAGAGTTGTCTACTCTCATTTCGAACAAAATTAACAATCAATCAATTGCGGGAAACTAGAATATGGTCCTGCTTATGAAAACAAAGAAAATAAACGTTTAGTTCGGCAGGACCCAAGTACAATTAGATATAGGTATAACGAATTAAATAACTGTGAAGTAGACCCAGGTAATAATGAATTAAGAAAATTCACAAAACACTCCAACCTTCTTTTGGAACGTATAGATAGAAATAGAATTATAGTTCCATCTAGTCAATCAAGTAAAAAAACTATTAAAATAATGCACCAAAATGTTGACAGCGTCCTAAATAAAATCGATAGACTAGACATATTATTAGAAAATGAATCACCTGACATCCTAGTTTTAACAGAGCATGCTCTAAGAGATTATGAAATACAAGACCTTACTCTAACCAACTTCAATTTAATTTCCTATTATTGTAGGAATAACAAGAAGAAGGGTGGTGTGGCAATATACGTTAGCAATAAATTCAAAGCATATTTTAAAAAAACAAAAATATTGCCAGTGACAAAAACAGGGGTTTTAAGTGTTGAAGGTGATGTAGAGATGGCTGGAATTAAATTCAATCTTGGCCCTAGAAATTGGTTTGTAATTGGATTATACAGACCCCCAAGTGGGGCATTTGAAATTTTCAAAAACAATCTTGACTCTATCATGGACACACTATTAAAAAACCCAAAAGATTATCTTGTTTTACTAGGCGACATAAATGTGAATTTTCTATTCAATAGTAATAAACGAGCAAACATTGTCGAAATTTTAAGCCAAAATAATCTCTCATTCACAATAAACCAAGTTACCAGAGTAGTAAGTAGTTCATGTATTGACAATATATTCACCAACATTCCTGCTCCACTGTTCTCTACTCAAGTAATCCATACGTTTATATCTGACCATACAGCCCAATACATACAAATTCTACCCGAAAATGATCTACCAGATCCCTCAAAAATTACCTACAAGAAATTTAACACTATGATAAACGACAGCTCAGAAAGAAATGTTGACCTACTTAGGAAACATCTGTCTAATGAAACATGGAATAGTATATATGAGGAAGCAGACACTAATGAAAAATTCGATAAATTTCATTCTACTCTTTTATATTATTTCAATGTTTGTTGTCCTCTTAGGTCAAAAAAGAAAACAAAAAATAGTGATGAATTTTTAAAAAGTAACTGGATGACAAAGAATTTGGAACAGATGCGTTTGTATCTCAACTTAGCTATGCAAAAAAAGAATCTAGAAGAGGAGATAGATATGGATACAGTCAATAGAATTAAAAAAATATATGATGCTGATGTTGTCTCTGCAAAGAAAAAGTTCTTCAGTAATTTTATTTTGGAATCCGACAATAAATCTAAAAGTTCCTGGAAAATTTTTAATAACTTTCGATCAAATAGGAGCAAAACTGTTAAGCAACACGAAATTACTGAAATAGAAGTAGATAATGACATGATCAGAAACCCCCATAAAATAGCAAATCTGTTTAATGAGCATTTTATATCAGCTGGAACACGAACTAGAGGTGATAAGGGCTTTAATAGAAATTCTCAAGGCACGTCTGATAATAATCAAACGTCATTCTCTAACCATAGCTTATTACTTTCTCCTACAAATGCAGACGAAATTCTGTCCATCATAAAGAGTATGAAGTCAAAAAACAGTAGGGGCTATGATGGTTTATCAATGTCTGTGATTGAAAAATGTTTTGAAGAGCTGAAGTCAACATTATTAATTCAACGTTGGAAGAAGGCGTCTTCCCAGACCGCCTAAAAATAACTAGGGTCACTCCTGTCTTTAAGAAAGGTGAAAAAAATAATATTAACAATTATCGCCCAATTTCAATTCTTCCTGCACTATTAAAAATCTTTGAAAAAACTATTTATATTCGATTGACCAGCTATTTATTAAAATTCGAGTTACTTCCCTCGTATCAGTATGGTTTTGTTAAGGGAAGATCTACAACCGATGCAGCAATAAATTTGTATGAAAGAGTGCTGGATGAATTGGATAAGGGAAATTACGCTTCTGCTGTCCTGATCGACCTACAAAAGGCTTTCGAATGTGTTGATTTCAAGATCCTCCTGGATAAATTGCATGCCCTAGGAGTGAGAGGTGTCTCTCATAGACTTATAAAATCATACATATATGAACGTACCCAGTATGTCTGCATAACCTCAATGTCTGGAACTGTTTCATCTACCAAAATGAGGATGAGATCTGGAGTTCCTCAGGGATCAATCCTGGGCCCATTATTTTTCCTCCTATACATTTCAGATGTACATCTAGTGGTATCAGATAATGTTCACTTCACACTATATGCTGATGACACTACACTTTTATTTACGGACGAAGATGTGAAAAATCTGGAAATAAAGATGAACATCTTCACAAATTCTATTGTCCAGTATTTCAACAACGCCCGCTTATCAATAAATTCCAAAAAGAGCCAAACCATCCATTTCAAATCCAACCCTGTTCCTCCCCAACTGTGCATCGATGACGATTTAGTCGAGTCCACTGACTTAGTTAAAATGTTGGGGATCGGCTTTGATGATAGGTTGTCATGGACACTTCATATTGATAAGATGGTCAAAATATTATGTAGAAGTCTCTTCCTCTTAAGAAATCTGATAAAGTATGTCCCTCAGAGCACAGTTAGGGTGACATATTATTCTACTTTCTACTGTTATATTGCGTATGGTATAGAGGTTTGGGGTGGTGCTTCAAAAGAGAACATGCAGAGAGTTTTTGTTATACAGAAGAAAGCAAAAAGGTATTTGGCAGGACTTGTTTACAATCACCCTTGTAGAGAAGCTTTTAAAAAATTGGAACTACTCACTGTGCCATCCGTTTACATTTTTAGGCTGATTATGCACACGATTAAAAATAAACTGAACCATAAACTAAACTCAGACACACACTCATATAATACAAGAGGGAAAGAAAATTTTGCAATTCAACAACATAAGAAAAAACTATTTGAAAACAAGCCTAGTTACGCTGGATGCAAATTTTACAACAACCTCCCATCCAATTTGAAATTATTAACATTATTAAAAAATGAGCAAAATAAATTTAAGACTGAGCTTAATAAATTTTTAATATAAAAAGCCTATTATTCAGTAGCTGAATACATGGATGATCAGTTTTGACAAATAATAACTTAGTTGTAAATTTTATCTTTATTAACTTCAATGTTATACTATATTCTTAGTATTATATATCTTGATTCTAGTTTTAGTGTTTTTTAAATTTTGTTACCCTCCAGAGGAATTATTGACGATATTCAACTGTATATTTGTATTACTTGTACTGTGTTGAATAAAACATTACCTATCTTATCTTATCTTATCTTATATGAAAGTACATACTTCCTGCTACGGTCATAAACAAAAATACCGGTAGCTATGGTGCGATGGTGGACCGAAGAAGGACTTCTCCCTTCAGGGAAAAAAATTTTCAGAAAAAGTAATCTAAAACTACATTTTTAAAAAGTTTCAAGCCTTATTATTAGTTTCATTATTAATTATTACTGTTATTAATAGCGATTTTAAATAATTGTAAGCTTAAATCCTCATTTTGAAAAAATAACATTTAACTGAATTCAATTCTTCAATAACCAGGTAGATGAACATCTAATCGCAGTCCTATCACCATAGAGGTTTTACCGCCAGTCCTATCACCAAAGTAATCTTTGTTCGAGAGGGTTTTAAATAGGTTCAACTTGTAATATTATTTAACAGATAAATTACATTCAACAAATACAGATTATATGACACAGTTTGTTGTGTGGCCATTACTTGATATTAGTTTGCTAGGATGCAGTTTGCCAAATTACAAGAAATAGATTTTTCTTATATATTTATGTGGTGCGGGCCCCAAGGCACGCGCCTAGTTGGCCTACCCTTGAATCCGGTACTGGATTTGGTAATGAGATTCTGGTACACACTTCTCGTGGTTTAAGCGCGCACAAGAGCCTTTGCTTTGGTTTCAGAATTGAATATCCCTTTGTTATATCTTGTTAATACGAAAAAAACATATCAAGTCCAAGTTAATTTGTCAATAATGCAGGCCTTACTTTTTGGGGGCCCCCCTCGGGGATCCCCGACCAACCGACCTGGCCAGACCGCCCCTGGGGCCATCTACATTATTCAGTGCAATAATTATTTAATTTTTTGAAATTATAAAAAAAAAACATTTTAATTGAGGGGCGCCCATATACTGATCAAGAGTGTATAAGATATTATTGGTCCATAAGAACTATAGTACATTCACGATCACTTGAGACGGAATAAACCAACTCTTTGAGTGTGTGTGCCTGTAATGGAAGGTCTTCTAAGCGAAACAGTCGAACAGCTGACTCTTGTCTGGAGCTGTGATTGGATACAGTCCGACTTGTCTTGTCTCAAAACTGTAGTCTAGAGCTGTGATTGGCTACAGCTGTTGGTCTGTGGCCGAAAGCTTCACATAGAAGAAGACCTTCCATTACACGCACACACTTTCAAAAGTTTGTTTATTCCCTCTCAAGTGATCGTGAATAGAGTATAGTATTTTTCTTTGCTTTATTTATGTTCTATTTTGATCGAGTTACGTTGTTTCACTTCATATTATTTTATGTATATTTTTTTAGGTATTATTAATGAGTTTTTGAATATTCTGCGCTTTAAATGTTGTTGAGCTCATGTTCATATTATACAACTTACTGAATAAGGTGTGTTAGATTTGAAATGTGCGTTCAGTTTTGCTAAAAGCACAGCTTTAATTATACAATCTCAGTATGAAAATTTTTATTTCGAGAAACTAATAAATTTTACAACCTTTTGCTGAAAACTGCTCAATAATTGAAAATAATCACAGTTTGAGATCTATATACTGAATATCATAGTTATAAATATATTCCAACTCGCAATTGGCAATGAAATAGTTCCTATTCAAAATTGAAATTCAATGCTTGTGCATTGAAAATAATAAAAATCACAATAGATTGTAATCCGAAAACACTATTTTACCAATTCCCTATAGATATTTAACGATGAATCAACCTCTTTATCCATCCTCACGGACAAGTAAAGGGCGATTCACACATATAGTGGCGTACTAGTGTCGTACTAGTGGCGTACTAGTGTCGAACCGTTTCAAATGGAATCTCTCAAACGGTCTTTCCATTTGATTAACATGGAAACGGTCGGGAGTGATTCACACATATAGGACTGTACTAGTGGCGTACTAGTGCTGGACGATGAAAGACCGTTCCCCAAGCGATTTCTCAAGGACACGGTCTATGGCAGTCTGACACGGCCTGCGACTGGCATGAGCACAGTCCTACATGTGTGAATCAACGTAGGACTGTGCTCAGACTGTGCTGTTTGGATCTGGTGTTTTCAAATTCTTTCAAATTTGAGATAGAAGAATTCTGATTTCAGATTCGGATTCTGCGCTCTTGAATTAGTGATTATCCCCGCGTAGACTTCAAAATAAGCTAAATTAAGGGAGTTGTTCCAAATGATATAGAGTCATATAATAACATTATATTCTCAACAGTAGCCTAGTAGGTTGAATTCAGTTACGTTTAGTATTGGAATTCCTATAAAATCCATAAGTTATTTTAATTCCTTGTATGATAAGAGTGATCGATCAGAAAAATATTTTATGTAGCTTATATAATAATAAACATTTTTCAACGTTAGAAATTTCTACTTTAAACTACAACTCTTACTAATAATAAATTATACATGACACGAACTGAAAAAAGTATGAGTAAACAGATGAATTGCTTTGAAATTTTTGTGTCAATTTTCAAAATCAACTTTATCCTGTTTCAACTCTTACGATCATATTCAATTCAAATCAATACAAAGTCAATAAGTAAGTAACAATGAAGAATAATTACAGTACAATCGTCGAAATAATAAATAAAAATCAACAGTCTTTGTTGAAAAAAGTGTTAACACCTATAGGATCTTCTGAGTACCTAGCCTATAAAAGAATAGTACAAATAAAAAATTCCCACTTTATGAAATCAATTTAATAATCAATACTTTAATCTTAATAATAATTATTCCACTAACTGATGTATTAGAATGATAGATTATGTTTTTTCATCACGTATGGTAGATTTCATTGTTTTAAATTTATTTACAGAGTTATTTTAGGATTAGGATATTTTTTTATAATTTTTTTATAATAATCAATGGGATATCATCATTGGGATTTTTAGGACTATAATCTACACCCATGTGACTGTTGGTATAAATTGGGAAATGCACATTTTTGGGAGAAATACTGTTATACGAATCTCCATTGTGAATTATTACAATCACTAGTAATGAGAATTGCGATGATGTCGACGTCTTGAAAATCAGAGTAACTTGCTAATAATGATCATTATAGTAATAGAATAATAATATAATCTTGACATCATAGTAACGACATTACAATAGCATAGGAATATAGCATAATAGCATTTAATAACATAAGAGTATGGATAATAACATTTTTATCACTATTTTTGTAATAAAGGTCTTTAGCTTTGATATTTTCGTTCAATTAATTCTTGATTGGGAATAAACTTATATTATAGAAGGTCATTATTGTAGAGGAAAACGACTAGAATCCCTTATATTATGTGAATGGAACCAAGTTCAAATTAAGAAGACCAGGCCCAAGATTCAAGAGATTGATTGATTTAATTTTAACTTGGTTCATTTTTTATTCTGAATATCCTGCTTGATGAAACGATCAAGGATCCTACTTAAGCTGTAATTAGTAGGTATTTTGTTCAGACAGTAAAAAGTCAATTTGTAAACATTCAAACTGAGCTCTGTTGAATCAGAGATGACAAATTACAATTTTTTTCGAAATGCCTGATCTGATATTTTAAAATCCCCAATTTTGATTATTTTTTAGTTCACGCGGGAATTATTACTAATTGAGGGGCGCTGAATCCAAATCTGAAATCAAAATCCATCTATCTCCAATTTTGGAGAAGTTGAGTAGTCGTGATTGAGCATTGCGCCAAACAGTCCGACACTAGTACGGTCCTATATGTGTGAATGATAGCGGTCTAAACAGTCTGCGCACGACACTAGTACGCCACTAGTACGACACTAGTACGCCACTATATGTGTGAATCAGGCTTAATGCTGTTAATGTGGGCATCATATTAATAATAAAAAAGTTCGAATTAGCGTTTGCTTCTTCAGCTCAAGCCTTCAGTAGTTAATCGTATTAAAAATATTTTATAATACTGATGAAAGTTCATAAATAGGCCTACGTATTAATCTATCTGTGTTAAGCACATATTTTAATTATGTCCAAAATACTTCCCACTCTTGATAATAAAAATATCTCAAAGTTTAGGCGAGGCACTCATCAGGAATTGACTCCTGAAAAGAAACAATAAATGAACATCAATCAAGGTTATCTTTGAAGTATAAATCTTGGCACAAAGAAAAATATGACAGAATATGTCACGTTGTTAGTGTAAACTTCAAGTTGGGAGTTACTCTCAACAATGAGGTCTACATCTTTTCCAGATGTAGCCTATTTTAGTAAGTATCAATTCAAATAAGGATAGTCTTTTGAAAATGAAAAATTCTGTATGTGAATGAGAACAGTCAATTATTGTATTTAAGAAGATATCATTATATTCTCCTGAATAGTGAATATTGTGATAATTAAAAAGTCATCAAAATAATGAAAAAGAGAAACTTTCTTTAAGAAGATCAACTAACTTTCTAGATTGAAACTGATATCTTCTCAATCACAATCTTATAATAACATATCTTCTCAATCTCATGAACTTGAATTGAAATTATACTTTCTGAAACAAAATTAACGATTCTGAATAACAATAGATTGGCTCTCAAATTCAATTGACTGTTCTAATTCACATGTTTTATGAATAACAAATCGCTACTCTCAACTACATTTGATATTTTTCCAAATACATATGGAAAAATTGTAGAAGGAGGTTATCTGTTAAGGCCCATTCTACACGGGCGTAGGAAACGCGGCGTTAACGCGTCAAAATTTTTTGCAAACTAAACGAGGCGTAGCAAACGCGTGAAGAGAAAATCAAAATGGCTGATGAACCTAACCTAGAGAAAGTGATACAAAACCCAGCTGATCAACGCGCGCTCAACGGAACCAATACCTACTAATACATCAGCCCCACAACTGAAGCTCTCACAGACTATGACGTCATGTTATGTAGATGAACGGTAGATGGGCAAAATAGAAGCGCTAATGTTACTTTGTTTACATTTATATTCCATCCTATTCCATGTGATAACCAACAAAATACAAATTTCACCATTGCAATCTTTCGAAATTATTACATTAAATAGAGTTCATTTATCATTTTCTCAAATGTTTTGGTAAAAAGTGAGTGAGGTGATGGTGGATTTGAAATTGTAAAACATGAAATATCATTGCCGTGTCATTATTGTAGCGAAATGTGCTTTTCTTCTACAAAAAAAAAAAATAATAATAAAATAGCCTAAAGCCGCGTATCGACAGTCCGAGGCATGTGCCACAAATGCCTCGCAGTACAGTCTGGTGACGCAAAAAAAGTCTAAACTCATGGCTGAGGCATATGTGTGAATATAATCTGCAATTATCAAAAATAATTATAATCATAGTATAGTATATAGTATATAATTATAATAAAAATAATTATAATAAAAAATCTGCATTTTTTGTAACAAAAAATGCGAGCACGTGAACAAATTGACTAGCGCCATCAAGCGGGAGACAAAGCAACTAAGCTCTGACAATTGATATTTTGGACTTTGGAGGTTAGTTTGTGCTCAATTAGTAGATAAAAATTCAAGGCAATGCTTATTATTGCCTATTAGAACCTTCTGCACCCAAATAGAATTCTTAATCACAAAAATGCATAGGAATGTGGTACAATTTTGAGGTTAGTTTGTGGAATTGTTCGTTGTGCGTTGCGAGGCAACAGGCACTGCTCGCTGCGAATTGTGTGCAGCGTTTGCCTCGCTGCTAGCAAACCCGGTATCGACAGTCCGAGGCATGTGCCACACATGCCTCGGACTGTCGATACGCGGTAGATAGTAACTAGTAGTAGTACTCTTTTTTTGTGTCAACAGACTGTACAGCGAGGCATTCGTAGCACATGCCTCGGACTGTCGATACGCGGCTTAAAACGAAAATGAAGCTGAAGAAAAAATTTCAATTCTACAGGAATTTTCAAGGTGAGTTTTCAAATTATTTCCATCCTAAATTGCTCTAAATTATTCTAAAATGCTAAAAAAACATTTCAAGTTACAATAAAGTTTCTTTAAAAAGAAATCTTTCAATTCAAGTTAATATAAGTAATATACAGAGAAGAATGGTTCTGTGATTAAGCTATACTGTACCGTACCTACTAACCTTGGAACAAGATATTTTGTTCACAAAGCTGAAGATAGATTCTGATAGGTAATTTGAAATTCATAAGAAATAGTTTTTTATCATAATTGATTTTCTTCTCTTTATCTTGAAAAGAAATAAGTAGCCTAAATGACTCTTTCTCAAAAAATTAATCTTTTATACCTCAAGTATAAGACTCAACCAAGCTCTATTTTCTGTATTTTATAAAAAAACTACATAGCATATAATTTTGTATTAAAAACTATAGTTTATGAATCTCAATGAATGAAGTAATGAAATTCATGAATCGAATAGAAAAGTACCCACCTTTAACATGCCATGAACTCTTGATTTGATTTATAATGCTTAGCCTATAATTCTTGTTTCAGGTATGAGAGAAAAGCTTTGATGAAAAGGATATCTTTCAAGAAATAAAAGCTCACATTGAAAAGAAAAGAGCTCTTTTGAAAATAATAGTGTTGTTCTGCTAAATGAAGACAAGAATTGATTTTAGTACCTAACAAAGAATTTGTGATCAATGACAATGATACGTCTCAACCAGACAAACATAATGCTCAAAAACATAATGAACAAGGATGGAGACCAAAACTCTTCAAAATTTTAAAGTAAATCAAGAAAAATGAAGTGTAACAGAACTATTAATTGAATAGGCCTACTGGATATTGTGAAAGAGTGTTAAATCTAGAAAGTGTATGAATAGGCTGCAATAGTTTCAATTTTTACAAACAGGTCCAAGAACCCATAAAAGTGACTATAAAATGGTTTCTTACTAGGAATGGAGTGGAAATCTAGTTAGATTTGGAACTATCTCTTATATGAAATTTGACGTGTTAATTTGAGGCAATATGCATATCAATGTCAACTGTCTACATAACATCAATAAAGTGGAATGTTTTTACTGATTTGGATGCAAATTTATCAGTTTGATGGGTTTCTCTGTTCCTTCACCACCGATTTATTTGTGATTCAAGTCTTTAAAAGCCTCTTCCCTATGAGAGAGTTACCCCTGATTTGGTGGTGGGGTTGATATTCCTTCAGAGGCTTATCACTCGTAACCACCGATCTCAGTATTACTTGTTATAATTACACATTTATTGATTTTATTTCACCTTTAAAAGACATATCCTAGAATTTTAGAGTTACTGCAAACTATAGGTATCATTATTCATCAAGGCTAATATTGAAAAAATTTGATTAAGTTATATTAATTAATGAATTAATATAGCTTTCCATTATTCTTTTATTATATATTATATAGTTATATCCAAAAGAATTCTAGTTGAAATGAATTGAATTCATTAATAAAATTATTATTTGATCAAACATATCCATGAATAAACTATTGCATTTGTGGAATAAAGTGCTTCAATTTAAATTAAATACTATTAGATGAAAAACAAAGCCTTTTATTAAAAGATTAGAATGCACTTCACTCATTAAAGGATCAATGCAGCAAGGAAAGTTGAGGAGTTTATAGTGATAAGATAGGAAACTTCACTGTCATTCTAGAGAAAATCCATCTACTTGTTATGACGTCTTTAAATCAGTTGTGGGGCCTGATGTATTAGTAGGTGTTGACGGAACACATTGTGTTAAATGGGCTTGTCTACACGAGCGAAATAATCACGCGTTCTCAACACGTCGCTAACGCCGACCTCGACGTCGGCAACGCGTTGACGCCCGCTGACGCTGTGAAAACGCGTAATTATTTCGCTCGTGTAGACAAGCCCATTTAACACAATGTGTTCTGTCGAGCACGCGTTGCCGACGCGACGTTAACGCCGCGTTTCCTACGCCCGTGTAGAATGGGCCTTAGATAAAATAACGCTTGGAAATAGAATCAGTGTAGAAATCTAAACACATGAAAATCAGTCTAATTGCGGATAAAATATGTCCTACATAACACTCATGTAATATTATTGAAAGAGAATTATATCTATACAACTAATAATTTATTCAAGAACCTCATCAATGAAATTTTTTATTTAAAAAAAAGTGTTAACCTACTTGAGGAAAGAGTTGGCACAATTCCTTCCAAAGATTTTTAAGTATTGCACGTTGATCTCGTTGGCTCTAGAAATGAAAAACATACATATTTTGTTAGAACGTTGATAGTAAGAATAGATGGAAGCACAAGATGGCGAAACTTCAAGAGCATTCAAGTTTTCGAATTTATTCTTAAAGGCTATTGACTGAATATCTTATTCTAATATTGCAAATTTATGATATATAGCAGCCGCGGATCCAGACCTCTGTTATGGGGGTTTGGGGAGACCTCCCCCGGTATTTTTTGAGCACAAAATACAGTTTTAGAGCCCTATTTCTGAAGATTGATTAATTATACAGATTTACATTATGTGTGAAGTATTTTTCCAATAGTTGGTGATATATTTTCTACATTATACGTTTATCTTCATATATACGTTTATTGATTAAAAATATGAACAGGAAAGGGCCGTATTCATAGAGTGTTTTGTCGGATCATTTGCCTGGGGCCGTAAGATTACACAGGAGCTTGATAAAAATTATACGTTTTTTTTTGTTTCAATTGAAATTGAACTGAGCTTAATTTCTTGAGCTAATCAACCATTAACTTTCAAAACTCATTTCAAAACTAGTAGAATAAATTTTAAAATACCTTAGTTAAAATCATTTGTATTTTTTCAAATGTATTATTCCTATTTATTCAGGCTCAGTCCATCCTGGGTGGGAGCCTGGCGGTCACAAGGGGCCTCTGGACTGGGAGCTCCTAGGCTTTGCCCTCAGATCGCCTTTAATCGCCTCAGAATTATCAATGGATATCATTATAAATATCAACATAAGAGACGAAGAACTCATCAGTATTTAGATACCAGACGGATGACAATGTCGAAAACAAAGTTGCATAAAGTTTGAAAAATAGTTTTTAAATACTATTCAATCATAGCGGTATGATTGAATAGGTCCTACAAGAATGAATCATACTCGAACATAAATGAATTCAACAAGATGAAAACTATATTTGAAAAAATTAGAAATCAGGTTTTTCAATTATTTTTGGGGCAAGCCTATAAAATATTGGTTTACACTTGAAAAAATGTGGGAAAGTTATTTTTTAAACAACCTTTGTATATGCTATGAGGGGTCTGGTCAGGTGATTTTGCCCGGGACCTGTAATTCCTACGGTCCTGAATCTGAACTGAACATTTCTTCAATAAACACAATCTTCACTTATATAGTCAACTGATGTCTTTTCAAATTTTAGGACTCCCTTCGAATTGGAATAAGCATACAATCAGAATGAAATTACAGATTCATGCTGTTGAGGAAGGTGGGGCGATTTTTTGTTTTTCTTAGTCCAATGTACCGTTCGAGAGCTCTTCTTTTTAAGGTTGAATTATTAAAATATAAATTGAGATTTTATGCTTTTCAAGTCTCAGCAATCATCCCTTTTTTGTTACAACCTGGGCAGTTAAGAGGATAGATTTTTTGGTATTCTATTGTTAGAAATAGCTTTTTAGAGCTATTTTTTTAATAGTAAGCTACTATACACTGGTAGTTCTGTGAACGGTAGACCTCACGAAGTAACCCATGTTCCCTGCATCATAAAAGCACTGTCTGTATTCACGGTACGTTCAGATTGTGCGTCGATTCCGAAATTCGGCGCGAGGAAGTCAGCAATGCAGTGGCCACAGTCACGCTCTATGTCGGCATCCAGGGTACTTGGAAAACCGGGCATCAGTCTCTATAATTATTTTAATAATGTTTTCCGTCATGCGAAACGGTCCGACGGTCGGCTGCATTCGAACAGCTGTAGCCAATCACAGCTCATGTTGTTAGCCTGCGGTCAACCGTCGGACCGTTTCGCATAAAGAAAACCTTACCTTAAAACCTATCTGAAATATCTCAGCTGACTTCAATGAAAGTATATCATCTGAAGTAGAAAATTTTGATTTTTAAAAATTATGAATGTTATAATATCATATGTTTTAGTAATATCAACATAAATATACTATCAGATAGATCATTTATGGAGTATACCTATATCAGAGAATAGTTCAATCCTTTTTTCGTCCTTATTATAAAAATTCTTGAAAAACCTTACATATACATCGACAGGCGATTTCAAAAGGAATATCCCTGTCAAATTTCATTAGAATGTATTGCCGCGTCCAGTCGTAAATGCGGAACATACATACATGCATACAAACATACATACATACAAACATACAAACATACACATACATACAAACATACATACAAACATACAAACAAATGCAAAATCGTCGACTTGAATCTTAGACATCACTGTTCGGTCAATAAAATATGATCTATTTTCATTTCGTATTGGCTTAATTGAATTATTCGAAAAAATTTCGTTTTAGAGCCCTATTTCAAAAGATTGATCAATGATATGCATCAAATTTATGTTTGAAAAAACAACATTAGATATCTTGCATACTCAGCATATTATCAGAATAGAATATTTTAAAGATTCAGGCTGTTGACGGTATTTCTTAGTAAAAAGTAGGATTTTATAACTCTATTTTTAATGATTAAACAAAAATATACAGATTGAGGGAGGCTTTATGCTAATCAACCCTCACCAATATGCACTTTTTGGTCAACATTTGGGTGGTAGATGAGGATAATTTTTTATATTTTAATGTTCAAAATAGCTGTTTAGAGCACTTGATAAGCATAAAAAATAATACATAAAATAAAATTCATTTTTCAATTATATTCTATTTCAATTTATCGAATGATCTCAGTTTACAGTAGGGTAGCCTACTTATTTTTTTCTCCACATTCACCATTTCGGGGGGGGGGGCCGGGCCCCCTGGGCCTTCCCCTAACTACGCCACTACCACCAACCCTTAACTGCTATAGTCTTGTCGAGCAAAGTAGACATTCCACCAAATGTAGCTGTTCAATGGTACCAGCAGTCAAAATGAAAATAGTCCCACTTTTACCATCTGCCTCTCATCACATCTCACCGGTATGTTGGCTGAAATGACTAACTAAATTTTTCAGGTCTGCGCATGCGTAGTTATACTCTCCCTTCAATCGGCCACATTGAAGGAATGTATTCTTTGCTTGACAAGTCTGTACAAGGCTAGGTTTTTCTTGAATGATTAGTCAAGTATAAAGTGAAGATAATTATTCCATCGAATAACACAGCATGTTTATTCAGGGAATAAATTTATAAGTAGCGACAATAATAAGCTATATCATTATAAATAAAATTCTTCATTAAAAAAAATGGGATGTCAAAACGTAGAGTCAATTACATTATTGGAACCAATCAAAGCTCACCTTATTTAATAAAATTGTAGGGATAAAAGACACTGGCGGTCTCAAGAGATCAGTTGTTTCTCCATGTTCTTTGAGCAACAGATCCCCTTCAGAACTAGAAGCACATTCGTGTATTGGTTTCCAATCTACACCATGGTCGGCACAGCACTGAAAATACCAACAGAATGCAATTATTAGGCCTACATAGTGATGTAAAATACCCGGGTATTTAAAACTCGGGGTAAATACCCAAAATTCATAAATATTTACAAAATACTATTATTATATTTACTATTATTATTATTTACTATAATTACTATTATTATATTTCAAAATACATAAATATTTATTGAATCATTGATGTTTGTACCCCTGAATATGTTATTATTGGCATTGATGATATGTTGGCATAGTAATAGTATTGTTATAAAATTATAAAAACTTATTTGCTATTTTCAATGACTCTATATATAATTTTTTTCAAGTATTACTTGAAGTTTCGAATGAATGGGATTCTTCATTAAAAAAAACTGGGTAAATAAGATTAAACAAACTCTGCACGAGTTTTATGTATATATTTCTACTCTAAACTATAGACTACTAAATAAAAATAATAAATTAGAAGAAAATTAAAACCAATAGTTACAAAATTGAAAATCTCGCGAAGCATATTGAGGCTATTAAGGCAAATCAAGGCTGAGAAAATGTTTTTGAGAATTTTTTGTGTCAAGAAAAACCTATGGAAGTTCTATGCATATTTTTATGTCTCTAGTTGAAATTGTAATAAATCTGTAATTTCAATTGAATCATGAATTAAAATTCTGTAGATGGAAACAAATAATATTGAAATATTTTAAAACATTCTAAAGATGATAGGCCTATTGTCGTTGATTGGGATAGAGCACGTGTAGTTTTAGATTGTAAGAGATGTTTTTCAGGTGTCCTGGATGTAGGCTTTTCATGAAAAAGATTCCTGAATAATATCCTCACGTTAAAATGTCGCTAAATATTTTCCTGATGAAGTAGGTCTTTTCTGTTCTCTTGGAAATATTTAGCCTATATAATAATAAGTATAGTCTGTTCAAGCAAATAAAAAATTCTGGCAAGATGAGAAAATGACTCCAGCTCCAGAAATATTAGTTTTAAAATTATAAATTTGGTCTCAAATTATAGGGAACATTCTGATCTACAATTTGAGACCAAATTTATCATCTTTAATCTGATATTTCTGTAGCTGGACTCATTTTCTCATCTTGCCAGAATGTCTTCTTTACTTATACAGACTATACGGTACCATGAAAGAAATCTCAATAAAAAACTGAGTAAATAATCTGTTTTATGTTTTTCCAATCACATAAAGAACGTGTAATTTTGTCCATAAATAACGGCGCTATCTGCTCCAAAAGATTGATAAAAACTGCATTGTTCTAATGGGGCATGATTTTGCTGTTCGGCAGTTCACCGTCCACTACCATCCACCCTTAATCAGATTCTCTCGTATCAACGGCATAATGTGATGCTTTCTCAACGGAATCGTCAATGAAGTCAATCTCTATCACTGAAATCATGACAGCACCACATTAGAAAAATAGTGAACATGCTTCTATTGTTATTTCGTTTTATTATGATTTTCCCCCAGAAAATGGATTGCAAGTGAAAAGTGATACATACTATACCCTATTCACGATCACTTGAGACGAAATAAACAAACTTTTTGCGCGTGTGTGCGGGTAAAGTGAGGTATTACTTCATACGACGGTCGGCCGCAGTCGAACAGCTGTAGCCAATCACAGTTCTTAGCTTTTCCTCAAGCTCAAACAAAAATAGCAACCTGTACATGCAAAAACTTTCTTTATTCCGTCTCAAGTGATCTTGAATAGGGTATAGGTCAAATTCCCCTCTCTTTGAAAGCTAAATAATAGTTATTAATAAAAAAAATTCTTGTCATTTTCAATAAGATTTAACAACACAGAAACAAATGAAATCATAAATACCCAGTACCCGGGTATTTATGTCAATGATGCTCGGAAGTTAAATGCTATTTGTCATTATAAAAAATCATTTTTGTTTGCATTTTGTCATCATTTCACTATCATTGAAGGCGTTTGAATGCAAAAAAGACAACTAAATCTTTTCTAAATTCAATGAAAATGATAAATACCCACTTTTTAGGTATTTACCCGGGCCTCGGGTAAATACCCAATTTATATTTACCTACCCGCTGGGTATTTACCCGACCCACATCACTAGGCCTACATTTTACATAATTATTAAATTCAAAAGGAACATTGGTAATAACATTTCTGTAGACGATGGGCAAGACATTCAGTCGAGATTATTGATGAATAAATCAATTAAATTATTCTGATTGATTTATCAAAATGTTGATACAAATTATATTAATTTTCTAAAAATGTTGATGTTGAACGTTCGACAATACAACAATATTGGAGAAATGCTAATATTAATAGATGAGTTTATGGAGTTGAAAATTGAGTATTGTACATCAATAATGGGAGTTGAAGTACATCATAATACAGTATCATGTTTGAGACTTTTCCAAATTTATAATTCAAGCTTTAAATAACTTAATTCAAACAGATTTTGGTTTCAGAGGATTCATCTTTCATAAAATATAGATTTATAATAAATTACAAAAATTGTGTTTATTGTCTTCAACTGAGTTGATCACACATGTAAGATAAGTTGGATTGTGAACTTATTTGGAACTGTGATTTAAATATGATAAATAATAATTGCACTGGAAGGGGTGTCCTGGGCCTAAGGGTGAGCTAATCGATTAAATGCACGTTGAATGATAAGATCGACAAGCAATTAAAACTATTTATTTTCGAGTTTCTCATTTTGGACGAATCGTACATAGAATATATTTGCTCGGATATATATAGTGCTATAGCCTAGTCATTTTTATAGAAACTCAAAACCTTTGGTTGAAAATTCCAGGCCATGCAGAAGCATGAACGCAATATTGCCTAGCTAGGAATGGCCTTCAAGATCTATCCACACAATACCTCATGACTCAAATGTTTGGGTTCATTCAAAGTATCTTCTAGCATGAATTATTGATTTATGTGAGATTAATGTAAGGTTGATAAATTTCTCAAGTGCTTACTAGCGCAACGAACTATTTTCTTGAAATTCCAAATGCCCGATATAATCTTATTAATGAGGATTCTATTTATAAATTTTCACAGACCTAATTCCTTCACTCCTCCTTATTTCCATTTTCCATTTCATACGATATTGGCATTTTTCTCCTTCAAATTCATCTTTCAGTTTTTAGCGTCTTCTCACACGTATATAACAATAGATTTGATTTTATCCCACTGGAAACTCTGCTGCGTCGTGGTCGTCCCTCTTCAGAAACTCTTCTATAGAGTAATACCTGGTAGCTCTTGATGTCTTATTTTTAATCTTTCCACTCTCTTTATGCTTCGAATCTTAGATGGGACTTGACTGAACATTGTTGAGCTGTAGAATTTAGGCCCCTTTCTGGGTAAGGTTGATGTCACCTGCTCTAAATGAATAATTTTTATTTTGCGACCTCACCTTCTCGCTGCTTGTGACCGGTTTTATACAGCCGAATGCTTTTCCTGACGCTAACCCTCACCATTTGCGCAGGCATTTCACCCTAACTTTGATTGAAACGTTAGAAAAAATATTTTTTTTCGTCAGCACTTCCAAAGGACAAATTTATTTAAAGAACAAATTCCCTCAGTTAATAAAATACAAATTATTTTTTAAGTTACTCATCTTTTAATTTTTCATTAGAATATTCTATGATAATAGTATAGTTCTTACTCACCTGTACACCCCTTTCATCAGGAATCATGTTATCATTGATCATGCATGAGAGCAGTTCAAGCAATGTAGTTTGATCGTATACTTTAGCAATGCTACAGGCGTGGATTTTATTGCCATAACACTCCACGCTACCGTGCTGACATGCGAACTTATATTGGCCGTCCTCGATCATGGTCTGCAATCATAATGATGTATGATATCAATACTAAGTGGATATTTGATTGATGCAAGAGATCTGGGATCGGATTTCTCACATGGATGAATTCACCACTACGTCGATTTCAAAATCAATCGAACATCTTTATTCACCTAAAAGAAGTAGGCAATTGAATGTATTTTGCATATTGGGAAACTGAAAGCACTGTAATTGAAAGAATAATAATAAAAATCCGTGTTGTTTAGAACATATTATGTGCATAAAAGGAAAAACTACAGCAATTTAAGTTAATATGTAGTTAACTTTTCAGCACAATGTTAGCTAACAACAGTATGCCAATGGGATTAGAGATTAACGAGGCAAAAACAAAATATCTGAGAGTTTCACCATCTGTGGGCAGGAGAGATGCTGCAAGAGACATGAATATTGGACCATACACATTTCAGCAAGTGAATGACTTTGTATATCTAGGAACACTAGTGACATGTAGTGGAAAAGTCTCAGCAGAGATAAGCAATAGAATCATGGCAGGTAACAGATCATACTATGCTGGCATAGAATTATTCAAGTCTCGACTTCTATCAAGAGCTACAAAATTACTTCTCTACAAAGCATTGGTTAGGCCTGTGGTCTGTTATGGATCTGAGACATGGGTACTTACTGCTGAAGATATACAAAGAATGAGAGTGTTTGAGAGAAAGGTGGTAAGAAGAATTATGGGTCCTGTTTTCGAGAATGAACGATGGAGGAAAGGAAAAATAGTGAAATAGCGCAGTTTTTAAACAGTGAAGACATTGTCAGAATTATTAAATCCGGCAGAATCCGATGGATGGGACACATGTTAAGAATGGGAGATGAGAGAGTAGCAAAATGTATATGGAAGGAGAAAATGTATAACAGAAGAAGGCAAGGCAGACCAAGAAATAGATGGACAGATGATGTAGAGCGCGATTTAAGGATCCTTGGAATTCGGAAATGGAGGAGACAGGCCGAGGATCGTGACAGATGGAGAGGCTATGTGAGGGAGACCAAGGGTTGTAATGACCTGTAGAGCTGAGGAGTAAGTAAGTAAGTAACTTTTTCTTTAATAAGATCCATTTTAAAGATCGGTTTACTACATTCATCTTTCCTTGTCGATTATTTCATACTGGTAGCTTTTTGTATTTGATATAACGACATCGATCCCACAAAAGTGGGTAATGGATGGAGCAGAAGAAATTAAAGCTCTACTGGTCGCGTCCAAGGTGAAACCCTGCAAGGAATGCTAGTGTGTGCGAGCGTTGATGGCTGTGTTCTTTATAATAGCTTGTTCAAACACTGAAAATGGTTTGTATTTAGTGTTTTGGTCTATAGTAGAAAAACGGGCGTCGATCTTCTACTAGTGTTCTCTAGAACTTGAATACGTAAATTTAAGTGATGGAATTCAATGACTTCATTCAATTCAAATAATTTATCGAAATTAAGCTAATGATAAGAGAAATTATACCTTTGCTTTGCCATAGGGAATAAAGTCCAAGTCAATTAGATGTGGTGCTCTTTCATATGAGGGTAAAAGATGATGTAGAAAGAAACTTCGTGAATCAGGACATAAGCATTCATAGAATATACTTATTGTTACTGGCTTTGGCTTTATCCCTCTTTGATTTAGTGTTTGTACAGAACTATCTTCTTTGAAATTCACAGACGAATCATCGGCTACCTGTGGGAAGAGCACATCATTCTGTATAATTTAGTAAATCAATGAACGACACGGGAAACAGAGTACAATAACAAATTTGATGCTGAACATCATCACTTACACGTTACACCTATTTTGGTAAGTCATAATGTATTCTTAGACTATAATCTCAATTTTTAATTATGATAAATTACTAAGTAATTTTATGGTAGTGAATACTTAGTAAAGAAACATACAATAATTACTTAATGAAAAAGGTTATGTGGAATTTTTGAGTTTTCTTCTGATCTCCAACCATAAAAGTTTAGTAACTTACCTAATTTTCTATGCTCATAGCACTAATCTTGTTACCATTGTCATTGTGGGAAGTGTGGATATTCAGACATTCTAAGATCATGTTAAAAATAAAGGGTATAAGTAACCAACTTATAACCATTAAAATCTTTAGCTATTATAAAGGACTAAAGTGGTTATTGTTGATTGTACATTGATTCCCAACAATAAAAAAGACACATGGAAAGTCGGTACTAACCTTAGTTTTCAAGCGTGTACTCTCTGTGTTGAATAAGAACTTATAAACTATAAAAATAATTGCACAAATAGCTATAAAAAGTATTTTTGAACGATTGGCTTTTAACGTAGATCTTAACATTATTACAGTCAACCACTTCAAGTGGCTGTATATATTTTATTGACTATCCATAACTCACTTGACCTACACACACACTCGAAGTAAGGTAGTTTTCTAAGTGAAAACTAAGCACATTACCGAAATTTTTTGGGAGTTGTGGAAAATTTCATTTAATTCATAGCTGGAACAATTTTATATATGATATCTCATCACAAATAAGACAACATACAATTAATATTTGGCTACTGATACTCATTTGGTGAGGATAGTCAGCGTTGCATAAACAAACGTGGAAATTGCAGACTGCACTTGGCACTTGCACAGCAACGAGCAACCATGACAAGCTGATTGACAGCTGGTGAATGAAAAAGTGCGACAGAGTGGGACGCTGTCAAAAAACACCATCAAAATCACTACCGACAAGGTGTGTCAAGGGCTCCGGCTCCACTAAAAAAACTTGTAAGGCCCATTCTACACGGGCATAGGAAACGCGGCGTTAACGTCGCGTTAACGCGTCAAAATTTTTTGCAAACTACACTACGCATAGCAAACGCGTGAAGAGAAAATCAAAATGGCTGATGAACCTAACCTAGAAAAAGTGATACAAAACCCAGCTGATCAACGTGCGCTCAATGGAACACATTGTTTTGAATGGTCTTGTCTACACAAGCGAAATAATCACGTGTTGCTATCTGACCGGGGTGTGGCAATCCTCTGGGTTCCTGATGCAAGTGGTAGATGTAGGCTGGTTGGCAACTAACACCGTTGCGCCCCAGCTAAAGTAGGGTGTTCAAGTAGGAACACCTGAAGCATCAACTGCGCAATCCAAGCCAACATATGGTGGAACAGCATATGCCGATGGCTGCATGGTCAGGGGAGTGCCTGACATCAAGTATGCAAACTCTGGATACCAGGCGCCCTCCAGTTTCAAGAAGCCTTCCCTGGGTGAATGCAGAGCTCTGCCCAGGGTGACTGAATTAGTCTCCAGCTACTCATGGGAATCTTATGGATACCAATTTAAAAAGTAACAAAAGAGGCTGAACAGCCTCAAACATCTAACAAGGATGGGGGATCTCCCCCAAACTCTACAAACCTGGAACAGGTTTCAGAGTTATTGCTGACTGAAACCTGCCGGGAAATGGTACATGTGGAGGAAGGCACTACAACTGAAGATTCTGAGGAATCTGAGGATTGTGCGGACCCATCCCTGACAGAAGTTGAACAGCTTCAGAAGGTGGGTCCATAGCTGATGGTCTGGATGAAGAAGTCTCAAAGCAGCTTCGGTTGAGCTCCAGATTAGGAGGTGCAAGGAGGAAGAGGATGAAGTTCTGGTTGAAGAAAGGTCTCTCTGCTGAAGAGGCCCTGAAGTGCAGTCTTCAGTCGAAGACAATTATGCACCAGAGGGTTGAGCAGGAAGCCAGGGTACATGATCATCACTTGTGATGATCAACCAAAATCAACCTGGTTGACAGAGGCAGTAAAGAGAATAATGCCTTGGGAGGGAGCTAAACTGAAGGTGGTGTTAGAGGGAGAAATTCCTCAATCACATATTGTAACAGCTTACCTTCCAAATAGCAGTTTGGACTCAAGTAAGAACATTCTTTAATGCTTGAGAGTCCAAAATAGAGACTTGAGGGTGGCTAATTGGAGACTCCTCAAAAGAAGTGAAGAGGGTAAGGTCACTCTAGTCACCCTCTCTATTGATGGTGCATCAGCTGCCAAACTTGAAGAGAAAGGATCATTTGTATCCTACAAGTTTGGCAAGGTGCAACTTTGGCTGAAACAGGGAGCAAAAAAGCCTGCAGCTGGAAAGACTGGACAAGAAAGACAGCCAGTGGCAAGTAGTGCTGAAGAGAGGGTGGGAGCTGAGGAGCGGCCTAGGGCTGAACAGCCCCGCTGTGGCTCCTCCTGTCCAGAAGCCTACAGGCTACTTCAAAGATAAAAGAGAGAAGAAGGCTCCATCCAAGGAGTTCTTCAAAAAGGGGAAAGTAGACACCAAGGGCCCCTCCACAACAACCAGGAAGGTAAAAGGTTCTTCACAGCCTGCACAAACTGGCAGAGTGGAAGATGCAGGAAAGAGGCCAGGGACATCCACCCAGGGCCCTGCAGCAAGACAATGAAGTTTTGTCTGCTGCAGGCCAACCTCCATCACGTAAAGGCAGCATCAAGCATGTTGGACAGGAGGTTTGCCATTCAGGGGCTGGATGCTGCCCTGATCCAAGAGCCCTGGGTCTGCAGAGGAGCAGTTAGAGGACTCACAGGCCAAAAAGGTAAGTTGATCTACCATTGCCAACATTCTTGTCCAAGAGTTGCAATAATGCTCAACAATAATGTTAGGTGCTTTCCTTTGACAGGGTTCATAGATCAGGACCTTGTTGTGGTGATCATTGAGATCTCCACACCTGGAGGTAGCAAAGAGGTTATTATAGCCTCTGCTAACTTCCCAGGAGATGTGGACAGCATTCCAACACCAGAGGTTGGTGCAGCATGCCAGGGGTAGAGGAATGCCCCTCATAATAGGGTGCGATGCAAATGCCCACCACACAGCATGGGGAAGTACCAACATCAATGTCAGAGGTGAGTTACTTCTTGACTTCATATACTCAAATTACTTGAAGATTATGAATATAGGTGACAAACTAACATTTGTGACTGCTAGTCGCCAGGAAGTCCTAGACTTGACAATGGCTGATGGGCGGGCAAGTGGCTTGGTGTCTGGATGGGGAGTCTCATCTGAGGCCTCATTGTCTGATCACAGACATATCAGGTTTGACCTGGAGGTTCTGGAGGAGACTCTGCACACCTATAGAATCCCCAAGTTTACAGACTGGGCTCTATATAGGGAGGAACTGGCTTCAATCACAAACCAGATAAACCCTCCCATTGTGACTGAGGAAGGCTTGGAGAGCAAAGTCACAAAAAACAAAGAGGCTATAATAGAAGCCTACATCAAGGCATGCCCTTCCAGAAGCAACAGGGTGCGTAGAGATGTACCCTGGTGGAACAAAGGGCTTAGCAGGATGAAGGCTAAAACAAGAAAGCTTTTTAATAGGGCAAAAAGTTTTGGAAACTGGACTGAATATAAAAATGCCTTGACCAAATACAACAAAGAGTTGAGACGGTCCAAACAAAAAACATGGATGGACTTCTGCTGAGGTATAGAGTCACTTCCAGTAGCCAACAGGCTACAGAAGGTCCTGCAGAAAAACCATGTTAACCCACTATGCTCCCTATTGAACCACAATAGGGAAATGACAGTTAGTCGTAGAGAGACTATTGAACTTCTGCTAGATACTCATTTCCTTGGATCTGAGATCAGGGGGACAGGGGCTGGAGAATCCCCCAGAGTTACTAGCAAATCCCAAAGGGAACTAGCCTGGGCTCAAAGAAGAGTGGGTAACATCTTCACCCCAGGTTAGGTGGAATGGGCCATAAACTCATTCAGTCCTTATAAAGCAGCAGGGGCAGATGGTATATTTCCAGCCCTGCTATAAAATGCCACAGAGGAAATTAAGTCCTCAATGGTGAAAGCATTTTCAGCTAGTTATGCTATGGGTTACATTCCTATAAGATGGAAACAGGTTAGGGTGGTATTTGAGCCAAAGGCTGGTCGCAGAAGCCCTCTTCTGCCTAAGTTGTACCGCCCAATAAGCCTTAGCTCTTTCATGGTTAAAACCATGGAGAAGGTAATTGATAGATATATAAGGGATGAAGTGTTTAACAATAACACTTTAAATAAGTCCCAACATGCCTATCAGGTTGGACATTCCTCACATTCCTCTATAACAGCCTTACATGTCCTCACAAGGGGGGCCTCCTGGATTATGTCAATGCTCAGGAATAGGCTGATAACTGCTGAAATGGGCAGTGATAGTCAGTAACTGTAATAGCCCTAAGAGGTTGCCCCAAAGGGGGGGTTCTTTTGCCTCTGCTATGGGCCATGGATATTGATGATCTCCTAGAACAAGTGGCAGCCAGAGGATACAGGATGCAAGCTTATGCTGATGACCTGGTCCTCATGATAAGGGGCAAATCAGCAGATACCCTGTGTGACCTGCTGCAAAGGGCCCTCTCCTTCATAGGAAGGTGGTGTGAAAAGGAGGATCTTTGGATCAATCCTGAAAAGACGGTAATTGTTCCATTCAGCAGGAAAAGGAAGCTGAACTTAACAGCTCCAACTATACAATAATTCCGTTTTCCACAGAAGTGAAATATTTAGGGATAGTCCTTGACCAAAAACTTCTGTGGAATAGACATATTGAGAGGACTCTTACAAAGTCTATGGGGGCCTGCAGGAGGCTGTGTGGTAAGAAATGGGGGCTGAGGCCCAGTATGCAGTTCTGGGTTTACCAGACTTTAATACTGCCTATGGTTACTTACGCCGCACTAGTTTGGTCGCCTAAGGTGGAACGGAAGACTACTGCAGCTAAACTCAAAAAATTGCAGAGGTTGGCAGGTCTGGGCATTAGTGGAGCCACAGGCTCCTGCCCAACTGCTGCGCTAGATGCAATATTTGGAATGTTGCCTCTGGCGCAGGAGGTCAAGAAAAGGGCAGCACTAAGTGCCCTCAAAATGACTGGTAACAGGAATATCAACAACTCCATGGAGAAAGGTCTTTGACAATATTAAAGGAGTTTCCTGAATTAGCTATGGCTTTAGCTGTTCCAGACTTTAAAAACAGGGAATACTTAATGGATTGCCCCTACAAAGTCACAATCCTGGAGACTGACAGGGGTGGAAGAGAGTATTCTTGGGAGTTGAATGCCCTGAAGTGGTACACTGATGGATCATGCAGGGAAGAAAGGACAGGAGTTGGAATATATGGGCCAGGAACTAAATTCTATAAGGCCCTGGGAAAAACAGCAACTGTCTTTCAGGCCGAGGTAATGGCCATAGAGATGTGTGCTAATCAACTCATTGAAAGAGGACTGAGAAGGGCAAAGATCTCTATTTTGAGTGACAGCCAGGCAGCCCTAAAGGTGATGCAGGCCTGTTCCAGTAGCTGGTAACACAGTGTCAAAAGTCCCTAAAGGAACTGGCTGTCAGGAATCAGGTTAGCCTGATATGGGTACCAGGGCACAAGGGTATCTATGTAAGAAATGAAATGGCTGATCACCTTCCAAAAAAAGGTGCAGATTCTCCATTTGTAGGACCGGAACCAGGTTGTGAGGTTCCTTTTAGCTATTGTAAAGCTAAAGTCTGAGAATGGGAGGAAAAGAAGAAGATATTGATTTGGAATAGGACAGAAGGACTACAACAATTAAAAATTTTGATTAAACCCTCAACAAAGGCTTCCTGCAATTTAATAAGCCTGGAAAAGAGGGAGCTGAGGCAAATAGTAAAGCCTCCTGACAGGACACAGCCCATTCAGGTATATGTTACGAAAGAAGGGACTGTCAGGATTATGAATGCAGATTCTGCATAGAAAAGACAAGGGTGTACACAGGATTTTTCCCAGGGGGGGGCAAGCCATTTTCCCCGTTCACGGCAATCACCCCCCACCCCTCTCTTCCTAGGCCCCACTCATAGAAAGAGGGGGGGGGGTCAGTCATAATATTGTTCAGTTCAATACATTCTATCATGAAAATTGAGAATAAAAATAAATTAAACATAATATTGCAAATAATTTGGATGACTTGTGATTTAAGTGATTAAATTTCCATGAAGTTAAGTGAGATTAGGTCTTTTGTGGGTTTTATTAGCTTTTGTTTTGTTTTGTTCTGTTTTCTTTTTGTTTTATTTTCTTCTTGTTTTGTTTTTGTCTTGTTTTGTTCTGTTACTTCCTTTCTTCCTTCTTACCTATTTCTTTTTATTTTTCCATTTCCATGTTCATGTGGGCTTGCGGTGGAGGTTTGATATTGGCAATGATCAAACTTGTCCTGATTTGGTAAATTGAATAGGTAGTCTGTGCAAGGTTTTTGGAACACTGGTTGCTTGCGTCCGTGATATCCTTGATTCACACGTGTTCCCTGGGTGGTGATAAAGAACTATGAAAGGTTTGTTGGAATGCTGATATCCACTGCAAAGAAAAGCATATTCCTAGAGGCTTCAGAAAGGAGTACATTCCAGGCTGGAATGAGGCTAGCAAGCAGCTCTACCAAGAATTTTTGAGTAGTGGAAATGTTGAAGTGGCTGCTGACTTGCTTCATAGCCTTGATGAGCACCGCAGAAAGAAATGGATGGACACTATGGAGAGCCTGAATTTCACCCACTCCAGCAGAAAGGCCTGGAGTCTTTTAAGGAAGCTTGGTGGGAGTGGGCCAAGCAGCACACCTGACATTCCAAAAGTTACAGCAAATCAGATGTCTAATCATATAGTAAATCTTTCAAGGTGCTCTCCAAAAATAAGCCACTCAAGTTGGGCAAGGAAACAAATTACCAACTTAAAAGAGGCTTGCCCTAATCCATCAGACTTCATTTTATCATTAACTCTTGAGGAACTGAATAAAACTATTGGTGATACTAAAGCTGGTAAGGCCCCAGGCTGCGATGGCATTCACTCTGAATTTCTCATCCACCTAGGTCAGCATGCAAGGAGATGGCTTGTCAATTTTTTCTCAAGTATTGTACTTAGTGGTAGAGTCCCTAGCCTGCTCAAAAAGGCAAGAATCATTGCTATTTCCAAACCAGGAAAGCCTGCAGACAGACCTGAGAACCTGAGACCAATTTCTCTTTTGAGAGTGTGCTACAAGCTCCTTGAAAGCCTGCTTTACAATAGAATTTCAGGAGAGCTGCTGAAACATGCTGTACCTGTTGAGCAGGCTGGTTTTAGACCAGGCCGCAGCTGTGCGGATCAGGTTCTAGCACTTACAACCTACATTGAGGCGGGCTATGAGAAGGGATTGAAAACTGGTGCTGTATTTGTTGATCTCACAGCAGCCTATGACACTGTCTGGCGGACTGGATTGATTCTAAAGCTGTTGAGAGTTATCAAGTGCAAAAAAACAGTAAACCTTATTAACAACATGATAGCAGACAGGACCTTCCAGGTCATCCTTGGAGATGATACAAGTACAGTGAGAAAACTAAACAATGGTTTGCCACAGGGTTTGGTCCTAGCCCCTTTGCTCTTCAATATATACATAGCTGATTTGCCTCCCACCACTGTTAGAAAATTTGGGTATGCAGACGATTTGGCAATTGCTTGGCAGAGCCACAACCTACATGACTTGGAGGCTACTCTTACAGAAGACCTTGGAAGCCTCAGTAGCTTTTTTCAGGACTGGTGTCTGCAACCAAGTGTGACTAAGACAGAGTCCAGCTGCTTCCATCTCAACAACAAACTTGCTGGCTCTGAGTTGAAAGTCAGGTTGAATGGTAGTCTTCTTCCTCACAACCCTTGCCCTAAATACCTGGGTGTCACACATGATTGCACTCTGTCCTTTAGGTTGCATCTCCAGAAACTGGCTGGGAAATTGAACACACATAACAACCTGATAAGGAAACTAGCGGGCGCATCATGGGGAGCATCAGCTCCAGTTCTGCGCACTTCATTGCTGGCTTTGGTGTTCTCTCCTGCTGAGTACTGCTCACCTGTCTGGACAAATAGTTCACATACTTGGAAGGTTGACACAAGTTTGAACCTGACCTTACGTATTGTTTCTGGCTCCCTCAAGTCAACACCTTTGCACTGGCTTCCTGTTCTGAGCCACATAGAGCCACCTAAAATCCGACAGTCCAGAGCCCTAGTTAGGGAGTATCTGAAAATTAGTGCCAACCCAGATCTTCCAATCCATGAGGACATCAACCACTCCCCCTTCACACGTCTGAAGTCCAGGCTGCCCCCTGTCAAAACCGCAAAAAGCCTCATTGAGGAGAACTTTGATGGTGGGGCTGTTTGGAGGGAACAGTGGGTGACCTCAGCGCCGGTCACTTGGCACTATCATGACTTGTTGAGGCCGACAGGCGGCTTTGATTTGCCTTGAAAAGTTTGGTGCCGCCTCAACAGAGTAAGAACTGGGCATGGATGTTGTGGCTATTTCCTTAACAGGTGGGGTATGAGGCCCGGTGTGGAGTGTGACTGTGGGGAAAGTAGGCAAACTATTGAACATATTGTTCTTCAAGACTGCAGCCTAAGAGCTTATTCTGGTCATCCTGAGGATTTTATCACAGCCATGCCAGAAGCAGTAAATTGGTTGAGTCAGCTTGATATAAAAATTTAACCCACTGACTAAACACTTATGTGCGTATTATCTATATGTATGATCTATTTTTAGGACTATACCTACACATTTATGATTCAAATAATCTCATCACAAAGTTTGATTGTGATTCAATTTCTCTGTTCACTGAGTGTTTAAAGCAAGTTCAATCTTTCAGGTGTTTGTAATTCCTGAAACAGTATTTCCCTTCTTAGGAAGCATTGAATATTAAGAGTCTTTCCTCGAAATTGTTCAAAAATTGTTCAAATACCAAAATCTATAAGCATGGTACAAAGTTAAAATAGGTAGTCCAACTAAAATATTGAATAATAATCTGCTCCAAACACTTTGGATACAAATAGAAGTACCCTAACTAATTTAAAAACTAGTTTTAGATAAATAAATTTATCAACATTTTATAACTAGGCTATAAAGAGTGCTTCAAAACTCCCTATCAATAATCTAATACATTGTTCCTGGGTAAGAAACATATCTAAATATTATTTTGAAACTGTCCCAAAATTCTCAATTGCTCACACATCCAAATGCCCGAATCTATGTTTTCACATTCCTCTATAAATTTTATAATTTTTTGGGGCCTTAAGAGAGTATTTAAGTGGTCAATCCTTATGAAAAATTAGCTGAGAAATTCAATAAAACCAGTTTGGTGGTTATTGAGATAATGATCAAAATATAAGCAGAGAGAACTCAATTTTTCAACTTCTAAGGGGTGGAAATAGTATCCCTTTTTGTTGACTGGTTCCATCCATTGAATATTGATTTTTCCAGGTCTGTTTATTCTGCCTCAATGATAATGTGTTGAGTACCTGTCTTATTTAAACATTCCAAATTTTAACTTCTTTACTGCTTTAAAAATTGAATTTTAGCCACTTGTAACTTTCTCTATTCTTTATTTCTGCCTACCCAGGTTTCAGAGTCATATATAGGAGAGCTAAGATGGCCATCACTTGTAATTATATGTAAAATTTCAAATTGGTCTCTCTCCTGGCTTTATTCTTCAAAGACCTGTTGATTGTCTCACAAATAGCTAGAATTCGATTTATTTCAGAAGAAATATTCAGTTAGTTTCACGAGACAAACAATTAAACAATCCTTCAAAAGACAAGCAATCTATTCGAAACTGCCTTCATTGTCTGTTTTGTTTCCTTGAAATCCTGATTTGTGAGATTTGGGTGCGTCCTAGAAGAGACGGCAACCGAGCTGATTCATCAAAATTTCATTCTCTACAATATTACTTGATTCGAAATACCAGTCAACAATAAGGTATCCTAAACTTTGGACAGTTTCAAAATACAGGGTTCGCCAATAAAGTGGGACGATCTGAATAATAAGCAACAGGTTGTTTAAGAAATTGTATTTTTGTAGTTACATCACCATAAATAGAAAGTAGAAATTTAGCCATTTAGTGTACAATAAGTGAAAAATCATTTTTGGGATTTATCATCTTCCAAATGTCCTCCATTGGAATCTATGCACTTTTGCAACCGGGCCTGGAAGTTTTCCTCGACATTTTGCAGCATATTGAGTGGTATTACTCCAATCTCATCTCGAATCCGTTGTTTTAGAGCTGGGATAGTTCTGGGTGGATCTCTTTGATAAACACTCGTTTTTAAGTAGCCCCATAGAAAATGGTCATAAGTTGATAAATCTGGAGAGCGAGATGGCCAGGGATATCCCCGTTTTGAGAAATGACGCGGCTTGGAAACAAAACATTTACAGCAATCATGGCAATTATCGCAGTTTGGCTTTTTGTCCTATTTGTTTGTTCATTCAATGGAAAACGGGCGATTTCTGGTGTAAGAAAGTTATGAATCATTTCGATGTAACGCACAAAGTTAAAAGTGACAGCAAATTTACCCGTTTCTTTCAGGCCCAGCTGCAAAAGTGCATAGATTCCAATGGAGGACATTTGGAAGGTGTTATATTCAAAAAAATTATTTTTGACTTATTGTAAACTAAATGACTACATTTCTACTTTCTATTTATGATGAAAAAATTACAAAAATACAATTTCTTGAACAACCTGTTGCTTACTCAAATCGTCCCACTTCATTGGCGAACCCTGTATTTAGAAACTGTAGTATGTTTCTCACCTAGATTTAAAATATTGGTAGGGAGTTCTGAAACACTATTATCTGAATTTAAATTTGAAAGGAAAAAAAATAAAATGACTGATTAAAATAATGCTTAAACTTTGGGGATCTGTCGAACCTTATGGTTCATGACAATATGTATTGCTGTTTACTCATAACGCTTCAAAAACTTTATTTAGGAGAATGCAATTTCCTCCTCACAATTAATTTCACGCCTTGCGTGTTATTCATCAACTAATTTCAACTCAGCCATTTACTTTTAAACTTGCTGATAGCAAATTTTTGTCTTAGTCGAGTAGTAATTAAGCCTATACAGTACTAGTAATCATGCGAGTTATGGTGCCTCCCCCTAAATTAAGGGAAGTGCGGGATTCCACCTCCGGAAAATTTTTCATTTTTTGAGGACAAAATATAGTTGTAGAGCCCCATTTTTGAAGTTTGATTGAAAATACAGATTTACTTTATGGAAGAGAATTTTTGTGTCATAACAGCGTGGTAGAGCAATATTTCTTGAAGAATTATCAATACAGACCCACACTCTACAGAGTGATCTTGAGAAATTTGTTCCATGTGCATGCCAACACACAAGTTTATCTTATGTTGGCAGTGCCAAAAATGTCTCATATAACATTGTTTAGTAAATATCGATTTCATGTCCTGTTTATTGCTATATATTTTCAAATTATCTTACAAATTGTTTTATCTTATGTAAATAAAGGTATAATTCCATACATGTTTATAAATTACCGTACCCAATTTCTTATAAATGGCAGAATTTTGAGTGATTATTTTTGCATCATTGATTGCCATTTAATGTGACAATGACTCACATCCAGTGACAAGCAATCATGCAATAATTATTGCGATTGGAAATTACAGTAATAATACTGTATAAGACAATTAATTTTTTTCACTGCATCCAATTGAATTCTGGACTCCCCAATTCTTTATTAGAAATTGCAGTATATCAACTGCTGGATAATTAATAATGATTATTAATTAGAATCTCTATATATTGCTATATAAATAGACAAAGGACTTCGGAAACTGCAAGTATTGACCAATGTACTAAATAGCAAGCGAGATGCATTGAATGAAACTGTTCAAAAAACTGTGCCCGGACAGATTTCTAATAAATCTTCCATCTTTGATACCTAGCCGGTTAGGCTAACATCTAAACTGTCCAGAGAGCTGCCTGGTGGGCAAGAGATTAAGCCACTCGGCCGGAAACCGAGGGGTAACGGGTTCGATTCCCGGTCCGGGCACAGTTTTTTGAACAGTTTCATCCAATGCATCTCGCTTAATTTGCTATTTAGAACATTGGTCAATATTTGCAGTTGCAGAAGTCCTTTTTCTATTTAAATAGTAATATATAGATTCTAATTGATAATTATTATTATTCCCCATTTCTTATCAAGTTTATCAATATTTATGTACACTAAGAAGTCATTTTGCATTTTTCATTAATTATAATATGTAGCCTATTTTAAGCTACAAACTAGTATAATATTAATAATTATTGTAAATTTAATATTGATTCATTGATTTTTTATGAAATATTCCATTTTGGGAGACTCGAACCCAACTTTTTAGGGGACTTGACCCAGTACGCTACTGCAGCTAATTTGATTTGCATGACATTTCTTCTGAAGTATTAGATTTTATTAGATTGTTGAATTGCATCAATTTTCAAGGCAAGAAGTACAAACTGAACAGCTGAATACTCAAGGAGACTAATGTAATTATTCACTGGGAAATTATTTTACCATCAATTTATTATTTTGAATAAGAGAGTTAATAAAATCAATTGATAATTTGAAGGAATGATTTTTGATTAGGATAGGAGTGATGATAATATGAGCTTACATATTATGAGTTTCTTGATAAAGCTACTCTCATAAGGGTAGGTTTCACTCGCTTTGCTTACATTCTTGTCACCTATTCGAAAGAAGTTCATAGCGTTTATGAAAAACATTACAAGCCCTAGCAACCAAGGCTATTACAAATAGGTTATTCCGATCTGAGAAAACTATAAAAATTGTGGGGAAACAAAAAATGATGAAGATGAAATCAAAAACATAATTGTGATACTTATCGCTAAAATACTAGCGCATGCGCACGGTACAAGGAGTTCTGATCTGAACTACGTCACTTTCTAGCCTCCCCCACCGTTTTCAATTTTGCTCAATGTGAGGCAGTTATGGAGCATATTAACTTTCTCTGTAATAACTTCGCCTAGCAACCAACCTCAAGATGCAGACACATCACACATACAGTACCGGTATATGAATAATAATTAGATTGGATACTCTTGGCTGTTACATTAGAATTCAGTGGCCAATAGATACCTACAGAGTTCTTATTATTATTATAATAATAAGCGAATGAAGTGGCTTTCAATAATTATGGGAGGGGACTCTCATGGGTAGTTCCATCTTGCTTTATAAGTCATGTTAAGGGTGACAAATAATTACTTATGCCAGTTTCAATGTATCAAATTAAGAGGTTTATTTCAACGAAAAATTGAGAATGAATACATCAAAATGTTGGAATTTCTTTCTAATTTTATGCTTGAAAAATCATGTCAAGCATGAGACCTCCTCTATTGTACTGGTACGCATCAATTCTGTATACAAGTTTCAACTTCCATTTCTCCGATAATCCGTCAAATTGGCCAAAAAGGTCGTGTTTGACGCCTTGTTACTTTCATCTTGGGGTCAGTTCAAGTAATTGGTGTATGTAAACCCCGAAACATCAATGAATGATGGAGAGAATTCGGCGGATCACGGCGAAATAGAACTGGAAACTTTTAATGCAGTAATAGTGAGTTTTATGGACAGAGACAGAGTTGATGCGTGTCAGCGCAGTAGAGGAGACCATATGCTTGACGTCATCTTTCATGAAACCGGAAAAGAAAGATGAACATATTATGATGTATTCATTTTCAATTTTTCGTTAGAATAAACCTCTTTATTTCATATATAATTAGAACCGGCGCTCTTTTTTAATCAACCTATACATCCAATGATTATTTTGACATGGAATCTATGGATAATGTAGAAAAAAAAAACTCGAGATTGCTCTCAATTGGCATTTTGAACAATTTTTCTATTCAGATGAAAATACTATGATATGAATGAAAAATTGGGTTGCCTCTCCCCCCTACTGTTCAAACTTCAGCAACCATAATTTTATGATCATCACTTGGTATGTTTAGGAGGAGCTTTTCAATTCAACATTGATTAGTGGAAAACATCAAACAGTAAACATCAATGTATCGATAACCATCCCTAACAAAGATTAATTCAACTCATCTAAGTTTTCTATTACGAACTGCTAGTAAATATTCCACTCTGAACTATTTTACACGACACTGCGTCTGCAATCAATAATTTGAATATTATTTTTACTTCAAACTACTACTCAAATGTGGTAGTAGTTTATAGTAAAACTAATACTCAAATTATTGATTGCAGTGTTGTGTAAAATGGTTCAGAATGAGATTAGGAAAAAATTCCCGCACCTAGACAAAATTCCCGTATAATTCCCGCTTATTTTCAGCAGAAATAAAATTCCCGTATAATTTCCGCTCTGTGGACACCCTGGCTACTTTGAACTTAAAATTGCTAATAAAAAACGACTCACAGCCAGAATCTGTAATTTTATTCTGATACTAGGCTATGCATGATATCTAGTGATTTTTTTTTTTTTTTTTTTTTTTGGGGGGGGGTGATTATTTTTACATACCGGTATAGAGTAAATCTGTTTTATTAATCAATCTTCAGAGATAGGACACTAAAACGGTGTTTTGCGCTCAAAAACTGAACAAAACATTTAGGGGGTCGATCTCGGGCTCTCAGGGGGTGGATCTTCCCTTCCTAGATCTGCGCTTGCTTGGCCCCCCTGAAACTTTTTTCTACAAAAGCAAATGCAACAGCTCAGTATTTAATACTGAAAATCTTCATTTTTCATAGCAATACATTTACATTACATAGCCTGCATAATTGGGCTAAACTCATAAAGTACAATGATTCAGTGAGATTTTCACAATAAATAGAAGACAATAATGAATTTAAGTACCTACTTTGTTTATTTTTTGAAGCAATTTACAAAAAAATCAATTCAGTAAAAACAAATAAAATCTTGAGATCTATTTTCCAATAAAGAAGAGTAAACAGTAGCATTTTAGATATTTATTATAGCTCGCATTGTTAACAATATTCTAACAAAAATCCATCTAAACTAAACATTGTTCATACAATCAAAAGGAAACCATGGTCTACATTGATGTTGTTTCTTAAATATGGATTTATGATGAAAGATCAAGTTTTTAATAAAAATTGTTTTTGAAATTATCTATTTCTCTAGTACAGTACAGTACAGTAATGCATAACGTAAGACATAAACTAAGGTTTATAAAATTTTTCACTTTTGTCTTTTGAGAATAAATTTAGTTTATATTGTACATAAATTTTTAGTTGCCTAAGAATAAATTTAGTTTATTGTTCATAAATTTGAGTTGCTCAAGGTAGTCGAATACCGCACCTAAATAATAGGCTAAATTTTTTATTAGTACGGTACTTATCTAAAAAAATGTAGATTATGATCTAGATCTCTAGTCAAATTCTATAATTACACAAGAGCAAACTGAGCAAATGAGTTTTTTTTAATAAACCATGGTTTCAATTTTGAAGTGATAACAATTTTTTATAATATTAGCATTAAAATTAACGGAAGTTAATAACATACAAAGCATTGTACATGCTAGATTTCTACATTTTTTTGAAGTACTGTATTGTCATATCACTTACATAGTCACATCAAAAAATATTAAAATGTTGAGTTATACATGTCCATTGGCTTTTTATAACATATTCATAGTGATGATTGGTTGGTGACAAGGGTTAGAACCGTTTGAGAGAGACAATTTTTCTCGATTGCCTACGTTTGGAAATGGAAATTGAAAACTTATGGAAGACTCATTTTTGGAAGACAGAAATTACAGGAGTGCTTAAAGTACATATACAAACATTATATAAACAAACGGAAAAACTAGGAATTAAATTTTCATGATACAGAACAATGAAATAACGATCATTATATGTGATATGAATTTTAAATCTTCAGTAAATACTATAGTATGATTTGCCATGAATATTGAATACACAACAATAAGTACGGGTACACACGAGCGGGATCCGGAAAGTTTGTGGGCGTTCAGGAACAGCTGCAATAACTTTGCCTCTCTCCCACAATTATTTGTCTCTCACTTCAAACCGGTGCTGCTGGGTTGCGGTCCCACCGTTCATTTGTACCCAGTCTAACGCAGCACACAGAGAACAAGCAAGTTAAGTAAAACATTGTAAAAAGGAGGATGCGTGTGAATAGCCATTTAAAGAATAAGAACTTTTGAGTTTCTACTGGAAATTATTCGAAAGTACCTTATGAAAACACCTTTCATTAAGAATACAATAACGTAATGTTTGACAGTATAAATGGGTAATTGATTTATTTGAAGTTATGTGAATAGGTACGGTAAATCAGACTATATAATAGGTTCTGATAAAATTCATAGGCTAACCATGAACCTTATGAGCTATTCATAGTTGAGGAAATTTGGCTTGAAAAAATCAAGCAGTATACGAAGCAAACCCGAAATTGATTGTCAATTTCTTACCCAAAATATTATAAAAGATTATATATGTATGCTCTCGAATGAAGGACCACATTTTTCAGCGAAATGTTCATAGAATGATGGTTAAGCTATAAAATAAGGTGAATTACTTGATAGAATGGGCATAAATATGCTTCATCCAGGGGAACCAAGAGAATGTTCTAAATCATTCTTCTATGATGAGTACATTATATGACGTACATTGCATTAATAAATCAAGCATATAAATTATTGTGGAACTACACTAATATAGGTACCAATTTTACGCTGTTCTCTATGAGAATATTTATACTCTGCTATAATCACACAAATTAAAATAATTAGTTTAGTAATAAACCTTTAGTTGAGTTTTATGTGAACAGACTTTGAGAAATTATAATAAGCTAATTATTGTCGAATTTATGCTTACAATATTAATTATGCAGTGAAAGATAATGGTCAGCTTTTTGCCTTGATTACCAAAAAACGGAGAGCTTAAAAGCTGAAAAGTATCATAGAACTACGTAATCATGGTTTGAGGTTACAGCTTATACAAATAAGTAGCTAAAAAGTACTGAATCTAATATTCAATTATACACCACTGAGAATAATTCAGCTTTTTCTTTAGAGCGTAATCTGCGATTAAATATTACCTAAATATTATGATACTGTTTCCAATATCTCTCAAATACAGAAATTGCACAGTTCAATATTCTAAGTTCAGAAAGACATTGGACCATTAATTGTATTTTCTTCTAGGTTTTATATCAATAATTTCTATAATAATGGTGTTTTGGATATATTATGTAAGTACAGACATTAGGAAGAGCACAGCCAGGAAACTTTGTTAGTTTTATTTCTAATTTTGTTAAAATTCATATCACAAAATTGTCAAGGATTTTTAACAATCAATGTTTTGTTAATATTATTTTATGGTAATGGATATCTCTAGATATCTTATTCAAATGATTATATGTAAGTCTACACTGATTATCAATAACAATTACTACTTTTACGCAATATACTCAAATCCTTAAATCAACAATATTACAAGACTTGCATGAACAGAGCAGTTATTAACATTATTAAAATGATAATGCTCAAAAATGTTTGGTAATTCTTCAATATAGAATTCGAGAAGCATTCTCAGTAATTGGAAGTTGTAATAATAATATGATATGAATGTAAGAAAATCTCTTATACTGTATCGTGTAGTGAATTCGGGTTGTGAAATAATTCAATCGATGGAAAAGTGATGGATGTTGAGAAAGAACAGGTCTATAGTTTATAAGGTCTATATAAAATCTCTAGTTTCGAATCAATTGGGAATTAAAAACTTAGGCATCAAGTCTGTCTTTGATCACTCAAGGTCAATATGATGAGAAAATAATAAGTGGTAAGCCTACTTGCAATTTTAATTACCGTACTGGAATTGAAAGGGGAAATGGAGTTTTTTAGTAAAAAATGCCCGAAAATACTGGATTTTGAATGCTTAAAATTTCCAAATATTCCATTGCGGAAACTGCAAATTTTTTTTCAAGCTATTAAGATAACTTAATTACTGGACCCTTATTGGTTAGAAATATGCAACGGTAATAATGGAATGTAACAAAAATTATTCATCACTATCAACATTACTGGTAAAAATATAAAATTACAAAAAAAAACATTGAATGTATTGAGGAAGCTTTAAAATAAAATGTAAAGTAACTGAAATAGACATGAGATAGTGTATACATGATATGGAAAATAAAATATAAAAATTGTCTATTCGATCATTCTCACCTTATAGTAGAATAATTATTTCCATATAGTTCAAGATTAATTAAATATATTTATTGAATTACATTATCCTACCCTAAAGTTGCGGTCACAGTGCTGGATCGTTACACAGTGGGTGAACATGTTCAAATTGAACACAATTAGGTATTCAAGAGGTGAATTATTATTGAAAGCTGCGATAGTTTAGTAAAATATTTCGTTGATTGAATAAATAATGCTCTCAGAGTGACACTAAACTTCAGATAATTTGATATTCTATTGATAAAGTTACATGCATGATTAGTATAAGCGTTGGCAGTTAATATCGGAAAAATGGAAAGATGAGGTTGCCATGTAATAGTCGCCGCGAATTTTCACAAAATACATTAAATCTTAGGCTCATAAATTCCAATTCAGATATGAACTTCATTAATAATATTATCATGAGTTGAAGGGGCTATAAATTTCTATGAGTTTGTTAATGACAAACGTTAATATAACTATAATAAATTACCAATGAGTATTAGAATAGAAATAGCAATAACTACGACTACAATAAGCAGCTTTATTATCTAGCTCAATAATACGGTGGTTGACTGATAGGAATACATACTATTATTTCATGAGGAAGTAAACAAATACCTACTTCACTGAAAGCTGGCATGGAGAATAATCAAGTATGTCTTGATTATTATAATCATAGCTGCCTTGTTCTATGAGTAATTGATCATAATTTTGTTCCTCAGATCTTAAAGACTGTATCAATTCAATCAATAGAAATATCAAAAACCCAAACAAGATTAAATATTGGAATACGATATGAGAACGAGACTAGGATAAAATACAGGTGTATTCTCAAGTTATTCTTACATAATTCATGAGTTGCTGTTTCTATTTCACAATCCTGATTAGAGGAAGTGATGACGAGAACTGTAGATAAAGTTTTTTGATGGTTTGCTTATATTATTATACTTATAAAATTAAGAACTATAAATAAATTCTTAATATCGATTACTAAGTTTTCTTGATCAAAATACATTAGTGTTAAATCATGACGAATAATGCTGAGAATACTGTTTAAAGAGTGGAATAATAAAGTTTTCAAACCAATGCAATAAGTCTTCGCAAGAAATATGAGTGGAAATGCGAAGACGGGATCCAGAATGAGACTGAGTTGATATTTACGGTATTGTCAGATGTCACTCATTCCAAGATGAACGGAAAGATGCCTGAAAAGAAGAGAAACTTGTATTGAAGTAGAGTGATTGTAAATAGTAAGTATTCATGAAGAAAATTTTAGAAATAATTACTGAAAAAAACTGATAGAATAGTGCTGGTTGGCTTGCAATATGTGGATGCGGCTTTGATAAGCCGCGACTAAGATAGTGCTTTCAAGTTTTTTTATCAAGAAATGGAAGTGATAGGCCTATAAAATCAATTATTCATAAATAGTACTTGTATATAACTATCTTAGACAATGGGAGACTATTTCGGTTCCAATTTCATCTCTACCAACATGTTTTTGTTTAAAATGTCTCGTGATTAGTCAAGAGATCGCGGCCCAATAAGAATAAAAGATTCCTTTTTTCCACACATCACTCTGCTTGATAGAGGTTGTGCCGATATCTATTAGCTCAATTAATTTGCAACCAATTGCAGATTTTTCGCTTCACAATCTTCCATTCATGTTTTATAACAATACTTGAGTTTTCAATTTATGGAAGGCAGGCTTGACTACTGATACTCATACTCAATGAATTCTGCGACCAATAGTACGATATTTGTGATGCTGCTAAACAAATTTTTTCATATGTTTTATTGCAATAAATCAGTTGATTTATTCATACATTTATACCAAATAGTGAAATCGGGAGGAAAAACTAGGCATAGCCCGCACTATAAATCTCCTAATTTTTTAAAATAAAGTCAGTGTTTGCCGAAATGATGTTATGATATTGTAGCACTGATTGAACACATGTAGTCTTTCCAAGCAAAGAAGACCCTCTGGCAAGATGGGAAAATGACTCCAGCGTAGTCAATATTTCTTCAAGAATTTCAAATGTGGTCTTAATAGTATATCAAATTAACAGTATTTCCTACAATTTGAGATTAAATTTTAATTTTTGAACCAATGTTGACCGAGCTTGAGTCATTCTCCCATCCTGCCAGAGTGTCTTCTTTGCTTGGACAGACTATAATTAGATAATAGAATCACCTATGCTACACCTACTGTGATAGCAATCGCTCGAGGCCTTCTCCACTAGATAAAATTGACAAAAACCAGCACTCAAACATTTATAGCCTAAATGAATTTATATGAGAAACAGCAAATTCCAGTTGAAAAGTTGTGCGTTACCTAATCTTTGTCCGACCTATTCCAACTGAGAAGCTCATCGAGGATGGACTCCATGAGAGGGTTTCCGCCGAGCCGTGACACTTCGGCCCTGGCCGCCTCGTCAAGCTGCTGTAGCGTCTCACGCGTGTAATGGAATGAACCGAATTTATCCAGTAGCGTTATACAGTACTTCTTCACATCCAGGTCTCTCGTTCGCTGCCTCAGAATGTCTAGTCAAACAGTCAAGAACTATAACGTATTGATAATATTGTGCACACTTTCAGCCTCTCTATAAAATGTACAGTTAATTAAAGCATGACTAATTGACAACTTGAAATTATTTATTTTATTTTAGAACAAAAACGACTGTATGTAGCATGAACTAACAGACTAATTTTGAAGAGATATTTTTCAATGAAAAAAAAAACAATTACAAAATTATACAATGATGACAAGTTTATACAAAAAGTAGAAATTGAAGAAACTGTCACATCAAGATGATATTAGTATTTCCGTTGCCAGAAAAACAATTTTGATTATTAAGAAAATGTTTCGGCATTGCTTGAGCTGCTGGCAACGAGTAATTGGTGTGAGTTTGAAAATCCAGAGAGAAATACAGCCTTTCTTCATAAAAAACCATAGAGTGAGAAAACTTATTACTGGAACTGAATCTTCTAATGTAGATGAAAAGAGAAATAGGATTTCCCTTGATAATCTATCAATACACTTTTGGAAAATAACTTCTTCATAGATCTTCTCAAACAGAATATATTTTTAGACAGTAAGAAGTAAGTAGTTATTTCGAAAATTGAGACTAAATTGGAAAGAAAGTTATTCTAATCTATACATCGATTCATGCTGTATTTGAGCGGAGCGAAGCGAAGGTCTAATGGATTAGGAAAGTCACTCTTTGTATAACTACTCCTCCGGAACCGCTCGACCAATTTGATTCAAACTTGCCATGGTGATAGTAGACATGGACGACCAGGTTATAGGCTATAGAACATTTTGAAAATTTGCATATTAAGGACGAAAAAAGGGGGAAAAAGATTGCTTACACACAATTACTATACACATTATTCATGCTATATTCGTGCTCTCTGCACTGCAGGATTGCAACCTAACATCAGTTTTGAGAAACGCTCCTGGTCAGAAATGTCTATTATGCTCTTGAAATCATGTTGGTATCACTGGCAGAATCGGCTCCTCATCGAACCCTCATAGCTCAGTGGTTAGCGACGTGGACTAGTATTTCACTGCTTACCAATCAGGGGGGTTCGAAACCTGAGCAGAACATTTTTTTTGCCGATTATTTTCAACTTAGAAAAACTTACAATATTATTTTACATAGAAATAAAAGTAATAAACGACCTTTCAAGATTTGTTTGGTTAAAAAAAATTGAATATTAGAAATTGAAAATTAAAAATTAAAAACTAAAAAATCGGTAAAAAATTTTGATATTTGGTGGGCAGGTTCAGATAAGGTCTAGAAATCTTGTGTTAGAATATTTTTGAAATCCGTTCAAGATTAAGCAAGTAATAAGTTTATCAAAATTGTAGATGTATTGCAAGTTGCATATCTTTCACCTTGATACAACAAATCCAAATTGTAAGTTCAATGGTTCAGCGAGATTATAGATGAACTAATTTGGAAGATATTGAATAAAGTTTTAAACTATGTCCAATCAGGGTGTCTAGCAATTTTCATGAATGAAATTCAAGACTTTTTTCAAGACAAAGTTGGAGTTTCTCAATGCGTTTTCAAACGTTGCAACTCGTTATACAGGGTGTTAAAGGAGGAATGTGCAATACTTCTCAGGCTGATTCCTTACACCAAGTAGACAAAAAGTTCCATGGGACCAACCCCCAAAAACGCTTTGTTTCCGAGATAAAAATGGCGGAAAATTGAGATTTTCCAAAATATATTAATTTTTCTAATTTTTTAGAGGCTTTAGTAAGGTTCTAAAATAATCAATTCGTATGTAAAATTAGCTGAGAAATTCAATGAAACTATTTCCAAGTTTGTAACTTCAACGGTTATTGAGATAATTGAAAAAATATGCTAGGAAACGCCATTTTTCAACAATAAGGGTTGTAATTGGATAAGGAATCATAAAATTGTATTTTTCATTAATGGAAGTTGAAGAGAGTTGGATTCTGAAGAAAAAGTTAAATGGCGGCGATTGTGTAAATCTTACCCAAATCTCAGAAATAACGATCAAAAATCGCAAAATCGCTATTAAACACAAATTGATCACTTGTGCTATGTTTTGACAATTTTACAATTTTTGATCGCCATTTCTGAGATTTGGGTAAGATTACACAATCGCCGCCATTTAACTTTTTCTTTAGAATCCGACTCTCTTCAACTCCCATTAATAAAAAATACAATTCTATGATTCCTTATCCAGTTATAACCCTTATTGTTGAAAAATAGCATTTTCTAGCATATTTTTTCAATTATCTCAATAACCGTTGTCAATTATCTCAATAACCGTTGAAGTTACAAACTTGGAACTGGTTTCATTGAATTTCTCAGCTAATTTTACATACGAATTGATTATTTTAGAACCTTACTAAAGCCTCTAAAAAATTAGAAAAATTAATGTTTTGAAAAATCTCAATTTTCCGCCATTGTTATCTTGGAAACAAAGCGTTTTTTTTTGTTGGTCCCATGGAACTTTTTTGTCTACTTGGTGTAAGGAATCAGCCTGAGAAGTATTGCAGATTCCACCTGAAACACTCTGTGTATGAATTTATGTCTAAAAATCTACCACCCTATCAAGGCTAGTAAATCTTACCAGGTGGGATATTTGCCTGGAAATTATGGTTCACAAATCTGACGTCACTAGTTTTCTACTCTAGCGCCCAAAATGAAAAGCACAGCTGATGAAAATGTGAACATAACCTATTTTCGTTAGTGTTGAAGAATAGTATATTACATAATGAGTTTGGAAAAGGCGTTTTTACAAACAAATAATTATGTTCTCCAAATGAGCAGAACGCAAGTTTGGAAAATAATTATGAGTTTGTAAACTTTTCCACACGAATTATGTACATTTTTTTTCGTCATAATAGACTGAGAAGGATTTATTAAAAACTCAAACAACTGAAAACATTAACTGAAACCAACATAACCTCAACACAACACTAGCAGTAGCACAAAGCAAACAAACACAGTGAACTGTCATGGCGGCTCATTTGACTCGGTTATTCATACATCGGAGTTTGGAAAAAACAGCTGTGCTAGATTTTCAGTGCTGTAATTATCATCGTGATGATGACTAGTGCTGTAATAATCATCAAAATGATTATTCCCGCATTCAGAACAGCTGATTTTTGTTTCTCCTGTAAATGGCAATTTTCCAAATGCAAATCTAGCTTGGAAAGTTGTGTATTACATACGAGTATGGCGAAATAGTATTGTTGTAATTAATTCTGATGAGTTGAGAACATCACAATTAACAAGGAAACAATATTTTCAAGTTGTCCTAGTTGTTTTGTAGTGAAATATGACTATTTACATTTTTATAATTGTAATCACATAGTTTGAACCCACCAAAGCTCATTTTTTTCTCAACAAGAGCGCCAGCTTCTCAAATCTTTGGCCCCAATTTATGACAACAATAGCATTATATTGTTCTAATATCACAACATTATTCATCATTATTTGACTGTAATAATACTCAATAAATTAGTTCATCATTTTTACATATTTTCACAATTATTTTCATTGATATTGAGCTTTTTACGTGGTATTTTTAATTTTTCAATTCTCTGTGGAACAGCTGGAAAATTGGAATCCTAGATACATGTCGAATCATAAATATAGGAATAAAGCATAATGTAAAAAATAAAACTAGTGACGTCATCCAGCAGGAAAGAAGTGGACTGCTGGGCTCCTATGGACGCTGGCCTACCTGGTAGATTTACTCACCTTGCCACCCTATGTCTTAAAATATGGTATATTTTAATAACTACATAAAAGCCTACTATCAACATATTTTAAGTATACTGTTATGGAATTCAACAGTGTCTGATGGCCTTGAGATAGTAGGTTGACAAGGATGGACAAGGCAAGGATGGGGAGGCTTTGTGTCAACAAACAAGCACATTGTTTTGTAAACAAAAACCGATCTAGAACCTTCTTGAAGTGACAATGTCAGAACCTTCTAGCATTCTCTCGTTTATTCTCAGAAGCCTATATATTCGGAATGTTTGGGTTTACCAGTCAGTCTGACTCAAGCATTGAATCTAATTGTGTCAGTTATACTGTGTGACAGACCAGCCGTTGTATAGAGACACTCTATAGTTATATTCATATTTCTGAAAGAAACATTTGAAAGAAAACTACAAGAAAATAGTCAAATTTTGGAAGATAAATTTGAAACAAAACTTAAAAGCATGGAAGATAAATTTGTTAAGAAGATTAAAGAGCTGCAAAATAATAACACTAGTGGAGCAAGAGCAACCTTGGAGGTGGATGATAATGCTTATCTAATTGAAAAGGATACTTCAGTAAGTAACTGCAATGTGCCTATTACCATGCCAAATTATCATGGTGGACTACCAACGTTTGATGGAAAGACTCCATGGGAAGATTACCATACCTTGTTAGATGTGTATGCCGATATATATGGGTGGACACCTGCAGCAAAGGCTGATAATTTGTGCCCATCACTTTGGGGAGATGCACTGTCAGTACTCCAGACAATTCCAAAGTCTGACAGAGGAAACATTGGTGAACTGTTGAAGCATATGGAAATCATATTTGGCCACCGACACATGTATCAACTACACCATTCAGAATTGAGGAACAGAATCCAGAAGCCAAATGAGTCACTTCAGGAATTTGAAGCTGATATAGCTTGCTTGGTGAGGATTGCCTACCCAGCATCAGGGGATGATGAAATGAAGGAGAGTATGGCAGTTGATAGATTCCTGGATGGTCTACATGAGCCAGAAACCCAACAAGCTGTTAAACTGGCTCGTCCTCAGACCCTCAGTGAGGCATTAACTCAGGCCTTGGAATTTGAAGCTGTGACACAATCTGTGAGGAGCCATGCATGCATTCACTCAGTATCAGGGGAAGATAGCCATGAGGAGCTGGTGGAGGAAATAACAAAGAGGATTTTGGAAAAACTCATGACTGCAAAGAAGGGAATAAGGTGTTGGGGCTGTGGAAAGAGGGGTCATCTACGAAACAAATGCCCAAAGAAGCAATGTCTGATAAGAAGCAGGAAGGGAAGGAAGCAGTTGCTAACAGGATAACTGTAGCTACAGGCAAACCTGTGGAGGACTTGGAACAAGAAGACTACACCAGCAAGCTCCGGAAGCAGATGGATGAGATTCATGCAACTGTCCACACCAATATCCAGGGAACCAGTGACATGATGAAGCAGTGCTATGACATTAAGGCCAACCATGGAGGATACCAGGCTGGTGACATGGTATGGTTGTACAATCCTCAACAATGTTGTGGATACTCTCCCAAGTTGCAAACCTCCTGGGATGGACCTTACAAAGTGGTCAAAAGGATCAACAATGTGGTCTACAGGATCAAGAAACCAAGAAGTACTCCATGCATTGTTCACTTCAACCGACTGGCACCTTATCATGGAGACAATGCTGCAAGGGGAGTTCAAGAAGTCAAGGCTCTTCATCCTGCCATCTCTGATTTTGAAGGATTCATGGCTAACCTAGGGATGTCACTGAAAGAAGGAAATGTCACCATCAGTCACCAGGACTTATTCACCCTACCAAAGAGCTATGCTTTGGCACATTGCATTGCTAGGAATGTGGGAGCTTCAAGAGGAATTGCTACAGTCTTCAGGACAATGTTTGGAAGATTAGATGAATTGAATCTCCAGAATCCGGCAGTGGGGAAAGCACTCCATCTTCAGGATCAGAACCAACATCTGTTCTATTTGGTGACAAAAGACCAACCCCAGCAGGAGTCAACATATCAGGCTTTGTGGCAAAGTCTGATGCATCTACGAACTCACCTTCAATTCCTGGGAGTGAAGCAGCTTGGAATACCAAGACTGGGCTGTGGCTATGACCAGGGCCATAGACAGATGGGTTTTCACGGGTCATTTGCCCGGGGCCCGGGACCATAAACTGTTGGCAGGGGCCCAGAAAAATTGGATTAAAAAAACTTTTTAATCAATTGTACAAGTTCATAACAATTAGCCCATGAAAATTATATTTTTTTCAAGTAGTATTGAATTAGACTTGATTTCTTGATCTACTCAACTATTAATTGTTTTAAACATACCATACATTTCTAAAAAGTGGAATAAATTTCAAAACTCCATATATTGAATATTAAAAAATAATAATATTCCTATTTATGGCCGGAATTACATGATAATAGTTCTATGATCATATTTGATCATAAGGAAAGAGATGAAAATATGATTTCGTATTTTCATCTCTTTCCATATAATAAGATATGGTCATAGAACTATTATTGTGTTAATACCAGCCTATTCAGGCCCAGTCAGTCCGTCCCGAGTGGTAACCTGGCAGTCTCCAAGGGCCCATGATCTCAGGCCCCAGAAAGTTAATAGCTCTCTTTGCCCAGGTCTGTAGTTGTTATTTTAATATAGTCTGTCCAAGCAGAGGAGACCCTCTGGCAAGATGGGAAAATGACTCCAGCTTGGTCAATATTTGTTCAAGACTTATAAACGTGATCTTAATAGTAGATCAAATTGGTTCCTACAATTTGAGATCAAATTGATAATTTTTAACCGATATTGACTGAGCCAGAGTCATTTTACCATTTTTCCAGAGGGTCTTCTTTGCTTGGACAGACTATACTAACCAGGGCTTGATTTCAGGGGGAACGTGTGGAGTGACGCTCCCATACCATTTTTCTCAAGAGAAAAAATTAAAAACAAAAATAATTTTTTCATGTTTGGTTTCTATTTTCAATGTTATTTTTGTCAGTCACTAATTCTAAAATGTTTTATAACTTTGTATTTAATTAGAACATATTATTACACGTTATTGTAAAGAGTTGTTATTCCAGCATAATGCAATTCTATTCTGAATCATGATTTATTCTTGAACCGAATATTTCAAAACTTGAGGAAAATTTAGGCCTATGTAAATTATTCAGTGTTGTTGGAATGGTGAAAGCCATGCCTGGTCCAAAAAAAAGCTATGTCGTTTTTATTCATTCTTTAAAATTGTATTGGTGGTTTTATAAAAAACAGCTACAAAACATTGCCCAGATTTGCTAAAAACGCTCCAATTCAAGTGTGATTTTTGGAAATTTTTCCGTTGGAGGATGTTACCTCCTTGTTTCAACTCTTTTGAAAATAGGACGTATAAAATCGAAAACATGGAAACATTTTATATAAATCTGCTATGAGGGGCCCGGACAGGCAATTCTGCCCAGGGCCCGTAATTCCTGTCTACGGCCCTGGCTATGACGGATTGGACTGGAAGATTGTGAGACCAATGATTGGAAGAATCTTCAAGGACACTGGAATCAACGTCACCTGTTGTGTCTTCAACCCATGGGCGGTTACACAAGATGATCCATTGGTGCCAGCTTCTACTGTTTGCACTTCCAGGATGGATCTGGACTGTTCTGGGACAGAACAGTTTCAAGGAGGGGGCAGTGTTATGGAATTCAACAGTGTCTGATGGCCTTGAGATAGTAGGACGACAAGGATGGACAAGGCGGGGATGGGGAGGCTTTGTGTCAACAAACAAGCACATCGTTTTGTAAACAAAAACCCATCTAGAACCTTCTTGAAGTGACAATGTCAGAACCTTCTAGCATTCTCTCATTTATTCTCAGAAGCCTATATATTTGGAATGTTTGGGTTTATCAGTCAGTCTGACTCGAGCATTGAATCTAATTGTGTCAGTTATACTGTGTGACAGACCAGCCGTTGTATAGAGACACTCTATAGTTATATTCATATTTCTTCTTAGTGTAGCTTAAAGACTGTTCTCATTTCTTATTCAGTGCAGTGTTAATTTTTAGTGAAATTTGTACTGTGAACCAATATAAACTCTTGTGCTATCTTCTGATCTGTTATAGTTTATCTTTTTCTAGTGTGTTATAGCAGTGTAATTAATAAAGTTAATCAGTATAAATTGCCTCAAGTCTTTTATTATAGTGGAAACCTGTAACAATACGTATAGTATGGTGCAATTAGACTCGAACCTCAACATCCAAAGAGAAAGGACAATTCCAACTTGTTCTATAGGCTACAAAAATTATTGTCTCAAGTATCAAATTGAAGAGAAATTAATTTCGCGAGAGGGATTTTGAAATACGGATGCAAGTGTTTCCAATTCAAAGTTACAAACTTTTAAAGTGAAGGAATAATTTCTGTGAAAAAATTATGGAGTTAAATAAAATGCAACTTGGAAACGGTTGACAATACAATACAGAGTTGTAATTGGTCTCAATCTCTTCCAAATTTTATTCTCAAGAAAACACATGCATGAAACTTTTTCGTCCAAAGCTTCGTTTGACACCAATTCACAAAAAACTGAAATTTTGCACCTTTCAACCCCCATCCCCGCCAAATAAATAAATTTATTGCAGGAACAAATGAACACATAAAGTGTATTACAACGTCAAATGAAAATATACATGCAAATAGAAAATATTTCTGACACAAGTCAGAAAAAATACAATAGGTACATCAAATAAGAATATCACTACAATAGCCAATTATTGCCAACAGAGAGATAAAAAAAACCATTATGCACTTAGAAAACAGTGCTCATAAACGTTTATATATTGTTATGACCCTTAAAAGTGATCATTCCCTTTCAAAATCCATCTGAAAAATTCATCAATCACATAAATACAATTGTCTGACAATATTTTTTTCAATTTACTTTTGAATTAAGAAATATCTAAGTTTTCAATAGAAAGAGGTAAAATGTTGTAATATTTTATTGCTAAATAGATGGATGTTTTTGTAGTTCTAGAGTAGTTTACCTTCATCAACCCTAGAGTACTCCTGTTCTAGTTCCATAAGAGTGATTTGAGCCCAACTCATCATATAAATGAATATTTTCTTTTATATACAAAAGGCTTTGAAAAATGAAAAGAGCTGGTACTGTCATAACTCCAAGATGAACAAATTTCTCTCTACAATGGTTTCGGGAAGAGAGTCCACAAATTAGTCTTATACACGTTTTCTGAATTCGCAGAAGCCTGATACTAGAAGGCCTATTGTCCCATAGTAAGGTCCCGCGACTCAAGTGGCTGTGAATAAATGCGAAGTAGACCGTCCTCAATACCCAAAACAAAGTGGAGACACTGGACCGTCTCCCCACTACGCTCGCTCTTGTGTCTGGCCATCAATGACAAAAATATCGGATATCGATTAATTTGCAAAATATCGATGTTTGATACCAATTGTTCAGGCCCGCTCAATTTGAAAATAATTCAACTAATATGAAAAAAGAAATGGAAAACTTTATAATCTATAAATTTTCCCGACTTGACTTCAAATTCCAGGATAATTCCCGACCTTATTTCATTTCCAGACTAATTCCCGACTTTCCCGACTGCTAGGCACCCTGCCAATATACTTTCCAAAGGTTACGCTTCATATTAGCATTTTACTATTTTTCGGAATTCGGAGGTTTTCTTAGATTTTTTGAGAACAAATTGGCAGAAAATGTTGAAATGTAGTAAACACGTCCAAATTAGGTCTAGAAATGCTGTGTTCAATAAATTTTGAATCCCTTTTGAACGGAATTTGCAAGTGAGCGAAGCGAGCCTGTTTGTCTCAATTACACTGCCTATACTGTCGGGGTTCCAGACTGCTGGGCAGAGAAGGTGAGCGAAGCGAGCCTGCCGGCTAGTTCTGAATAGAATGGTGCCTGATTTGTCAGGATTCGATGATGAATAACTGAGATATGACTATTTTGATTTTAATTTCAACCTTTCACATTCAATATGGTAGTTTGGAAAAATTTAATGTGTAATACGGCACAACGTTTCTTTGCTGCACTCAAGAAACTATTCCGCAAGTAAGTGTTTCTCTTGATGCAGAAAATCACTCTTTGCGCACTGATACACAAATAACTATATTGTACTGTGTGAAGGAGGCGAAATGGGTTTTTACCTGATGTCTTTATTAATAAAATTATTTATTTATTTGCATTCATTCAATATTTCTCAACATGCTAACAAACAATGGAAGCTTGTGGAAATACACCAAAATTTTGCCCAAATTTCATCCAATAGGTTGATTTTTTCGCGATTTTTCAAGTTTATATTGATTTTCCTTCATAATTATTTTAAACAATCAGAGCACATTTGAGACAAAAAAAGGTACGTCAAATGCTGTATTTACAAAGTTGAACCACTCATAGAGAAAATGACTCCAGCTCGGTCAATATTGTTTGAAAATTATTGATTTTGTCTCAATCGTAGGAAACATTCTGACCTTCAATTTGAGCCCAATCAATATTTTTTTAACCAATATTGACCAAGCTGGAGTCTTTTTCTCATCTTGCCTTATTTTATCAAAATAAACACTCACTTGAGAAAACATTCACTTAAAGGTTGTTGCTCATATTTTATATTCTCATTTCATAACATTACATGGTAATAGAATGAGCCACTTCCACCATCAGCTAGGTTTAGCTAGGCTTAAAATACCGGGATCAAATTTTCGAGTCCACGCTTCAAAAACTTTTGGACAAAAAGAAAGCTCGCTCCGCTCAATTTGCGACTGCCTCCGCATGCGCTTCCCTAGTATAAATAGGTCATAGGGTCATTCAATGGTTGATTAATTTAGACCTGCATAATATTTTTTTACTGAGGGTGATGCCCACATGGGCTCCTAGGCCTGTTAGTGGGCAATGAGTGGGATGATGATGAGAGATGACTACCTTTGGGTGATCGGGACCGACAGCTTGTCGTCTCTTCTGAAATACCGTCTTCGGAGTATCTATGTGATTGTGTTGTGGTCAAAACCCGTTCTCCCTGTCAAAAAACGAACCCGGAACCTCTGATTATCAGACCAGCACGTTATCACTCACTCCAACGAGCCACCCAATAGATGAGAACAGACATTGGCATAATAAACACTAATGAGTGTATTTCCATCTGAAGCACAAGACAGCCTGAGAAAAACTCAATCATATCACGGATATCACCGTAACATATTATTATTGGAACAGGTCTTACTATCTCTAAATTGTCAACACATAATAATAATTATAATTATTGAGAAAAAAAAGACAGATAGAGCCCTTACTGCTTCTCAATAAATTTGGATAAAAAATATAGTCCAGAATAATAAGGTTTAAGTTGAGCACTTACTATCAACTGGTCTATCACCTGGAAACATGTCTTGATAGATGTTCTCAAATTCAGATTTTTAGAATATCGTTCACGCTTTGGGCTATTCCTTTACTTATAGAATGTATTAGATAACCACATAAAAGGATACTTATGACTTGGTGATCAGTTGGCTGACTTTGAATTGCGTGAATTATAGGAAAACTGAACTTTCCTTCAGTCAAATCTTCACAGAAGCTCTTGTTTTCCGAGTACTGCAACAAAGTATTGATACACATTCAATATAGATAATGTTATAAACATGCAATTAGAAACAACTCAAATCTCAATGTTCTGCGACAATAGAAAAATGCAAGGAAGGATGCATTATTTAAATCGGAATTTTAAAAAAAATCAATCTCCAAGTCTCAGATTTTGAATATTTGAATAAGTTTCTAGTGAAGTAGGAGACTTTCAAGGTTAGTAAAGTATGTTTTCTACATTCCTTGAAAGATTAATATGATTGTATAACTTCATTGAAATGGGAATACAGTACTAGGTAGTAAATATTTCAAAAAATAAGAGTGATAAAAATTTTTCAAAATTACTTATTAAAAGTCAGTTGGTGATTTCTTATTACAACAATCGGTTAATAATTCTATGATTTGCATAATGTTTTTATGTGCAAGCGTTGTTGGAGCCCGACCAATTATAGAGTTGTAAGCAACTAATCCCATATCTACAAGCGACTTTTCAATTTGGCTTTTTTAGTCCGGCTCCATTGATGTATGGGCGAAAAAATATATGCCTGCAACAAAGTAGTAGATTCAGCCATGTCCTAAAGCTTAAAAAATATGAATTCTTAAAAAATATATTTAATTGATTTAAACATCGAAATTACCAAAGATAATCATAAATTGGAAAAATGGTCATACCTCTTGCAAACGGAGATTGCAGTAATCGTCTCTTATTTGAAAATAAAGGCCCAATATGCCGGTTAAATTCGAGAAATCCGATTTATTCTGACTGAACAGCTGCATGAGACGAATAGCAAGCATGAAAAGACCGCCAGTTTCTGAGAACAAAAAATGAAGTAGGAGATGTAAAATAAGTTAAATAATAAAAAATCAACTATAAAAAACTAAAATTATTCTATTCCGACCAGGAATCCAGGATTTGTCTAGGAAAAGTAACAGAACAAGAGTAATAAAGTAAATTATTATTTGGGTGGGAATAATACTGGGAAATCCCTTCAACTAAAAGTGTTAACCAAGGTGACATTAAGGACATCTTATAGGATAAGTTGGATAAATTAAGATAGGATGAGTTGTTAGCTCAGTTTCAGATAAATCAATGAATGACTCAGAATGGATTTGAATAATATAATAACTATAGGAAAAATCTTTCATATTTAAGATCTCAACCTAAACCATTTGCAATGTATCTATAAAACACTCAGAAGGGAAAAATAGCATCTTGATCTGTTTTGAGGAGCTCCGCTACGAAGCAACGGTGACCTGCTAGTCTTAAAAAACATTCTTATACTCCGTCCACCGAGTGTTCGGACCTAAGCTCCTCCCCCATTTTGACTTCGCAGGGGGCTGTAGCCAATGGCAAGTAAGATCATCATGCTGCAGCTGTTACTTTTTAGGTCACAGTCATGCGGTGAAAATCTTGGAAACGCAAGCCTTCCACTTTTCAGTGAATCTATCAAAATTTATGTTCTTGTGTTCTTTCAGCTGATTTAAATGATTCAAACCTCTCATGGAAGATTTTTTGGCGGTTATGTTTTGTTCTTTGTTCAACAAAACAGCATAATTATTTAAAAGATACCGCTATTGGTTCTATTGAATTCAAAGTACATACAATAATTTCATTAATTTCTCACATATAATTAATTATAAACTGCATATGGATTAGGTTATAGGCCTATACTTGAATTTGTAATACGTTAGTGTGTAGTTGAATGAGTTTAAAATTCCTGGCTTAAAGTGAGCAGTCGAAATAATAATAACAAAAATATGATTATGAATAATCTGTTTCATCAACTATAATTCTATCAAGTGATATTGATAATAATCATTCTTATGTTAGAACGATGTGAATTATGCCGATCAACAAATAATAACCATAAAAACATCAATATTTTTAAGGCCACTTAGCTCCAATTACTACTATCCAGGCAATTACAACCGCTTGTGAGCTGGTCGGATCATGACGTCAGAGCCTAGGAGGCGGGGCTTAGGTCCGAACACTCGGTGGACAGAGTATAGATTAGGAACGTTCATAAATACTACCCTTGGCAGTCAATACTAGAAGTGTGACACTAAAAGAAACAAACATGTTGGTGATAAGAAGGTAACAACTTACTGCGCATCGTCATCACTCTGTAATCATCTTCAGATGGACATGTATAATTATCCCTCCAAAATATCTCCATACCTTGGCCTCTGTGCAATTCCAATAGCTGTTCGGTGTAAACTGTAGTAGCCTGTTCAACATGAAACACGTTTTTAACTAAAATAATAATCGAAAACAGTTTGTTGTCTGAAAAGCAATCAATAGAGAAATTATACGTCCAAGATGTATTGATGCCTTAATAAATGAATAAATAAAAATATTAAATTATTTATTTAAATCATTATTAATGTTTAGTACACAAGGTGTCATGAGTATGAATATTACATATAATTTTTATTATATTTCAAAGTTGATTGCAGACTATATAGAAGAAATTGGAATTAGGTTATCAAACTGAGGATTGGGCAGAAATAATTTATACTGATTGTGGATGGTTTGATAAAATAAATGAATTGGTTTCAGTCATAATCTATTAGTTGATTGCAATCAATTGAAGGCACCTGGATATTTTTATTAATAAAATTCGGTGAAAAGGGACTCTTTATGAAAATCGAACGCTTGGCTGCTCAGTCACCAAAAAAACGGGCTCGTTGAACCAGCTGTCCACGAACTTTGACTGTGCTGTGGTCAAAATCTGTTCCCTGCTCAAGGATCTAACTCGGAACCTATAGTTATTAGACGGTTGCGTAATCACTTACTCCAACATGCCAACCAATAGATGGAAAGAGACAGTAATTAGTGTTTTTCTATTTACAGTACAATATAATCTGAGAATAAAGTAGTAATCGTGTCACCGGTACAGGTCTTACTATCTCAAAATTGTCAATACAAAATGGGATCAAATTACAGTTTTCAAAACATAAAAGTACATCATCAAAGCACAGCTACGAATAAATCGAAGTTGATAATTTTTGGAAAGTATTACCTCGGGATGTTCAAGCTTAAGTACTTTGTCCAGAGCTAGGAATATAACATAGTTAGCAGCATTTATTGTGCTTGCAACACCGTAGATGGAATGAGCTACCGGAATTCCCCGTCTCAACACTGAATTATCTTGAATGTCATCCAATCTGAAATTATAATAATGGATAAAAATTTTAAAAAACGTATAATTCGATACTACAAGTGAGTAAAGAAATCCTGAAAGAAATTTTATATAAGGAAGTGAATGTAGTGTTATGGAATTCAACAGTGTCTGATGGCCTTGAGATAGTAGGACGACAAGGATGGACAAGGCGGGGATGGGGAGGCTTTGTGTCAACAAACAAACACATTGTTGTGTAAACAAAACCTCATCGAGAACGTTCTCAAAGTGATAATGCCAGAACCTTCTAGCATTCTCTTGTTTATTCTCAGAAGCCTATATATTTGGAATGTTTGGGTTTACAAGTCAGTCTGACTTGAGCATTGAATCTAATTGTGTCAGTTATACTGTGTGACAGACCAGCCGTTGTATAGACACTCTATAGTTATATTCATATTTCTTCTTAGTGTAGCTTAAAGACTGTTCTCATTTCTTATTCAGTGCAGTGTTAATTTTTAGTGAAATTCGTATTGTGAAACGTTATAAATTCTTGTGCTATCTTCTGATCTGTTATAGTTTATCTTTTTCTAGTGTGTTATAGTAGTGTAATTAATAAAGTTAATAAGTATAAATTGCCTCAAGTCTTTTATTATAGTGGAAACCCGTAACAGTATGTAAGACACAGGCAATAGTGTTTAGCCTCAGAAATGGGGAGGAGTATGAGTATGCTCCGGTGAAGCTGCTTGGGTTGGTGCTGGACAGGAAGCTGGTCGTGGAGCAGTCATATTGAGGCTGTTTGCTGTAGGCTGAGAGAGTGGTTTTCCTGCTGAGAGGGTTGAGAGGTAGTGTCCCAATGCACTCCCTCAAGGTATGCTAGGTATGCTTTTTAGAACATCCTGTTGCATGGCTTTGTTCCCTGCGGTAGAGCTGTGGATGTTGCTCAAGGGCTGCGCATGCAGAAGAGAGCTCTGTGGGGCAGATTGACTTACCCATTGTCATCCTCTGGTTGCCCACTTATCTACAAGACTTTTCAACAAGCTCCCATTAACAGCAAGATATCTTCCCGCCAGACGATTCCAATAAGTTGCTCTTATAATAAGCTTGTATGCTCTTATAGTGAGGTTTTAAGTTGGACAACACTCTGGTGAGATCGTATTTTTAATTTTCTGCTGTTGACTAGCTTCTACTAGTTTAGCCTATATATTTTTCTTTATTTTTGACGTGTCTTTGTGGTTTTTGTAACCATATTGATATTATGGAAAAATTATAGTAAATACTTAAATGAAATACATATCGTTAAATCAATATGATATTTCATTCATCAAATTTTTTTTAAAGATAATAAGTATAATGTTAAATAATATTCTTATTATTAATATATATAATTATATGATAATATTATATAATTATATAATATTATGATGATTATTCTTATATATAATGTTAAATAATTATCAAATTATTTAAAAATCGTTATATTTAAGTAGAAAAGTTATTACTTACAAGAGACTGGAGTTATGAAGCATTTGAACAATATCACCAATAGCCATGAGTTTATCATTTGGTATATCGAGCCAATAATTGAAAGCCTGAGCCAATTTTGCTCTTATCTGTTTGCCAGGGACTTGGAGAATATATTGAAAGGGCTGGAGTAATTTCTGGAACAATGAAAATCTCATTAATAATTCATGTTCAAAGTAAAACAGTCTAATAATCTCAAAATTCCATTTCCATGTCCGACATCATGAAATGATTGCCCTTGTGCAGGGAGGTGTTGTTAGTCTTCAGCCAAAGGTACAACATTAGTATAATAATTGAATTATTAAAAATAAATTTTAAAGTTTGAAATGGAATTTAAATAGCAGAGTTAGAGGGTATTTTACATCTGTAGTCACCTCACATAAGTCACTAAAGTATATCCACCATTTTAATAATCCTATATTGGTAATTTTTCAATGTTCTTGAACAAACCTCATTCAGAACTTCCTTCTTCATGTTCAAGTTTACACAAGTGTACACAATTATTAGTTTGTTTTGTAGACGCGATATTTCTAGGCTATCTGGGCATTGATAAGAAACTGGAAATAAAAAATCTAGCGAAATACCTACAGTAAAGTGTCTGATTTATAAACTAAAACCTAACGAGTAGAACTCAAACTGACTTAAACTTAGGAATATTGGATTAATAGAAAAAATAGGTACGGAAGTAGTCAATATAATTGGAAACAGCAAGACGATCTATAAAACAAGATTCTTCTAGTTTCTTTTGAGAAACAGTTATAGGTAATAAAAGAAATTATTAGTCACAGTTCAACTGATACTTCACACTATTTCCATAATCGGTATGTATATAAAATAAATATTGGAAAAATATAATCAAAGAATTAATTTGTGAATCCCCATTGATTGGGAAGAAATGCCGACGATTTCAGGTAACGACCATGTAGAAGACTATAAGCACAGTAACGCCCCAGCAGTTGGTTTACGAGTGGAACTGCGAGTAGGCTACCCCATTCTATTTAGCCCAAATAATGGTGTATTGTAATTTGTCTGCAGAGATGAATATGGAATGTAGTCCGGCTGTGCTAAAGCAAAGGGAAATAGGGGTGGCTGTACCATATGGATTGGGAAATATGAGAAAGACTGCTCAATTCTGAATACTTTTTTACTATTTCGTTTTCCTCCTTGATTTTAAAAGTTTTTCACAATTTTTTCCTACCTCTTCTAATTGTATGGGAGTCTTGACTGGGAAACCGTTGGTCTCTGTTCCTTGATAATAAGTTATCTTCAAAGTAGTATTTTCTTTCATTTTTTAAAATAATTTTTCCATCACAAATTTGTGAATAATTCATTCTTATCCTCATGGATTTTTTCATTAATTAATAAGTATGAAAGTCCCGCAGCTGTATCTGCTTTTTGATAATGAGTCAACTTTAAAGGTATTATTTCCCTTCAATTCTCACAAGTTTATTTATTTCTTGAGTATTGTAATTCTTGAAATAATAGAAATTGCATTCTTATCAATATCCGGTGAATATGAATGCGGCAAGGGCTGGCGGTGATTTGATCAGGGGCAACTTTTATTAATCCAGAGAGTTGTAAGGCTACTAAAACTAAGGCTTGGTGCTGGTATGGAAGGCAAATTTTATAATATTAAGAATGACAATCACTACGTTATTTGTAACTGATTTAGCATCGTTGAATGCTTTTAATGTGCTAAGCCAGCACATGCTATCATTCTAAGTCTAAATATATATATATATATATATATATATATATATATATATATATATAATATATATTTATTTATTATATATATATAATAATATATACAGAAGACACTTGTAGAATTGGAAAAAACATTTAGAAAGAAGACTTAACTTACATTTTTGAGCCAGGGAATATTTCGGCTGCTGAAGCAAGCCTTCTTCAGCCCAGACTGTTGAAGATGTAGAGTTGCTGCCATGTGGTTGTTTGAATTCAGCCGTTACAGGTTGAGTAGGAGGGGGGGGACAGGAAGTTGGAGGAGTACAAATTGCAGGGTAGCCAAGTTGGGGATTATGCTATGAAAGGGAATTGAAGAATTGAAGCAAATAATTGGAATTGGAGATTCTATTTATTCATTTTTATTCTACTTTATTTTAATTTTATTTATTTATTATTTTTTTTTTTTTTTGGGGGGGCGGATTTAACTATTGCTGTCTGTTCAGGCCAGGGATGGTGGTGGCTCCGAGCACCCAGATAAAGGCAAGTTCTTTTGTTTTTACATCTATGGAGGGAGCTGTGGTGGGGAGGGTGGCAAGAACTTTGACTTTGAAACACTGGTCAAAGCTCTTGCTGTGCTCAGAGCCATGGGTAGGGACAGGTAGGGAAGTGTTATTTTTGAAGGAGGCTCTATGGTTATTTATTCTTAGATTGAGGGCAGTGGTTGTTTCACCAACATAGAAAGCAGGGCAGAAGTTGCAGGAAAGGAGGTAGATGCAGTTTTTGGAAATGCAATTACTGGATTGATGGGTTTGATGGGTGTAGTTGGTGGCCACCCTCCCCACCACAGCTCCCTCCATAGATGTAAAAACAAAAGAACTTGCCTTTATCTGGGTGCTCGGAGCCACCACCATCCCTGGCCTGAACAGACAGCAATAGTTAAATCCGCCCCCCAAAAAAAAAAAAAAATAATAAATAAATAAAATTAAAATAAAGTAGAATAAAAATGAATAAATAGAATCTCCAATTCCAATTATTTGCTTCAATTCTTCAATTCCCTTTCATAGCATAATCCCCAACTTGGCTACCCTGCAATTTGTACTCCTCCAACTTCCTGTCCCCCCCCCTCCTACTCAACCTGTAACGGCTGAATTCAAACAACCACATGGCAGCAACTCTACATCTTCAACAGTCTGGGCTGAAGAAGGCTTGCTTCAGCAGCCGAAATATTCCCTGGCTCAAAAATGTAAGTTAAGTCTTCTTTCTAAATGTTTTTTCCAATTCTACAAGTGTCTTCTGTATATATTATTACCATTATTTTAAAGTGACTGTGATGTGCTATATATATATATATATATATATATATATATTTTTTTTTTCAAATCAAATTTATTGAGGTTTTAGAAAACAAAAAATATTACAATTGAAACCTTTAACTATAAAACCAAATCACCTGCAAGGAAAAATCGTGTGCGCAGGTGAGAGTTGCTACTATTTTATATAAAAACAAATCATAAAAAACCTTCAAGACAAAAAATATATTGCAAAAAAATGTAGAAAAGGAGATGAGACGAGTGAGAGAAGAAAAGGTAAAAGAAAAAGAGAAAGAGAGAAGGAGAGAGAAAAGAAAAACATACTTATAAACAAAATTAAGACAATCATTCAAAAAGTTTTTCCTCAATTAAACTTGACATTATCCAATTAGCAATTTTCCTCTTTAAACCCGTATGATATTTCAACCTAATCCGTTCAATAAAGATATCTGGAATTTTGTTGATCAATTTATTTGTTGGATAAAAATATTGCCTCCTACAAACATTAAGATTCATTCTTATATTTTCATATCTATTCCGGAATGGTCTTAAATTAAGGTTCGATTCACGGAAGTGGAAAAGATTTCTATGATTTATAATAAAAAATGTGAGGTTTTTAATATATACATTAGTATAATAATTGAATTATTAAAAATAAATTTTAAAGTTTGAAATGGAATTTAAATAACAGAGTTAGAGGGTATTTTACATCTGTAGTCACCTCATACAATTGTCAAAAAATGTCATAAAATGTCATTAATTTACTCTTTGAATAAATGTTTAGTTGGATATAAAAGAGGTTTACCTAAGATTGTTTTGATGTTTTTGAATTATAAAGAGTTTATTAAAATGCGCCCCCCAAACCCGAATTCCATACTGTAATACGGATTGTGCATATGAGTAGTAAATTAGTTTTGTTATTTTTGGATTATTTAGTTGTTTAATTTAATAAAATTTATAAACAAGAATTCTGAGTTTTTGGCACAAGTTGTCAATATGAGTGTTCCATCTTAGGTGAGAATCTATTGTTATACCCAAGCATTTAGCATCATCTTTTTTATTTATTTTTGGGCAAGAACAGGTGTATTCATTGTTGCAATTTATTGTATGGATTTAAATAGTGTTAAGTGATTGAGGTTGAGTAAATGCGTTTGGAGAAAAAGTCATAAACACGCTTTTATTTGTGTTAAGGGTTAGCAAATGCTCATTTAGCCAAGAATGCACAATTTTCAGACCATTTTCCGCTGTGATCTTTACATTATCCCATGTGTGACCCGTAAAAACCAACGCAGTATCATCTGCAAAGGATATAATAAATTATCACAATCTATTATTTTCAATTTGAGAAGATCGTTTATGTAGATTTAAAAAAGGATAGGAGATAACACCTTTCCTTGCGGAAGATACTAGTTATGTCATTAATTGTAAGAATCTATCTGACAGGTAGGAATGGAATAGTTTTAGTGGTAAGCCTCTAATTCCCAAATGTTCCATTTTTTTCAAGAGTCTTGACTGAGAGATAGTGTCGAAGGCTTTTGTCTAGGATAGTGTCCAGGAAAGTAGTGAGCGTTTTATTTTTTTTATTGAAATTAGTTGTTATCAGCTCCAACAGCTTAGACATAGCATCTTCCGTAGACTTTCCTGCTTGAAAGCCAAACTAGTTGACACTGATAACCTCGAATATGACTAAAAACCTCACCAATCTTCTCTTTAGCAACTTCTAATAAACAATATTAATAAATAATAATGATAATTGTGCCTCCGCCTATCCATAGCCTAAAACATTTTGTTTCGTCGGCCTGGTTGGCGCAGTGGGCTGGGGCGTCACAACCTTCAGTCCGCTAGCACTGTCTCGTCAGGGTTCGAGACCCTGTAGGCATGGCTGTTTTCACCTCATCAATCACCTTTACATTCAACATTCAACATACATTACCCACGCACAAGCTAAAATGCTTATGTGGGCATCACGACAATAAATAAATATGAATCTGGCAATAGTCCTACTATAAGTTAATTTAATATCTCAACTCATTTTTGTATACTGTCCAATTATTTTTCACTGCACATTCTACTCGTGGTTTATCCACCTAGCTACAAAACATGCGACTATAGCCTACATCAATAGACTTACCGGTATTAGGTTACCCAGATCTCACGTCTTGTAGGGGTATCCCAGTAACCAATTTCAATATAATATTCTTTGGATATTTATACACAATATAACGTATGTGTATAATATGGGAATAAAGATGATTTTGATTTGATCGCAAGAAAATTAATTCTTGTAATAACTTAGGTTAAATTATACATATTATGTACGGCTAAGAAGTAGCCTAAATTGTAGCCTATATCTAGGAACATTAAAAAGTAGTGTACCCAAAGTAAACTTCTTCAAGGTAGTCAAAGGTTGGAGAGATTTGATCAGAAGAATATAAAATAATTATCATTTATTGCCTACCCCAATAAAAGATCAACCTAACTTGCGGTAATTCATAGTTATCAAAGATTCAGCTAATTTGGCCAGATAAGTAAAACTGTCGACAATAATCTAATTGTAATCGTTTCAAAGCATGTTATTCTAATAACTGAACAATTTTGACTCCAGAATTCTGGAATTTTACTCCAGCCAGCCCAATTATCTGATTAAGTATAATTACAACATAACAGCCTAATATTTCACAGTCGTGGACGAATTATCCTACAGGAATAATACCTAGCTAATTTAGTTAATGATCTAACGAAAACATGCAAATGCGTCTATTGAAAGATAGGCTAGAGCTATTACAGAAAATCAAAAGTAAAATTGTAGCAAACCTTATCCTCTTCTTCTCTATTTATAAGATCCGACATGATTATCACGTCTACTTCAAAATCTCACAAGAAACTATCAACACAATAGAATACGGTACCGGTAACAAAAATCAATACAAATACAATCGTTCATGACATAAGTTCAAATGTCTGTCTGAAATCTGAATTCAGCAAGATAGCAGAAAGGCAGGCGCAGCTGAAGCAAGACCAAAGAAACAGACCGCAACACTGGTATCGAAAACCCACAAAATGGCGGTGACTGTGTTGTCACGGCGTCGTATTTCCTATGCCTATCCATATCTATATCTTCCATAGATATATTAAACTTTGAGGTTAGCTTTTCTTCTAAAGATATCATTTGTCATGAAAAGCTATTTGTATTACGCTGGTTCTACTCGGTAATACCTTTAATACCTTCTGATTCATCCATTACCCACACTTGTGGGCAGTAGCGTAGCCAGGGGGTCCAGGGGTCCGGACCCCGAAATCTTGGGCAAACCTTCATGTTTGAACTCTGTTCCTCTTAAGGTGGTGCATTCAAATATAAAATTTTTTTTTCTTCCTCTAATCTATTGGACAGGTTCTTAGAAACTAATTTATGTGATAAAATTTTTTTCTATCAGCTTCCAGTAGCTCACAATAGGGCTCTAAAAGTGGCTTTTTTGAGGCAAATGGTACACACACCCTACAAAAACTACAGAATAGAAAAAAATATGCAAGCCTCCTCTTCACTACAGCAAAACATTTGACAACTTTGTTTATGAAAATCTCAAAAAATTAAAGTGTATATGCATTTCAAACATCCTTTTTAATATGAAGTGTTTGTTTAATAAACTTCAAATTTAGTGCAATTTGTAGCGCTGTTCATGATGGATAAACTTGATGCTCACACTAATTTCATGAACACAATAATAATCACTGGTGTGTGTACCTTTAAAGTGCGGTTTTATGCTGCTATGCTCGGCACGCACACATTGGATGATTATACAGTGCCCGCACTCGCACGCTCGGCAGGAGCGCAGCCAGGCACCTTGCCCCTCCCCCATTCTCCCTTCCCTTCCCTACCTGCTACTTGTGACTCATGCCTAGCCTGTCTGCTCAGTTCTCGCTCAAAAGTCAAAACCAGTATTGGAATGAAATAACGCTGTAGCTACAAAGTACGGCAGCAGGTTGTCTACTCAACACAGGGCAAATAGCATATCATGCACCATTTATCTGGTGAAATTTCATGTTATACTCTGGGTGCCAATAGGAGTAACCTTTTTTTAGGTATCTCATTGATTTTTTGATCGATTATCATTATGATAGATCGTGATGTGTAGATTCCAAATCCAAGTGATTCCAAACCTAAAAGTTGAGCTTTTTTGTAATTCAAGATGAGCTAACCAAATTTTTGTTCCGTTTCTAGTCTACTGCAATTTCCGTCAAAACGATGAGTTGGACAAAAAAAGTCATATCCATCTTTTTTTTTGTAAATGAATTTCCAAAGAGTATGATATCAAGTTCATATCTCTATCTTCATCAGAAACCGAGTTACGATTTTTCAAAAAGAGGCTAATTTTCAAGAAAAACGCGAATTTGATATTTGTTTGCTCAAATCTTTTGATGTATTGATTTGAATTGTGTAATTCAAAATCCCCCTGAGGATAATTTTGTCCTCTACAATTTTAGACCAAGTAGACGTTCCTTTGTTGTATAGTTTTTGAACTAGAGAAGTAGAAAGATATCTTGTATTAAAAAAACGTATTATTAGGAAGTACACATGATCTCCAAAACAAATCTATAATATACATGATTGCTTTTATTGAGATTTTACTCGGTTATAAGGTCTCTCAGATAATTTTTCAACAAATAAGCCACTTACCAATCTGATTTTTGGTTATGTTCAATAATTGTAAGGAACCTTCAAGGATCTCAAACCAAGGATACTTCTAACTACAGTATTACAAAAGTCAACGGATCTCAACAAATTATAGCTCATTCTTCCCAGCTCATCAAGGTGGTCCAAATTCATAAATATGTTGAATTTGGTCAAAATTTAACAAAATAATTTCCGAGGTAATATTGAGTTCTTCATCACATACCAGGATGATGGAGGACATCTTCGGAATCCTCTGTGATAAATAGAAAAATTATCATTGAAATAGAGATAAATTCTTCCTTTTGAACCTCCTATAAATAACTCTCATGGCATCACGCATTTAAGGTTGTTCTATCAACTTAAATAGATACCGTACTGAATTTTGATTAATTCATTTTTAGAAGGTTTGTCAGGCAACCAATAAACTCTAATTCAAGATTGGAGCAAGATAAAGGCGCTTTTTTGGGCTCAAATTGTAGGCAATGATTCGTTCTACTTGGTTGGATGTCTCATAGACCTTTTCAACTCCTTTGTTTGATTACAAAATGATCGAAAGGTGAAATGAGTGTAAACATATTTGATTCTTCAACTTGAAAGAACTATTTTTTCCTTTTTATTTGACAAATATTTGAAGAGATATTAAAGTCGAATGAAAGGAGAAATTGTGATCTAAGATTTAAGACAAACCACAATTTTTTATCTTCAAGGACTCCAAAGATACATTCATTTGTGAGTAAAAATATAAGTATGTGATGGAAATGCATTTCGAGTCGAGAGCGACCTCAGCTAAAAAAACAGTCACACTCTTATTATAGTCTGTCCAAGTAAAGAAGACCCTCTGGCAAGATGGGAGAATGACTCAAGCTCGGTAGATATTGGTTCAAAAATTATAAATTTGATCTCAAATTGTAGGAAATAATTCGATCTACTATTAAAACCTCATTTATATATAGAGGTTAAGAATAACCAGAATTATCAATTTTCGAATAAAAAATTATCCGTTTTCTTGAAATGGAAGAACTTCATAAAAATTCAAATGATTTTACTTTATTTTATGTGATTTTGAATTATGATATTCATAATTTGCATTATATATACATTGTAATGGTATGATGGTTCATATTATTCTGTTGATTAGCAAATATTATGAGCTTAGTTCTATCGATTATCGATTCATTAATTTTATAATCTATTGTTCATTTGTTTGATCAATTGAGCTTCATTAAAAAAATACCGACTCTTAATATAAGTAAGAATAAAACTTTAAAAATTACTCTTCTTCAATTTCTACCTTGTACACCTCAAAGCATCTTACCAAGCAATAGGGAGGGAAAGAAAGCAATCCATTGTGGAAGCTCAAAAAAATTAGAATAGAAAAAATAAATAATGACAATTAAATAAAGTATTTTTATTATTAATACTCAGAGTATGGCTTTTAATACTATGGAGACCTAAGGGTTGATCCAATTCGCCGTATAACCTAATTAAACATGTAACATATAAAATAAATAACATGGAGAACCATGTAGGTTTCATATTTTTTCAAAACATTATCCAATATTGAAAATTTAACACGTCACAAAATCAGTTGAAAATGGAGGAGAATAATATTAAACATTGACTTGAAATTTAGAGCACTTTGAAATTTTGTCATGACAACCAAAAATATAATATTAAAATGAATATTTCAATTATATCTTTTAATATTAATGTAATACCTCTTTTCATTTCTCATTTCTGTCTATTAATTTTAGTATTATAAAACAAAACTTATGAAGATCTCATAAAAAGTGATTGAATACAGCCTATGCGTGGTTACTGTGCATCATTAGAACCAGGATATATAATTTGTTAAGTGAACCAAAATTTTTTTTTCTATTTACATTGTAGTTACTGTATTGAAATGTTGTTGGGAATGAAGCGATACGGTCATACGGATAGAAATTCAGCAAGCCGTTCAGCCGGCTTGGCTTTACTCTGCGTTTGCAGTTTCAGTTTTATTTTACTGGTTCTAGTCCCACTCCGAAACCGTGCGTTGTGAGTGAGAGAGAGCACAGAGAAGGAAAGTTCTGCGGAGAGAGCGTGTAATTTTTCATGGAGAGGGGGAACCTTACTACTACATACACAACAGTGTCCAGCAGCAAGTGAATAGTGACGCTGGAGCGACCTAGCGGAATTAGTTTGTCCCTAGAGCTAATCGCACGATCTTAATGAGAGACGACTAAGAAATTGATGCAGTCCACACAGAGTGTTCATAACAGTAATGTTCACTGAACTTCTCAGGCTGATTCCCTACTTAAGAATAATGGGAAAATTTCTATGAAAATGGGGGGTTCCAGTAGCGTTGCTGGAGAGGAGGGGTCCAACTTCCACCGCCAACTCAGTTTTCTCACTTGGAAAACAAACTTTTGAAGAGCAAACTTTTGTCAACTTTATTACTTCTTTGTCAACTGACCAAGTGGTGTCCAAAAAGTGCAGATTGTTAAGAGTTGAAATGCATAAAGCCCGCATCTGTATTTTAACTTTATCTTAAAAAATGGAGCTCTATAGTGATGTAAAGCTTTACAATTTTGTAATGAAAATGCCCCCTGAACTGATCAAGTGGTATTAAAAAAGCTCATTTTGCTGGGGGTTGGAATAGTTGAAGTGCATAAAGCAGTAGCGTAGCCAGGGGGTCCAGGGGGTCCGGACTCCCCCTGAATGAGAGACGAGGGCATCTATCATTGATACAGTCTCTCATAGATTCAACTCTCATTGAATCTGAAATTGACACAGTCCACATAGAGTGTTCACTGAACTTCTCAGGCTGATTCCTTATACATCAGAAAGATGAAAAAATTTCTATTTAAGAACATGGGTTCCAGTAGCGTAGCTAGATGGGAGGGGGTCCAGGGGTCCAAAACTTCCACTCAGTTTTCCCACTTGGAGCAAACTTTTGTCTTACTTCTTTGTCAACTGACCAAGTGGTGTCTAAAAAGTGCAGATTGTTTAGGGTTAAATTGCATAAAGCCTGCATCTGTATTTTTAATTTATCTTAAAAAATGGAGCTATACAATGATGTAGAGCTCTAAAATCTTGTACTGGAAATGCCCCCCTGAACTGATCAAGCAATGTTAAGAAAAGCTCATTGCTGGGGTTGAAATGGTGAAGTGAATAAAAAAAAAGTTAATAATCTAAATAATACTCTGGATAATCAATTACTCACTATAGTAATCTTCAAAGACAGAGCTTTAGAACACTACTTTGGAGACAGAGAATCGCACACATAACAGAACTCTTGATGCTCAGGAACAACAGATGCTCAAAATATTCCCATTGTTGAGGTATGAGCTGTATAAAGGGTGAATCTTAATTATTAATTTCTCTTTGACAATTTTGTTTGACAATGCTATTTTGGACACAGAAATTTGCCTAAAAGTTCCCTGAACTAACCAGATTAAATAATGTTGAGGATTGAACCATATAAGGTGAATTTATTTATTTATCTATTTCATGTACAAAAATATACAAGATGAGGAAATAAAAAGCAGGCTATTGCCCAAAACCTCTTCTATCCCCAATTTTGTATTAATAAAAAAGAGCTCTAAAACGGTATTTTGTACTACATAATTTTAAAATTTTCCTGGGGGTGACCCCCGGACCCCCCTTTCTTTGGGAGAAGGTCCCCCCAAACCCCCCCTCCATCATTGGCTTTGGACCCCCTGCTTGTGGGATCAATGACATCATGTCAAATACACCAAAAAAACACATACTTTTCAAGATGGCAGTGTTACCAACAATAACCATAATCAATTGACGTTTATCATACTTATTTAAAGAGTTTGACAAATTTACGTGACAGAACTTGAGTTTTTGGCCGAAGCCCGACTTATCATTAGGACACTGGTATGCCTTTTGAATGCTTGCTACCATCGGACTCCCCCCACCATTTCTTTGAATGACTTGGTTCGGCATTTCAAGGACTTGTTGAATCCAATAGTGTTGGCTGATAGAGTGTTGTATCCTGAACCCTATGTGCAGGATGTTTTTTTGGATGCACCGTTTCAGAAGCAGGAACTGGAGAAAGTTATTCTCCATGTGAAAGATGGCAAAGCTCCGGGCGAGGATAGAATCTCCTACGAATTCTATAAGAATTCTCCAGCTGTTTTCATAAACAGATTATTGGATGTTTTCAATGGCATCTACAATTCAGCCTACGTCCCCCGTGCCTTTCAAACTTCAATTGTATTCCCTATCTACAAAAAAGGGGATCCTGAGGAGGCTTCCAATTATAGGGGAATATCTTTTGGCAATACGGGAGCAAAACTGTTTACAGGGATCATCCTGGAGAGGATAAAGACATGGATCAATCAACATGGTATACTGAATGAGTTCCAGGCAGGTTTTAGAGAGAACTACTCTACGGTGGACAACATCTTCAGTCTGATGGCCATTATTAAAATGCAGCTGACAGTTAAGAGGCAAAAGGTTTATGCCTTTTTTGTGGATTTTTCTGCTGCGTTCGATAGAGTTGAAAGGCATGCCCTATTCTTCAAGCTTTCAGAAATTGGTTTATCGTCAAAGATGTTGAAAATTATTCAGATGATTTACACGAACACATCAGCCAGGGTTTGGAGCTCTGAGGGTTTGTCAGACAGATTCTTCACAAAAACAGGTGTCAAGCAAGGCTGTTTACTCAGCCCAATTCTATTCTCTCTCTTCCTGAATGACATTGAAGACAATATGGAGGGAGGCATAAAATTGAATAATGTACGTATAAAAATACTTGCCTATGCTGATGATATTGTCTTGTTGGCTTCAGATAAATTGAGTATGAGCAGAATGATAACAGCACTGGAGGATTATTGCAGAAGGTGGAATTTGCTGATCAACCTGGATAAGTCCAAGATTGTGATTTTCAGGAATGGTGGAAGGCAGGGAAGGCATGAGAAATGGTGTTTTGAGGGAAGGCCAATTGAGGTTGTCAACTCATAAAAGTACCTTGGTGTAAGATTATCATCAAAGCTGTCATTGTCAGAGCATTTCAGGGAGAAATCACTAGCAGCAAAAATGGCTTTGAGTCTCTTCAACAATACTCTCCTCAATAATGCAGTACCATTCAAATCCAAGCTACAAATCTTTGAGGCGGTAGGAAGATCAATAGTTTGTTATTCAGCACAGGTGTGGGGCAGCAAAGTGTATGATGTGGTCGAGAGTATTCAGCGGTTCTTTCTCAAGAAGGTCTTTTGTCTCCCATCACATACCCCAAATCATGCTTTGCTTCTGGAGGCCGGGGTTAGTCCAATCTTCCTGCATACAATCAGGCTACACCTACAGTATGTGAAGAGATGTTTGAATCTACAGAGTAAAAGATATCCAGGTGTGCTGCTGAAATTGATGATCCAGAGAAGAGTATTTTTGTATGATGACTGGAGGGTGTTGGAGAATTTGTTTGGCATTCCACTGGAGAGGATTGTGGGAGGTGATCTAGACATCAGCCAGTCAATTGTGAGAATTGGAGGCAAACTACAAGACCAACAGTTGCAGCAGGTCGCCGCAAGCCAGCGCTTCTTAATTCGTCGAGAGTTAAATCACTTTAATGACTACATTTTTACAAATGTCAGCTTCCAGTGCATAAAGTGGTTCTTCAGGGCAAGGAATGAATTGATCAGACTGAATAAATACTCTTTCAGCGGAAACAAGCTCTGTTCGTTGTGCAATAGGAAGGAGGAGGAGGATGTCGCGCACTTTATTGGAACATGTCCCATACTTGGCAAGCACAGATGGCAACATTTTGGCAGGACAGAATTGTCACAGGCAGAGCTGAAAAGATACCTGGATGGAGATAACTGGATGAGGATAGGTGCTTACTGTGTGGGTGCTTGGAAGTACAGACATTTCTTAATTTCTGAGTTTAATTGATAGTTTGTCTACTGTGAAATGAACACTAAGTTATTATACGAAAAAGTGAAAACTAAAGACTGATAAAATATAAATTTTTTGGTTGAATATAATAAAAAAACTCACCCTGACGGTCGTTGACCATGGGTTAAAGCTTGCTCTTAGAATTTTCTATTTTATTTATTTTTTTGTATGATTGGAAGTGAGACAATAAAAGCCAATTATTCATTATTCATTCATTCATTCATTCATTCAATTGACGTTTAAATCATCTTGCATGAATTTATGGGCATTGTAATATGCCTTGCCACACAGTAGTTCCCTCATGGTTTCCTCAAATGCGGTCTCATGCAACTACTTCACTGCAGCAGGCAGCTTATTGAAGAATTTCAAAGCTGATATCTGGTAAGCAGCCTGCAATTGATGGAGGCATCTCCTGGGGACATCAAATAGCTCATGATGCCTGGTGTTATAGGCATGTATGTTGCCACAGGTAGCCAGAGAGTGCTGGTTCCTCTTTACATGCACCAAGCATAGGAGAATGTAGTGGCTAGTGACTGTCAGCACACCAAGGTGGGCAAAGATGGGCTTACAGTGGGCAAAATGTTTGCTGCCTGTTATGATTCTAACAGCCCTCTTTTGAAGGGTCAGGACGTCAGCAGCCCCTGCCAAATGACCCCACAGGAGCAATCCATGAGTAATGTGGCAATGAAAAAGAGCATGGTACATCATCACCAGATACCTCTTGGTCACCAGGCTCCTCATCTTGAGCAGCAGAAAGCAAATAGGGGGAAGACGGCTGGTTACCTGCTATATGTGACTGTTCCAGCTGAGTTTACAGTCCAAGACAAAACCCAACAGCTTCATAGGATCCTGAGGGTCACAAATTTCCCATGACAAGCTGCAGATGATCCTTTGGGTCTTGTCCTCATTCAGCTGAAATTGATTAGCCAGGAACCATGTTGTGGTAGACCAAAGATGCTCTGCAGATGCCTCCAATACCTGCTCAAGCTCAGCACCCAATGAAAGAAGAGAAGCATCATCCTCAAACATTGAAGTTGAACCATGATTGTCAAGGTCATTTATCATAACCAGGAACAGAGTGGGCCCAAGCACTAAACCCTGAGGAATGCCAAAGGACACTGGAAGAGTCTGGGAGCTTGCAACACCAAGAGAGACCAGCTGAGTCCTACCAGAAAGGTATGAGCCCAAGATGGAAAGAGCTGAATTCCTCAGACCATAATAACTCAGCTTTCTGAGAAGAATACTATGGTCTACACAGTCAAATGCTCGGCTCAGATCACATAGAGCAAGAGCAAGAGATTCACCATCCTCAAAGGCAGCATTGATTTGTTCAACTACATGGTCCACTGCACCCACCGTTGATCTTCCAACTTGGAAGCCAAACTGCAAGTTGGAGAACAGGCCATTCTCCTCAAAGAAAGCCTCCAGTTGAGGCTTAATCACTGCCTCAATCACCTTTCCAAAGACAGGAGTTACAGAGATAGGCCTGAAACTACAAAGGCTCTCACAATCACCATTTTTGAAGACATGGACAGTTATATTCTTGATGTCTTCAAGAAATCAGGAAAACTTCCAGATCTCAAGCACTTGTTGACAGATGTAGAGAGAGGAACTTCAAAGGTATCCACAACCTCTTGGAGCATACTCACAGACATGCCAAACACATCTGGGCTCTTAGAGGGTTTAAAAGAGCAAATTATTTTTTTAAGGCAGCTGGTGTGGTAGGGCAAAAAAAAGAAAGATGTTCCTGTCCCAGCTGGATTCTTCCTTCCAACATCTGAATTAGATCAATGGCAGTATCAGGCAGGGCACCCACTATGTCTCAAACTGAATGAACAAAAAAGCCATTGAAATCATTGGGGCTTGCAAAGTCAAACCTTTTCTATGGCATGGATCAGTTTGTATTGATCACATCCCAGGCTGCTTTCCATTGGTTAGGTGCATCTTCAATCCTACGCTCAGTTGTTAACCTCTTAGCCAGCTCAATCCTCCTCTTGTAGAATTGCTTGAAATTTCCATATCTAGCAGAGCTGTCAGTATTGCCATCTTCACATCTGTTCTTGAGGGTGAGCATGATCCCCTTAAGTCAAGCCAGATCATCAGTGTACCATTCCTTATTGCTATCCAGAAGTCTAGGTTTCTTCCTCAGTGTCTAGGGGCAGTGTGGCTTGACAATTTCAGGAAAGAAACAATCAAATTTTGCACAAAAATATCCAAAAAAATCTGCAAATAATCCAGTCTCCCCCGGAGCTTGAAAAACATCATTCCAGGACAAGGACATACAGGCCAGGATACTTTTGAATTTGTCAAGAGCTGATTCATGTACATGTCTTGTTCAAAAAATATAGTTAATATGCCAAGTAGAAGGTGTGACACATACCTTGGTTGCCACTAGTATGATGCATGACGTCCTTAAAGCAGAATGATCATCACCATGCAATTCAATCACATTTGTGCTGCAATTTTCAGGATGAAAGGTAACCGCAACATTGTCCAGGCAGGCCATCCCTCTAGTACGCTCAGTGCAGGTAATATATAGGCCATAACACTTCATTATTTTGAAACAGCTCTGGTTCTTGGAGCATCACTGATAAAGTCCACATTGAAATGACCAGCAATTAAAATTTCAAAATCATAATGCTTTGTTGAAAAAATCAACAATTGCTTGAATAATTCACAAAAATGCACAAAATTTCCACTGGGTGAGTGATACATAGACACAATAATAACACAGCAACATTCAGTCACTGAAATGGCTACCACTTCAAGGTCAAGTTCAATACAAAAAGGACTTACATCAATAACATTAAAATCAAGGTCATTACAAATATAGAGAGCAGAGCCGCCACATCTTGTCACAGATCTACAAGAAATTGTAGCAAGTTCAAGGTCAGATATCTTCTTCTAGAAGTCAATCTCAGAAGAAGTCAAAAAATGTTCATTTAAACACAATATGTCAAGTTTTTCATTTTCCACAAACAATGAAATCAAACCTTGTTTACTTCCACACTCTGGGAATTCCAGTGGCCCATGATCAATTTCAAATTCTCTTGAATGTTTTCATTCATGTGTCCATGTGATGGCTGAGGCTCAATTTTCCTAAAAAAACATGGGAATTGACACAATTTTTATGAGGTATGAAGCGGCGCACAAGTGCCCCAGAAGGCCAGAACTCATCGTTCAGTAACTTTTCTAAAGACTCAGATGACACTTCAATTTTGAATGACTTGTATGAGTTAAGCTTGGTGTTAAGTTTGATATACCAGGACACTTCAATATTTCTATGATCCTTTTTATGAAAATACTTGATTCAATTTTGATCACTCTTCATATGATATTAAAAATATTACCGTGTAATCATACCGGCATGACATTTGATATGGATAGGCATAGGAAATACGACGCCATGACACCACAGTCACCGCCATTTTGTTGGTCTTCGATACCAGTGTTGCGGTCTGTTTCTAGTTGGTCTTGGCTGAAGTGAAAAGGTCGAGTGTCGACAGCACTTCGATATTCGATGTTTGTAAATTTGACTCGATGTTGAGGCCTGGCGTAAGCTGGGACGCACTCAAACACGCGCACGACGAGCCACGATTCAAAATGCAGCACGAATTTTTGACCAGCGTATGCTGAGAAACAACTCATTCACTCACGCACACTCCTCTGAGTCCAATACGGAAATCAATGTTAATATATTCACTTTTTAAAAGAAGAAAGAAAAGAATAAACAAAGAAAGAAAGCATTTCATTTTTTTTAACTTGCCACCTAATTTACTGCTGGATAGAACCGATTCTGCAGGTGTCTATTCCAGTATTTTAGTTATGTTGCCAACACTGCATCGTTTTCGTTTAGGCACCAAATTGAAATAACAGGACTCGATTTTCTACCACTACAGTTTCATGTCTTTTTCTATCTTGTTTTGCTTAGGTATCAATGCGACATTATGCAATTTTATATTAATAATGCTTGTTAACGAATTTATAAATTTATTGAAGTGTTATAAATATTATATTTCAAAACGTAATTGACAGTAGTAATACGTTTTCATTTATTGGTTATGTTGAATATGAAGTACAAATTATTATTGGAGGGTAACCTACATTGAACACTGTTCAAATTGAAATATTGCTTAAAAATATTTCTATGGTTCTTTTTAACAAAAATAACCATACATACAATGTATATTTGTGGCATCAGTAGCTTTAAATGTAGATTTTAGTAGGTCCTACATGTGTGTTCAAAGTTAGCCGACGGAGTCGCTAGGGTAACTTTGAACTTATCCTATTACATTTTTTTATAGAAGGAGGATTGCAATGATAAAGAATATTGCACGTATAGGCATATAATATATGTGCCCCTGATTCAGTATAGTAAGTGGATCACTGAAAATAAAATATTATGTGGTTTGATAACTGATAAGAAATTTTTGAAAAGTGTTCAATACAGTCCTTACCTATTCCTACTGCAGAAGCGGCCCGTCCTTAGGACTCTTGGACTTACCTACTTGATACTTGAGATTGTTGCCAAGGACTGGTGCTTCCAGATCGGCAGAGTCATGCAGATAAAAACAATTTATTATAGGCTTTGCGTGTAGTGGAGGTGCAGCAACCGCTTAGAGATGCCCACCATTCCACTCATGCTATATGAGTTGTAAAGGCTCAGCAAGAATAAGCCTACTCTTCTCACTGAATTTAACATAATTCATCACTTGTATTTCTCAAAGTACACGCAGCCCTTCCAATTCTAAATTCACTTTTTGATTAATTCCAACCTTTCTTTGAAATAACTTATACAACTTTTAATAATTATTTTCAATAGGCCTATAACGTATTTCAAAAAATGTGAGGGATAAGAGTAAGTTATTACACAATGAAATGAGCTAGTAGCAGCTAGATATGAGAAAATAGGCAAGAAGCCGTACGTGGATGGTGAAAAGGGGGTTGGGTTTCGAGTTATAATTTCATGAATAAATAACAATAAACTAGTGAGAGCCATCCGAGCGTCCCCTTGATATAATTAAAAGTTACCTGCAAGGCACAGATCTCAAATTCTATCTAAAAAGTTCTGTCACACCAACTTCGTCGTTTATTAGTTTGTAACAAGGAACTGCATTGTTCTCTTCTATTTCCTATTCTATCTCCTATTCTATTTTCGCTTCAAGTGAATGACCAATTAAAATTAGAACCACATTGAAATATTAGGATAACTTGAAATATTACTTACAAATAGCTGAGATGAAATTTTCATATTAATTTTTTATGTAAAAAAACTCAAATACCGTATATTTCTTTTAAATTTACAAAATTAATAGAATACTGAAGCTTCAGGATTTCAAAAAAGTGTATTTTTCTCAAGTGCAATCCATATTAGAATATGATGGGATAACAATCTGGGGTGGAACATTCGACAGTCATTAAAATGTATTTTTAAGACACACTCAATCATTTATATAGCTTATCATCAACATAATTGCACGGATACTAGAATACACGGCGAGTAGGCCTATCATAAGCCTGATGCACACAGCACAGTAGAATTATAGGATTATATCGACGTTTCTGGAACCCAAACAAATAGTTCTTTATCAGCTGGCACTTTCTGTAATTGAATTTTTTAGAAAGTCTTTTTGTGGGTCCCAGAAACGTCATAACTAGCTGGTTTTTGGCTAAAACCTGCGCGTGATAACTTACCTATACCATTTGTTCTAGTATCCGTGCATAATCGTGGTCCACCACAATTACCTCCTGAAACTGAAGTGAAGTTTCTGAAGGGTCCATGAATCAAGGTGTTGGGTGGCTCGTTGGAGGAGTGATAAAGCGCCGATCTGATAACCAGGTGGACCCTGGTTCAAATCCCAAGCGGGGAACAATTTTTGACTACAGCACAATCACATAGATACGGCCACCCCGCCTTTCGGAGGAGACGATAAGCTGTCGGTCCCGACTACCTCAAAGTAGTTGTCATCTATCATCCATATCATTACCCACGCACAAGCCTATGAGCTCATGTGGGCTTCACCCTCATAACAGACAAGTTTCTCAGACTCAGACCATGTTTAGTTTATAATAAGGAAATCCGACTTTTCTAAATCAAGGGAAATTTAAAGTCTTTCCATAGTTTATTATTTAAACTTTGAATGTTCTGGTGGAGGATGACAGTTGTTTTAGAGTAACTTAACAACTGTTCATATCAATTTGTGTAACATCGTTGAAAAAGATTATAAGAGCAACTTTGAAACTGTGGATGAAGTATTACTTCTCAATTATCTTGTTATTTCATTGACAAAACAACATTACTATAAAACCAAGTTCAGTTAATCAACTACCACTAATACTATTCTATTTATTTTAAATCATTTTCTTAGCCAAATATTATTGCAGGAATTTCTTTCAAGTAATCAATCAACTCACAAACAAACCTGCGCATCCATGTGAGTGTTTCTATTACATATCTTTTTACAATATTGTTTGTTTCTTATTTAATGCTGGAAACAATAAAGAATTTGGCTTATCTTCAGTTATTTAATGGTTAAATTATTTAAAAGGTTGATTTATTAGATGTAATCAGTAACTAGGTCAAAAGTTGATTTCATTACAGCCTAGGCTACTCAATCATCAGCATCAGACTCCAATTTAACTTTACTGCGGTGTTGTTAATGTTTAGCTCTGTCAGGAAAGTCAGTGAGTGGTATCCCACAGCATATCAAAACGAGAGTGACCTCAGCTGAACCATTACGCTCTCATATAGACCGCTTTCACACTAACCGAGCTGAACATTGATGAAAGGCATATTTGCCAACCGCCAGTATACTATACATTAATAAAGCTGCAATTGAATGTTGTCTACATTTTTCGCTACCTAGTATGCAACATTCTAGGACATTGAAAAAAGTAGAAGTAAAACTATCACGCCTCTATATTATGAGTGGATGTGCTATACAGTGTATTGGGAAGAAGAAAATGTAAGGATTGCAGTGATAAAGTTTACTTATAGCCTAGGCTATTAAAATAATACAGAATGGTCCATAAGTCAGTCGAAACTAGCAATTTTCAACTTATTGCAAATACGCAGAATTATTTGTCAAGTGACTAATGGGCCACCCTGTACTTGGTTGAAGGGGTGGAATTTTTATTTAACACACATAGCACTAATTTTACTCCCTCTTCCATCATTGATTTTGGTAAAGTTATGTTTGCAAAATTCAATCTAGATTTGATTCATTTAAAACTTGATAACTGAAATTCAGTAAAAATCTCATCACACGAGTAAATCCCTAGAATTAGCTGAAAGTGTAAATTGACTCAAATAGTACATTACGTTCGGGTTGAGTAGGCTACAGTAATGTATGTCGATGGCTCAACAATCCATTAAAATTCACTAAGGTATAATACTGACCATGCAGTAAATATACACACACAGCAGCTTATTATGAATCAAGAAACCACCTACCCCATAAAGGGCTTAGGCCTACCAACTGGTTGCCAGTCTTATAATCACTCCACTATACAGCAGAGGTGAATAATCATCAACTAGTGTAGAAGTAACATGTGATTAGAACGTTGATCCCCTCAACTATAAGCTAGCTTATGTAAACAAATGACGGCGGACGGGGCAGAACACCCGTGAACAAAGGAGGGAAACGAATCCGCAGTTAATACATTCTGGCAACATGGGAAAAATGACTCCAGCTTGGTTAATATTGGTTCAAAAAATTACAATTTTGAACTAATATTGACCGAACTGGAGACATTTTCCCATCTTCCCACAATGTACTTTTTTCACCAGACTATAATTGTGAATTACAATTAATTCGTGCCAGCGCAGTAGAGGAGGACACATACATTACATTATTTTTCATACATTAAATTGGAAAGTCAGAAGATCATTGTGATGTATATACTTTCAACTTTTCGCTCAAATAACCCTCTTTATTTGATATCGGTATAATACAACCGGTGCTCTTTTTGAATCATCCTATAGCATTAATCTAACAAGTGGTGACTTCGATTCTGGTGAAGTATGTTAACATGGAAATTTTAAAAGATTGTTCATTCATAAAATACATTCATTTATTATTATTATTCAATGCTGAATAAGTATAGCTATTGGTAAATATACTTTTTTCAGGGTTGTTGAATGTTATATGATACGGTACCAGTACATCAAATACTGTATCTTAATAAACTTCCTGTCGGAATAATACAGTTACAGAAAGTTACCAGAAATATCTAAGAAGTAGAAAGAAGATTCGAAAAGGCAATAAAAAATATTTGAGAATAAAACCATTTATGATTTAAAAGAGAACACATGAATACTCTGGATTCAGTCGACTGTGATGAGAAAACAACAAAAAAGTCATAAAGAGTTTATAGTTAGGTTACCTGTTTTCATGTTTAATTCCTAAAGATTATACACTATAATTATATTGTCTGAGTGTTTCATTAGTGAAATCTTTATTATTAACATCATAAATGAGAGGATATTCTCTCACTTTCTCAATCAGTCGCTGTTTGAAGTTTGAAGAACACTTCAGTTCAGTGACCATAACCTAAAAATTGAAATAAATTACGTTTCGTGTGCTAAAAATTTGAAAAATCTGTGTCTGTGCTACAGAATTGACACATTCCAACGCATCCCGAAAAAATTGAGGTTATGTTGCTGTTGGAGCTCACTTTTGGGACCCCCCACCACTTTTCGCTAATAACGTGTGTCAAAAATCTGTGACATACCGACAAACGTGCGAGTCACGCCAACGCACGCTTGCACCTCAGCTTACGCGGCGCTATTAGAAAACATAGCAGCACAGATTTCTGAGTGCGTCGGCGTGTACGCGTGCGTCTCAGCATACGCCCGGCCTGATTCGCGTCGCGTCGCGAACAAAAATCAAAATCGAAATTACAAAATTGACTCATACTGTATTAGATTAAATTCGTGTAAAAACTTGAGTATCACTGCAGTTATAATCTACAAGTCATGTAAGTTATCAGATAGTTATAATTTCTTACATAATCTGTTTAGAATTGGAGTTTTATAAGAAACGTTTAAAGATTTTGAGGTTATGCTCTTGTATAATTTGAAAAAATAGTTTTATTTGAGCTCTAGGCATGTAAAAGTAGTAACTAGGAGAAGAGATGTTGGGAGTTGAGATATTAATAACGACATAGATAAGATTAATTTTTCTTTATCCAGAACCAACATAATATCCTTTATTCTTGAAACTTAGCCTAATCCTAAGTCTATTGTTTATTTTGTTATCAGAGTAACATACTGAATCGACTCCAATCAGAATTTTGACTACACGTAGCTGGGCCACTAATCGACTCTTACACCCTTTAGGCCTAGGCCTACTTACTTAGGCACATTCTACACGGGCTTAGGAAACTCAGCGTTAACGTTGCGTCGGCAACGCGTACTCGACAGAACACATTGTGTTAAATGGGCTTGTCTACACGAGTGAAATAATCACGCGTTTTCACAGCGTCAGCGGGCGTCAACGCGTTGCCAACGTCGAGGTCGGCGTGAGCTGGGCGTTAGCAACGCGTTGAGAACGCGTGATTATTTCGCTCGTGTAGACACGACCATTCAACACAATGTGTTCTGTTGAGCGCGCGTTGATCAGCTGGGTTTTGTATCACTTTTTCTAGGTTAGGTTCATCAGCCATTTTTATTTTCACTTCACGCGTTTGCTACGCCTTGTGTAGTTTGCAAAAAATTTTGACGCGTTAACGCCGTGTTTCCTACTCCCGTGTATAATGGGCCTGACTTGATACTTCTTTGGTCCTCGCCAGGACGTCATCATTCCCATAAGGGCTGACAAGTCACCTAAGCTATTTATTTATTTTTGTCTTTTATAACAGGCGAAGTTAGGACTTGCAGGTCCTCTCTTACACTTAACCTTAAATTATTGAGTACATCAAAATAATTGTAACGAAATAATAAACAAATACCCATTGTATACAGATGAATTATGTAATAAATTGGAATAATGTAATAAATTGGAGTAATGTAATAAATTGGAATAGTGTAATAAATTGGAATAATGTAATTAATCAGAATAATGTAATAAATTAGAATATAACTGTAACTGATCAACACATTCACACTTGCTCTCTCTCACACACACACACACACACACACACACACACACACACACATTCACACAAATGAACTTAAACCAGCTCTGCACCCTCCGCTCTTAGCCATTTCTGAATTGCCACGCCAAACAGGGTGCGACTCTCTATCCCTGTGATGTGGGGCGGCAACAGATTCCAATAACGAATTGCTGTAACTTGGAACGATTTATTAAAAACGTTTGTGCGATGGTTACGGACGACCAACATGCGAGATCCATACCTTGTTCTTCTACCACTTTGATCACCCAGAAAAATAAACCTACATGCCAAATACTCAGTTTTTTTTAGATTTGATTACATTAAAAAGAAGCATGAATATGTGATAAGCTCTCAATATCCTCAGTCTAAGTATGCCAAGCAGTTCAAAAAGCTGCCAGTTTATTGTCCATAGCAAAGCAAATATCCTCTGTATCCTCCTCAAAATATTAAGCTCTCAATATCCTCAGTCTAAGTATGCCAAGCAGTTCAAAAAGCTGCCAGTTTATTGTCCATAGCAAAGCAAATATCCTCTGTTACACACAACAGAGCAGAAGAGGTACTGTGACCCTGACGGAAACCAGACTGAAAATTACTTAATGTATTGTTAGAAAGGATGTGGTTACTTATCTACTGATGAACTACTCTCTCCAAACCCTTTGATAATGCAGAAAGTATGTGAATTGGTCTGAAATCAGAAGGAGATGTTGGGTTTTGGATTTGGTTCAAGGGTAAAACAGTAATTTCCAGGAATCAGGAAAGTTAGAAGACAGAAGTGAGGAGTTATATATGCGTAATAAATGGAAGAGTAAAGGGAAGCGTATCTTTAATAAATCTGATTGGGAGTGAATCCTCGCCAACTGCATTACTGCTAATTCGACTCAAGCAGTGGTAGACTTGAACTTTGCTAACTACAGAAAAATCAAATTCATTCTGACATGGGTTGACCTCAAGTGAATCCACATAGTCACGGGCCCCCTCATCACTAACAGGAACATTGCAAAAGAACATATTAAGCTCTTCAAGCCTGTGTAGGATATTAGGTTTAGTTTTTTCCTTACCCAAGCCCATACTCTTTACTGTTTTCTAGACAGATTTAGAAGAGCTGTTCTTAGATAATAAACTTTTTGTGAAATAATGTGATTTGGAGTTTAAAATTTCTAGTTTACAACGATTCCTCAGTCTTCTGTAATCTAGAAAAATAGCAGGACTACCATTTCTCTTGGCCATTCTGAACTTACTGTCACACTCTTTCATGAGCTGGCGAATTCGAGGAGTTATCAAGGGAGCAGGACTTCTTGTCACTTTCTTCCTTCTAAGAGGGACATGCCAATTATATAGGCCACACATTATCTCCTGGAAAGAGCTCAACTTATTGTTGACATTCTCTGGTATGAGTACACCTTGCCAAGGTGCTTCAGCCAGGTCCTCAAACAAATCATTATTATTCAAATTTCTGTAATCACAATAAGTGATGATTTTTGGTTGTGCCTTTGGAGTTTTCAGCGCATAGACACAAGGCCATGCACAGACAGCCCTGGCACAGGTATCTGCCCATGTTGCCAAACAGCAACTGAACGTTTCTGTCTGAACACTCAGACACTGAACATTTCTCAACAGGACATTGAACCCAGGGTCAGAAACGTTAACACCATTGGGCCCACATTTAGAACTAGATTGGGTCTCAAGAAAACTATTAGAACCGGAAGCTAAGTATTTGCCCTTTTTTTGTGTAGGTAGCCTCCAAGTTTAAATTGCTGTTGCTACTTTGCTTTCTTGTAAAGTATTTTTCTACATAAGTATTTTTTGACCAGAAGTCTGCCTTGTACACAATATCACTCACTATCCAGAACACCCACCTTGAATGAAGCATAAGAATCTGGGTGATTTGAGACAAGTTTCTCATCAGTGGAATTACCAATTCTATGCTTTTTAAGAAATTCTGATAGGATCTCACAAGTTGTAGGCCTACCTGGTATGAATCTTGAAAGAAAAAGAATTTTTTTGTGGTCCCCAATTAATAGGTTTTCTACACCATTCAAACTACCAGTAATAAAGTTCTTGTTTTTCCTGGTATCAGCGTTACCACTTGATTTTGGGGTAAAAGAAATTTGAAAGTTTGATGCAGGAGTTTCTTTTCTGGGTCCTTTCTTCCTAATCACTGTAGAGCAGATGCTAAAGTATGGCCTGTCCAGTAAGTTGAGTAGTTTTTTGCCATACTCATATGTAATACACAACTTTCCAAGCTAGATTTGCGTTTGGGAAATTGTGTTTAACAGAGAATCAAAGATCAGCTGTTCTGAATGCGGGAATAATCATTTTGATGATTATTACATCACTAATCATCATCACAATGATAATTACAGCTCTGAAAATCTAGTCCAGCTGTTTTTCCCAAATTCTGACGTATGAATTAACAAGTTGAACAAGCCACACTGATAGTTTGCTGTGTGCTTTTGTGTAGCTATTGTATTGAGGTTATTTTGGCTTCAGTTAATGTATTCAGTTGTTTGAGGTTTTAATAAATACTTTTCAGACTAGTATGACCAAAAAAATTTACATAATTTGTGTGGGAAGGTTTACATACTCATAATTATTTTCCTCAAGTAAACATAAATTATTTGTATGTAAAAACGCCTTTCCCACACTCATTATGTAATATACTATTACTAGTCCAGGCATTAAAGGATTTAACCTCCCAATGAGAGCAGCTAAGCTGAATTTTGGCACAAACATCTATAGTGGCATTCTAAATATGGATTCAAAAGTATAATACTGTATCACGTTTGCAAACTTTTTTATTCAAGGTCAAAGATCACGAAAATCGGTTTTTTGCGAATAACTTGTTTCCTGTTCGAGTTATGTTCTTAGATGTTATTATAAAAATTGTAGAGTTCAAAAATCCCTACAAAATTGGTCATATGCATTTTTCTCAAAAAACTAAAGGTTTTCGAGATTAAGCGAGGAGAGGGGGGAGCGTGCACTTCATCAAGGGATAATGCCATAACATACAAAGTAGAATGTTCAATTCGCTGTGAAATATTGTTTTTGCAACCAAATACTATTAAGGTAGCATTCCTGAGTGCTGGCTCGGACTGTGCATCTCTAGCTGCAGGGCTGCAGCTGTACGTCTCTAGCTGCATGGCTCTAGCAGCGTCTTGAGCCGTCCAAGTTCTAGAATTTAAACTATATATTATTTAAATAATAATATACTTTATAATCTGCAGAGCTATTGACGTGCAGCTAGAGCCGTTGCCTAGGATTGCCACCTTAATTGTTAACAAATTGTTTATAAAATATATGTTTTGATACCGATTCTCCTCAATTTCAAAATTTTAATGAAGGTGAAGAATAGCTGCGGCCGAGGTTTAGCAGCAAGGGTCATTCTACTCACGTAATAATACGTAACATGTTATTTTCTACAGGAAAAGAAACTATAGGAGTCCAATCCTTAAACTGTGTTGAAACATAATCCATATTATTAGAACATTTGTTTGCAAACGTGATACAGTATTATACTTTTGAATCCATATTTAGAATGCCACTATAGATGTTTGTGCCAAAATTCAGCTTAGCTGCTCTCATTGGGAGGTTTGACTTTTGACGTGACAACGTCTTATAAATTGGTTTGCCGGGTGAACTTCAAGAAACTGCGTTATGGAAGTGGTTAGCCAGAAGTGGAAGAGCGAGAGAGAGTGAGAGAGATAGGCATACACACCTCTGTTCATGTTAGTGTTTGGCCATCGAACCTCAACTATAGATTTATCAGAGAAACAATATATACCCAAAACATCGATGTCAAAAAAATATTGCCAGAAAACTATTGATATTTCTACAGTGAAAATATCGATATTTCTGATATATCAGTTAACGATACAAAACACTAGTACATGTGTAGTGATAATGTGATAATGTGAATATTATTTTCTACCTCCAAACATCTGAGCTACTGGTATGGTGAAACAGTTGTACAATATTATTGTATTGCAATATTTTGTCTACGTTTGCATGGGCTGCAGAGCCCTAGGCTATAAATTCATAAGATACAAACAGCAAGTGGTATGCAATGAATGCAGTGCTCTTGATATATTTCGTACCCCTCATATATAATAGTTTCTTGCTGAGGTAGTCTATATGATGTTGCCAGGCTAGGTATCCATCAATACATAGGCCTATAGGCTGTGATTCTTCATTGGACTGTAATCAACTGTGATATAGATGTTCTTAATGTATGTTTCTTGTCTGCTGTGATATGAATTCTGTCTATATTGTCTTTTTACAATATTATCTGAGCCGTTTACTTCGTTTTGTAACAACTGTTGATATTGACTAGAGCTTTGAACTAGAAATGTGATCTATTCTTAAGGCTCTTCTCTACATCACCTTCTTTTCAGTCATTGTACGGAGTAGGCGAGGCGTGATGAGATGGGGAACGGGGTCAAAATCCAGTACGTTTCAAAAACGTAGTTTGCCACGCTTCTCTGTCCATAGTCTCTCTCTGTGTTGACGCGCGCTCTCGCACTTGTAACCTTTCTCTTTCTAGAGCGGTACTTGCTAAACTCCCCACTACACATAGTTCAGCTCTTTACAGTGGCTGACATGAACGAAGCGATCTTTTTCTACCTTCCGTATTCTACTTACCTCTCCTTCTACCTTACGCTTACACTTCTACAATAATATAATATCACAGAACGTTGTGATTTGACAATGTCTACTGAATCTATATTTTTATATAAGTAACGATTATACTTATGATCTTCCATTTGCATCATATAGTACAGAATTACATGCAATATAAAAAACTGGTAGGCCTAATGATAGAAATATGGTTAGTACATAAAGAATCAGAAAAAAACTCTTGATTCTTAAGATATAAATATATTTATTACGGATTGAAATTTTCTAATAGGTAATAATGATAATTCTCTAATAGGTGGAATAATGATAATAATGATGAAAATAATTATAAGAATTGACACAAAAAATATTATTTACAAATACTTGAGAATTGAAAAAAAATTCGCTCCGGCAGCTGGCGGTCGGAAAGAGTGCAATTCTATGATGGCTCAAATCATATGACTTATAATGAGCTATTCAGGGTATGAATTCAAAGGCGCCGTTTTCGAAAAACACAATTTTTGGCATTGTGTTATTCGCCATTTTCTCTGCCATTTTTTATTGGATTTTTTTTGTTGATGGCTCAAATTGTAGGGAATAATAAGGGTATTATACCCACCAATTTTCAAAACGATCACGTTATTGGTCATTTCTAGTGATTTTTCAAAATTTTCATCCCCCAATTTCACCCCTACCCTAGGACCAATTTGGCTGGTTAACGAACTTGACCGAGATATTAACACTAATGATTTTTGTGCGAAATTTGGTCGCTCTCCGACAAGCCCTTCGGGAGTTATCGTGTTAACAAGAAACTGTACATATATAAATATATATATAGAGATATATGAATTTGAACGGACATCAGATTCGTGTTCTAGGGGCTCGGAAACGTGTAAAAAATATATCACATCATAAATTTTCGATTGTCAGGGCAAGACCAATAGTGCATTTTTTCAAATGAAATGCACTAAAACACAATTTTCGGCATATTATTCGCCATTTTCTCCGCCATTTTTGATTGGATTTTTTCCGTTGATTGCTCAAATTGTGGGCATAATAAGGGTATTATACACACCAATTTTCAAAACGATCAAGTTATTGGTCGATTTGTAGAGATTTTTTAAAAATTTCACCCCCTTCCCTTGGACGAATTTGGCTGGTTAACGAACTTGACCGAGATATTAACACTAATGATTTTTGTGCAAAATTTGGTCGCTCTCCGACAAGCCCTTCGGGAGTTATCGTGTTAACAAGAATCTGTACATATATTGCTGTGAACTGAAGAAGGTGGCACAGCCACCGAAATATTTTCACCTTAAAATGTAAGTTTCTTTGTTTTTTACTTCCTATCCATCACTTAAATCTGTCTATTTGTGAAATAATTATCTAAAAGTGACTTTCAATGATGTGCTATATATATATAGAGATATATGAATTTGAACGGACATCAGATTCGTGTTCTAGGGGCTCGGAAACGTGTAAAAAATATATCACATAAATTTTCGATTGTCAGGGCAAGACCAATAGTGCATTTTTTCGAATGAAATGCACTAAAAAGACAGTAGGTAGTAAACTAGATATGTTTAGATATTCAAATATCAAGATATATCTACATTCATATAAAATTGAGTAGCTTACCAAGTTAGATTGTTTTGTCACAATAAGGGTGGAATAATAATGATAACAATAATAATAAGAATATTAGAATTAATAAATATAAGAATAACTATTTATTTATTTATTAGATACATCACAATTATAGTGAGAGGTGCAAACACAGACATGAGTGTCCAAATCGTCTTCGCTCCTAATTTGGATGAAAATATTAGAAAAGGTTATATTCAAACTCACTATTACAAATTAAAATTATATAGATTCAATAATTATATATTATTATTCAATTATAATAATAATTATTATATTATTATTCAATAATAATAAGAATATTATTTACAAATACAGTAGAATTGGAAGGAAAACTGTAGATTGTAATAATGATGAGTTTGTAATGATTCATGAGTTTTTATGTCATAGATTTTTGTTAAAAAAGTAGGAACGTTACAGACATATCATCATTACCCCTATGTTTCATGATTGAAAGAAAAATTACAATAATTTGTAAAATGAAATAGTTATCTGATAGTTGATATTGAAGATTGAAAAGAAGAGAGATAATTTCACACGTTCACTTTTCCAAATTGATAAATGGCTGTTATTGAGAGAATGACTTTGTAAATCAAGCGCTTTCTTAGTGAAGCCCAGTCTCTTTTTTCAAAATTATTATGAGATCTCGTATTATAGTTACAATGATATCAAAATGGAGGAGCTATCAGCAAATTGACAATAGTGATAAAAACTGAAATGTGCTGAACACAGGAAATGAAATATATACAAACTGAAATGAAATATACTATTGAAGTTGGATAGAGTTTACAAATGTTTTTTTTTATTTTAAATTATAATCGCAATACCCTTTTCAATTATATCTTTATTCATGCCTAACATGACTTCTCAGAGTCATTTTCAAATGTGGATGAATGAATTTGAAAATGACTCTGAGTAGTCGAAGCATGTTATGCATAAATAAAAAATTATTGAAGATGGTACTGCGATTATTATTTGAAATAAAAAACAGTGATAAAGTAGCCCTAAGATAGTTCACTCATCTTATGCATATTTACAATGAGATTTTTCTTCACCTGAGTGCCACTCCAGATGGTAGTCTACATAGTCTGAGGGAGTGAATTTTTCTTTAGTCTTTTCGTTATAGCTGCTTCGATGTATTGTGGATCTCTTATTCTCATGGATCTTGTGTGTCGAGGATCCACTAATTCAAGAAGCAAACAATCGAAATAGAAATTTTTCAATTTCTCCTCCATCTGGCTCTTCCAAAATTCATCGTCCCTCAAAATTTCTTCTATTATTATGCCTGAAGGTGTCCAGAGGGCGAATATACATTTCAATCGTTTTGTTACGTGCAATTGACCCTGAACTTGATAGAAAAACTTGTGGCTCTTGTTAACTGTTATCTTGTTTTCTATCGAGCTCAGGTTCAGGAATGAATTTTTTAGTTTTATTGCACCTTCTGGAGCCAAGTGCCTACAAGATTCAGGACACTTCACCTCTACAATTTTCTCGTCCCCAATAAGACCATCTGGAGTGGCACCAAGGAAAGGTAAATCGTTGTCAATAAACAAGACACATTTGCCCACTTTCTCTCCAATAGTCTCTTCAATTCTAAGTATAGCATTTATTTCATTTTCTTTGCCATACCTTGTTGACTGATTTTCAAAATCAGAGTACAGCAAAGATTTGACTAAATTACTACAACTTGTAGTAGGGCGCCTCTGTCCCAAAATTCGATGCGCAGCAATAACTCGAATTATAATAAGACTACCATTTATTACTAAAAATACTGGTTATAAAGAATAATCGTACAAATGGAGGCTACCACCAAATACACGTATTTGTATAACTGGAGCTCTACCACAAGAATAGAGGCACGCTCAACTCGCTGGACTGAGGCAGACTGAACAGTGACAGTGGACACTGGACAGTGCCGATCGAATTATGCAAAAACTGTAGTTGTCGATCAGTGCGATAATTATTGATGAATCGAGATTCCATGGTGGGCCAGACATGGTGGGAGAGTGAACTTCCTCTGTTTACTTTGTGTTTACTTTTTCCTCTCTAGAGAGAGACGACCAGGCAGGCGCGCGTGCGGCCATGAAACTGTTTGCCATTCTGGATAATAATTATTCCAGAATAGCCATGCTCATTTCTATGATATAGGACGGCATACAAAAAACGAAGTCCTCAAAATGCAATATAGATGAGGAACCCTATCATTGACAATTTTCTTGGGTGCGAGTCAGGAAATATCTCGCAAATTATGAGATATGACTAACACTTCAGGTTCAATGATTTGTCACATCACATATTTCAATCCAAAACTCACGTCAAAAACCTAATCTTAGGGTTTAAAAATGTATATACATAAATAGTTTGTATCACAGGCATGAAAGGTTTCTAATATTTTTGTTTTTATCTTTTTAGTTTTACATGTATGTATGATTTTCAATAACTTTATTTGTCAAGTAAGACTTGGACGTCACATTTTGATAATTCGCCAACTGTTCAGGGTAGCATTTCTTTTTGCAGGTGTCACAATTCATATTACAGAAGGTGTTATCTATCAAATAATAAAATCAATAGGCTATTATGAATTACTGTGCCTTCAAAATCGCGTCATATTGTAAGAAAACTCATCTTAGAGTTGTTGTTCCGTAGATGAAATGAACAGTAGAATTTTGGTTATTCGTAGTTCATAGGCCGAAAGCTTTAGTACAAATTTATAATTAGGGAAAATTACGAATTATCGAACCTATAAATTATTTCAAGAGATATGAAATTATCAGTAGTGTACCGTGAAATATCAGGGATCTTATTCCAAAAAGTCCAAGTAAGACTAAGAAGGAATATTATTGCAAATGCAGGCTCAAGTCGCTGGATGGAATGTGAAGTTTATGCTAAATGGTGAATCGGTGAATGATTAGAGAGGCCAGAGAGAATCTATACAGAGAGAACTACTTCTATTCTCTCACTGTAGACGGCTGACGGGCATGCGGGCGGGCGCGCGTCTGCAAGCTGTAAGCAAGTGAAACAGTCCGACATTTTACGAAAAGATAGTAGGCACGCGTACTGCTTCGAATTTGTCACGAAAATGTTGGAAAACGGGTCTCGGCATTTTACTGCTTCGGACGCTATTTTTCAACTAATCGTTATGCAAATGGTACCAAAATGTTCAGAAAGATCTCTAGAATGTGCGTATAACCTTGAAAATTCGATTTTCAAATCATAAAAGGGTAATATAAGTCGATGAACATGGAGAAAATTTTACAGTTTTTGACACTCAATAACAAAAAATTGAAAAGTGATATTGAAAATCCCAGGTTATACGCACATTCTACCAATCTTTCTGAACAATTTGGTACCATTTTCACGTACCTAGCTTGGAAAATAGCGACCGAAGGAGTAAAATGCCGAGTGCCTATTTTCATGCTTTTTCGACTTGTATCGAGGCCTCTTAATGGAAGTTGAAGAGAGTCGGATTCTAAAGAAAAAATTGAATGGCGGTGATTGTGTAAATCTTACCCAAATCTCAGAAATAGCGATAAAAAATCGCAAAATCGCTTCTGAGCACAAATTTATCGCTTGTGCTATGTTTTGCCAATTTTGCGATTTTTGATCGCCATTTTTGAGATTTGTGTAAGATTTACACAATCACCGCCATTTAACTTTTTCTTTAGAATCCGACTCTCTTCAACTTCCATTAATAAAAAATACAATTTTATGATCCCTTATCCAGTTATAACCCTTATTGTTGAAAAATGGCGTTTCCCAGCATATTTTTCCAATTATCTCAATAATCATTAAAGTTACAAACTTGGAACTGGTTTCATTGAATTCATCAGCTAATTTTACATAGGAATTGGTTATTTTAGAACCTTCAAGAAATTAGAAAAATTGATATATTTTGAAAAATCTCAATTTTCCGCCATTGTTATCTCGGTAACAAAGCGTTTTTGGAGGTTGGTCACATGGAAATTTTTTGTCTACTTGTTGTGAGAAATCAGCCTGAGAAGTATTGCACATTCCTCCTGAAACACCTTGTATATAGAAAATGATCCACCCAGAACGGCTTTGTGACACTCACATGGTTGCTCCATGTATTGTATTTCTTTGGGAGTCACCCCCTATGATTCAAAAGTGGAGAAAAGATTTATTGTTATGTCACCTCCATGAACCTCCTTGCTTGGGCTTTTTTTATCTTAATTGATTCACTTTTGTGTCTGGGTTTTGTTTCCAGATTGATTCACCTTATTATTTAAATGCAATTTTTTTATAATTTCTTAATCACTGCCAATCCTTATATTTTTGTTGAATAACTATTCTGTTCAGAATAATGTTTCATGTCATTTGTAGTGCCTATGAGCATGTATTTTTCATATGTAGTTCAGGTTTGATTCTTCAGGTTAGTAGTGACAGTTTTATAATGACTTTTTGGATCTTCTTGGCATTATTTTGTCCATGACGTGTAGAATACTTTTTAGTCAAAGGCTCAACAGCCCATGAAGGGCCTAGGCCTACCAGTTGGTTGCTAGTTTCATATTCACTCCACTATACAGTCCGTCCAAGTGAAGAAGACATCCCGACAAGACGGGAAAACGACTCCAGCCCAGCCAATACCGGCCCAAAAGCCACAAATTCTCAGAATGAACCAACACTGATGAACGAGCCGAAGATGCCCCCCACTCCGCCAGAATACCCTTCCCGCCCGGACAGACCATACAACAGGCATAGTATACTGGAAAATTAATTATATTTCTGATCTACCTGTGAGGATTTAGTTGTTTCGAGTTCACCTTAGATAGGTTTGTTTTTAAGGTTATTATTTCAATTAGTTCAAAAATGATTGAGCTTTTGGTTTGATGCCACTGGAAATACGAGTATAAATACAATTGCCTTCTTCATTTATACTTATCAGAAAATTGTCTTGCTTTTGCTCTTTACTTCACCCTGGTCCTGCTATAACTACTCCAGCCCAATTCAAACCTTTAGAAAAAAGTAACCCATCCAGAAGGATGAAATTTAATCACCTTCTTCATTTTGTTAAAGCACACAAACAAACGTTGTTCTCATCATTTTCTGATATGCTTTACATTTATTCTGTAAATTCAAAGGAATTGTTAGGTTCCACATTAATTGTCAGTTTGAACTATGACAGTCAAAAACTGTAATTGAATGTAGTAGCCCAAAATAGCTGTAAACCGGCAGGACGATCGTTGAATGGTGAGCTATGAACGATCGAACTGTCAGTAAGATTAGATAGTGGACAGGCCCGGACTGGCCCGCCAGCCCACCAGCCCTTGGGCCGGTGCGCCCTTGAAGCATGTCCCAAGAAATCTACCCCAGAAAATCTGAGATATAAATTCAAATTTGTTACTTGTTGAGAAAATATCGTGACATAAATAACCAATTTATATTTATTATTGATGAAACAAGCCTACATTTTAAAGAATAACATTATTGATAGATTTCATTTTTTGAGTAGTTTTTAAGGTTGAGATGATTTTATCCAATATACAATTCATGCACAAGATAGGAAATTGAACCGCCTACTCCCCAGTGACTTCCCAGTAGCGTATTGACAATCGCTCCAGTAAGTTATTAGGACATTCTCTCCAGGGCCCAGCTGGGACGCCACTTAGGCTCTAATATTCATGAGACAAAATTACTGCGCTCAATTGCAATGAGCTACTCTAGCAATTGTAAACTCAAGTATTGATTGTAGAGCTGGTGCTAAAAATCAAGGCAGTTTCGTCTGTTCCTTGTGAGTTAAAAAGGTGATGTCTGAGAATATTCTGTATAGCTGACTAGGAAATAGAGTTAATTTATTTAGTTAGTGACAAGATTACAATAATGTACAATGAGACATGAATTCCAAATCGTCTCTTCTTTACAATTTTTATCAGTTGATATTAAAAATAAAGGGTATAGTTACACTTGAAACTCAAATTACATATATACACAAATTTTCAAGGTGAAAAACTATGGAACGCACCAATTTAGAATAATTTGGAAGGTTCTTGTGATACTAAAAACAGAAAAACAAAATTCATATTCTAATTTAATTTAAATTAGAAACTCTTGGCTATCATTTGATGATGAATTAAAAGTTAATAAAGTTTTGGTATAACTTTTGGTGTAAATTAATAATTAGTTCTATCAAAAATTTAGGGCATTCAGTTCAATGTTGGTATCAAATTTTAATCAAGAAAAATAATGTACTCAGTAATAAACATTATAATCAACTAATAAAAACAAAGAAAATTGGAAGGAATAAGAATTATTCAAGATTAAAAAATAGTGTAAATCATTATGTATATTTTTCATTCTGTTCCCTTAGACATTTTAGACTCTTCCCCCATTTCTCCACGTAGGTAAGGAATGAATCACATCTCCACATAAAGTTGTACATTAGGTACTTGCGATTTTTTCCCTATTGATCTACACCAACAAAGCTTTTCAACATTCATGCCTTGAATTACTGGATTATGAAAATTTATTTTGTTGATCAAATTCGAAACAGAATCTCTGTGGAGTGATTTTCACTCTGGAAGTGAGTTTTCAAGGTTTAAATGAAATACTCTAATAATGACCCCAGATTTTACATTTTTGTAGTTTACTTCCCCCCCTCTTAACCAACCCCCTCCTCATAAGTGAAAGGCAGCGCCCTTTTAGCGCGGCTTCCAGTCCGGCCCTGATAGTGGATGTAGACCTTTTTATTTAATTACTCAGATATCTATGTAGAGTTGAACGGCTGATACCATGCTTCCAAAATCATGTTTTTCTGGTAAAGAAACATTTTGGCATAGCCAAAGCCTATAAGTTCCCTATAATTAATCCAATATTGTATTGAAATTTCAATTGAAAATATTATTTCATGTAGGCTAGGCTTCTCAAATTTCTTGATCCTCAAGTGCTAAACATAATATCTTTTTTTATTTTTTCAGGGAAAAATGTGAAAAGAATTCTTCTGGTGGATATTAAAAATACAGCCTACAGAATCCATATCAAAGTATTGTGGATCAAGATCTTGCGTAATGAATTTCAGGTAGCAGTATTCTGCTATTCAATGTTTACTAGCAAACCATCCTGCTGATTTTTAGGCAACGCATTTCCACTCAAACATTGAAATGGAGACAAAGTCATCCGAATCAGTTTCTCTAATATCAGATCACTTCAAGAAAAGAAGGAAGTTATCAAATCAAAGGAGTAGGCCGATCAAATGCAAGGTGGATGTTAATTCGTCAGCCAATGAACAATGTGATAAAAGTTCATCAACTGAATTGAAAGTCGGTAAAAAAAGAAAGAGAACAACTAAAAAAACCCCTGTTGATGATAATTTACTTGGTGATGAAAATGCGGAAATGCTGACAATTCATCATGACATTAGCAAATTTATATGGAATTCATTAGATAGATTAGTAAATGTGGATGGCGATGAGATAGCCAAACTTGGTGAGAGCAATCTTGAAGGAGCAGCGGCTTCTGAGATTGAGAATGGAATATTGCCAACACAAGATTCCTCACTCACAAATGTACAAAGTTTAGAGACTGACCTTGATGAAAGTCTTCTAAAAAATGTATCATCAGAGGAAGAGAAGAATTCGTTGGCAGTAGATGCACAATTGAATGAATCAAGAATATCACTAACAGGAGAAATTTCATTTTCTAATATACACTGTTCAAGTTCTTATGATCTTGATGAAAGTATTATAAAAGATGTTTCATCAGAAAAGCGTGAAGTGGATAGTACCACTGGAATAAGTGGATTCGAAGAAAAAGATGAAGAGGAGGAAGAAGACAAAGAAAACACAGCAACAAATTATCATAGTTTGAGTTCATCACAAAATTCAATGATTGAAGACTGTATTGCTCAGAATAAAATAAATTCAGTCGGCGAAGAATATATGTCGTTAACTCCTGAAAATTGGGCTGCACTCAACCCAGTTGAAACAGCCAGTGATCCAACAACACCAAACCCTGATTTTAAGCCAAACAAGAAAGAAGAAGAAGCTTCCACCCCTGAAGAACCTATCTGGGAATGTGAAGAATTGGAACAGAGCTTTTCTGATATTGTTGATGATTTAGAAAAATGTATAGAAGAACAAGAGAGCAATAATAAAAGCTGTTCAAAGAAAACCAATAGTACCAGACTTCCGAAAAGACTATCCGCAACACCAAAGAAAACGAATCCTGAATCAAATAATAATATTATTGATGCTTCAAGTCCAATTGGAAAAGAAAAATTTTCTCCCCACATTATGAAGTCGCCTAAAAAGTATTTTGGATCAAGTTCAAATAGAAAAATTATCAAAGAAAATAAAAATAGTTCACCTTCCTCATCTTTTAAAGCGAAATCGAAAGGGTTATTTGCTACAAGTAAAGGACTGAATAAGATTAATTGTCAGAAACGAATAAGCGATTTTTTCTCTCAAACTATTGACAAATCTAATAGTGGCTCAGAATTGAAAGAGGCGTTTGGTCAAGGTAATACTTCAGGTTCCGCATCAGAAACTTCGGAAAATATCAACTTAGAAGACAAGAAAAATTCTCATTTCTCCTCTTATTACCTAAGGATTTTTGAAGATTGTCTCAAACATATCCATGAAGTAATTTTGCCAGTGGAGCGCTATCTGTTTGATGAAAATGAATGGGAACTTTTGAATTCGGTTTATACTCTGAACGACACTGCCAAATGTCTTTATTTTAGATTATTACATAGAAAACATTCATGGATAAGGAGAACGAAAATCAACTATGAAGACCTCAATCCATCAATGGATGAAGACTTGCATAAACTTGAGGCTCTAGGACTTCTGAGCAGTGGTAAGTAGTAGCCTATATTACTTATCACACTACCAGTCTAATGAAGAATAATAATATTATTATTATTACTTGGTATTTCACAGCAGTATCATTACACTCAGTAATTAATAATATTGGTTTTACTCTTTGTGTAGCTGTGAAGAAGATAATATTGTGGTAGTTATCCATATTTTTATTTTGTAGGAAAACTATATTCGAACCAGAGATTTATTGAAAAAGGAATAGGCAATATTTTGACTAGTTTACATTCAATATTGGCTTCACTCAAGCATTTTTCATCAAAGCTCCGTAATTTATTGTATTTTTTAGAGTTGTACATCCCTTTACAGTTGCTACCTGATGTGGTATGAAAACGAGAAACCTTCTCTAACACTGTAAATTCTATCAAATTTTCTTATTATCTATGACATTCTAATGTTTTCCAAACACAACTTTGGTTCATGGAGGAAATTACACAGCTTTGGAAATCCATAGGATCAAAAGTGTGATGGGAGTAATCCATGAACATTTTATTCATTATCAAATTTGTAGCTTAATCTATTACTCGTATACATCAACTTGTAGAGTACTCAGAAGTGCTCTTGTACTCATGAACAAACTATAATTATAGTTTCATATTCAAACAATCTGAAAATAATCTATTCTTATTTTATAATGATGAATGTGATTGTGCTCATTAAGCCGCGTATCGACAGTCCGAGGCATGTGCCGCGAATGCCTCAAGGTACAGTCTGTTCACGCAAAAAAGAGTCTTGCTACTACTACTACTAGTCTACTATCTACTCCAGTCTCCAGCTCGGTCAATATTGGTTCAAACATTATTAATCTGGTCTCAATTAACATTTCGATCTTCAATTTAAGACCAAATCAATCATTTTTGAACCAATATTGACCGAGCTGGAGACTGGAGTAAAGCCTCTGTAGGTCGATACTAATAAAGTCGATACCGCTAATAAAGTCGATACCGGGTTTGCTAGCAGCCAGGCAAACGCGGCACACAATTCGCAGCGAGCAGAGCCTGTTGCCTCGCAACGCACAACGAACAATTCTACAAACTATAACCTCAAAATTGTACCCTATTCCTATGCATTTTTGTGATTGAGAATTCTATTTGGGTGCAGAAGGTTCTAATAGGCAATATATAAATAATAAACATTGCCTTAAATTTTTATCTACTAATTTAGCACAAACTAACCTCCAAAGTCCAAATTATCAATTGTCAGAGCTTAGTTGCTTTGTCTCCCGCTTGATGGCGCTAGTCAATTTGTTCGTGTGCTCGCATTTTTGGTTACAAAAAAATGCAGATTTTTTATTATACGTAATTATTTTTATTATAATTATATACTATACTATAATTATAATTATATACTATACTATAATTATAATTATATACTATACTATAATTATAATTATATACTATACTATAATTATAATTATTTTTGATTATTGCAGATTATATTCACACATATGTCTCAGCCATGAGTTTATACTTTTTTGCGTCACCAGACTGTACTGCGAGGCATTCGTGGGACATGCCTCGGACTGTCGATACGCGGCTTTAGTGTTGTTAGAGAGGTGGATCGTCATTGTCCGTTCTCCCTCATGATCCTTCATTTGATTATTATTTCGTACAATCATATTAATAGACTTGAAATTTCCACATGGAATAAAGAAGCCCATCTTTATTATTTTAAATGTTGATATTGAAGTTTTGAAATTCAGAATTATAATAATTTTAAAGACTGAGAATTTGAGACTAACAAAGGCTAGAATTCTACTAACTTACTGTGCTATTCTCTCTACTGTCCACCGCAGAGTGGAGAAAATTTCTAACTAGGCCTATCTTACTCTAATTTTGAAATAACATTTTTTTCAGACTGCACCAAAGAAGATGTTGATATTCTTCTGCAATTGTTGAGTATGCATGATTTAAAAAGGCTGTGCCGTCTATTCAGAGTTGAAGATAAAGGAAATAAACTCTCCCTGATTCTGAATCTGACCAAAATGACAAATAATCAAACAACATTGGATGGAAAGCGTGATTCACACTGGCTGATAAAAAAAGAGTAAGATTCAAATTCATTTATTACTTCAGAATAGTTTACATATAACTTATATTGTTTACAACTAAGGAAATGCTGAATAATATAAATATAGACTGGAATAAAAGGCATCTTAATGCTGAAGATTAATGTATTATTTACATAATATAAAAGTAATGAGAAATTGCTTTTACGTTACTCAGGTTATTGCCTGTGAGTAAAGGAACGATTCCCAAGCGGCAGCTCCTAAATTCGCTGCCAGAGCTGCCCAGCTCTAGCTGAGCTGCTCTAGCTATTACAACTCTATTCACATAACTATATTATAGATGTTTACCCTGTTATTGGGGCTACTAATGTATACTTGAATCAATAAGTAGTGAAATTTACTTGAAAATGGCTTGAAAAGGGTGAATTTAACTACTTATTGATTTAGTATACATTAGTAGCCCTGAAAACAGAGCAGAGTAACATCTATACTATAGCCTAGTTATGTAAATAGAGTTGTAATGACTAGAGCAGCGCAGCTAGAGCTGGGCAGCTCTAGCAGCGAATTTAGAGCCGGGCAGCTCGAGCTGCCGCTTGGGAATTATACCTTAAGGGTGTATCTGCATCATAGAATGCTTTATATGAATCAGAAAAAAATGAGAATGGAATATTAAAGAGATATGCCCAAATAGTAAATATGCCCAATAGTAAAGTAACCAAACAAGTCTTGGAAACTCTACAAGAATTTGTCCGAGCTTGAACATTTCTACAGTTTCAATTTTAGTAAATCTAATTACCAATAAACGGAGAGGACATATTTATTATTCATGATAGATTAATTATCTTCCTTTATCCGTCGTTCCGATAATTCAGATTTTGAAGGTGCTATTAGCCTATAATTTAATAGGTATGATGTGACTTACCAGTATAAATGAAATTTAGTGGATTTTCTCTTAATGACCGTTCCATTGTGATCTTAAAAATAATAATTTTTAGTAATGCAATATTTAAGAATATTGCCGTGAATTGATTCTGAAGTAGGCTGTCGATGATAATGAAATTTCTTTGTATGTGTATCCATCAGAAAAACTGAATAAATCGTACTTAAGTTTTGTATGTATAATCAATAAACATACCTAAGCAATTCTCATGATTTTGAAGTATTCATAAGTGGCTTAATTAAATTAATTAGGTTATCGTACTACATGCTTATTACGAGTATTTTGTAGTTCCTTCTTCTCTATCCTATCATACAGTAACTCATTTGCGGTTTTCAGTAAACTCATATTAGTTGGTATCCCTTAATACCATGAAATTTTCTCGTGCTTCGAATTTTCTGTACTGTAATGCTCTTCTTCTCTATCTATTTTTTCCACGCAATGAAAATTGTTGAACGCAGTCGAATGTCGAGTTATGAAATTTAAAAGAAGATAAATCAAGGAATGAGGTATGAATAAAAGAATAATTGAAATAACTAATTATTCAACATCAAATATAAAAGTTATTAATAGTAATATAAAAGTATCCAGCGATCGCATCATTGGCAAACTTGAGAACATTAATTTCAAACAAACTTACAATAAACATTCCACTCTGATTATTTTTCAATTAATTCAGCTCTCATTTGATTTTTACAAGTAGTCGGTGAAGAAAATCGTGTGATTATTTTTAATTTTCAATGAATTGACAATATAAATTGAAGCTCTGTATTTATCTCATCCATTATTTTTTTAAAGTAATACCGATACGCCAATTTATCTAAAGATTTAATGTTTTAATATTACTTTACAGATTAAAAAGTTTCCTGCAGTGTGTTCAATTAACACCAGAACCGAGACAAACTTTTCTCAAGTGTCTCAGGATATACTCATTCTCATATAGTAGAGAAGTTGAGGAAAAAATGGTTCAAGACATCGTGAACAATAATTTCAGAGTGAATAACTATCCGAAATTTGTTGTGAAGCATGCAGTCGTTTTCCACAGTAAGGAGAACTTCGACGAGTAAGTGTACATCATATTATTACTAACGGTAGACTTTTCAGGGGTCCTTTTTCCTCAAGTGGGTTAGAAACGTATCAAATAAAATGACGAACGTATCAAATAAAATGAGAAATATATTTAAAATACAATTTTATTTGACAAAATTATATCAAAGACATATAGGGTTTGATTGATCCTGTATGGTCTACCAAGATGACTAGTTGAAGATGCTGCATTTTGAATTATCATCGTTTTTTCTTGGATTCGGATATTAAATAAAGTCTATCATTACTCAATGAGGCCGCATTCAATTCAATATGAAAATTGCTATTTTTGAATACTTTATTCAGATGTTTTATTAAATACCGTTCATCAAAATGATATTGAATTACTAAGTAGAAATGAGTAGAGCTATATATAGGATGTTAGTTTAAAGGTATAAAAATTTGAAATGTAATATAACAACGATTTTTTCTTAGTTTGACTTGGAAATGACTTCATTCGAAAGATAACTTTCTGGCTTTCTCAATTCTATACGATCGCCTCGGCTGCCTAGGGCTTAGTCTTAATTCCTAGAACGTCATAGAAAATCTTAGAAAGTTACAATTTAACGGCAAAATGATAGAATTGAATCTGTTTCAGGTATGAGAAGTCCTTAAAACTGCTATCTGAAGTTATGACAGACAATAAACCGAATCACGAACGTCTATCGGAATTGATAAACCGCGCTAGGACTGAATTTAAGCAGTGTTTAAGCTCTGAAGGCAATAGGTAAGATTTTTCTGTAAGTCTGATCGTTCAACAGATTTAATATAAATAATAATTTCTATGTAAAATCGACGATATCTTATTATTATTACTATTATTTGAGTTGAGATATTCATTGAGAAATATTTGTGATTAATTTTTTACTGTCCAAACTTCGTCACTTCCGATAAATCTGCGGTACCGTATTCCTTGCAATGGTCTGGTATTGAACTTTTATGTTAACTCATTTCAAATTCAAATGTTTTTTAAGTTGATTTTTTGTGAGAATGAGACAGAAAAGACATTTATTAAAATGAGTTGAAGGTGAAAATTTTAGATTGAAGAAATTGCTTTTGATGAAAAGTATTGAGTTTAATTCTTCAATTCAAAACTATTATTTTTTCAGGCTTATCTGGGAGAGAACACCCGACTATTTGATGAAGTTTTCAGCAGCAAACGTATATGCTGGGATCGTTTTGAATAATATTAATGTACTGAAAAAAGACAAAACTAACAAGAGACAAATGGATGAGGCAGTTGAATTTTTGGAGAGATTGATAGAAGAAAAACAATTTCTTACCAAAAAAAGAGGCCATGTATACGATGCATTGATAAGAATTTATCGCCAGAAAAAGGATTTTCACAAGGTAATTAAATTCGAGAGATTTCATGAAGCAAAATAATAAATCTATTCCTTGATTTGATTCGAGTGATTGGCTACTGTACAATGGTGCTCCGTGATTTTTTACGTACTCTCCATCTTCTCTTCCCATGTTGGAAATCGAAGATATATATCAACACAAACTGCAGTAATTATGGTTTTAATCACTGTGTCTTCTGTATTGAGATAAAAGTAATATTGGAACTGATAAGAAGGGAAAGAAAATTTCGATAAAGTGCTAGATTTTTAAAGTTTTATTGAATTTGGTGTGAGACCCAATTCAGTCAGAAGAGACATGTGAATGGCCAAACTGTATATAATCAAATAGTACAAAGCCCAAAGCACACCTTGATCAGCAGGCTTACATGGGCTTACTTGTTTATGTACAGGCGACCATAATGTCTTCGCAATGTCCGAGCCTCTTCTTTCTGAGTTAGGTCTACACCTAGATCTCTCTCACTCTCACCATTCAAGTATCTCTGCTGCTTACTATGGTTATTCTGTTGAAGCAAAGATGACATTCTGGCAAGATGGGAAAGGTGACTTCGGCTCGATCAATATTGGTTCAGAAATTATAAATTTGATCTCAAATTGTAGGTTAGAATGTTTCCTACAATTTGAGACCAAAGTGATATTTTTTAACCAATATTAAAAATAGAAAAAATTGACCGAGCTGGAGTCATTTTCTCATCTTGACAGAATGTCTTCTTTGCTTAGACTGACTGTAGTAAATATTGGCTATTTCAGGGCGCAATATGCCTACTTGATATTAAGTTTTATAACTGCTGTTTTTGACTGTTGTAGGTGACTGCTGTGCTTTTTATATTTTAGTTGACTGCCCTTGAATGGATGAGCAACGCCAGAGTGGTGAACCTAAGTTACCCTAAGAGTTCCCCAGCAATATAGAATACATATTATGACTTCCATGGTGAGGAGCTACTCACTCCCCAGATTTATAAAGTCATACATACGAATTATTAATTATACTTAAATTCAATATCAAGTGCAATAATTTCATTCATTATCTGATTAACCTGATTATCATTATCCTGATTAAATCTATTTTTAATTTTGCAGGCTTTTTCCACATTCATGAAAGCTAGAGATGATGATTCGATACCTCAAGTTATCCAGTTCACTTTACTAGCTCAAATGAAACCAATGCTTCGACAAAAGGCTGTAAGTGTTTACATAAAAGCAAAACTGCAAGATGTTTGTAACCTGCCTTGGTTCAGTTGTACTGCTATAAAAACCATAACTGTACTAGCCAAATCGACTCCAAGGTATGTTTGCCTATGGCAGTTTTTATGATTATTCAAAAATTGATAATAATTCTATTGGAATGTGGATCTTAAGAATCTGAAATTATTCAGTTTGTTCAATAATTCGATGAAATTGAGTAATTTTTTTATAATTTTAATTATGATATGAATTCTTAAATCGTGATTCAAGTATGAAGTTTGATATAGCTAGAAGTAGAAGTATGAATACTTGAATACCCAAATAGAAGAATACAGCTAGTCTTACAATAAAAAAATTATTAATGGTTGTCATATACACAACTTAAAAAAAATCATGATCGCATTTATTCTTTGCTGGGGATTTTCTTGTTTGTACTTTATTTGCTATCAGTCAAGTGGTATAATCCTTTCACTTATTGGTCTAAATATCAAATAATTCAATGTTATAAATCGCTTTTTTGAAATAGTTTGTTTGAATCTCAAATACTTGGATCGTAAGTAATTTCCTTGCATGCTCTATGGCTCTGGCAATATCTAACTTCCATACATGTTATTCTATTTTTTTGCTTCAACATAACTTTAAATTTCACAGTGATAGACCAAATAGGAAAAAGGTTTATGTTACAAAAAGTGGAGATTGTACATATTACCAGTCAGTAGAAGAGTTGGTTGTAAATCATTACAAGAAGACTGGTTGGAATGGTGAGTTGAATCAATTGACTTTTCATTCTGTCAGATAAAAAAAAGAATTATCAATTATTATTTCCATAAACGACTCACAATAACTATGTTCTTGTATGGATCTCAGTGTTGAGAATATTTCTATTAGCAAGTTTCAAATAACGCTTTGTTTGTGAGATTCTTGCATTTATGAAGAATTGACCTTGGATATTGATATCGAATGATATTTGCAAAATCTTGGCTTTAGATTGTTCGTTACTAGGGCTTATGTGCTGATCGGTATACTTTAGTATAGAAATAGAATAACTGAGTTTTCTACAACTTCAGTAAAGAAAGTCTTTGAATACTGAAAATTGGTCGTAAAACTGCTTCTATCTAAGGAGAATTCATTTGCTACACAATTGCGCATGGGCAGTCATTTTATTTTACGTTCGCTAGCTTCACAGAGCATGAGCAGTAGGTTTACTTTACGTTGAATAAAAATAGACAGTTGACTAACTTTGGATCGCTAAAACTAGTTGTAGAACTCGACCTAAATATTGTTTGAATCAAAAATATCCATTTTATTTGTATAGCCGACGCTAAAAAGTGAGGTGATTTCGTCTGCACTCCAACAGTTGATGTTGTCATTTAGCTACGATTATGTTTTTAAAACCAAAAGAGACAATAGATGCTTTACATTAGCTGTTAGTAGATTACATCATTAAAAGAGACAGACGAAGCAACCCAATTCTTCAGCGTCAGCTATATTTATTGAAGTTTATATATTATGAATATTGGAGAGAAATATACGTTTGTCAGTTGCCATAACAAAATTTCAACGTGTTGAATTTTTGTGCTCTAAATTTCAAGAACAAACTATATTTTCGACCATGGTTATGTGATTTCGTGTCGTATATCGGTTGTGATTTTGTTTCGGTTTTAATGTTTTGAAATTAAATATCTTCTTCAAATAAATAAATAAAATGACTGTTTTAAAGTGTAAAATTATTATAACCTACATGGTTCCCTATTCTCCCATCTATGGAAAAATGATGTTATTTGGGAAAGTGGAACAACCCTTGCGTCTCCCCACAATTAAAAACCTTACGCTAAATAATGATTATTCAAGTCTATGCAGCGTTGAAATTAATATTATACAGTATAATTCCTGAAATTGTACTAAAAGATTAATTTCATTATCACATTAAATCATCAAATTAATTTTATGATCATTCACAATATTTAAAAATTTATATGGTTTAACAAGTTATTGAATTTTGCAGTTGTAAAAAAAACTTTTGTATGTAATTTGCACGTAAAACTTCTTTATCGCTCTTGCAAAATTATTACCCTCCGCTACTTCATCACTTGAAACTGTTATTCGCGAGTGATAAAGTCGTGCTTTACGCTCTCAAAGTCTCAATACATAACTACCAGAAACATGATGATGAATTTAATACTGCGAACTCTTCAACAAGCTATAATCTTGAAGAGATTCGTGTTGGAAACTTTGAGAGATATGAGGAAAACTACTTCAAGTATTGTGTTTAACAAAAAGTTATAACGTTTTATAAAATGTTATTCCACCATTTTTATTGTGAACTTATTAAACGATTTTCAGGTTTTCATGACGAAGGAAGTTTGTTGAAGAATATCATTTTTGCTTGCTTCTGGGATATCATCTTTGAAAGCCCCACTCTCGAAAATGATGAAATGAGTGTTTTTGTAAGCAAATATCAAATGAGGCCTCTAGATTGGGGAAGCCGAACATTCTATTTGAGAAGAGAGTCTGCTATAAAGGTGTGCTATGTAATTTTTATAATTTTTGTCCACCCAATAGCCTAACATGTATCCAAACCTTATATAACTGGTTTTTAAATAATAAAAACTGACTGATTTCTCTAATCAAATAAGCTGTTTCTCGGTTTCAACATATTTTTTCGACTTCTACTAATTATGATTTGTTGATATCTGAATTCTAAGCTGTTGGGTAGGTGACTTGATATTTTATCTCAATATTGGATTTTCAACAAAAGTTGTCAAATAAATATACCATTTCAGCAATCATTGCTTTTACGTTTTGATTGACCGCATTTACTGATCACATATTTACCTGTCAACTAATTCAATATATATTGTACAGAATCTTTGAAAAAATTGGATAAATTTGTATAATTTGAGATTCCAATTTTTCTTCTTTAACCTCACAGTGGATTCTAATTCCTTGAAAATTTGTAGATTTTTGAGTACAGCATTAACAGCTCACAGGAAATTCGTCATTTATTATCACGGAAAATGTCAATTTGTTACTTGTGAGTTGTGATTGATTTTGAACCTGCTGCTAGTGGACACAATTGATCTATCCCAACACTTTTCTCGTGAAACTGATCACAATTACCACTATAATTTATTTATGATATTATTGTTCATTTTCAGGAAAGGCTGATTGCAATTGAAAACTCCGATTGGAAAGCAGTGTATAATAGAGTGTACGAATGTTTTAAGAACCATGCTGGTGAATTGTTCAATAAAAGTATCTGGAACTGGATAAAGTATGATAACCTAAGAAATATCGAAGTGAGTGGTTTTCTTAAATTTGTTATAATTTTATAATTTATTTGTATGTATATTGATTGAAAAAATACATTGATAGTGGATAAGCACTTACATTTGTGTAGTGACGATCTTTCGACCTGCTGTTGGTCTTCATCAGCTATAAAAGTAGGTTTTTTATCAATGTTTGGTTACTTAGTGGAGATGAATGAATACACAACACAATAATCTCGCCGAAAGTCCATGGATGTAGGCTACAAACCCGAAGTAATGAATATTTTTACAGCCTAACTCTCACTTATCAATGTAAAATTTCCACTTGCATTTCAAATTGAATTCTTGTAACAGTAATAACCTTGGATATCGGCAAAACTCAATTGATGCATTTTTTATAGAACCTGCATCGTTGCAGGGATGCTTTAACAGAACATGATTTACACGTTTTGTCGACGTGAAAAACTGAACCTTAGGTATAAATTATTACTTAATGTTGTAAATATTCTAATCATGCTATCATAGCAATTCGAAATTACTCCTTCAATATAAAACTAGTCCAGTTAGATGAGTATACAAAACATAAATTCTAATTAACAAGATTCGTTGCGATAAATTAATTAACAAAATTCAAGATTTGGATGAGCATTATAATGATAAAGATGTAGATTATAGATGCAATATGATATACTAATGAATTTTAATGAGTCTTAATTATCCCCTAGAGCCTATATTATTAGAGTTGTTCGGTGTTATCTTTCAGCTTCATTAATATATATAATCTTTTTTTCAAGGGATTCCTCATGTGCTTATCTACTAAATTTATTGCATCGGTGGCAGAATGGCTTCTCAAAGACTTTGCAACCTATTCATCAGGATTCCCGGACTGTACATTTTGGAACAGGAAGAACAGACAGGTATAGTCGATGCCATAAAGTCGAGTTAGGCGGTTTCGTCTGCTCCATGTGCGCTCCAACAGCTGATGTTGTCAATTAGATATGTCATTTAGCTATGCTTAAATGACGTTTTGAAATGTAAATGAACAATAGATGCTTCACACCAGCTGTCAGTAGATTATGTCACGTACAGGAGATGGACGAAACCCTAAATTGTTGTTGTCAGCTATGCAGTTAACAATCAAAGTGAGAGTTGAGAGACTACGTTTACATCAAGATACCGATATGTCGTCTAACGAAACAGCTGATATTTAACGCAATCAAACGGGTATGATATAGTCTGTTCAAGCAAAGAAGACCTTCTGGCAAGATGGGAAAATAACTCCAGCTTGGTCAGTATTCGTTGAAGAATCATAAATGTGGTCTTAATAGTAGATCAAATTGATTCCTACAATTTGAGATCAAATTGACAATCTTTGAACCAAAATTGACCGAGCTTGAGTAATTTTTCTTTCTTGCCAGAGGGTCCTCTTTGCTTGGACAGACTATACCTATGAATCGACTAACCCTTACATCGACAACGCCCTTCATTCAGCTGACATTCAAGGTTATTTTACTGCCTTAGGGCCGAAAATTTTACTTTTCCGGCGACCTCGCCAGAATTGAGTATTTTTGGCCTCTGTATGATGCATGTAAACAGTTCATTACGTACTAGTGTGACGATAAAAAATCGACACACACTAACACAACACATTGTCAATGCTATGAAGTGTCTATGCTACGTTGTTTATTGGTTATGATTTGTCGTGGCTAAGGTAGCCACCCAATACAACGCACGCAAAAAGTTTGTTTAGTTAGTCTTAAGTGATCGTGAATAGGGTGTAGTGACTAATTTTATTATCAACTTCGAGTCCAGAATTTTTTAAAACTCCAATCATCAATTGGTATTTAATATTATACCCTATCTTGGTATACCTAACATTTTTCTTCGTATACCACCAGCATCCAAACAAAACTGTACCTGAATTACCAAATTATGTTTCAACTAATTTATCAAATAATATTTTCAATAAAATAAAATAATAGTATTCTGCACTAGTAATTACGTAATATAGTGAAGTTTACAAAGGAGCCAACTTCGAACCACACGAAAGGAACCTCTTCATCACGAAAAAATTGTTACTGCAGAGTTAATATTCTCACTTTGAGAGATGATTTTATTTAAAATAAATTGGGAAACTATTTTCAACTGATTTTTTAGTAATTTTTAAATAGTATGAGAACATAATAATTAATTATTCGTTACATTTCAGTGCCTTTTTGTGGAAGTCAAGAGTCCTTCAGACACGTTAGCCAAACACCAGGAGTTTTGGTTAAAACAAATTGAGGAATTTGGAGGAAATTCTGTCATTTGTCATGTCAAAGGTGAGTAATATTTTTAATAATTATAAGAAGATGATAGCTAAGATTTATCATAGCTATTCATAAGATTATATTCGAAGTGAAGAATACCGAAGAACTTCATCGCTATTCTCAATTAAATATTTATGTGGTCAAATTATTATATTTTAAATTTTACTCACATTGAATATCAGATTTTAGGTACAGATATGAAGATTCTGTGTTTGATCTGTTCAGATTTTGACCTTATCAGGTACAAAAGACACCTGGAAGATGTTGCTCAAGAGTTGGGAATCACGTGTGCCTCATTCTCTACATTTTTGTTGTGAACTAATAAGGTTTCAAAAAGACCAGAATGCATTTAACATAATTATATAAGAGATTGCATCTTTGGAAATACTGTACAGTAACAATTCATTTATATACGAGTACAATTAGATCCCTTCGTCAGCTTATATGATTTTCTTTTCGATTTAGTCTTGCAGCGAATTTGTGACATTCATTTTATCATCAGGTTCAATATTGAATCCAGTTCCATTGAACAATTTAGCGAAATTTGATCGGATCTCTTTGGAATCCACTAATCCATTCTTTATATTTGTTTCTAGAAATTGGATCGTCCTCTTCAAAATTGAAATCAGAGGATGAGACGTAGAAGGTAACACAACCACTTCTTTACAGAAAAAACCATATAGATGTACCCCATAATATAAGTTAAATTTAAAGTTTTTTCATTACGTGTGTTACCGGTAAGCTTTAAACCTTATTCATAGTGAAATATGCCTAATTCATCCGTACTGCTCACTTACAATGGTTTATAGAAAATTATAATAGGCTTCAATTGGGTACGGAAAAGATTCATTGACGAAATTAACTTGAAGTTATTAGAGTTATGATTTAATAACTTCGAAACATCTTATTCAATTTTCCATTTAACTTATAAATGAATTCCCTTAAAACAAATTATGAGTTGAATCCTTATGGCTTGAGGTTCGTAATTTGTACTGGTTATCACAACCACATCATTTTATATTTAAATGATCCATGGAAATCAGTTTCAGAAACAGGCTTTCCTAATAAAAAATTTGTTGCTTTTAAACTTAACTTGTCCAATATCAATTACATATACCTAGTAGATTGTAGATTGTTTGAACGAAATGTATCAATAATCAAAGTGAGACTAAAGTCCATAAAAATTATTACAATAATTCCAATATTTCTTGTGGTGGCTAGTTTCCTTTGTTGAGTCAGTAGTCTTGGAGTAGAATTTATGGATAGGCGGTGGGCTGTGGGACGTTCTAGAATACTATAGTTCCATTGAAATATTTTCATTCCTAGTGAGGGAAAATACTGTTGTAAGCCTTGTATCGAGACACTGATGTATATGATAGATCAGCAGAACTTTCAATCTTGTTTTAAGAAGTAAATTCAAATAAATTAATTCAGGCGTAGACAGTTTCCTTAACTGTCAATATTGTTCATAATTCATCAGATTTTTTCAAACAAATCTTTTCCAGACCCATTTTTGCTCATGGTTTTAAAGATAAAGTCCAATATGTATCAATTGATGAAACTACTATGAAAGAAAGAAGGTTGAGTTCAATCTAATCATCAATTTATTATGGTTTCCTATTGTTATTTGGCATTTACCTGCCAAATTAGATACATTTTATTAAATTCTTTACAAACTATTGTTTGTATGATTCTATTTGAAAGTTAGATAATAAGATTTTATACTTAGAATTATATTCAAAATTAGGATGTAATATTTTGCAGAATTCTATACGTAGTATTGTTTGTATGATTCGATTAGAATTTTGGAAGATTAGATGTATAGAATTGGATAAGTAAATGCTTATTCAAACTAGAGATTCCACAAGACAAAGTTTTAAGTTATAGTTTTTTTATAAAACTAGATTACTGAATGCGTTAAGGTTATATCTTTTGTAAAATTATTGTTTGTATGATTTCATTAGAAAGTTAGATAATAAGATTTTATTCTTAGAATTAGATGAGTGAATGCCTGTTCAAAATTAAAATTTATTAAGACTAATTTGCACTACAAACTATAGTACATATTGCAGAGATGAGTATGTTATAACATGATAAATTACCAGTTTGTGATAACGAATATTTATTTCATTCTGATGTGTGATGTGATCTTGTTAATTACGAATTTGATTGAATTTTTTTTTCTTGTTCCTAAATCACTTGTTATTCACGACATGTACTAAAATCACTTTCAATTTATACTCGATTTCATTCTCTACAGTCTACAACATAGCAGTCTCTACGGACTCTGTACCATATAAGAAATATTTTGAATTTTTTTCAAATTCATTACATTTGTGATATAATATACCTTAATAAATTTTATGAAAAACTTATAATTGATTGCATTTGATTAATTATTCCGGGTTCCGTTCTCATTAGATTATGATCATATTATTTATCTATTTATTTATCTATTGGCAAAAAAACATTGGTAAGAAAGATCAGATCAAGAAAGATCAGGGCATAGCCCTTGGTATTTCCAACACAATTTCCATTTAAATATAGTACAAAATTCAAGGTTATAAGTCACAATTTCTTTCTCAGCCAAAAAATATATTTGGACTTATAACCTAAAATTTTGACTATATTTAAATGAAAATTGTACATCATTTGCAGAGATTATACAATCAAACTTGATTTTTAGTTTCCAAACATAGTTTCACCGGTTTTAATATTTTAAAATGATGTAGGCTACCAATTAAGTTTTTCTGGTAATTAAGTTTTTTTTTAATTAATTTAATTTTTTCTGGTTGCTATACCCTAACATCCTGATTTTACTTTGATATACGGTACTTCGATCAGCTCTGTTACTTCAGACTGTCAGCAGTGGATGGGAGCTCTTACAATTTATTGGAAAAAATCAATAGAATGGTGTCATTTGAAGTCCAACAGAGTCCAACTAATTGTTTTTTATAGGCTACTAGCCCAATCAAATAGTACTCCCGACCAAACAAAAATCCTGTTAATTGATTTTATTGTCTTAATCGGTCCATTTGGGTGTTGGTAAGAGTAATCCATGATTTTCCACCAAAATATCTGGAGGCATAACTTTTGGAAGCCTAAAAATCACGAAATTTTCGGACTTTTTCAGTTTTTTAACAATATCTCAGTAACCGATTTTTCTATCGATATTTTTATCCAATACTTTTTTAAAGAGCATAAAATTCCCTACAATTTTCATCCCCTAAACGTTTTTCTATCTCCAATAGGAAGCGAGTTATAGCTTTGTCTAATTTTTGTCAACTTTGCAAAAAATCGCTAAATCTAGGTATTTTTCCCTTTTTACTTATTTTTGAGCAGTCTTTGGTATTATTTATCGTGATAAGGGTGTTAAAACGATGTTCATACATCGTGAGTGACAATGTAGAGGCTTGTAATGGATGAAAAATGAGAAATAGTAATTTGTTGTATGGTATCCAGGTCAGTTTGACCTCTGCGGTTCCAGTGGAGGACGACTGAAAAGGGACGAGGTGTGTGGTTAGATCAGATTTGATTAGATTGCTTCATCTAATTACAAGCAGCATTATAACATGGTATTTATGCTTGGATTCTTAAATAAAATTCATTATAGCCTACTATAAATTACACAAGTAAGAAACTTAATTGATTGAATAACTTTCAGTTATTCAATACTGAATGCAATGTTGATGAAGTGTTTGAAAAATTTATAGCAATAGTTATTATTATATTTCAAACAACTCCTCTGAGAGCACTGCCGCCCATAACAGATTAATTCTCCATTTCTTCAAAAAAGGGCATCAGACAACAAAGTGATAGAGGTCCTCTACCTTCTTCAAATTGTACATGAAACAAGTAAACTTCTCATCATAAGCAATCCATGGCTTATCAGGTCTATCAGCTCGCCCCTTTGATTCAAACACCCATCTCATCATCCACATGTCTAAATTGTTTTTCTTTATGTAATTTTTTCCACCCAATTGTGATATTTGAGAGATTTCGCACTGGCGGCTCGTACCCACGAAACAGGTGAAGTGCCCGTATCCTTTACTTCACAGCACTTCACCTGTTTCGTGGGCACGAGCCAGTGGGGATTTATATAGAGTACGGAAATGCCTCGCTTGAGGGTCCTGCAAGAATTCATCCCTATGTATTGTTCTAAAGTATGAAATAAATTTCTTAGGTAGGAGTATTCACTTGATCAGTAAAGTCGAGGTATTTGTTGAACCGAATCAGCTGCTAATTTTTTCCAATGTACAAATTTTAATATTGCATTGACTCACCAAATAACAGGATATTACTGACGGTTTTTCCAAGGACCCTCAAATTTTGATGAACAGCTGACATTTTCTATGATGAGTATAAGAAATGTAGTAAAGTGTAGTAAACTTGAGGGTCCCTCAAATTTGAGTGTCCTTGAAAAAACCGGGCATACGACTCTTAACTGGTCAAGTGAATAGGTACCCCTAATGCACTGGGTGAAGTGCTGTACAGTAAAATATACAAGTACTAGTACTTCACCTGTTTCATGGGCACGAGCAGCCAGCACCCTAATGTAACACCAAATTTGATCTCGTTATCATAGCTTATGCTACTATCATTACACAACTTTCTTAAATCTTCAAACTAGAAAACTTCTATTTTCTATTAGACTACTTTTGGAATAGACATTTTGGTAACCTATCTTCTTCCATTCTTATAATCTCTTCAATATAATTGTAATGCAACCTAAGAAAGTACTCGGAAAGAGGTGTTAGTTCAGTTTCAATAATCAACTTGGCGTACCGTATTTATGGGATAATCAAAATGAAGAGTTGGTGTTGAAACTACATCTAAATATTTGAAGCGGTTCACATATTCAATTCTTTCATTTTTAAACGTCCATTTTCCGTACCTAGTTAGTTCACCTTCATTCATAAAACCCACTATCTTCGACTTCTTCTGAGTCACATTTCACCCTAGAATAGTTCCTGTTCATTAATTAGCATGTACTGAAGCCCTACTGGTGAATCCCAAATTAAAGCTATATCATTAGCATATAAATACTTATATGCATCGTTTGCAATAATATATACATGTTTATCTTAATGAAAAGGCTTGACATGATAAAAAAAGTTAGAACACAATAGTCAATAAGTCTATTCTAGGAAAAAGTTGTGTGGTGAACGTTACACGGGAAAGCAGGAGAAGAACCCTAAGCGACGGCTCAAGCTGCGCAGCACAAGCATCAAGCTCGAGGGCTCTAGCTGCGCGTCTCGAGCCGTCTCATATCTAGTCTTATAACTAGAGATACATCATATATATGTATATACTATATATAGGCCTATATAATTATTAAAATGAAAAGGTTAAGATTCATGAACCCATTAATTTTGATTTAAATGAGCTAAATGATTTCTTTGTCACACCTCCTGGAGATGTTACTCTTGCTGCTCAATACACAGATACACTTAATAACACTGACATTGATATGCTGGTATTGGATCAGTTTAATTTTTCACCAGTTGATCACTTGCAGGTTCTGAAGGTGATAAGTTGTGTGACTTCTAATGCTACGGGGTTTGATTCCATACCAATTCGTTTCATCAAGGATACATTGTTCGTCACCCTTCCTATTATTACATACATCTATAATCAATCCTTTCTCACATCTACCTTTCCATCGACATGGAAGTCATCACTGATCACGCCTCTAAAAAAATCTCCTCATCCCACAACTGCTTCAGATTTTAGACCAATCTCTATCATTTCCACTTTATCAAAAGGTCAAGAGCGCTTGGCATTGGAACAGGTCAATCAGTATCTGAGAGAAAATGATATTTTGAATAAGTTTCAATCAGGATTCCGTTCAAATCACAGTACTACTACTGCTTTAGTTCATATAACAGATTCAATCCGTTAAGCTATGAATGATTCTAAGGCAACAATCTTAGTTCTGTTTGACCTGTCCAAGGCCTTTGATTGCGTGTATCATCCGCTCTTGCTGCTTAAGCTGAAGCGGATGGGTTTTTCTTACGATTCACTGACCTGGTTTGAATCCTATTTAGCTTCCAGGCAGCAGTGTGTTAGGAACAATAATGAGTTTTCTGCCTGGAAATCTGTAACCAGATGAGTACCACAGGGTTCTATTCTAGGTCCCCTCCTATTTTCTATATTCATTAATGATTTGAGTCATCAGTTTGCATATTGTGACTTCCATTTGTTTGCTGATGATCTCCAAGTTTATTATAGCTTCAAGCCGGGTAATATAGGTGTAGCTGTGGAAAGAATCAATAGAGGCATGGCAGCGGTCAATGATTTTATCAGAAATCATGGTTTATGTTTGAATGTAGGAAAGACAAAATCTATGCTAATCTGCCATCCTCAAATTTGGCGTCAGTTCAATGTAGCCGACATCCCAAAAGTTAAAGTCGACCAGCTGCAGCTTGAGTACAGCACCTCTGTACGTAGCGTGGGGCTTATTATTGACAAATAATAAAAATCTTTTAAAGATTTGAAGTGGAATCTTTTAAAGACAAATCTTTGAAGTGGAAAGAGCATGTTCAATCTGTTTGTAGGAAGGTATTTGCTGGTGTGCACACAATGAAAAGGGTAGGAGAAGGCATTCCACTTGATATGAAGCTGATGTTGGTAAAATCACTGATTTTCCCTCATTTCACATATAGTGACGTGGCGTTTTGTGATTTGAGTACAGATCTTGCTGCAAAGTTACAAAGAGCACAAAATTATTGTCTCAGATTTGTGTATGGCCTGAGACGATATGACCACATCTCTTCTTTTTTTGACCAGGCCTCAGTATTAAGGCTGGGTATTCTGAGAGATCTTCATGTGATCACATTGACTGAGAAAGTTTTGAGACATAAAGTGCCAGTTTATCTATTCAGGAAATTTGTCTATTTATCATAAATTAGTACCATGAGAACCCGAAATCGTGATAATACTCTGGTAACCCCGCAGCATAGAACAACGATCTATAATAAGTCATTCATTGTTAAAGCAATTAGATTTTGGAATTTGCTACCAGATAATATAAAATTGTTGAGTGGTAGGGCTGGGTTTGGTCGTGCGGTTGTTGGTTGGTTGTTGGGTGGTGGTGGGCTTATTTGAGCGCGGGAACTGGCATCCATTCTTTTCCTTATTCCTGAGCATTTGGGATGCTTCGAACGCGGGTTGACATGTGTGTGTATGTTTTTTTCTCTCTCTTTTCCCCTTTAATTTTTTTTTCTTGAATCATTCCATTTTCTCACTATCAATGCATTTATTTTATTATTTTTATTTTTTTAACTACCTCATTGAATTATTAATTTATTCTGCACCTCATAGCTTGTTATTCTTTTCTTTTTGTTTATCACTAGAATCTTAATTATTCTTTTTTTTGGTTCATTTATTTATTTGTTAAATATGAAACTTATTTGATTTCTTCTTGTAGTTTCTTCTTGTATTTATACTTTTGATTTTTATTGCATTTATTTATTTTTTTCACTTTGCATATTTATATTGTTTGTATTTTGCTGGTGACGTGGTTAAGTGGTAGAGTGGACATTGCTGTCCAAACTTCGCCACGTCATTAAAATAAAGAAGTCATTCTATTCTATTCTAACACCCAAATGGACCGATTAAGACAATAAAATCAATTAACAGGATTTTTGTTTGGTCGAGGCACAATTTAATGACAATTTGATTGGGCTATACCTGGATTTTTTACAGCCTATAGATATATTATGAGATGATACAATGAGGCCATGAATAAGACCCAATAAAACAAAAACAGATAATAAGTTGAACCATTGACTATGGATATAATATCATAATGTATATGACCATAATATATGGACTTATATCCATAGTCAATGGTTGAACCTACCGTAGGAGTTTCAAAATACTCTCTCCAATGAGCTCTGAAAAGTAGGAAATGTCAAAGTATAGATATGCCATTCTAATAAAAGTTGCTCAAACGATCATGAAAGTGATGTAGCGAACTAATGGTTCGAATTGGATTCACGTCTTTATCTCAAATGTAGCGTTAAATGTCAAAGTTCTCCAACCCAACCATGTGGCAAGCTACTCCATAACGATTCTCCCCCACGTTGGTAAAATCTTTCGTTTTCACTGCTTCGAATTTTATTTTCCTCTTGAGCTCCAGATTTGACACAGTGTAATAATGCAGGATTAAATTTGATATGATAATAATATGCCTATATGATATAATATACCTTATTATAATTTATTTCAACACGACATGTTTCGTTCGCGTAAGAGTTTATTTCCAAGACTGTTATGAAAGACAATAGGCTACTATGAAAATAGACAATACCAATGGTTTAGTAGTAGAGATAGAGACAAAGTTCAATTCCACCTGATAAAAATATATTTCCATTTCATTTCACCTTTGAATGGTATTGTGCTTATACTCCGTCCACCGAGTGTTCGGACCTAAGCCCCGCCTCCTAGGCTCTGATGTCATGATCCGACCAGCTCACAAGCGGTTGCAATTGCCTGGATAGTAGTAATTACTCAACGATATTGGAACTAAGTGGCCTTTAAAATATTGATGTTTTTATGGATATTATTTGTTGATCGGCATAATTCACATCGTTCTAACATAAGAATGTTTATTATCAATATCACTTGATGGAATTATAGTTGATGAAACAGATTATTCCTAATCATATTTTTGTTATTATTGTTACGACTGCTCACTTTAAGTCGGGAATTTTAAACTCATTCAACTACACACTAACGTACTACAAATTCAAGTATAGGCCTATAACCTAATCCATATGAAGTTTAAAATTAATTATATGTAAGAAATGAATGAAATTATTGTAGTACATACTATGTACTTTGAATTCAATAGGCAACACCGGTATTTTTTAAAGAATTATGCTGTTTTGTTGAACAAAGAACAAAACATAACCGCCAAAAAATCTTCCATGAGAGGTTTGAATAATTAATTAGCTGAAAGAACACAAGAACATAAATTTTGATAGATTCACTGAAAAGTGAAGGCTTGCGTTTCCAAGATTTTCACAGCATGACTGTGACCTAAAAAGTAACAGCTGCAGCATGATGATCTTACTTGCCATTGGCTACAGCCCCTTGCGACATCAAAATGGGGGAGGAGCTTAGGTCCGAACACTCGGTGGATGGAGTACAGTAGAATACTATAGGCCTATACACACTTTAAACCAAGGAACCTATAGAACCTAGCTTTACGAGGTACCTATTAATAAAGAATGGTGAAACGTTATGACTATTAAGTTGGAAAATAATGCCATATAAGGGAAAAGCACCAGTAGTGGCCACTTGAATGGTTTTTTCTTTGAAATACGAATTTGATGCCTTTAAATGAGTTCTAAATCTGCTAGAGACTTAGCTCATACTATTTAGCAGCTAAATAGTTCAAGTACGAGCTCATCAGAAATTTCTGAAAGAAATTTATTGTTGCCATTTCACTCGATTACGTGGTTTCAGTAAGAAGTTCAGTTTTGTCTTAGACTTTTCAGTAAGAAGCATGTATACAAATTGTTGTATTATGACTAGAAAATCTGTAAATTTTGCAATTTATGATGTTAGAATCATTCCTTAGACTGTCTAGATGTTGTTGAGAAGGTTTCTAGCCAAATATAGCTGATATTTTGGCGTATAAGCAGACTGGCCACTACTAGTACAAGAAACCGTGAATAATCTAGTAGTGGCCACCCAATAGATATTGTTGTAGAAGTTGTAGATATTACAGTAAAGGTTGTTGTTATCAGAATTTATGTTGTCCTAAGACTGTTTCAAATAGGTTACAGAGAGAAAATAACTTTAAAACGCATATTTTATGGTTTAACCTCACTTTTCTAGTGGATTGTAACCAACCACAATGCATATTCCACTCATTTAAATATAACCTATTATTATTTCTGGCGTTATTATCACGTTCTGGAATGTAAAATTAGCATACTTAAATGATTGCAGCAAGCAGCTTGAGAAATTTAATTTTAAATAAGCATAGAACATCATGTGGCCACTATAGAATCAGTGCCTGGCCACTACTGAATCATAGTGGCCACTTTAGAATCAAAATCGAGTTCCACGAAAAGTTTAATAATTATTTTTTGAATTGAGATATCAGCCATTTTAAGTAACGAGTGAATCAAGAAGGATCTGGGCTACATGTTCATTGAGTTTGAGATGAGATAAAATGATGGAATGGACTCACAAAATTCTGCATAAACTATAAAAAATTCCTTAAACATGGCCACTACTGGTGCTTTTACCTTATTTGAATTTATATCCTATCAAAAACCGTTCATATAAAGCCCTCTGCCTCTATTATCACCATGTCAAAAGTCATCTTATTCGAACCTTTACCCTTTTTTTGCTTGAAAGTCGTGCAAGCTCTTATTCCACCCTTTTCCACGAGAAAATCCGCCATTTGAAGGATGATTCTCTGCTTATAGCGGTTTTCTCTCAGCTAGGAAGCCTGCCGAAATCGTTATTTTTATTCTACTTCATAGTTTATATTGTCAACTCCAGTGAATGTCGAAAAAAGACTGGCGGGCTGCGAAGCTTTTCATATTAATTTCAATCAATAATTATGTAGATTCATTTTTATGAATTATTTTCTCATTTTTTAAATCTTATTATGAAGTGTAAAATTTTCTCAGTATTTCGGAACTGATTTCCATGCATCTTTCTGAGATAATGCACCTCTTGAATCTGTCCAGGAGCACATTGGGTGCTATAAACACTAAACAGGCTGAAAGTCATCTTATTCTTCCCTACATGAATGTTACTGGTACCTACTCTATGATATACTACTAATGCATTTAAGAAAATTATTATGAATTTGGCATCGCATTATGTAAGTCTATGGTTGATTAAAACGAATCATGATGTCTTAAATATTATTTTAATGCCGGTACCATACATTCACAAATTGAAAGATCCTAGCTAAATCATAGCTTTCTATTGACTAGAAGCAAAATAATAACTATAGGAGATTTTCTATCTCACTATAAATAAATAACATTTTTTTATGTCACAACTTATTTATTTATTTGAACCTTTCACATTGAGTTTATCTTAAAAACTAACTTGTTATTTATTTATTACCCAAAAGTTGTTTATTACATATGCAATGATCAATTCATAATATTATCATCATAGTGTTATGGAATTCAACAGTGTCTGACGACCTTGAGATAGTAGGACGACAAGGATGGACAAGGTGGGGATGGGGAGGCTTTGTGTCAACAAACAAGCGCATTGTTGTGTAAACAAAAGACTCATCCAGAATGTTCTCGAAGTGATATTGCCAGAACCTTCTAGCATTCTCTTGTTTATTCTTAGAAGCCTATATATTCAGAATGTTTGGGTTTACGAGTCAGTTCCTATTCAAGTGTTCAAAGATTGTGTCAGCCGTATTGTGTGATAGACGAACCAGACGTTGTATATAGACACTCTATAGTTATATTCATTCGGTCAGTTCTTATTTCTTCTAGTGTAACGTGATAAAGACTGTTCTCATTTCTTAATTCAGTGCAGTGTTAATCTTAGTAGAATTTGTATTGTGAAACGTTATAAACTCTTGTGCTATTCTCTGTTCCGTTATAGTTTATCTTTTTCTAGTGTGTTATAGTAGTGTAATTAAAAAAGTTAATCAGTATAAATTGCCTCAAGTCTTTTATTATAGTGGAAACCCATAACAATTGGTGTCAGAAGTTCGGATGTAGCTGTTGATTGAGGCAATTCTATAAACTTGTACCGTTGTGAAGTGAACTATTATTTTCAATTGATTAAACCGTTATCTTTGTGTGTGAACTTTATTTCCGTGTGTGAACTTTATCTTCAAGTGAGTGAACTGTGATCTTCAAGTGTGAACATCTTGTGTGTGAACTCTATTCTCTAAGAGTGAATGTTACTCTTCTGTACATATTTGTGAACTGTGTAATATTTGTGGAGAGTAAATTTCAATTGGTTGAAAGTAAAATGGAAGAAAATAAAACATCATTGGAGAGTAAATTTCAATTGGTTGAAAGTAAAATGGAAGAAAATAAAACATCATTGGAGAGTAAAATGGAGGAAAATAAGTCAGCTTTGACAAATTTGGAGAGTAAAATAGAAGAAAATAAAACATCATTGGAGTGTAAATTTGAATCTTTGAAAGAACTTTGTAGAGGAATCTTGTCAGGACTTGAACCAGGACCAGAAAAAGGATGTGAAGGATTTAATAACCTCCTACCAAGATATCTTTGACATTGGAGAAGGAACAAAAGGAAGGACCAACATTGTCCAACACACAATAGACACAGGAGATGCCAAACCCATTCGCCAGAACCCCCGAAGACTTCCATTTGCTAAACGAGAAGAAGCCAGAAAAATCATCAAGGAGATGGAGAGTGAAGGAATCATTGAACCATCAAATAGCCCTTGGACATCACCAGTGGTGCTTGTGAAGAAGAAGGATGACACACTTCGGTTTTGCGTGGACTACCGTCTTCTGAATGATGTCACCAAGAAGGACAGTTACCCTCTACCCCGTATTGATGACACACTGGATAGCCTGGAAGGTTGCAAGTTGTTTTCAACTCTGGATTTGAAAAGTGGATACTGGCAAGTTGGACTGGAAGACAAAGCAAAGGAGAAGACAGCATTTTCAATTGGGGAAGGACTCTGGCAGTTTACTGTGATGCCTTTTGGTTTGTGTAATGCTCCAGCCACTTTTGAGAGACTAATGGAAAGTGTGTTGAGGGGACTCTCATGGGAAACATGTTTGGTTTACCTGGATGACATTATTGTTTTGGGCAAGTCTTTCCAAAATCACATGAAGAACCTGAAGGAAGTATTTCAGAGGCTGAGGCAGGCAAACTTGAAACTGAATCCTAAGAAGTGCAACCTGTTCAAAAGACAAGTAAATTACCTGGGACATGTGGTTTCTGACAAGGGAGTGTCCATGGATCCTGAGAAAGTATCAGCTATTACAAACTGGCCTGTGCCTAAGGACAAATCAGAAGTACAAAGTTTTCTTGGCCTTTGTGCATATTATTGGCGATTTGTGATGGGTTTCTCTGGGATAGCCAAGCCACTAACAAATTTGACAGAGGAGAGGCGCACCTTCATCTGGGATAAAGACTGCCAGCAGGCATTTGACACACTGAAGGAGGTGCTCAGCCAAGCACCTATTCTAGTTTATCCCAAATCAGAAGGCAAGTTCATCCTGGATACTGATGCCAGCAACACAGCTATTGGTGGAGTACTCTCACAGGAACAAGATGGAGAGGAGAAGGTTATTGGATACTTTAGCAAAGTCCTGTCAAAACCTGAGCGCAACTACTGTGTCACAAGGAGAGAACTGTTGGCGGTAATGAAGTCAATCAGCCACTTCCATAAGTACCTGTATGGACGTCACTTCCTATTACGAACTGATCATGCATCCCTGACATGGCTTCTACAATTCAAATCTCCAGAAGGACAAGTTGCCAGATGGATTCAACACCTGCAAGAATATGACTTCAAATCAATCCACCGAGCTGGAAAAAGTCATCAGAATGCTGATGCTCTCTCTAGAAGACCCTGTGACCAGGACTGCAAGCATTGCTCACGCCAGGAAGGGAAGGAAGCAGTTGCTAACAGGATAACTGTAGCTACAGACTACTGGGGAGGAGATGAAATGCTGAAGGACCAGGAAGAGGATCCTGATTTGAAACACCTGTGGGCTTGGAAGCGTTCTACTCAAGGAAAACCTAGCTGGCAGGAAGTAGCACCATTATCACCACATGTTAAGACCCTCTGGGCACAATGGGAGTCAATTGTGGAAGATGGGGGAATCTTGAAGAGGGTGGTGGAGAATGCTGCTGGTGATCAGAAAAGACTGCAAATCATTGTACCAAGGAAAAGAGTTCCTGAAGCATTAAAACAGCTACATGATGGAGTCTCTGGTGGGCATTTTGGAGTGCATAAGACCCTGGAAAAGGTACGAGAGAGGTTCTACTGGCCAAACTCAAAAGAGGATGTCAAGAACTGGTGCCGGAATTGTGCAGTATGTGCATCTGCCAATGGCCCTATGCCTAGAAAGAGAGCCCCTATGCAGAAATACAATGTAGGTGCTCCATTTGAACGCATAGCCATTGACATAGCTGGGCCATTCCCAATTACTGATGGTGGGAATAAATACATCCTGGTTGCTATGGATTACTTCAGCAAATGGGTAGAAGCCTATGCCTTGCCAAATCAAGAGGCAGTTACTGTAGCTGATGTATTGGTGAAGGAGTTCTTCAGTCGTTTTGGCATACCATTGGAGTTACATTCAGACCAAGGAAGAAACTTCGAATCTGCTGTATTTTCTCGGATGTGTGAAGTGTTGGGAATCAACAAGACCAGGACAACACCACTGCACCCCCAATCAGATGGAATGGTTGAGCGAATGAACAGGACTATGGGAAAATACCTATCAAAGGTGGTATCCGGACATCAACAGGACTGGGACCAACACCTGCATTTCTTCCTGATGGCATACCGAAGCGCAGTTAATGAGACTACAAGGATGACTCCAGCGAGAATAGTGTTTGGGCGAGATATACGACTACCCTGTGACTTGGAGTGTGGATGCAAACCTGGGGAGGACTTGGAACAAGAAGACTACACCAACAAGCTCCGGAAGCAGATGGATGAGATTCATGCAACTGTCCGCACAAACATCCAGGTCACCAGTGACATGATGAAGCAGCGCTATGACATTAAGGCCAACCATGGAGGATACCAGGCTGGTGACATGGTATGGTTGTACAATCCTCAACGACGTCGTGGATACTCTCCCAAGTTGCAAACCTCCTGGGATGGACCTTATGAGGTGGTCACAAGGATCAACGATGTGGTCTACAGGATCAAGAAACCAAGAGGTACTCCACGCATTGTTCATTTCAACCGACTGGCGCCTTATCATGGAGACAATGCTGCAAGGGGAGTTCAAGAGGTGAAGGCTCTTCATCCGGCCATCTCTGATTTTGAAAGATTCATGGCCAACCTAGGGATGTCACTAGAAGAAGGAAATGTCGCCATCAGTCACCAGGACTTATTCACCCTACCAAAGAGCTATGCCTTGGCACATTGCATCGCTAGGAATGTGGGAGCTTCAAGAGGAATTGCTACAGTATTCAGGACAAAGTTTGGAAGATTGGATGAATTGAATCTCCAGAATCCGGCTGTGGGGAAAGCCTTCATCTTCAGGATCAGAACCAACATCTGTTCTATTTGGTGACAAAAGACCAACCCCAGCAGGAGTCAACATATCAGGCTTTGTGGCAAAGTCTGATGCATCTACGAACTCACCTTCAATTCCTGGGAGTGAAGCAGCTTGGAATCCCAAGACTGGGCTGTGGCTATGACGGATTGGACTGGAATATTGTGAGACCAATGATTGGAAGAATTTTCAAGGACACTGGAATCAACGTCACCTGTTGCGTCTTCAACCCATGGGCGGTTACACAAGTTGATCCATTGGTGCCGGCTTCTACTGTTTGCACTTCCAGAATGGATCTGGACTGTTCTGGGACAGAACAGTTTTAAGGAGGGGGCAGTGTTATGGAATTCAACAGTGTCTGACGACCTTGAGATAGTAGGACGACAAGGATGGACAAGGTGGGGATGGGGAGGCTTTGTGTCAACAAACAAGCGCATTGTTGTGTAAACAAAAGACTCATCCAGAATGTTCTCGAAGTGATATTGCCAGAACCTTCTAGCATTCTCTTGTTTATTCTTAGAAGCCTATATATTCAGAATGTTTGGGTTTACGAGTCAGTTCCTATTCAAGTGTTCAAAGATTGTGTCAGCCGTATTGTGTGATAGACGAACCAGACGTTGTATATAGACACTCTATAGTTATATTCATTCGGTCAGTTCTTATTTCTTCTAGTGTAACGTGATAAAGACTGTTCTCATTTCTTAATTCAGTGCAGTGTTAATCTTAGTAGAATTTGTATTGTGAAACGTTATAAACTCTTGTGCTATTCTCTGTTCCGTTATAGTTTATCTTTTTCTAGTGTGTTATAGTAGTGTAATTAATAAAGTTAATCAGTATAAATTGCCTCAAGTCTTTTATTATAGTGGAAACCCGTAACAATATGTACTGATGTACTGATATAACCATCCTACATCTCGGCCATCCTGAAAAGAGAGGCTTTGCCTCAAGCCCGATAACAAAAAACTCAACAAAAATAATTAACAAATAACTGATCGTCCCCCGACACATTCCACATAGTCAGTCAGATGCATGTTCATCAGATTTGAGCACCCGTACGCACTGGGAACAAGGATAATGTTTCCTTCTTCTTTTTCTCCTTCCCCTCCTCCTCCCTCTTCTTCTTCTCTCAACCTCCTCATTTTTGACTTCGGTTGCTCCTCAGTGAGTGGAAAAGGTCTTCCTCTTGGCTCTTCTGTCTATCCTATGCAAATCCGCCATATGCCTGTGATACTGTTTAGGCATGCCGTAGGCTCTGTAGATTTTGACTTTCGCACACTCAGGACACAAAGTACTTCGTCGTCCGTCTGCTTGTCTAGACGCCTTTGGAATTCTTCTGGCAGTACAAAATCGGACTCCAAAGCAGCTGATTCATCGTTACTGACCTTTTCCTCCAGCTCCATGTCACCGAGCTTAGGTGGCAGTTTTTCTGGTTCATAGTTTCCAACACATTCTTCAAGTTTTTCACTCGTACTACAATTTTTGATATGATCAAGGCTTGGTTGTGATTTCTCTATTACCTTTATTTGAAATATTCGAAAAAATTTTGGCTTCTTTATAAAGTAGACTTCTTCTTCTATTTTCAGGTCTGCTTGAGAAATTATATCTTCGCCTACAACAATACTATACTCCAATAAATAGTCAGGAACAACTAAAGCATTTGATAAGTAACTGGCACCGTCATCAATTGATAACTGAAGGCATCCTAGAACTTTTTCACATCTTCCATGAAATCCTCTCAACACATTGTCAGATTTTGAAATTGAGTGTATTGTATTGCTAGGCGAGAAACAGCCTCCTCTTGTATCAAAGTTACTTCACTCCCTGTATCTTTAGAAGATATGAACTTTTTATCGTTTACCAAAACCTCCTTTTCCATACGATCCCTATTCGCACGTCTGTTGGTCTCAATCATACACTCTTCCTCGTTCTTTGATTCATAGGGATCGTAGGTAACAAGTACCATATTGACTTTTTTCATTGTACCTTCTTCAATTGTACAATTATTTGCTGTGTGACCGTGACCGTGACATCTAAAGCATTTAATAACGCTTTTGTTTCGTTCACAGTCTGGGGATTTATGCCCAAATTCATTACAGGTATAACACTTGTCATTATTAAAACTGATATTTTTCTAGAATCATCTGAGTGCTTTACAAAAATTTTCTTGTCCGGGTTGTTGTTAAATTTATCTTTTTTTGGAATCATTCTTCAAGTGACGTCTGGCAGCTTCGTATTCGTCTAGTTTGTTTACAAACTCGTCAACTTTCTTAAGTTTTGGTAGATCATCAATGAAATGTTCTTTTAACTCTGATGGTAAACTTCTTTTCACTTGATCGACCACCATGAGCTCTTTGAGGTCCTCGTAATTCAATACATCCAATCCTTGAATCCATTCAACAAATCATTCAAATTCAAACCATAATCTCTCCACTTAGCTGATTCTTCTTTCCGGAGTGAGCAAAATTTTTGTCGAAACTGTTCTGGGCTCAGTTTGAATCCTTTTAATAACATCATCTTGATGTGGTCGTAATCATCGGCTAAATCATCAGTTTCTCGGGTGATTAGATTTCCAATTTCTAGAGGTAGTAACCCAAGTAGATACAAAACCCATTTTTCCTTAGGTACAATCACTCTACGGTACTGATTTTTTTCTCAAAAGTTGATAGGTACACGCTTATATCTACACTTGAATCATAACGTATCATCAGTTTCATCAGGTCTCTTCTTTCATCGTTTTGAAAGACATTATTGTTACTATTAATTTTGGCTTCAATTTCTAGTTTCTTCAACTCAAACTCTCTCTCTTTTTCCTTCTCCAATCTTTCATACTCTCTTTCCTTTTCCTTTTCTAATCTTTCATACTCTCTTTCATTTTCCTTTTCTAATCTTTCTAATATCCCTTTGATAGACTCTTCATCATAATCTGGAGATTTAAGAATCAGTTTAGTCAACTGTATCACTCTCGGATTTGATGGAACATCGATTCCTAGTTCCTCTACTACCGATATCAAAACTGCCTTATTGGCCTTCGATAAGTAACTCATTTTTGTTTACTCACCAAGCCGTTTTTCACTAAACAAATATTCCATTACTTTTTGCAAAACTTCGAATCTTCAACACTGGCAATAAATTCTTCTATTGAATTTCATTCCTTCATTAGATCCTTTTGATCTTTTTGTTCGGACGAGCCCCCAATTTATAGGAGATTTTCTATCTCACTATAAATAAAATTTTATGTCACAACTTTGTATTTATTTGAACCTTTCACATTGAGATTATCTTAAAAACTAACTTATTATTTATTTATTATCCAAAAGTTGTGTATTACATATGCTATGATCAATCCATATGTAATGATTGATCAACTGATATAACCATCCTACATAACTTGATATGAAAATTCAGTGATTTATTCATAAAAATATCATACTAACACGAATGAACAATGTACCAACGTTTGTTTGTTTAATTATTTTGATGGGGAACGCCTCTCTCCTGTACTTTAATAAATGAATTGAATCAATATCGATGGATTCTAATTTAAACAGCCACTGCAGTGCTTGAAGCTGCTGTGGAGGTATCGATTTGACCTCACTTTTTCAACTAGTAGTTCTGTACCTCGAAGTCACCCATGCTCCCTGCATCATAAAAGCACTATCTGTATTCACGGTACGTTCATATTGTTCGTCGATTCCGAAAGTCGGCGCGAGGAAGTCTGTTCAGCAATACAGTGGCCACAGTCACGCTCTATGTCGGCATCAGTTCGTCACGATTCACCAAAAATTGAGGGTGCTTGGAAAACCGGGCATCAGTCTCTATAATTATTGTAATAATGTTTTCGCCACACTGCACAGAAACATTCGAAAGACGCCATTTACAGGCGGTTTTGCTAGTAGCTCTGAAAGAGGGCTCTCGGAGCTAGTGCACAGAAAGAGACTGGTAGTTACCTATCCGGCCGCTAGATTGGGCGACAATGCACTGCTTTCTGGAGCCATCACAATATTATTCAGTTCAAATGAATCGCCGCAAACATTCTTATAAAATATTTATTATTCTTATTCTTGCAGTGTGGCGAAAAGTATTGTACTCAACTCTCACAGAAAGGTGTTTACGTATTCAGATAACATCGAAACCTCATACCGTAAACACCTACTTTCTGTGCTTGTAGTGTAATGTACTATTTCGCCATACTCGTATGTAATACACAACTTTCCAAGCTAGATTTGCGTTTGGAAAATTGTCGTTTACAAGAGAATCAAAGATCAGGTGTTCTAAATGCGGGAATAATCATTTTGATGATTATTACAGCACTAGTCATCGTCATGATGGTAATTACAGCACTGAAAATCTATCCCAGCTGTTTTTCCAAACTCTGACGTATGAATAAACAAGTGAACAAGCCGCCATGACAGTTCACTGCGTGAGTTTGTTCACTAGTGTTGTGTTGAGGTTATGTTGGCTTCAGTTGATGTTTTCAGTTGTTTGAGGTTTTAATAAATCCTTCTCAGTCTAGTATGACGAAAAAAAATGTACATAATCCGTGTGGAAAAGTTTACAAACTCATAATTATTTTCCAAACTTGCGTACCGCTCGTTTGGAGAACATAATTATTTGTTTGTAAAAACGCCTTTTCCAAACTCATTATGTAATATACTATTTTCTTCATGCGAAACGGTCCGACGGTCGGCTGCAGTCGAACAGCTGTAGCCAATCATAGCTCTTATTGTTAGCCTGCTGTCGACCGTTTGACCGTTTCGCATAAAGAAAAACTTACCTTAATATTCATCTGAAATATCTCAGCTGACTGCAATGAAAGAATATCATCTGAAGTAGAAATTTTTGAAAATTTTTCTGTTATGAATGTCATAATATCACATGTTTAGTAATATCAACATAAATATACTATCAAATCATTTATGGAGTATACCTATATCAGAGAATAGTTCAATCCTTTTTTTCCTTTTTTCGTCCTTTATATGAAAATTGTCAAAAAACCTTACATATACATCGACGCGCGGTTTCAAGAGGAACATCCCTGTCAAATTTCATTAGAATGTATTGCCGCGTTCAGTCGTAAATGCGGAACATACATACATATAAACATACATACATACATACAAACAAATGCAAAATCGTCGACTTGAATCTTAGACCTCACTTACGTTCGGTCAATAACTATGCAAGGAAGGCATATTTGCTATTTGCATACTGCCCGGGTTTCATGCTGGTAATTATTATTCCGGGAATTAATTAATATCTGACGCATAAAATCAATGCATATATTGTGTCGAATTATTGATTCCCTGCTTGCAGTCTCTCAGTTGGCGCCTGTGCTATATCATATCGCACAGTAGCTGAGTGGGTAGAGCGCTGGCGTTGCAACCCAGAGGTCCCGGGTTCAAACCCAGGTCAGACCAGGAATTTTTCTCAGGCCACTCTCCCGTGTTTCGGATGGACACGTTAAGCCGTCGGTCCCGGCTGCCTAAAAACAGTCGTTAAGTCATGTCAGAGGCCCTGAAATTGATCAGGAGCGACCTGAAAACTCTGACACCAGACCTGAGCCAGCCAGGTCACACGAATATTATTATATTATTATTATTATTATTATTATTATCACAAGGGATGGGAGATGTTTGTCAGCTTATTTTATAGAATAAAATATACTTACCTGAAAGTATTGATAACATTTCATTACAATTTCCTGTTTTTGATGAATTTTGTTTGTCGAAAAAAAGGATCAATCTTAATTTACCGTAGTTGAGAAATAGATACAAATAGTTGAATATAGTTGATTATAATTGCCTACACGGTAATATTCTTTCCCTTTATGAAATTTTATGCCAATTTCAAAATAGAACCATCTTCAGATACCTTTGATTTCTAAACATTATTTTTAAGAATGTGAGTTATCTGTGAGAAAAGGTTTTCATGTATCTATTTTTTATAGAAATATATTCCCATCAAGTGTTAAACATAAATTTTAAGCTTCAAAATTCCGCAATATTTCTTTCATTTAATTTCCGTTACTGTCCAATCTCTTTTGAAGGAAGAGGTTAATCGATCCTTGAAAGGATTGGTACCAGAGAATGAATGCCACAACACAGAGATATAAAAATTACTGAATGGATGGAAGAAGTGAAAGTTTGAATATTCAAATATTGTTGTAGGCTATAGCCTATAGCACTTGATGAAAATACAGGGTGTTTCAGGAGGAATGTGCAATACTTCTCAGATTGATTCCTTACACCAAGTAGACAAAAAAGTTCCATGGGGATGGGACCAACCCCCAAAAACGATTTATTACCGTGATAAAAATGGCGGATAATTGAGATTTTTCAAAATATATTAATTTTTATAATTTTTTAGAGGCTTTAGTGAGGTTCTAAAATAATCAATTCCTATGTAAAATTAGCTGAGAAATTCAATGAAACCAAGTTTGTAACTTTAACAGTTATTGAGATAATTAGAAAAAATATGCTAGAAAACACCTTTTTTCAACAATAAGGGTTATAACTGGATAAGGAATCATAAAATTGTATTTTTTATTAATGGAAGTTGAAGAGAGTCGGATTCTAAATAAAAAGTTAAATGGCGGAGATTGTGTAAATCTCACCAAAATCTCAGAAATGGCGATCAAAAATCGCAAAATTGACAAAACATAGCACAAGTGATAAATTTGTGTTTAGTAGCGATTTTGCGATTTTCGATCGCTATTTCTGATATTTGGGTAAGATTTACACAATCGCCGCCATTCAACTTTTTCTTTAGAATCCGACTCTCTTCAACTTCGATTAATAAAAATAACTATTTTCTACAACTGCACGAACCTGTTAATCTACAGTTTTTTCAGTCCTCAAATACTGCGAACTATTAAATTACTCTTGTGTAATTACCGGTACAGGTACAATCAGACATTGTCGACTTTTGTTAGGTTATGTTATGACTCCACCTGACCTACTTTTGGCGAGCCATGATCAGCTGATTAGCGAGCGTAAAGTAACTCTACTGCTTATGCGATGTAGCTTCAGCGAAAGTAAATCTATTGCGCATGCGCAGATGGTTAGTGAGCGTAATGAAGATTCTCCTCAGAAATGGGCTTCTTCACGAGGAGAATTCAGCACGTAAAATCTTGTTTTACACGTAGTTGTAGAAAAAATTGTATTTTGTGTAACTAGAGCGTAAAGTGACAGATTGCTGCATCGAGAGAAACAGTTTTTTCACGAGCCGTAGGCGAGTGAAAAACGTTTCTCGAGTGCAGCAACAACACTTTACGGTCGAGTTGCACACTAAATTTTTCCTACAGTTACCATTATTAGGCCCCTGTTATGAGTGGATGAAAATAACCTGGAATTTTCAAATGTTTTATTGTAGCCTACAGTAATTTTTCAGTATTTTTTGTCGAATCTTCATAATTCATTTCATCTTTATATTCTTCATAAAAATTATGTAAAGTATCTCCATCTTACAAGTTTGGGAAATTGAAGATGGCGGAATATTTATTTTTTAAATAATGGGAAGGTAATGTGTTGATACATGATTTCAACAAAGATTTTCAAAACGAAATAAATAGTGAAGCAAGCAAGTGGTCCTATCAAACTGTTTTTTGAATATTAACTTGATAATTAAATTTATATCATGAATTATATAATTAAATATATATATTTAAACGGTTCAAGAAATTGATGTGTCGTTTTCAGCAAAAAATTTATTCTCAAATTCTGCATCAAGGTCACGTACAACATTAAACCCTTACCATTATTGAAAAACCGCTGAGAGACAAGCTGCCAAAAAAATCTGGTGAAAAATTAAGTTGGTGAATGACTGTTATTATTAATGATTGCTATTGTCAGGACAATATAAAGTTGTCTTCGAAGCAAATTAGTAGAGCTGATTTAGTTGTTGTTTCAATTTACTCTTGCAGGCAGCTCACTGATTGTCTAGAAAGAGCTGAGAATCAATAACCACCGTAATTTTACAACCAATTTTTTGGTGAAGCGTATCAATGAGAGCGCTCTATCGGGAGCGCTCTGTCTCTAATATTACATCTAGTGACTGTTGTCTCCAGTAGAAGAGTTCGCGCAAGCTGGGAAGATTCGTCATTACAGTACACTTTATATTATGACAGCGTGTCTTCTCAGCATGCGCAAACTTTTTCCAACTGAAGCTTTTTGCAAAAGCCACTAGGACTAGAAGATGATATTATTCATTGTTATAATAGCTGTAAAATTAAGTTGAAAACATGAAATAGAGATGATCATTTTCACACACTAATAAAAATTTATTTACATCTTATTGGATATTGATAATTCTCTTGATAATGTTGATTATTTTCATGATTATAATATAATATAAAATGTTAAAGAAGGTGTTTATTATTTATTGTTGGTTATACTGATATTGAATGTACAGCTGGTGCAGTTATTAATTACGATACCAGCTGTAGCAGACGAAACTTCTTGAGAATGCTGTGATTCAGTACCGGTATGAGATTGAGTTGTTGATGTTGCTGTTTGTTGTATTGCTGAGGTTGGATGAGGCTTATTGGTATTTACGTGACTATTTTGACCAAGAATCATTGTTGCAGTTGTAATTTTTGAAGTTATAGATTCTTCTACATATCCTTCTGCCACAGTAGAACTCTTCCACCCCCCGTGCCTTTTCAATTGTAGGATGTCACCTCCTGCTTCAACTAAAAGTGTAGCCGAAGTTCTTCGGAAACAATGTCCAGTGTACAGCTGGGATCAATTTCAAAAAAGTAGCTACATCGGATGGAATTTTCCCTATTGTGTTACTACCCACAGGCTGTCTCGTGCATAAACCATTTCTAAAGTTCAAAAATAAACGACCTGTGCTGGCAATGTTCACTGGCCTTAATTTTAAGTAGTCTCTGAACAATTGGAGATAATCAATGTCACTTTCATTATCGTTTGTGATTGTGAATGTGCGACTTTTGTAGTTCTTACTCTTCAGTATTTTTATGATCAAAACATCACCTTTATCGTCGATGTCTTCAACTCTCATCTGGGTAAGTTCGTCACGCCTACACGCACCTGATATACCAATTATTAATACCACTTTCTTCATTAAAAAGAAATGATTTGGAGCTTTTTTTAAAAATTGTTCAACTTCACTCTTTGATAGAATCTTCGACTTCTTAGGTACATAGCCTACAGCATTTTTTTTCAAAAAAGCAATCACTTTTTTGAACCTACTTATATCAATATCATTTTTTATTTTTATGGTAGACTTCAACATTGAATATGTGCTCCAAACTGTCGACGGGCTCATGTTTTTGGATAGTTCGGAAAAGTAGGCTAATAACACATTTTCACTTATTCTAGTAACTTTCTTCTCAATGCACCAAGAATTGAATTGGTTAAACTTATGTTCGTATATTTGTTTGGATTTTAGGAAGCAGGCTGAGCGAGTTCGCAATTTCTTTCAATTCCTCCGGTGCTGGTTTCGTTTTCTTCATCTTCACTGAAATCCATTATTTTTTACAAGAAAAATCAATTGAAATTATACTTAAAGATCGAGCGCAATACGTTAGGTTAGAATCACTTTCGCTTTCCGGGAGCCGGCATCTGGCTAGCGGTCGAGCCAGTGTTGCCAACCTAATTTCGGATTCTGAATACGGAACGTCCATTCAACGTGCTTACTATTTCGTGTTGTTAGGTTCTAGGTGGGAACGCGTAAAATACGATTTTACGCGTTGCATTTTTCATTTACGCACTCCTCGAGAATGTCCAATTTTACAAACTAGATTCAGTGCGTAATTGGCACTTTTGAGGCAACTGTAGGAAAAATATTGTATGTAATTCGCGCGTAATGCTACTTTATCGCTCTTGCAAAATTAACTGTTTTTAAAAACTGTTTTGCGCATTACGCTCTCAATACATAAATAGCTATTATGATTCCTTATTTAGTTATAACCCTTATTGTTGAAAAAAGGCGTTTTCTAGCATATTTTTCCAATTATCTCAATAACCGTTAAAATTACAAACTTGGTACTGGTTTCATTGAACTCCTCAGCTAATTTTACATGGGAATTGATTATTTTAGAACCTTATTAAAGCCTCTAAAAAATTATGAAAATTAATATATTTTGAAAAATCTCAATTTTCCGCCATTGTTATCTCGGTAACAAGCGTTTTTGGGGGTTGGTCCCATGGAACGTTTTTGCCTACTTGGTGTAAGGAATCAGCCTGAGAAGTATTGCACATTCCTCCTGAAACACCCTATACAGTAGTTGTCTTTTCGAAGAGACATGGGAGCCTTATTTCAAAGATGTCCCTCGTACTTAGTACACATAGGTAGGTCTCATTAAATCGCTACGAATGCTTTCACACAAGTTAAAATAGAACAAAATGTTATCGAACTGAACACCGCAACACCGCATATGAAAAATATTCAGTTCTGTTTCATGTTACTGGTTTGAAGCAAACGTTTTGTTTCATGCGTTTCATCTCGTATGAAAGCACCATTCTCAGATACATTATTGCTAGCCTATATGATCACCAGAGTCCAGAAATAATGAAAACAAGATTAATGATATTTTATTCCGTTTGATTCTATGATTATGATTTACTCTCTTATGATTTTCCATTGAAATCCAACCAACTCAACGTGGGCCTTCAATTCGCTAGCTTCATAATGCTCGAAAACTGAGTTTCTTTGTTTATTGAATAACTGGTGTTTTTAAATAATAGTTGAGGGTGTTGTGTTACAACACATCATGTATGCAGCTCATTGATTATCCACTGATGTTACATTCAAATTGAGTAATTATCAGGAGAGCAATCAGGACAGGAACAGTTAAACAAGGGAGGATGAGTAAGAGGGGTCGATGAGGGGGGAGTGTAGGCGGTTTCCATGGCTCAACCAGGCGCACTAATCTGAAAATCAAATTACTTGTCCATTTGAAATTCTACCTTGGCAGATTAATGCTCCCCTTCACCAAGAAAGCAGTCACATGATTCCACCGATCTTCTCATCTTTCAGACGCCCTGCTATCTATTACAACCAACACAATATCTAGCCCTAGCTCGTACATTGCCGAAGTGATCTATCTCTTCATTATTCCAGGCGGCAAGAGAAAGAGAGCCGCTATCTTCACCTGCTTCATTTCCATCTTCCTTTCAAACTAACATTAATTCCGTTAATTACTTTAGAGGTCTTGAAGGCAAGACGATCTCGCAAGAACCGACCACAAAATTTGGCTTGATAAATCCTTTTCATCTGGCGCGTTCGTAAGTTCGAATATAATTAATTGAAAACCGTTCTCAACAACTCGGCCTTCATTCATATCCCGGCAGTGATAATACACTGTCTCTCGCAACCTATTCAACTCGATCCTCTTGGCAGGTATGATTTGGCTTATCTTAAATGTAATGCCCAGCTCGTTAGGGCATAGTAGATTAACCCTCATCGTAAGCCGATTTTCAAAAGCAGTGAATGAGATCAACCAGCTAAGTAATAACGGCAAAAATAAAGTGGCTAGCCTCTATTCAGAAGTACTGGCTTCTACATTAAGTCTATTCTTACCAGAAGAATAAAATGATGTATCTATTTATGAAAATTGATGTACCATATAATAGATAATGATGATGATACCAAATTAGTTTATGTGCATGAGAATATCAGACTCTATTTTTCCTGAATCACAAATGACATGGACCCGGTACTTATAAATACTGTTCATAACTAAAACATGGATTCCAAATAGAAACATTTTTTTGAAAGGAAAAGGATCGTAAAAGTACCTGAAAATAGGAAATTCGAATAGGTTAGTGACCTTGAAACTTCTCAACAAGCTCTGTTGATATTCTAAAGGGTAACGCTCACATTTTCTATACATTTCTCACATTTTTTATTTACATTAATTGTGCTTGGAGACTGAGAAAATGACGATAGCCGAATTTAATTAACGACTGATTTTCATTAGCCGGAATTGACGGCTCAATATTTCCTTCAATATTTGGAAGTGGCTCGAGAGGAGTGTTTCACTTATCTTAAGTTTTTCGTGTACTTTAAATAATCAAAATAGCTTCAATCATAATTCTTTCACTACAATCAAATTCAATCACCGTACTGTATCATGATTGATAATGATAATCTCGAGTGATCGATTGATCCTGAACTCCTTTGGGATGAAACTATATGAGTTGAAATTACATCCACCTAGCTGGAAATAGGTGACAGCTAACAACATGAGCAGATGTAAATAGATTTCAGCTTAGTAGGCTGCATTATTTTCTTACATTCCAAGTTACTCTGTTTGCTATTTTTATTTTCGATTGTAAAGTGCTTGAATCATCTTTTATATTATATTCGAGTTAAGGAAACATATCTGGGCATGTCCTGTTGTTTCCTTATTGTTTGATGATAAATAAATGATTCCACTCATTATAATGTAATTGCTTCCAGACTGCAAGTGAAATTCATTATTGAGTATTCATTATACCGTCTTCAATCAGGGATCAAGTAACATACTCTTTGAAATAATCTCACTAACGGGATACCGCTATAATCGTAATCTGCACAAGTTATGAAGTTAAAATAATGTACAATCACTGCAGGCCTGACTAAAAGTAGCAATCCTCAGCATTATTCACCAGAAGAAAACCTTGGATGTAATAGCTTAAATAGGATATCAGATAATTATGTTCATTGACTACATGTTTTCCCGTTAGTCTTCAATCAATAGACATAATTCACAAAGAAAGTCACCATTATATGACTATGATGTTTTCCAGATCATCAGTAAAAAGTAAATAACTGAATCCGAAACACTCTAATGAAAGCTATTACATACATTCTCATTCCATTTCGTTCAAAAGTAAGCCTTTCGTGATATTATTTTAATCGAGATAATCACAGAATTGTTGGAAGATCAACTTCAAAAGATCACAAGCAGTAGAAATAATTGATTTTAAACAGAATTCTTTGTTCTACTTTGATTCAAAACGTTAGAAAGTATCGTTAGAGGTTTTCAGTTCCAACGAGGAAATCACGGTTGAGGAAAAAAGGAATGTGGAAAAGGACGAATTGAAGCGTTTTGGTGACCTTTTTCCATTTAGATGCGCTTTAGTGGCATCGCGGCAATCATGAACGCTGTAAAGCAGACACCAATAAAAGTGGCGGTTGACGAATAACTGTTATTAATGTTCATCCCTGTTAGGACAGTCTGAAATCAGTCTACAAGAGCGAAGCCGTTCAGCAAAAGGGGCTCTCGACATGATTTGCTCTCGAAGATCGCTTGTGGACTGTTCGAACAGGGTTGAGCATTATAATGACAGAGATTCGTTAACCGCCACTCTGGTTGGAGTCTGCTATACAAAGGACAGTTTAGAGCGGGGGCGAGCTGAAGAGTGAAGTACACTCACTGCTGGCGTATGGCCTACCAACGCACTGTTACGTGCCAACGCATCCACAACGAGAAAAGGAGATAAGGTCAGGTCCAGGTCTGCTCTGCTGTGTGTGGAACACGATTTTGCACTCGAGCGACTTGCTCAATTATTTAAGAGAACAGGCAGTGGCGCGGCACACGGCAACGCACCACGATTTCTTCTTTCACTACGAGTGAGTGTGTCTGACTGCTGCAATCGTACTCACCCCATCACCACCACTCAAGCCGAAGCTACCACCAACATCAAGATACCACAGTGCATTTCTATTTCATCTCTAGCAGCTATAACCTCATAAAAACTTCTCTGTAAGATTTTCAACACATAACGTCAACGTAACCTTCAATCAGTTGGGATAAGAAATTGGGGATGATTCTTGATCATTGAAAGTGGAGTTTGAATAAATTGGTTTCATCTTCATTCTGTGATGATGAGGTTTTTTATAGTTGTTATAGGCCAAGCTTGATATTCGCTGATATTGAAATTAGGATTAATTTGTTCAACTAACACAAACATGCAATAGTTTTTCGAAGACTTCATTTAATAATCATTAGAATATCAGACTTGGAATTAACATTATTCTTCTTTCGAATAGAACAGAGGAAGTAAATTTAAATTTTGTGTGGTTTGAGGCACCAACACGTTTATGAACATAATAAAGGGATAAAGTAAATTTCAAAAAAGATGGATCTGAGCAAATATATATTGTTAGAAATAATAATACCATTATGGTTCTTGATGGACTACCATATTTACTTGACCTACTACTGGAATATGAAAGTAGTTTGCGTGTCATTTTCAGGACTCAATTTATTTATTAATCCATCCAATTACAAACATAGGCTTCATAGTGGGAGAAAGAACAGGCATAGCCTCAGTATTTCTTACACAATTTTGATTGATACATTTCAAAGTATTGAGTTAATCTGAAATTTCTGTTCCTGCCGTAGCGTTTCCACTCCAAGAAATTTCATATCAAGCCAATAAACACAAATAATTCACAACTCTCGTTTATAAATCAAAATTAATTGAAAAAACTATAGCCGAAAATTAACACTTTCACTGTGAGACATTGTTATTGTTATTGTTATTGTTATGAGGGTGAAGCCCATATGAGCTCATAGGCTTGTGCGTGGGTAATGATATGGATGATAGATGACGACTACTTTGAGGTAGTCGGGACCGACGGCCGTGGCCGTCTCCTCCGAAAGACGGGGTGGCCGTATTTATGTGATTGTGCTGTGGTCAAAAAACTGTTCCCCGCTTGGGACTTGAACCAGGGTCCACCTGGTTATCAGACCGGCGCTTTACCACTCCTCCAACGAGCCACCCATTAGAGCTCAGAATCACATCAAATTGTACATAACCTTGTTTCGGACATATTATTTATCAAAATTCAGGAAAGAAATAGTACAGGTTCTGCCTACTTTTTCTTGCCTGGTTATAATAATATGATTTGTGTAATGATATCAATGAATAAATGAAATGAAATGAGATCATTTACACACAAGAAGGTTACCTCCTTGTTTTCAAATAATAAATTACAAGACTTTTAGCATAATCGGTGATATATTTATGAGGCGAAGGGAATCCTGGAGGCCAGTCCCACAAAAAATAAAAGGGCTGTGGGAGAGAAAACAACAGCCATTATTTCTGCAGCACTGCCAACCAAGATCGAACCAGATTATACCAATTTTTATTTGATAATAGATGTTTTAGTCAATGAAAAAATATATTTTTTCAATTCGAATCTTTTCTGTTTGTGAAACAAATCTGAACAAAAGTTTTCACAACGCCTGCTCCAAGTTCGTAGGTATAAAACATTTAGGTCCATCGTTTTCCGCGAAGACTGGGTCATTTAATTAGATGTGGCTTTTATGATCAAAGTCGAACGTGTGGAAGAAGCGTGGAGGCAACATTAAAAAGACTCTTTCTCCCCTGCCCCTCTCACTCTCATTCATTCTTTCTCTCTTACTCCCTCACAGCATCCCTATTTTGCAAGTCCCTTTCCACCAGCCAGAAATTAACTACCACAAAGCCGCCACCTCTACAAACACGTCGACGTAGGCTAGCTCGTAATTCAGCGCGTCTGCCTGCCACAGAGCGAGATGCATCTAAAAGCTATTAAAACGAGTCATAAAATCACCATACCGTTGTAATGTAAGCCCTCTTGAGATGGGCTGGCTCTAACCTTCTACCCCTCCCCTCACCACCCACCACTTTCATTCTTTTCCTCTCTTCAAAGACTGACGACACTCGAAAAGAGTCACATGAGACTTTGCGAGAATTAAATTACGCTGCGAATAAGTTGTGCGACATGACGAGATAAAAAACTGTGTTCCGCCGAGAGTATGAGCGCTGCATATTTTATACTTCGACGTTATAGATTCTCGTGAGCATTTTGCACTTTTCATTGAGTAGATGATGTTTTGACATTTTCGCCCACTGGCTGGCTTTACTTTTATTATTGGCATATTTAATTGGAGCGTGACCCAATATTCATGGAATATTGTGAACATGTTTCAACATCGACTGCAGAATGATTGATTATGAATTAATTAAAATATGACGAATCTGAACTGTAGGGTGCTAAGTGCTATCCACTGACAGTTCGATCGTTCATAGGTGATCGTCCAAAGATTGGCCAGCTGATTTGAACTGTCAGTTTCCCTATCCACTTTTTCTACTATCACAGTCGAACTGACATTGGATGGGGACCCTACTGTCATATCTCAGAAAACCATACTATTTTTCTTGGGGGATATTGTTTATTATACCATGTAATGTGTACATGTATCATTTACCTTACTATTCACGTATCATGTTCCATTGTGTTCAAGAATTTAGGGATGATGTATACTTCTAATCTCCCACTGTGTTCGCCGCTGTTAAGCTCAATCCCCGAACGAAAAGTGGTGATTCTGAGAAAAATTAGTCTCAAAATCAATTTAATTGCAGATTCATGATAGCTGAAATTTATGAAATGCTATCTCTTTTTGTGCACTTTAATAGACCCTAGTCTATTACTCCACTGTCATCGACTTTTCACCGAAATCGGATAAAGTTGCTGAATTGCTACTCGAAAGGCATGTATAGGAAGCTCTCCAATTTCGGCTTGGAGCAGCTAATAGCATCTAGGGTATTAAACGTGTTTTCCGAGTTTAATTTCCCATTTGACACCCTGTTCTCTTTGTCAATGCTGCTTTCCAGGTCTCGTTTCTAATTAAATCGTCTTCCAACTTGCAACTACCCGCTACTGCTACACGGCTTATTAGACACTTCACCCGGTTCAAATCTGTACGCTACCCGAGCATCTCCAAACATCACTTAATACTTCCTTGGGCTTGGTATACAGTATCAAACTATTTTTGACTGAAGGTGGCTTACGTGCTGTATAGTTCAAGATTCCTTTTTGTCACAAAAATGATTGAATATGAAACTGATATTATTAGCGCACTAACTTATAGTTAAAACCCTTATTAAAAATCTTACATTTGAATCAAATTAAATTATTAATTCAAATAATTATTATTGAATTATTCATTGAATTCCAAATAGAACCAGTTATAACATGATGCCAATTGAATTGAATATGATTTTCAACTCTTAAAATTAATTCGGTTCCTTCTGAGCTATTCCTTGACTTTAAATATTAATTTGAAATTTTCAAATCATTTTTAGTATTTTATTTCTCATTCTCTTCATTCCTCCCATCCTTACTTCTGTATCTCATGGAAAAAACTCGTAATTGGAGTGGCCGAATGCCTCATTTGCAAATCTAAATCAATGGCCTCACACCCAGCAGTAACGCTCCCATGTGAATTGATGCATTTAATTGTGTTAAAAATTCAGTTCAATCCTCGCGAGTCATTTCACGTACGAGATGAGCTTACGCGCGGCTGTCATTCCATACAAAGTTCAAAGTCGAGCTTTTTCTCATTCATGTACTGCCACGTATCTAAACAAGAATAATAAATTATATATTTCCACTTTTTCATCAGTGCAGGCGCTAAAATATTCAACGACCCAGAGCAGTGTCCAGATACAGGTCACAGTCTACCATGAATAATGGAGTTGGTTGCCTCATTATATTAATAAACATGAATCGTTCATTGAGCTGTATGTATGCCGTATTAAGCCACAGGAATTATTCATCCTTCCATAACGTCTATCGATCGAGAACATAGTGGAACATTAATTAGTGAATGCGTAATTATAAATGGAGCTACGATGAAAGTGATTGACGATGTGAGCGTAGTGGAGAGGTCACGCATATCGAACAAGAGTGGGGGGTCCAAGTTGTCTGATTGGATTATAATAAATTTAGTTTAGGCTTGAAACTGTGCTCTTACGTGCTCAATCTAAATGGTATACCGAAAGTTGAATAGTGAAGCCATTTTCACACCAGTATATTTTAGGACCGGAATGACTGATGTATCTTAATGGGTACATTTAGCAACACTAAACCATTCCATCATAGGCTATACTACTCATATTATGACTCATCAAAACATTTTCATTCCATTTTAAATCAATGTAATTGAATCAATATAAACAACGAGGTCGAATAGATTGTTTAACTCTTTGGAATATTATGTTTCGGTACTTGCTCTATTATATTTATGATTTATAAGAGTCCTATAAATCAGTAAAGAAGGAAACCAAACTCTAAAATTATCAAGTTTATGGCATCAAATACAGTGCTACACTATCTAGTAGAGTTTTTGCTCGCCTTTTCCCATCAGTATTAGAAGACTTATTGAAATTTCAACTTTGGATACAACAAACGAGATGGAACTTGCTGTTTTCCATCGCATTCCATGTTGAACTTAACTTGGTGACATTCTCATTGGAAGAAAGCCATTCAAATATAGTCCCCGATTCTTGTTGTGGAGAGAGGATTACTGAGGTTATCTGTAATTGATATTATGACGTAAGGGTGTGTAAGCTTGATAGAAGACTGATGAGTGCTGTCTCCAGGTTGAACTCGACATATTTGTTTACAAATCCACAATTGGATTCACTAGAATGCGAGGATTAGTTTGTGAATTAACAAATATTCTCCATGCAATATATAATTTCATAGCAATGTTACCATTAGTCAAATAAAACTATCACTGAATGACAGCAGAAATAATTAGTTAATAAACTTCTATCTGAGAAAGTTTCCAACAATCCACCACCGTCTAAAGTCAAAAATACATGTAAAAAGCAAATTAGAGTATAAAATTAAACTTTCAATGCCATTTTTCACTATCATTCCCTTTCAAACTGAGTAACTAGACGTAGTATGAACTTGGTTTGAACTGCTCATCCATCGTTTATCCTGAGACTAGTCGAAAAGGGCAAGGTGAGTTTGACTCTATGTAGCCTATTCTGTAATATCTTTGAAAAGTTCGAGTCAGTTGTATCCACTGACTGAGATAACATGACGATGAGATCCATGAGAAACCTCATGAGAATGCCACAAAAATACAAAGCACCATCACTCGTATGTTGTCGTGTTACTGATTCAGTTGCTCTCACTGATACCATCGGTTGTTCTGTCTCATTGGAATAGCACAAGATGAGGTTCGTCTGCTGAATAATACAGCAGAAGCTGTTTGGCTTGGAATGGGTTGTTAAATTCCAACTCCCCACTTCTCAATAATTCGAATGATAGCAGGACGGGATCATCATTTTCTAAGCTGCTGAATGTGGAAAAGAGAATTCGTTCTCATCATTTTAAACATAGAAGGTCAATGCTGATCGTCAACACAAGCTCTCATAAAAAACCTGACGTCAAAGTAGCAAGATATCAAAAGAATGTAAAGTACAATTATTGAATAGGTTACCAGAATGCCAAATAGTAGCTCTTATATTGTGGTCTAAATAGATGTGCGAAATAAATACTGTATATGATGTGTACAGAATTTTCAGATACGTATATTGATGCTAACTTTATCATGATTTATAATTTAAAAACTTGAAGTTTGTTAGGAACAAACTTAATGAAAATAGTTGACATGACTATTCAAATTTCCTTGAAAGATTGGAAAAGGGTCAATTTCTCAAATGAGGAGAGGTAAGTATTTGTCTCAGTTTTGCAATTGTTTAGCTTTGGAATGATTACATTTTTGATTACAAACTTGATTAATCTATTGTACAGTATTTTGCAGATTTTTTAAAATTTTAATCCTCTTCCCATTTATAATATTATTGGTTTGTGACTTGCTATCTGTTTTTGTCCCATTCATCATCTATTAATGAGCAATTTAGAAAAATATATTGAATTAAAATTTCTCTGTTACCCGTTATGAATAAATTATCTGAGATTTGTTCCTTGTTCGTATCAGTATCATGTAACGTTGTACATATATCAACGATTATTATGAATGTATCGAAGAGGAAAAGAAGAGAGAATGAACGTCCGATTCCAAGCTTCAAATACGTTGTTTTGTGCTTTGGAGAGCTAAAGCAGAGGATTACGGAACAGAGACGTCTCTTGAGCCTGGTCTGTTGTTCATGCGACCATCTGAGCGAGCTACAAAAAGCATTTTCTTATCGCAGTTTCTCTTCTCCAAGAGATAAGGGAGTACTTTTCCTTAGAACAAAAACAAAATTGGAAACGCATAAATATAGTGCTGCAAGGGAATGATTGAGTTAAGCCGTTTTGATCGAATGGAAGGTTTTAACAAAACTTATACTCAATATGCTTGTATTTTTTACACTTTAAATAGTAAAATTTGCAATAGATTTTATGTTTGTTTTCAAAATTTGAAAAACCTTTGAATAACAATTATTCTGATTTCAACGGCAGAGTTATGTTGAGTCCATTTTTTATAAAACCTATCTCTATCAAGCATATTTCATATCTATGAAATGAATAAAATTAATGCATTTACGAAGAAAGTGTGATCACTAAGTCCATTCAGATGAAAGGTAAAGTTATTGCTATGTATTGAATTGTGAATGAACTTCAATGAACATCCTGATCATTATGATTTCGTTGGTGATTTTGAAATTCAACCAGATTTCAATCAAATATTAATACAGAACGAGAATTTAAGCTTTCTTGAAAAGAGAACTTTGGAAATAATATTCATGAATTTCTCCTCCTGAAAGACGAGAATAATTTTGAGAAAATTATAATTCGAATATTAATTAGAGCTTTTTCAATAATGTTTGGAATTTCTTCTCACTAAAGACTCGGAGTGTGCCAGAATCCATTGAATGTACTTCTGAAAGTTGGAGGGAGTTGGCGAGTTGGCTCCTTGTCATTAATTGTGGTTGTTTATTAACGCATCGAGCTCATTCATTTCCAACTATCTGAAGAGAAAGTTAAGCGCGGAATTCGCTCTTTTCAAACTTAGTCGAGCTATTAGGAATTTATGATGAAAGCTCGTAGCGAATCGCGTGAGGTAGAAATTTCATCCACTCTAGAAACAGAATACAAATACTAGGTAAGTCGATCCAATTTAATTCCCCTGATGCTGAAAAACAAATTAATTATGAGAAAACTCATCGAATGCCTTGTTTAATAAGCGGTACAAAAAAGTCCTTATTGCTTTTTGTAATAACGAATATTTAATACTTAACGAAATTTATGTGATGATGAATTTTATAACAAATATCACGTCACAATGATGGAGTAGATTATTCACCAACTATATTGCACGCGACAACTGGGTACCCACATTTTGAACATATTGTCATGCTGCTATCGAAGATTTTCCGCTCTCGGTGACCTTGAAGAAGCTGGAATAGTTCAAACTCGGAGACTGTTTACTCGTTTATTGTTTCATTCAGCATTCAAGACATACATGTATGACAACCTATCGTAAGTAAAATCCTGTTTTAGAATCAGAAGGATGAATTTCCCGACAAGAATTTAGAGTCCGCCCATAATTTTCAACCAAGAAGCATTCAAATATCAAATCGATTTATTCGAATATCGAATGATTCACAAAGAATTGATACATATATCGTATTTATATCCATTCATCCAACAATTAGATCATATATTATTCATGAACATTTGAAACCTTATTCTTGATAGGCAGTACTCCTCTGACCAGAAAATTTGACAAAAATTTTTCCCTCGCTAGATTCAACAATATCTCATCCTTAGTGTTTTCCATTCCAATTAATGAAATGTGTGTTACAATATTATTAATGCAAAGTTATACTTGTTGTTGATGAATTGAATTTTGATGAAACAAGAGGGTGGGGGGTTGATTTTAGCACATGGTGCAGAAATTTCCAGTCGACCTATTTGTGGGCTTATGCTCGGCTTGAATGTATGGAATTCGAGCATGTCTGACGCAGTATGATGTTGATGGGAGGGTGAAAGAGAGAGAAAGCATGAGAGAGAGGGGAGAGAGAGAATGAGAGTGTATACTAGGTCGTGTCTGGGCGATGGCCATAGCGATCAATGACACTGGTCACCCCATTCTGTACCCAATTTCCATTAGCTGAGGTGTTTGCACATCTCCCAACGCGGCGTCCTAGGCCCACAACCTGTCCACCGCTCATCATTCTGTTGTTCTCACCCGCTTTTTCTGTTGGCTACGCCAACCTTTGCTCTTCGCTCTGAGCTCTTAGCAAACCAAATATAACCATTTACAGTAATGGATTGGGTCAATTTTGGAACAAGATTGAACAACAGTAATAGAGCTGTGGCCTTTAGTGACCTTTTGAATCGAGTTTTATTGTTGCACGAGGCACTCTTCATTTTCCAGCCAATCCAAAATGCGTATATTCCAAAGTTTTTCAACCGTAATACTGTTCTGACATTTTTTTTAACTCTCCACTCGTTAGAATCCTCTCACTCATTAATTACCGGATTATTCAATAAAATGATATTGGTATGTTGTAGCAATGATTGTAAATTCATGAATACATTTTCCATGATCATGATGCTTTAATCTTGATTGAAAGAGGGAATTTATATTGGAATGTGAAACAAGTTCAAAATATTTCGAATTCCAAACAGACCATTGAAAATTTTGACCATATGTTTCGATCAAAATTGTGTTAGAAATACTAAGAGTGATGCGTGTTCTTTCTTTCCTATGTTTGTCATTAGATTAATGTTCAATATAAATACTTAAAGATGTTAGAATTATAAAGTTGGTAATAAAGAAACTGGTGAATGAATAACAAGACAAAAACTTCAATTTCTCATTTTCGAACACTATCAATATTTTTCAGCAGTTTATTGAAAGAATGAAATTCTCCAGTAGAATTAAAAAATGATATTTGAAAAAAATTGATACAGTTAAGTTGAGCATAAATGATCAAAGAAATTACAAACTTGGGTTTTAAGCCGTCAGCTATATTGGGCCAACGCCCAGTATACATCTTTCCATTATTATGATGCTTTGATCTTGATTCAGAGAGGGAATTTCTATTAGAGTTTGTAAAAAGTTGAAATTATTTCGAATACCATAGCTATTTCAAATCATGGAAAGTGAGGTTTCAAGTAGAGTTGAAGTTAGCCACGCTACCGATTTGTATATAACTTACAAACTTGCTACCACATAACTCAGAGGCTCTTTATTGAGTCTTAACGTAGCCTATCTATAGATTGAATTCTACAGTATAGGAAATTCAACAAATGACAAAATTCAGAAGAATAGTACTATAAGGAATGAAGTATGAAATCAATTACAATGAAGCAATATTGAATTAATAATATTAAAGCAAAACACTTTTGTCACTGCTTATTGAAGTGGATTTTTGTCTCTGCTTCGCGATATTGGGGCCAAAAGGTCACATGCATAACAATTTACTCTCAAAAATCTTATCTTATACCAAAACTCTCAATCTTCAAAGCCTTTAATTATGGTTAGTTTTTTGGTTGGGTTCGTATTTTATCCTTATCTAATGAGTTTATGAAATTGAATTTATCTTATACTGTAGTTCTTACTCATCATGCACTATTATTATGCTCCTGAACATCGTTAATATGCTGTAGATGTCAATTTATTTCTCATACTTTTCTTTGAAACACTCCATCGTTACAAACAGGCTTTTCTGCGAACAGAGGAAGCTGGCTTTCCGAGAGTATCACATTTGGGCGATTGTGATGATGTTGCTAAGTTAAGTCATGAATAAAGTGTTGACATGGTGGCAGTGAGCGAAGTCTGAGCCGGCTGAGCGATGTCCAAGCTGCTGAGGAGAACATCTTTTCTGAGCCAGCGCAAAGCACTTGCTAAGAAGTCGACTACTGCTTTCACTTTACATTAAAATATTCATAGTTTTGTTCCATGTTGAATATTTCATAAGGCATCTCGCGGCGCTGGAGACGAATTTTCTTCAAAACACTGCACAACTCAGCTCAGCGAAGCCTCTCAACTCCACCGTTCTGTATCAATTTGTGGAATGTGGACGTGTTTCATCTTTGATCTCCATCGCATGCAATTAGATATTCTCTTTATACAGTACATTATTTTCAACCTCCACCAACACCGAATTCCATACATTTCCAATGTGTGAACTGTGAACACTAACGACTCTTTCTACTCTGTTTTCTTTGTTTCCAGATAATGCTTTTTTTGCACACCACATCTTTTTGACGTTTGATTTTCGGTTCCTATAAATTTTACTAGATTGTATTAAGCTTGGCCAACATATATGATGTGCGCAGGATCTCATCATGTGTTTGCTGAATTCTGGTCAATCTGGTAAAATCAATGAGGACAGCAAAAAAACCGGACCTCAAACTCCAACAACCATTTGTGCGGAATTGGACCACTATGTCAGATTACTTTTATCATTCTTATCTATCTACAAAAACTCATTAACCTTTTGAATGTATCTTATTTGTTTCAGATCTTTATCAATTCTAATGTAATTTTTTTTGTTTGAACGATAAAAATGTACAAAAATATGAAATTATAGCTTCGTATTTCCATAACTCTTAGAATTTATGGTTAAAAATAGTTTCATGGTTTTATGAAATTGAATTTTCAAATTTCCAACAATGTTTTGCAAAATTAAAAACTTCACCTTCTCCACCTCCATGCTACGAAGAAGTATTAGCACTATTTTCATGGTCAACAAACTTCAAAAATATCTGTGCAATTGTGCAATATACGCAGCTTTCACAACATACATTTTCCCATTGTGAACATCTCAACTTATTTGAATTCCAGAATCATCACACTTGAAATTTTAGAGAGTATCTTTCGATTGTTAACAATATCTATCATATCCCTGTATTATGATATTATTCCAGTGATCAGACTTATCTCATTATCTTCACTAGTAGCTGGCTTGAGTGTGCAAACAGTGCAGCGACCAAAATTTATAATGTGCACTATAAACACGGAGTTATATTATAGTGCAACGCAAACTGGTCAGCATATTTCTAATTCGCGTTGGTCCATACAACTCCGTATTTTTTCTATTGCGTCTGAAGGGACATTTGTATGTGCGACTTTTTTACGAGTAGTAATGGAAACGAGGCTCTATTTGTCTTGGTTGCACCAATTTTCTAAAATTTTTCCAGTTCATTAAAAAATCCCAAAGTTTTTGAACATTTTTATTTAGTGTTTCTGATCAGATCTTAACAGTGAACTTATATAAAAATTCAGGATTTTTAAAAGTGAAAAGTGTTTTTTAAAGTTGAAATTGTAATATAAACATTCAGCAACCATCATCATTCATTCACTATGTAGCCTAAACATCATCATCCACTTATCACCTTTGCTTAAAATACTTTATATAAGTCGCAATTGTAACAACAAATAATAAACAAATAATTTTCTCCTACGTTCACTCAAGCCGGGTTACTCGATATACTGACGGCAAAAACACCAACTTTATTGAAGCTATTTCAATAACAAGCTTTCAAAACTTTTGTAACCATTGAATAGTTATCTGATAACAAGCTATTCAAATCATCAGAACTTCTTCAAATCAAGATCAATGAACTACCTCAACCTCATTCTCATATTTATTATTTTTTATCCATTCATTCCATTCACTCTTTTTTATAATTCATTCTAGTAAATAATTTATTAAATGATGAAAACACACAGGAAGAGAAAAAGACAGGTATATTCCTCACCTCTCCAATCCATAAATTTAATGGAAATGTTGTCCAAAAAGATTAATGTTTCTTCAGCAATTCTTCATTCGCACTAATTATCTCCTAACGGAAATATTAGCCAGAGCCATGTAACGAGTCTGATTTCTATGAATGCAATTTCTGGCTGTTGGAAGCAGGGTGATTTTGGGATGTTTCGGAAGTTAGCGTTAGGGTGTTAGTTAACCGCTGATTTGGCAGCAGGTGGAAAACAGGAGTTCCGGCTGAGTGGAGGAGTTGGACGACGACAAAAGTCGAAGAAACCGATGATGGCCGAGGGTGCCGGGGGTTGGGGGAGGCTCTGTAGTAGTAATAATAGTAGGAGTCGGTGGTGGTAGTAGTGGAAGGGTGATTATCTGTGGGTATCAGTTATGCAGTTGGAAACAGGCCTCACCTCAGTCAGTGTGTGGTTGCTATGGCAACCAACGTAGTACTCGAATCATTGAGAGGGGCCGGAAGGGGGGCGGAGGTGGAGGGGGAGGACCAAGGAGCATTGATTGCCGGGTCGGTGTGCGCGCCCCTCTCACTGTCAGTCTTCCACAGGCACGTCCACGGGCCGCATCACGTCACGTCAGCCCCACGTCAAGTCACGTCACCCCATCTCGCCACGGCCGATCAACGTGAAGCGCTCCCATTGACAAACGTAAGTAAGGCCTCAACACAATCCTATTAAGAAAACTACTTTCCCGTAAATGTTTCTTTTTAGCGGTAAAGTTGGATACACTCCCGAAGTAACATAGATCGCATCATTGAATAGACTTGCCAATATAGCGTTTATACTCATATTTTCAATTATAAAAATTGTATGTCATCATGAATATAAACAAGAGATAGTACATGATTCGAACTTTTCGTTCCGGTAAGTTCGATTAGTTCTCATGTTCCTTTATAAAAGTATTCAAAATGGTTGATTAATGTATGATGACAGGATTGTAAAGAAGAATTCGCTCGTACTCTGAAGTAATTATGATTTGATCCAGCCAACAAAAAAGATATTAGGTGATTTGACTTTTATAATATATTAGAAAAACTTATCTGTCATAAAATTGACAGTAATTAAAATGAGACTGATCTGTTAGTACTGAAGTTAGGTTGTATTTGTTTGATTCGTTTCTTACTCACTTAGAATTTGATTGTATTGATGTAGGTCTATTATAAAATCCCATGAATTATGTTACTGAATGATTCTGTTGAATAAATGACAAATACGATAATGTGCTCCCACAATAGAATTCTCGCGAATTCATATTTGAAAATATCAATGGAATTAAGATTGCTAGTTATAACATTGCAATGTATATGCTTATTTCTTTGCGACAGTTTAATGCCCTATCATACTAATACACAATACGGTAGTAATCTAATTCAAGTGAAAGTTAGTTCAAATGGAGAAGTGTTTCTTTTCTGCGAGAAACGATTAACTGGATATCATGTTATCAAAGTTTGATATAGCAAAAAAAGACTTCACTCGGAGTAGATAAAAATATAGCTTCTATAGACAAAGACGATAGAGGCAATAAAATTTATCTCTGGCTTGAACACTACTCATTCCTTACTTTAGTAGTGAAGGGGCAGCGCCGAAACCGGCTTAGCAGACTCTGTTATGATGATACCTATTGATATCCTTTTTCCTATTGTATTTTAACTATAAAAGTTTCTCTGGCGGCTCGTACCCACGAAACAGGTGAATTATTGCCCGTATCATTTACTATACAGTACTTCACCTGTTTCGTGGGCATGAGCCGCCAGTGCTATAAACTGTAGATTAGATTCAGTTTATTCAAGTAGGTTGCAAACCTACTTAAATAAAGTGAATCCAATCTAATTTACAGTTTAAGTGTATACAATAGCCTATAGGAAAAATGAAAAAAGGAATAGACCGGAAAGAAATGAAGAAAAATATAGTATAAATTGGAGATAGCTCTTTTTTTCTGAAGGAAATATATTTGAAATATTGGAGCTTAATACGTTCTTTTTAATGTCTATTGAAAAATTTATCAACAGATGATCCTATATTAGACATGCATTTTCTATCTATTGAGAAATTGTTAATCTTTCAATCCTTTAAACGTGAATGAAAGGTAATATGGGCTCGATTGTTATAACGAATAGAAAAATATAAAAAATTCGCTCCGGCAGCTGGCGGTCGGAAAGAGTGCATTTCAAATGCAATTCTATGATGGCTTGAATCATATGACTTATAATTAGCTATTCAGGGTATGAATTCAAAGGTGCCGTTTTCGAAAAACCCATGAAAAATATATTATTCGCCATTTTCCGTTGATGGCTCAAATTGTAGGGCATAATAATCGTATTATACACACCAATTTACAAAACGATCAAGTTATTGGTGGATTTGTAGTGATTTTTCAAAATTTTCATCTCCTAATTCCACCCTCTTCCCTTGGACCAATTTGACTGGTTAACGAACTTGACCGAGATATTAACTCTGATGATTTTTGTGCAAAATTTGGTCGCTCTCCGACAAGCCCTTCAGGAGTTATCGTGTTAACAAGAATCTGTACATATATAAATATATATATATATATATATATATATATATATATATATATATATATAGCAGACAGCATCTCGCTGAGAAAATGAAATACAAGAGTTTCCTGAAAACGAAATATTGAGCCACTTTTTGAACAATAAAGTTAACTTGACTAGCAATAATTTTTTATTTAATCAAAACAGATCCTGATGGCAACAAAAAATATAGAAATATTGAAATCCACAATATAAAAATTGAGCTGAAGTAGTTTGAGTGGTTATTTTAAGGGCACAATTTTATTCTGTTTAATCGAGTGTTCAATTCAATTATCAGAAAAGTTTCTAATCCCAATCACCATATCATTCATTTTTAGTGCATTTCATTCGAAAAATGCACTATTGGTCTTGCCCTGACAATCGAAAATTTATGATGTATAGATATATCTTTCACACGTTTCCGAGCCCCTAGAACACGAATTTGATGTATATTATATATATACATATATATATATATATATATATATATATATATATATATATATGAATTTGAGCGGACATCAAATTCGTGTTCTAGGGGCTCGTAAACGTGTGAAAGATATATCTATACATCATAAATTTTCGATTGTCAGGGCAAGACCAATAGTGCATTTTTCGAATGAAATGCACTAAAAATGAATGATATGGTGATTGGGATTAGAAACTTTTCTGATAATTGAATTGAACACTCGATTAAACAGAATAAAATTGTGCCCTTAAAATAACCACTCAAACTACTTCAGCTCAATTTTTATATTGTGGATTTCAATATTTCTATATTTTTTGTTGCCATCAGGATCTGTTTTGATTAAATAAAAAATTATTGCTAGTCAAGTTAACTTTATTGTTCAAAAAGTGGCTCAATATTTCGTTTTCAGGAAACTCTTGTATTTCATTTTCTCAGCGAGATGCTGTCTGCTATCTCAAAAAGATGCCATAAATGTGCATAGTTCCATATACATCCGAGTATACAATAATTGAATTTTATCTTCAATATTAGGAGGAAAAATGGATGTTGAAAGAATTCTACTAGTTCAGATTTCTCCAAGTTTTATGATGACATAGTTTTGTGAATTTTTGGTAAGAGAGATAATATGAGCCTGTAGTAGAGTTCCATGTGAAGATCAATCTCGTAGCTACTCATCATCAAAATCAGAATCGAACATAGTTGAGTCGATTTGAATGAATTCAGGCCAATCAAAATTCCACCTTGACCGCAGGGTGTGCCTTCCAGGTCAGATGTGGATCTGGATTTGATATCTCCCATTCAGTTGGTATTTGGATTCGGTTTTCCTCAACCTGTCAGATATGAATTGAAACCTGCTAAAATCACAATCACAGTCTAGTATATTGTGCGCATATACGATACATGTAATCATCGAGATAATCAGCTATCAAAATTCAATTTCCAGCTAGAATTTGAACAGTCAATCTTGGATATAGTTTATGATTATTGTTATCTCTTAGGTATAAATAGTCCACTCAGTAGCGTAGCCAGGGAGGAGGTCCAGGGGGTCCGGACCTCCCACCCCCCGAAATTTTGGGCAAACCTTCATGTTTGAACCACTATATGTTCTTCTGAATGAAAGACGACTAAGAAATTGATGCAGTTCCACACAGAGTGTTCATAGGAGTAATGTTCACTGAACTTCTCAGGCTGATTTCCTGTATCAGAATAATGAGAAAAATTCTATGAACATGGGTTCCAGTCCGTTACAGTAGCGTAGCTAGAGGGGAGGGGGTTCCAGAGGGTCCACTTTCCACCACCAACTCAGTTTTCCCACTTGGAACAAACTTTTGTCTTACTTCTTTGTAAACTGACCAGATTGTGTCCAAAAAAACAGATTGTTTACGGTTAAACTACATAAAACCCGAATCTGTATTTTTAATTTATCTTGAAAAATAGAGCTCTATAATGATGTAGAGCGTTACAATTTTGTATTGGAAATGCCCCCCTGAACTGATCAAGTGGAGGTAGAAAAGGTCATTGCTGGGGGTTGTAAGTGCATAAAGTGAATACGGTAATCTAAATAATAGTCTGGATAATCAATTATTCACTAGTAATCTTCAAAAACAGAGTTCTAAAACGCTAGGCTACTTCAAAGACAGAGTTTTAAAACGCTACTTTGAACATGAAAAATCGCCTACTTAAAAGAACTCTTGGTCCTCAGGAACAACAAATGCTAAAAATATTCAGATTGTTGAGGTTTGAGCTCTATAAAGCGTGAATCTGCATTATTAATTTATCTTTGACAAATTTTGTTCCAGTGTTCGGACACAGGAATTTGCCTTAAAGCTCCATTAACTAACCAGATTAAATAATAGCCTTTTGAAGATTGAACCAGATAAAGTGAACTTATTTATTTCATTTATGTACAAATATACAAGGTGAGGAAAGAAAAAGCAGGCTATTGCCCAAAACCGTTTATATTCCCAATCTCGTATTGCTAAAAAAGAGAGCTCTAAAACAGTATTTTGTACTACACAATTTTAAATTTTTCCTTCCTTCGGGGGGATGTCCCCCCAAACCACCACCTGATCGGCTTTGGACCGTCCAAGAAATCAAATCCTGGCTATGCCACTACATAATCTACAAACAGCTACAAACAGAATCTATTTCCATTGAAATAGATTTATTTTGATGATCATATCACTTAAAGCTGTCTTTTCAGCTAATCCTATAAATTAGTTATTCTATCACCTCAGCTCAACCTGGTTATATGATTTGAACGTAGCCTATCTAGTTCTACAGATCAAACGATTGGTTCTCGAAAAAATTAAGAAAAAGCCCAAAAAACTATAGAAAATCTCAAATATTGGGCGTATCCTTGAAAATTCTCGAAAATCCTTTCTTAGCGCCCGTCTAAACGTCCAACCGCACATGCCTGCCAAATTTTAACGCATCCGGTTCAGTGAATTTTTAATTCTGGTGATGAATCAATGAATGAATGAATGAATCAGTCAGTCGGTGCCATTTCGCTTTCATAGATACTAGCCGGCAGGCTCGCTTCGCTTGCCTTCTCCGCCTAGCCAGGGGTTCCGCCCTCTGGACCCTCGACAGTATCAGGAGTGTCAGTGGGTCAAACAGGCGAGCGAAGCGAGCCTGCAAAACCTCTTTCTGTGTCAGCTGAGACAAACAGGCTCGCTTCGCTCACCTGCAATTTCCTTTCGAAGGGATTTGCTTTGATCGTCATATCACTTAACACAGTTCTTTCCAGTAATCGTTCCGAATTAATTGCTCTATTACCTCAGCTCAACTCGGGTATATGATTTAAACGTATTAAGTTCAGTAGTTTCCGTGAATTAATCAGAAGTGCAAATTCCAAACATTGGAAAACCTTATCACAGGCTTTACCTTCGAAGGGTTTCTAAATTTATTGAACACAGCATTTTTAGACCTAATCTGGACCTGTTTACCAAATTTCAACATTTTCTGCCAATTGTTTCTAGAAAAATCCAAGAAGAACAGTAAAACGCTAATATTGAGCGTAACCTTGGTAAGTAGGCCTATATCGGAAATATTTAGAAACTTGTTCCAATATCTTCCAGATTAGTTAATCTATGATCTCGCTGAACAATTCAATTTACAGTAAGGATTGGTAGTATCAAGGCAGAAGATATGCAACCCTTTAATACATCTACAATTTTGAAAAACTGATTACTGGCGTAATCTTGAACGGATTTCAAAAAGATTTTAACACAACATTTCTAGACCTTATCTTTTCTGAACCTGCCCATCAAATATCAACATTTTCTTCCGATTGGTTTTCGAAAAAATGTGGAAAATGCCGAAAAACTGTAAAAAAACCCTCAAATATTTGGCATATTCTTGGGAAGTTTCAAAAATCCGTTCTTAGTACGCGTCTAACGGCCCAACTGAACATGCCTGCCAAATTTGAACGCATTCGGTTCGGTAAATTTTTAGTACTGCTGATGAGTGATTGAATGAAGGTGAGTGAATGAAATCGGGAAGCGGTTTGTCCCGGTGGTAGAGAGATGGTCTAATCGGTGAGATTAGATAAGAGACTTGCCTCTGCCACCACTGTTGTAATGGAGACCGGTTCCTCTGAATTCAATTTATGAGCCTCAAAAATCGCTTCCCGGTGGTTCGGAACCCACCTAAAGCAGTAGGTCCACTCATCTCTCATCATCATCCTTCCCATTACCCACGCACAGGCCCAAGAGCCCATGTGGGCATCACCCACATTGAATTGTTGATCTTCAAATACAGTATTGCAAATTGTATTGAGCTTTGATCAACAACACTGGATTAGCTTATCAGATTTTTTATTCATAGAATAATTATATTTGTTATTATACGTATTTTGAGCTTTTAAAGTCTTGTCGAAGTGATACAAATTTTATTAATATTAAGAATAAATTTTCTATTATAACGTATTCAACTAGACTCGAAAATTCTCATAAGTTTGAGAATCAAGACAATGGGCAACTTAGATATTATTATATTCCTTCCTTATTAGTATTATTATATTTCCTTCATTTGATGCCGATATAGCTCGTCTTTCGATCAAGCTGGGGAAGATATTGTTCGTCAGGGAAATGGTATTCCAGAAATGAGATCGTTCAAAGCTGGTGAATGTATACAAGGTCTGGATTGAAATTTCTGGCTCAACTACTAGATACATAATGAGAATTTCTGCAACATCATGGAATCAATATCACGATGACAATGTTCTCCAATTTTGTAGAAAGAGATGGAACAAGACGATACGATACGGTGTTACTTGTTGCTCAGTTTACTGAATTTTACCGTGTAAAATCATAATAAAAAGAGATGGTTGAAAAGGAGAGATGATATTGGAATAGCGTCGGCAACGAGCAGATGGCTGAGAGAAAGTTGGAGACCATTGGGGGTGAGATCTGTCGTGCAAGATGGAAATGGTTGCATAGCGACTAGCATTAGGAAAGATTTCTCCTTTACTTCGAAAGAACTCATTTCAATGATAACGCTTCATCAAGTTCGATAGGATAGCTTTTTGAAGAACTGTTCTGCAATGAGATACCTGTTGGTGAATTCTCAGATTTCATGGAAAATTAGAAAAATTTAAATATTTTGTAATTTTCAGCTTATTTGCAAAGTTCACTATTCCATTGGAAATCGGAGTATCAATAGCTTCATAACTCAAGAGATTTTTCTCTTTAAAATGCGAAACATTTTCTCAAATATAGTACTGGTACTGGAGATCTCAATGCGGCTTGGAATTTATTGTATTGGTAGCATTATCCGAGTCCATTAGCAGAGTAGTGGAATGTGCTTTGCAGCGAACAATACCTCGCAGATAATCCAGCATTCTGTGCCAGGAGGATCTGCATAATTTGCATCGGCTGAAAAGTGGCGTCTGTTTTCTTTTATTTGAAAACCAACCACGATGAAAATGGTAGCTTTGTTTCTCCTGAAAATTTCTAAACAAATGAAGAAAAATAGCAGATGAGAACAATGCAGTTGGTTTCTGTTTATGCCACAAGCTATCAAGTTTATTTTCATCAAACACAACAAAATCATTAAAATGTACGTTGAAGTTTCCAACTGTCACAATATTTTGACAACGGAGCTCCTAATATAATCATACCGGCAATGATTACTTATCAACTTTTACTACACTGCTAATATTCCATAGTTGTTTCTAATAATTTCAGGGCTTGCTCACGTATCCCTTGAAATACAAACAGTCATTAAAACAACATACGTTAAAATACCACGTTTGGATGATACAAAATCCGCTTCGAAGCATGAAAGTTTCCACTTGATTACTTATCAAATATTTGATCTGTTTGACATTTTTTGACAGAATCATATCAAACGAAAGGTTAATATTATTATCAGGAATAATTGATTGTAATTTTCTATTAAATATTTATGTAATAAAGTAGATAAAAATCTCAATCACCATCATCATCACCATCACCATACAATCAAATTAGGCTGAAATATCGTTAAGGGAGAATTAAGTTCGGATTCCAATCCTCTTACTCCTGATGTAAAATTCATTGATTAGAGAGTTCTTCCTGTTTAACACAGTTTACAAAATGCTTTCCTTCTTATTTCTTTTCTTTTCAACAGTAATCTCTTCCTGAATTTTGGAGAGTGTTCAATGGAAAAAATAATTTTTTGGAGAGATTGAAGGTGTTGTATGAAGAGAACTTATTCCTGAAGTATGAAGTTCCACAGAATTTGAAAAATTCTTGCCAGAAATAGTTCAAGCTATAAGTGTGAGGGTATTATTTGATCCAAGCCAGACGCTTGAGAGTGATTCAGCGCCATTTCGTTTGATAATTGGCGAAACGTCACAAGACGCCGTGACAAAAGCATTCCAGCAGAGGAAATTTAGGAACTCTACGACCTTGTTAATAATTAATATAATCGTCCCTTTCCCTTCACTCTCAAGTTGAGAACTCTGTTCTGACAGTAACTTTTTTCATTCCACAACGGACACGCTTTTCTTTTGTCTTTTCATCCCTTCTTTTGATTCTAAGCTCCTCTAAGTTACTCAGTTCTGAAATTTCTCCAGCAATCTCTATTACCACAAACAACTAACCATAAAAACTGAAATATCAAGTACATTAGTACAAGAATACTCTGCTAGACCTGAATTTATGTTACTCAAGTTATCTTCATCCATTTCCGATAAACTACTAGTTGGAATTTGCTATAGGCCCCCAAAGATAGGTCATCTTACAGATTTCGAAAATGCATTGATCACCTTCTTGCCTTTTTTAGCCGTGTCCTAGTTATGGGTGATTTTAATACGGACCTCAACATGTCTAATCGTAACTTTGACTACTATCAATTGACAAACATCTTCCAATGCCTTAACATGACTATTTTACCGTTAGACCCAACTCATCATACTAATGACTCGGACACATTCATAGACTTACTAATAGTCAGTGACCCCGATGATGTTATTAACACAGGGCAAATCTCGGTCCCAGCTATCTCTGGACACGATTTGATTTATTGTGTACTATCGTGCAAACAACCCAAACCAGAACAAAAATATTTAACTTATAGAGATTTCAAACATTTTGACGAAGCCGCCTTTCTGACTGACGTGAATCATACTCCATGGCATTTGATTGAATTCTTACCCTCAGTTGATGAAATGGTTGAGACTTTTGAAAAGTTTACTCTTGACTTATACGACCGACATGCACCTAAAGTGACCAAACGAATTAATAGAAAACAACGTGTACCTTGGATGACAGATGATATCCTCAAGATGATGGGACAAAGAGACAAGGCGCATAGAAAATTAAAAAAGACTCATAATTTGGATAGCTTAAATGAATATAGAAGTCTCAGAAATAAAGTTAAACATCAGTAACGTAACTCAAAAATTAGGTACTTGAACTCATTTATAACTGACAACAGACAAGACTCATCATTATTATGGCGTGGTATTGAAGAATTTGGCCTAGGTAAACAGAAAACTCAAACCATAATTGACTTACCACTCGACCGTATCAATGAATACTTCATCTCACATTCAAATCAACGAGACGAGACAATGATTAACAACCATATTAATAATCTGAATAACCAGATAACCAATTTGAATATACCTCTAGCTGATCAGTTTTATTTTCATCCAATCTCAGAACAAAAAACTCACAAAGCAATTCAACATGTTCGTATCAATGACTGCCGAGCTACGAATCGTCGAAAAAGGGGTAGTTTTTGAGCTTTTATGGAAAAAGTCAAAGTCTCGGAGAGTAGAGGGGTAGGAGATGGTAGTTGACTACCAGACTCAATTAATATGACAAAAACTATCTAATGTATGAAAAAAATAGTTTTCAAAACATAATAACCGAAAAATGTCGATATATTGCTTCAGATAGGCTTGAAAAGGTGATACCATAGAATAGGCCGTTTTCGTTGAATGTCGGAGAATTTTTATTTTGCGACTGTCCCCCCACCCTAGAGGTAGATTTTGAAAATAAAAGATGAAACTTGTTCAGAATGAATTGTACTTTCACCTTATATGTGAATTTTCTACATATCTCATCTGGTTTTCAAGTTTTAGCGAGTTGAAGTGATCAGTTTTGACTTTTTCCATAAAAGCTCAAAAACTACCCCTTTTTCGACGATTCGTAGCTCGGCAGTCATTGATCCAAACTCCGATTGTGACCACTCATTTTGTAGCTAAATTTGGTGTCTTGAATTTATAATAGAACACATTTTTCGATAAACCGACTAGTTTTCACTAAAAAAGAGAAACTGAAAAAAGTCACAAAAGTTTAGGGTTTTTAGGATTTTTGGGGGTGGAGCCGTCCCCTGAGAAGTATGCAAATATTATATTCGGATTCAGCGCCCTAAAATACATATAGAACCGTTAAGAAAAATTTTTCGCACCGCTTTCCTGAAACGACCGTGTGGACGTACCATTTGACTGGGCTATCCGTTATTACGTTCTCTAGCTTCCACACATATGCAGATGACCTTCAGATTTATGCAAGCTGTCCCATAACAAAAATTAACGAAACAGTAGACAAAATGAATAGACAAATGAAATATAACTCTTAGAGTTGAATGGACCAGGAAAAATGGCTTGAAAGTTAACCCCATCAAAACGCAGCCTATCATTATTGGATATTCACGACTATAGTTAACAAAATTGATTTTAACTCAATCCAAAAAATCACTGTTGATGGTAATGAAATACCCTACTGCAGCTCAGTAAAGAATCTTGGAATTCTCATCAATAAAACTCTAGACTGGTCAGAACAAGCTAACAGCACTTGTAAAAAACTTTTTTTTCAGCCATGCACCCAATAAAAAAACTGCAAGACATTCTTCCAAGACACATTAGATTATTACTTGTTAAATCTTTGATATTCCCACACTTTATGTATTGCAATTTTGTTCTTAATGACATACAAGTTACTCTAAATAATAAACTTCAGCGTTGCCAAAATTACTGCCTACGGTTTGTGTACTCTCTTGGACGCCATGAAAGGATCACTCAAGCACACATTGATAGTTCAACTCTTAAATTACCAGAACAAAGACTTTTCCGAATAGTGAAACTTACTAGGGACACTTTAAAGTAAGCCTTATTATTTCAAAGATTATTTTCAATTTGTCTCCGAAGGTAGGAGGTTGGATGTTTCAAGCACTAGGACTGGAGAGAATACTTTAAGGATACCTAATCATCGAACTACAATTTATAATAAATTATTTCTTGTTAGCGCTTGTCGTGCTTGGAATGCACTTTCCAATTCCATTAAATCCATTGAGAGTCGAGCGGGCTTCATTTCAAAATTGTGAAAACATCTTTTTGAGAGAATGAGGGAGGCAGTCCAACATAAGAGCAGCTACATTGCAGTTTCCCTTCCCATTCACCCCACTTTACATCCTTTTAATAATAGAATCAATCATTTTATTTCAAGTACGTTTGAATAAAATTTAATTATTTAAATCTCAATTATTATTATTAATATTCATATCAAAACATAGTACTTTTTTAAGAATAGATTTCCAAATACCTAGCTCATGTGGTATTAGCTTCAATAATAATCTCATTTAATCAACATTCCAGTCTTGAATAAACTTCATTCATCATTCATATAATTTTCATCCATCTCTCATGAATTACAGTATCCATTCCACATTTTTGTTCAAGTTATCACAATTTCATAGAGTAAAATTCATTAAATCAATTATCAGTCGAATCTATCTATCAGTAAAAATTTGTTACGGTTGAGTGTTAATGGGAGGGATATCCTTGCATATCCTTCTCCAAGAATGAACATCTTTGTCCAAACTCCGCCATTTCATGTGGATACGTCACAATCATATTATAGCGGTAAGAATATTGAATCCTATATATCTGTAATTTAGTAAGTTTCTTGTATATGTATTTCTTAGCTTAACCAATCGTGTAATTAGATTTATGTTTAATTTTTAGAATTTAGGATTTGAGATCGTAATTCTGTACTCTACTTGAATAAAGTGAATAATCTAATCTAATTCACCACATTTTATTACGCACCACTTTTTACTCTCCCCTGCAATCTTTCCAGTATTGACGCACAAATATGGAACTTTAGTGTTGCGGATTCAGTGATAATAGGTTATTCATTTATTTACTTATTTATTGGCTAATTATATACCAGTAGTCTATTTCATGAACATTTACAAGCTTGTTCTACTGATAAAACACAAATAAAACATTTATAAAACACCCGATTTCCAAGTTACTAATTCTGATTGTGAACGTACTGCCTACACAAAGTGAAGGTAGCTCATTTGACAACACCGAAAATCGAGGAAAAATAGAAATTTTCTCTTTGAAAAGAGGTGTTCTATAATTATTTCTTCTAAATTCAACTATCACGGAGAGAATTTCTTCCCAAAGTATCAATTCACACAGAATTTGGAAACACCAATCAATAGGTGAAGGTATTATTTGATCCAAACAAAATGCTTGAAAATGATTCAGCTCCTTTCAGCATCCCACCTAAACTGAGATTAAATGCTTTCGAAAGTTAGAATCATTGTGGAAAATGAGCCAATCACCACTAACTAAGAGATGTTTTCTGTTTAATCATCATGAGCGGACAATACAATCTTGGTTGGTTATAATTGTTATTCAATATTGTTGTGTATTCATTGATTCCGGTGGTTTTGCTATATCGCGATTGTATTTGGAGCATAGTCTGCGGGTAATATGAGAACCGGTGGTTTGTTCTGCACTTGAATGTTGCAAGTGAGAACTGAGCCACTAGCTGAGAGTGTGAGAAAACTGCGTTTATTGACACATGTCTCGACGACCTAGATCTGAATGATAGTGAACCACTGCCGCCCATGATATACTGGCTGAGTACACTCTTGTCAGCCACTCTCCACCAGCACTATTCACGCGACATGTTCAACCATCAATGCGCCCCCCTCTCATCCCCCGCTTATCACACTCTCTCTTCTCTTTCCCTTTTTAGCCAATCACGCCTTCCCAACACACCCATTTTCTCGTTCGGACCCATCCAATCTCTCATCCAAGTTTTCTTTCTATCGCCGTCTCTCTTTTCCCTCTACATCTTTCTTTTCCGCTTCTGTGGAAACGTTATAGATGCGGAACTGAATCACACTACCAATGCTAAATAATGTGGGGCTATTCATATCATTCTTCACTCAATCATTATACTTTTTTCTATTCACAAAAATGTGATTAATGTAATGGCTTCAAGTCATTACTTCTTCATTCAACTCATCGCATGTTTTCCGTAACCTCTAAACTTTAAGAAGTGAATAAAATGAGGTAAATTGAAATCATTTGACATGAATTGAGATGTATGAAGACGGATTTACATTGAATGTCGAGAATGAACACTGTTAATGGAATGTCTTGATCAGCGACTACATAATCAAGGTGTATTACTGGCAGATTAACCAACACATAATGATTATGATTTTTTTTTCTTTATCAACTCAAACCTTGATGCACAATATACGAGTATCTTATGATATATTGTGTGTTCGCTGACCTTTATGGAATCTATAAAGTAACATTTCTTAATGAATATTCTGTTTAAAACAAGATTCTGTTCATTCAATATTCTATTTGACAAGAGGGATGAAGAATTCGGCTTAACCGAATAAATATCCTGTAGTTTTTAAAATTTTCAACTCAACTAGAGGATTTTCTGCTAAGTTGATGATCCGACAGAGAATATTTCTCAACCTTTGTATTGATCCTTAAGGGTTTTATTTCAATAAGTCATCTTATAGCAACAACCAATACAAGGGCGAACTTAAGTACTCAGTCACGTAACTGGACCTCATTATCACTTGATAACCGTTCTTTTTGAGCAACCAAAGTTCAATCAAGCCAACTGTGAGCTACACTGATTCAAGTTCTAGAGAACCACACATTGGAAGCAGTTTTTCCTGATGAATCGCTAAGCAGTTGCCAAATCCCCTACCAGAACTCAAATACAATGACACTTGTTAATGGAAGGTGCTTCCTCTCATTTTCGTAGTATCTGTCTCTCTCATTGCCGATAAGGAGCTTATGCGGAGGTGATTAAGTTCCGATTGAGCACTCTTATCTGCTCCAGTTGCCGATTCCACAGCTTTGCTGCTCCTCTCCCCATTCTCCTTCATCTCCTTTCTTCTTCTTCTTCTTCTTCTTCTTCTTCTTCTTCTTCTTCTTCTTCTTCTTCTTCTTCTTCTTCTTCTTCTTCTTCTTCTTCTTCTTCTTCTTCTTCTTCTTCTTCTTCTTCTTCTTCTTCTTCTTCTTCTTCTTCTTCTTCTTCTTCTTCTTCTTCTTCTTCTTCTTCTTCTTCTTCTTCTTCTTCTTCTTCTTCTTCTTCTTCTTCTTCTTCTTCTTCTTCTTCTTCTTCTTCTTCTTCTTCTTCTTCTTCTTCTTCTTCTTCTTCTTCTTCTTCTTCTTCTTCTTCTTCTTCTTCTTCTTCTTCTTCTTCTTCTTCTTCTTCTTCTTCTTCTTCTTCTTCTTCTTCTTCTTCTTCTTCTTCTTCTTCTTCTTCTCTGCTCCTCTCCCTTTCCTCTCCGATTCGCCTCATACAGCTCTCTTACATGACTGCTACCCTTCCCGCATCAACCAAAATCTGCCATCTATTTTGTAGGTCGTACGTCATCCTCACATCCTCAAGGATAATAATGTCTTCATTACTCATTGAACCAATAAGTGTTAAGCACACTATAGACCATGGTTGAAGTATCGTAATAATTGATACCTGGATAATAAATATAAGTTTTTGATAACATGAATATGTTCATGATTCTTTGGATAATTAATAATGATATTTAACTTTTTCACAAATGCAATTTTGAATCGTGTGAAGTCCCCTAGTAACTGGCGTTAGAGTATAGGAAGTGGAGATGAGTCGAAATCGGCTCTATCACCCACTCAACCCTTATTCGGTTAGCATTGGATGAAGAAGTATCAAAATATCATCTTCACAACGAACAAAAAGAGAAAGATGAAGTGGAAACATGAATGAAGACTTGAAGTGTGTATGTTTGTTATTGTAATGAGCTATATGAATCTGATATAAAACAAAATTTGTTTTGTCTCTGTAAATATCAGTCTCTCTCTATATAAAACTATTCGATCCCATTGTTTGAATTGGATTTCCACATTATCCTACATGAATGGAGTGATCAAGTCATCAGATAATAATGTTCCAATCCCATGAAGTATTTCAATTGTAAGAGTATCAAGTTTCAATAAAATTTTGTTCTTCGAAGTCTTCGATGCAACCCTCCAATTCAGGACCAAGCTACAGAAGTGTCAACAATAAAGCTCGACTCTGTTCCATTACGAGTTTATGTAACGCGTGAAAATTTTATCCATATCATAATTCCATCTTTTACTTAGCTTGGCTTATATAATAATGATAATATTTCACGTTACGATCATTTCCCATTGAAAATGATTGCTTCTCATCAGACATGGAACAGTAGTTGTCATCAAGAAAATATTCCTTTCCAGTAGAATACTCTTGAGCCATGAAGTGGTCGGGAAAAACATTGTGTACCCTGCTCTCAGCATAAACATTACAAATGAAAGTCTTGGAGGTGGAATCACAATGTCTTATGTTAATGACCGCAGTGATGCTCGTCATTACAGAGCAACGCGAATGAGAGAGTTTTGGGAGTCGTTTGATTATGCATGCGGTTAGAAATACTCGAATGAGAGGCGAGTTCGAGACGTTTTGTAAGTGCATACATTGTGAGTAGTGGTGGGAGGTGGGGGATGTGGACCCCGTGCTTGGCTGAATACAGTTTCCAGAGCTAGAACACAGATAAGCGGCGCGCGGAGTGCAGATTAACAAATTGAAAGTAATTAACGCCGAGTGGAAACAAGGCTACATCTGACTCAAACTCCAACCGTGTACTGTACTAATATTATAGGGCTGACTCATTTTATTGTCGATTTGCATACATTGGAACCTGCGCTCCAGTTTAATAGAGCATTTGTCTTTTTTAGAAGCGGCAAAAGCACGCGCGGATAATTTCCTGCAGTGTCCGATAAATTCCAGTTTCCTGTACACTCTTCGTTTTATCATTTTCCTCCTGGCTGTCGCAAAAAATCCTCCCTTTCATAATACTGCTTTTCATCTTGGCAAAAAACGCTGGTATTGTCACTGGCGTTTTTCTGTGCTGCCAGGCTGAATGCCTGGACATTATATTGCTCGCTGAAACTTTGTCATCTGCTAAATATTCCTGTGCTAAATGTGACTTATTCACCAACGACCAACCTCATATTGCTTGAAAACGGACTGGAAATCGGAGTTGAGAATTGTTGGAAAAAATTGTTTTGGGTTTTGAAATGGTTATCACTCGTATACGGAAAATTTACTTGGACCTTCAATTCTAATAAATTGGAATATTTACTTATTATATTTTACTGTTTATCATCTGATACAATCTGAAACAATATTATGAATGTCATCAATACAATGATGAATCCAATTATCTTTCATAAAGTATGATGTTCCATGATCTATTCCTAATAAATAGCTCATTGCTAGTTTCAACTACTGTATTTTGCTCTTCTTTCGAGAAGATTTACCTTAAAAATTTAAGAAGTGGTTCCTATAGGCTGAATAAGTGGTTCTAACAAATAACTTTTCATCCACAATGCTACTAGTATTACTACTAGTATATTTACTACTAGTAATATTACTACTACTAGTATATTACTACTAGTAATGCTACTAGTATATTTCAAGTATCTAACTCCAAAGCTCCAAGATTGTAAACTTCTAAAACCACAGTTCTATTTTATTCGACAGATATTTATGAATTTCTTCCCGACTGGCCTTCATTTTTACGACGTCGACCGGCATTGTTATTTTGATGGCTGTTGGGAGGCTGAAAGAAGTTTGATCGGTTATTTGTATATAACATGGTTTAGTATGGCCGGCGGGCAGGTGAGGCCGGCAAGGCACTAGTAGCATAGAGGATTGGGGCTTGTTCAATCGTGGGGGTTGGTGTAGGTAGGGAGGGGACGAACATTGATTGATTGCCTGGAGGAAATGGGCACTGGCAGCAAATTACATTTCCAGCCTTAGTTGTGTGATGGAACGCGCGCGTCAAGGCCAAACCTCATTATGTTTCTCCGCGATGGCCGGAAATTTGAAGCTGCCAGCGCGCAACTTGAACGCGCCGCTCTTCTGACCCGGAACAGGCGACTGATCTGTCCATTTCGGACAGGATAGCATCGAACATGTATGAAAAAACCAAAATAAAAGTTCTGATAGGTTCCGAATTCGAGGAGAAATTGTTTTCTGTTCCTCTTGTGCCTGGTCAATCTCGTCAACGTTTTTCATACATCGTTACAGGGAACCTCTCCTAATCTGGTGCAGGCCAACTGTAGATACATGTAAGGAGCTTCCACATCGGGTGAAACAATTCGTTCCGTTGTACTAGAACAAATTGTATCAGTTTAAACAGACTCAACCAATCGTATTTACATAAATACAAAATATTTCAAGTAAAACTTACAATTTTATCAGAGATGTTTTGTAACTGATCCATAATTTAGGTAAGTGGATCTGATAGCCTATTGTTTTCACTTACCTAAATTATTTCAAGTAATTTGGTTGCATATGGTTAGCTATCTACTTCAATCCTTCCTATATGTTCGAAGCTTACGTTTAGTTTAATTTCATTTTGTCTAATGTAAGATTATTATACTCGTATATTATGAAAATTCACATCTGAAAAAGGCGAATATGTATTCAACTACATTTATTTCCATTCATAATGGATTGTAATAACTGTTATCGTAACTGTTATAAGGGATTGTATTTAATTTTGCTACTTTCCAGATTGAATACTAAGTTGATTTAACTTCATATCGCTGGCATAGAATTGAAAGGACCTTGTAACTACTTCAAGAAATATTGGGCTACATCATCGCATCATTCGCTTGGCATGATCACGTGTATCATTAAACTAAGTCGTGTATCATGTATCTTATTTATGTTTTTTCCAATGTAATTTTTATCCATGGCCAGTTTCCCATATTTTTAAGGCTTGAATGAAATCCGCTCGACAGGTATTTTTGAGCCTGAAATGACAATATTTCTATGGAACCTCATGAAACAGTGAATCTGGAATTATGTTTGGGAACGCCGTCCATTGGTGGAGGCGGAGTAGACATTGATCGTGCATTTGGCTTGATGAAGGGAATTGATATTTGAAGAGACGAGTTGGGACAACGCTAGCCACATTCTGACACAACTCCAGCCCAGTCAACACGTTTCTGAGAGTTAGAATTGTACTCTGGATGCGAATCCCAGCACATGACATCGTGAACTAGGTCACATAGTGTTTAAAATTAGTATATCACTAATGAGTTCACCTCATGATCAATAAGCCTTGATGATCCGGGCTGTTTATTCACGTAGTATGCCTATGTGAAGTGCTCATTCGAGTTCAATACAATAATTATAATGATCGAAGTAATTTAGTAAACATGATTGGTTGTTATTATCCTTACATAATCCCGTTTTTGTTTTCTTCTTTAGCTCCTTTAACGTTTGACATACTAACAGAGGAGAGTGGAAACAACGTTCTTGTATTTTATCCATGAATATAGCCATGTGAATATTCTGAGTTTATTCATTCAACCCTCATTGGCATGTGATTATCTCATCATGAGCTAGACTAGACCTGGGGACCAAGAACCAGTATAATGGAAGGGCAAATTAAAGTTGGCCTATGGTTGAAAAGAAACTTAGTAAAAATTATGCTTGAGATAAGAACCGATTTACATGAAAGGAGATACTCGGATCCGCGAGAGAGAAAGAGATACATGCGAGAAAGAGAATGATTGAAAGAGTTGAACATTATACGTAAATCTGTCGTTTAAACACTGTTTAAGCGTTCTAAAGTTAAACATTGAGGAATGAATAAACCCTATTACTCAAACGATAATAAATCTCTCAAACCAGCAACCTTCATACCATAAATCACACCTCCACTAGAGAATACAAAAGTCATGAATCAAGGGAAAGAAGTAACGAAAGCGAAATAATTCAAGAGGAGAGTTTTTCGAAGAATATTTCAATTGTAGCGATAATTCTCTGTCAAGTTGAATGAAAAGAGGGCTAGCTAGTTGCCCAAGTCAACGACCATCTTCCAAGTTGTTCGGATTATCTAATCTCAATAAATAAAGGTTGAAATGTTTTAGGGCACGAAACGCCGGACTCCTCAACAGGTGGAGCCTCGTGGAACGTTGAAACCCGAGTTTCAGCTTGAATTTCTTTCTATGAATTTTACAACGCATTGTTATTTATTTTGATAGCTACATTATTATCTCCTGAGCTTTATCATCAACAATGGTGATATTTCATCTCCTGATATGAAATATTTTATTCTAAGCTAATTTTAAAATCGAATACACGCAGGAGATACTACAGGCCTTTTGTACAGTTCAATGCACGAATTTGAGATGTTCACTATACTAAAAAGCATAACAAAAGCAAACCTTCCGTCGTGGTTTTTTAGGGATGAAAAGGTTTCAGTGAAATCAGTATCTTGTAGGCATTATCGAATAATGACAAGGATCGGCTCTGCAATCTATTGACTTTCTTCCATGACACTTCTTGATTTTGCCCAGTCATTGAACTCAACTTGAGTCGCAAGTGGTGGGGGGTTAGGGAAGGGGTTTGTTACGCGCCGCATTCGTATTAGAACACCGTTTGAGGCTTAATGTCAAATCCATTTACAGAAATCCACTCGCAGCCCTCCTCATTTCATGCGCTTCATCGTCAACGCAGCGCGCTCCAATTAAATTCTGAATAACAACGCTTTATTTTCATCGGCAGGTCGCAGTGTTCTGCTGTCGCCTGCGACGAGGGTCTACTTCTACAACTCTACTCCAAACCAGCAGCAATTTTCTGCAGTGTTCATCATTTTACAACCGATCCGATCCCTGATATTTTCCTTTTCAAAGCACTCTTCGCACGCAATCATTATGCGCTGAACCTGATTAGGAGTGGCTTGGTTCACGGTCATTAGATACATACTTGTGCGACTCTCAACGTCAACGTGATTTTAATTAAAAGTCGGTCTCTGAAATCTTACATTAATATAGTGGAATAATGAACATTTCACCAACAAAAGCAGAGCATATCAGAATAAATCTAGTTATTAGAGACCGAGAGAATCGAGTTATACTGATATAGGCTAATATGTATAATACTGACAATACGTTTGTCTCCATGACTTGTTTTATGTGTATGGTGACGCTGTCCCGCCATTTATTGTATGAATTATTTCTAAAAAATTTTTAAGCTTCGTAAGCTGAAACTTACGAAAAGGTTGCACCAACCCTTCATTTGGTAACCTTCTGTTCATTCATCCTGTCTTTAGAGTCTGTAGCTGGAGCTGTCTTGAGAGTTCGTGGATGAACCTCTTGTCCTGAGCTAGCACACTCACAATATTGTGGTATTGTAACTCCAAAGCGAACAGCAACAAACCAAACATTCACTGGTGTTTGCTAACATTTGCAAAAATTTGCTAGAACATGAAAATGGGATAAAGTGAGTCACAACAACAGTGATACTTGATTGATTTGTGATCGTCGCGTCGTTTGCTTGTGCTCCACCCAAGATGGAGCAGGCATGAAAACGAATGTACGACTACCGAGTACTGCCAAACACAGCCGATTTGGTCAGGCCAGAGCGAATTTCGCTACTGCTCGTTTGCTCCTCTTCACTCCGTTGTGACCGAGCCTCCTCTACAATAAACAATCAACTATAAAAATGTATGGAGTATGATTAAAAATAATTAAAGTAGAATTAACATAAGAGGAACAAAATTTTCAGCTTGACTGAAAAAATATGAGTCTCTCCAACATACTTGAATATTATATTCCAATTGGGCGTATTGTTTAAAGTTTGGAAAACTCTCCCTTTGTTGATAAAATCTCTCTTAAACTTATGAAGACAGCATTAGGTTGATCTTCTTATTAGGAACTGCTTTATTATTTTGAGTTCATGGTGTATTAATAGAAGAGGAGGCTCCAATGGTATGGCTATGTTAAAAGAAAAGATCAACAATATCTAAGGAATAAAATATTTGATATGATAGTAGAGGGTAGAAGAGGGAGAGGAAGGCCGAAGAGACGCTGGAGGGATCGTGTGGAGAGGGATTTGAGAAGCAGGGGAATGGAGCTGGATGGCGGTGAATATGAGGACAGAGACACTTGGAGGCGACTGATCAGAAACAGCGACCCCGTATAGAAACGGGATTTAGCTGAGGAAGCAGAAGAGGAGGTGTATCAAGATATTCAACTTCCCAGATTCAATGTTGATGCAGAAAACAGAAGAGTTCCAACCCCAAGCTTCAGATATTCAATTATAGCCTTCAATCTGCAAGAAACATTTCGGCTCCTATTTCGTGTATGTTGAAGAGAAAACAATCTAAATTATTAATATTTGAAGAAGCTTGAATATGTATTCTCCCATAATCAGGGGATTTTAAAGTCAAAGTAGAAGTAAATTTGAAATTAATGCATGAAAACATAATTCTCGACCGGCAGGGTAGAGAGGGCAGTTCATTGTAGTACTATTTGGTTTATCTGGTGTACTTAAGCCCGAGTATGGTGTGGCCCATTACATGAGAACGTATAGGCCAGGAAAGCATCTGCAGTACAGTACATGCTGGGCCCGCTTGACCTTGCATTAGCGTACAATGCATTATGCATCCCTTTTACTCCCACCCCTGCACTTAGCCATTATTCCCTTCCTGCTTCGGCTCTTATGCTATTAAACATTCTCATGTCGGCGTTCGCCTAATACATGATTACTATCGGCCCTTGCATCGTGATCCTGTCATGTAGCTGATAGTGGATAAAACTGTAACTACCTACCTACTGGTCAATCCTGATCATAGTTAAGCTGATGGTGAGAGACTCCCAGCAGATTCAACATTATTGTAATTCGATATAACTTTCGAGTTGGGAATGTTAAATATTATTAAAACATTTAGGCTAATCATAATTTGTTATAATTTTAGACAAATAAGAAAATTCATAATTCATGAAGAAATAGGAATATTTGAATAAAAGTGAGGTACTTCAACTGTGTACAGGTATAAACAGGAAATTAGTAATATTTGAATGTAAGTTAGGTACTCCAACTGTGTGAAGGTACCATGGTAGATGCATCCATTTCTATTTTATTCTTATTCATTTAAAAATCAGAACCTTTTTCCTCATTAAAGATTATTTTATAATCATTGTCCAATAAATTGCGGATTTACATTGTGAATAATTCAATTGTATCTTTTGTCTCCATAGGGTGGCCGTGACCACAACTCATGAAAAAGCTTCTAGCTACCGATTAGCATAGGAGCTATTTTTTTATTTTTTTATTACCCAAATTACAACATTGAAATTTCAAATACTCAAATTTTCATAAAATAATAAATTTAAAAAAAAATTATCTCTGATGCTACCAAGTAACATTCAACTCCAATCAACAATCTACACACATAAAGTTTTGTAACGCTTTGAAAGCATAACTTGCTTTGTAGCTTGATACTGAAACTCACTGCGTATTTATCCGACAGTGGGAAGAATGTTATCAATCTCACACAGTGAAATTCCTCTCTCGATCCATTAATCTTGTGTAATGTGATATTCGGGCCATACTCGGTGGTGCTTTAATTGAGATAAAATGGAATTTGCAGCGTGGCGTCTGACAAGGTGAGACTGGAACGACTTTTGCAGGTAAATATTTCAAGAGAGAGGACGCTGTGGGCAAGAAGCGAGACTTTTCAGAGAGCGAGTCGTTGTCATGGAAACAACGTACTACTGTGATCTGTTGTAGTGGTCCCCTCTGAGGGGGGCGCTTCCCCCCCCCCGTATTCCCCCGGCTCCTTGACGTTTATCCCCACGAACAGCAGACGCGTCAACAAGCTCACTGTCATACATTTGAACTTATCTAACTAAATGACATTCACACAACTCTCACATTTAGACGGCAATTCGCTCTCCGCTCCCGTCTGCCATCTGTCCTTACCAACTTCGCAGGTGCATAATCTCGTCACTCAGAAACACCTTTGACTCCGCTGCTCTATCCGACGATCGAACTATCACAATTATTCATCGTGTTTATTTCAACGCTTTATGTAGCCTACTTTATTGATTCCATTATGATAAAGTAGGTTATAATTTCTCTTTCGAGTTCATTTTTATTTATTAATTCAACAAATTTATTGTAATTTAAGTAACTGTTCTAATTGTTGTTATGGAAATTCAGTGTATTAGTTCAACATATATATAAATTATATTCGAAAATAATCTTAGTACTTATTTAAGGATACTATTTAATATCTTTGTTGGTGGGATCATGGGAGAGGTAATTAAATCAAGAAAAAACATACTTTCAAATCAACAATTATAAACGTGGAACTTGAATTGAGTGGTTTTGTATATTACGATTTGCTTTACATTGTCGAAACCACGACACTGAATATGGCGTATCAGTGACTGTTATTTTAACAGAATATACTGTAAATATGACTAAACTTCTCCTACTCAACTGTAGGGCTGCTCTATACTATTAACATCTTAACATGTTAACTATTAACATTGATAATCTTGATTTTTCTTGTGCATTAAAACTAATTGTATTGAAAATTGTGAATGTACATACTTGATTGTAGTAATCATCAAGTTCACTTATTGCACGAGTTTTACCAAAAAAATTAAACTTAAGTTCCCGTAGAAATATGAAGTGATCTTTTCTCTAACTCTACGTTGATGTTATATTAGATATTCTCTCAAGTGATTTTTGAATTTCAATAAAATTATCAGAATATGATGCTCATCAAATATCCAATTATAGGAAGCGTGGGGCGATGTCATGGAGGGGGTGGCCGTTGGGTCGTTCAACTTTAGATCGTAAACCCCTGAGTGCTTAGGAAGTTTTCAAGTTCAAGCAGCTAAATCTCTTGTGGGAGTTCTTCTTTCCTTGGGGAAACTGTTTGAAATAACGTTAACATCGTTCAGGCAAAGTCTTCAACTGGTCGGCCAGGCCTGACTTTCTCAGGAGGCATGGCTTCTTTGCTTTCGGGCCGTAGAAGGGAGAAGGCGATTGACTGAACTTCAACCTGACTAAACAACATTTTGCCCTCTCGGCCGACCTCATGAGAATGATGATTCCCTTTGTGGCTTGCCAACGACTGCAGCTGAAATCTGCTTTCCTGCCTGTTTGCTGTTTGACCTTTCCGGCTCACAGCTTCCAACAAGAAGTCTTTAAACCTCTCTCAATCTCTTGACAGAATCCGCACCGTGAACGATGAAACGGCTTAACGTGCAAACTTATATTCCACTAGAATGTTTATATTCTTGGAAATTGCACTGAACTTTATGCTAGCCTTCTTTTATTTTAATCTCACATCCATATTCTTGGTTTTTTCAAGTACGGTGAATTGATTAGCTGAATAAATTTTTATTTCTTCAACAATATTTATTTAAATCTGAGTAATCCCCAAGAATATAGGTAACATAGGTGCAGTGGAGAATAAATTCCTAGATAGAGGTTAATATATAGATTCATAAGACTCATAGACTAGATAGATTAATGATAGATTTGAAATATTAAAATCCTTTCCTGCCATCTATTGAAAATTATTGTTAAATATTCATCCAATGACATGATATTGGATATCCATATGTAATGTCCAATGTCAATATTCCCATTCAATTATATGATTTGTTTTGTAATTTTTCATACACATTTTGATATTTCCTTATATTGATATTACCTTAGTTTTCTTGTTTAATTTGTGATTTATCTAGCCAGACACAAGTAAAAAGAAGAGAATGTCAACACAAGTGAAATTTCAAATAAACTTTGTGGATCTGACAACCTTTGTTTTCACTTACCTAAATTAATCTGGTACCGAGCTTCGCTCTGAAGCTGCGGCCGAACTGTTGAATTACATAAAATATCTGGTACCGAGCTTCGCTTTGAAGCTGCGGCCAAACTGTTGGATTACATAAATAATATTATTGTAAAAAATCAACGAACCTCCTTTCGATCAACGATCACCTCTCACAATTTTTTGACAGTCATGAACATGTGTTATAGACTTGAATGTAACTCCATTCACTCCAGCTGGATAGCGTTGGTCAGCTAACGATAACAGCCATTATACGCAGTACTTGGTATTATGCCTGAATAAGGAATATTTTATTCTTTTATTATTCCTGCCAGAGAGTTTTCCCAGACATGAGACCTGGTGCAATCTTATTTTTCCATCACGGTTATATTACATTTCAAATTTCAAGAAAATCGTTAGAGCCGTTTTCTAGATCCGTGGTTCCACATACAAACATACAAACATACAAACATACAAACATACAAACATACAAACATACAAACATACAAACATACAAACATACAAACATACAAACATACAAACATACAAACATACAAACATACAAACATACAAACATACAAACATACAAACATACAAACATACAAACATACAAACATACAAACATACAAACATACAAACATACAAACATACAAACATACAAACATACAAACATACAAACATACAAACATACAAACATACAAACATACAAACATACAAACATACAAACATACAAACATACAAACATACAAACATACAAACATACAAACATACAAACATACATACATACATACATACATACATACATACATACATACAGAAATTACTCGCTTAATATAAAAGGATTCCACAACATCTCTGATAAAAGTGTAAATTTTAAAAAGAGGAGGGATTTGAAACTATCAATATCATCTTATTTGTCGTTACAACGGGAACAGTATGATCAGATACTGAGTATATAGTCTCTGTAGTCGAAACCATAATTGAGTTTATTGTAGAGACGGAACATTTCGAATAATATGCGAGTAGAATAACAGAATATCACTGCACTAGCACGTTTCATTCATAATATACACTTGGAAATCTTTCGTAACTTGAAATTACGTAATTTTATTGGCATCCATAGCAGCTGTCTTTTGGGATGATTTTTGTAGTTTACATTGAAAAGACGTCATAGACAGCAGAGTAGTCGCAGACAGATAGAGTCCTGCATACAATGGCGAAGAGCAACTTTCAATTTTTCATCCGTCTAAAACACTGACAATTCCCTTTTGATACTGTTCACTGCATTCAGATTGTCTTCCCTATCAAATGACAGAGAATGTAGGTGGGAAATGTTCTTGGAAATGTCATCAATTCCCCGTCTTTATCACGCTGGGAAATGTCAGTCCAGTTATTCATTAAAATCGTGTCCTCGAATGAATTGCAATGTGATGGAAAATCATGGCAATATTCTGTGAATCATAGCATTCTTAGTTTTCGCTTAATTCAGTTTCCTCTTATAACAAAAGCAGGAATGTATAGGTTTTTCAAACACAAAAATGGATCACGGAGAATGGAACTTCCACGAATCGGAGGAGTTTTATTATATTTTTCTGCGTAGAATGACAACTGTTGATCTGTAAAACTTATCAGACAGAGCTTATTCAATACTATGTCGCGAAAGTACGAGGAGGATCACTTCGGGTACTTCGATAAAAACGATAATTTGATTCAATTCAATTAGTTACAGTAACTTAATAATTACTAACCCAATTTATATACATCTGGTTCATATATTAATTTTAATAGTTGCCATGACAAAATTGTGATGTGAAAATTTCGTTCTCTAAATTCTTTCAAAATTCAATAATTCTATTCAAGAGTTCTATTTTTGTGTTTGGCTCTATGAAATTTGAAGAAATTCACCAAAATTCCAATAACTCTGTTTAATATGAAGAACTACCACAATTATTTCCCAACATGGGAAATTGTGATTATGTCGGCTGTGGAACTTCTTCGGAACTCCCCACGAAATAAGCCATAGGATAATAATAATATTATATTAATTATCTTTGTCTGGAAATTGTAAAATAACGTAATTGGATTATTATTATTTATTATGAATCATAGATTGCAAGTCTTCTCTCGCATCAATAAATTATTGCATATTTTGAGCAAGCAACAAGCGATGAATAAATTGGTAGGGTTGACAGAGTCAAAGTGTCATAGAAAGTTGTGGCGTGAAGAACCGCCCTGGGGGAGCAGGCCAATATAGGGACCACCGAGCGCCGTCATCAATAATTTATTTTCAATCTGCCGGAAGCCGCAACCGCAGCTTGTTGCCAAAGCGACGAGTGAAGTGACCGACCGACTTGGACACTGTAAATAGACCTCAGCCAAGACACTGTCTCACACCTGCAATCACTTTCACTTGCCTACTGGGAACCTATGGTTATCCTAAAACACTGAATAAAGATGAAGTAAAGAAGTATAGGGCCTCATTCGTGAAACATTAGTTAGTTAATATTAACTAGGTGGAATTTAAATCCACTGAATAAATCATTATCATATTATGTATTATATAATCAGTATTATTGTAGCCTATCTTCAAATGTAATTCTAATAATTTAGCTAATTTAATGTTTCAAGATGCTAGCATAGTGGGAAAAAATAATAAAATATTTTCGGAACGATTCAGATTTTTCGTACGATTATGAAATATATAAAGTACTTTTTGAAATTTTAAATGGTACTAGATGTTTTCAAAATTCAATAGAATATTAAATGGTAGCAAACTCCGGATACGATTCGCTCCTTATTACTACATGACTGTTGTAGGGGACTTTTTAGATATAGAATAACGTGGGAAATATACAAAGAACAAGAAATATTTCGGTTATTATTTTCTTCATCACACTGGCGGCTCGTACCCACGAAACAGGTGAAGTGTCCGTATCTTCTACTATACAGCACTTCACCTGTTTTGTGGACATGAGCCGCCAGGTCATCATCACATTCGAGTAGGATTTCTTCCATTTTATAGAATCTGGTGTTCACAATGGTTCAAAGCTATTCTATTATTAAAATAGACCCTGTCTTATCAATATTCTAAGATTTTTCTCTAAGCGGAATCAACTGATTAAGAGATATCAATCATTGGATTTGAATCCGTGTGAATCTGAATTGAAGCTACATGCTGTGTCCATGCTATTTAGGCTACTATACTGGACTTACATCAAGCTCTAGCTCACTTTAATGGGTTTGTTGTCGAATTCCAATCATCAGATAATTTTGACAGTTTTTTCTATATCTTACATATAGCCTAATTACATAAAAATACAAATAATAAAACACAAAATACATATAATTGATCACACTACTATCTTCAACTATCACTGCTGGTCTAATAGCCTAAAAGCATTCACATGACACGAGAGTCAATTTGAGAAAAGGTTTTAGCTTCCACGTTTTATAGTTAAATGAAAGCAGCAGTCAGTCGGTCGCCAACCAACAGGGCGCGCAAATGTCACTGGAAATGCAAAACCACCCTTCAGGGATTCAAATGGCTGTCATTCGAACTAAGACGCAAATAAATTGAAATCTTCATGGCGAAGTCTGATTCAGTCACGGCATTGCATTTTCACTACTTTACTAAATTCCACAGTTTCAACTGAATTTGTTTCCTGTACTTTCCTTTTTGCCAGTCGCTGGAAACTTAAAGTTTATGGTAATCAGTTCATCAGAACAAGTACTTATTTACCATCTTCAATGGTGAGCATTCCGTTAGAAAATCTAAATCAACTCAATTTTTAAAAATTTCCATTGGAATTTTCAATTCATCTCCGTTTTACATTGCTCAGAACGTTCTAGAGAAAAGTTTAATTTCAAAATAGCTCTATTCGATTGATTTCTCTTTTCATTGGTTAAGCTTTTATTTCACTCCGTATCAGATTGTACCAAGGATTTTCGAAGAATAGATGCTGATGGAATGAGGTATTCTTCTAGAACCGATGAAAAGAAGTCCAAATTTGGTAGCTATTACACTACCAGAGGCGAATCAAAAGCATGTCACATTAACTTTTCCAGATGCTGGGAGGAAGCAATAGTGCTTACTCAACAAAAACCGTGTATCAAGTTGAACAGTGGCTGGGAACCAGCAATCAGTATTCCGGTGGTAGTATTTGGTGAAATTCGTATATGCTGCCTATTGTCCTGATTGGTAGAAACGCTTCATCGAGATTGGTGTCAGGTACTGTGGCCCTCCCCAGCTGGCAATATACCGAAAGTTGACCGGCAGAGCAGTGCAGAGCACAAACCCTTTGCTGATTGATTTCTTGCCTCTGGTCGGCCAGACGCAATCTCTATCAGTCCTACAAATGTAACGTTCTAAAAAAGTGCGCCTGCTATAAGTACAAGCTCTATTTCTCACCGGTCCTCACTTACTACATCTCTCTCCCCATATCTCCACGGTCCTCTTTCACTCGTCCTCTCTCAGTTCTGCCGGACTGGCCTGATAGATTTTCTCCCATTCGCTTTTCTCTATTCCCGACGCGCGTGAGAAGACAAAAAGAAGGAGAAAGAACGCCGATCTCCGGTATAAATCTTATCGCTGTAATGGAATGAGTACGTGTTCTGAATTGGCTCAGTTGGTGCGATTTCACTGAAACAATCATTTGCCACCGTTTCCACAGTTTCTTTATTTCGCAGCCCTCAATCCAACATTAAATGAATCAAATTGATTTTGAAATAATTTTTCTCAGCTTACACCAGCAGATTGTTCAATTCATTTGATTTTTCATCACATACTATATCAGTTTCTGATTTGATAAAAAGTCAATTATTCTCAACTCGAACCATGGATCAAAGCTATGTTGATCTAGATAGACTTTTATAGATTCGCATGACACAAAAAATTGATAATTTTTATTGAATCTCATGGATCAGTTCAATTAATTTTCCTCGTTTAGACGAGAAAACTTAAAATTAAACTCTCTCTATAATATCCACATCGCTTGATTGAAAATCAACCTTCGGTACTGAAAGTGCATTATTATTGTTAGGAAACACATATTAGATTAGAGGGGAAAATGAGACCACTCAGGCCTACATCAAAACCGTTAGATGATGTGCAAAATCACCATACAAGTAAAAAGTGAACCAATCGAAGAATGGATTTGAAAATACAAATTCATACATATCACAGTATAGAGGTAAGCAGAAAAATTATGAAGTTATTTGAAACGGAATGAATTCGAAAATATTTAAGGATTTTATTTTGTTAGAATATTTCATGAAATTACATGTATCAGTCATTACATGAATTTATAACAAGCTCTTATCTTATGTTTTTGAAGTTGAATTTCTCTGATTATCAAGTTGGTAACCAACAGAGCTCTGCTAATACACGAATGTATATTAATACGTAATATACTACGTCTAATACGCACTCATATACATGTCAAATACGTAGTATATTAGATTCGGTATACTATAAAATTATTCCAGAAAATTCTGGTTCTAATCGAGAACTGCAAATTACAAATTCAAGTCCTTCGACTTTTTTATTAATCTAATGGCTTTCCCCGCCTGAATACCGCTATCATCTAATTACTGTAGCTCTGATTCATGCACCATTTAAACGGATTACAACATCAATAATAGATTACCTATCGTCAAAGATAAGACGATATTACAAGTGAATTAGCCCGAACAATATAATAGCTTCCAGCCATTGGGTCGGATACGTTCCCATTCCAGATTTCTCTTCGGGATGTCTGAAATCAGATTATAATTATTACATGTATGATGCATACGTGGAATACATTACTAAAGTCAATAATTCAGGACAGAACACATATTGTACGCCTGGCTCTCTAATCTCTATCGACTTCATTTAAATTTGTTATTAATAATTCAATTTCATTGGTTGTGAGTATTGACGATTGGAAATTACAGTACACGAGTCGTTTCAAATTCCTAGAACTCTAATTAGGTACTGGTGTCGTTTCTACACAGGCAAAAAGCCTTTGCTGATTGGCATCTATAATAAAATTAATCCTGCATTCGAACTTTAATCAGAGAATGATAATTGAATTAGAAGTAATAAATGGGGTTATTGTTCATGAAAAGGATATCCGTTCATGGAATACTCTTCATGGCAATGTGATTAATAATGATTGATCATGCTCTTATCAATATTCTACATTTTGATGATATTTATATTCGAAACTTTGGTCTTTGTGGAAGACCTGGACCTTTTTTCTCAACTAGAACCTATTCCAATGGATATAAGCTTGTATCTTATAGAGAATGATAAGTTTTGTTAGCTGTCTTATTGAGAAAAAAAATAAATTTCTTCATGTAATAACCACTGGCGGCTCGTACCCACGAAACAGGTATGTGTGTTATAATTTCACACACTATAACAAATTCTTAAACTTCGATGTGCGTCCTTTCTGAAACACCCAGTAGTTTGGCGAATGATTTATAGTGTTAAAAAAGAGGTAAATCAATAACTCCACTTTATACAGTACAAATTATCCTATATACTCCTATACTGGACTTCCTATTATGTTATCCTATACTCCATGTATACGAAAAATTGAATATACATTTTAATAAAAATATTTATACCCTATATGTGAAACTGATATGTTACTTCAGTAACATGAAAACCTTTCTTTGGTTTCGGACAATAGTGGTATTTAAAATCATGACTACCATGAAATTAAAATGAGAGAGGTATTTAAATTCACAGAATTCACCTCTGAGATTATATTAGGTTGTCGTTTGCAAATTCTGTATTTGATATGGAAGAATGGTCTGACTTTATGGAGTTCATTTCGCAAATTAATTTTCTGGCGGTCAATGGGCACTCGATATTATTCGATCATATTTTTCGCAATTTTCAGCTATTGAGGTGGAAAATAACTGCTCGAATGGAAATTTTGCGTCACAAACAAGAGCACAAATTCGCTGAACCGTAATGGAGCTGCAGCTAATAATAAACAGCAGCACGGCGAAATTTACATTGAGCCGCCCGGGAAACCCAATATAACCAGCATTTGCAACCTGGATCTATTGCAGGCCATTGCATTGTTAACCAGCAACGTGAAACCCTCACCTGAATTTTCCATCGCAGTCAATTTGAAGTGAAAAAAGTCGAGTCTTGTGATCTTCCTCTAACTTATTACAACTAAATCAGTAACTATCCTTAATCCAGATAGGAATTAAAGGATCACTTATGTTATTCACCATGGCTGTGAAGAACAATTCTTACATGTAGGACAGTCTCACAGAGGTGATGTGATCACTTAGTTTCAATAAGAGCAGTGGCGGCGCTTGTCCTAAACAGTTGGGTGGGCCAGTGGTGGGACTTTTTGTAGATGGGGCTAGGAAGGAGGTTGCCGTATGATATGTGTTAATTTTTTTTAAATATCAAGGTTGAACGAACATTATTTCTAATTATACTATGAACAAATTGAAAAAAACATAGTATGTAACTAACCAAAGGACATAATCATTTCATTCTCTATGTCTATACAGCTTGGTGAAGTCGACTCGTGGATGGGCTTATTTTATTATTACAGCACATGAGCTCTTTCTTTTCTCCATTGTATCAAGCATATCGATCACTCGGTTGTTGTTGAAGTTTGGTATTTGGATAATGGCCTCCTTATGTAATGAACACCCCGCTCAAAAATTAAGCCTTTCTTGACCCATTGAATTTCTTAGAAAGGTTTTGATACTATAACATCAAAAGATGTTTCGCATCTATAATACTGCGGCTCAACTGCTTGACGGTCACATAGTGGGCAGGTGTCTACTGTCTAGGGTCCAGGTGATAGATTTCTATTTTGAAGATCTCCTCTACTACTACTAATACTGCGGATGTGGAATGTTCTATAATCATCTCATCTACCAGCTACGTAACTATCTCGCAGAGACCATAGGCTACTCATTATATTATTATAAATAATTGCCTTTAATTGGTATAATTATATTCAGGTAATTTTGCACCACCTCCAGGAATGATAATCTCTTTATACTCTTTCCACTACTGTAATGGTATTGATCACTGCAGATCAAACATATCAGATAATAATCGATAATAGGCAACCCTATATTCGCCTATTGTAATGAAATTCAACGGAACGTTATTTAGCAAAGCTCAAAAGTAGAGAAACATGTTAGTTTTTGTCAAATATCGATTCAATTGTTTCTTGTGCGACCAATAGGAATCCTATTCCTTTGATAGATGATGCGGGTTGATATTTTTATACTAAAGAAATATTAGAAGTTGATGGAATAATTCCAAGATAAATTAGTTCGCTAATGACGGATTATTCCGTTACTGACTGTATTTATAATGATTTTTCACTATCATTATTTGAGGAAATCTGATCAGACGTTCATTAGTTGATGAAAATACTTAATTATATTGTGAGGACAAGCGTTCTTTTGATACAAGAATTGGTGTAATTCGACCAAAACTCAATGCACACAATCAATCTCGGCTTACTTGAGAAGCGGAAATGGTGTCCTATTAATTTATCTGTTGTCGCTCAGCTTGCAACAGATAAGCTTCGTTTAGCGAACAATAGGATAGCCATTACCCGGACTCAAGATTAATGATTTCTGGCCTGAAACTAGTGCGGTCACTGGATCCCTTCCTCAAACTTCAGCCCTGACGCCGCTGCCCTGCAAGCATTCCGTTGACAGATAAACTTCGTCATCTAGTTAATCAAACATCATTTGATCTTTTTGCGCCTTTAATATTATTATTGTCATTGCGGCCGACCGATTTTTACTGAATCTGTTCTGGAATTTTATTTTAATTAAACAGTTAGTATTTAATTTAAATTCCCCGATATTTGGACTAAATTCCCAGATAATTAACTATATTTGAACACTCATTTCAGCAACAAGTAACTATAAGAACCAGGAACTCAAATGAAAATAATAATTTATCATCAAGTTTTTTGAAATTTTTTCCAATAAGTTAAAATAGAAATTTAATATTGTCACACATCAGAATTTTAAACAAAACAAAGTCATTTTTTCAATCAGTTATTTACTTTTTTCTCTCAGAATTTTTGCTATCTTGCTTGATGGAATGGAGGCCTCGGTGGAAGCTAGCCTACTAATATTGGATTTTGAGCTTAACACACAAAAGTAGCCTGTGGCACACACCATTAATTGAATTTTTACATCATAGGCCTACTAAAATAAACATCCACAAAAGTTACAAACTTGAACTCCTGACTGAGCTCCTGATTTTTCGTACCAATGATATGAAATTTAAAATTTAATATACTTTTTCAAAACTGAGCAAAATAAAAACTGTCTGTCCCTCTAAATGGACATTAAAGAACCTTTTAGAATTCAACCTTTTCAACGCCGCAAAGTCTCAATCAGAGCTCCTCTATTTAGCCCAATCAAATTGTCATTAAATTGTGCCTCGACCAAACAAATATCCTGTTAATTGATTTTATTGTCTTAATCGGTCCATTTGGGTGTTAGTAAGAGTAATCCATGGTTTTCACCAAAATATCTGGAGGCATAACTTTTGGGAGCCTAAAAATCACGAAATTTTCGGACTTTTTTCAGTTTTTTCATAATATCTCAAAAACCGATTTTTTCATCGATATTTTTATTCAATACTTTTTCAAAGAGCATAAAATTCCCTACAATTTTCATCCACTGAACGTTTTTCTGTCTCCGATAGGAAGCGAGTTATAGCTCGTCAAAAATTGCTAATTTTTGTCAACTTTGCGAAAAATCGCTAAATCTAGGTATTTTTCCCTATTTACTTTTTTTAAGCCGCCTTTGGTATTATTTATCGTGATAAGGTTGTTATCAAGATGTTGACAGTCACTTATGATGTAGTGGAAAGGAAGAAGTACATTCAACGGTAGTGATTGAATTTATGAGACTCGAGATTTAGCGCCAACCAATGACTCTGTAAACTTGTACCGTAACGTAGATTCTATGGTTGAGTAAGGGAAGTGTCGTTAACCCGTCCATTTGCATTGAGGCTTCAAGGGGTTATATAGAGCTCGACAGCATATGGGTAGCATTCCTAAACATCGGCTCGAGCTGCGCAGCTTTAGCTGCACGTCTTTGGCTTTCCAGATTATATAGTATAATAATTATGTAGGCCTATATATATATATATATATATATATATATATATATATATATATATATATATATATATATATATATATAACTATATATAGTTATAAGACTAGATCTGAGACGGCTCGAGACGCGCAGCTAGAGCCCTCCAGCTTGAGCTGCGCAGCTTAAGCCGTCGCTTAGGAGTGCCACCTTAGGGTTCTTCTTGTGCTTCCCCACGTAACGCTCACCACACAACTTTTTCCAAGAATAGACTTTTGTGTTCTAAATTTTCCATCATGTTAAGCCTTTTCATCTAGATAAACATGTATATATTATTGCAAACGATGATAAGTATTTGTACGCTGATATGATATAGCTTTAATTTCGGATTCACCAGTAGGGCTCCAGTACATGCTAATTAATGAACAGTAATTATTCTGCGAATGTAGGGTGAAATGTGAATCTAAAGAAGTCGGAGATAATGGTTTTTATGAATAAAGGTAAACCAACTACGTGCGAGAAATGGACGTTCAAAAATGAAAGGATTGAATGTGTGAACCGCTTCAAATATATAGGTGTAGTTTTAACACCAACTCTTAATTTTGAAGCACAGGTAAAAGGCAGTAACGTATGAAACTGTGGAAAAATTGTAGCGGTTTCTCCTCAAGAATTTTTTTTTGCTCCCCATAAATACGGTAAGCCAAGTTTATTATTGAAACTGAACTAACACCTCTTACCGAGTACTGTCTTAGGCTGCATTACAATTATATTGCAGAGATTATAAGAATGGAAGAAGATAGGTTACCAAAATTTCTATTCCAAAAATTTGTAAGAAATAAGAAGCTTCCTGGTTTAAAGATTTAAGAAAGGTGAGTAATGATAGTGGCATAAGCTATGATAACGAGATCAATTCTGGTGTTACATTGGGGAACTGGCTGCTCGAGCCCACGAAACAGGTGAAGTACCCGTATCGTTTACTATACTGCACTTCAACTGTTTCGTGTACACGAGCCGCCAGTGCATTAGGGAGTTCACTTGACCGGTTATGAATCGTGGTATCCTGCGTTATTTATTAGTGAGTTAATGCTATATTTGTACATTGGAAAAAATTAGCAGCTGATTCGGTTCAACAAATACCGCGACTTCACTGATCAAGTGAATACTCTTACCCAACAAAACTATTTCATACTTTAGAACAATATATAGGGATGAATTCTTGCAGGACCCTCAAGCGAGGCATTTCCATATTCTATACAAATCCCTCAAATATCACAAATGGGTGAAAAAAATTACATAAAGAAAACGATTTAGACATGTGGATGATGAGTAGGGTGTTTGAATCAAAGGGGCGAGCTGATGAAAATGGCTCTGATAAGCCATGGATTGTTTATTATAAGAAATTTACTTGTTTCATGTACAATTTGAAGGAGGTAGAGGACCTTTATCACTTTGTTTTCTGATGTCTTTTTTTTAAAGGAATGGAGAATTAAACCGTTAGGGGCGGCAGTGCTCTCAGAGGAGGTATACATGTTTAACATGAATTCAATCGTATTGTATATAAATTGAGAAATAAAAACCAATTTTCTTACCAATCTATCTATATATCCATCTAATATTGCAAAAGATTGTTTGAAATATCATAATAGCTATTGCTATAAATTTTTCAAACATTTCATCAACATTCTGCATTCAGTATAGAATAACTGAAAGTTATTTAATCAATTAAGTTTATTACTTGTGTAATTTATAGTAGGCTATAATGAATTTTATTCAACTTGATATAATTAAAATCAAGAATCCAATCATAAATACTATGTTATCTATTTGTAATTGGATGAAACAATCTAATCAAACCGCACACCTCGTCTCTTTTCTGCCTTCCTCCTCTGGAACCCCTGAGGTCACACTGACCTCACTACCATACAAAAAATAACTATTTCTCATTTTTTATCCATAACAAGCCTCTACGTTGTCACTTACGATGTATGAACATCGTGTTAATACCCTTATTAACAAAGGCGGCTTAAAAAAAGTAAATAGGGAAAAATACCTAGATTTAGCGATATTTCGCAAAGTTGACAAAAATTAGCAATTTTTGACGAGCTATAACTCGCTTCCTATCGGAGATAGAAAAACGTTCAGTGGATGAAAATTGTAGGGAATTTTATGCTCTTTGAAAAAGTATTGAATAAAAATATCGATGAAAAAATCGGTTTTTGAGATATTATGAAAAAACTGAAAAAAGTCCGAAAATTTCGTGATTTTTAGGCTCCCAAAAGTTATGCCTCCAGATATTTTGGTGGAAAACCATGGATTACTCTTACTAACACCCAAATGGATCGATTAAGACAATAAAATCAATTAACAGGATTTTTGTTTGGTCGGGAGTACTATTTGATTGGGCTAATTTAGCAGTAGAATTAATTTTCTCTCCAACCACTATACGTGTCGAGTCAGGCCTGATTTCCAGTGAAATTTAAAAGGTAACATTTACAATCACAGAATTGGAACCAGAGTTCCGGAATGCACCAATAACAATAAATATGACAGATTATTATCAGCACGTTAGGAAATTCAATTTTTAAATCCTCATTAACTTTTTCATACTATCTAGTCCCTTTAACATCAAATTTCATTTCAAGGAATTTCTAAACTTTTATCTTATCAGTTCAATTACCTGAAAAAAATTAATAAATACACAAAAATAACCTTCAATAACACCGACGTTATATAGACTATAACAGGTACTCGGCGTGAGAGAGATCATAATTCTTTCTCATCAAGAGTGAGACACGGAAAAACTTTGAAATAAGTTTCTTTATTGGGGATTGAAAATTTTTGAGTTGGAATTAAACATTGAGTTGTATAGTTGAGCATTAGAGTGAACATTGGATGATTGTCTCATCCTGATTGGATAATTGTCTCAACCATTCGATACAGGTATTAGTCGGTCATGCTCAGATGATAAAAACAGCAGAAAATCACGCCTTCCCTTTTTCAATTTTATTCTCAAGATTCCTCTTCTTCTGAGTTTGAATAAATCACGCAGAGGAGGTTCACGACTACATTATTGATTCATAAAAAATGTTACCCAAAAAGTCCTTCTAATGGAAGTGGTGGTGGGAATTAAGTAACGAAGGAAGAGGTATAGTAGATCTCACAGGTGATTTTAATTAGCAGAAATTATGTTCGAAGCTCGAGTGAAAATTAGCTTTTATAATGGTTAGAGTTATCGAAATTTGACTCGATGTATCAAACGTTTTTTCAACGTTTCTCATTAATTTAACATTTTTTCCATTTTCAACATTGGAGGAAAAAAGTATATTAACATTGATTGAAAAAATAATGGGGGTAGGAGCAATTTTGCAATGAATTTTCACAGCACAATGAGAAATCCAACTGTGTTCGAATAATAACATTAAAAGGAATTCTCAAAATTTGCTCGCATCGATTGTTCAATACTGAAAGAACGATGAATGGGCCTTGAATAGTGCGTAAATCGAATTCTGAAAGGAAATGAAGCGTCGCTCTTTCTTGAAAGTCTCTACCTGCGGGCCAGAAAAAGGGCGCTCAAAAGAAGTAAGAGATTGAAATGTCAAGTAACTGTGATAAATTCTTCCAATACTAACTGACTATAACTTATATTTGCTCTTGCGCTCCATTGGACAAGACCATTTATCTATTTTCGAGAGAATACAATTTCTCTCCGGAAGAATACGCTTCCAATGTATTTATTAGATATTTCCCGGTAATGGTAATATGAAATTTTTTCCAGAGTTCATTGTAATTGGTTTGAGATCTTTTCATTGATTTCTGAAAATTTTCCCGGCGGATGGAAAAGATGAAACCACATTGACCAATTGTTCTATTAAATATTTTCTTAGAATTTCAAACTGTACTTCTTCTATATCTGTTTTCTATCCGTTATTGGAATAGAATCCAATTTCATGTTATTCAGTTTAATCTCCCTGAACTCTCCAGCTCGTTGCTGAAAACCAATATTTATTGGTGACTCTTCTTTCCCTAGTTACTTCGGTCTGGTGAACAATGTTAATTTTCAAAATGGTCTGAAACAAACTCATGAGCCGGAAACATTTATGAGCTCAGATAAACTCCAAGATAAACAAAAATAGTATAATTTTTTTAATGACCTGAAATTCATATTGAGGGAACACTCACTTGATAATGTAGAAATAATGTAGAAATAATGTAAGATAATGTAGGAATGATATTTTGCTCCACGACGAGGGACGGAGATCTTTTATTAATCTTTGGAATCAGTTCCGATGGGAGGCTGTCGGTCTGTCAAGGCAGTGAGAATGGAAAAGCAGTGAGAAATACGATGGAAAAGCAGGAAAGAAAAATGAATGGAAGTGAACGGTATGCTGTTACGGGGAGGGAGAGGGATCGTTGCTGCAGCACAGCATTCTCAATCACTCCAACTTCCATCTTTCTCTGTGTAGCATTATCCACCCCGATCATCTCATGTCTGTGTTACTGTGTCAGTCAATCAATACATGCTGTAGCATGGTGAGAGGGGGGTGGGCGTCTGTAGCTGGCAGGACGCATTCACTCACTATTGTAATCCTTGGCAGCTGATGAAATGGAATAGAAAGCTACAACAGAAGTAGTATTATGTGCATGGACGACGTAGCACAACGTATCCCACCTGTGCAACTGTGCAATGCTCAAACATTTACTACAAACTTACGGCATAGTTGTGTGTATTTCGATATTCGTTGACAGCGAATTTGGGTACCGGCCGGCGTGCGCAACGCAGTCTCTGACCCGTTACTACTAATATGTTCTGGAACCGTCGAACCCAGTTGCATCAACATTTCTATTCACTATCTCACTTTTACCTCTCTACTTTACCTTTTTCACTCTCCCTCCACAACCTCTTTCACTTCATCAATCTCTCTTCCTTTCTCATTCACACACATTCACGTGGGCTCCCTCTAGTGCACCAACGATGAAATGGCTCGACTCGATTCAGCATACATACTCACACCCATTGCGATTCAATTAACTCACCCATAAATTTCTGTACCGGCAACTGGATACTTTTCCAGTTCATGTGTGTCGCCAATCCAGTCCAATTCCATGCGAAATTTAAAAGCTTAGTTATGAGAATATTCTATGTGCAGATTGTAGTCTGTGTCGGCAATTTTGGGATGATGAAAGAGAAGAATAATTTATTTGTCAGTCCAGTGCAGTACAACTGCATACCTTGTTTATTCTTCTATTACGAATAGTGGGTTGGACGCGATGTATTCGAAAGTAAACTGAGAATTTTATTCTGAAATATTAATACTTGGTGAATAATTGCTTTATAATGTTGGCTTATACTTTTAAAAAAATCATCCTTGGGATTCTTTGAAAAGGAGCGATGACTTCTCACTTATGTGTTGTGCTCTCTTCTATGAGATTCAACTGGGGAAAATGTCTGATAGAAATAAAAACATTCCCATTTTTTTCTTGTTATTCTTGTTATTTCCATTGAATTATAGCCGTAGACATAGCAATTTATAGTATCTATCCAATAAAATTGATTCAGGTTTGAGGCTGAATTAACAACATTTTTTTAGTCTCAACTTAGACTGTTATTCCCGATGATGATTTCTGAATCCATTCTTTATCACCTTTAGTCATGTATTTTTCAGTGAAAATCATTCCAGTAAGTAAATAAAACTCGTTTCTTTACTGAAAATTGCATGACTGAATGTCGGAAACAAATCAAAAGTAAAAAATTCCACATTCCTTAATTATTTCCGTCTTGAAACACGCCTGGATTCATTTAAAAAGACTGGATTTCTTATTCACCGTGATTTCTTTTATAAATTGAGGAAGAATGGCAAGAAAGAATTTCCTTGTGAGAAAGCATTAATTTGATTGGTGGAGATTGGTTCTTTTCTGTGGTGAAAAAATCATGCTTTCGATTTTGATGGCTTGGGCTGGATTCTTGCTCTCTAATTCCATTGCTAAGCCATGAGCAGTGGTTCATATAGCGGCAGCCAGGCTTCCTTCAGTCGACTGCCATTACTCTGCTGCCATGATAAACTGCGTTTGGTGGGTCTGATCTGGTCGGACTGGAAGCAAGAACGTTGAATATTAATAGTCTTTGTCGGGAGGCGGCAGAAAGCTGAGCAATTTGTTTCACTCGCTCGCATTGAACTACAAACTGCAAGCCTTCTCCTGATATTTGAGCAGGTCGGCTCCAGACGCTAAATGCTTCCACCTATCTTATCAATTGTCGTTATTCCTCTTTCGCACGGATTACTGCTCACTGCAAATCCACTTACAAGTAATGGAGTACTTCACTTCGTCGAGCAAGCACAACCTCTGATCTAATTCAATTACGCCTCAAATTTTGAAGTGATGTAAGAGTAATCACAGGTAAAAATTATTTTGATACTGACTCCTTGATTAGAAAATTCCAAGAACAGAGTCAGTTCAAAATAATAACAAATTTGTGGTATAATTATTAGATATTAAATTATTATTAATTATATAATTATAATATATATTGAATTATTATTAGGGTATTGTAATGAGTCAAGCAATAAATAATTTCTGTAAATTAGTAATCTTGGCCAAGTCTTGGTACCTTCTTATAAGGTAAAGCTTTATAATTAGAAGTACTGTATAATATACATGTACTTGATGTTATGAATTATACTTGATTTTCCAATTCAATTATATTGAAAAAAGTCAGAGAATGAACTTCATAATCCGTTTTATCTTCGGAAATGAGTGGAAAATCATTCCAATAAGCTCATACTACTTTTCATATTATCTACACTAAGAAAATGCGAAAAAATCAACTCAACACTTCTCCTAGTGTGAAAAATACGACGAAGTTTCATAAATCTCATTTTGATGAAGATTAGGTCTTTTCAAGTCAGTGCAGGCATAGAAACAAATCTTTGATCTCGAGCATGCTCATTGGGCACGTATTGCATTTCTGACAGCACTCCTATTTCCGTTTTTCCAAACCAACAAAGGTCGCCGTCTTCATATGGACCTTTCTTTTCTCTTTTCGTTTGAGGACTGCTTTGAGTTTGAGGTTATAACTTGGTTCCTTTGATCTTCGAAAGCCAGACCGTATCGCATTCAACACGAATGCTTGGCAGCGACCATTCAACCAGGAAAAGTAGTGCAGAGAGAAAAGTATAGAGTCAAAGAAGAATTCGGCTCTCCTAGGGAAGGATTATTTGCATACATTATCAATATTTGCTCCAGTGTGACAAGAGAGTGATTCTGAGCTGAATTCAAAGTAGAGTATTTTCATTTTTCCCCAATTCACTTATTCACACCCAATATATCCGATATACAATATGCAATATACAGTAGGCTACAATATACAGATGCAATTCATAGTTGGATAAAGTGCTTAGGAATTCAATATTGTGAATGTGGAAGTGGTTGAGACAATCTTATTAGGTATTTGGAATTGTGTTGAAGCAATTTAATCGAGTGTCTGGTAAATTGATTTCTTCTGAATGGATAAATAAAATGATATATATTAATAATATAGATATATTATCGATAGTAATTTCGATTGTAACTCGTTAAAGCCATTAATTATTTGGATTAAACCAATTTATTGCATAAAATACAATAAAAAAATTCTCAAGAAATTTTTCTAACAGAACATTTGAAATTAGTGTGGGATAAATACAATTAAAACACCACCATGTATCCTTAATATGATTGAGCTACATTTAGTGCGATTAAATAAAATTGACATCTTTTAATATTGTAACTTTCTATTCCAGCATGGACAAGCTATGAGGACTGTGCTGTTAACTTGGTCGCTTGTACTTCTGCCAGCAGGTGAGTTTTCTCCAAAGGTGTTACACTCATATATCACTTGAGTTTTAATCATGATAAAACGAATTTTGATGTTGATTACAATCATGTTACTTTGAAACTGGAGTATTCAGAATCATAAAAAGTCTATCGATTGAGATGCATTCTCATAAAATACATTTTACTCTTCATGATTCATGAATTATTTATTTATTTCATGAATACTGTGACTGATAATCCTTATTTTCAAAAATTTTTATTAATTTTATTTTGGAAAGGACAAGTAAAATACTCGTGAGCAATTAGCAATTTTTTAGAACGATTTTACGTTCACGGAAAGTCTTTAGAGTGAAAAGGGCTCCAATTATCTTAATCATTGATCTTTTGTCTCGTAATTTTCGTTTCTTTAAAAAAGTAATCTTCGGTCGGGTAGTTACTAAGCAATTTTGACCTCGATATAAAGTTGCGCCAAGGGGCAGAAGTGAGGTGATAACATCTTGCTGAGAAAATGTGCTCTCCATTTTGCCCGCATAAATTCTCATATCAAGGTGTCTCATCTCTTTCAACATGATGAATGTCAGTCATTGTCGAAACTAATTAACACTCTGAAGATTTAGGGTATCGTGGAAAGTGTGAAAGGAGTTCGGCAGCAGTCTCCCCGCACACATAAATCTTGATGAAGGTGAGAGCCCAAGAAGTGACACGAAGTGCGTTGGAGATGGAGAGAGTGAAGAAATGAACGTTGGGCTGGATAGAGCTCTGCCGGAGGGATGATATTCCAGTTAAGACTACCAGAGATCGTGGGGTTTAATTTTGTCCGCGTCAACTCTCGCTCTCTGGCATCATCCGTTCTGTTCTCATCTCGGCAGCAAGAGTGAGAAGAAAAGTACTCCAAGTCGACTTACAGTTGATCACAGCTTCTTCCCTCTCTTTCCATCTTTCATCATTCATCCATATTATATACTGCGTTCGTATATTCCACGTCCTGGCGACTCCCACACTGATCGCAGTTTGAAGGCTCAAAGCAATAACCTTCCCGTCCAGTTCTTGCTTCTCGTCCTCATCCCCTCTTCCCACTTTTCTTTCTCCTTGGTCAACGATATGAAGTCCGGCTTGAGCATCACGCTGTTTATACCCTATTCTGACACCTCTTGCTTCACACTTAGGCCAAGCTTAGGCCCTCTCTCACACCGTATACTGTACTGTCATATCATGAGCGTTCTCTTCTATAATATGCTGGGTGTTTTCCTGATGAGAAACTTTTTGGAGTATGGTGGTTTTAGTAGGGCTGCACACTACAAGATAACGTATGTGGATCACCATAATCATAGTTTTATCAATCCAGTACGCTTCTCTTCTCGGAGGTCACATCTTCAATATAATATACCAGTTTTGCTTCCCCTCCATCTTTATCTTTTATCTACCTATTATTATTTTTGGGTCAAGTGGAAGAAATGACTCTTGTTCCTCAACTTCAGCAACTTCACTAATGTAATGTGCAAAGTGGGAAAGTGAAGACATTCATCTATCATTAGACATTCAATCTATTCAATAGAAACCTTCAATTCTTTATTTTTCCATAAATGTATAATTTAACAAGATATCCATCAATGATAAAAACTATCAGACTACATTGAACATAGAAAAAAATATTTAATGTGAAAATATAATTTCTTTCTGTGTGTATTATCCGCAGTCCATGTGAATCAGTCACCTCCGAAACTTACTCTTCAAATGCTTGGAAAAAATCTGTTATAATAATAACAACATTAAAGGCATGAATTTGCCGTTTCTGATTCGAAACTATTCTCAAAGACTTCTCTAGAAAACTTAAGTGCATTGTATATAATGGAAACCATCACTATTAATAATGAACTTGTTATAATTTATATTGCTTCTCAACTGTTCAGTCTCTAATCAAAATTCACATGGTGGACTGCATCCTCATCCTGTTCGATATTTCTCTCATTAATTTCCGATAAATTGCTCAGTCTGAGTTCCAGTCGAATGACTCTGTGCTAATGACTTGCATCGACAATTTACTGTTCATATTTTGCTGGTAATGTAGCCGGGAAGCTGTTGAAGATCGACGCTGTTTAATGTTTGCTGGAGCGGCTAGGCGTTTAATGGAACGGAAAGCGATGCATTGACTTCTGAGCTGTTCAATGGGACTCGACATTCAGCCTCAGCCTGCTGTGTGTGACCTGGTCTGGCCTGCCAACTGTGAAATTGCCATCACATCGCTTTTCTAATTGTGCGGTTCTCTCCACCGTATAAATTTTCCTACTTGGCATGTCACGCTTCATTGTTTACGGCAACAATATCAATCAATAAATTCTTTCAAAACAGAATCAGTCATCAGAGTGAGCGGTTTAAGCTTGATAAATTTATTGCATAAACGTGATCGGTCGATTGTGTCCATATATTGATCATAGTCCGTGATGGATTGTCACCGGTTCAAATTAATTACAAGTTTCGAGAAGGCCAACGTACTCGACAAAACATCACCACAAAAAAGTCGTTAGTCACGGTTGTTTAAAATACGTTACTTGAAATTATGTATTTTAGCCAATACAAATAGAATAATTATATCTGTATCCTTTATGAAAATAGTGTTCATTGTCAACAAATCCAAAAATAAAATTCACTTTAGAGACACATGTTATGTAGCTGCCTTTTTATTCTTCACAATTCTATAGATAACAACAATGCTTCCTACTTGTACAATGTAGGCTACGCGTCATGCGAATCGCCAGAGTCCCGTTTGGTTCCAAAACACGTGAAATGTAGGAAACTGTACGACAAGCGAATAAATCAGCATAGAGAACGTTTGTTAGTCGGCGTGCATTATGGACATGTGTCAAGGCAGAACAGTGTTTAGTGCGCAGTTTCCATTCGCATTTTCAATTTGGCCGATTGCCTTTTGGGACACGGAGAGGGACACAAAACAGCTTCGTAAGGAGACTTTTGCCGGACTAGCCGCTGCCGGAGCGAAACCATTGGGCGGAGGTCCCGCGGGAGTCGTCCCGAATCTGAACGCTTATTGTTGCCGCGTTCAGGGAAACGAATAACATTTTTCACTCCGCTGTTTGGATTAACTGATGTCCTTGCCCTTTCCAACCCACCCGATTACCCAACCACACCCCCCCCCCCCCCACTGTGGCCTCCTCACCTTCGACCTCTCCCACCAAAAACCTGACTAGTAGTACATTTTGCAGGTGCTTACTTACGATCTAAATTGGATACCAATGCAAATTTGCAGTTACCGTGAATTTTGTCATCACAAAACACATGTACTCGTATATGTGATAAATGAAAGCTTACATTTCAAAAAAGTTTATTGGTGCAGGAGAGTGTTTTTGGTAATAGTGTGATCATAATCCCAGAACGGATGTACCCATTTTTTCCTATTGGACCAAAATTTTTCACATTCACATAGATATTGTGAAAATTTATCATTTATAATATAGGCCTGGTTGATACGGATAAGTTCTCCATTATAGATTGCGATATCGATATTGGAAGTGTGTTCTAATTTTCTAATCACAATAATGACTGTGACTCATATGTGATGCTTTCTAAAATGTATGTAAAACCCACGGGAAGCAACAATTTGAAAGTGCACTCATTCTTGTCAGTTTTGTAGTTTGATTATGAATTTTTGGTAGTAATTATCACATATTAAATATTTTAAACTCTTTGAATACGATCAAGCCAATTCAATGTTATTGCTATTCTTACATTGATTTACTTATGAAATAAATAATTCACTACAAGTGTTCGACAACCAGAAATAGTTTTAATCAGATTTTCTTAATAATGGCTGAGTTTTAATGCTCTTCTATAATTTTGCCATGTCTAAACCCATCCACATTCATATCACCCTGATCATCTTCACCTTGTTATAAGATCGTATTCATCAAGTAATATCATCTCCAAGGAGACCTGAAGAAGGACCTGTGGAATGCAAATCCTTCAAAGCGTGGGAGTCAGAGTTCTATAGCCTGTATACTGATCCATTCCCAAGTTTACTTAGTTAATCCGCGGTATGGTCTGGTAAGGAAGACCTCAAGCACAGATGTAAAAGATAAGCATACCGAACGGATTAAGTGCAATGTTCAGGCAGCAGCTACTTGAATTGCTACAGAGGATGAAGAGGTTGAAGGAGAACAGGCAAGGGTAGATAGGATGAAGAAGGAAGAGGAAGAGATGGAGAAAGTGATTTGTGGCGAGCTGGGCAAGAATAATTAATTGAAACCCTCAATCCTTCACAGACAGCAAGAATGCTCGTTTCAACGTGGCGTCATGAATAGCGCTTACTGTATTTGCAGTTATATTAACAGCTCTTACATGGAATTAAGCTACCACTACACGAAGCTATAGCCTCGGACATCCATCTACAGAGCAGACACTCGTGTAGGGACCCAAGTCACGTCCGGCTGAAAAAGTGGAAAGCTCTCGGTGTATATTTCAGAGCGTCTGTTGCTCCCGGCGCGCCGCACCCTTAACGTGTTATCGCTCAGTTAATAATAAAATAATTCACCTGACCCATTTTTCAAGTGATTTACTGAGCAATAAACGAAAGCATGCCCTGATTTTGTTTTTTTCTGCTCTTTTTCAAACTTGTCTTACAATAATCAATTGTTCAATTTCCGTTTCCGCGCACAGTTTTCTCAAGGAATGCAGGAATTGCGTTAACAATTGACAGTCACTTATCTTTTCTGAAATTGTATTATATTCCAAATTAATCCCATTTCTACTTGCATTCATTATTTGTGAGAGAATAGTTTATGAAATACCTATTCATGTCTCAAGCTGGGTACACAGGTCCACAACCACCAAATTTCCTAGAACATGTCTTTTGAAAGTTGGGGCGAATATGGGCAAATTCTATTCCATTTGGAACGTGGGATTCGCTGGTGGTCTTTATGGACGCAACATTAAATAAGACATCATTGATTTTATCTGCCATGCTTTCCTCTGCCATTTATAATAATAGTAATATATTGTTCTTGTAACTTTCCAAGTGAATAAATGGGTAATCTATTATGCAAATTTCTATAAAATAGCCTATAATATTTATTTTAGTGAGTAACCCACAAGTTGCATGACAAAACAGTGCTCTCGATCAATTCCACAGTTTTGCATGAATCTCCCAACATCGATGATTTCGTTTAGTTCCGAAGTTATTGTAGGCTAACTATGTTGCCAGCCGCCCTCAACAGTTCACCAACAGTAGTTTTGTCTGAGTGCATTATGTCAAGAAGTTTGGTGGCCAAGTTGCTGCCGGTTGCACGGTAGGAGGGAGGTTGGTTGAGGGGCAATGGCGATGGGGTAGCGACTCGATTTGTGGCTGGCCGCAAGTGTGACTCCGGCAAAGCTTAATGCGGGCTCGGTTATCGTCAGTGGATTTTGTTTATGCCTTGGAATTTCCTTTTCCTGGGCATAACTTTGTTGCCGAAACGGCACCAGTCGAATCACTAGCAGCAGTTAGTGGTTTTGCCAAAAGAGAAGAACAGAGAGAGGCTGGGAGGAACAGAGAGAAGAAAAGAGGGGGATAGAATATAGATGACGAAGAAGAGAACAGCGAGTTAACGAAACCGGCAGAGATACTCACAATGGGAGGTGGGCTCTGCTCTTAGCCGAGAATAATTGCCTTCCAGCGGTAATTAAATCGCAGTTCCAACCACTATTAAGTTGATGTGTTGATTCGTCAATTGGTTTATTGATTCTTGTCGGAGTTCTTCCTGGGAAAACACACGTACTTGATCAACTTTTCTGATGTGTTTCTGGTTTTTGTAGTGGTAGCGATATTCTCAATCGAATACTGAAAAATTAAAGTAAATTTTAATTACTAATCGAATTTCGATAACGAATTCATACTCAATCAATTCCTGGCTGGGGAAAACAGATGTTATAAAAATTATAAGTGTTACGAACATCTTAGTTTTTTTAGATTACTAATTCCGTACGAGCTCTTTTAAAATGATTAGGGTACCAGTATTTTAGATTTTTCCGATTTCAAGCCCTACGTGTGAACGTTCTATGGAAACTATTATTGTGAGGGAAACAAACTGTTGAATATATACGCTCATCCCAGCATCCTTATAAATATTGGATGGTTATATCAGTTGATCAATCATCACATATGGATTGATAATAACATGTGTAATAAACAACTTTTGAATACTAAATAAATAACAAGTTAGCTTTAGTGCATTTCATTTGAAAAAATGCACTATTGGTCTTGACCGGATAATCGCAAATATAATATGATGCGATATATTTTTTACACGTTTCCGAGCCCCCAGAACACGAATCTGATGTCTGTTCAAATTCATATCTCTCTCTCTCTCTCTCTCTCTATATATATATATATATATATATATATATATATATATATATATATATATATATATATATATTCTTGTTAACACGATAACTCCCGAAGGGCTTGGCGGAGAGCGACCAAATTTCGCACAAAAATCATTAGTGTTAATATCTCGGTCAGGTTCGTTAACCAGCCAAATTGGTCCAAGGGTAGGGGGTGAAATTAGGGGATGAAAATTTTGAAAAATCACTACAAATCGACCCAATAACTTGATCGTTTTGAAAATTGGTGTGTATAATACCCTTATTATGCCCTACAATTTGAGCCATCAACGAAAAAAATCCAATCAAAAATGGCGGAGAAAATGGCGAATAATATGCCGAAAATTGTGTTTTTCATGGGTTTTTCGAAAACGGCACCTTTGAATTCATACCCTGAATAGCTCATTATAAGTCATATGATTTGAGCCATCATAGAATTGCATTTGAAATGCACTCTTTCCGACCGCCAGCTGCCGGAGCGAATTTCTTTAGAATAAACTCAATGTGAAAGGTTGAAATAAACACGAAGTTGTGACATAAAATGTTATGTTATTTATAGTGAGAAATAGAAATCTCCTATAATACGTATCTAGAAATAATTATCGTTTTCCCTTGAAAAAAAAAACCACTGCATCTAGAGAAGAAACGTGAATTGATTCACAAATGGGATATCACTATTTACTGATCTTCAAATAATAATAAAATAATAGTTCAAATCATATAAGGTTTCCAAAGAGCCTTTGAAGTTCAGACAAAGCTTTTTGAGAGCTTATCGATTTTGGATGATACATTGAAATAGATTCAAATCTTTCATGTTCATCTTAAAAAAGTTTATCCTGGTTCATCTGATAAATTTTCTTATTTAGCAATAAAAAGTCACACTGTTTCATCAACTCATGAAGGTGAGTTTATCTAGTGAGTATAAAATGAAACTTGATAGTCTCTCTTATCATCTTTTAGTATTTTATCATGAGAGGTGTTGGAAATTTTTCATATCTCTTCTTCTCTCCGTAGATAATGCAAATTTTTCTGTCACTTAAAAGATGATAGGGACGCCAGAAGCTCTATCTCTTCAAACTGGTAGAGAGGGGTGAGGGGTGATAAGGAGAGCCAACGTGCACTCAAAATGTCAGAAATTTAAAATTCAAAATGGCCGGCCTCTTGTACACGGTCTCTGCTGTCACTATAAACTGATAACGACGAAAGAAAAATGTCTTGAAGCTCTTCTGCCGCTCATGACTCCCGCTCACTGCTAATTAATCAAAGCCCATTCTCTGAGTGGTAGTTAGGTGAATTATTTTTTCAGAAGCTGCTCTATCTCTTGCGCTACATCAAACACGAGAGAGCGAATCATCAACCAAGTATGAATGCTTCAGTCATTATTTGCTAATTGATTCTAATTGTCTTTAAAGTTGGAAATGACTCACTCACTTGGGAATGTTATTGCAATCCATTAAAACCTCACTTTTGAATATTTTCTACCTCCCTAGACGCTTTGATTCTGAATATCCATGATTTCCATCTCCATGAAAATGGTTTTATTGATAGTTTTAAAGTAGTTATTTGAATCATTCCAGTGTCATAAATAAGAGTTTTACTAAAACGTTCAATTAATGAAAATCAAAGTACCCATTTAAAAATATTCTTATTTTGCATAACATGTCTCGACGTTCTTGAGCCATTTTCAAATGCAAGTAAATTAAAAATATTTTTAAAAGGGTACTTAGATTTTCATTAGTCAAACATTTCAATGAATACAGTACCCCTAAGAAAAAATAAGTATAAGAGTTTCACCTCTACCAAAAAAATATTCTTATTCTCGAAAATAAAAAGAATAATTTTAATAGTGGGCCTACATATTTGTATCTCCCGTTCTGGATTGATATTGTTGTTAGGTGTTTTCTTAACTATTTTTTGTAATATTACTGTTTTTTATAACATCGAGCATGATTAACTATTCATCACTGTATACCCAAATGCTTTGTGTGTGAAAGCTTATGAAGGAATTATTTTTCAACAAACACTTTTCTCCTCGTGATGAGCGTTCAAACTTTTTGGTACCGATCAGTTTACATTCTTAGAAGTTCCACTCGAATTGAGTGGATCTCACCTTTCGAATGCTCTTTTAATTGTTTAAGATTTATTTAATTAATATGATTCATGTTTACCAATAATAGAAAATTACATTTTACGTTCAACAGTGCAGAGTATACATTTTCCTCTCGCTCATCCAATCTTTTCCACATTAGCTTACCTTCGGAATGATATCCCACTGAATAATATTTCTTCTATTATCTGCGCCTCCAGGTAAACAAAGGATTTTTGCCATCACACAATGTGAGGAATATTACTGAATGAGAAATCCGAATTCATAAAGAGGAGCTGAATAATTTTTTGACTTCCGCTAAGACCTGCTAGTGATATTATTCCATTTTTCCTTTCCTTTTCGAGGAAAGAAAGTAGAGAGAACTTTAATCATGGTGGCTTTGGACCCCCCTCACCCCCCATTGGCGCTGGCACAGTAATGAGCGTGAACGCATCCCAGGGGACTTTTCTTCTCGTTGGAATCCCAGAATCCCTTTCCGATCTCCGGCATCAATTGCATCCCGGGCTCTTTTCCCCCCGAAACCCCCTCTCCTCTCACCCACCCGTCCCATCTGGTAATCTCCATTACCATATTAGATATGCTCGCGACCCTTTTCCATTCATCAGAAGCTATTACCATGAGATTATGCTCAATAAACATCCATTCAATTATTTCGCCAAGTTCTATCTGTTCCCAACATTTGAAAATCTTGAATATTAATAGAATCTAGGTAAGTTGGAAGTATGGGGATTGAAGAATCCTGCTTTCAATCAAGGGCAATATTTTCAAGGGTACTATTCGAAATCCACTGTGTGCTTTCTGATGATCGTAATAAACTCGAATTTAATTTTTTCTTTATATATTCGAATAATATATTCAAAGCTTCACACATTTCAGCTGGAATGTTGAAGCATAACATAAGCTGGCTGGTTGAACCATAACTCACTATCATTAGAATTATTATAGATGGTTGTGGTTGAAAAATATAACAGTGACACTTCCTCTAATGTCTCATTATTATATAGAAAATTGAAAAAAGTCAATGGCTAGTTCTTGTTCGAGAAATATATGAAATGTGTATAAAATATGTCTATTTAACGAGCTAAATTGGTTCAAAAAATGTATTTGAGTTCAATATGTTCACAGAAGTCAATGAAGTCTACATGTCTGCTTAATAATTTTTAAAATTTTCGTACTAAATAACAGCAGCATTAGCAATGTGAAATCATTCAGGGAACAGACCTGAACAAAGATGATTGTCAATGTACTTCCACAATCCAACCTTGAACAATACTTTTATTTAATTCAATAAATAACACTAATCCTAGATATCTTTCCCATTCCTATCCTATTTTTCAGCAACTGTCATTTCAATTTTTCCCGTCATTTTTCTCAAATATGATTTTTCTCGTGTGTCTATTATTCTTCGTATCCTGATTTATCAATAATAATTAAGAAGGATTTTAATAATCTCGACAGTTTTGCAGGGCTAGCAGTAATAATCAAGCTTCCTATATCAATAAGTCAAACTCTCTTGATTTTTTTTCAATTTCTTTCTTGAATGAGTGACTTATTCATTCCTTTCTTAAAGAATAGTTCATTATTAAATCCTTCCTCCAGCCCCATACTTCATTCTCTTTTGCAAAGATTTTTCAATTGAGAAATTCATTTCTCCAGTTGAAGCAATCTTGAAACCGACAACTTTAATAAATGTATTTCAACTTGATTAAAATTTCATTCAAGTACTGCAATACCGCCCACCCTACCTACGAAAATACTCTTGTTCATTCTCGAGTTTGGAATTGAAGATAGAACGTATATTAGTCAGAATGACTAATATGAGTTATACCGGAAAAATGAATAATAAAGAGTATTTCTAATATAATTCAAGGATAATAATGGGAAATAGGAAAACATGGAAAATATATAAGGAATGAGGTAGTATTTAATTTCTTATTACTTTATTATTGTAGGCTTGAAGAATGCTTAAGAATCATTACTTAAGGAATGAGGTATTATTTACTTTCAAAATAATAAGTGATAAATTGCAAATTAGGATAATGAGGATGTTTAGAAATCAATAAACCGTGTTGACTATTTTCTTGTGCGGAGAAGTTTCAGAAAAAGTGTACAGATATAGAGGATGTATTTCAAAATAAGATTGATTGGATTGAACATTGAATATAAAATGGAACTGATGAAATCTCTAAGGTGGGCTGTTTCTGAGGAAGAGCTGATCAAACAAAGTAACGTCGAACTAGAACTGATTCATGATTTTTCAACGACAATGTACATTTTAAGTGGAAAAATATAATCGGACTGTAGTAATACCTATAATATAATTATTATTATTGAGGATTGCATATGATAATGCTGATACTGCGGATGAAAAATACACAGAGAAGAGAATTGATTGTGAACTTTGGGAGCAGAATACATTAAGTATTCTCGTTGAATATTCCATGCATCAATGTGAAGATGTGAGCGTGACGTCACTTACACGCTTGAAAGTCGTTGGTCAATTTTTGAAAGACGACGCAGTCGGTTAGGGATTGCTGGCGATAAGGTTTGCAGCAGCAGTCGAGCGTGGAAACTAAGTAAGCGAGTCGGAAAATGAATGGTTGTGTGGTGCGGCAAGGTAAGTAGTGTAGCCAGAGCCCGAAAAAAGATGCATGGCTGATGGTGAATAGGAAGGCACACGACGACCAAGATTTCCAGCGGTTTGGATTTCCTTTGGAGCGATTTCTCTGTCAGCCGATAAAGGGAATAGGGAGCAAAGCAAAGTGGAACGACTTAAAAAAGAAGACCGCCCAACTTTGGCTGTCGGCACCATAAATCATGAAATTCGTGCTCTCGCTCCCTCATACACCTTCATCCAACCGCAACTATCGCCCTCTCTAGTTTGTTTACCTCCTCTCAGCGAGCTCTACAGAGCTTGAAATCATTTCAACGAGTCGAGTCAGCAGCGTTCCGACTTTCATCTACAGGACGCGATTGCACAAAAGTTGTAGCGGGAAATGTATGAATGTCAAAATTGAATAATTCAACACGTCGACGACGAAAGTCTACTTTGTGAATCTGTCACACGTTTTAAGAGCACGCTTGCGTGGATATTTTTCGCACTTATGAGAATTCGCATGTGAGGTAATATGATGAGGTACAGAATTTTGCTCCGCCATTCCAGTCCAACACGTGCGCCGTGAAATTGGAATAACGTTCAGTTTGTTCAATGTATATATTTTTGATAAAATTAGGTTTGGATCACAGTGATCCAACACTATCAAATTCAGCTTATTTTATTCCACTCTATAGTTTTCTTCATATACAAAAATTAATATTTTCCAATAAATATAATAATTATTTGAATGTCTGTCCATTTGCTATGCCGAACTCAAATTGCGCGGTGATTAATACACTTGAATTGCTAGAGTGTTCCAAATTACAATTTGAAAGCCTATTTTCTTAGGAGTTCAGTACCTATCAACAATTGATTCACTCTTCAGAATGTCTTAATCAAAACCTGATGAACTTGTTGATTGTTTAACCAGTTTATAATTTGTTTATTTCTGAATTCGCTTCATCCAACATTCCGTTTTTCTGTTGAATGTTATCTGGATCATTGAAAATGGAAAGAAGCTATCAAACTCTGAACCCTATCGTCCATCGGAGATAGTGTGATCCGAAATATTGGAAATGTGTTTAGAACATCAACATTTCATTTGCGCGTGAATTGGAGAGCGTCTATTTGATTATACATTACAACAGAAGTCTTCTCATATGATGAGACTGATGTTCTGTACGTTTTGGTACAAGAAATTGGTGTCGGCGATCATTCCCATATAATTCTGATGAGATATCTGATAAATACTATTCCAGTGGAGGGCCAACATCTTATTTCCTGGATCATGTGGTGATACTTATCTCATTGAACTTTGAATAACTCGAAGAGAAAATAATTACACACTCAATATTCAACATGTCTAATGCAACCATGCAACCCTCAATCTACTTCAATATTTTTGTGGAAAAGTAGCAGATCAAACTAAGAATAAATTAATCCAGGGTTGAATCAAGATATGGTCGCATTTATTACAATCTGTTTTATTCGAGATAGCTTACGATTTAAATTGGAATGTTTGTTATACAATTATTGGTTATACGGGCCTGAAAGTGTAGTCTTTCAGGATTCTACTGGTAGACTACTTATAATTATTTCTTCTTCTCTACCTCCTCCTGCTTAGTCTATTGTCAAATTCAATAACAGATGGAATTTGTTCTCATATCGATCTCATAATAAAATTCACAGCAAATATCTCCATTAAAATTTCCATTATTATTAAATTCTCCAACATAACTTGGTTTAGCTTATCATAGACTCCACCTCTGCTAATACTGTTGTGCGAATCATATTATAATATTGAGCTGAACTGTACTACATTCAAAGTTATATTGGGATTTCTGATTCAATTTGTATGCTACTGCTGGATAAGTCGATATTGAATTATAAACATTCAATCATATAGAGTTGAATCAAGTGGCTGATATCTCATGAAGCTCATTTTATTTGCTGTTCTGATTCATGCTGGTTTGTGATGGGAGCGGCAAATAGACTCCTCATTAATGTGTGAGCCTGAAAATATGTTCAGCTGCAGCAGCATATCAAGTGTAGTGAAGCAGCATTTATTCTGATGTGACCTAAATTTCCACGTCACAGAAGCGACCACGCCTTTCAATAGGCTAAGCAGCGGAAGGCAGCTACTTCAAAATGAAATTCAGAATGATAACGGACATCAACAAATTACGCAGAACATGTCGCAAATTACATTCATCCTTTCCAGCTCGTCAAATTACAATTTGCAAGAGAAGCTTTCAAGGAATAAACTAATTGAGAATACGCAGATAATACCCAGTCAAAAATGATGAAATATGAATGTGACTGCATGGCTTTTCCAGTAATTACCCTCTAAATTTCCTGTTTTTCAAGCACTCACAATGAACTACCCGTGTAAAAACCGTAACTAGGTTCTGTTTGATGTCAACAATGCTCTCACCCACTAAATCCTACAACTCTTTATATTTGCAATTAAATTAGTTTGATATAAGAAAGATATAAGTACTGTCAATACATTTGTAAGTACCATATACGGTACGAAACAAATACGAGATATAATACTGTACGAGATACAATATGATGCAAGTTAACTTGTTCATTGATTGAACTGTTTCCTAAGTTTAAATCTGATTTTTTAAGTAAAGCTGACTAGTCTACATTAGTTGGTTGTTGGTATTCAATAATAATAGAACAAGAGTGACCCACACAAATACCTCACTAACCATATAAAACTATTTTTTTAAAAGATTTATTATTGGATCTATCTCTACCACTAGTAACTAGATTTAAGCGCCGAATAACCTGATTACTCTCTAAAATATTACTCTCTTTTTGCTATACTCTCTAAATTTCAATAATTTCAGAAAAGGAAGAACCTCGCTATATCATGAGAGTGATTAACAGTCAAAGTTCAGTTAGAAGTTGAAGTGTTTAGAGTATCATCAAAGATAAACACAACCAAGAAGAGGAAGGGAATGGACTCGAAGTATCAAGTGAAACTCAATAGAATAATAGCATTAAACTTCCAGTAAACGATATTCATTCGCCACGTTTGTGAGCTTGAACAAACTTTGAACTTGGTAGCCTGTAGCCTCTCCTTTCTCGATTTCTATCTGATTCACTTAGTTATCCAAGTAACAACTTCACGTAATCAAGTTGAACAGAAATACTTGGGTCGGTTGATTCAACTACAGATTGATGAAATCCTTCATTAAGAAATGTTTACTCAAGGGATGCTTTCGCCAAATTATGTCGGAACTTGGAACGTTCACAACATAGTCAGAACATTTTTCTTGGAAAATATCGACAAATCTTTGGAAGTTTCACCTCAAGTACTTTTAATATCACATTCTTGTTACTTTCCTCGTTAGTTATGTAATTCAAGTGAATTTTCGGAGACTTTCTCAAATTCCTTCCTCACAATTTATATTGTATCTCATGTACGATGAAATAGTGAGAATGAGCATTGGGCTAGTGCAATGAAATATTGGAATATTTATGAGCTATTTCTATAAAATTCACATAAGTTCATTTTACAGATCTAATCCAACCTTTCTGATCTGAGTTGATCAATCGCATCAATTTTCATTTACAGCTTTTTAGTTTAATGCTCGATAGGAATTTCCCAGACTTCCGAAACTTCCGAGACATGAAAGTAAATAGTAATACACTTAATTATGTTTATCCAAGCTTCTCTGAAAAATCTAATTAAATATTTTTGGACGATAGAAATATTATGGCATATCTCTTATGATATTGTTTGTTTTATTAAATGTAATATTCGATATCTTGAATATATCCTTTAAATAGCTCTCAGCTAGACGAATACTATAGCACTTTTGTAAGCAAATAAATAAACGAGTAAATAAATACCTAGGCGATCTTAGACTCTTCATAGCGGTATTCCTACTGATCATGACTTTTCTGTTATCACATTCCAATAATTCAACAAAAAATCACTTTAACATGTATTACTCCAACACTTCAATACCACTCCACGATCACAATACCAATTTCATTAAAAGCAGAATCAGAATTCCTGTTTTCAATCGATATACTCCTCCTATTCTACCAGGTTATTGAATAAAGAAGTCCAGTTATTCTATTTATTCAGGAAAGAAACGTTTACCATATTTCGCATGCATGCTCTACTATTATTTATAGTTTTGTGATCCGTTTTCTCTGGATAACCTATCCATTTTGGGCTGAGATTAATGGTATGGAACTACACATAGAATTTGTGAATTTTTACATAACTAGGTTACTTTATCACGCAACCTATACATTATACATTTCACTCAACAAATTAAGAGCTTATATACGGCTTTTATTCATATCCATGATTACGTGAGCACTGTGGAAATAAGAATGCAGCTCATTCTGTTTCACTTCATTGTGCTTACTTATGAAATCCATCATGCTCCCATTAGGACTGATAGTAGAAAGAAAGAGCTACTTATAACAATATGTTGCAAGTAGCCTATCTCTTAAGTGAGCTCTCTCAAATCTAATTAATTTTTATTTTATTTTCAAATTTTGGTGCTGCAATTTGATAGAACTTGAAATCCTCCTATATTTATTACATTAATATTTATAATCCATCAAATATTTTCACATGAATAATTAAAATACTGTAGGCCTACAATCATTTCATCCATTCATTTTGGCTTGAATGATATCTTGTGAAAAAATATCTAAAGTAATATTATAACCAAAGATCGTAGTAAAATTATTCTTGAAATATGAAAACTAAATAGAATATTTTTACAGGTTCCACCTAATCTGGATTTGATAAATGTCATTTTTAAGCTCCGTCATTCCCAATCTTATTGGGAATCTTATTCAAGCTATTCCTTGTATAGTGAATACAAAAATCTAGTTTTTACCGTACTCGGTTATTAACTAGAAAGTTTATTATTGATTATTTTGATAGAGCGCACTTAGCAGCGTGGACAAAATTGAGACAAGTGGTAGTCTAAACTATAAGTGAGTAAAGCGCCGGTTGCACGGATGCAGTTATTGATGAACTCGACAGCAATTAGTCGGCAAACGATCGAAATTGTTTCTACGACCAATTAAACTTTTATTGTGCTCTCATTTGGTGCGCCTGCCGATCTAAGTTTAATTTACAATTCATTCGCGACCACTCGTTTGCCAGTTGAGTTGAAAGAGGAAATAACTTCTCTTCTCCACTCCAGTACATGCGAGCGAGTGAGAGCGTCGCCCACTGCACGGCGGTTAATGGGCTGTGATTGGCTCAGCTGAGCTCCAACCTCGTTGCAAAACTGTAAACTGGCCATGTGGAACATGATTGGCCTGAATAGAACAAATGAGCTGTAAATATTGAAACGATCACTTCAAGAGTCCGACAACTTTTCCTTAGACCTCATGCTCAATTCAACCTGCAGCAGGGTTACTTTAGTTACTGGGTAGCTTTTAAACTGTGGATAGCTATAACCGTTAATATTATTAGGCTATTGCTCCACAGTAGATTACTGTTATCTATGACGGGTTTCCATCACATCTAACCACGAAAGTTTTTCTGAGGTGCTATTTTTGTTAATAATAATTTTACTCAATTTTTAGTGGAATCCCAACAGATTAAAATTTTCATCAATTCCTGCAGAATAATAATTCTGTTTATATCTGAAATGAACTTGTATACATTATAATCATAACAATTCATTCACTTAAATCTCGGACTCATGCAGGCTTTTATCAAATACAAGTCCGTCGCAAAAAGACTCCAACAATAATAAATTGGATTTATTACACACTCAACTGGCCTCATGACTTCTTAACAAGCATATTATACTGGAAGAGATCGATGATAGCCTACAAGAAATATAATGCAATCTCATCAAGACCCCATGCCTGATGCCACGATAAAACGTCGTAACGAGGGAAATTCAACTCGTTTCTCGACCTCTCTCGTCTTTCAACTCGGAAAGATTGAATGGGTATATTTGATATCCATATCATTATGTCGTATACTTCAGCATCTCCGCAGACTCAAGCATCTTCTCGGTCATTCATTTTTCTCATATGAATACAATGATGATGACCACTAATAACGCTCAAACAGCAGTCTCTGATGAAATATTATTTGTGATTATCAGATCTTCATAAGGTTAACGATGACGAGCACAATGGAAGTATGCCATCTAAGTTAATTGGTCCCAGCAGTTTGAACTACCTAGGCTGGTATTGAGGTTGCATACTTTGCATTGTTACATTGGGGAGTTCGAAGTCCATGAAAAAGTCGCCAGTACTTTGCAAAAAACGAAAACATTTCTAAAGATTAGGAATAAGGATTGGGAGGGAGTCTGTAGTAGGGCAACGGCATAAGAACAACAGATTGGTCAGATGCTTTCAGTACAGGAAGTTGAACTTAATTTCGATCTCGACTTTGTTAGTCGACTTGAACTTGCCCGTAGGAGCAGCAAAGTTTGAGCGTCTCCTGCTTCCCTCATCTATTCTTGAGCAAGTTCAGCGCTGTAATCGCTTGTAGACACAATCTGAGCGTGCACCAGTGAGTGAATTCAACCGGAGGAATATCAGGCCCTGATTACTTGATGAAATTTTGAGAAAATGAAGAATGCCGAAACAGCCAAAGAAAAATCAAACAGAGTTATAAGTTTTCCAATTACTCGTGCTCGTGTCTACTTCCTAACATGAACACCCAAGAAAACATCAATTACCAATTAGAGAGGGTATTGGACGCACACAGCATATTTCGTGAGTTAGTTCATTTCATAATTCAGGAGCAACCCCTATTCTGTTTGGAATATTTAAACCATAAATTATTTATTATCCAAGGATAAAATGACTTACTTACAATTTATCATGATTAGAATCTTCTATTTTATCATATAGTCTTCTATTGATTACAAGCGCTACTCTAGCAGAAAATTCAATTTAAAATAATCATTTTACACGTGAAGCATTATACTGTACATAATCATGATGGAAAAATCTTCATATCGATAAGTGGAAAACAAAAGATTTTTATATCACCTCAAGTCCTCGATGAAGGAGATGCTGAAAAATTACTCAATTACTGTAGACCAGAGAAAATATTACTCAATGTTTTTAAATGGAAACAAATTCAAATCAATTTCATCATTCTACTTCAAAGTTTCTATTGGAAAACCTCTCGGGTAAGTTTGAATTGCATGCATGGTGGCCAACATCCGAAACGGATATAGGAACTATAATAATAGCTAATTCATCCGTATAGGCCTATGTGTTATATTCGTTACCGGTTTGATGAGCAAGGTTCCACTTCAGCTAATTATAATGACATAGTTGTGTTCTTTCCATTTAATAGCAGGTAAACAAAACAAGTATTTGACACTGAAAGCCCGCTGTATTACTGGAGTAATTGAGTTTGCTAATTAATGAGTATTCTGTTCAAGTACAAAGTATACCTGAATAATTGGTACGAATAAAGTAATTGTGTTTGAAAACTTTAATTTCTAACATTATTTGAGAAAGTTACAGGAGTTGGAATCGATATAGCTGTAGTGAGTGAAGAAAAGTTATAATAATTATAGCAAGGAGCTTGGATGTGATAGATTATTATTGAACTGTTGAACTAACTAATAGCAACGAGTAAAGTAGGTAGTGTTTTTTCATTTTGGCTCAAAATTTTCAAGTTTATTTGATATTTTATGAGAAATTGGTGAATTGAATCATTTAATAATCAATTGCTCAAAATTTAAAATTTTAATAATTCGTTATTTTCACTGGACTATAAATTCTTAATTGGAGTGCTACGAAAATATATAACCTAGTTTCGAACTCTATTATTCATCAAAATTTGGTGTAAAGGCGTTTTGGACATTAGTTAGCGTTTTTAACCAATAAGTTTAATAGTTTCTTTAAAATGGATAAATAAATAAGTAATAAAAAATTAATAAATAAATAATTCCACAACTTAGTAGTAAGTACGGCGATGGAAGTACGATTTGAGAACATAGTCATAGTCGGACTTAAAAAGATTATCTCAAAATCTTTTGAAGATCAATCACTGAATTGTCAGAAATGGAGTAAGAGTTGTATTTTCTTCAAATTTATATCCTGATGATAGCTGGAGGAATGATGGTAGATGGTGTGTGATGAGGGAGCCAGCACCCAATTAATGAAGTGCTCGAAAATGTGTGGCGCACCTCATTGCAGTGAAGAAGCAATTTGGAACGGAACGTTTTCACGACATTACATGCCGGAGCACACAGTCACCATTAATCTTCCAAGTCTGCCTCGCGTGAGAAAAAAGGAATTTCTTTTTCCGCATGCCGAATTTCAATCTTGTTCTCTCTAGCTGGAATGTAGGGGAGAGACCGAGATTATAAGATGCTTAAATAATTTACATTCTTGTTGAAGAGATAATTTTGGGCCACCGAGGACAAAGTTGTTTTGCGTGAAAAATGGCGCAGAGCGGTAAGGCGGCTTTAAGCTGCTTAGCAGTTCCCTGGATGGATGCTTGGAATGCCTCTGCCACTATTTTACAACCTGCTTTACAACCAGACTGCATCATCCTTTTACACCTTCCACAGCTGCACTACGGCTGACAAGCTGTAGCTCAATGAGAATCTAAATACCTCACCAGTATCCAGTTACTGATATTTCATTTATACCAGCGAGTTCTCATCAGATTCAGGTTCGGCTTATTGCTTATTGATATGACCCAGCCCAGGACTGAACACAGTTGATTAACGTTGAGCAAACAGTTTGCAATTATTCACACATCTCCTGCCTAAGTCAACATTGTTTTGTACTTTATTGCAACTGCAATGCGGTCAAGCTAGAAAGCTAGAGAATTTCGCTCTCAATTCCAAACTTATTCTCTCAAAATTACAATCTTCTGAGTAATATTAAAACTGAGGAACTGTCTTCAGCTTTTCATAGTAGGCTATTTGAAATACTTATTGTGAAACTCCAGTGTTAATGGTGTTCACGCTCTTAATCTCAGGGTTCCTTTTTTGAATAATTTAACAGCAGATGTACATGCTCTATCCAGTGTAGCTTCCATAAGTATAAGCTCTGAAATCGGAATTCCAAAGAGATTTTGGAGATTAACTCCTCCTATTCTTGTCACATCATAAATATTGTAATAATTTATCCAGAGAATAATAGGATTTTTAAATAATAAGATTGTAACCCAATTTAGGCCAACAAGAAACATATATTTTTGGAATTTCAATATAACACATTAATAGAAATATATCACATAATAATTCATCAATTTTAATTTCAAGGCTTGTACATAGCTGACAAATAAAATGTTCCATGCGGTTCGGCTATTAGTCTAGGCAATTTGAGACATGTATTCCTATACTAAATTTCTCAATTGAAGTACTTGCAAGATTTTTTTATTAAATTGGTGTACACCTATTCTTTGAATAAATTCCTCCACTTTCAGCCTATTAGCTGCACTATTTGATTTTTAACCAGAGCTCTGGGATATACGCGCACTTGAGATCTCATTTAATTTGAATTGAACGACTCACGGTATACCGGCGAATGTGGCGTGGACCCTCAGGTAGAAAATTTGGTCATCGTCTGGACTCGTTCATCAATTTCGCTGCTGGGCTTTCATCTCCAATAAATGGTACAACGGTTGGCTCATCAGCTTGGGAAATTTAACACCAGTTTAAATAGTTCAAAAATTTCACATTTACATGACTTGCATTCAAAATGCTTCAAGCAAGAGGGTTACAGGAAGAAGAAGTTGATCTTCTTCAATTTTTGAAAATCAGTCTTTTAGCTATGACGTAAATCGTCCATCTGGTTTGTGATTGGTTAACAGAGTCTGTAGTAGTAGCGGGTTTCAAATTTGAATTCTATTTATCACTAATGACCAGTCCACAAATCTTTAAAGAATTATAAATTGAGTGATCAAAAACTTAAATCCAAGGAATTTAATAACAAATAATATCATACATGAACCAATAGGCCTAGTTTGGTTGATTTTTAACATATAATTATTATTAAATTGCATTAAATAGATTCATGCATAAAGATCCTGACGTCACATCTGAGTCAGGTGAACCATGCTTGCAATTATGAATAAATATTTCTAATAATAAATCAATGAATATACATTAATAATACCGAAAATATGCCAATATAACATTTAGGATGAGATAACATGAAATATTATACAAATATATTATATTCAAGGCAATCGATAGGCTTACTATATTGACTAGATATGAATCAGCAAAACTCTTAATTAATAATTAATATTCATTTAATTTGTATAAAAGGTGATAAAAATTGAATTTCTATAAAATATAGGCTAGTGTTAACATTTTTTTATTTATTTATTTGATTATAGAGACATGGGTAGGATGTTACAACAAGTACGTTCAAGTGGATGAACAATCAGCTGATTTTTAACAATTTAAGCCGGCAGGCAGTTTCATTATTCCAGAGGTTAGAAAACACTCCGAATAAATAATATTGTTGATGTAGGATCCCTTATTATTCTATCAAATAATTAATAAAATTATTTATGATCTAGCTATAATGATTCTTATCACTCAGGATAACGGCATTTTATTGATAAGCGGCTGTAGTTTGTCAAGTGAGTACTAGAGCCTTCACTTTCAATGATATTAAATTATGGACTAGGTGATTGTTTGATTTGTTGTGTCACATTATTTGCTACCCTGACACAGTTCAAATGTTATGAGCCTTATTATGTCCTTGAACATAATACTTATCAAATTTTCATCGAAGTTTAATATCTTCCTTATGGGCGAATTAATTGATTGTTGAATAAATTCTAAGCTGTAGATTAGCACACATTTTGCAAATAGGAAGTCTATGATCTTTATATTGAACAGTGAACTTTTATCAAAATTGTTATAGTGAAAGGTTTTTCAAAGTGAAAATTGTTATGTAAACTTTCATTATTATTTACTCACGCATCATCACCTCCACTTAAAATACTTACCGTCAAGTCGCAATCGTAACAATAAATAATTAGGATCATAGAATATTGATCAATCAGAAATATCGATTACTAAACAGGAAATCGGTTGACTTCTTCAACATTCATGCATTCAAAACATTAATTATTGTATCAACATCAAAATAATTACAATATGTTTTCAAACTGCATTCAATGAACCATTCCACTGATCAAATCAATTGTATAATCTCTTTCCATGGTATTGTGAAACAAAGGGAGTCTAGAGGAAAAGTCGTTCAAGTGTGAACATGAATTCACATGTCTCGATGATTTCTAATGAATGAGAAACGGAAGGAAGAAATCAAGTGTAAACATCTTCGCAGCCAACTCATTCACTACAACTCAGTGCTTTATTTGGGGAAGTGAACAGCTCTGTAGTAATTCAACCGCCCTTAACAATGCGTAATGCCTGCATTCATAGCGACAAGTGGAGTTGTGCACGAGGGAAATTGAGAGAAAGTCAAAGCAGAATGAATTCCACCTCATGGTTCGGCCAAAGTTCAAGTGAAGCGTGGTTAGCCGCTCGAAGTTAGCGAGCTACGTCTTCCTAAATGAGATTAACTTAAATAGTGTTTGCCCAAATCTTTGTTGTTCGGTTTTGTTGTGGAGTTTGATGGGATTTCGGATGGCTCCCAACGCCACCAACTAAATGGGTTATTCACTCTAGATTATTATAGCGCTGTTGCTGTCTCTCATTTCCTTGCCGATTATTTATCACACTATTTCAGTATTACTAGAATTATAGCATACTTGTTCTATCACACCAAGCGATATATCACAACAAATATTGTATTTTGTAAACTTTGCTAAACTCTCCAATTTAAACACAATACATTTCTGTATCGATTTCAAAGTTGAATCAGTTTTGTGACTTTAGAGTACTAAGTACTTCTATAGTCACTGTAGTTTTATCACTTGGTTTGGGTTGCAGTAATATCAATATAGTGTTGGAAAATTCATATTGTTTGGTTTCGGATGTTTTAAGCTCGACTACTTTATTATAATATACTCATCTATTATAGTTGCTTAAGCGAGTAACAATACGCATTCTGTGTCAATGATCGTTCTAGATTCTCTAAAAATATTACTATATCTATCGTTCTAAACCTATCGTATTTCAAAACTGTGTAATTTTCAAGAAAAACTTATATGACTATGATCATTCTTAACCTGTTCACATTGATATTAGAAGGAAATGTAGATTCCATAAAATCAGTTTTGTATTTATTTTCATCTAGTGGGGGATAAAGTATGAAGATCGAATATTTATTCTTCAGAAAAGTAATTCATGAAGTAATTGAGTTCAAACATAAGTCATACAGCTCTTATTGTCAAATTGGAACATTCAAAATGTTTGTCATTTTTACATTTATGCTGTGCAGTATCAATAAATCTAGCATCCACATCACGATATAACTAATTAATCTTTGTAAATTACATTATTTTGATATTTCAAGAAAGATAACGCGTTGAATGCGTTGAGATCGTGTTTTCCCTTTTTCCCCCTAAAATAATAATAATAATAATAATAATAATAATAATATTCGTGTAACCTGGCTGGCTCAGATCTGGTGTCAGAGTTTTTAGGTCGCTCCTGATCAATTTCAGGGCCTCTGACATGACTTAACGGCTGTTTTTAGGCAGCCGGGACCGACGGCTTAACGTGTCCATCCGAAACACGGGGAAGTGGCTTGAGAAAAATTCCTGGTCTGACCTGGGTTTGAACCCGGGACCTTTGGGTTGCGACGCCAGCACTCAACCAACACCTACTAATACATCAGGCCCCACAACTGATTTAATGACGTCATAACAAGTAGATGGATTTTCTCTAGGATGACAGTGAAGTTTCCTATCATATCTCTGTAAACTCTTCAACTTTCCTTGCTGCATTGATACTTTAATGACTGACATTCATTCTTATTTCTCAATAAAAGACTTGTCTTTCATTTAGTAGTATTAAATTAGAATTGAAGCACTTTATTCCACGAATGCAATAATTTATTCATGACTTAGCTTGCTGGATATGTTAGATCCAATAACAGAGATATCAGCCTAATGAATTAAATTTATTTCAACTGAAATCCTATAGGATATAACAATATCATATACAAAATGGAAAGCTGGATTAATATAATCAATTATTTTCATTATCATCCTTGATGAATGGTACCTATAATTTGCAGTAACTCCAAAAATCTAGGATATGTTTTCTATAATCTAGGTTTGTGAAATAAAATAATTAATGTGTAATTATAAGTATTAAGTAATACTGTGATCGGTGGTTGTGAGTGATAAGCCTCTGAAGGAATATCAACCCCACCACCAAATCAGGGGTAACACTTTTATAGGGAAGAGGCTTTTAAGGACTTGATTCACAAATAAATCTGTGGTAGAAGAACAGAGAAACCCATCAAACGGATAAATTTGCATCCAAATCAGTAAAAGCATTCCACTTTATTGATATTATATAGACAGTTGACATTGATATGCATATTGCCTCAAATCAACACTTCAAATTTCGCTCAGATTCTCACTGCATTGCTTGTCAGAAACTATTTTATAGTCACTTTTATGTGTTCTTTGGCCCGTTTTTAAAAATTTAAACAACTTTAGCTTTTTCATGAACTTTGCCAGTAGGCCTATTCAATTAATAGTTGACACTCGATTTTTCTTAATTCACTTTTCCAATTTTGAAAATGTTTGTTCTTCATCCTTACGTTCTTGAGCATTATGCTTATCTGGTTTGTATCATTTATCACAAATTCTTTGTTAGGTATTAAAAATCAATTATTGTCATCATTCACTACAGGAGAACCACACTATTATTTTCAAAAAGAGCTCTTTCCTTTTCATTGTGAGCTTTTACTACTTCAATGATATCCTTCCCATCAAAATTCTTTTCATATACCTGAAACAAGAATTTATAAGCATTATGAAAAAAATCAATTCTTATTGGTACTTTTCTTTGAATTGAAAATTCATATTCATAAATTTATATTAATTTTATAGTTTTAATACAAAATTACCTGCTGTGTACTTTTTTTAATACAGACAATAGAGCTAGATATAGTTCTCTACTTGAGCTACAAAACATCAAATTTTTGAAAATGAGTCATTTACTTCATTACCTACTTTTCATGCTAGGCCTACTTTTCGTGATGAAGAAAAAAAATTCTTATGAGTGAAAGAGAGAACTATTCCTTATGATTTTTGTATCACCTATCAGAATCTACCTTCAGATTTGTAAACAGAATAACTTGTTGCAAGATTAGTACCGTAGCTGAAGCTACTAGCTTCAGCACAATACTATTCTATTCTGTAGCCTATTTTATATTTAAACTTGTATTGAAAGATTTTTCGAACAATATCTTTGTTTTTAAGCATTTTTAGGGTTATTAAGAGCAATATTTAGAATGGAAATAATGAAAAAACACCTCAAAAATTTCTGTATAATTGAAATGTGTTCTTCAGATTCATTTTCGTTTTAGGCTATTTTTTGTAAAAGAAAAAAAAACATTTCAGCTACAATAATGACATGGCAGTAAAGTTTCATGTTTCAAAATGTCAAATCCACCATCAACTCACACACTTCATTAAAAAAAATTAAGAAAATTATGAATAAACTCTATTCAATGCAATAAATGTGAAAGATTGCAATAATGAAATTTGTATTTTGTTGGTTATCACATGGAATGGGATTGAATAAAAATGTAAAAAAACATTAGCACTCTTATTTTGTCTATCTACCATCCTTCTACTTATGATGATGTCATAGTCTGTGAGAGCTTCAGTTGTGGGGCCTGGGCCCTGGCTTATAAACATTTTACAATCCACATTACTCATAATTCGTTGATTTTATGGGCGTTTCTGTCTCATAAACGTTTCCAATAAAATGTAAATTCTACAGTTTCAGCTGATTAAAAAAATGACATGAAACGAATTTACCTCAAGTGATTAGAATATCAGAATAGTCCAATGCTATTCCTTTAAAACCAAAACTTTGCTCCTAATTTAATGATTTTGATATAGAAATTGATTTATTATTATGAATATATTCAATAATAAATATCAATCATTATTTTTATAGTGAGATTTGAACAGGAATCATTATTGTTGCTAAAATGTTATCATAACCTACAAAGAAAATCGTAAATAAACCAAGTCAGAAGACCCTAGCCTTGTAATCTAAAATGGCCGCGATGATTTAAGTTTGAACAGCAATATCGTGAATTTTTCGTCTGAACCAATTTACATAGACATATAACCTACATCTTAAACCTTCATTATTCATCATCACTCATTCATCCTTTGCTTAAAATACTTGGAAACCAAGTCGCAATTGTAAAGAAAGAATAAAGAATACATGGTATTTCCTATTTCACTCGAACCATCGCGGCCATTTTGGATTCGAATGTTAGGGTCTTCTAGTGAGTTTTGGCTGATAGTTGATTCAACAGCTGATCCTTTCCAAAAATTGGAACATTGTAATTCGAGAGTTTTATTGGTGAATCTACAATCCCAATCGCTTGTTTTTCATCAGAAAAACAAGCTGTAATTTATAAGCCAGGTGGCTTATAAACATTTTACAATCCACATTACTCATAATTCGTTGATTTTATGGGCGTTTCTGTCTCATAAACGTTTCCAATAAAATGTAAATTCTACAGTTTCAGCTGATTAAAAAAATGACATGAAACGAATTTACCTCAAGTGATTAGAATATCGGAATAGTCCAATGCTATTCCTTTAAAACCAAAACTTTGCTCCTAATTTAATGATTTTGATATAGAAATTGATTTATTATTATGAATATATTCAATAATAAATATCAATCATTATTTTTATAGTGAGATTTGAACAGGAATCATTATTGTTGCTAAAATGTTATCATAACCTACAAAGAAAATCGTAAATAAACCAAGTCAGAAGACCCTAGCCTTGTAATCTAAAATGGCCGCAATGATTTGAGTTTGAACAGCGATATTGTGAATTTTTTGTCTGAACCAATTTACATAGACATATAACCTACATCTTAAACCTTCATCATTCATCATCACTCATTCATACTTTGCTTAAAATACTTGGAAACCAAGTCGCAATTGTAAAGAAAGAATAAAGAATACATGGTATTTCCTATTTCACTCGAACCATAGCGGCCATTTTGGATTCGAATGGTAGGGTCTTCTAGTGAGTTTTGGGTGATCGTTGATTCAACAGCTGATCCTTTCCAAAAATTGGAACATTGTAATTCGAGAGTTTTATTGGTGAATCTACAATCCAATCGCTTGTTTTTCATCAGAAAAACAAGCTGTAGATCTTTATAAGAGGGCCCTGATGTATTAGTAGGTGTTGACTCAACCCACTCAGCTACGCCACCCCCCTTTTTCCCCTTTTTGAGTAGTTGTGAAGATGATATTGTGGTAGTTATCCATGAAAAGACAAGATGTCTTCAAATCACAGATTTATAAAAAATTCCGATTTCGGTTATTACACTGTAATAAATGTAGATACAATTTAGGTTAAGTTTATTAAGTTTATAATATATTAGATTAAGTGTAAAGTTAGTTTATTACCAATATATTCGGCACATTAGACTATAACCATTTTTTGTGCCTTTGTTATATTTTGGTATTAACAAATGTGCCAAATATGGTACTACTGGCTAATCCATTTGATATACTGCCTGAGTCAATTATTACGCAATCAGAAACAATTAACAGTTCAATACAATTTTGGCGTGATAGCTGAGCAAGCAGTATTGCGCAACTCAACCTGATTTTGACTGTGGCTGTTCTCTGCCATGAATAAGAGTTAATAGCAGGCTATTTAATCATATTATTGGAATAAGTCATAGTTATGACAATGATCTGCTTAGCCAGCAGACCTTAATTACGTACCTCTTGCGCAATCCTATGACCATTCCTATGGTCACTGACTCTTAACCTGGAAATTTCCAAAATCGTGTGTCATTGTACAATATTGGAAATATATGATGGGTGGGGGTTGGCTGGTGATGGCGATACAACCGAGACTTCTTGGTTGGTTCGACATCCCCAGCTAGTCATTCTAATCCAGACCGCCACCCAAGACCAGGAAGAGGAGTGACCGGAGGAATGGAGAGGAGGATTCAAATCATATTTATTGTAGCCGGTGAGTCCCTAATTCCAACACTATAAAACTCGAGCCACCTATTTTGTGCTTTCTATTTTGTATTTCTATTCAATCTTTGTGAAATAATTTAATATTTTTCTCTTAAAGTTCCAAATTTGTTTGAAATTCCTTTTGGATAAGGCCTTTTGCCTACCCAAACCAAGACACCATAACAAAATAACTTCCAAGTAGGAATAGGTCTAAAATAAATTCAACTAATTTATTATTCCAATGATTGTAGAATTGAGTGCTGTACTCAACATTTGTAACTGTTTGCTCGATAGTCTGTCCATCCATCCTCCTCACGGTCATTCAGGTGGGGATTAGGATCTCCCTTTTTTTCTATCTTGTTGAACTTATAATACTGATAAAGTGGATTGAGACCGTTGTCCAAAATATAGGTTGTAAATTTTCTAGAGACTTGAATATTCTAATTTGTGGTAATTATCCAACAGAAATTTGAATTCTGTAAGAAGTAGCAATAAACTAATAAATAATTATTAATAGTTAAGAATAAATATTTTACTGATAAAATTTGATTGAAACAGCTGTCCCAAATATTATTAAAATATTTATTATTATTATAATATTAAGCTGTCCAATGAGCTCTATTATTAAAATCTGTAGTAATGTTTCATGACATAAAAATCATAACTTAAATAAGATATAAGAGATCATTAGATATATCATAAAAATATAAGATCAGAACTGTCCCATATAAAACGTTAGACTTTGGTCTTCTCAATATTTTAATTTAGTTTCAATAAAAGTTGTGCTGTAATCCATTATAATTATTATTATTCAATTAAACTGATAAATTGATTGTCCAAATCCTAGTTAGCCCAAGCACTTCAAAATACATTGTTTATGGTCATAGGCTGTTTCAAACATTTTCTTTGGGTTTTTATAAAATAAATAAATTCCATTTTAGTAAGTTTGGCTTCCAATCACGCTGCACTAGGTTGATAGAAAGAGGTCAAGTTTGTGATACTGGAATCCTGTTCCCTAGTTTCTATTGTCCATGTCTTCTTTTATCTGTTAATTTAATGGTATATTCATTCAGTGGTGAATTAATTTATTTACTTATTTACTGACTCATTCATTTATGTAATTTAAATAATAATTCCAACCATTCTAACAAAATAGACTATTGCCTTTCAATTAGCAACAGCGTGAAAACTAAATTTATTGTTTGAAAACACAGACTTATGTCCAAAACATCTTCATACAGAATTTGGTGAATAATAAAGCTTGAAACCAGGCTATAATATTATATATTTTCGATTAATTATTTTTAATTGAGTATTAAGGAGTCATAGTCCAGAAGAAATACTTTATTATAAAAGTTTTGACTTGAGATCAATAAGATATCCCAAATGGATTGATTCACCAAATTTTATGCATGTAATAATCGACTTATTTAACTGCTGTTTGAGTTATGTATCTGAGTATTGATTCTAATTATTTATTGATTAATTTATGCATGTAATAATTGACTTATTTAACTGTTGTTTGAGTTATGTATCGGAGTATTGATTCTTATTATTTATTGATTGATTTATGCATGTAATAATTGACTTATTCAACTGTTGTTTGAGTTATGCATCTGAGTATCGATTTTAATCATTTATTGATTGATTTATGCATGTAATAATTGACTTATTTACTTGTTGCTTGAGATATGCATCTGATTGTTGACCTATTGACTTGTTGATTGACTTAGGGATTAAATTATTGATTAATTTGATTAATGTTGGACTAGTGTAGTATTTTCTGATTGATTCTTTTATTTATTTCTTGTTTTAAATTAAATTAAAGATAACTATTAAATTCAGAGAAGTGTGAATAGAACAGCCTGTACTATTCTGCATGGAGAAATAGTCTTCCTAAATTCTCCTCAAAATTACTTTGTGCTTCTCCACTAAATAAACTCTGCTTAAGTATAATTCTGTAGTGAGGAGTGGAGGTAGTATAGCTTCCACTTCCTTGATATTTGGTCTCATATTTATTTTGTTGAGAATGTTAATTCTTCACTACTAAGATCCTTAGGACCCATGAAGGTTGATTGATCAAATCCTTCATCTGCATCAAAGGTACATTGTGTTGTATCAAATTGGTTTTGTCTATATCTTGTGTTGTCTATATCTTGTTTCAACTAAACCCCGTGTGGCCGGTACTTTGTGTTGTTTTGTAGCTTGCTTACTTATTATTGTTTAATCTCCTCTTTGTGCCACAATAATAATAATAATAACAACCATACTCAAATCTGCAAAGAAGTTGGAATAAAAGTGGTGTAAAAATCCTCTTGTCGATCTCACTGAGTTTACCCAGCCTCTGGTACAGTCTACCCCACCAAGTAGGGAGTAGGACTCTGGGAGTCAACGCCCCAGAGGATTACATTGGTGTCAGGTGTGGGGTTTGTCTGCATTCTTGATTACTTTTGGCTCTTAAGAGGGCAGTAGCAGAATGACCCTACAATAAGATAGAGGAATTTTTATGGACAAGTACAGTTGTATTTAGCGGCCAAGGCTTGCAAACAGTTCACTGACCGGAGAAAAGGTGAGAGATGGGTGATCTGATGAGAGAGAAAAGGGAAAATTGTGTGGTAATCAACAGGTGTGCGTGTGTGAGAGAGAGAGTGAGCGAGATTAGGTAACAATTAGAAATAGAATAAAATACTCCTTGGACTATAAAATGAGAACAATTGAAATCAAAGCAGTGAATTATCTCAATAATGTTTATTTTGTTGGAAGAAACGAGAGTAGAAGTGAACAGAATGAAAAGAGCATCAAAAGTAAGATGGAATGAACAGTTGTAGAATGAAACAAAATAGTAGACAATTGAATGACTATTTTATACTATTTGGAAAACGCAAGCTAGCAGCTATTGTTCCATCATTGTGAATCGATAGACCACAGTGTGATAGGATAGTATTGTTTTAATTATTATTTTGAGGTGAAGAAAGTTAATATGAGATAATAGATTATTTGACATTGATAGGAGATAACAATTTTAGATATTGCAATTGATAATGATATAGGGAATAATTTGAATGTTTTATGAAGTAGCTTGTTCTGATATTGTTGTTATACTCGTATGTTGAGAAATACGAAAATTAAGTTTATGAGTTAATTATTAATGATGTTGATTCCATAAGGTCTCGGTCAATTCTATTCTGAGCTAGAGTTGGTGATTTTTCTGGGTCTGGCACGCCCATTACGTGTGTTTAATGTGAGTGATTTCAATTAAATTAATTCTGAGTGATACAAGTTGGAAAGTCTTGTTCCTGATGGGGGAAACAGTGGAATGGTCACGGCCAGTCACTGGCTGCTGAGTTGATGGGAGATGGGACCATTCCATCTAAGCCCAACTCCAGATGACATCATTGGTGCAGTAGTTCACTGCTCCTGGGGGGACGACTTGGGGCAGAGTCAGACCGAGCGGATAACGCTGAGGCAGCGTTTCCACCATCAGCTGACTGGCTGTCAACAGTCAGATCAGACGGTCTGAGGTTACCTACCTCGAGCTCGGAGGTACTACAATCCGGTGCATGGGTGCACCTCCTCCACCACCCCCATCCTCATCCAGGGGATGTACCAGGTTACAGTTCCGGGCGCAGATGATGCAGTCGTCCACCAGATGAGTGTCAAGTGTCTAGTGTGGAAGTGAATCAAGTGTGAATGGGAAAAATCTCAGTGATAACGTCTTGTTTAGGGAAGGGGGTAATGTAATAGTGTGAATATTGAGAGGTAGTATATTGTAGTTTTTTATGTTCAATAATTTTTTTCCAGGTTGATGAACTTTTAATAGAGTTGAACAGAATTTTGACATGAACTTTGATTTTCAAAAGAGGAATATATTGCATTGTTAATGTTGATTAGTTTAAAGAAATTGCTAACTTGCTGCTTAGGTGTCAGAATTAGTGCAATTTTCGTGCATTTTCCAAGTATCAGTTTCAATTTCATGTCGAAAAAGCTACTGTATTTGGGAATTGTACGTACATTGACCTTCTGAGAATTTTGGTTGTTCCACTAGGCTGAGTGCTCGTGCAGGCGACCGGGTGTCGTTGGAGGGGGCAAATTTTGAGTGGAGGAGCCAGAGTTCGATTCGAGACACGGCCGAAAGCAGATCGGAAAATGTAGTTAATTATTGAAAAAGCCTCGGCCCTCTAGATGGGTTGTCCATCTAGAGGGGTTAAAAGATACATGTAAAATGAAAGTAATCTAGAAGTTGTAGGGGTTTTAGTTTCAGTTTGAAAGTATTTAAAATTTCAGTTTCATTAGGGTATCTAGTGTTTGTGTATCTTGTGTGGTTTAAAATGATTATGGTGAGTGCCAAACTTTTGTTGTTTTTTTCTAGCTCAAATTTTAATTTAATTAGTAGAACTTTGACCGAGGCCTTAACACTAAGTAGCAGGTTAGCAATGTTTTCAAAAGTAAATTGAAGGTTTGAATTTGTTTTAAAGAAATACTTTTCAAATTGATTTGTTCTCTTTTCACAAGATTTGTAGCTGACATGATATTTGACAATTTACTATTTATTTTGTTAAATCCAAATTTAATTAAAAATAGAGATCAATAAACCTGCTGAATAGTAACCATCACAAACTATCAGTTTTATTGAAAGTTCCTTGCTCGTAGTATTAGTTGCTGAAATAGGTGTTAAAATAATATATTATAATCTAGGCATTTGAATGAACGTATCCACAATCAAGCTCCTAACCGATCAGGATTTCGTTACATTAAGTTACAGGAAAATTAAGTTAATTCAAAAATAGTTATGTCTCGGCCAAGCCATTACAACACCATCATCAATCTCTGGCAAACTCTAGGTAAATTTACCAGAAATTGATAATGGTGTAACAACCGAAATCGGAATTTTTTTATAAATCTTTGATTTGAAAACATCTTGTCTTTTCATGGATAACTACCACGAAATCACCTTCACAACTACTCAAAAAGAGGGAAAAAGGGAAAACTACCATTGGTTGCTAACCACCCGGCATTCAGACACGAACTCAACGCATTCAACGCGTTATCTTTCTTGAAATGCCAAAATAATGTTAATAATCGAAATCGGTATCTCGATTTTTCATATATCGGGGGTTTGACAACATCTTGTCTTTCCATTCAATGGTAGTTTTATTTGTTTCATGATTTAGTTTTGTTTCAATACTCAAGTTAATTTAGAAAAAAATCAACCACTTCTACATCAAAAAATGAATAGGCTATCCGCAGGAAGCTTCTATCCGCGAAATTTGATGTGGTGATCATCACAGCTTGGTCACAGTTATCACTTCATTGCTCATTAAATTTGTATGTAGCAAATTGGGTGTGGTCAAGAGAACCACGTGATTAGTGGGCGATGATTCAAACCGTTTGTTTGACGGTTGCGTCAAAGTTGACAGTTGGCTCAATCCATGAACTAATGAACATGGGAATTCAATTTAATACTCATTGAATTTAATTCAATCGGGAATCCACTGATATCAGCAACGACAAGTGCTGATTACTGTCAAGTTGGTTTATAGTAATAATAACTGCTATCTTAAATTAAATTGACATTCAACGGAGCTTTGTTTATGACACCCGATGACATTCATATTTGATATTATCTACTCCCTTTTGTGACATTGACATGCGTAATCATGATAATCAATGCCTGGAACTGCAAATTTATCTTTATAATTGTCATAGATTATATTTAGTGATGAACACATTACTAGTTTATCTGCATCATTACCAGAATAATACTAATTTAATAAAATGAGTATTTATATATAGTTTTCCTCCTTCTTATCATCTATATTTTTCAATCTTCTTTCATAATTTATTTTGACAGTTGTTAACCTCAAAGATTTTACTACTTGTCACGTGGACAAGTAGACAAGATTGGTCAAGTTTGATAAAAAATGTCTGAGGATTTCAGTACCATTAGAGATCCTTTACCCAATTTTCGTTCTTATGAATGACATAACTTATGTTAGTAAGATATGTTTAGTGATATAATCTGATTACAAATCATACTCTTGAAAACATAAACTGAGTTATAGTATACAGGAATAATTGTTTCCCTTACTCATATCATAACAAAGAATTATGGGCTGCGCTTGCTTGAGAAAAGAGCAAAGCCAACGGAAATCGAAGCCGAATTGTGCCGATTTTGTTTTATTGTCTCGGCTCATTATTTACACTTTGTGTAGGAAATAAATAAGATTGCGTGACAGTCTGGCCGAGCTTTCAATTTGACATAGGCGCTGAGATTGGGCCGGGCGCACCGCACGCACGCACACTCGCACCAACAAATCAAAACTCACGGCTTAAGCCCTTAAACACTTGTAACGGAGTGGGGTCCAAAACGAGCAACGAAATACAGGTCTTTTTCTCGAGTTTCACTCTCAGACTCACGGCTGCACGTGTGCGCGTGTTGGTGCTTGTTGTGTCTGTGTGTCATTTTGTCCTTCTATTTCGTCTTAAAATATTCATGAACGGTCTTTCCTGGAGAGAAATTGAAACAGACAATGCCAAAGCCTTTATCCTCCTTCTTCCTTCCATTTTCTTCAACCAACACTTCTCCATGACCTGAATCGACTTAGTTGAGCTTTTCCACATTATTTCCTATTCCGCTTTTAAGCATTACGGCAGCGCCCTGTATATGTGAACGTAACTTCCGTTGCCTGTTCCGGTAAATCGAGTTTTTTACGTCTCAACCGGAAAATAGCAATCTCCAAATCGAATATTTATTCTGTCCTATCGCGAAGGAATCCGTGAAACTCGATTTTGAGAGAAATCTACACGGGAGAGAATATTTCTCATTTCTTTCGCACCAGAAAGTGTTCCGCCATTTTCGAATGTCACCTGTCATAAGCAAACTTGCAGCCCCACTCCTCGCCCGGAAAACACTCGAATCAACGTCATCCATACGAAAGGCATGCTAGGTTGCCATTGATCAAGACTTTTCAAAACTCATGACAGTTGGAGAAAAATATATCTTTGTTGTCAATGACGATCATATATCGATACTGTTTCCTATTCTACAGCACGTTACCACTAAAGAGTAGGTTCAGGAGTCTCTCTCTGCCCGAGAATCAACATCTCTTATTGATGTTAGCTGGGAGTGCTATTGAAAAAAATTCAATTGATTCATTCCCCCAGCTATGTTATGCAATGTGATCAATTCTATAGGCTTTAATGATATTGTTTCATATATTTCATTAATAACCCGTCAATCAAGTCATCAGCAGCAAATTGTAAATACAGTCCTGAGTAGTGAAATATTTTATTGATTGATTTATAGTTTATATTCCATTCCTTTGTATTCATGTAAGATTATGTATATTTAGGAAATCATATGCACAATATGTAAACACATGGATGCTCAAGAAATGAACGTGATACAGTAGAGAACTCAAACCTCACTCATAAGACATAAATAAAAGCATACTACGAGTATTTATGTGATCGGTTTTCCCTTCAAAATTTATCCTTCTTCTCATCCTCGATATTTTGATGTTTCGAACATAAAAAGGCTTAATATCGAAAAAGTGAGGTTCTACTGAGGCTGTACTAGAGCTCAACTGAAAAATATTCTGTGAAAAAATCTTTGCAGTGACTGATCGACTATGATTATAATAGGGAGTCGAGAATAAAAAAGTGAATAAATTGTTGCCATCAATAAAAAATTTATAGCTTGAAAATGTGCGAGGAGAAGGGGTTGTGTATTAATTAAAAACGCTATGTGCATGCCTACATATGTGTGTGTGGGATGCTCCCTGAGCTGGGCTGGGCTCCTGTGCATATAGCAATGGCACTGACGCTATTCATGGCTGGTTGGCTCACTGCCGTGAATGGGCAAAGGGGAACAGCTCTCTCCCCCGGGGCATTTTTCCACCACCGATTCCATCTCATTTTTCCGAACGAGCCCGTGCTATAACCGTCAACACACACACACACACACACACACACACACACACACTCACTCACACACACTCTTTCTCCATCTCTCTCTTTTCTCCCTCTGAGCCCTCTTCAACACCGTTCCAATTACCGAGCGAAACAGACGATACAAGCTGCTAGTTGCCTTCCCTCCCTCCCCCCTGGCACTTCTTATTCCTATGGCATTCAAGTGATCGTGGACGTCCACGGAAAATAATCAGGATTGAATGAATAGATCAGAACGGAAAACGAAAACGCTTTTATCACTAATTAGCTGTTTTATTGATTGCAGTAGAAGTTATTAGTTTGTTTCTTTAGAGTAATATCTTTTTTGGATGCCCTCTGGTCATAATGGTAATCTCTTTGAGGAAAACAGGGAAAAATTGTTTCCAATTAATGATTGCTAATTAATTTGCATTTCAATAAGAACATCATACGATGGAACTTTGTTCAAATAATTTTGCATTATCAGTGACGATATTCCTGATTTTCTGCTCTGAAATTGAATTAATTTTTTTTAGAAGGAATCAAGTATCATATTGAATGGATTGTAGCTCCTAATCTCACAGTAAATAAATCTTCTAGATGGCAAATACTTTCTTGCTTGATGAAACACTGCTGATAATCGAAGGAAACTGTCTCACTCTATAGAATTATCACGTTCTCGCTCAAATTCAATTACCTCATTTGATAATCAATCATTTTCGATCTAATTCTGATTCCACCTTTGTTGAAATATCAATATTTATTTTATAAAATGAGTTCTTAATTCTCTCATCTCCTCGAATCTCTCCTGCTGTCGAAGCAGGAGATAGAACATTCGTTTTATTCCCAAAGCTTTCTCATTCGACTATCAAAAAATAACAAATAAAATGATTGGCGGGTCAATTGTTAATAAAGTCCATTCTCAGATAATTAGATGGACCTCCAATCCAATGTAAATCTGAAACTGATTATAGCCAGCCACGCCTTGTTTTTTCAGGCATAATTTTTCTGAGAGGTGGTAAAACTTTTCACATAAATTTTAGACAGTAAAAAAGCAGGAAGAAGATGTATCTCTTTAGTCACGCCAGATTCTAAAAACAAAAAGAGGCGTCTTCTCCTCTAGAGTAATAAATCTGTCAATTGCAACTTCAGCTAATATTTTCTCATTTATTCAAGTTGTTTTAGATCCCACAGGAAGGTTCTTTTTCAACTTAACGTCAAGCTACCATTTAAATCAAAAACACGTAAACTTTTATTGAGAAGATAATCTTATGATGTCTTATCTCAGAAGTACTGTAGCAAAGAAATGAACAGTATTGGTTTTAGTTTGTACCACTATTCAATCATCAGTCTGTATGTATAATATACTCCTCCTTTGAAATTCTACATAAATACAGTATAAAAATTAGATAATTTCAAAGCTTGACTGTGATTCCTTGAATCCCTATTAATTATAAAGAATCTTAATAATGGATTGGACTGATTGAATATCTCTATGATATAATATATCCGTATTCAGTATTATTGAATATCAACTCCATTACATAATAGTTAGCAACACCATTATTGTCTATCTGTCCGTGTCCATAGCTTTCAGTTTAGAATTTATTTGTGAAAAGTACAATATTCCAACCTGTAGGTTGATATTGAACAAACTGTAATGAATTTATTGAACTATAAAATTCATGTTCAATTAGTGAAGAACTGGCCGATTGAAAATACTCACAAACAATTTGAGCACATGATCCTCTTCTATCTCATTTAGATGATACTGTATTATTTGGATACTATTATTTTCCATTTCACACTTTTTTTAAGAAATATCGATCATCATTCTCCATCGGGGTACCAACATTCAGGTATCGTTTAATGTAATCAACTAGAAAATTAGATTTCAAATGCAACTTTATTTATTATGTGATTTAGTTATATCCTCCACAGCCACAACCTATCTATCTGAAAAATAAATTTGCAATACAGTTTTATACAATTTCAGTTTTATAGATTTCCAGTACAGTTAAATCTGGAAGTTTGTAAAGAAGGATAAATCTTCTTAATTAATTATGATCTTGAATAAATGAATCTTATCGAATCAATATTTCACACCATTTACTTTTGAGCTTGTATTTTGGCTATTAAGGTAGGATTCCCAAGCGGCAGCTTGAGCAGCACGGCTCGAGTTGTCGAGACCCTAGCTGAAGCTGTCTTGCTCTAGCTGCGCTACTCCAGCCATCACAACTCTATTCAATTAAATCCACTACAGATGTTCACTTTGTTATTAGGGTCAATGTATAATAAATCAATGAATAGTGAAATTCACTTGATAATGACTTGAAAAAGTGAATTTCACTTTCTACTGTTTTATTATACATTAGTAGCCCTAATAACAAAGTGAATTATAATATAGTTATATGAATAGAGTTGTAATGGCTAGAGCAGCATAGCCAGAGCCGGGCATCTCCAGCAGCGCAGCTAGAGCCGAGGCAGCTTGGGAGTCCTACCTTTAGGTCATTGGAGATTAGTGATGTCGGCTATTACGTCATTGGCTGTACTTGTAGGACTGAGGTTTAAATATACTCTGGACTGATGCCCCGAGTATCGACCCAAATTCTGAGAGCCAACAGACGAACGGATATGGAGTGATGGCTATTTCGGGGATGAAGCACTTCTCTGCTTCACACCGCTCCGCACCGCACTACTGCTGCAGTCAGTCACGACATTGATGCAAATGCATTTTGTGTGTAATAGGCTGTGATGTAGTAAAGAGTTGCCAGTCGTGCGGTGGGAGGGGGGTAACAATGTGATGCAGTAATATGCAGATGTGATGCATCGTCTGCTGCAGGGATTGTGAGTAGGTGGGGGAAGGGGAGAGTGTATAGAGTGTACGACTCACCAATTGGAACCCCTCCCCCAACCCCCATCGCAAATACACACGTGCTCCCATACCAAGCACTAACTAACTAACTAACCGACAACCAACATCTTATCATGACCTCATGTTTCCTTTTACTCCTTAGTTAATAGCGTATCAACTCCATTATACCAACTCCTGTGGATATCCTGGGAGATCTTAATGGAAATCTGATCCTGGCTTGTTAAGTCATCTATCAAGATCCAGTAAGCTGTGGGGCTGCTGTCGAAATCACTTTCTGTGAGAGTAATGTTAGCTGTGATCACCCTGAGAGTAGCTAGAAATCTTTTGTAAGAAATTTAAATGTCTCTAAGTGAACACACATTCTAAGTGATTTGTAAGAGAAAAAAATGTAAGGCGGTTTTGACGTTCCTTGTAGGATCAAACCGCTGATGTCTGCAAATAGTCTGAGTAACTGCACTGGACCAGCTAACTGAAAAATAGACTTATAAATACACTCAAGTCAGCTGGTCCGGTACAGATACTCAGACTATAAGCAGAGAACATTAGCTGTTGGTGCGCACAAGGAACCGCCTTACTTTTTGACACCAGCTCTGTCGGAATCAGAGCTCTCTTTTATATAGTGAGAAGCGGGTTGCATAGTGTTCTCCTTCACTAACTAAAGAGCGAAGAGATCAATCGTACATAGCTCACAGTGCACTGTAAACTGTACGCTGCTAGGATGTACGTAGTGTGGCAATTTTCGTGATTCGTATTCTCATTTCCAATCATTTCTGAACCTAAAAGCAGGCGAATAATATGAGAGAATGTAATACAGAATGGAAGTCGATAAAATAAGTTTTATAAATAAATTAGCTATTAACATTGGTTTCATAATAAAAAGAGTTCCTACTTTTTTATTATAGCCGACGACAAAAAACTAGGCGCTCTTTCATTTGATGAAGAAAACATCATGGCTGTAACTGTTTCTTTGCATGAAAAGCAAAAATTCGTATTGAGAGGCAATAATTGATTTTTTTCTGTTACAGGTCAGTAACGACATATCATTTGGATTTCCAAAGGCAAGTTGAAAGTTACTACAAGTTGATGTTATGTTAGCCTGTTCATAATTTGATATTCCACGATAAGAACAAAATTCTAGAAGTTCATTTATAAAAATTCATTTTTTCTAAATTCTATTAGTTTATTTATAAACTCAACTCGGCAAACCCTGACTTTTTATCAAATCTATTTGGGAGTCGAATATTATAGGCTATTAGCTTTGTTTTCTCCTCATTGTTTTGGAACGGAAAGTGATTGGATCTCAGTGTTTTGTACAATAATTGAGATTATAAAAAATAACATGATTTTGAAATCGACGAATAAAATTTGTAGCCTATGCGAATAGTTTGATTGTGATAAGAGAATAGAAGTGGAATGGTTTGATTAGATTACAAGAGTGTGATAAACATCAACGTTAAATTATTGAATCGGAATATTAGTTTCTAGTAGAAAGCCTTCTCAGTTAAATCTTATAAGAGTTTAAAATAAAAATAATTGAGTTTTATAATAAAGAGTTTGTGATGCAAATATGTTCTCTATTGTTTAATCAACATAATCAAGCATTTAAAAATGTATTCAAGGAGATCACTTCAATATTTTTTTCCTACAGATAGCTATAAAAGTGCTTCTTTACACACTGAATAGAGTTTGTAGAATGGGCCATTCTCACACGAGTGCCTAAAATACTTTTCGCCACACTGGTATGAAATGGACTGTTTTACATGCTTTATACGGAGGCCGAAAACGCTCGTTTTCAGGCGAGGTCGCCAACAACTCGCCGGGAAAAAGCGTTTTTCGGCCCTAGGGCGGTAAAATAACCTTGAATGTCAGCTGACTGAAGGTCGTTGTCGATTTAAGGGTTAGTTGATCAATAGGTGGCATCCCGGTTTGATTGCATTAAATGTCAGCTGTTTTGGGAGTCAATGTCGACTTATTGGTATTTCGATGTAAAGGTAGTCTCTCATTTGTTATTTTCATTGTTAAGATCCCTTGTCAAGAGAACTGAACGTTGAAAGTTTTCAAATTAATCAGTAGTTGAATAATAAAGGAAAACTGCTTCAATAACTAATACTTCAACTTTGATAAGATTAAAAATGTTTGTATTGATTAACTGTTGAATAATGATGAACGTGAAATCCATGTTTGAACAATAGTATATTTCGTACCTAGGGCCGAAAATGTTCGTTTACCGGCTCGAAATCGGTTTTCAAGTCCGAGGCCGTAGGCCGAGGACTAGAAAAGATTGAGAGACGGAATATAACATTTTCGACCCGTGGTGTCGAACTTTATTTTTCGGCACACAACATCAATGGAAACAAAACAAAATAAATTATCAGTTAATCAGTTCCAAGAACAGCTGAACCAGTAACCTTATTATGCTATCTTCGCCTATGCTGAATTTGGAGTAGGTGCTATCTGCTTGCTATTGGAGCTTTGTGTCAAAAGTTTATTGATTTAGTGACTGAATATTACTTTATAACTATCAGTGTATTCGATTTTCTTAGTCCAGAAACGTTCAAGCCCAAGATAGTTCTTGTACGATCATCCTAAATTGTACAATATCAATTCAAAGTTGTTGATTTTCAACAGATATTGGCTAACAGAGAAGCTTTGTCTAGTTGCATTATCAGCCGATAGATGGCGCTGACTTACCTGCTAGACGAAGTAACACAGAGTCTGACAACAATAATTTTGTTCAAACATAGATTTTACATTCATCATTATTCAACAGTTAATCAATACAAACATTTTTAATCTTATCAAAGTTGAAGTATTAGTTATTGAAGCAGTTTTTCTTTATTATTCAACTACTGATTAATGTGAAAACTTTCAACGTTCAGTTATCTTGACAAGGGATCTTACCAATCAAAATAACAGATGAGAGACTACCTTTACATCGAAATACCAATAAGTCGACATTGACTCCCAAAACAGCTGACATTTAATGCAATCAAACCGGGATGCCACCTATTGATCAACTAACCCTTAAATCGACAACGACCTTCAGTCAGCTGACATTCAAGGTTATTTTACCGCCCTAGGGCCAAAAAACGCATTTACCCGGCAAGTTGCTGGCGACCTTGCCTGAAAACGATCGTTTTCGGCCTCCGTATAAGGCATGTAAAACAGTCCATTTCATACCAGTGTGGCGAAAAATTATTGTTGTCAGACTCTGTGTTACTTCGTCTAGCAGGTAAGCCAGCGCCATCTAGCGGCTGATAATGCAACTAGACAAAGCTTCTCTGTTAGCCAATATCTGTCGAAAATCAACAACTTTGAATAGATATTGTACAATTTAGGATGATTGTACAAAAATTAACTTGGGCTTAAACGTTTCTGAACTAAGAAAATCAAATACACTGATAGTTATAAAGTATTATTCAGTCACTAAATCAATAAACTTTTGACGCGAAGTTCCAATAGCAAGCAAATGGCACCCACTCCAAATTCAGCATAGGCGAAGATAGCATAATAAGGTTACTGGTCTAGCTGTTCTTGGAACTGATTAACTAATTTTTTATTTTGTTTTCTTCGCATTGATGAAATTGACTGATGAGATGGACTGAAAGAAATGAACTGACAGAATGGAATGATGAAATGGACTGATGGTATAGACTGGCAGAATGGACTGATGAAATGGAGTTACAAAATGAATGGACTCATAAAATAAACTGACAGAATGGGCTGATGAAATAGACTGACAAAATGGACTGGTAGAGTTAACTGACAGAATGGACTGACATAATGGACTGAAAAAATGGTCAGATAAAATGGTTTGAAAGAATGGACTGATGAAATGGACTGACATAATGGAATGTAAAATTGAAGAGACAGAATAGACTTATAACATGGACTAAGAAATTCACTGAAAAAATTGACTGAAGAAACGGACTGACAGAATAGACTGATGAAATGGACTGACAGAATAGACTGATGAAATGGACTTACAGGATGACTGATGGGATGGAATGAAAAAATTAATTTATGAAATGGACTGATGAATTGGTCTTACAGAATGGACTGAAAAGATGAACTGATGAGAAGGACAGAAAAAATGAACTGATGGGATGAACTGACAGAAATGAAATAATGAAGTGAACTGACAGAATAGACTGATGAAATGGATTGAAAAAAATGAACTGACAGAATTGACTTACAAAATGGACTGATCAGATGGACTGACAGAAATGGAATGATGAAATGAACTGACTCAATGGAATAATGAAATGGACTGACAGAATAGACTGATGAAATGGACTGGCAGAATGGACTGATGAGATAGACTGAAAAAAAATGAAATGATGAGATGGACTGAAAAAAATGAACTGATGAAATGGACTGACAGAATGGACTGATGAGAAGAACTGACAGAATGGACTGATGAGATGGACTGAAAAAATGAACTGACAAAGTTGACTTATGAAATGGACTGATTAGATGGACTGAAAAGAATGAACACATGTAATGGACTGAATGAAATGGACTGATGAGATGGACTGAAAAAAATGAAATGACAGAATTGACTTATGAAATGGACTGATGAGATGGACTGAAAAAATGAACTTATGTAATGGACTGACAGAAATGGAATGATGAAATGAACTGATACAATAGAATAATACAATGGACTGATAGAATATACTGATGAAATTGACTGACAGAATGGACTGATAAAATGGACTGACAGAATGGACTGATGAGAAGAACTGACAGAACGGACTGATGAGATGGACTGAAAAAATGAACTGACAGAATTGACTTATATGAAATGGACTGATGAGATGGACTGAAAAAATGAACTTATGTAAAGGACTGACAGAAATGGAATGATGAATTGAACTGATGCAATGGAATAATAAAATGGACTGACAGAATGCACTTATGAAATGGACTGGCAGATTGGACTGATGAACTTACAGAATGGACTGATCAGATGGACTGAAAAAATGAACTGATGGAATGGACTGACAGAATAGAATGATGAAATGAAGTTAGGAAATGAATGGACTGATAAAATGAACTGACAGAATGGACAACTGAAAAAATGGAAAGATGAAATGGACTGATAAAATTGTTTGAAAGAATGGACTGATTGATAATGGAATGATGAAATAGACTGAAAAAAATGGATTGAAAGAATGGACTGATAGGGTGGACTGAATAAATGAACTGAATAAATGGACTGATAAAAAATACTGACAGAATGGACTGATACATTGAATGTACATAATCCGCTAATTTTGGAAACACATATTCAAAAATTTCCTCTTCTGTGATTGGTTGAAAATCTGGAAAGTCCAGATTACTTTACACACTAGTGCGTAATAGTATATTTCGCACCAAGGGCCAAAAATGTGCGTTTACCGGCTCGAAATCAGTTTTCAAGTCCGAGGCCATAGGCTGAGGACTAGAAAAGATTGAAAGACGGAATATTACATTTTTGACCCGTGGTGTCGAACTTTATTTTTCGGCACACAACATCAATGAAAACAAAACAACTTACAATTCTGAAAGACCAATCCATCAGTCCATTTCTGATTTTTTTTTCATTTCATCTCATCAGTCCATTCTGTCAGTCCCTTTCATCATTCCTTTCTCTCAGTTCATTTCATCATTCCATTCTGTCATTTCATTCCATCAGTCTACTCTGTCAGTCCATTCCATCAGTTCATTTTTCCAGTCCATTTCATTAGTTCATTTTTTTCAGTTCAATCAGTCAATTTGATCAGTCCAATCTGTCAGTTTATTTTATCAGCCCATTCTATTAGTCCACTTGTATATAGTGTATTATAATCAGTTGAGTGAGATATTATAATACAATTACCCTTCTTGTTGACCCTACAACCCCCAGTTTATATGTCATAGGTCTCTGAATCAACACCCTTTTAAATTTTTTTTCACATTTGATGGTAACTGTAGGAAAAATGTAATGTGTAACTCGAGCTTAAAGTGTACTTGCTGCACTCGAGAAACTTTTTTCACTCGCCTCCGGCTCGTGAAAAAAACTGTTTCACTCGATGCAGCAATCTACCACTTTAGGCACTAGTTACACAAATAACTATTCCCATTTGAATTAATAAAATATATGCACTGTAATTTATTTCCAACGGTCAATGTCTCCCTTGGCAGTAATCGTATTCTTGTTGACTCTATTACTAGCAATGCAACCCCATTAGGAGCAGTTGCGCTTTATCGTCATCATCACATTTCCCATCGGCCAGCTTGCTTGGAAGATACATCTTGGATTTGCCGCTGTCTTCTTCCCTAAAGACCATTTTCTAGATCCAATTTCATTCTCCATCGAACTTATTGTGATGAGAGTGGCCCTTGCTTAACTGCGTTATTGTCTTCCATCAGGTTTTCAGGTTGTCGCTTTTTAAATCTCATTCATTTTTTTCTGATAAGTCTTATCGATTCAAAAATTCTATCATAACGAGTGTTGCATACAATTGATATTACTTTTACCAGAGTTTGATATTGTTATTAGACTTCTAGCTTCAGGTTATTGATTTGCGAATGGAAACTCTATCAAGTCTTAATTTCTGGTACATTTTCTTCTCATTTTCGAATCCATTCGATTCCACGTTTATCTTATTGTTTCCTTCATAGTACTCATGCTCCCAAATGACGAGTACAAAAACGAGTACCTGGCTGAATACTTCTTATAAATCTTGAAGAGTATCAACTCATTCCATTGAAGCATTGTTATGAAACCCAGAAATATTCCATATCTGAATCACAGTTGCATACATAATAACTCGCGTTTATGTATCAGTTTCTGCTGTTCTTATCATACACAAGCTTAATGAAACATGTTGTGCAAAATCAAATGAGCAAGCTCAACATTCTGATTAACATGTTTCACAAGCAGAATGAAACATGACCCACAATGGAAATAGGCATAGCTAATGGCTAGTTTCACAATTTGCTGATATCAAGCGTTTTACAGTTTTCATAGCATATTATGTGCATAAATGAATGCTTCAATTTGCGATTGTTTTCACTCTCAACAACTCAGTCGTATCATAAAATTGATTTCAATTATTCTAAACAAATGTATTGGAATATCTTTTGTAATTCCATTCGAATGGATGAATTTTCCATTGTAATGCTACTCATCTGGAAAGAACTGCAAACAAAGGAGGATGTAATCGTTGATTAATTTTATCTGATGAATAATTATTATTCAAAAGCAGGAAAAATATATATACCATCAAAGGGAATTTGTATACAGTAATATTTTTTAAAATGGATACTAAAATAACAAGCTCATCTACCCGTTGAATTGAATATTAGTTTAGTGATGTCGTGGAGGCCTGTTTTACCGCGAAATGGTTTTTAGAGCACTCTACAAGGCTAGAGCATTTAGGACGAATTTGCGTATTCCAATGCCTATTTTAACATATTTGAAAAATTAATACTCCCTTTATCGTCAATCATCATGATACCTGCTCCTGATAAACGCTCATTCGCCAAATATCAACAAAAAGTCTACTTGTTTGCACAGTAGCTTGGATGTACAGAGGAGTGGAGGCGTCTGATAGAAGGAGGCTCATGTAAGCTGTAGCAAGTAAGTTGTCTCGAGATGGGGATGGAGAAGCGTGGTGAAAATGTTGAGCAAATCTTACAACCTCCTCTCTGAATATAAATCAAACTGCGAAGGTAGAGCGCTGTCAACCAGAAACAAAATATGCCTCTTGCAAAAGTGCTGATCCTTGTCTTCCTATTCCATTCAAGAAACAATGTACTCTATCCATTATATCGTTTTTCTTATGAATCAGTGTCACATTGTATGACTCTTTATATTTCCGGAATGTCACTTTACGTTTTAAATGATGGTTGTAGATATCGCAGCAAACATTGATGTAAGGCCTACTGAAACGTTTTGCCTTTTATTTCTTCTATAGATTGTTTTCTAAATGGTATTTTGCCATTTGGTGAAAAATAACATGAATGAATGTTTTTATCAATAGCTCTTACATGTTTTTCATTGTTCAGGTACAGTTAGAGCATGTTATTAACTTGCTGTTTAAATTATTGGATAATCAAGTGCTTTTTATCAACCTTATTTACCGAAGTAAAGTCACTGTTATCTACATCATTTATTCATAATCCACCTCCAAGAGGGAATTATGGTTTAGATTGAGCTGAAGAAAGTCTGTAAACTATCTATATTATTCTACAGTAATAAATTTTGGTTAGATTAATCATTCTCTTGAAGTTGAATTCAACTACAGTAATATCTGATGTTGAATACTCTACAGTAATATCAAGTAGTCCTCATAGTCGTTCTAGTCTTCGAGACTTGAAATCAATTTGATTTCAGTAAGATATTGTAACTCACTTTCTCAGTTTTCGAAACCACTCTACAAATCTGACTTTACAGGGTCGATTCTCTTGGGAAGTGGAGTTGATCGTTGATGAGAATTCTTCCAGTTGACATGGAATCCATGGTATGCTCGCTTGACACACCTGATGTCCCTCACGTTCCGTTTCAGGTGTTCTCTGAGCTCGATATGTTTCCCTTTCAAGCTGATTGGGCTCGAGAGAAATACACTTTGATTGAGTGTGCTACATAAAAGGGTTTCCCATTCTTCGTTCTCCACATGAATCTAATAAATCCCACTGGCGGCTCGTACCTGCGAAACAGGTGAAGTGCCTGCATATTTTATTGTACAGCACTTCACCTGTTTCGTGAGCACGAGCCGCCTGTGAATAAATCCTCAGCTTGTATCCAAGCATTCCAATTGTTTCCTGTAGACTGTATTGAAAAAATTCCTCTATCGTATCCTTCATTTGTGAAATTTAATATTAAATAAATAAATAAATTTTATTTCCAGTTCTTTTTATTGTATATTAGAATCAAAATGTCATGATTTGGAGTAGTAAAAATTGAATGAGAGTTTTTTGATGCCGAAATAAGAATTTTAGATCAAAAATAATAATATTCGGATGCAATATATAGCCTATGAAATTATAGTTTGCTGTAATGTTAGGCTCATTGCTCTCAAAGTACCCTGGATGATAGATGAACATGATAAAGAAACAAAATTAAATTATGAAGAAACGAAAAGGCAATGACGAATTGCGAACCATACGCATAATATTGTTTTGTTATTTGAGAATTTCCTGAAATCAAAAGAGAATAATAATTTATTGATGTTACACTGCCGATACGGCTAAAATCAATAATTTCGCATATTATTGTTCAAGTTTAGATTGCGTAGGAAGGGCACAACAATAAGCTATTCAGAATGGCATATTTCTACTTGTGCAGCCGCACCCTACAATGGCCAATGATGCATAGTTGAGTGAACGTCAAAATGCAGTAAGCCGGTGCCAGGAAAGTGTCATGGAGTGAAACAATGCTGCCTAGAGTGGACACGGACAGTGGAGTGACCAGCCACGTCAACAAATCATTGAGAGTGGACGGCTTCCGCACTCACAGACATTTCTGCCGCTGCCTCACAACAAGCATCGATCTTTTATGTCAAGAGAAAATGAAGCCCGGCTCCTGACAGCTCCAACAAGCCCCCCAGGTCCTGCCCGAGATAAGACAAACAAGAACAGATAACCCCAAGCTACCCCCCTTGCCATCAAAGAGTATCCTGTTACTTTTATGTTGTTGGAGATGGAACTGTTTTGAGAAAACTCTTATCAAATGTAATATGGTACTTCTTCTTTTACATTCCAAATAAACCATTTACACCTTTTCAATAGAGTTCTCTAGTAACTTTCACTTTGAGTTCTTACAGGTAGGAAAAGTAGTTAATTTTTATCCAATCATTAATACTGTATCTTGTTTCATTTTTCTTATCTTGTCACAGCTAATATAATGTTTAGGATCTTATTTATCATATTATTTCTTAAATATATGAGTTGTCTTCTGATAGTTTCAGATGGACACTTCTAGGCATCAGCCCGATTGAATTGCACCTAAGAAATAATCTAATCATCTATTTAATTACTTTATGAATTGATTAATATTCAGAACATATATTCTTCATACTTTTATACAGGTCAAGTTCGTTGGACAATGAAATCGACCGACTCCTTCATCCTTTTTCAGGCGAAAAAAGGATAAGCTCTCAGCAACAATATATCTACATACTCCGGCATGTATTCAACGCCAACACGATAATCAAGGCTGGGAAAAATGTCATATGGAATTTGAATAAAAATAATTTTTTTGAAATCTGATTTCAATAAAACAGCTGATTGAATATTAGCGGAAAATTTGAAAGTTCTTACATGAGGAATAAAATAATGTTCTCAAATCAAGAAAACGTTTCATGCGAAGTCATATGTTAATATTGATCTCAAATTTCAAACATGTGATAGAAGTCTATTTATTTGAACAGCCGACGACAAGAGGCGGAAAATTTGAATTATTTTACCATTGTTTAATTTTCAAGTATTCTTGTTGAAGGAAGTTTGTTGTTCAACTGATTTCCATGCTTGAGTAAGACTAATAAATAAGTCAGCCGTGATTTGAAGAATGCTATTAAGGAGATCTCTAATAATTCATCCGAATGGAAATACTGAACTATCAAAAAATTCCATTCTTGAACGAATCTCTACAATGTTTGTTTTCAATTTGATACACTAAATGATTTACAAATTCTGTTGAGTTTAGAACAAGAGGCGATCAATATGACTACAGAGTGTTCCGAAAAGAACTAACTCAAGTACTATCACGGTGTTCTTCGAGCTGAAAAAACAGAACATATCATTGGCTAAACACCGAATTCTTCTTAGTTTTCCTCTAATCCGCCCTTCTATTACTTTAAGACTTTTCATCATACCTGGATAATGGATAGACTCTACACGAAGTTTCAATAGTATGTATGGTTTTCAGAAAAAATAAGGGAAAGTTATTACATCCATATTTGTAAATTTGTTAGAATTGTTCACTGAACGATGTTCAGTTAATAGGTCTACTCTGATTCTTGTAGCCAAGTCGTCTTGAACAAGTGGGCCTACTTTTTATTGGTGCATTGGCGGCAGAAGAGTTGCGGATAATGATGTATCAAAATATGATCAAAATAAAGGCCTACCGTACATAACTATATCCTCACAAAAAGGAATCATTCATCAGTATTCAATAAATCTAGGTATCGTATTAGTATGATTTGTGGTTCATATTTTTAAATAATTAAAGCCATAAGTTGACTTTGAGGGTTCGCACGCGAGTTCTTCAGCCCATGGGGCTCACTAGTTATCAATAGTTCATAACATGAAAATGTTACATCCAGCAGTCCAGTACTCATCCAAGAAAGGAAGATCCAATCACAATCTTTGTGAACTTTTCCTTATTTCTCTCTCTTTTTCTCTCTCACTGCAACTTACTCAACTATTAAACAAGTAATGAAAACCATAATGATGTGGATGAAGTTTGAAGGACGAAATGAGTCAGTCTGCTCTGCCAATAATAAGACGTGGTGGTGTGGATTTGGATTGTTCATGGCCAGCCATTGAGCGCGGCAAAGATCCTCTGGCGTTGGAAAATGAGGGGATTTCACTTCTTTGTTCGGTTTGATATTTTCCCTGTTCAGATGCTGATAATAAACTCTGATCTCCATTGTCTGTTGGCAAGGCTTTCGGTCCAGGGCCTCTGCAAAGCTAGCCGAGTAAGAAGTGAACACTAGTCTACTTGTTTGTTGCCTCGACTGCAGCTATCACCCTCTCCATCTTATTGAGTTTTCTTGGACATTTTTCACCTTGATATACATTTTCGTATCAATGGTTTCGAAAAATTATTGGATAACAGTGGAATTGAATCTTGTGTTGGTGGTTCACTCGGAACAGGTCAAGATCAATATGAATTATTTCTCAAATCTTAATTTTTGTCTGTAAAAAATTTTTTAATCATACTCACTATTTTGAATCTAATATTAATAAAAAGTTAGAAATGTATAAATAAATAAAAATTTCAAACGAAGTCTGGACTTCTCTTTCTTTTAAAAAAGCAATTTCGATGAGACTGAATAGATTATACAAATACATTTTAGAATACAATGACTCATTTATTTTTACGGCATTTTAAAATTTAGACAATGCTTTTTAACTGGAAAGGCGTGAAATTTCAAATAGTAGATTGACTTCCTCATATATTATTTCATGTAATACTGTACAACTATGTTCACTCGGCCACTCGACTTTGATTTGAAAGTACAAGCGAATAACAGTTGTCCATACGAAATAAAGTGAAATTCATAAAGTGAAATAGAGGATTGCGAGTTAATATTAGAGCGTTATCAGAATATTTTATGTAATACATTATATATTTATATAATGTTGTATTTTCGTGTTCTAAATTTCAAGTCAAAATTTTATATTTTCGGCCATGGACAGTTATTTTGTGAAGTGTTTCAGTTTTATCAATTAATTTAATGTTTTGAATTTAAAAAAGTGTCATTTTAAATGACTGGAAGAACTATAATAACCTACATGGTTTTCCAACTAGTGAAAATTAGGTTATATGCCTGCGAAGTGGAACAACCCTTGGGTCTCCCCACTACTAAGAGCCATACACTAAATAATATAATAATAATTTTGAAAGATTTTTCCAGACTATGAATGTGTACGTGTAGGGATATTTCCAGGACCTCCTAAATACCTGGTATCTAGGTGGTCCTGATATTTCTCTCCTGATATTAAACCCTATAGTGCTTGAGAATTATTCTATTTCTCTATCACTTCTTTGAAGTGATGATTTCTTATTTGCAAATCTTGAAAACATTCGAAAGAAGTCCTTGATGTTTGGGAATCTGGTGTTTAACAAAACTCTTTGAGATGGAGTCCTACCCTAATCAGAGGAAACACGTAAACTAGAAATGTAATAATACCCATCTCCATTTATCATAAGAACCGTGGTAAATACGAGTATGATGTTGTAGGTAGTAGTACAATAATAAAATTCCCAATTTTTTTAATAAAATACGTATTGTTCAATTGAAAGCATTATGCAAAACTCGCATCTACGAGTTTGTTTTGTACGTATAAAAATATTTTAATTGCAAAATTCATCATACCATGACCATTGTCGTAGTTTCTATGGTCATGTAACTTATTCATACAATTTTCAGTGAAGTTCAACAACATGTTGTTATAAAACAGCTTCACAATAGTAATTGATCTACCTTCATGTTAAATAGACCTACATGATATATAATTTTGCTCGTGATTTCCCTTTGTTTTCCTACAAAATGCGAAAGTTTTTTTCCGGTAAAAAATTCCCTCTGATGTTTTTATCAAGTAAACAATATGAATTTATATTGGACTAGCCGGCAGGCTCGCTTCGCTCGCCTTCTCCGCCTAGCCAGGGGGCTCCGCCCCCTGGACCCCCGACAGTATAGGCAGTGTAAGTGAGTCAAACAGGCTTCGCTCGCCTGCAAAACCTCTGTCAGTGACAGCTGAGACAAACAGGCTCGCTTCGCTCGCCTGCAAATTCCGTTCAGAAGGGATTCGAAATTTATTTCAGCATTTCTACACCTGATCTGGACCTGTTCACCTAATTTCAACATTTTCTGCCAATTTGTTCTAGAAAAATCTAAGAAAAACTCCGAAAATTCCAAAAAATAGTAAAACGCTAATATTAAGCGTAACCTTGGGAAGTATATCGGAAGTATATATAGTTTGAAACTTGATTCAATGATTCAAACTTAATCTTCCAAATTAGTTCATCTAAAATCTCTCTGAACCATTGAATTTACAGTTAGGATTGGTCGTATCAAGGCGGAAGATATGCAACCCGCAACACATCTACAATTTTGAAAACCTGATTACTGGCGTAATCTTGAACGGATTGCCAAAATTTTTCAACACAACATTTCTAGATCTTATCTGAACCTACCAACCAAATATCAACATTTTCTACTGATTGGTTATTTATTTTATTTATTTATTTATTTATTCATCATCACACAACATCATACATTGAGTTGGACTCATTTGATTGGTGACTTGTCATATTTCTAAAACTTAGTTACATACAATACTAGAAATTACACATAAGTAATTAACAAAACATATAGATTTAGTAAAATCTAAAAATCGACATTATTTATGGAACACTCTGAATTATTGATGATGGAAATTTTTATTACTTCAAGTTATTAGAATTCTGAGATTTTATATAGGGTTTTCTCTAGCAACATTTTTTTGACTGCTTTTTTGAACGTAATGACTGAGTTTAAATTTCGAATGGCTGTTGGCAGCCTATTAAAAAGCCTCATTCCTGAGTAAAATGGAGTTTTTTCAAATGCTACATTCCTATGTATTGGATATTGAATTATGTTTCTATTTCGAGTGTTATGTTGGTGATTGTCTGTGCAAAATTGGAATTTATTGATGTTAACTTTAACAAAAACTACTAGCTGATAAATGTAAATGGAAGGAAGTGTGAGGATGTTGAGATTTTTGAAGTGTGCTTTACATGAGTCTCTAGATCTCAATCTACAAATTACTCTCAATATCTTTTTTTGCATGATGAAGATTTTTTGGCTGTCCACAGAATTACCCCAAAATATAGTACCATAGCTCAAATAGGAGTAGACATATGCATAGTATACGGTCAATAATGTGCTTCTATCAAGTGAGTGAGAAAGAGTTAAAATTACAAAATAGGCTTGGTTCAATTTTTTCATCAAGTTCTGAATGTGTTGCTTCCAGGAGAAATTCTGGTCAATTACAAGTCCCAAGAACTTAGTTGATGTGGAAAGTATCAAGCTACTTTCAATGCTTGAAAGTTGAGTCTCATCCATCTCTATTTGATTTCGTATGGAACAAAATTGCATAAGGTGTGTTTTCCTATAATTTAATGAAAGCCCATTTACTTTAAACCAATTATTTATTGCTACCAGTGTATCCTTCAATTGATTTGTCAGTGTGATCTGATTGTCGTTTGATGCCATACAAGTTGTGTCATTTGCATACATAATTAATTTTGAATCTGTTGTTGCCCTTGGTAAATCATTTATGTATATTAAAAATAACAAAGGTCCAAGGACAGATCCTTGTGGCACTCCATTCGGGACTCTGACAAATGAAGAGCACTTTGAGGAAGACAAATCTCTCACACACTGTTTCCTGTTGGAAAGATAGGAGCGGAGCCATTTTAAAGCTGTGCCTGCTATTCCATAAAAGCTCAATTTCTCTAAGAGGAGTTCATGATTTACACAGTCAAAAGCTTTTGAAAGATCGCAGAATATGCCAGCGGCATGCTGCGACCGATCAATTGCAGTTGACATAAATTTGACAAAATCATAGATTGCTCCAGAAATGTCCTTCTTTTTATGGAAACCAAATTGATCTTCAACCAACAAATTATTATTCTCGAAATGATCGGTCAACCTGGATACAACAGCCATTTCGTGTATCTTTGAGAATACAGACAGAATTGCAACTGGTCTAAAGTTATTAAAATCCTTGGGATCTCCTTTTTTTAGAAAGGGTAGAACATTACTGTATTTTAATATATCAGGAAACACGCCGTGTTTCAAAGATTGGTTAATCAGAAAAGTTAGAGGTTTAATGAATTGCATAGCACATTTTTTTAAAAGAAAAGGGGGAAAATCGTCCCAACCAGGTGCTCTGGATGCTCTCATTTTCTTTATCAAGGTGATTATCTCATGCTCCGTCACCTGATTGAATGAAACTAAAATGCTGTTTGTTTTTGGCTGTCTATTGTAATAATTATTAGCAGTTTCTATGTCTGTAGTTAAGTTTAATGTGTCACAAATGTTTGAAAAAATTATTAAATGAGTTTAAAGTGGATTCAATTGGCATATCATTGAATGTTTTTGAAAGATCCAACTCCTTTTTTTTCTCCTGTGTCTCTTGTTTAACTATTTTCCAAGCCATTCTTGTTTTGTTATCAGCCTGATTTATTCTGATACTATTGTACATTATTTTAGCCTGTCTAATGCACCTATTTAAAATTTTTTTGTACTGTCTCACATATTCTCTGAGTTCAGGACAGTCATGTAATCTGGATTGTGAGTGTAATTCCCTAGCTCTGGCACACGATGTACGGATACCCAGAGTAATCCACCCTTTATCAGTTTTATCAAGTGATTTCTGTCTTGCTACAAATTTGCGCGGGAATGATTGCTCAAAGTATAGATTTGTCATTGTATGGAACTTGTTGTACAAAACATTTGGATCCGAGATTATTCTGCTCGCATGAAAAAGAGATTCCCAGCTCTCACCTGATAAAATAGTGATGAAATTGTCAATATTGATGTCTGAGAATACTCTAATTGTTTTATTTACTTTTCTTTTGTTGTTCCTACTCGATCCATTCTCTGTACAGTGTGTCAGAAGTTTCATTGGAATATTTATAACTTGTGCAGTGTGGTCAGATAAGTTGCTGTCAATAATTAATTTATTACATTGGTCCAGATCAAAATCGGAAGCTAGCGCTATTAGCGCTATTGATGAAAAATGTGGAAAAATACGAATTAAATTGCTTTAACGATTTATTTTTCTAAAGAATTGAATTAGGAAGCATCCAGAACATCCACTCAACTCTCAACCATAGATTGTCTCAAATTTAATTGAAAATTAAATATGATCAATAATTTATGCGAATGTATTCTGATATAAGTCTGTTTACAGCACACACAAGACACATTATAGTTTTTAAATTCAAGAAAATAGAAATATTTGTATATGTACCTGAATCTTATCTCTATATATAAAAGCGAAATGGCACTGACTGATTCATTCATTCATTCATCACCAGAAATAAAAATCCACTGAACCGAATGCGTTCAAATTTGGCAGGCATGTTCAGTTGGACGTTTAGACGCGTGCTAAGAACGGATTTTAAAAACTTTTCAAGGATACGCCAAATATTTTAGTTTTTCTATAGTTTTTCAACGTTTTCTTCATTTTTTCGAGAACCAATCAGTAGAAAATGTTGATATTTGGTTGGTAGGTTCAGATAAGATCTAGAAATGTTGTGTTGAAATATTTTTGCAATCCGTTCAAGATTACGCAAGTAATCAGGTTTTCAAAATTGTAGATGTGTTGCGGGTTGCATATCTTCAAATTTTGATTGAAAGTAAAGTCCAAGATGATACTTTGTTTCCTGTTCATCATCCAATCTCTATAGGCCCACATAAAAGCGAAATGGCACTGATTCATTCATTCATTCATCACCAGAACTAAAAATCCTCTGAACCGAATCCGTTCAAATTTTACAGGCATGTTCAGTTGGACGTTTAGACGCGTGCTAAGAAAGGATTTTTGAAACTTCATGAGGATACTCCAAATATTTGAGTTTTTCTATAGTTCTTCAGCGTTTTCTTATTTTTTCGAGAACCAATCAGTAGAAAATGTTGATATTTGGTGGGCAGGTTCAGATAAGGTCTAGAAATGTTGTGTTAAAAATTTTGGCAATCCGTTCAAGATTACGCCAGTAATCAGGTTTTCAAAATTGTAGATGTGTTGCGGGTTGCATATCTTCCGCCTTGATACGACCAATCCTAACTGTAAATTCAATGGTTCAGAGAGATTTTAGATGAACTAATTTGGAAGATTAAGTTTGAATCATTGAATCAAGTTTCAAACTATATATACTTCCGATATACTTCCCAAGGTTACGCTTAATATTAGCGTTTTACTATTTTTTGGAATTTTCGGAGTTTTTCTTAGATTTTTCTAGAACAAATTGGCAGAAAATGTTGAAATTAGGTGAACAGGTCCAGATCAGGTGTAGAAATGCTGAAATAAATTTCGAATCCCTTCTGAACGGAATTTGCAGGCGAGCGAAGCGAGCCTGTTTGTCTCAGCTGTCACTGACAGAGGTTTTGCAGGCGAGCGAAGCCTGTTTGACTCACTTACACTGCCTATACTGTCGGGGGTCCAGGGGCGGAGCCCCTAGGCGGAGAAGGCGAGCGAAGCGAGCCTGCCGGCTAGTCCAATATAAATTCATATTGTTTACTTGATAAAAACATCAGAGGTACTTTTTTACCGGAAAAAAAACTTTCGCATTTTGTAGGAAAACAAAGGGAAATCACGAGCAAAATTATATATCATGTAGGTCTATTTAACATGAAGGTAGATCAATTACTATTGTGAAGCTGTTTTATAACAACATGTTGTTGAACTTCACTGAAAATTGTATGAATAAGTTACATGACCATAGAAACTACGACAATGGTCATGGTATGATGAATTTTGCAATTAAAATATTTTTTACGTACAAAACAAACTCGTAGATGCGAGTTTTGCATAATGCTTTCAATTGAACAATACGTATTTTATTAAAAAAATTGGGAATTTTATTATTGTACTACTACCTACAACATCATACTCGTATTTACCACGGTTCTTATGATAAATGGAGATGGGTATTATTACATTTCTAGTTTACGTGTTTCCTCTGATTAGGGTAGGACTCCATCTCAAAGAGTTTTGTTAAACACCAGATTCCCAAACATCAAGGACTTCTTTCGAATGTTTTCAAGATTTGCAAATAAGAAATCATCACTTCAAAGAAGTGATAGAGAAATAGAATAATTCTCAAGCACTATAGGGTTTAATATCAGGAGAGAAATATCAGGACCACCTAGATACCAGGTATTTAGGAGGTCCTGGAAATATCCCTACACGTACACATTCATAGTCTGGAAAAATCTTTCAAAATTATTATTATATTATTTAGTGTATGGCTCTTAGTAGTGGGGAGACCCAAGGGTTGTTCCACTTCGCAGGCATATAACCTAATTTTCACTAGTTGGAAAACCATGTAGGTTATTATAGTTCTTCCAGTCATTTAAAATGACACTTTTTTAAATTCAAAACATTAAATTAATTGATAAAACTGAAACACTTCACAAAATAACTGTCCATGGCCGAAAATATAAAATTTTGACTTGAAATTTAGAACACGAAAATACAACATTATATAAATATATAATGTATTACATAAAATATTCTGATAACGCTCTAATATTAACTCGCAATCCTCTATTTCACTTTATGAATTTCACTTTATTTCGTATGGACAACTGGTCTCAAAGACATTTACTTTCTTACGTGAGAAAATTTATACAAGAGACAAATTCTCTTTTTATAGATTATTCATGTATCCGCTATTCAATAATAAAACAGAATTCGGTATATTCCTTTCATGACAACATCCATGGATATCAAATCAATATTAAGGACTTTCTCTTCTATAATGATTGAGTTAACTCCAATTTTTAATTCAAGCAGTCGATTAGACGACTTTTGTGTGTCAGATTTTTCACGTCCTTCCAATTTCTACTAGAGATTCTCTAGTATAATGATTCCAAGTCACTCTTCAATGTAACTGTACCTTGTTTATAACGGGTGGCAAACCAAGCTCTAGTATCAACCAGTAAAAACATCTGTGGCTTGTGGCGTTCATAGAAGTTTCTCATGAGAAAATTTTTGAAGAGCCTCTAACTCACTTTCATCTTTGCTATAAAGTTTGTAGGTGTTAAAAAGCGGAGTGAGAGAGTGGCGCTGCCATTTTTCAAGCCAAGAATATTTTAGGCTTTCTTCTTATTGCTCGTTGTGGTTTCGCTTCTGCTTACAAGCAACTTTTTCAATTTCCCCTTCTTTTTCTCGGTTGCCGCCGCAATCAGCCTTCCTGTTTGAAAGCGACGACGACTCGCCTTCCACGTTCTGCTTTTCATTCTACTCTCCAGTTTATACATTTTATTCCTCATAAAATGTGACTCTCATATGAGTTTTTCTGAAGCTCATGCGTTGATGAAGGCCAGATAAATAAAATATTTTCCAAAGTGAAGACTTCACTTTTCTAACTTCTCTCCTTTTACGATATTTTAATCATGTTCTTGAAAATGTACTATGTATGTAAAATATATCCTAGAAATCTTTTGCAAACGTTCCACTAAAACAAATTCATAAAAAATGTTCAATTTTACTATGTTGGAAGATTTTAAAAGCTAGAAGCCTTGGGACCCTTCATGAACTTAAATCTTTGAAGCTCATGGAAAACTTATTCAAATGAAACGCGTTTGGCATAAGAGCTTTTCGTATGATTTTTCATTTTCAGCTTCACGAAGAAATAACTTAGAAAATATTTTTAATCCAATAATGTTGAATGATTACATCCAACGAATTATTACAAATGAAAAGTTATTGTTTCAAGCTTGCGAATCTTATTCGTTGTCAGGTGTAGGGGTAGGCTAAATGAAGGAGTTTTTTTAAAAATCATGTAAGGAAAAAAATTGTTAATCCAGCGTACCTCAATGCGCCAGAAGCCTTTAGGTTAAAAAACATAGCAGTATTTTTTGCGAGTCTAGTGCAAGTCAGTTTATTTTGAAACTCTGTCGAAGCATACGCAATACGCATTGCGTGTGAACAGAAGTAGTCATAATTGAAAGATAGTCAATTCAATAATCAGAAATAGTCAACTAGTTCAGACTTATACGATCTCTTGCTAAACCCGAATCAAGATTTTTATATTGCACCCAAAATTATTGAAGCAGCTGACAATTTAGTCTTCAATGATCATTTAATGAATGATCAATAATCCCATCCGAATAATGAATAGACAATTATTTCTACATTAATTTATATGCTCAAACCCATACTAATACTAATCGTGAGATGAGATTTATTATTTAAGCTTTGAACTCAACTGGGTTGTGTCCATTCCCTCGATAATATCACAACACATACAAACATCATTTATTCCGTAGCTTGGTTGCAGTCTTGCCTTGTAGTATAATGCAATTATTATAATGTTTGGATAGCGTATTATTTCTCAAGTGAATTATACAATTCGCTAAATTAATAATAAAGCCATGAGAATCACTTGAAACTTGCTACATCACCACAAGTAATAAATATTCACGGATGAATTGAACCATAGGTAATCTAATGTAATGAATTCGATTGTTAATTCACAAAAAAATTTATAACTAGGTAATAGATTTTATTACGAGGTCGAATGGTTTCTTCGATAACAATAAACTGTAATCAATAATTAATTCAATTTTACTAAGCTCATAAAAATGGAATACAATGGAATATAAAGATTTATCAGTGATCCATATTCCACAACCAGCTGAGTTTAATTAACCTGATTTGGATTTCTATTCACTCCTTCATCAACAGAAATATTGATACTGTATCTCAATACCATTTCAACCAACAGGATAATCAAATTGATTTCTAAGTCTGTAAAGTAAAGTAAGATGAATATGTGTCAGAAATGGCACATATCACGTTTGTGAAACAAGTGTATGATTTCATAAAACATGGAGATGAAAATTGATAAAAATAGGAACCGCTATACTTTCCTACTGAAATAGATGATAGATGAAAGATGAGCCAGTGCAATTTTAGCTTACTAGATGCAAAGAGATGCAAATAGTCTAGTATCATAGTAGCAGGCCGGTATGCAGCAAAACAGAGACTCGACTCTAGCTTTGCGTTCATCTCAAAAGAGAAGCGAGCAAGTAATGAGACTGGCCAGGAGTAAAAAATATGTAATGGAGTGTTGTCAGGTGGATGGGGATTCTCAATTCATTGAAGTCGAACAAAGTAGACTGCTTTTAGAAGCTCGACAAAGAAGTTCTAAATAATTAAATTCTCTTCTTGAAATGGAACTCATCAAGAAAATTATACAGCTTTCATCAGCGTGCCTTGATGACAGGCTTCGCATTATCCATTTGGAATGATTAAGTCTTGCATCCATTGATGGTCGGACTCGCTGATAATCTTTCTCGTTATATCGAAAGAGGTAGAAGAAGAGATGGATCGACTCAAAAAGGATAAAGATTATCATGATGTGCTGTTTTTGATGAAAATATTAAAAATCGATCACGATGAAAATTAGAAGATGAATTAAAGTAAAGTAAGATGAATATGTGTCAGAAATGGCACATATCACGTTTGTGAAACAAGTGTATGATTTCATAAAACATGGAGATGAAAATTGATAAAAATAGGAACCGCTATACTTTCCTACTGAAATAGATGATAGATGATAGATATTGATCAGAACTCACCTACTCGTAATTATTTAATCTTTTGAATAATTTGTTGTTACTGAAAGGCTAGAGTCGAGTCTCTGTTTTGCTGCATACCGGCCTGCTACTATGATACTAGACTATTTGCATCTCTTTGCATCTAGTAAGCTAAAATTGCACTGGCTCATCTTTCATCTATCATCTATTTCAGTAGGAAAGTATAGCGGTTCCTATTTTTATCAATTTTCATCTCCATGTTTTATGAAATCATACACTTGTTTCACAAACGTGATATGTGCCATTTCTGACACATATTCATCTTACTTTACTTTACAGACTTAGAAATCAATTTGATTATCCTGTTGGTTGAAATGGTATTGAGATACAGTATCAATATTTCTGTTGATGAAGGAGTGAATAGAAATCCAAATCAGGTTAATTAAACTCAGCTGGTTGTGGAATATGGATCACTGATAAATCTTTATATTCCATTGTATTCCATTTTTATGAGCTTAGTAAAATTGAATTAATTATTGATTACAGTTTATTGTTATCGAAGAAACCATTCGACCTCGTAATAAAATCTATTACCTAGTTATAAATTTTTTTGTGAATTAACAATCGAATTCATTACATTAGATTACCTATGGTTCAATTCATCCGTGAATATTTATTACTTGTGGTGATGTAGCAAGTTTCAAGTGATTCTCATGGCTTTATTATTAATTTAGCGAATTGTATAATTCACTTGAGAAATAATACGCTATCCAAACATTATAATAATTGCATTATACTACAAGGCAAGACTGCAACCAAGCTACGGAATAAATGATGTTTGTATGTGTTGTGATATTATCGAGGGAATGGACACAACCCAGTTGAGTTCAAAGCTTAAATAATAAATCTCATCTCACGATTAGTATTAGTATGGGTTTGAGCTTATAAATTAATGTAGAAATAATTGTCTATTCATTATTCGGATGGGATTATTGATCATTCATTAAATGATCATTGAAGACTAAATTGTCAGCTGCTTCAATAATTTTGGGTGCAATATAAAAATCTTGATTCGGATTTAGCAAGAGATCGTATAAGTCTGAACTAGTTGACTATTTCTGATTATTGAATTGACTATCTTTCAATTATGACTACTTCTGTTCACACGCAATGCGTATTGCGTATGCTTCGACAGAGTTTCAAAATAAACTGACTTGCACTAGACTCGCAAAAAATACTGCTATGTTTTTTAACCTAAAGGCTTCTGGCGCATTGAGGTACGCTGGATTAACAATTTTTTTCCTTACATGATTTTTAAAAAAACTCCTTCATTTAGCCTACCCCTACACCTGACAACGAATAAGATTCGCAAGCTTGAAACAATAACTTTTCATTTGTAATAATTCGTTGGATGTAATCATTCAACATTATTGGATTAAAAATATTTTCTAAGTTATTTCTTCGTGAAGCTGAAAATGAAAAATCATACGAAAAGCTCTTATGCCAAACGCGTTTCATTTGAATAAGTTTTCCATGAGCTTCAAAGATTTAAGTTCATGAAGGGTCCCAAGGCTTCTAGCTTTTAAAATCTTCCAACATAGTAAAATTGAACATTTTTTATGAATTTGTTTTAGTGGAACGTTTGCAAAAGATTTCTAGGATATATTTTACATACATAGTACATTTTCAGGAACATGATTAAAATATCGTAAAAGGAGAGAAGTTAGAAAAGTGAAGTCTTCACTTTGGAAAATATTTTATTTATCTGGCCTTCATCAACGCATGAGCTTCAGAAAAACTCATATGAGAGTCACATTTTATGAGGAATAAAATGTATAAACTGGAGAGTAGAATGAAAAGCAGAACGTGGAAGGCGAGTCGTCGTCGCTTTCAAACAGGAAGGCTGATTGCGGCGGCAACCGAGAAAAAGAAGGGGAAATTGAAAAAGTTGCTTGTAAGCAAAAGCGAAACCACAACGAGCAATAAGAAGAAAGCCTAAAATATTCTTGGCTTGAAAAATGGCAGCGCCACTCTCTCACTCCGCTTTTTAACACCTACAAACTTTATAGCAAAGATGAAAGTGAGTTAGAGGCTCTTCAAAAATTTTCTCATGAGAAACTTCTATGAACGCCACAAGCCACAGATGTTTTTACTGGTTGATACTAGAGCTTGGTTTGCCACCCGTTATAAACAAGGTACAGTTACATTGAAGAGTGACTTGGAATCATTATACTAGAGAATCTCTAGTAGAAATTGGAAGGACGTGAAAAATCTGACACACAAAAGTCGTCTAATCGACTGCTTGAATTAAAAATTGGAGTTAACTCAATCATTATAGAAGAGAAAGTCCTTAATATTGATTTGATATCCATGGATGTTATCATGAAAGGAATATACCGAATTCTGTTTTATTATTGAATAGCGGATACATGAATAATCTATAAAAAGAGAATTTGTCTCTTGTATAAATTTTCTCACGTAAGAAAGTAAATGTCTTTGAGACCCTGGAAAATATCAGATTGCTCCAAGGGAAATCTGTTTTTCATCATAAGCTCGTTTAGGTTTACGGCGGTGTGTGGAAAAATCCTGTATAAATTAAGGAATTTGTTGCTTGAATTTGTAGCACGATTTTTCTCTGCCAAATTGGGCCAAGAAAATGTGAGAGGGAGAGTTACTATATGAAAACAAAAGGCTCGGAGGTAGCAGTGGCAGCAACTGAGGCCTGTACGTGACAGTAATTCAGTATGAACACAGCGACTGCTATTTGTCAGCATTATGGGACTTGCGAAAGGCGGTGGCCGCCACAACAGAATAAGTGCACCGGGATGAGAGAAGGGCCGAGGATAAGAGGAGACAGAAGGGAAGAGAATCAGAAGAGGCAGAATCTCCCTCACTCGTGGCCAAAGTAGTCGGATCTTCAGCAAAACTGTTGAGCGAAATTCGATTTTTGCTCTAGCAAACAACGGATCAAAAATGAAATGACTGGATTTGGAGGTTCCACTCAAAATTATATTCGCCCACACACACACACATGTTGATAAGCTAGGCTTCTGGAAACGAAACCACTACTTGGATACCACTAGAAACCGTCATTCAATTTCCATTATCAACGAGTGAGACGTTGAATGTAAGCTTTCTATCTCGAAAGGTTAGAATACCATGGGGCAGCTCCGAAGTAAAAAATGAATGATTCAGGATCTAATAATTTTTTGCCTTCTTCTCGCTTTTTTTATTTATTTAGAGCACATTGTATTCCTAAAAAATTTTCACGCTTACTTGCATGCTCTTCACAAAAGTACCAATCAACAGTTACATTATCAATCATATAATTCTCTGTAGGATGGAACTATTGATGATTAAGAAAGTTTCAATTAGAATTATTGCACCAGATCTTAATCGAGCTAGAAAGCGAAAAGGTTTCAATAATGTAGTCTATCTATGAAATACCACAACAACATTTTTTGCACATGAATTGTAGGCCATTATTTTAGAAATTTTGAACTATCTACTAAAAGAGAGTTTTCAATGAGAATTTTTTCTCCAATAACACGCTTTTATGTAATATTGGTTGTAGTTCTTATTATTTATTGTTACAATTGCGACTTGATAGCAAGTATTTTAAGCAAATGTGATAATGAGTGAGTGAATGGTGATGTTTACATGCTGAATAAAAGATGATGAAAGTAAATATCAATTGGAGTTGATACCTTTAATAGTACACTATATAGTACATTTTATGTCAACGTTTTGTGTCGTATCATCGACTTTCTACTCATGAAAACAGTGTATACATTGCCCATCGTACACAACACGACGACATATTTAGAACTATCATGTATGAAATAGCTGGACAAACAAAATCTTCGATGCGTGGTGTTGATGTTGCTGGGGGTGCAATTAGAACAGCCTCAGTTTACAATGCATGCGGCTGTGAACGTTGAACAGAGAATAGGTTTCCGTCTGAGAACACTTGCCAAAATAGTTGGGCAAACAGATTGTACCTTAGTAGCCGGCGTGCATTGGCATATATAAACATACGTGTCGCTGGCGGCAAGCGTTCTCACGCCTCCAAGTTCAGCGGCTGGCTGCCGGCCAGAAGTTTCGTCTTCGTTGACTTTTTGTGTCACGCCTTCGCTGTGTTCCCGCACTAATTCGCCAGGCGCGTCTCCTTCACACACAATATGCAATGGATGCCAGACTCACATTTCCAACATGCTCAAATTACCCATTAATTTTCCTTGTGTATATTCAACATACAATAGTATATTTGCAAGTATATTCACTTTTCATCATATTCATTCACAGCAGTGTTGGTTTTACGGTCTACTGATACTGCCGTTATCAAGAGATTGTTTGTGTTATCTAACAGGATTGTCCGTTTCATTGGTGATTGACATCAATTGGCATTTTCAATCACTTTGTGAATTCAAATTGAAGTCAAATCAGAATAACCAAGAGCTATGAAGATGAGTTGATTGATCAAATGCATGATTGAAATGGATCTAAATAGTTCATTTGGATTGGAATGAGTTTTAAATATGATTGCCTATTCTTCCATGTGAATTGACCAACTTATATAATTATATTGAATCGGTTGAAGAACTCACAGATATTTTGGAGACCTCTTTGAAATGAAAATTCTGTTATAAAATGAATAGTGAAAGTCAAAATCATTCTACAACAATACACAAATTCATAGCAAAACTACCATTCATATCTGAAATCAAAAGAAATAAGTCATGAGATTCGATTATTCAATTGGAAAAGTTTGTGATTTGGTTGATTAATCACCTATTGTGACATAATTATAGGTCCTACCTTATTCTAAAAGCTTCTGTTCCTGTTGTGTTCTTATGTGAAAAGTTTATTGAAAAATGGATGTTAAATTTATGGTACATGTACAAGCTTCATTGTACTGTGCAGTATATCCTAGTGTAATGTAGTCCAGCTATCAGAGCTGTGGGAAATTGATTGGGTGAGTCAACAGTCTAGCCGTAAACAAGCATTGCTGACTAATTGATGCAATGACCTAGTTGTCAGAACTGGGTTGTAACTAGATTCATGTATGTGCGCAACACCATTATTATTTATCACCTTCCAAAACTCTGATCACCAAACGTTGCTTTTCAAACATTTCGTCCACCTCTTTGGCAGACATCGCCTCTGGATGATAAACTTCTCATCCATTTTGTTTTCAAAAATAAACTAAATCATGTGAGTTTTCAAACATTTCGTTTACGCTCCACTTTGTCAGAAACTAGTCATGGATCGAATACTTTATTCTCAGTGTAGAATTTTTCTAGTTCAACTTTCAAAACAAATGCTCTCCAATATAGTTTTGACACCAAACAACTTCTCTCTTACCCAACATAAACTTTCCACATACAACTTCATGCTCAACTCAAACTAACACAGAACTTCCAAAAATAGAAACTTCGGTTGAGCGGAGTGTAAAGGATTTATCTGAGTGCTATTCATTTGGGCCACCAGGCTACTGTATTTTATCTCGGAAGAGGGGGCAATTTTCCTGTATCCCAAGAAAATGAATTGCATTATTCAATAATACAATACTGATATTGGAAAAAATAATCAAACAAGTTGGCGAATGGTGACGTACCTGTATAAAAATGTCTGGTACTTGTCATGACTCCCCAATATTGCGGGTACTCCGATTAATTAGCAAGCTGATATCAACCAGCAGTAATATTAATATATTACCATACCAATTACAAATTCCAATTATCTCATTACAAATATCAATCACTGTAATATATAGGCAATATGATATTCTACTCACTGTGATATTCCAGTACTACCAACAGCAGAGTGTATGAGTGTATTATCCTTCTGCAAAAATTAATAGGATGAACACATAATTATAACATGAGTACAATAGTCACCTACACATGGTAGCCTACAGCGTGTAAGAATACATCACATAATATAATAATAAATTATTCATGAGAGTAGCACTGGTGCATTATGAGAACTAACTCCAGTGAATGTTGCTTTCTAACGTCTTTGGTTTCAGACATCTTTGAAACTGAAAAGATGTTTGGCTCTGATATCTTTGGGAACAATGGAAATGTCAAAAGAATCAAATTCCACTCCAGATAAGAGTAGGACGAGAGTTGATGGCAGTTTTGCGAGAGATTCGAACTTGTTCTGGACTTTTTCTCTCATATAACTTGCAAGAAATGTTTGTCTTCTTTCTTATTATTAAGCTTCATACTGTCTGCTATGCTGTTGGCGGCCACTTTCCCATCCACTTAGATGTGCAAACTTCTTCAATCGCCAAACTTGTTTTGACTTGGCAACTTTTGGATACAGGTTACAAACAATGATTGAATCACCGTTCAACTTACAGTTGACTTTATCTGCGGCGTCCGTCTGTATCTTCACATTTGTCTCCTAACTGACAAATTCAACTTCAGACATGTTTTCCAAAGGTAAGTGTAGTTGGGAAGGAACTCTCGACTCCTTAGCAAAGTCTCGAAATTTGTGTTTTTGTACAAGTAGTGATCTGATTTACGAACGGATTGCATAAATTTGTAAAGAAAGAAATAGCTTGTGGATAAGTTCAGTACATAAATTGAATACTAGATTTCCTTTCTCATTAGAAGTGTTTATTTTCCAATTAAGATTAATAATGCATTTCAGGAAATTTCTATGAACTATTCTCAAGTGCTTGTTTGACAAATAATGCTTGTTCAACAAACAAATAATATTAAAAAAGTTTTTAGCCATTTTATAGCCTGTAAAATATATTGATCAGTTAGTTCCTCATAGCACAAAAATATAGAGTTTCCACGATTTACAACGTTCCATGTTGAAAAAATCTGTGATAGCTTACATGAAGTGGAACAATATTATAATTATTGATTGCAGTCTCAGCAACATATTTATTGGTGATTGACTCTTTATCTTGCCTTCTTTGACAATTATATCCATTAAGTCTAATGATACAAATCAAACCAATTAATTGAGAAGTACCTTCATCTTGACGAGGAAAAGTAAATTCTATTCGCTTGGTTACATTGCAAAGATTCAGGAAATGAAAACTTCATGAAACTTCTTACCTCCTACCTCAACGTGTTGTAAATAGTTGCAGTTTTATGACTGGTTGAGATAGTCCTCTTTCAAATGTATAGAGAACAAAGAATAAATTGGACCAGTTATTTGTCCCATGAGCGTTCCGTTCTCGTGAAAAAGCTCGCCTAGACTGGATGCTTCCGTTGAAAGGGTCTTCATTTACAGTTGACTTTATTTACGAGCTTCTCTTAGTGGATGCGAGTTTCCTGTTGGATAGCTTGTCTACACGCGGCAGTAATTTTTGCACAATGGCGAAAAGGCTCAGCTGCAGAAAAACGAACGGAACGGCGACGGAAAGGTGGAAGGAAGCATAGCAGGCGAAATCCATGAAACTAAAGTGATTGAAACTTTTGCTTGAACGAGCTTGTAACGAGTGGGTGGCTGCACAAAACAGTTGTTACATGAAAAGAGTCTTGCCAAATGAATAAACTTTATTCACGCTTACATTTATGTCCAAAAATTATAAATTTTCGAATAAGTAAGATTACTGTTATGGAAAAATTATTTTCGAGTACATGCAAGTACAATATTATCCAACTCCAATTTTCACAATAAGAAGCATTTCCACCATCAACTCCTATGATTACAGATTTAGCAGATTCATTCAATATATCTGTATCAAGCATTGTTTTTTCAAGCAGCATCAACATTAGATTCAAGAACAACACTCTGAATGTCACTCTTCATTATATCTGATAGCACATCAATAACTCTACTTTCTCTTTGATGACTCTACTTTCTTCATGCTCTTTACAAACTAGCCAATAAACCACTACACTGGCTGCTCGTGCCCACGAAACAGGTGAAGTGCTGTACAGTAAAAGATATATTGAATGAACTTGATAACTTGTAAAATATAAACTGATGTAGTACAAATCTGAGAGGAGTTATGATTTGTATATCTTCGGAGAATTCCATGTTTTGTTTGAACAGAGTAAATTCGTGAAAATGAAATTACTGTGAAAGTGAACCAACTATTCAATAATAATACAATAAAAACTCACTTTTATTCATCAACCCGTAATTTTTGTAAATCCATAATTCTTTATTGTGAATTATGACATTGTCAAACATTTAAAATTAAAGCAATAACTATCATTGGATACATCAATACTGTATATATGCATATAACTTATCCATGGAACTGCATTCGAAATTTTGTTTAGATCATTTCTGGCATTCTTCTCTTACACATTATCATTCCCCAAGCTAGGAAATTTAAATGAGCACAATGATTCTGACACTCATCTCCAGATTGGCAACACATGCCAGACACTACCTGGTTATATTGAGAGTTGTGAAGGCACCTTTGTTGCTTCCTGGAAGTGCACTTCAAGGGTTTCCACGAGGTTTTCTCGTTGCGAAGAAGAGAGGCGTGTTTTCTATCGCAGATCCAATGGCTAAGCCGTCCTGTCAGAAGCAGCTCGGTTTTGATCTGTTTCAATTTACCTTGCACCAATGGGATATTGGCAAGTGAGCGAGGGCTGGCTGGCACTGTTAAACCAACACCGTCGGTGCCACAGTAAACACGTACGGTTTTATCGCCAGAGTCTGCTATGCCTCAGACTCCGTACTCTGCACTATTTTCAAGAGTGAGAATGAATCGAATGTGTCTGTCTCTTCCTTGCAATACAAATCGAATAGCCTACAAGAAAAGTCCATTCGATTTAGGCTGAACAATTCCATACTTATTAGAAACTTTTCAATCTCATGAATTTGTTATTTTCACAACAAATCTCATCTCAACAGTAGGCTAGATGAAGCCTAGTTTCCACATTTATTACAATAGCCGTTCATATTATTATACTATATAACTCGAGTGAATGTGGAAATATACTCAAAATAGATGGGAATAGATGTGAATATACGAGTAGAACTAAATGAATGTGAATAGATGTACCTTACGTCTTTATACAGATCAATATTAATGTTGCAAGTTTGAGAGAGTTCAATGTATTCCGTTGATAATGTTACTCGTATTCAATTATAATCCAACAAGAAAGTCTAATTTTTTTCAATCTTCACATTCTACAGTTCACACGACACTGATATTATTAACAAATGGAAATCCATGCAAAATTTTCCTGACACTTTCACACATTAAACATTGGGTCGCGTGTCTTTTCAATGACCAGTTATATTTCTATCACCCGTTATATGTATTGCGACGTCTGGAAAATCATCAGATTAGATTTTACCTTACGCAGTACGCACTGTTCTGGATTCAGTCATGCAGAAATTTTAATTGGGGTTTCATTAATTGGAATCCCTCGAGTTGAGAAGTGTGCGATTTTTATGTTTTACCTTATAAAAGCTCTGAAGGCTATATTCACATGATAATAATCAAATATCTCAAATTTGCAACCAGCATGTACAATATTTGCAGTACAGTATGTGAAAATCTTATAGGTCTATGATTTTTTAAGAGCTGCAGTGCAGAGATGTCCTAATGAATGAGTATCTTAATGGAAAGGTACTGAGGTGAGACAACTGAGTGGAGAATTCCAGGAATATGAGTGACTCCGCAACAGTACTTCCTCAACAAACCGTTGGTTGAAAATATACTAAGGAAGCTCACATCAAATGAATTAGATTTCTTGAGAATACCACCAATTAAAGCACTTCCTTGATGATTCCACTAATGATTCTCTTGATTGCAGAACACAGATCACTCTGTCACAGATTACAAGCTTGGAGAGAGAATTAGAAAGCGCAGTTGCCAAATTGTTGCAGTGTTGCGAAGATGAATTCTGAGGCTTGGAAACAAGTGCTTTCGCTAGTTGGAGACCTTTGAGGTTAGTTGAGTCAGGTGAGTGGGTAACTTTGCCAACCAATCGTCTTCGTCCTTACATGGGCGCTGATTAATTATTGCTGAGAGTTGGCACTTGGAGCAGCTGACTGACTGACTGGCTGACGAGCAGAGTACGAAGAAAGAAGAGAGAAAGTGAGAGTGAAAGAGAGTAAACTGAAAGATCCTGTTGCAGGCAGCACCGGAGCGAACGCCATTAATTTCATCCGCCACTACAAGTGCTTCCAGAAAAAGTGTTTGGAAAAAATGAGGGCAAAAGTATCGTTGACCTACTACCTCATACAGGAGAAGGAAGAATATTCCTCTTTTACCGGCACTCTCATGTTACTCGTTGAAATATTTCACTGAACTCACACACAAGCTCTCTCTCACAATTTTGTTAAACATAAAAGGTGGGGCCCATCACTCGCAACATTATTAATAAAATTGTTCACTGGAGACTTGACACATTGTAACACAGGAGCTTATTGCACAGCTTGAGAAATTAGATGGACTTTTTCACTTAATGCACTGCTAAATGAACTTTGCTTGCATATTTATCATGATCGTATTTCAATGACAATGACCAAGGGAATAGATATCAATATCATATTACGAGACTTCAACAGGTTTCCTTGTAATTGGACATGGAAGAAAATATTTGGTAATCAAACGTAGGGTCCATAGAAATTGAATATATGATATGAATTATTGGCATGAATATTACATATAAGGTTATGTTGGAATTATCCGAAACATTCAACATGAGTAGTGAGTAGCCTACATAACATAATATAGTACTAAAAGTTTAGTTTTTGAACTGATTTTCGTCTTCGGGGACAGAAGAAATGTCTCTTCTACCTTGAAGTGAATGATACTCTGAATGTGAGCATCTCTGTCTCATGAACTTTGACATTTAGGTAGGTACTCGTACTATTACAAAAACGCAAAACGGGTAGTTTGAGTTAGAAAGTAAACTCTCGGTCTTTCTATTCATTCTTTGTTTTCGATGTGTGGATGGAAAGTTGGTAAACCACTTGTTGAATGAATACGTAAGTTCCATTGATTTACCCACTGTGCTGAAGATTTGAATGAGCATTGTAGTCTCAGTTTTGTTATACTGAGGTCCTTACAGTATTAATTTTATTTGATTTTGGTGAATAGTAGGTAGCCTTTTTCTGCTTACAATCTATAATTTAAGATGTGGCATAAGGTGCTATTATTTTAAGGTAGAATTAAACCAAGACATTTGAAGTAACCAAGTAGGACTGTAGATTTACAAAGTTATGAACTTATATTTAATCTAGTACAAAGTTCTGTTAATTTGAAGAACTCTCTCTACTCCAGTCACTAATGCATAAGTTTTCTTAGCCGTTTCGCATCACAACAGCTAAGCGGATTAGTATATTCAACCAAACTCATTACCCAACTCCATTCAAATCCCACATCTTGCAATCAATAATTCATTTCTCCTAACCATCAGTCATCACATTCACAACATATAACATCATCATTCCATTCTAATTCTCGTTTGTTTTTCGGAAGAGTTTTTTTCTTAAATAATCTTCAAAGATCTAAATATCTGTAAATAATCTTCAAAATATATGTACAAAAATGATTCTATCATTCGTTTTGCCTCCTAGTAGTCTTATAAAACTGTAAAATATAATATTTTTCCATTTTCGATACTCTGTTTCACTGAATTTGAAAATTAACAAATTACAAGAATAAATTATCTTATCCTATCAGCGAGTGAATTCTGTATGATTGTGAGCATAGCCACTGATCTAGAAAACGGCTCTAACGTTTCTCAAGAAATTTGCAACGTAGTAAAAATATTTTTTAACGGATCCTACTATTATGTAATGCAATCCACTCAATGAATCCGTTCTATCTCCTTTAATAACGTAACATCTTAATATTAGTATAACGATGCCTTTTTGAAAAACAATACTCTATTAAGAAGCCTTGTTTGTTCCCAGTCAGTTGGAATGATATGTTTTTGAAACCCTTAGAGGTAATTGTGCTCGCAACATAACAGTCGACTTGAAAGAGTTACTTGTATTTCGTTCCACCTTAGCAACGATTTTCCAGTCGAGTAATTGGATTGCAGGGCATCGTACATGTAGCAAGCAGTCAACTTCAAATCGTTTGCAACACGATGTTTCTTTGAAATTTGACATCGAACTTGGCAGCGAATCGTGAAAACTAGTCTGAATTGAATTCAGAAAATTACTTGCACGTTTTCAGCATTTCTTCCCAAATGAGTTCGACTGGAAGCAGTCGGAATGATGAAAAGAAAAGGGCTGAAGCGTTCTACTTTCAAAGATCACAAATCCACCCTTCACCCTCCAACTGATGCGATCACCAACAGTTCGGCACTCTCCCTATATATATATCCCAGAGGGAATTTATTTCTAACTACCGCCCAGTCATTATATTTAACGACCGTTCTCGACGCGCAACGAGGAAATATCCTCACAGGAGTTGCAGCGTTCTAAAGACGTTCTAAAGCGTTCCAAAGACGAGAAACTAGCAACGAAAAATATTGCTACGATAATCGAAGCTCCAAACTTTCACTCATTTCGATTATCTGATTCAAGAGTGATGAATTTTTCCAAACTCGCAGCTATTGTTGCGAACATTCAACGTTGAATTCGATTTCTACCTGCATTAAAATTTATCTCTCCTATCTTCTGTTACGCTCTCTGCACAATACTGTAACATTACTTTCGCCTCATATTTGTGCTCCAGGATAACTCTAACCGTAGCCTTTAACATTACGTAGTCCATAGCAATAACATTATGTTTGATAGTAGCGTTGACCCATTTCTTTTCCTTCAAAACTTGTTCAACCTTGGAAGTATTTGATTGCGTTTATTGCAATTTTCAGGCTTACTGGAATTTACTCTAATTCGTCAGAACGAAGTAAATTAATTCTGAATCAATTACGAAAATTTAGGTGACGAGTGAATCCCATTACTTTAAGAAATTTTCCACCATGATAGGGGAGAAAGGTTACTAATTTTATTGAATACGAATTGTTTCGCATCGTTATCGCTTCAGAAGAGTATCGTTGATAATTTGATTTTAATTTTGTACATTGAAAAGATTTTTATACTGTATTATTATCATCTCCATAAAAATGTATTACTTATAGCCTACATATGTATATTATGCACATAAATTTATATTGTGATTCATAGTATAATCATTGTATAAAGTCTAGAAAAAACTTTTCTGAAAAGTACTTCGAGTCAGTCAGTATTTAGGGAAAACTTCGGAAAATCAATTTACAACGCAAATTTCCAAACAGAATCTAATCCTTTGGCTGCTAAGTGTTTATGGTCAAAATTATGAAACGTTCCAAAATTTATGCAGCTCTACAAACTTTCCAGTTCTACTTTTTTATTATAACTGAAAGTTTATTCGGTCTCTCCGGATGTCCTTCAAAGTTGGAATGCTATCTGTGTAACTTTTCCATTTTGCAAATTCCGGCTGGACGGATTCACATGCAAGCCGACACAACTCATTCCTCAATTTTAATATTTATAGAATATAAATTGGATATTTCCATTTGAAATATTGGCATCCTTCCGGCTCATTCCAACTCTATATACAGTTCACTGTGTATTTCTGTAAAATGAGAGAAAAAATCCCGGTAGAAATGAGAGAGGGATTAATTAGTCAAATTGTTGATAACGTCAATATGGAGCAATCATAAATTGCGGAATTTATCCTCTTCCTCTCTCCTCATATTTTTCCTATTTGTTCTCCCGCAATATCGGATCCTGAGTGATAGATCGAATATAGAATTGCGTTCAACACATCAATACTGTTCGTGTTCAGAGCTTGTACAACGTTTTACAAACTTTACATACATTACATACTATTATAAGTAAATACATATATAGAGTGTTCCAAAAGATTTTAATATAATTGATCAACCTAATACTACGGAAAATCAGCAAGATCGCTGATAAAAAATGCCTATGTAGAAGATTAGATCTCCTGATTCTCCATTCCCGCTAGATTCTGTTCAATAGGTCTTTTATTACCCATATGCTCTCAACCATCGGCTGCCTCCACATCTCCCCATACAATCATACTAAAAACTTTTATATCTCAACTCACCATCTCTTCAGCATTCTGTTTAAACGACCATTGCTGTGGGGAAGTTAAGAGTTACAGTAAGTCAGAATGGAAGAATTCAATCACGCAAATTGAGAGGAATTCCCTTCTCTCAAAACCAAATTTCCACCCAGAACGAAAAATTATATTCAAGGATCCAAGCATACACAATGCTCAAGATAGCTTTTCTTGACAATCAGCAATCATTGTAATCAATGTGATTATGATGCTCTTATCTTGAAATTGACCATCTAGAATTAAATGTCATTTATTCACAAAATGGATACATAATGAGTGGATCTGATACACTATTCTTAACACCAATCTATTGGTACTTTGATAGCATGGATCAATAACGATGAAATAATCACTCAAAGATTCCACTGACCATATTGTTGTAATTCCGAATAAAAGTGATTGATTTCCAAAAGAATAAACCTTACGTGGTTCAACTATTATCGTAATAATTGAATATTCCTCCGGACTAATCAACTCTCAAATTCAAGCTTCAGGCAATCTATCAATAGATTTATCAATCGAGTATCCAACAGAAGAGCTATCGTGATGGAAATTTGAGATTGAACCAGAAAAACCGTTGAATACCTCCATTATCCAAGAGCATATTGTGCCTTGGGTCGTTTGTAGTGATATTCATTCTACTTTGATAAGCAAAAAGAAATTGGTTATTTAATAGAATGTTTGAAGCAGAGATTGATCAAACAACCTGATTGCATATTTTGTGCGAGAGGGAGATGCTGCTGACTGCTATGGGCCCATGGCTAGTGATTTTTTATTTATGAGAGGAGTTTGTGATCGTTCCCAATCTAAAAATGCATGACAGATGAAAAAGCTTAGCGCGTCAACTGTGCTTGTGAAAAAACAGTATTCGCTCCCAAAATTATCGCAGCTCTCGTCAGTTTGTACTCTTTATAACGATACAGTGTCAAAGTTCCGGAAGGTTTTTACAACAGTATAATATTGCACTCATCTAACCAACCTTGGCTCGCAGATTTGCTCCAACAAAAGCTCTGTTTTCATGCTTGATTCCGGCGAGAATATTTCTGCACATTTTGATGAGTGAAGAGTGATGGTTTGAATTACAAGCTTCAATGAAGCCAAAATATTTCCCTGAAAAAATATTCGAAACTCCTGGAATTCAAAACTTTTGTTCCTTCATTTTATTTTTCAAGTTTAGGCATAGTTTCATCCATATTGTGAATTTCCCAGCATTGATATTTAAGCAAAGTACCATAATATAGCCATGATTTTTATAAAAAGTAGAGTAGTATGAAAAGTAATTTTTCATTATAGTCACTGTAGTTTTGATCAGTGACAATATTTGAAGAAAATTTGTTTTGTCGCCCAATTCTGAATTCTAAAATACTCAGAATTCCGAACTCAATCAAGTATTAGGTACCAATTGAAAAATGATTTTAGAAACTCTATGTTTTCTGCAACTAGTAGCCTACCCAATTTTCTGAGGTTTGAGAACATTAGAACTGCTGGAGTTTCTTCTTATAATTAAAATTATATAAATGTTTCCTTGGATAAGTTGAGAATTTCTTTTCAGCTGGAGAATTTCAGAAATTTATTATTCGGAACACAACTAACGACTTTAGTTCCCTATAAGTTCCACATATTACGACTTGGGGAGACTAATCTATCTTTGAGTGCTGGAACTTTTTTATTATTACAACGTTCAATTCAACTTGCTTTGGGTCTTGTCTGTATGCAAAGTACAAATTTTATATTGCAATTTTGACCCACTTCCCGACAAGCTAGAGAATTTAAACTTCCAGAATAGATTAAAACCTGATGACAATGCAACCTTTAATAATTTTTATTATGATTCATTTTGAACTTTGATTGGTTTTTACAAATCAAAAATTGATAAATAAAATATGAATTGTGAAATCTGCGAAAATGAATGCTATTATCAACAGGTAGCAAATAAGTGATTTTTTATTTGTTTCGATCTGATGTTTCAGTCTGGAGTGTGGCGCTTGACCTACAGGGTCCTGTGTTCCTGGTGGAGCCTCCACACAAGGTGGAGTTTTCCAATAGCACAGGTGGACGTATCGACTGCACCGCGCACGGAAGTCCTTTGCCACACATCGAATGGACACTAGGTAAGATAAGCCTCTACACTGCACGCAATTCAATACATCTGTCCAACCCGACCCATACTAAGTTGAAATATAGTTTATCCGGCTGAACTCCCAACCAAACCAACAACCGTGTAACGGGTTCGTTTTGAAATATTGTGCTTGAGAGGGAGTAGAAAATAGCATGTATAAAACAATAGTACCGTATGCATAAAACATTGAAAAGGTTCAAATAGCTTAATTTAATCATTAGAAGTTAATTTCAATTCTATTTCATGTTTTTGTTTTTCGATTGAAAAAATTGGTTTAATTGGCTAATTTATTACACCAAAGTGATCCTGTATAGCCCGCTTTATGTCTTTAATATTTCTATAATGGTCCAAACTCCTGTATTATAGGAACTGTATAATTATAATTACTGCATAATTGTTATTATACAATATATGCAATAAAAACTGAAATATTTTTTGTGTCTCATAATTATTATTTTTAATAATGTATCTGGTTTACCCTCCTTTGGGAGATTGGTTGTCGTTAGTTTAAGACAGTCAGTCGTTTCCCGTCTCTGGAGGAATAGTAATTGTTGCATTTCACTCTGATTAACTGCATGTTATTCAGAGGTGTTCTGCGCCGCCAATTGGTTGCGGAGACTGGCTTATGGTTGAGAGGATCAACGTGCTAACCACACGTTACCTCTATCCTGGTTGATGATTATTTGCTTGCTGTATGGTCTGTCCGGCCGGGGGGGGGGGGAATTCTGGCGGGGTGGAGGCTCGGCTCGGCCAGTGTTGGTTTGGGGACTGTGAGTTCTGATTGAGAATTTATGGCTTTTGGGCCGGTATTGGCCGGGCTGGGGCCGTTTTCCCGTCGTACCGGGGTGTCTTCTTGGCTTGGACGGGCTGTATAATAGAAAGGATTTGAAACTGGCAACCTGCTGGTAGGTCTAGGCCCTTCATGGGCTGTTGAGTTAGACATACATGTATCTGGTCTAATCATCATCTAACTTCAATGCATAGACTAATGAGTAACGTACAAATTTCTGATTCTGAATCCAGTTCTCGCATATTCCCGCTAGACCAATTTCTTCATCTAATTTCCATCTGAAGGTTTCTTGAAGAAATTTATTCTAACTGAAATTAGTGCGTTTGTATGAGTAGGCCACGGTATTTGTATTTGTAAGGGAGAATTCTTGTGAATGCACATGGCTGAGCGTGTATGAATAATAAAGCGCAACTAAGTTTGCAAACTACCAAACTTCGCCAACTCGCTTAATTCTTGTCCTGCAATGGATTCCTACAATATCGTGTCCTTTCCTACCGCATATAGCATCCCAAATTAACTTAATTTCCTCTTGTCATAACTTTATTCGCTACCACCGTACATGTCCGTGGCCCGGCCATGAAAGAATTTCATAAAACTAATCATGTCAATATTAAGTACCTATTAAGTACTATTTCGTACCTCCAATCGTGGAATTATTACCTCAAAATTGAAGGAGATATTCAATATTATAACATGGGCGGGCCAACGACATGCCTCCCCGGCCATGGCCGAATTTGATCAAACTGATAATGCAAATTGAAAGTACCTATCAAGTACTATTTAGTACCTCTAATCTCGGAATTATTACCTCAAAGATAACGGAGATACGGCAATAAAATGACAAAGGTCAATGACCTCTCAGCCCGGCCATGTCCGAATTTTAAAAAAATGACCATGTAAATCTTAGGTACCTATTAAGTACTATTTCGTACCTCAAGAAGAATTAATTTATCATTAAAAATAGCAGAGATATTTCACAATGAAGTTTGGGGTCAATGACCTCTCAGCCCGGCCATGTTCGAATTTGGAAAAAATGACTATGTAAATTTTAGGTACCTATTAAGTACTATTTCGTACCTCCAATCACGGAATTATTACCTCAAAGGTGACAGAGATATTCAATATTATAGAATGGGCGGGCCAGCGACATGCCTCCCCGGCCATAGCCAAATTTGATCAAACTGATAATGCAAATTAGAAGTACCTATCAAGTACTATTTCGTACCTCCAATCTCGGAATTATTACCTCAAAGATAACGGAGATACGGCAAGAAGATGACTAATGTCAATGACCTCTCAGCCCGGCCATGTTCGAATTTGGAAAAAATGACTATGTAGATCTTAGGTACCTATTTCGTACTATTTCGTACCTCTAATCACGGAATTATTACCTCAAAGGTGACAGAGATATTCAATAGTTTTTCTTACGCACCGGAGAGACTTGGGGAAAGTCAATGAAGATTCTCAGACTTTTCTGGTTTTACCACTTCGCATTGACATAGTTCGGAAGCTGTTAATTCTTCTATCACAAACGTCTCAATCAGAAAGACTCGTGTCTATTATCTTCAATTTAAAGTGTGATCAGGGTTTTTGAAAGATGTCAAGGCACAGTACTTAAATTAATGAGAATTGAGAATGAGGATAATTTTTTCAGAGCTCTCGCTCAATTAATTCCGATTAAAACATTTTTCAATTCTACTTCAAAGATTCTTCCCCCTTCAGTGCCTCTTGATTCAAATACTTTACCAAATCTTATATAGTAACTTACAAGCTGCCAGTTCAAAATCAAGTTAAAATAGTTATTTGTGTAACTAGTGCCTAAAGTGGTAGATTGCTGCATTGAGTGAAACAGTTTTTTTCACGAGCCTCCGGCTCGTGAAAAAAGTTTCTTGAGTGCAGCAAGTACACTTTAAGCTCGAGTTACACATTATATTTTTCCTACTGTTACCATCAAATATGAAAAAAATTAGAAGGATGTTGATTTAGAGACCTATACATATAAATTGGGGGCTGTAGGGTCACCAAGAAGGATAATTATATTATATGATCTCACTCAACTGATTATAATACACTATGTACAAATGGACTGAAAGAATGGACTGATAAAATAAACTGACAAGACGGACTGATGAGATGAACTGGAAAAATGAACCAATAAGATGGACTGTGAAAATAAACTGATGGAATGGACTGACAGAATAGACTGATGAAATGAGCTGAGAGAAAGGAATGATGAAATAAACTGACACAATGGAATGATGGAATTAACTGACAGGATAGACTGATGAAATGGACTGACAGAATGGACTGATGAGATGAAATGAAAAAAATTATGAAATGAACTGATGGATTGGTCTTACAGAATGGACTGAAAAAATGAACTGATGAGATGGGCTGAATAAATGAACTGATGAAATGGACTGACAGAAATGGGATGATGGAATGAACTGACACAATGGAATGATGGAATGGACTGACAGAATAGACTGATGAAATGGACTGACAGAATGGACTAAAAAAATAATGAACTGACACAATGGAATGATGAAATGGACTGATGAAATGAACTGACAGAATGGACTGATGAGATGGACGGAAAAAACGAACTGATGAAATGGACTGACAGAATGGACTGATGAGACGGAATGAAAAAATAATTTATGAAATGGATTGATGGATTGGTCTCACAAAATGGACTGACAGAAATGGAATGATGAAATGGACTGATGGAATAGACTGGCAGAATAGACTGATGAAATGGAGTTACAAAATGAATGAACTCATAAAATAAACTGACAGAATGGACTGATGAAATAGACTGACAAAATTGACTGGTAGAGTTAACTGACAGAATGGACTGACAAAATGGAAAGATGAAATGGACTGAAAAAATGGTCAGATAAAATGGTTTAAAAGAATGGACTGATGAAATGGACTGACAAAATGGAATGTAAAATTGAAGAGACAGAATGGACTTATAACATGGACTGAGAAATTCACTGGAAAAATAGACTGATTGAATGGACTGATGACAATGAACTGACGGAATGGACTGAAACAATGGAATGATGAACTGAACTGATGGATTGAAAGAGTGGTCTGATAGGATGCACTGAATAAATGGACTGATAAAAAATACTGACAGAATTGACTGATACATTGAATGTACACAATCCACCAGTTTTGGAAACACATTTTCAAAAACTTCCTCTTCTGTGATTGGTTGAAAATCTGGAAAGTCCAGATTACTTTACGCACTATAGTCTATTCACGATCACTTGAGACGAAATCAACAAAGTTTTTGCGTGTGTGTGCTTGTAATGGTAGGTCTTCTTCTAGGCGAAATGGTCTGCCCAATTGAACAGCTGTAGCCAATCACAGCTCAAGACAAGAGTCTTGAGTCACGACAAGTCGGACTGTAGCCAATCACAGCTCCAAACAAGAGTCAGCTGTTCAATTGTGGCCGACCGTTTCGCATAGAAGAAGACCCACCATTACACGCACACACAAGCAAAAAGTTTGTTGATATCGTCTCAAGTAATCGTGAATAGACTATAGTGCGTAAAGTATTCTAGGCACTCGTGTGAGAATGGCCCATTTTAGAAAGTCTATTCAGTGTGTAAAGATGCACTTTTTTGCTATCTGTAGGAAAATTGAATTAATTAATTTTTATCCATCGATATTCATAAAATTCTCAGTCATCAGTAATAATTTTCCATTGAGTGCTAGTTTGATTAGATGCCTACTTTGCTATCACTTTAATGTCTAGTACTGATGCACTTGAGCATTGAAAATTTATTTTTCAATTTTTGACAACTTGTCCAAAATTATAATACTGGTCCATGTTTTTATTCTCCATCTTTTGCAAAATGTTCCAGTTTTGCCAATGAGAAGTGTAACGCAAGCAGAGTGGCGAAGTTGTAGTGTTAGTAAAAGTTTGGTGGGAAGAAGAAACTTTAAATTATTTGATCCTTGTATAGATTTATACCTGACCTTATATTATTTCAGATGGGCAATAAGAAGATATCAAAACTTATTTATAGGTTAATATAATAAATTCTGAATTCATCAAAATTACACACCCGACATAATACAAGGGGATCGTGAATGTAAGAGAATTCAAAATCAAACCACCACGAAAGAAATGGATCTCATCTTTAGAATTGTGACAGAGGTGGTTATAAATTAATAACGAAAGGTTATAGTAGCGACATCCCTTGGTTTATTACTAAAAACCAGAATAAATAAAATCAAAAGATAATAGTAATTGGCTACTGGAAATACAAATTACATTATTTTCAGAAATATGGGTTACAATTGGTTACTTAAATTCTTAAATATGTTAGTATACATAAATACCTGGTGTGGTGAGGGGCCCCCCATAAACTTTCACACTATGTATCACTATTGCCTTTTAATTGCACTTCACTTGGTTGATAAAATATTGGTTTCGACGGAAATTTGAATCTGATCCTTCTGAGGTTTTTCTTTGTAATCCTGATGCGTAGAAGTCCGGGTTTCCTTGGGGTTTTTAACGCGATACCCTCGGTCCATCTGCGAAGTCCATGCTACAGTATTGGTTTACTGGTTAATTTCAGCGAGGTGGATACATCCAGGTTGATACATCGAGGTTGATACATCGAGGTTGATACATCGAGGTTGATACATCTAGGTTGATACATCGACCGCTGAATAGAAATAAATACAAAATACTTATTGTAAAGATACAGTATTGATTTGTAAAACAGCATTTAAGTGAATAAATGTTACAAACAAGTTGAGGTATCGAAAATTCAATTTTTTAATGAAGAGAAGCTTCTTATAATTTTTTAAATGAAAAGGATAATAAAGCATCTTTAGAAAATTTAAAAAATTTAAGAGAAAAAGTGCCAAGAGTTTATAATGAAAAGAAAAGATTATTTCAAAACTTTAGAATATCCAAAAGAAGAACATATTAATTTAATTTTACAATGAAATTTAGTAAACCAAGTTAATAAAGAGGAATATGTCTTTACCTGATACAGCGGATTTGGAGATTGGTAAAATTTGAGAGAAGAATCCAATAACTTGGTAAATTTACATATCAAAGAAAAATTAAAATAAAAAAAATCAGGATGAAGCTACTATTTGAAAGGATGAGAAATTAATTAATGTGACTACATCCTGTACTTCAAAGAACTTTCAACAAATCTTATAGAAGAAAGAAAATGTCTATCTGAACTGGTTGGGAGCTGGATTCGAAGTGAATTGAAATTAATAGAGCAGCAAACAGTACAAGGCAATCCCCACTCCTAAGCAACTGTCGATCAAGCAGAATTTTGTTCAAGAAAGAGAGCGACCGAGCAACATACAAAGTAATGAAAAAGGAGGAAAAATATAGAGAGAAATCTACTAAAAGAATAAGCTTGTAATTGCAAGAACAATGATAGAGTTGTTTTTCGAGTAATTCGAAAACAATTTTATCAAGTAATGGAAAATTTATTAAACGTTTTTGGTTGAAAAATAAGATAAATGAATCATGATATTTCATACCGTTACATATACTCCCCCTCTTCAGTAAGTGAAACGTTACATACTAAAATATTAATCCCAAAAAAAAAACTTCGAATCTATCTCCAAAACCAAAAAGAACTTACTTAAAGAACATACCTTGTACAATTTTTCTTATAATTTCTAAAATAAGCAACTTAATTTGATTTTAATTTAGAAAGTTACCAATAGTATTCAAGTTACTTTAACTAATTTTTTAAAGATCATGTAAGGTGGAAAACATCAATAAAACCTTTTCTTTTGCAAAAATCAATGATGATCAGAGGTGGAAGATACCAAATAATCGAGTAGCTTACATAAATGGAAAAAGGAAACTACCAACAACAAAAGAGAGAGCTACAGATTAATACTGAGATTGGCCACTCCCAGCAGAAATCTGAAGTCTTATTTGAACAAAACAAAATCTGAACATGCGTCCATACTCAGATTTCAAAACTAAAATTCATCAGCTCTCAACTCCAATTAATATTCTCCATCTCTCATAATCATTTAATTTCCAATCATTACTATCAAAATTTTCAAATACTAATCAAAGTTTTGAGAGAAAAAAATTCTAATTCCATTACTAAATTACTAATTCATTACGAAAATATTACTAAGTTCTCTTCAAAGTTTCTCAATATTCATAAAACAGTTGAAATACTGTTGCCAAATTTACTTGTTAGAGAATTTAAATTGCAAAAGTCTTACTCAATAAAAACAGAATTACTATACAGAGAGATCAAAACGAAATTTAAAAGAAGGCGCGCTAACAGCATGACAGATCAACAAGTGGTTACTGATATTGAAAGACAGAGCGTTACAATTACAGAAAGTGAGTTTCCTATTTTTTTAAGCACAATCAAAACTAAACTGTATCACAGAGCATTCCTCTCTATAAATTACTTTAATCAACGGTAACGGTACAGGCACAAGGATCGTTTTACAATATTTCCATTTTCAATGAATAAATCAACTACCAAGTCTACACATTTCTTATCAATTAAGTAATCACAGCGATAAAATTCCATCATTATTACTAACTCCACAGATATTCTCAACAAAGCACAATTTAATAATACTCTTTTACGTGACCAGTAATCTACGATTCTATTATAATGATTTCAATGCAACAGCTCAAATTAATTTTAAAAAAATTATCAGCAAGTTATTTTTATTTTAAAAAGAGTCAACTCTATTATTCTTATTTAAATCCCACTGAAATTTATCCAACAATCCATTAACTTGACCTACTTAAATGTAAATCGAATTTTGAATGAACCAAATAAAAAAATTTTATCAATTTATTCAAGTTCAACAAAATTAAAAAGAGATCAATTCATTCTATCTACCACAAAATTTTCGAATCCCTACCAAATTTCCAAATTAATACAATTGCCAAACTTTATACTATTCCAGAATTCCTACCTCCAAATACTTCTGACATGGCATTATTATTATTCCATTTTATTTTATTTTTATCAGAGGCAACAAAAATTTCTATCAAATTATTTATCAAAAATGATCAACAACAACTTTAATAAATCTTCCTAATTGAAACTTTCAAAATAATTATTACTATGTCCATTATTTTATTTCAAAAACAACTACAAAAAATTACTAAGACAAATTTTCTAAAATACTCTTTAGAATTCTTTCAATTGTTTTTATCCCAGAAGTGGCCTACTCAATTATTACACAATACTGAATTTATTTTTCTCAAAAACTCATCTGCTAGAATAATATCCTTAAATTCTACTACTTATAGTTTGTTCAACTTCTATTTCTCAATTAAAACAACTCACTACATTTCAAATTCATCACTCAATCACTTATTCAATTATCATCATTACAAAACTCTCAACTATTTTAAAATTACCTTCAAAAAAATTATCATGAAATATTAACATAATCAACTAGAAGAAATTCAACAAATTTACTTAAAACAAAGCAGTAATTAAAAAGATGAATAATAGACAATCTATATTTTCTTATCAGGGCAAGCTTAAATTACTGAATTTGCATCCCATAATACAAAATAACAGTTTACAAGACTAGTACAACGATGTCAACGACTCACTCATTGACAATTCAACTGTTAAGGTTCACAACCTTCAACAGAAAACACAAATATCCATACTCCAAACTTCAAGACAGCTGCTGTGTTACTTGAATTTAGAATCAAATGGACTTCGAATGTTCTACTGAGACTACACATGACATGTCCAGATAGCAACAAACTTCAACACACACAAATAAACTACAAAAAAACTACATACTCTAGTCTCATCACTATACCCAAGAAAAGATTGCTATTCAAGAATTATTTTCTAAGTCCCCATAAACCTTGAAAATAATTTTGGAAATTATACTATTGCACAGAATCTATACTCATTATTTTTACTTTAAAAGAATTGAGATTGAAAATACTACTCGATTTATTACTGAGACTACTACTGAGATTTATTATTGACTACTCGTTAACAACTTGATAATTGAGAAAAAAAACAGCATAATAATGCATCAATAATAACTGTACAGTATACTGAATAAAAATTTGAGAAGCTATAATTTGAGTAAAAGGCAAAATTAAATCTTTAAGCAAAAGTCACTACAATTGAATAATAAATTATTAAGAAGTTGATGATCAAAATTACTTTATCTTTCAGGTTAAATCATTATTTTTATAAATAGTACTTCCAAATATTCCATACCCAAAACTCCTAATTTGATATTTAATAAACTTAATTAGCATATCTATATTACTGTATTTAGATAAACAATTATATAATCCCTCAAGTTTCAAGCTCAAATAATTAACATTCTTTTGAGAGATAATTCGGATTGAATTTAGTATAGGAGAACAAATGAAGATCAAAATTATTTTCTACATCCTTTTTTACATCCCAGTAATTCACTACTTTGCTATCAGAAGCCATGGTACATTTGATTAATTCCATTAAATATTCAATATTTGGTAATCCAATAATAATTCATAATTTTAAGGTCAGAAGTTATACTACGTTTAGGTGATGCCATTTAACTTGACTACTGGGACAAGAAAAAAAATATTGAAGATGCAAAATATTTGTAGTTAATAGTTTGTACTTCCAAGAAATTTAGATTTTTATAATTTCCATAATAACCCTCCCTGTCCGCAATCCAAAAGATGAGTGCAAAACGTTATCTGAATTATTTAAAGAGTTAGGCGCAGTTGTAACGGGAAGGAACGTTTATTTGTATCTGTGTTTGCAATATAACAGATATGATGAAAATATCATGTTGTCCTATTTAATTCCAAAATAATAATGAAAAGAAGGTGATGAGTGACGAATAATTACTGATCTTCATCAATATGAAGTGTTTCAGTGCTGAGTATGAAAGCGATAAAATTTACAGGTATAGGTAGACAAAGTGCCGACAAACTACTCAAATAATGATACCGGTATAATAATATTAGTGTAGATGTAGTGTAGCCTATTAGGTATAATTTGATTCACTATGGTTTACATTAATTCAAAATTTAAAAAAGTGAATTCAAAATATTAATCTTTTTCAACGTCTACCGAAGTGGTTTTACACAAATATATTAGGCAAAATTATCTTATTTTTTTCAATTCCTAATCTCTATGGTGAACTGAATAAAATTTGGTATCACGTACAATGTGTATGGTTATGTAATTTATAATATAATCAACAAAGAAGCAGAAAAAGTAAAAAATAACAGCTCATATTAATAATCTCATATCAATATACATGTCAAAATGGGTGCAAGCATACGGTATCGTTGATCTTGTAAAAAGTACGAATTCTTTTTTGATTGGAATATAAGACTGCCCCATTTCTCTTTTCTTCCATGCCTATACGATATGATAGATTTTTATGCCTACAATTGAAATCATGAACGTTATTTTCTATTATTTATTCTTATTGAGAGTTTTACTGAGTCATAAAGTCGATTCGAATTGAGTTAAGCTATTCACAGATAGAGGAATCTGACAGTGGATATCCGAACAAAGCTCATTTAAGCAAAGTGTACATTCGACAGTGATAAAGCTGCACAGTCGGAATGCAGAGTGGATCAGATTTGGATTGATGTTGTGTGTGTATCAGGTGACGGCACGCCAGCGCTTCCTATAGCCGAGCTGCGACTCATCTTCCAGAACGGGTCGCTCGTGTTCCCGCCGTTCATGTCGGAGCACTACCGGCACGACGTGCATACAGCCGTCTACAGGTGTCGCGCACGCAACCCCGTTGGACAGGTACTCAGCCGGGACGTGCACGTCAATGCCGGTATGTATATAACTATTGAGGAAGCATACGAGAAAACATGCTCATCTATGCCTATGTCTCTATGGTGTAGCCCACAACAACGCGCTCATTAGAGATGTTATGTTGCCTTGGAGGCTGGCTTGAGGCTTACTAGGCACTGAAGAGCTTTACTTTGTTCTCCTCATCCAAACTCTGGATAGATGATTAGGGCTGTGGTGAGCACGAGCACCCTAAAAACTGTACAGTTTATCTTATTTCTATCATGAGCGAAAATTTGGTATTACCGAACTGTCTATATCTATATATCTATCATATTCATGTTGGAGATAAATTATTTTTCTGTACCGTACCTATATTATAATATCTGAAATAGATAAATACGCCTAAAAGAATTACATCCTACCCTTCGTCGAGAGCTGCAGACGTGGATAGAGCTTTTCCAGCAAAAATATTGATGTATTGGATACAGTATTTGAAAAGTAATCGTGAAGTATCAAAACATATTGGAATGTAGGTACATAAAAGCAGAGACAATGTATTATTATATACATTGTCTCTGATAAAAGATAATATCCAAATACACAGCAAGTGATGTTTATCTCTACATTCTCTCTGCACGCAGGCTCTGAGTAGCCTATAGGCTACTGTGCCAGTCCTGGTCAACTGTGTTCTGTCTCCTGAATATTTTATTCAACTATTTATGATAAAATTTGTTAGCAACACCCTGCATCCAGAAAAAAGGAATCAAGAGACTCAATTACTTCTTCTCAACATTACATAGCCTATTTATATCTGATATATAATCAACTAAAAAATTAAATTTGAATTCTGTAACTTTAACTGATGGATCATTTTTCAATCAGAGTAGAGAATGATGTTGGAACAGAATTCAATAATTGCAGAGTGGACTATTGTGTTTTAGCATGATTATTATTCTTTTGAGTTTTTGCAAAGGCGTTTGCATTTAAACATTGACCATTTTAATATAGTCTAATTTAAACATTGACCAATTTAATATAGTCTAACAAAATGGCTCCCATATAATTGGAATAAAAATGACTCTTGATTGAGTGACTCCTAACAAAATAATTTACTGTTTCGCTATATGTGATTGATTTTAAGTATCCCACATTATTAGGCTATATTATAGGTCTAGGCCCTAGACATAGGGTAATTATATTGATGGGAATTATCAAAATAAAATACCTAATTTAATTTTATTGACTTCAATATCGACGCTATAAATAAGAATAGTGCATGAGGGCCTCATTATAATTATATTTATAAATGTAAAAATATTGTTATTTATAAATGTCAAATCATTTTCAATTTTTATTGCTTTCAATTTCTTGGGCTCCGAGTACTCACTGATAGTTCCCATTCTTGCCACCGGAGCTCTCATGTCAGTGACTCTGCTCGTGCTCTTGTTCGGTTCCAAAATATCAGCTGTTTGTTTTGTTGTTCGGCATGTGGAGTGGTGATTGGAGTGGAGCAGTTGAGCAGACGACACAACATGATGTAAAATAATGTTTTCTTGAGAATTAGGATTTGGTATGAATATGAATAATTTTATGTAATGTTATGATTATAATGTTGTTATGAATTAGAATTTAAAATTTTGCGACGTTTATCTGTGCCCCCCCTATCATATCTAGTGGACAGATATGATATTATATATTTATTATTTTATGATATTATGTAAGTATTTAGTTGGGTAAGAGGTGAATTACAGTAGCCTATCTTGTTTCTAGTTTGCGTTTCAATTCTAATCTATGTTCAATTTGTAGTAGATTTAAATATTTAGAAAGTATCAGAATGAATGAAAGACAAGTGCTAGATTTCTTGAACAGACATAACATTTTTAAAAATTAAATAGAGTGCAGAAACTGTGGGAAAGAGGTTCATCTGAACAATAAGATGTCAAAAAATGTGGGGTATTTGGCTGACTTTAAGTTGAAGAGGAGATACAGAAATCCTAAGGAGCGTCTTCACTACTATTTTGAGTCAGTAGCGAAGTTATATTAATATGTTCCCTTGGTGAATTATTGGATACATATACTTTTCTATTTAAAACATTAAAAGCTAGTTAGTTGTTAGTAGTTACTTGTTGGGTAGAATCAAACCGGTACCTTTAAAGAGAGAAATCATGTTGGGGAAATAGTCATCACCAGTTTACTCATGTCATATAGAGAAATCATGTTGGGGAAATAGTCATCACCAGTTTACTAACCTTAAAAGATAGGTTAGCAAGAGTGCTGTTTCGATTTCAGAAAAGTGTAGGGTATCTGGCTGAATTTCAGTTCAAGAGGAGATACAAAAATGTCCCAGACCAGAGACCACGAAAAACAAAAGGGGACTTCGCGCGTACAATCATGTCCTTTATACCAATTATGCAATAATCAAGAAATATTTCCTCTCACTTTCCTGATAGGCGTGTCGTATCATGCGAATTATATTTACTTCTTTATAATGATTTTTCTTTTTTCATTTCAGTTGTAAAGCAAAAGTACGAAGTTCAAGTTTATGACGAGTATGTGATAAGTGGAAACACTGCTGTGCTGAGATGTCAGGTTCCAAGCTATGTCACGGACTATATCATGGTGACATCATGGGTGCAAGATGGAATTATAAATATTTACCCAAACACCGACACCGGTAAGTTCCACTTAATATTCATATCAAAGAATCGGAAACAAGTTTTCCAACCGTATACCGCGTATACGTAGGTACTCAAGTTGGATTTCGATATAAATCTTAATTTATTTAATTAACAATGGAGACAACGGGGGTTACCCCAAAACTGTCTCCTTTACAAAATCAAATTGTACAATGCAATATAATTCATAGTAAAAATTGAAAATGAGAAAAGGAAATGTTACTGTCAGATTATGAGTAATTTAGTAAAAATGATAATGATATTATAATGAATAATAAAAAGAGTAAAAGATAAATAAAAGAGAAATTAATTTATATGAAAGTCAAAAAAAATGATTGAAAAAACATTAAGTGACTTCAAAAACTTTTTATAAATGCAAGTTTGAGATAAGAAAAAAAACAACAATAATGAATCAGAAGATTATTAAAACTTCTAATGAAAAAAGCAAAATACCGAACCCCGTCCCAAATCATATGCACACTCACTCTCATGCACCCAAGATATGGTTGACCTCCACCTAAGCCATACCAGTGAATTAAATCTTGCGGAATTAAGCGCGAGAGAACCAGAAGACATCTAGCTGCACATTAAAATTATTGTAACTTCTCTGCATTCTATTCAGGGGAGAGTTGTAGCTTCTTAGAGTTCTGGAGCATGGAACCATGAATGAAAACTCAGAACGTCGAGCCACAGGTGATACATATATGTTTAACTTGGATAGTAAATGTGGAGCATCCATTTCATTATTCAGTAGACCAAAGAGAAAAATAAGCGCTCTAACAACACGCCTTACTTTTAGAGATGTCATGTGGAATAAATTTCTTAGCGTCTCTGTTGGAAAATCAATCAGACAAGGACAATAATGATGAAATTTCTTATAATACATTAATCTTAAAAATCATTTTCTATCTGCATGATACGGGCTCCATATCTCAGAAGCATATTCTAGCAGACTTCTCAAAAGTGACTTGTAAATGAATATCAGAGGCAAGACATCATCAAAGGATGAGCAGGTTCTCAGAATGAAGCCCATTTGCTGATTTGCCTAGTAGCTATCCAATCAATGTGTGAATTGAAAGAAAAATCTGGTGCAAATTAAACTCACTACATGAGCTAAAAAAGACAACAGTAGGCTACAACAATAGCAAGCCATAATGAAAGCCTCAATCCTCTATAAAACTCACCCATCCTCATAAAAAAACTTCACTGAGTAGATTAATCGTTTGAAAAACTCTAAATACAGAATTGTGTACAGAACAAGCAATCCACAAAAATGTTTTCACAATTCCACCTTTAGGCGGGTATTACACGATAATATTTCTATGATCATAGTTGATCATATGGAAAGAGACAAAAATATGATTTCGTATTTACATCTCCTTCCATATACATATACATAATACCGGCCATACACATTTTTACACATAAACACGATTACAAAGGCAACTCATCCATTGTAACCTAAAATAGGCCTATTAAAAAGTATTGTAGTCTAGAAATCTAATATTCTATGACAGTATGAAGAATAATCCTCAATACATATATCCCAACAGTTTTATCAATAGGCCTTGAATGTATTTCTTATTACTTCAAATTGGTGTATTATGTATTAACATATTCGAATTTATTTTTTCCAGGTGGAAAATATACAGTGCTTGGTAATGGTGATCTGTATATTTATAATGCGGGCCCAAGTGATGGATATAAAAGCTATGCATGTCGCACTGTACATAAATTGAGCGGCGATGTTCATCCAAGCTCATACCCTGGACGTATCATAATTACAGGTGAAACAAGGTTTTTTGATCCTTATGCAATATTTATTTGTTCAAAGATGACAGAAGCGAGAGTTGCTCCTCATATTTTAATTTCTAGCATAAATGATGCTATGTTTTGAAAACTAAGAACATTATTCCTCTCTATTAGAATACACGATTATGCCTATGACATTTGGATGTTAGGAATATGTTCGAGAACAAAAGTTGTTTCTCAACCATCATTTTTTAAATCTATTTTCACTCTTTTCGGACATCGAACATAGATTACATTTTGTTACTGGAAGAGTGAAAACTCTTTATGATGGCATCTATCCATTGATTAGAACTTTTAAGATTATATAAGAAACCTTAATGTGTATTATTCAATTATTTTGCAATAATCATTACAGATCTGCTACAATAATATACTTACAAAATCTGTAAATAAAGTTTACATTTATTTCTTCAAAACGCATGTAGGCTATTAAGAGGTATCGAAAGAAAATTAATATTAGGGTATCAATTGAATATTGTAAATAAATCAAATAATCAAATATTGAGGTATCAATAAAAATATTGTATTCTTTATTTTTCAGAGCCCAAAGGAAATGTACAGCCTCGAATAACTGTCGAAAAGCATAGTCGCAAACAAGTGAGAGTTGGTGATGATGTCACGTTACCTTGTGTCGCTCAAGGATATCCTGTTCCTACCTACAGGTAAATAATTATTGTATTTTTATATCTAGTGGATATTTTGAAAAAATTAATACGGTACTCATTTAGACTAAGTTGATTACTTCTAATAGAACTTGAAAGTAGAATATTCTATAGCCTATTTCATTCCGAATAATTCATTTTGGGTGGCTCGTTAGAGGATTGCTAAAGCACCGGTCTGATATCAGGTGAACTCTGGTTCGAGTCTCAACCGGGGAAAAATTCTTTGACCACAACACACTCACATAAATACGGCCACCCCGTCTTTCGGAGTAGCCGATAAGCCATCGGTCCCGACCACCTAAAAAAGTAGTCGTTATCTATCAGCCATCTCATCACCCACGCACAAGCCTATGACCTCATGTGGGCTTCACCCTCATAAAACAATAAAAAATTAGTGAACTTCTTTAAAATCTTCTGGGTTATTCATGATTTGTAGAACATATTTTTTGCATGGGTCTTTACCCTTCATCACCATCAACCAGTCAGATGTTTCAACGTAAATATATTTATCTAACTTTCATTCATTGTTCAGGAAAACTAAATTTCCATTTTTTATGTCTACGGTATTCATTGAGAATTCAATATTATTGAGATCAACATTGCATTGTGCAGGTGGTTTAGAGAAGAGAAAGACCAACTTTCTCCTGTCAGCGTGGGAGACCGGATATCCCTTGTTTCAGAAGGCCTTCTTAGGATATCCAAAGTTCACCTCGATGACAGAGGAAAGTACTTGTGCTGGGTGAACAATTCTGCTGGAGAGGAAACGGTACAAGTGACTCTGACAGTAACTGGTAAGATTTTGTACAAAATATCTCATCAATTCCTTCATAATGACAATGACAATAATTCCAATTCACTTGTCAATTTACCCGTTCGTATTTATTTTTCGATCTTCCAATTTCTACCATACTTATTTCAAGTAAACTTTGAGATTGAGAATACTTTCCCCTATCTTTTCACCCAGTCTCAATGAAACGTAAAATGTATTTATAATACTTGTAAGATATTGAATAAAAATAGTAGATAATTATTATCACTGCTTGCTTTATTTGCTTCATGTGTAAGACCGTGTTGACCCAAATTTCAGAAATCACGATCAAAAGGAAACAGCCAAAACATAGTACATGTGAAAATCAGTGTTTTTTCCTCTGTTAAGCAAAGTATAAGTTATGGAATACTTTTTTAATTTCATTTCCAAGAACACACAACATGCTATTAATTATCAAATAAAAGTGAATAAACAATAAATAAAATATTTGATATTGTACTCATGATATGTATGGAGGACTGAGATCTCTCAAGACTGAGCGTGAAATACTAGCCCAATTGAATTAGCCTATGTTATTTATCCATATGATAGGAATCAAAACACTTATAGGTTAAAAACAGGTCTCCAAATTTCCGGTAATACCTTTTTTATTATTGCTTTGTATTCGATTGATATTTGCAAATAAGATCGTTAAACGAATCTGATCGGTAATGTTGCATAATTTTGTTGCAGCCCCATTGACCGCTCACATCCAACCTCAAAATCAGGTGGTCGACGTGGGTAAGAAGGCGTCGTTCCAGTGCATTCCGGGCGGCTCGCCTGTCACCCGCGTCATGTGGTACCGCAACGGCCGGCCCATTGCCAGCGACTCTCGCTTTCACATTCTCAACAGCCCCGAGCGACTCACCATCATGCCTCTGTCCAAGGACGACCACGGCATGTATCAGTGCTTCGTCTCCAATGACTGGGACATGGCGCAGGCCTCTTCAGAGCTCCAGCTAGGAGGTATAAATGTATGCTCATCTCTCATTTCGTTCACTAAAAGTATTCATTCTCCTCAAAAGATCATTCACATTGTTCTCTCAACGACGGAATATTATTTATTCAAAACTCTAAAGTATAGATGCATTTTACAAAAGTATCAATTTTTTCAAATAATTAATAGCTTAACTCGAAAGTTCGCTTGAACGTTTTCGAATAAATAATTTATAGATAAACTTAAGGTTCACTTCAATTATTATAAATACAGTACTTCGAAATATCTATTTAAAACTCTAAAGTTCACCTTTCATGTATCAACTATGAGAATATTAATAGTCCTGTACGTTTTATTATTTATTAAGATCGCGTTTTTCAATGAAGGACGTTGCAATAAATCAGTCATGAATTAAATTATATTATACTTCAGCTTCTTCAATGAATGTCACTTGCTCAAGAACTTCTAGTGCTAAAAGTGATAAAAAAGTCATTGTTTCTTGCAATCGTAATTTCTCATCCAATGAGATCCAGTTTCGATTACTTCAAAGAGCAATATCATTCATTATCAGAATTCAGCTAATTTGCTAGACGTTTGATGAAAGGCGTCTGAAGTGGCTACGATTTCAAATATTTCCCAATTTGACAATAATTCAATTATCAAGTACTGATGAAACTGTCTGATAATACCGATGATTAGCAATGCCAATTCTATAAACTGTTTGAGTGTTTTCGATTCATAATACAGCTCAATCATTAATGTGTTCCAATTGCTATGAGATTTCATCATTATAGTAACTGAAAACCAAACCTCTTCTACCTTAATCCATTTCATTTTATTTCCACGCTTTATTTTATTCAATACCATTTTTCTTTTCTTTTTTAGTTTTCGGTTGTTTTGTTTCCAGGTTCATGTTTGGTTACCACCTAACTTGTTAGCTCTATGTTGTATCAAGTGAGTGTCAAGTATTTTTCTATGTAACTATATGATTTCTAAAATACGCTTTTTATTAAAATACTAGCCCTAGTTGTAGGGTTTTAGCATATGTTATGGCTATTCTTATAATTTATAATTATGTTGGTTTAGTTTCAAAAACCTTGTTACAATAATGATCTGATTTTAATATTGTTTTCTGAATTAAATTGATGAATATGAAGTACAGAGAACAAACAATAACAAATAATTCCATATTCCAATAAAGAATATTTTATTGCTTTTTGAAATAATATGAATTGAACAAGATTACAATTAATGAATATTCCATGGTTTCTTAATCATTTTAAAATATTTTTTATGTAAACTCATTTTGAATGATTATTTTTTAAAAATCATTATGTCAAATTAAATGAGGAATACATTGTTCTCAGAATATTTTGAAAAAGCATTAATTGAAGATACTTGATAATGATAAACATTAGATTCATTATTCAAAAGATGGGTGAAATAAATTTCTACTTATTGCTAAGAATATTACTTGAAGCATGTAAATCAACTTAACGCTGTTGTTCAGTGATTCAACATTTTCTCAAATATTTTCATAATTGATATTTTCCATCGTTGTTTTTTTACAATATATTCAAAATAATTATTCAAACTTTTATTAACTACCTACTTTTTCAATTCTACAGATGCAAGTCCAGAGTTGGTGTACTGGTTCTCAGAGCAAACACTGCAGCCAGGACCTCCTCTCTCACTGAAATGCGTAGCCACGGGGAATCCTCCTCCACAGTTTATTTGGACCTTGGATGGCTTTCCAGTACCTGATCCAAGCAGGTAAAATATTACAAAAATCATACATCCGGCAACTTATCAAGTAATCTTCCAGTAACTTCTTACTTAAAGGATGACACCAGAGGATGAACTTGGGCTTCAATGTGATTTGAACTTCAATGCACTCAATCACCGACCTTTTTGTGGTCATTATTACTTAAACTTCACTCTATTTGAAACGATAATGCTTCAAAATTGATCTTTGAGTTAAAAAACGTGAGCAAGCAACTGAAAACTTATAATGGCTTTAACATACGATAACTTAATGTTCTTTTGAATCTGTTTCAAAATTCAAAATTTGAATTTTTGTGTGGAAATATGTGTCAAATATAACATACCGGTAGCCTATTTTTAGCATGTTTGTATAGCATAAATTGTAAAAGTGTAGTTGTACTCTTTTGTCAAGAAGATTATGATTAGTGAAACTATGAAATCATACTTTCTAGTAGGCTACAGGTAATAGGTGTAACTTACTTGGTGTACATAATATTAATATGAACAGAGATTCTAGTGAAAGTCTCACTGTATTTTATTTGTATTTAGTGAGGTAGGTTGGATAAAATTTGCTCAATACTAACTAAAGATGAGATAGACTAAGATAGCAATTATACCGGTAGGTATTCACAGAAAAACAACTGAGTATAGAAATCGTACACTTCTGAATGAATAGATATAACTATAGAGACAGATTAAACTGTTTCTATTAATATAGCGGTATTTTTACATCACATTCACAAAATTCAATTACAATTTAGTATAGTGTGTTCGAAGAGTCTTTCAAAATAGGTATTGTGTGCGAATATTTGTTTTTCAAATCTCTATATTCATAATACACATTTTAAAAATTCGATCTCTCAAAATTTATTATTGAAGTCTTATTTAATTTTTCTATAGATTTTTGGTCGGCCAGTACGTTACCATCCACGATGACGTCATCAGTCACGTGAACATATCATCGTTGAAAGAGGAGGATGGCGGCGAGTACACGTGCATCGCTAAAAACTCTGTTGCTCAAGTATCCCATAGTGCCAAGATTAATGTTTATGGTGAGCAATTTCACACCTACCCTATTCTATAATACTTCATTCAGTTGTCATTGTATGTAGTAATAATTGAAAGATTGATAGGTTTTAATATTCCAATTGGTAGGCCTGTCCTTTATTTAAAAAATGGCAGGTTTTAAATAATAGACGTTTGTATATTTTTCAAACAACGAAATACCTAATATAATCTTTGATTGTACACTGGAAGTTATTAGAATTTCATGATAGCTTTGTAGACTTTTAAGCTTTAGAAATAATCCTTATAAACTTCAATCATACATTGAATTATTTGATCTAGATAAACCCAAAGCATTGGAATACATTATTGCCTATAGTAACCAAACTATTACCGTACTTTATTTCCTGTTATAAACTTCATAATATTATAGTTACATGAAACTATTTTAGTAATCAAAATAGATCACTATTATTACTATCATAGTAATCAAAATATTGCTTTGTTTCCTTTGTGAGCTTTATAATTTAGTTAACATTATTGAATTTTCCACTCTTGTTTTGACCTATAGTTTTTCATTATTATTCAAGTTACAGTAATTTCACTGATTTATTATTTATTTAATTCCGTCTTTACAGGTCTTCCATTTATTCGAGTAATGCCTAAAATTACCGCAGTAGCAGGGAGCGATTTAGTCGTCAAATGTCCAGTTGCTGGATATCCCATCGAATCTGTTACTTGGGAAAGAGGTATAAAATCATAACTCATTAGTCCGTATTATTCCAATTTGCATCTTGTTCTTCTCTTTTTGTAGTTTTATTGTTCTTTTAGACATTTTTTCTTCCAGTTCTCCATCATGAATGTAGATTTTCGTTTTTATTACAAGCTATGTTTTAATTATTGTCCAGCAATGGTTAATATTATTATGTATCAATATTATTTTCAGATGGGGTCGCTCTACCAGTAAACCGTAGGCAAAGGGTATATTCAAATGGCACGCTGGTGATCGAGCATGTTCAGAGGCAAGCGGATGCGGGTACGTACACTTGCCAAGCCAGAAATCGACAGAAACACTCGGCGCGCAGAGATGTGGAAGTTCAAGTGCTCGGTAAGTTACACGTTAATCTTCCATTTTTATTCAATGTTATCTTATTTCAACTCATAAAACCAATGAAAATCTAAATACGTTTGATGTTTTCCATTGTGTTCATTTTTATCTAATGTTATCAAAATTCAACTATAATTAAACAAATCAATATCTAAATACATAGAAAAAGCAAAAATTGAATTTTGAAATTTCAACTGATGAAACTGTTATAACATTATCAGTTAAAACTATGTCTCCATAAATCATCATCATATTCAATAATAAATTTATCTCATCTCATTTTTAGCATCCAACAAAAGAGATACTTTTGTGGTTGTGACAATGTGGTACAGAATGTTTCAACACTTGACTCTCATTATAGAGAACGTTGCATGACTTGAATTTTTTGGTGCAGGATAACGTCACACCTCTCGAAATCTTGGCTGGAATATGTGAATATTCCTCCAGTATCTGTGGGTCTTCCTAGTGACTAAAACAAGTACAAAATACTTGTTATCAATCCTCTCCTCTGTCAGGACAGCCTGAAAACGGTATACGACAGCTAACGGCTAAGTTGATATTGCTCTCGTTTTTATATCTATTCCCACCGACCCCTAACAAAGCTGAGGATTAATAAAAGTCATTCGCCAACTGACAGTTTTGTTGGCGTTTGCTAAACATAATCAAAATAAGTTTAATTTTATATTTTCTATCAGAATGTCCCAAGTCTGAACATCATTCAACGCAATCCTATGTATTTTATTATGTGTGCCAGCAATTTGTGGAGAATAATAATTAATTTTTTAATTTGAGGAATAAATTTGCATCTCGTCCTATTCTAATGCACATTCAACTAATTGGATTATTTGCAGTGCCACCCAAGATACTGCCAATCCAAGAGATGACCAACCTGCTGCGTGAAGGCATGCGTGCTGCCATCTCGTGTCAGATTCTGGAAGGTGATCTGCCGGTGAACTTCCGCTGGGAGCGGGACGGAGTGGGCCAGCTCGGGCCGGGCACGACGACGCGGCGCCTCGACGAGTACTCGACGTCGCTGGTCATCGAGCGCATCTCGTCCAGTCACAGCGGCAACTACACGTGCATCGCGCAGAACGTCGCCGGCGAGGAACACTTCACCGTACCGCTAACTGTCAATGGTAAGCAGTTTTACATCTTGAAAACATAATATGCTTAAACATAAACATTATTAAATTTCTATTCATACATTTATACAAAATACTGTAATCGGGAGGGAAAACTAAGCATAGCCTGTATTATTCCTCCCCCAAAAAATTTTCAATAAAGTCAAATAAATTTCCGAAATGAGGTTATAATTTTTAATCCAGGAATAAAACGTTGAAATTTAAAATTTGAAAGGTTGGTTAAAGAAATCAAATAAATTATTCACAAGAGAAAACAATATTAAAAACTTCAAAAATATTGTTCCATCAGTTTTCGGTAGTTTTTTTGAAAGGGCGTTTCCAGTTCCAATTCAATAGAGTGCAGTTACTCCACCTTTTGTACTCTGTATTTTTATATTATCAAATATAAATTAATAGGTAGTATTTTTTGTAAGCAGAACTTCTTGTGGTTTTCTCCGTGATTAAGTTCATCTAGATCGCATTTCAAAGCTTTCATTGAGTAGATGTCGTACATTTGAAAAAAGTAATCAGGATGATTGAACTCAAAGCTCCATTTTCCCCCCATAAAGGGGTGCTTTCCGAAACTACGCCGGCGCGAAACGTACAGGGTGGGGCAGAGCCGACTGACGTGTTTGGAAGGGTTATAAAAAATGAACCGAACTACCTAGAAAAAAATGGTTTGTCTCATTCAATTCAGTGTGAAATGTAGTTTTTATTGTTAATATTTCTGAAAATTTAATCATTTAAATGGCGGCCATCAGCAGCAATAAACTAATGTAGCCGATTTTTGAAGTTTTCAACCCCATTTTGGCACAGTGCGATTGGTAGGGCCTGGATCTCTTCTCTAAATTACTCTCTCAGTTCTTCTGAGGGGTGTAGACAAGATTTGAAAACTTTATGATAGTCCCATAGAAAAAATCGCATACACTTCGCATCAGGTGAGCGTACCGGCCACCTCACATCCCGCCTCACTGAGAATTGCCCTGGCAACAATTCTCTCAACACTACCACTGAAATGCGCGCTGTGTTGGCTGCAGGCTCGTCCTGCTGAAACCATGTTTCCCACAAGTTTTGTTCCTCAGCAGGTTCTTCCTGGGGCGCAGAAACGTTTGTAACATTGCAACAACGCTCGGAGGTGATATCGACGGTGATGACAACATGAGGGGGGACGTGAGGTGGCCGGTACGCTCACCCGATGCGAATTGTATGCGCTTTTCTCCATGGGACTCCCTTTAAGAATTCACACCTTGGAATAATTGAAAGAGAAATCCAGACGTAGCCTACCAATCGCACTGTGCCAAAATGAGTTTGAAAACGTCAAAAAATGGCTATATCAGTGTATCGCTGCTGATGGCCGCCATTTAAATGATGAAATTTTCAAAAATATTAACAATAAAAACTACATTTCACACTGAATTGAATGAGCCAACCCATTTTTTTCTAAGTCGTTCGGTTCATTTTTTATAACCCTTCCAAACTCGTCAGTCGGCTCTGCCCCACCCTGTATAAAGAAAACTACGTGTTCTTACAAAACGTACAAGTGCCGCGTGGTAGTGCTTCTATATAGTGGCACGGCTCCAGCTCCCACTTATAAGTATTGTAAGTCAATTCTTTGTACGCTGCGCGCATGTTTGCGGCGTAGTTTCGGAAAGCACAGCTTTGGGACATGTGTATATTGGGTCCTGGAGGGTTCAGTTTTGCAATAAACTGTAAAGTGTCCGTTATAAACTGAATCATTGTACTAAGCTCAACAAGCCTGGTATAAATAATGTAGTTCTATATGTCAAAACAAAAAATATCCTTTTTCTAATAAAGTCATGGACTTTTATAGTTTCAATTCCACCTCTAAGGCAGTTATATTGTCCATTGTGGAAGAGGTAGGCCCATCTATGGTCTGCATGCTCTCATTTGCGAAATTTTGTATTATATCTTTTCATATTATTATAGCAATATTACCCTGTAATACCGACCTGAGGCAGATCATCTCAAATTAGGTTTGCTTATGTCATGCAAGGTCATGTTTATGCCCTTTCTACAGTTCTATTATCTCATCTTCTATCTTTGTCAATATTATTCGTTTCTTCTCCCTGAACTTCTTGATTTCCGATCTGTTTTTAAACAGCTCTGTCATTCCATTTTCAGTTCCTCCAAGATGGACCGTGGAGCCTTCAGACGCGAACATTGCAGCTGGTCAGGACATCACACTACACTGTCAAGCTGATGGTTACCCTATCCCGACAATCATCTGGAAGAAAGCAGTTGGTAATTATTATTTTCATCCTCACAATTCCGAATTCAATCTACAACTTACCATCATAAACTTCACTCACATTAACATCATCGTTCACTAAACAGAATATAAATACTGTATTAAAATTTTATCTTCTATCACTAATCCACTCAAAAACAAATAAAAATCAGATATAGTCGGGTCCAAGCAAAGAAGACCCTCTGGCAAGATGGGAGAATGACTCAAGCTCGGTCAATATTGGTTGAAAAATTATCAATTTGATCTACTATTTAGAAGACTACATTTATAATTCTTGAACAAATCCTAGCTGGAGTCATTTCCCCATTTTGCCAGAGGGTCTTCTTTGCTTGGACAGGCGATACTTATGTCAAATAGTAGTGAAAGAGGTCGATTCCCATAAAAATAAACACATGCCTTTTTCAACCTTCCAATATGTGGCCTATGAATTTTTTTCTAAAATTGTTCATTGTTATCTATACTTCTATTTGAAAATAAATTGAATACCTAATTTCTTTCGTTTATTTCTACAGGTGATCATCCAGGGGAATACAAGGATTTTTTATATGAACCAAACATAAACTTTTATAGGAATGGCACATTACAATTTGTACATATCAATAAAGATAGTGAAGGGCATTATCTGTGTGAAGCAAAAAATGAAATCGGAACTGGAGTCAGCAAAGTTATTTTTCTCAAAGTCAATGGTGAGTCACCTCATATATCATTTCTTTAAATTTGAGACATAGATGGTAGATATTTCCAAATACGGTAATTTTTAATTAAGCAGCTAAAAATGTCATCAAGGCTTCATAAGTTTTATACATTTCAGTTTGTACATATTCTTAGAAAAATATTTGCACTGTCCATGAACCCAAGACTATGATGATATGTCTATTAATTGTAGTTTACAAATCATTGTATCACATGATGTTCATTCTTCTTTACAGCTCCAGCTCATTTCCCGCAAAAATCTAAACAGATGCAAGTTGAGAAAGGGGATAGCGCTCACCTTCAGTGTACTGCTCTTGGAGATAATCCAATTGAAATCATGTGGAAGGTCGGTGGACAAAGAATATCCGAAGATATGGATCAAAGGTCAGTGCTTTTTAATTCAGTAAAAAGTGAAACCTAATCTTTTGGTATTTGTCTTCTTTCCAAATGCCATTTTTCGATATTTTAAATCATTGTATCACATGATGTTCATTCTTGTTTACAGCTCCAGCTCATCCTCACGCTACAATTACAGGCATTACAGGCTGCATCCTCACGATACAATGTATAAAAAAGTAATAATAATTCTGGGTTCAGCAATATTCCTATCATGGTTGTCATTAGAGTGGATCTTGAGTCCTAACTCCACCCTAATAAAGGCAATTATTCAAATCGATATTGGACTAAGTATATTGCGTATTCATCATTGTACATAAAAAATCAAGTAAGCGGTTACTTGTAACCATATGAGAATATAACTTGGAGGTTCCATTTGTTGGTATGATCGAGTTTGAATAATAATGGATTAAGTATAAGTATTCTGCGTTTATCTAGACGAATAATAAGTAAATTATTTGTCGTATATGGGTTACAGGTACACTATAAGGGAACAGAAGTTGGATGATGGAATGGTATCAGAGCTGGGAATAACTCGCGCTTATCGACATGACACTGGTGTGTTCTCTTGCCATGGAAGCAACTCCTATGGACAAGATGACATGGCTATTCAACTAATAGTACAAGGTAAACTCACATTTTTATAAAGAGTTGAAGTGCAATCATCAATTTCTATTAAAATGTATTAATAAAGTACAATAATTTTATTATAATTATTAATACTTTTTATGATTAGAATAGATGATCATACTTGAGCCTTTTATTATAATTTGTATTCAATGACGACTCATAGTCAGTTGATTTTAGCGTCACGCTAATTGCTGCTTCTACTAAAAGTAGCTATCAGGCGGGCTACAGAATGTATGCAATTCTGCTGATTCACTCTTATTTGTTTCCCCGTTTCTGGAAGTTGGAAAAAACTTCTTAATATTCATTATATAGAATATTATATTTAAAATGCAGATTCTCCTATTTGAGTTTGTATAGGCTACAATCCGGTTTGTATTTTTTCTTTTCTTAATGTTCAATGATGGTCATGATGGATATGATCCTTAAGCGTGACCCGCTTTTTGAATAATTACGGTATCAAAAATCATAATCCGTTTTTAAAATGTTTTATGCTCAATTTAAATTGAATTCTATTCTAATTATATTTCAGAGGTTCCTGAGATGCCGAAAAATATCAGAGTGAATGATCAACAGAGCAGATCAGTCCAACTACAATGGACTCAGCCATATGCTGGAAACAGTCCCATCACCAGCTACATTGTTCAATACAAACACGCTAGAGGTAAGTGTCCCTTGATAAATATTGGTTCTTTCATTTTATTTCCATAATTGAGACTTGGAATGAATGGTAGTAAACTTTATAAAATTTCTATTACTGAAAAACATCTATCAGAACTTGATTTACTTAAAAAAGTAGATCTTATTACTTATAATTTTGATCTGTTTTGTACATTCTAGAATCACCGTGGCCAACGGAGCCAGCAAAAGTAGTCGTTTCTGGAACACATACAACTGCAACAGTACAGAATCTGAGTCCGGATACCACCTATTATTTGAGAATAATCGCTGAGAACAGATTGGGTTTGAGCGAGCCAAGTGAAGTCATTCAAGTTTCCACTCAAGAAGAAGGTATTATTTTTCTATGTTATTATTGAATTTGTAATACTTTGTCGAGTGTCTTTGTCTTTGATATGCACTCATTTTATAAGACATGAACAAGTTGATAATATTTCTAATAATTCTATAAGTGTGTCAATCACTTATTATTACATTTAGAATTATACCTGAAGTTGCCTACACCACAGAATCCCTCTCGAGTAATACCCAAAATTTCTTATTTTACTTAGAAATTGGATGATGGTCTAGCAAGGATGATGTTCTCAATCTTTACTCCAATGGTTTAGGTTCTCTCAATTATCTCTTATACTTGAATGTTCTCAATCAAAGTATAACGCAACAGTTTGATAACTCATGAATAATGCTCTACAATCTTACAATACATTTTTCCTTTTCAATACACGAAGACGCGCATGATTCATTTGCGCTATCTTGATTAAATTCTTAACTTTGTCATTGTTTCAACCCCTTCATCCAATGTGTATCTTTCAATGTAGTCGAACCTCTTCTATCTTATCTCTTTGGAGTGCCTTGAATGAACACATTTATGCTTAGTGTAATCAAATTCCAGTATCAAGATGTTATTCAAAATTATGTAGAACTGTTGAAATCAACTGTGATCTATCCTTTCATGACATCATTCTTTATATTTTCGATAAGAAAATATTTTGAAAGTATTAAAACTGTTTTCTGTCTCTAGAGTCTTTGAATCACTCATACGTACATTTTAGCAGTATCGACCGTTATTACAGAGCCAGAACAACATTTTTTCCAAAAAGTTTTGATAGATTCAAATAATTTATCCAATCAATTGAAAACAAAGTTGAGTACAATAGGCATATTATCAATTTCTTCCCCTACCAAATTATACTAACAGTCAAAAACAATGTTATGTCTCACATAAAACTTAATATTTATTTCTGAAAAAACTGAAAAAACAAAAGTTAATTTTAAATTGTTGAATGACATAACATTATAGGACAATCTTTCATCTTATGTTTTGTGTTATTCTGACTTTTTCATCAACCTTTGAAATTCTAGATTAATTAATAATAGTTCTTTATCATTGTGAATAAAATTTTTTGAGAAGTGAATGTGTATCAGTGTGAACATGGGCTAACCTTGAGGCCATTTTAAATATTTCTCAACATCTGTAAAAAATACGTTTTGGACTTAATTTTCTGTGTTTCCATCCAATAAGTATATTGTATTCTTCCAGATTGTACTCGTATGACTATAAAATGATAAATTTGTGTATTTCAGCACCGACTGGAGTGGCAAGGGAGATTCAGGCAGAAGCGCACAGCTCGACGGAGATCTCGGTGACGTGGAAGGCGCCGGCGCGCGAACTGTGGAACGGAGACCTGCTCGGCTACTACGTCAGCTACAGCGAGTTGTCGCAAAAAACCGAATCACCATCCACTACGCCACAGACCGTCAAAACGGTCGAGGTACTCTAGTTTCAATCATATAGACTGTATAATCATAGAGTGTGAGCCATGACTATAATATTGAGTGTAATCATAGTGTGACTGTAAAAATTTTGATGGGTTAGCTCCGTCGAAACCGCTATACTTAAGTCCCATAATAGTCCAGGCGTTTTAGTCGAAAATAAGGTCGAACCTCCCAATGAGAGCAGCTAAGCTGAATTTTGGCACAAACATCTATAGTGGCATTCTAAATAAGGATTCAAAAGTATAATACTGTATCACGTTTGCAAACTTTTTTATTCAAGGTCAAAGATCACGAAAATCGGTTTTTTGCTAATAACTTGTTTCCTGTTCGAGTTATGTTCTTAGATGTTATTATAAGAATTGTAGAGCTCGAAAATCCCTACAAAATTGGTCACATGCATTTTTCTCGAAAAACCAAAGGTTTTCGAGATAGAGCGCGGAGAGGGGGGGAGCGTGCACTTCATCAAGGGATAATGCCATAAAATACGAAGTAGAATGTTCAATTCGCTATGAAAGATTGTTTTTGCAACCAAATACTATTAAGGTAGCATTCCTAAGCGACGGCTTGGGATGTGCATCTCTAGCTGCAGGGCTGCAGCTGTGCGTCTCTAGCTGCGCGGCTCTAGCAGCGCGTCTCGAGCCTCACAGCTTTATACTTGTTACTATATATTATTTAAATAATAATTATACTTTATAATCTGCAAAGCTATTGACGTGCAGCTGGAGCTGCGCAGCTCGAGCCGTTGCCTATGATTGCTACCTTAATTATTGTTAAGAAATTGTTTCTAAAATATTTGTTTTGATACCGATTCTCCTCAATTTCAAAATTTTAATGAAGGTGAAGAATATCTGGATAATAGCCGCGGCCGGCCGAGGTTTAGCAGCGAGGGTCATTCTACTTACGTAATAATACGTAGGCCTAATGTGTTTTTTTTTTACAGAACAAGAAACTATAGGAGTCCAATCCTTATACTGTGTTGAAACATACAACATCCATACTATTAGAACATTTGTTCATAATATGTATTATTAATCATGTATTCATGAACATCTACCGATCTACCAATCCACCAACTATGCAGCAGTGTGGTTGCAGTCTCAGAGCAGTGCTTGGTATCCGATATTTTCATATACAGTGTTATTATTATTAATCTACTCATGTAGATGAATTTTTTATCGTTTTTGGTGCAATACTAGTATACCGTACCATATCAGGCTATATGCCTACATCCGATTGGATCAAACTACATAATTTTAACTGGAAGATGGTCATTTAAATCATTCTTGAATCGAGGATTTGAACCTCAAGGACTGATTGTAAGGACTTTGGAATTATCCATGTATCCTGATGGAATAATATTATTTTTGAGCTCAACGCCGAACTTTCAGCTGTGAATAAATTCAATCTAGGATGATAGAAAAAGGAATAGAGACCGTATATATACACTTAAACACTATCGGAAGAGCAAGGGAGATGGCCCAATACATACAAATGTATCTGGAATTTCCTCACAACGTAATTATATTGAAAGTCTCATTCAAGAGTGTGAATAGGAAGGAAGATGTTCGAGTACATTTTTTCAACTTTATTCCAAATTTATTAGTAGTGTTTTCAATTTAGACGAAAATCTTTGTGCATGCATTTAGAACACATCTCTAATCATCTGTCATTTTCAAACCTCATGAATAATTCACCTCGGGTGCTTCCGTCATCTTTAAAATCGATTTCCATAAAATCGCAAGCTATGATTGGATTTTTCTCAAATGAAAGGACCATGTTATATTGAAAAGTAGTTATAGTTAGCAGAGGGAGTTACGGGTAACTGCTTGGGATTATCAATAAAGTATAAGGATTGGAGTCCAATAGTTCCTAGTTCTGTGAATATAACACACTACTGTAGATATAACTACGAATTATTGCGTATGTAGAACCACTCTAAACCTCGGCCGCGGCTTATTATACTTCACCTCCATTGAAATTTTGAAATAGGGGAGAATCGGTATTGAAACAGATAATTTATGAATAATTTATTAACAATAATTATGGTAGCATTCCTAGGCAACGGCTCGAGCTGCGTAGCTCTAGCTGCACGTCAATTGCTTTGCAGATTATTAAGTATAATTATTATTTAAATAATATACTCGTATAGTTAAAAGTCTAGAGCTGTAACGGCTCAAGACGCGTTGCTAGAGCCGCGCAGCTAGAGACGCACAGCTAGAGACGCACAGCTAGAGACGCACAGCTGCAGCCCTGCAGCTAGAGATGCACAGCCCAAGCCGTCGCTTAGGAATGATACCTTGATAGAAATTTGTTGAAAAAAAACAATCTTTCACAACGAATTGAACATTCTACTTCGTATGTTATGGTATTATCCCTTGATGAAGTGCGCGCTCCCCCTCTCCGCGCTGTATCTCGAAAACCTTCAGTTTTTCGAGAAAAATGCATGTGACCAATTTTGTAGGGATTTCTAAGCTCTACAATTTTTATAATAACATCTAAGAACATAACTTGAACAGGAAACAAGTTATTCGCAAAAAACTGATTTTCGTGATCTTTGACCTTGAATAAAAAAGTTTGCAAACGTGATACAGTATTATACTTTTGAATCCTTATTCAGAATGCCACTATAGATGTTTGTGCCAAAATTCAGCTTAGCTGCTCTCATTGGGAGGTTAAATCCTATAATACCTGGACTATAAGATTTACAGGTTGTAGTGATACACTCCATCGTAAAATTCGCCTATGCCGCTATCCTATTCTTAGTTTCTATCGTTTTAAATAATACAAAAAGTAAAAAGCCATTTTATTTTAGAGAGTTGGTTATTAATGTCGTTCTCTTGGAGTAATTACTGCAAATGAGCTACAACAAATGAATTATATTTCATTATTCACGAGGTCAAGCCAAGAACACTCAAGACTGCTCTTGCATAGCTGACTGAAATGTGAACGAATAAGGCGAGGTGGAATCTGCCCTTGAGGATTTCCCCACCTAAAAAAAGCTTTGGTAATATCTTGTCGTTTTTTTATTGGTAGTTAGTATTGATATCTACCACAATATCACGACTACTCAATAAATAAAAAAGCCTCAATAATATATTTTAATTTCAGGTGTCAACTAGCGGTGGAATGAAATGGAGCGGGGAGGTGATGCTGCAGAATCTGGCCATGTATACGCCCTATGTGATCACCGTGCAGGCATTCAACAGCAAGGGTTCTGGTCCGATGTCGGAGCCCCTGCAAGCAAGAACATTGGAAGGAGGTAAGTGCTGCACTTGCTTCCAGATCGAGGTATTTCTTAAATGTCGGGCTAGTCCAATTGAGACTAGATTGTTTCATGGATAGTTTTTGAACTAATATTGACCGAGCTTCAGTCATTTTCCCATCTTGCAAGAGGGCCTTCTTTACTTGGACAGACTATATAATGTATTCCCCTCCATCGTTGAATATTTCCTCCCCGGCATTTTATTGTATTTACTAAGAAAATTTCTTTTAAAAATGATTTGACTCTAATTTAATAATAGCAAATTAATGGCTATAGGTGACATTGATATTCTATAGATGAAAAATTTAAAAAGAACAGTGTCGGGAGTATCATTTTGCCCATTTCATTTAGTTATATTTTGTGCATTAATGTAAATGAATAAAATATTTTAATTATCTAGGTCTTGTTTTGTGGTGTGTTTCTAGTTCCCAGTATGGCGCCTACCAAAGTGAGTTGTTCAGCTCTGACGTCTCAAAGCATCCAGGTGTGGTGGGAGCCGCCTCCTGTCGAAGGCCGCAATGGCCCATTGCAAGGCTATAAGGTCTCCCACTTTCCTGCTGAAGACTGGTATGGTAAGTAGGCAACTTTGCGCTATCAAAATATTATTAGCTTACTTTCTTTCTGATGGTGATTCCCACATGGGCTCTAATGCCTGTGCGTGAGTAATGAGAGGGATGGTGAGAGATGAGGCAGTCGGGACCGACGGCTTATCGTCTCCTCTGAAAGACGGGGTGGCCGTATTCGTGTGATTATGCTATGGTCAAAAACTGTTCCCTGGTGGAAGGATCTAACTCTGGAACCTCTGGTTATCATACCTTTGCTCGCTGCGCTTGATCACTTACTCCAACAAGCCACCCTATAACGAGCTTATCTTAACAGCTTTTGTTTCTCGTCCTTTCCTCTTCAAATCATCTTAATTGATAATATTCAAATTAATTATATTATTAAAATTTAACAATAACGAACATTTTAACAAATAAATAAATTTTCATGAATGAATGAATAAATAAGTAAACTATGATTGACATTTCATGCGCTTACATCCGCCTAGAGAAGCAATAATAATTTTCTTTGCTCATTTAAACATCCCACTCTTACTATAAAAAATTGATCCTTATTATATTTTCTGATACTGTCCATTGCTTTATTCAAATTCCTTATCAATCGGCTGCCTTATTTAGCACATAAAAACTAAATATTTCCTGGTAATATTCCATGTTTCTCATGAATCGGAATTTATAATGATAAGAAATTACTTTGTGTATATACTGTATAATTCTTCTAGATCACTTCTATATTATTAATTTTTATTTTCAGAGAAAGATGACATGGAAACCAAAGTGACATCTGCTCTGCAGACATCTCTTGCTGGGTTGAAAAAGTACACCAACTACAGTATCACTGTTCTAGCTTTCACTGTCAGCGGAGATGGAGTTAGGAGCTCGCCTATACACTGCCGCACTGAAGAAGATGGTGATTACCATTCTCTTCTTCTGTACATTTATATTGGAAACATTCCAACTTCTTAGAATCCCAATTATTAGACAAAGCTTAGGTTGTAAAGATACTGTATAATATCAAATCGCCTTTTGATCATAACTTTTTCGCTGTAGCTCATTTATCGTGATAATATTGAAAATTCCCATTTTTCAAAAGACTTATTGATTGAACAAAAAGAAGTTATTTTCAACAACAAATAAATCGATTTTGACAACAAATCATTCTGAACATTGAGTTCAAATGAGTGACCTCCTTAAGTATTTAACTGTCTTTTTCTCCAATATTATTTGAATTAACGTTTCAGATTTATCATGCATGTATATAAGGAACAATAAAAGTTTATTGTAGATCAAAGTATACAAAATTGTATATGACCAAAGCTATGCCATTGATGGATTGACAAGGGAATCAAAGGTTAATAGCTCTTGATGCCTTTATCAACTTCCAGACAAAAACTCCTAATTCCTTATCTCTTTTCAATCCTTTTTGATAAATACTTGAAAAGCAATTCATCTCTCAACAAAACTCTGTACTGTTTTAACATCCTATCCAGAATGTCGATTTTCAATATTATATTGTCTCTCCTGAGATTCGCTTTATATTTCACATATGTTTACATGTATTTGCAATGTTTATATGTTTACATTTTTAATACCGGTATGTTCCTTTGTTTTACATTTTGTCTGTTATTGTTTGCAGTTCCTTCTCCACCTGCAGACATCAAGGTGGCGATGAGCTCTCTGAAGAAGATAATAGTGTCTTGGCTTCCCCCTGACAACCCGAATGGCGAGCTGACCGGCTACACCTTCTACATGGGCATTGTCGATGACGGAAAAGAGGCTAGTTCGGTATTGTTCATTTTGCTCTGCTCATTTTTATTTTCAAGCTTGGCGTTAAAATTATGAATGAAAAACTATTATTCTAGTTCATATTAATAATATCTGCAAGAAAAGTAGAAATCCAATAGTTCATTTTCAGTACAAATTCAAGTAATTTGACCTTTAACTATCAAGTTTTCATAAAATTTGTTTTGTTAGTTTGTTATTCAATTAATTTAATGAAAATACTGTTGCTTGGGATGTTCAACCACTACTTTCTTGAAGAATTCGTTTTTTCAGAAGGTGAAGCCCACATGATCTCTTAGACGTGTACGTGGGTAATGAGATGTAAAGTGATGATGATGAGAGATGATGACTATTTTTAGGTAGTCGGGACGGACGGCTTAGTTCGATGTGGTACTTGACGTACTTGTCATTATAGTTCAATACTGTATATAGATTTTAATAAAAACTCTCTATTCTCTCCAATATCAAATTAATAGCCAACAGAATTTGAATTCTACTTTTAGCAATAAATTATTAATATTATTGTTATAAAATAATCCATAGTTCATATATGATTCGTAAATATAGTTGTGCCAAAAACAGAAGAGCCTCTTGCAAGATGGCGGAGGAAAGTGAGAGTGTAACTAAGCATGCGCAGAACTTGGAATTCCATTGTAAAATAACTTCAGCCAACCTACGGTTTTTACAGTTATCGTAATCATATTGATTTCATTTATTTATTTTATTATTTATATATGATAGCACAAATCATAACATAATTATGAATTGAGACAAAAAAATATTCTAAGCCTGTACTATTTCTTCCTAAATTTGGTTATCTTACAACAATTTTCATTTCGACTACTGGCAGCAGTGAATGGCAGCCATGTTGCCAAAGGCTCTTCTGTGCTTGACACAACTATAGTTACATTCATAGAATCAAACTGCTAATACTTTGGCTTGTTTAATGAATTTTCAATAGTTTTTTCGCAATTAACGAATTATTGGTCTAATTATTATGCAATCTATATATGAAGGGCTGTTATGTTAGTAGTGCCTGTATAGGAAGTATTTATTGCATATGAAGTATTGTGTTTTTTCGAATAATGTTGGTAATAGATTTCATTTTCTCCTGTATTAAAATTCGAATTGTAGTTGAATTTATTCAAATGGAATTGAATTTCAACCAGAAATATTGTCAAACCATTAAACCAAATTCACAGACATGTAAACGCCAGTCAGTTTCACAAATGAAATAATTTACAATTGAAATTATAAATAAGTAATTAATGATTATTATTTCAACATTAATAATAATTTAATTTAAATTTGTATTGACAGGAAGGCACACACAAGAAAATTCTGAGTGCGTCGGCAGAATCGCATGAGACGGTTCGGTTGCAAGAAGACGCAACTTATCAGTTCTGGGTGACTGCTTCGACAGCAGTTGGTGAAGGCGAGAGTACACAAGTTGTCACTATCATACCCTCAAATAAAGGTAACTTCATTATAATCACCGATCTTTTAAATCAAAGTGCATAGATATTATTGATGAAGATCATGGCCATTTCTCACTTTTTACATCATGAAGGTCTAATGAATCATTCAAACCTCACTCTTTCATTTCTATAATATTAATTAACTTCTTCTCATAAATTTAGAATGCGTATGACAATCAATAATTTAAATCGTAAGAAGCAGTAGTTTATCCAATATAAGCAGATAGTTGGTTTGTTTTCATAGTTTCATTATATTTTATAATAAATATTCTTATTTTTACAGTTCCTGCCAGGATAACATCGTTCAGTCAAAGAATTGTAACACCATGGAAGAGAAACATCAGCCTTCTTTGCAGAAAAGTAGGATCACCCACTCCAAATTTAGTTTGGAAACTTCATAACAAAACCATACAATCGAACGGCAGACATGAGGTAAGATGTGACACAATTTTTATTATTTCTCCCTTTATTTCTCGTTATATTCACTTCTAATTTAACTCATAATGTCTTGAAATATCTCTATTTTCAATAAATCTAAGATTTTACAATAAAATTTTCATTCAATAACGCTTAATCCTTTATTTATGATCTCCTAGGCTACAGCCATATATCTATGTCAAAGTCGCCGCAATGAAATAGATTTAAGAAAAATATTGAACTTAATAGCATTGTGATATCTCAGCGTCTTTATTTAAACCTCATTTACTAGAGTAATCATTAATACAACTGGTAAAATAATATTCCAACTCCCAAAAATGTCATCTCTTCAAAAGCTAAGGCTTGATATTTAAAAACTTGTGACTTTCAATGTTTGTTAACTCCAGTGAATTGGATATAATTTTCTCAACATCCTTTTCTTACTACTGCTGACTGCATCCCATGATAATATTCCAGATATCAAAAGATGGCACTCTGCATATACGGGAGATCCAGCATAGCGATAGAGGAAACTACAGTTGTGAAGTTGAAAACCAACATGGAAAAGATAGTATCATCTACAATATCAAAGTGAGAGGTAAGTCAGCTCAATAGTTTCCAAAGAATTTAATAGTTGGATTTATTTCTGTCTCTTCAATCAAGAAATCAAGGATATTGAAATGAGAGGATTTTAAATAAAAATGATATTGAACTTTACTCTATCATAAACACTATTTTTTCCATTATTGCTTCCATTACATCATAATACTATAAGTTTTCAAAGTATGCAGTTGGTTTTGTTATGCTCAACTTGAAGCTCCTTTCAAATACAGATACTGTAAACTCACAGTATGGCCATTAATGTGAAAGGTTCATAGCAGTATGCTAAGATACAAAATGTTCCCGCCAGCCGCCATTTCTGCCAAACTTTCAAACTCTGATTTATGACATTTAAATAAAGATTTTGAATATTTGCTTATTTGTTCTTTCCAAGATGTGATTCGACACCAAAAAACATTTTTATTTATTAATTATTGTCTTTTAACTTCTAGTATTTATTGTCATTGCCGTATTTCAAACGATGGGAACTAACAGTGGCAAAGCGGCAATTATTGTGAATTTTAGGTTGGAAATTTATCTCTTTAACAAAACAGATAATTCACGTTTCATTTCAGTGTGAATTTTACGTGATGTGGCATGAGTATGGCGGATTTGACCAATTTAACCAATGGAAAGTGAGACAGTCAATGGCCAGACTATGATACTTTAATGTATAGAAATTCACATTAGTGAATATTTTTTTTAAATAAATTAGTTGCATTGAGTGCACATTTTTGTACTCTACTAGCCTTACTATTGAATTACGGTTCCATTTCATTGAACTTATTATTTCGCATTATTGAAGTAATTTTATCAATTGATAATTTCTAATCTTCTTTGTTTTAGTACCTCCCGAACCACCTGTTCTCACGGTTGTGAGTACAGATACAGACAGCCTTCATCTCAAATGGACTGATAAGATACAAAATGATATTCCGATTTTAGGCAAGTATTGGTCCATTCAATGAATGTTAATGAAGAGCTGAATGCTCAAAAATTATGTAATGCCTAAATGCATCCCCCATCCGGCACCTGCAACCAGTTACATATTAGTAGAATGGGAAAGGCGCGAAGAGTTGAAAATGCTACCAGGTACGCGGTCCTGATAGCTAATGGATTAAAAATCTCGTTCGATAGCTAATGGATTAAAAAAACTTCTATTGAATGATGAAGATTTTTCAAGCTGAGAACTGAATAAAACGCAATACAGATGACAGTATTCGATGGGGAATAAATAATAAATGGAGGGATTACTTGAATTTCAAACGAAAATATGAGGGTGGAAACGCTTGCATGCATAAAAAGTCAAGTTCTGCTACAGAGGCTCTTCATAAAATATTCGTTTTTTTACATAAATTCTTACTGTTATGAGATATCTTGAGTCATTCTTACAATAAATATTATAATTACAGTCTGCTTTTTCAATAGTAGCGAACTGAAATAATATTATTGTGATCCTTCCTTTTACAGGTTATGTTATAAATTATAAACGAGATCATGGTGATTGGGAAGAACTGCAGATTGAAGCGAAGGTTGATACGTATGTTCTGCGCAATTTATGGTGTGGCACTCGATATCAGCTCTACATCACTGCATTCAATAAAATTGGCACTGGTCTTCCCTGTGATATTGTCAATACTTTCACCAAAGGAACAGGTACTTTTTCCAGCTTTTTTCTTTCTGTTTTTTGTTTGAATATTCAATAGTAAATTGAGTAGAAGCAGTGTAATTTTTTATAATGCTCAATTCTTGAGATAATTAATTCGAAGTATCAACTCGAGATCCGATGTAACAAGTCGTGTGACTGAGGGGGCATGGAATGTCGCCGAATCTGGAAACAATCCGTTCCCCAACAAGTTACGAAGATCAGCCTGAACTATACTCTGATATGAATAGTTGAATATTGGGCTTTCAAGATTTTAACTGTCTTGAACATGTTGAAATGACTTGTTGAGTAGTTTTCAAGGTGATATAGTGGTAGTTATCCATATGAAATGAAAAGACAAGATATTGTAATTATAGGCCTATTTCGTTGGTAAGTAATATTTCAAAAGTTCTGGAGAAACTCATGAAAAAGCGATTAATTGATTTTTTGGAACGAAATGAGCTCTTCTAATCAGTATGGGTTTCGAGTTGGTAGAAGTACAGAGGATGCAATTTTCAGGCTGTCAAAGTTTGTAACCGATAGTCTAGTCAGTAATGAGAAGTGTCTAGCAGTCTTTCTTGATCTAGCAAAAGCATTTGACTCCGTTTCACACGAGTTGCTGTGTAAGAAGCTTGAGAGTATTGGAATCAGGGGTATAGTACTTGAATGGTTCAAGTCCTACCTTCATGAACGAGCACAAAGTGTAAAGATTGGTGATAAAATCAGCCAAGAAACAACTGTTGAATATGGAGTACCACAGGGAACAGTACTGGGACCCATTCTATATTTAGTATTTGCAAATGATTTGTGCTCTCTAGATATAAAAGGAGAGATGGTAGCCTTTGCTGATGATACAGCCATAATGTTTCAGGAAGAAGATTGGAACAGTTTGTTTAATTTGGCAGAGTCGCAGATGCGTCAAGTCATGCTTTGGTTGAATAAAAATCTACTCACACTAAACATTGAAAAAACTAAATTTTTGGCTTTCTCACTGACAAGCGCACAAAAACCTCAGCAAGATACTCTTAAACTACACAATTGCATATATTTATTTATATATATATATATATATATATATATATATATATATATATCATATATTTGTAAGGTACTAAGATTATACTTATTTTTATCAAATAACCGAAATTAAAATATATATATATATATATATATATATATATATATATATATATATATATATATATATATACACTAGAAGAATATTTAAGTAAAGTAGAATATTTGATTTATATTGTATACTAGACAAAATGCATCCCGACACATAGACTCTATAGTGGGATGCTTCATGATAGTTTAGAAAAGTAGTATTAGTATAGTAGTATAACTTCACATATTGTAATAATAGTTTTATATGTTTAATAAATACCTCTGGACATGGGTTGCATGACAGAGAAACAAAAAAAAAATTGTCAAACTAAAGATTTATTGAAAATCGAGATACCGGTTTCGGTTGCTACACCATTATCAATCTCTGGTAAATGTATCTATTGGTAGAGGTTTATTGGTACATCATTATCAATCTCTTGTAAGGTATTTATCGGTAGAGGTTTACCAGAGATTGATAAAGGTGTAGTAGCAATAAAGGTGTAGTATCTCGATTTTCAATAAATCTATGGTTTGACAATATCTTGTCTTTTCATTGAATCTTGAAAATATGATTCAAAGAGTATTTTTGTACAAATAGAACGTAAGTTATTCAAAACAAATATTATTCTTATGATTATATTAATTATGTCAGAATCCCGTGAATCCTCATGTATTGGATCACAAATTTGTATATGATCCCCTGACCATCGTTTACGAGATCATCTTTCACTAATATTGCTAACATCAATTCGTTATTTATTTATTCATAATGAAGATAATGTGCTTCCCTAAATATGTTTACTACACATTACACGTTATACAAAAAATTATTACGACATGAACGTTGAACGGCGGGTATTTGTGGGTTGCAGCACCGGTGAAGCCGTTGGCATCGCAGCTGCTGACGGTGAACTCGACTGCGGTGACGGTGTGGCTGGACGCGTGGGGCGACGGCGGCTGCCTCATATTGTACTTCATAGTGGAGTACAGGGAGGAGGCGCGCGGCGAGTGGACGCTGGTCTCCAACCACGTGCAGCCCAATCAGCGTGTACACACCCTGGCCGATCTGCTCTCCGCCACAAGGTACTTCCTCAAGGTCACCGCGCACAACAACGCCGGATCCACACTCGCCAACTACAACTTCACCACGCTCACGCCCGAGGGTGGTAAGAACATCATTCATTCAATCTATTCATAATTAAGATGATGATTTACTTTTTATGGTTCATATAATTTAGTTCATGGTTCGATTTCCATCCAAAGTAACCTATTTTTATTATTATTTTAGGTTACGGATTCTACATCGAAAAAGACTGGGCTAGTTCTTAAAATCAATTTTGTTAGAACATAAAATATAACAAATTATTCACGAAAACATTTTCAAAACAACTCAGTCGAACGCCAACATTCAATAACAGAATTTGAACGCTAGACAAGCCAAGAAGCTTGCAAGAAGCAGTGTAGTTTCATCTATTTAAAATAATCATCACAATATGGAAGGAATTTATGGACATTGTCCCATCCCGGTCGGCCGTGCTCAAACAGCTGTAGTCAATCACAGCTCTTGTTGTTCAAGCTCAAGGAAAAGACAAGAGCTGTGATTGGCTACAGCTGTTCGAGCACGGCCAACCGTCGGACCGTTACGCACAAAGGAAAACCCACCTTTAGTTTTAATTGAAATTTCAACATATCTATTTGGGAAATTCAAATATATGAACTTGAATTTTATCCTTCTCCTATGTAATGCATGTTTCATATTGTAATTCTTTTTTCAGCTACTATAATACCGGATCTACTGTCACCAGCATCATCCAACTCTGACCAATCGATTTTATCAAGGTTCAAATTCTTTATGTTCATCTCGCTGCTTGTGTGCATCTCATCAATCGTCGGGACCAGTATCCTGTTCTATAGGAGAAAACGTAGTGAGTATCCGAGTCGCCCTCTTACTTATCCAAAACTAAAGTATTTCCTACTTCATCATGATTTTTTTTAAATCAAGTATGAAATTAAATTGTCGGGGTGTCTTTATTGCTTGAACGGACTGTATAGTGGAGTGAATATGAAACTGGCAACCAGCTGGTAGGCCTAGACCCGTCCTGGGCTGTGGACATGGGCCGGATTTATAGGGGCAGTGCCCCCCCCCCCAGATCGTTCCAGAAAAAAAAGAAAGAAAAAATAGAGAAAAAAGAAAGGGGGAAAAAGAAAGAAAAAAGAGAGAAAAAAAGAAAAGGGAAGAAAAGAAAAAAGTGAAAAAGTGAAAAAAAGAAAAAAAATATTTATATAAAAAAATACGTCTCAAAACTGCTAACATCAAAAATCCCAATTAACTTGGGGTAGCAGTATTTGGCTAAGATTCGACCGTTTCAGTGTCTGGTCCACTAGATTGGGGGCAGTGGCACAGTGCCCCCCCCCAGATCGTCCCAGAAAAAAATGAAGAAATAAAATGAAATAAAGGAAAAAAAAAGATTATATAAGAAAAACTATGTCTCAAAACTGCTGCTAACATCAAAAACCCCAATTAACTCGGGGTAGCAGTATTTCGCTAAGATTCGACCGTTTCAGTGTCTAGTGGACCAATTTTTTTCAAATTTCTATCTAAAAGTTATATATTTTATACTAGCCGATAGGCTCGCTTCGCTCGCCTTCTCTGCCTAGCCAGGGGACTCCGCCGACCCCCTGGACCCCCGACAGTATGAGCAGTGTGAGTCAAACAGTCTCGCTTTGCTCGTCTGCAAATTACATTTGAAAGGATTTTCTTTGATCATCATATCACTTGATAGGGATACTTTAAGAAATTGTTCTGAATCAGTTGTTCTATGAGGCCTACGTAAGCTCAACCTGGGTATATGATTTGAGCGTATTTAGTTCATTAGTTTCCGTGAAATAAACAGAAAAGCAGATTCCAAACATCGAAAAACCTTATAACTGGCGTAACCTCAGAAGGAATTAGAAATTTATTAAGCACAGCATTTCTAGACCTAATCTAGAAGTATTTCGCTAAGATTCGACCGTTTCAGTGTCTAGTGGACCAATTTTTTTCAAATTTCTATCTAAAAGTTATTTATTTTATACTAACCGGCAGGCTCGCTTCGCTCGCCTTCTCCGCCTAGCCTCCTCCGCCTTCTCCTGATTTTTACCAAATTTCAATATTTTCTGTCAATCGGTTCTCGAAAAATCTAAGTAAAACTCCAAAAAATAGTAAAAAGCTAATATTGAGCAGAACCTTGGGAAGTATATCGGACATAGTTTGAAACTTGATTCAATATCTCCTAAATTAGTTCATCTATAACCTTGCTGAACCATTGAATTTACAGTAAGGATTGGTCGTATGAGCGCGGAAGATATCAACCCGCAATACATCTACAATTTCGAAAAACCTGATTACTGGCGTAATCTTGAACGGATTTCAAAAATATTCCATCACAACATTTCTAGACCTTAGACGAACCTCTCTACAAAATTTCAACATTTTCTGCCGATTGGTTCTCGAAAATTTTGAGAAAACGCAGAGAAACTATAGAAAAATGCAAATATTGGGCATATCCTTAAAAAGTTTTAAAAATCCGTCCTTAGCGCGCGTCTAAACGTTCAACTGAACATGCCTGCCAAATTTGAACGCATTCGATTCAGTGGATTTTTATTTCTGGTGATGAATGAATGAATGAATCAGTCAGTGCCATTTCGCTTTTATAGATAACTTATAGATATTTGAATTTTTGCGCTTGCAACCATCAAGTTAGTACACCTTATTTGTCCAAAGGCGCGCTGCCATTTTTTGCTCATGCTTTCACAGTTGCTAAGATAAAATCCTTCAAGAAAGTGATCTAGTCTATTCTATTCATTTGGGTCGATTTGTTGATTTGTTTACCATATTTTGGAGTATAAATATTTCTCAATCTTATTGGCGGAACTTATATTGAAATTCAAGCTCAACGTTTCAATGCCATTAAATTGCAATTTAATTCAATAACTTGTTCGATTTCTCTCAATTCAACTAACTTTATTCAAGCTTCTTAATATACTAAATATTACCATATTTGTGAATTACAACAATTTTAGAAAAAAAAATTAAAACTATCACTAATATATAAGAAATGTGGACTATATTTTAATAAAAATTGTGTAAGAAATTCCAATGTATATGTTTGTTTTTCGTTTGTACAGTTTCAACAATATTATGCTAAAATATGAAATAATATGTTCTATCACAATGCATAATAGTTATTTGTGTAACTAGTGCCTAAAGTGGTAGATTGCTGCATCGAGTGAAACAGTTTTTTTCACGAGCCGGAGGCGAGTGAAAAAAGTTTCTCGAGTGCAGCAAGTACACTTTAAGCTCGAGTTACACATTACATTTTTCCTACAGTTACCATCAAATGTGAAAAAAAAATTAAAAGGGTGTTGATTCAGAGACCTATAACATATAAACTGGGGGTTGTAGGGTCACCAAGAAGGGTAATTATATTATAATATCTCACTCAACTGATTATAATACACTATATACAAATGGACTGATAAAATGGACTAATAGAATGGACTGATAAAATAAACTGACAGATTGAACTGATCAAATTGACTGATTGAACTGAAAAAAATGAACTAATGAGATGGACTGGAAAAATGAACTGATGGAATGGACTGACAGAGTAGACTGATGAAATGAAATGACAGAATGGAATGATGAAATGAGCTGACAGAATAGATTGATGAAACGGACTGACAGAATAGACGGATGAAATGGGCTGACAGAATAGACTGATGAAATACACTGACAGAATGGACTGATGAGATGGAATGAAAAAATTAATTTATGAAATGGACTGATGGATTGGTCTTACAGAATGGACTGAAAAGATGAACTGATGAGAAGGAGAGAAAAAATGAACTGATGGGATGAACTGACAGAAATGGAATAATGAAGTGAACTGAAAGAATAGACTGATGAAATGGACTGACAGAATAGACTGATGAAATGGACTGACAAAATAGACTGATGAAATGGACTGATGAGGTAGACTGGAAAAAATGAACTGACAGAATTGACTTATGAAATGGACTGATGAGATGGACTGACAGAAATGGAATGATGAAATGAACTGACAGAATGGACTGATGAGATAGACTGAAAAAAATGAAATGATGAGATAGACTGAATAAAAAATCAACTGATGAAATGGACTGACAGAATGGACTGATGAGAAGAACTGACAGAATGGACTGATGAGATGGACCGAAAAAATGAACTGACAGAATTGACTTATGAAATGAACTGATGAGATGGACTGAAAAAAAATGAACTCATGTAATGGACTGAATGAAATGGACTGATGAGATGGACTGAAAAAAATGAAATGACAGAATTGACTTATGAAATGGACTGATGAGATGGACTGAAAAATTGAACTTATGTAATGGACTGACAGAAATGGAATGATGAAATGAACTGATGCAATGGAATAATAAAATGGACTGATAGAATAGACTGATGAAATGGACTGACAGAATGGACTGATGAAATGAACTGACAGAATCGACTGATGAGATAGACTGAAAGAAATGGACTGATGAGATGGACTGAAAAAATGAACTTATGTAATGGACTGACTGAAATGGAATGATGAAATGAACTGATGCAATGGAATAATAAAATGGACTGACAGAATAGACTGATGAAATGGACTGACAGAATGCACTTATGAAATGGACTGACAGAATGGACTGATGAAATGAACTTACAGAATGGACTGATGAGATAGACTGAAAAAAATGGACTGATCAGATGAACTGAAAAAATGAACTGATGGAATGGACTGACAGAATAGAATGATGAAATGAAGTTACGAAATGAATGGACTGATAAAATGAACTGACAGAATGGACTGGTAGAGTTAACTGACAGAATGGACAACTGACAAAATGGAAAGATGAAATGGACTGATAAAATTGTTTGAAAGAATGGACTGATTGATAATGGAATGATGAAATGGACTGAAAAAAATGAATGGAAAGAATGGACTGAATAAATGGACTGATAAAAAATATGGACTGATACATTGAATGTACACAATCCGCTAGTTTTGGAAACACATATTCAAAAATTTTCTCTTCTGTGATTGGTTGAAAATCTGGAAAGTCCAGATTACTTTACACACTAGTGCGCAAAGTATTTTAGGCACTCGTGTGAGAATGGCCCATTTTAGAAACTCTATTCAGTGTGTAAAGAAGCACTTTTATAGCTATCTGTAGGAAAAAGAAATTTCTTGCAACAATTGAATTAAGTCATTGAAATGTATTGCTATTTCCATTTTTTTGTTAAATTCATAAATTAGCTTCCAAGATATCAATGAATTTCCAAGTTTATTCAACCTGTCAACATTGTTCTTATTTATTTTGGACCTCAAGGATGTGCTTGAAACTGCGTATATTGTGCGGAAAATTCCAAAAAAGTAGGTGATTATTTTCTATTTTGAATTACAAGGATGCGTTTAAGACGACGTATAAGGTAATAATTGAAGTTATAAAAAATCCGATGATGTATTGGCTTTCCAATGATGTATGGGAAAAGTTTATGAAATATTTTTTTTACAATAAATTGAAAAAAAGAGAAAAAGTTAATTTATTAACAGCCGTAGTATTTATTTTGGACGTCAGGGATTTGTTCAAAACTGCGTTTTTTCAACTAAAAATTCCAAATTTTAAAGGGGGTGCCCCCGGACCCCCTCCTCCCGGGGGTATGGAATACCCCGACCCCCCGGGTGTTCCCCAAGCAGCTGGTAGGCCTAGACCCGTCCTGGGCTGTGGAGCCATTGATAAACAAAATGAAATTAAATATTGAGTGACATTGTTGCATATAAGAATTTCGAGTAATTTTTCACCCTTCTGAATCAACCAGCTCCTGGATCTGGCCATGAAAAACATTCAAAGCAGTTCTATTTATTAAATAATCGAAAAAGAACGCTTTTATTTATTCATTCATAAATCAGTGTACAAAATAAACTAAATAGAATGGTCAACATATGCTTGCGCCTTGCGCCTAAAAACTAGTTCTACTTTTAAGGTTATTATTGGGTTTCACAGTATTTTTTACTATGCTTGAGATCTGGATTTATTATGATTGTAACGGTACAATTTTCTTTGCATATCAACGAATCTATTAATCATCAAATTTGCAGGTGAACAGAAATTATATAACAAACTAGTTACAAATTTTGATTCCCATTTATTTGAATTTGCCAGCCCTCATAATAGCATAATACTGTAATATTATTATACAAAAACAATTGAATGAATCTAAATAAATTTCCAATTCTTTCATTTTCAACTGCTTTTAATTTTCAGAAATGGTAAGACAAGGTGTAATAGCTGAATCAGCCTCAGTAGCTCAAATGCAAAATCAAAGGAATCGGGATCAACAATACGCTGTACATGGAAGTGGCCAGTCCCAGGCGTTGAGCATAGACTCTATCACTTATAAAACAGACTCAACCGGTAAGAAGGAAAAACCTGTCGTTTATTTTGTCAATGATTCATATGTTAACTTACAGACAAACAAAATTGATGTAGGCCTACACTGAAAACATAAACGTTGATCAGAAAGCTGTGTAAACGTTTTTTATATCTGAACACCTAAGTATTAGTATTTAAATTTAAGGTGAGTCTATAAATTTTGTAATTGAAGAGGTGAGAGTATGAAGGAGGTATATGACAAAAGTTAGTTTCGGGATAATTTGAGTTGAAGGGCTGCCATTTTTGTCGTTTGATTTTTCCATATCTGGTAACACCAATGTACTTCTTAATCGTTCAAAATTCTTGAGAAAGGTTATTCAACTTGAATATCTGATGCTGTTATAAAAAAATCAACAATGAAGTTATATAACTTCTTCCAAAAAAAGAAAATATTTCTAATCACCACTTCTCACACGATAAAAGGAGGTATGTTCACTTACTCCTTTCATGCTCCTTTAACTCAATGTTTTATTTCTGTGATGGTTGTTGTTTACTACTAATGTGTTGTAGTAATATCAATCCAATTGACTCGAAATGGAAAACTATTATTAAAAATACATATAGCAAATAATAAAAAAAAACTTTATCGAGGGCTGTAAAATATGAACCAATTTTTCAACAATAGAAATATATTGTATTGGATTGTCACATACACCTTTCATCATTTATGACTTTGTCAGTGCATGAATGATAATTATGTGTGTGTTGGTTTTCATAACATAACTCTTTCATTCACCAGAAAAAAAAGTTTTGTTATCATCAAATTCCTAGGTATGAGCAAGTTCATCTTACATATCTGCTATAGACCATAATCACTCATGAACTGAACCTTCTTCAAGCTCTGGGGTTTTTCGTAAATAAAGCCTCTGGAAAGCAGGTGTCAGCCCCAAAAGACAATATATGACACATATCTCCTTCATACACATACACACTGATAGCTCGATTTTTTTAGATTTTGTCTTATACCTCCTTCATGCTCTCACCTCTTCAATTATAATTTTGGAATTGAATTGTAGAAAACCACTATTTGGTTGGAACCCTTTTTTAATATCTGGAAACGCTATATAAAACTATTAGTCTCTAAGAATTCCACCGGTTACGGAAGTTAGCTTATGGTTGAGAGGATCAACGTGCTAACTACACGTTACCTCTATCGTGGTTGATGATTTTTCACCTCTGCTGTATAGTGGAGTGAATATGAAGCTGGCAATAGCTGGTAAGCCTTAGCCCTTCATGGACTTCATGAGCCATTGACATTGACAAGAATTTCAATATATTTTTAATTATGTTTCAGAGTACATAGAAGACATTTGTCCGTATGCTACATTCCAACTCTCAAAAACGCCTTATAGTGAGAGTTCGTACAGTGGCAATGTCTACAGCGGTCCATATCATTCTGTGAGAGGCTCATTTGTCTATCATGATCCGAAGCCTTCTACTGCCGACACCTACAAAGCTAGACACGTTAGTATTGTAGTTCTCCTTGTTGAAAAATATTGAAAAATTCAAGGTAACTGAAATTAAAAGTTATTAAACTACAATGTTCCTCAATAAGTTTATAAAGTTCATATAGTATAACTCAGTTCACTACTGTTCATGTTTTAAATATAAGAAACATTTCAATAATTTTATGATCTCCAGCTAGTCAATTCTATAGTAATGCAAGATCTCACAGTAAAACTGTGGAGTAATTTCACTGTAATTTTCTATTTAATTATTCCGGTTCCAGTCACAACAATGTTTAGTTCAATTATCCATCTATGGCGATGCAATCCGTTCTACATTTTTTAGGATAGATTCTATAAATATCTCATCAATACACTTGATTCTTTATAACAATTGAAATAGTTTTGATAATAGATAAATTATTGATGATACATCGGTTATTACTGTGGAGACGATGAAAATTTCACCTTTAATTGAATATTCAATTATGTTTGATTGCAATAGGTATTCATTTATTTATTATTCGATAGATATTGATGCGACAGTTGAATCCAATATGCAATTCCTCTTATGTGAGCTCCGCTCTTTTCTCACGATTTATTTTCTAAACATTTCAGCATAAGGAGCCAGAATATACGAAAGTAAGAAGAAAAGGAGGCAGGCTGCGAGACCCACACTCAGAGAGCCAAGGTGATTAACCACTCCATAATATGAAAACAGAATTTTCCTTTCCTTTTGAAAGTTACATGGTTTATTACCAAGAATTCACATCAGTAACTTGTAGAGTAGCTAGTCATTTAAAAGAGGATAACACTACATTACTTCAAATCAGATAATGAAGAATCATTCTTTGCTTACTAAACTTTTTATAACTCGGAGTACTGCTTTATAGACGAATTATTGCTTGTATAATGTATAAATTTAGTGAAGTAATAAGTGAAGTAAATTTAGTTGGGCGAACATAATAAGTTGGAATAGAAGCGGAAATGCTAAGTTGATAAGGCAGTTGAAAAATTCAGTTTGATATCGCTAATCAAAACAATGTCCAAGAATAATGGCTTTTTCTTCATGTGCTACATTTGATAAATCATGAAATACGATACTTTATTCAGTAGGCTATGTATGTATAGTCTAAGTAGGAATGTATAATAAATTTTCTATGTTACTCACTGGTTCAAAAACGAGAAACATTAAGAAAATGTGAGCTCTGCTATCATTTGATAAAAATGGGAGGTCTAATAGACTAAAAAGTTATGAAGCTAAAATATAATTGGACTACCTTAGTGTAATTTTAATTATACTATATTTCCTTACCTACCATAAGTTTTTGGTTATGTACTGTAATTTTCTTGAAAAACATTGATTAAATTGATAGTCTTATCCATGTTAACATCATCACTCAAATTTACTCACTCATCATTACCTTTGCTTAAAATACTTGCTATAAATTCGCAATTGTAACAATAAATGGATGAATACCATACACATTTATCTATTCAAATCTTTATCAATGAGATGTCTGTAAGATTTTCTAGAAGGCAAATTAGGCATAGCTACAAGAAACTAGTTTGTTCAAGATACTTGCCTTGATCACTTTTTAGGCTTTTGGTCTTGAATACTACTTATCTTACAATTATCCTAATGTGAACAAATTTTCTTTTCCATACATTATTTTTGGTACTGTATTTGGTCTGCTTCAAATTGAATTGATTTTGGTCGATGTTTTATGTTGATGATTGATGTTTTAGAGTCGGACAACTTGGGCAGCACCGACTCAGAGGTAAAGAAGATTCTAACTCTTCATCTACCGATTTCAGAGTACGATACTCTAGGCAGCGACAGCGAGGGTGAGGGGCAGGGGCCGGGCCCAGCCACCAGCCAGGAGCTCGTCTCTTTCAGGCATCGCATCGGCAGAGGTCTGTATTATAATAGGGCTATTCCGCCATTCATTCCATGCAAATTATAGGAGCCAAATCAATTCATATTCAACTCGTCAGCATACATCTGATGATTGTAAGAACGCAATGCATTTTTGTCTAGAAACTTGATTACGGCTCACCATGTATTATCAGCAGTAGGCTACTCAAAGCGAGTAAGATTTGTTTCAAATTGACGATGTGAATATGGGTTGAAATTTCCAAGTTTATTTTAGGTTTTAAATTGTAAAACCCCATCATTCTAAATTATAAATGTTCATCACAGTACATTATTACGCCTGGAACAAAAATTTGTCCATGATTTCTGACTGTCGAGTTGAATATGAATTATAACTGAACTCTTATCATTTGCATCGGAATATCGAATGCTGCATCTACCCCGTTTTTAGAGAGCCTTTGTCTGTATTACTACACCTGATTCAATCAGGTTGACACAAGTTGAACTCGAATAAATGCAAAAAAAGTGCAGAAAGATTCTTAAAACAATTATAAAAACTGTTTCAAGATACAGTACAGTTGGACACAGAAATAGAAAAATAGATGTTCTAGAAATAGAAACTTATTTCTCCACGTTGCTATCGTGAAACCACCTAGTTTTCAGATTTACATAACTCCAATCCAGCCAAAATAGAACTAGGCTACAAGTTCCAATGAGTAGATCATATCATGCAACTTTATAATCCAAGCTACGAATAGTCCTAACTGCTATTATTGCTATTCTTGAACACTATAATTACATACTTTCTTACCTTCATCAAATCATTATATAATTAGTTCTGCGACTAATTTCATCTTCGATTGAACTATTTGATAAATCATTTGTACTTTACAGACGTGGGTAAAGGTGGTGGCGGCGGCGAGGAGTCGAGCTCGTCATCAGAATTGTCGCCAGGCGGAGCGCGCAAACAGTTTCCCAGAAAGAATAAAAGCAAAGCTCAAAGCATCGCCAAGCGACCGGTGAAGAGTAGCAGCGGCTACTCTAGTCATACCGAAGAAACGACTTTCAGGTGAACAAATTGATCATAAACCACCGATGACACACAACAGCTATGTTATCGCCGATCCTACTTGGCACAACTTTATGTAAGTTGTGTTGTCAAGGAGCGATCATGCATCAAGTTTGCGAATGACACGTCAAGCAGATCCACTTAAATCACTCGAAAATCTTCGAACGCACGTCAATCAAATCTACATCCATCCGCATTGTTTGCATGTTTCTCATGAATTTACATGCTTTTTGAAGCATGAACCTACAAATCATCGATCGTTTTTAAGCTTTTCATTGAGTTGTTTGAAAACACTAGGATAGGAGCTCCCACTCACAATTTTTAGTCGTTCTACCTATAACTTAATTCTTCTCCAAATTCTATTCGTTCAATAGAATTTTTCAAGTTACTCGTACTTTGAAAACTCACGCTTTTTAAACTATTTTGGTCTCGAAAAAGTTATTATACAGCGAATGCAAAACATCAATATTATTTATTCTCCGTATATTTTTTGCCTAATTATTGTAATTACCTCATCACTAGAAAATCATGAGATTCAATCATCGTGCACGTTATTCTCAATTCTAATATTAATTAAAAAATCAACTGTTTGATTATGATTATGTTCATAAACTCGTTCAATTGAATTATTATTTTGAAATTCGTTTACTTTCCTAAACTCAGAATTGCTTCGTCCCATTTTATTTTCTCTTCACGATTTGATAAAAATATAGTTAATTTGAGCAAATTTTTATTGATGTAACTTATTTTGTTTACTGGCAATTAAGAATTCAAGGTCTCAATAAAAAATCAATTATTGACATATTTTTTAATACTCTATTGAAAAACAAAATATTTTTCAATGAATATTGAAGAATTAATTCATTTTCTATAAATTTAAAGTATAACATTGAGGTTTAATAAGAATTTCCAATCAACTAGAAATGATTGAAATTTAAAGTTGTTGGAATAATAAAATTATGATAGATTAGAACTTGTTATTGAAATAGAGTATTGTTTTCTCATTGCCTATCAAATAATAAATATTACCTATTGAAGATTAATGCACGTGATATTGATACAATTTAAACCTATTGATTTTGAAACCTACGTAAATTTATTCTAATTACTGTACCACTATTCAACTTCGACTTGAATTGGCTATTATGTAAGACAAATGTATCTCTACTAAGCACTAACACGAAAAAATTAAGTGATCTGCCAAATTTCGGAATGTATAAAAGTATCTAAAAAAATTAATTCCATGTTATTGAATATCATAGAAAGTTAAAAATATTTTAAAAGGGTACTTTGATGAATTAAAAGTTTAATTGATGGATTAATTGAAAGTTAGCCTTGTAACATAAATTTATATTAGGGACTGAAACTTCGTGAAAAAATACAATATTTGGGTTAGTATGCTAATATTATGCTAAAACTTAAATTCAGCTACAGTATCTTAGTTGAGGAACATGAAGTGTTTCAAATGATTTTGTATACTGTCACAATCAGCTTTGAATATATTTTTCAATTTACAATAATTCTTGTTTGAATTTTTATGGCATTCTATTTTCGGTTCTGTTTAGTTTCAGTGAACGAATTCACCCTCCTTCGCGGTTTTCGGATTCTCGTTCGCATTCACGAGAGCTGAGTGAAGCCGAGTGCGATATTGGCAAATTGGGAGCGCGCCGTTCTTCAAGGAGCAGCATAGGCACTCCTTCTTCTAGGATGACTCGAGAAACCTCTTTCCAAATCGATGTTTAATTGTGCCTTTTTTATCGCTACCCTCTTCGTCACCATTGAGACTGTTTGCAATTTATTATTACTTTGTTAAATTAATTTTATTGAATGAACTTTTCTCATTTTCCTTAATAATGTCGTTTCATCAAACTGAAATAATTCAATGTAAATAGATTACAAAGATACATCTTCCTCGACTAATAAATGAATTAGTTAAGTTCATCTTGTTTGGAGCAAACTGCAAATTCTGACGTCATTGCGCATCCTATTGATGACCATGCCTTGTAATCTATTTACTTTGCTTGAAACTTGCTATTTTGCTCTCCTTTTCCACTTCTATTGAATGCTCATCTATTAGTATTAACCTTTACATTGGGGAAAGTAAAAATACTAATCCCCATAGAATGAATTCACAGTTTCCAAGGTATATTATTTCTATCCTTGTACAAGCCAAATTCCCAACACTTATCAAATAGATTAATGCAGTAATAAAAATAGATACTAATATCGTACTGAATATTTTTCACTGTTTAATAGATGGAATATTGTTATTAGATGCAGGATTTTTTATTGCTTAACAGATCTAGGATTAAGTTTCACAAGGCTATCTTCTGTAGACCACGCCCAATCTAATGATGAATAGTGGTGAATTGAAAGTGAAGAAATATTTTGGAAGCACTCCATTTCACTTCTATATAATATACTTACTTCAAAAATACATCAATTTTTGACCTGGTTTATCATTATTGTGCTTGTATAACAAGCATTTATAACAACATATCGAGCTTAATCATTCAAATTCGAACTATAGTTTTTCTAGATGAATTTAATAATGGATATGAGCAAGTGAATGATGAATCAGATGTTTTCTCCACATATCACAACAATTGGCTGACAAAGATATGAATTTGTCAATGATTGTTTTGATGTCATTTTTTCTAATAGTTCTAATCAAGAAATATCACTTTTTTGCATAATGTGTCATTAATTGATAATCGCAATCAATTTTGCGAAATGAGTTGAAACGTTGTAACTGTCTTTCATGTACGCTATTAATTATTTTAAATTTTCAATTACTGATTATTTCAAGACCATGTTGAAATCATGCTGAACTTTGATTCTTTTAACAAAAATTGTATTATTTGAACTTCAAATTCTCATATTATTGCTTGATCCCGGAATATGTATGAATCAATTTCCTCATAATATTTAGGAAAGCATTAGATCACAAGAATTCAGCTTCTAAAACAAATTCAGTTGCATCATCAGCATTATCAGCAAGTAATTCAATTTGTTACTTGCTCTTTATTTATTTATGTTTTTTATTATATTTATTACTTGAATAATCAAATCATTATTTTAATTAGGGTACCGTACCCATATTTAACACAATTAGCATCGAAATTTTCTTCTCAGATACATCTAATTTGAACAATTATTTATAAATTATTGTCCTCTGTACCTTGTAAATCCAGAACACTATATTGTAATGATCCATAAATGAATATGATATTTAAATAAATTTACATTCCGATATGAAATAAAACATTAGCTTACTGTCCCTTTGCAATCTTAGAAATCTGGCAATTATAGTTATGATGTCTTTGAGTATTATGTTTGGATGAAATATCGTTATTTATAGCAAGGTAATTTGATAGTGGCACTAATACAAGTAACACTTTCTTGGTAAACTCACAATAATACATTAATATTATTTTTTCTGTATTATTTTACACTTTCTCAAGTTTTAACTGTTTCTGATTAAGCTCAAAAGACTATTCAAAGTGGCCAAACAATAACAATAACGGAAAATAGAGTCGTTGTTGATAACTATAGTTACCTGCAGTCGATGAGACTCAATATTGTGTGTGAATGAATGTTAATGAATGTATGTATGTTTTGTTAAAATTTCAAAAATTAAAAGAAATATGTTTAGTTATTCGATTTGTTCTTATACGCGTATATTCCTGAATCCCAGATAATACCTACTTTATTCTTCAAGCAAATGATATAAGCTCATACATACATGTTTCTGCAACAATCATATTTAATCCCGTTGTAATAATATTAATTCATCTATATTCATGGGCGCAAAACACTTCATATTTGCTACTATTAGTAGACAACCATATTTCTGTAATCAAATGAAATGATTTTTCAGCCGGAAGGAACAATCATAAATAAGGCTACGTCACTACAACCTGTATTTTTTATCACAATAATTATTTTCTCAAGTTTCACAACAATGAGGAAATCAATACTGTAATAGTATTCCAAATATCAGTTGAGATTGATTTATTAAAAGAAATTATATTGTCTTCTATTATATTATTTTCTAGGCCTACTTTTGTGAGCTACGACGCTTCGTCGCCATCGCATTCTTCAAAATATATTTATCAGAATACAATTATTATAGATTCTGGCTGTTGACTGGGTTGAGGCGATTTTTTTACAAATTATGAGTCTAAAGTAGAGTTCAAAAGCTCTATTTTTAATGGTTGAATAAAAATACAGATTCAGGCTTTATGCTTTTCAACCCTCAGCAATCTGCAACACCCACCCACGAGAATCAGAGGACAAAATAAATTCGTGTATTTATTTCTAAACTGAGGATAAGGAGTTTCACTGGCCATACAGAAGAGACCTTTATACAGAGTGTTTAAGAAGGAATGTGCAAAACTTCTCAGGCTAATTCCTTACACCAAGTAGAGGAAAAAGTTCCACAAGATACCTAAAAACGCTTTGTTACCGTGATAACAATGGCGAAAAAATTGACACTTTTTAAAAAATATCTTTTTTTAATTTTTTGAGGCTTTATTTAGGCTTTACAATAATTATCAAATCCTATATAAACTTAGCTGCGGAATTAAATGAAACCTGCTAGAAGCTTGTAACTCTTATTGAAATACTGCAATTGGAAATATGTGCTAAAAAACACCATTTTTCAACAATTGGATATGAGGTCAAATCATAAATTTGTATTTTTAATAGATGGAAGTTGAAAATAATCCAATTCTGAAGAAAAAGTTCAAAGGTGGTGATTGTGTAAATCCCAAACAAATTTCAAAAACCGCAAAATCACCACTAAAAACTGATTTTTCACTTGTGCTATATGTTTTGTCTATTTTTCGATTTTTGAGATTTGGGTAGGATTTACATAATCACCACCTTTCAAATTTTGCTTCCGAATTGGGTTCTCTTCAACTTTCATCTATTAAAAATACAAATTTATGATTTCTTATCCATCAGTTATACAGTAGGCCTACCGTTAATTATTGTTAAAAAATTGTGTTTTTAGCATATTTTCCCAAATTTCAATAACCATTGGATTTACAAACAACAGGTTTCATTGTATTCCGCAGCTAATTTTACATAGGATTTGATAAATGTAGACCCAAAAAAGCCTCCAAGAAATTAATATATTTTTTTTAATGTCAATTTTTGCCATTGTTATCTCGATAACAAAATGAGTGTCATGGAACTTTTTTCTACTTGGTGTATGGAATCTGCCTGAGAAGTATTGCTCATTTCATCTGAAACACTGTATATTTAATCAATGAATGAATCCAATTAAAAACGATTGATTTAAATTACAAAAAATGATCAGGTTTTAAACTCTAGATTGTCTAAAAACATGAGTTTTCAGTTAACTTACATTTTTCCAAAATTTTCCGTGGGTGTGCCCCCGGACTCTCCCCTCCGGTGGGTGGTATTCCAGACCCCGGAAGGTTCCCCACATAATCCTTCTTGCCCCCCCTCCATAATCATGACCTAGATCCGTCACTGTCACCTAGGCTATTGATTCATGCAACCGCCAAATTGGCAATATATTTTATTTTTTGGCAATGTGTGTCCTTGGCGAAACAAGAGTTAATGTAATTAATAGGTAGGTACAAAGAAATGAAAATCACAAAACATCCACGACATGCACAGAGTCCGGATGTAATTGAGTGCCATCAGCACTGCCATGCTGTGGCAACCCCTTTAGGCACGCCTATGATTTAAAGGATCAGGAATGAATATTGTCCAAGACAATCGCAGCATCCTCAATTATCTCCTACAATCGTACGATGGGTCATCTTTTTTTGGAACAACAAGTAGACTGCTGGCTATCTAGCCTACCGTACCGTATTGTTTTATCAACGGTATTGGATAATTCTTCCATTTCAAATAATAATTCATTAAGTCAAAAATAATAGCTCACTATTATAGGCCCTATACAATTCAATAATATAATTTTAAAAAAATTGCTACCGTACCTACTATATTAAAATTCAATTCAATAAATTCTTGCCCAGTATTGATAGACACCATCCAGTGGGTATAGATTTTCCAAGTTGATCAGGGCATTTAAATTTCTTCGGAAGGGGGCTTCTTAATTGATTATTCATCATGAGTCATGATTAATTGCTTTAATATTCTTGCATCAATCATAAGCCTTGATCTTTCCAGGAATATAATTCCTGTTGCGGTGTTGCCATTGATCGAGAACTCGGTACTGTCGGTCTCGGTAGGTAGGCTTATAGTAGGTAGTAGACCTATTTTGAAAAGCCCGCTCTACCGAGAATTCCAAGTTTTGATCAGCCAGTGTGCCAACTAAGTTAATGAGGTTTTTTATTTTGAAAAAAATTTTGAACTTATCATGTCCTTTTCCATCTGCAATTGACATGTTGATATGGAATTAACAATTTGAATAAAACAACAATATAATTGATTGTTGGTGGTTGGGAGGTTGTTCATGAATTTAGCCAATTTGTTCGAATTTATGCTGAAAAAATCAAATTGACAGAAATTCCCATAGAGAACTATTATGATGTTGACCAAAAAATAATATTTGAGAGAAATATTAATTCTCATTTCAAATGAATTACTTTCCAGAGAAACCCTGAACACACTAGCGCTCCTGCGGAGACCTTTGGCTCTCTTCATTTCTAGTGGATATTTTGTAGCAGTAGCAGCTGGTTGGTTCAATGAGTTGTGATAGAAATAAGGAGTGATTAAAGTGTCAATTTGAATATAATTACCGTATTAAAAACCAAACTGTGAGTTTTTTGTGTGCATTAGATAGTTTATCAGTCTAGTTGACATTAGTTTAAGGTGAAGTATAAGAATATAGTATTCATAACTGTTGTTTTATTTGAGAAATGTGTCGTACGAGTTCAAAACTTGATGGATCGATGAAAAAACAATCCTGGGCCATGCCTGACTGACTGGGGGTTGGACCTTCATTTGTGACATCGATCTGATTTAGAGGATTCATTTCTAAAGGTTCGTTATTTCTACTCAAAAATACTACCAACTAATTTTTACCATTCTACAAGACTAGGCTATAGCTTGTAAGATCTATACTGTAAGTTATTCTCTCTTTTATCATTCCAATAAGTTGCTTCCATTGACTGAATATTGTTCAATCTGATAACTATCGGTTTATTTATAGTTGATTCGGCTAGATTATCCTATTCAGGTTGATGACAAAATCGTGAGTTTATCCTACATAATAGGATAAATCATCAATCTTATGCATTTTATCTTCATAGAATGTAGGTTAACCTAACTTCTTAACCTAGTTAGAACATATTGTGAATTTAGTTTGAATTTAGTTGAATTTTTTGTTTTGACATCTAGTTAGAAGATATTGTGAATTTAGGTTTGATAATGTTGATGCCATCTAAAATATCTCTAATAAGAAATATTGAGTAGGTAACATTATTTATAGAATATTGTTACCTCGTATATGCTAGTATTTAATTTTATTGTTCTTATCTACTGTCTTGTAATATCTTATATTTACATGTAATTTACCATGTACATAAGTTAGGCAAAATGACTCAGTAGTGTTATTATTGCTCAGCTGATTTTTTTTGACATTTCTAATATGAGGTTTATTCTGAACATCTGAAGCTCTGGTGTAGTCTCCTATCTGTTCCAGTACCACTCTCGATCTGTGTCGTCAATTGAGATCTTACCCAGTATTCATTGGATATCACCATAGCTCCTTCAATAGAAGGCCATGGCCTTAAAACTGGCAACTATGTAGAGTAGGAAATTGAGTCTATTTCAGTGGCGTAACTTTTCCAAACCGGGCCCCCCCGCAAAAACGAAAAATCCGGGCCCCTTTATCTGAATACATACCCCTTTCACCCTTATTCTCAACCCTTCTTCACCCATAATTTCAATATTTTAACGTATATTTTTCGTGTTTGAAAGACGTAAGCAACCTATATAAAAACAAATCTATATATTGAATTATACAATATTTATAATTATGAAGAATCATGTTCAACCAAGGGAGGAAAATATAGGATCAAGCCTTTAGTTTGGATTAATGAGACTATATAATCAATCTACGGTTATACAGTCTCTATAGTTAGGATCAAGGATTTAACTTTGCTCGATAATTTTTGCGGACACGAACGTACATCCAGTACTACAATTCGATAGGAACTAAATAATTGGAATCGCAAATAAAATACTGCACCTAATGAATTGAGTAGGCTACATTTACTTCACAATTTTATTTCGAAATTTAATGTCGACTCTGCCACACTATACGCTGAGGAATTCAATGGGAAAGTACTTTATTTCCTCTTATGTTTACTCAAAGAAATGATTGGGAAGATTACGAGAACTTGTTAGAGAAATGATTTTTGTTCTAGTCTCAGTCTGGATACCAGATGTCTCAATTTAAATTATTTGCAAACAAAATTCCTAATTTTTCAATAATAATCATAATACTATGAACTTGTTAATATAGCAGACTATTGAACGATAAAAAGTATATTTAAACAACACTAAGGAACCAACATTGTTTTGTTGATGCATAATTTCTTTTCAGATTATTAGTCACACTAAATTAGTGATTTTGGCTGTATTTGCTAAAATAGAAATCATATAGCTACTTTTTTTAAATCGTTACTTCAATTTCATCTATTTAGAAATTATGTAAGATATTATTTCGGGCCCATAAATCACATAATTTTTCAGGAAACCTATAAGCTCAGAGGACGGAGAACCTTCTCTGTGCTATAAGTTATACAGTATTATATTCGGGCCCAAGTACTTCATTTTTAAGGAAACATATAAGTTGATTTATATTTGGGCCCAAGTACTTCATTTTTAAGGAAACCTATATATTATTTGGGCCCCCTAGAGCCCGGCCCCCCGCGCCGCTGGTGCTGCGGGGGTGTACGTTACGCCACTGGTCCATTTAAAAGCATTGAAATCATTTTTCAATCAGCTGTACCAACGAATGCGTTTCTTGTATACGTTCTCACATTTGACTCGCTACAAATCATAAGCTATTTTAATAATTAATTGTCTATTCTTAATATTTCTTGCTAATCTCTATCACAACCTAGTACAAAAAACACAAAAGGAATTCTATACGAAGAGTTTCATCAACCTATTCCATGGAAATTAAAATTATGCTTATAAAAGAAGGAAATACCAAGTCAACATGCATGATTTGTATCTGTACTTAATGCTTTCATTTAAAAAGACTGTGTCTACGGTGCGACGTTGCCATATTATTAGGGCAGGCCTTCTATTAAAGGAAGCTATGATATCACTTACAAAATAAGAATACTTTGGTCCGCTGTTTTTATATTGAATGCGGTTGGTTCTATAAAAAAGGATAGCCTTCATAATTTATGTTATTTGTGGCGAACTCTCATGTTTAAGTTACATCCAATTCAACATTTTTGTAATTGTACGTCCCAGCTGAGCGACAGAAGAAAACCCGCGACCAACTTTATAGGCCTACTCCAAGGCCTCTACTCAGAAGTTCATTTGATACGTAATGATCTTTTTTTAGGCTTATAGAAGTTAAGTTATGTATCTACTATCTAGCTGCTTATTGGTATTGAATTATCCCAGAGAATTATGATTGTAAATATTGTTCAACACTTTATCCCAAAAAACAAACATGGTGAGAATGAAATGAAAAAAAAATCTTTATTAGGTGGAGTTAGGACTGGGAAGTCCTTTCCATCACTCAACATTATGTGAGCTGATATGAAGAGATAGGCCTACTGGTAGGTTTTCGGCAGTTTACTTAATCTTAAGGCTATTGAAATGTCCAATAAAATTTTATAATCAAGAACAAATTTTATTACCATTTTCTCGATTCCATTACCATAGCTTATTCAATTTCAATTCAAAATTTCCATCAACTTAACACTATCTAATTATTCATCTTAATTATTGAATTTTTTTCAAAAAATGATGTCTAATTTGGGAGGCATTCTTAAATAACTGAATAATACTCCTTGAATAATTTCTCGCATCTTGAATAAAATATTTCGATGTTTCATCGTGAAAGACAAAAAAGTAAACAGGAAATTGTCAATTTTAATTAAAAATAAGAAAAATTAAATTTATTCTCCTTTTGCACAAATAAATATTTTATACGCAATAATTTTTCTTAGAATTAAACTAGCAGCTATTTTACATAGGCGCTGCCAGTATTATTATGGCGCTGCCATTTTTGTACAGTGTAAGGGGTAACAAGATCTCTATTTGATTCGTGTGATTATAGGCTAGCCTAAAGATAATTTTGTTCAAGTTGACAAATAATATTTCATAAGCTAGTATGTTTTTAATAATTGATAGAAGTATTTCTTGACAGAAGTCTCCAAAACAATTTTCAACACTAAACGTACTCTTCAAAATTTGAAACTACCTAGAACTAGAAGTAATGTTGTATATTCTTATTAGAGCACGTGAAATGAATCTCTTATGAATTTGGCCCAATTTTGATGACTCCTATTTTGAAATTTAATTGAATTCATTTTCTTATGTTTGGCAGTTTATAATTGTAAATTGTAACACATTGAAAAATCATTTCACAACTCTGTGTGTCTTACAATAACACTGAAAAGTTGAGTACTTTTTGCCTAACTTCTGGCTTTTAAAGATTTTTGGCGACCGAGATTAGTTTAATAATACAGCTTTTTTCCCAGCTTTTCTTGTTGTGGCAAGTGCCGAGTCCCAATACTAGGGTAGAAAAACTTGATGAAAGTTATTATAGGTCCCCCTTTTCTACGCGCGCAATGGGTGGCAATTCCAAGTTCGATCGACCGAGTGAATGAGTCAGCGCGGTGACTCTGACTGGACTGGACTGTACGTCTCAGAACGTGTTCTACATTGATTCAATCGATCGGCGCTGCTAAAAAGTAATAAGGGGGACTTGGAAGGGCCACTGTCGTGTCGTGCCGTGCTGCAGTCGAGGCCACTCACTTGTCGCCTCGTCCAATTTCTAAACAAGTGAAATTCTTTTGAAAGTGATCCATGACATTGAAATACTGCGATCCCTCCACTATAATTTATTGAGCAGTCGCTGTTCTTTTGGAGTCTATTTGCCTGTTGAGAGAACTTGCTAATTCCCTATAATTTTAACCATTCTTCAATAAAACGAGGAATTTATTTTTACTGTAATGGAATATTTTCTCTGTATAATTAATTGTGATCATGCCTCGTTTCTCAAAATAACGATTAGGAAACAATCTTTCCAATTAAATACTCTTCATATCCAGAAATTTGCCACCGGTACTCTTTTGATTTCAGTTCCGGATTTGTATTCTCGAATTTGGTACAATTGAATCCTATAATATTCCTAATCCTAGGAATGGCATGTGATGTTGCTTCTCCTTATTTTGCCTTTTCATGTGATTGCTACTTCTATAGTTCAAGAATAAGATTATTATGTGAGATGTGAATCTCACAAAAAGATTTATTAATACACATTTTCGTTATCATCCTTTTATTGAGCCTTTCTTTTACGTGAATAAATTCATCAAGTTTTGTATTTTCCCCATTTGCATAACTTCGTATTGCATTATTGATATAACCATTGAAGTTTTATATCGAACAAAAAAAAGGACAAGATATTTTTTGAACCACAGTTTTATCAGAAATCGAGATACTGGTTTAGTTTGCTACACTCTATACACAATCTCTGGTAAATTGGAGTTAACCAGAATTGGTAAATTGGTGAAACCAACTGCAAGGACTCGATTCTTTATAATTTTGTGGTTTAATAAACTTGTATTTTCATTTAATATGGATAGCTACCGCCATATCACCTCCACAACTTCTCAACAAGTGATTGAAGATTGATGTTGCATCCATAATTTCTATTGAAAAAATTTCCACTTTGATTTACTAATGCTATATCATAAACGTTTTTATGTTTCCATGGGGTTATCACTAGTTTTTTTATAGTTGTAAGTTATCGATTTTTTTCAAAAACCAATTTCGTTTTCCAGGAGTTTACAGGGTTTGAAGGCAACGACAATATTTGCGGGATAGGAATCTATCGAAAAGGACATTTTTAGTTTGAGAGAGGAGTGCGGGCGGGCGTGGATAAAGCTATTGGAATGCGTTCTGCCGGAGCCCTATATACTTCTAATAACGGGAATGGAGGGCTGAACTGCAATGAAAACGAAATGCAGCTTTACGTCTTGTCGGTAGCGCTTTTCCTGACGTTTATGCGCATGTAGCCAGGAGGAGGGGCCCATGTAAAAGCTCCTAGCAGGGTTTTCCTTATTCAATGTTCGAAGACTCTTTCTCCTGTAGGAAGCTGATGGGTGGTTGGCCGTGAGATATCGCTCTTTATTGCCTTGCCTCGGTACACGAAATTCGGACAGAGCATCGCCGAAACTTGGCTAGTTCATTAACGAACAGAATATTAATTCATGTTGAGAAAGGGTTGAATTCAGACCTTCCTTGGGGAGCATTCCGTCTTTTCATCACTCTACAATGCTTTGTCCCTTATTGTTCCTTGTACATGATATTGGTTGTATAGTCATAATCCATTCAGTGAGCTGTTGTTTTCGCATATTTTTTTCTTGCTTAGGCCTATAGTTTATTCAAGACTTGTAGATAGTAAATGATACTGTATTGTGAAAAACAAGTTGTTGAACCACTTTTATACCAGAATTTATCAAAATAATAGAGTTCTATGTTTTATAGATTAGATCTGACAAGAGTGTATGAAATATTTGAAGTAGAATTCTTAGATTTCACCTCAACTTGATTTTCATCTCCAAAATCGTAAAAACAGCTCAGCTAAGTGATTTTGTTCTATTCTAATGAATGATTTTCATCAATACACTATAATGAGATGTCTGATTATTCCATCTCGAATTTCATATTTCGGACCTTGGATTGTTGATGTCCACATTCAATTAAAATCTCCCAAAACTGGGAGCTTCATAGCTAACTACCTATTTGTACATCCGATTCACCAATCATCTCAGTCATTGCTGAATTCCTTGTTGGTTGTTCTGTTATTAGGAAGATTCAACTTGAACATAATTCACGCATTCTTGTGTTGTATTTGTGGTGAATGGAGGAGGTACTTTCCAAGGAAGCTGGCGTTCGAATTGGAATTCTGGAGAAAGGAAAGGGATGCAATTTTGCCGGTGCGACGGACCCTCCATCCTAATTAAGTGGTCGAGTAATGGCTGCTTGTCCTGAAGCAGCAGCAGCAGGCTCAAGAAGGAGGCTGTTTATCTTTGTCCTCGCGTTGTGTGTCCAATTTAGCGGCTCTTGTTCTTAGTTGGCTTTTTCTCTGTGTACTGTATTAGAAAAGAGGGTCTCTGTGATTGGTCTTTTGTGTATTTTACTCCAGTTGATTTATGTCCTGTCTTTGTTGAGTCATAACTGTTTTCCGCTGGAAGTACCTTATGGGAAATGAAGTGTTCTACTACAAATTATTCTCTGTTATTCAAAATTATCCTTGACCATAGTAATCCGTGTTACTACAAACCTATGTTAATGATGATTTATGAGTATATATATTTGTATGCCGTATTCGGTGGGAAGTTCCACCGGCACCCTAACCTTAATTTCCGTCGATGGGAAATCATGGGGAATTTATGGGGTGAAACACAGATATTAGGTATGGGCATCATATTTATTTATTTATTTTACTTATTATACAACTTGTTGTTGAAATTATCTTTATTTTGTTTGTTACAATTAGGTAACTTACTAAAATAGGTCATATTATTTTCTGTTTTTTCTCTGCTCAAGATTTAATCATGATTCATACATGATCACTTGATTATAGGGATCGTTGAGAGAATTTAAAACAATGGTGATATTATTATCTAATAGATCTGACATGAGAGAATATAAATGGTACTGTTTAGTTTCATTTCTCTGAAATCTTCATTAAAATAAAAGAAGTTCTATGCTAGCTTGAATACATGTCATCTTATCGATTATTTGTTCCTGTTCTATATCGCATCATAGGATGATTTCACTAATATTCACTACTACATTATATTTTTGTGGTGAGAATGATGCAATATGTTGATTGGTTTATTTATTTACATGAATAATACTGGCGGCTCGTACCTATGAAACAGGTGAAGTGCCCGTATTTTTTACTGTACAGCACTTCACCTGTTTCGTGGGCACGAGATGCCAGTGATAAATAATGAACAATAATTCTTAAAATACTTGCAAGCTTCAAAATTCAACCAATAAGTCGAGTTATTCATGTGCAATCGTTTTGCTTGAAAAACTATTTACACTAAATTTCTTCATGCAGTGAGCATAGATATAGTTGGCTGGGATACAATTTCGTAGATGGGTCTATTGTCAAACTCAGCGCAGAATATTCTGATTGGCATCATTAACTGCGTCGCATGGATGAGAGGAGAGGAATTGGTTTGTGTAAAAGTCTGTCAATTACAGAAAGGTACTGGTGATACTCAGCAAAAGGTTGCTGATACTCGTTTTGAATTCCTCATTCAAAACTTCATAATGATCAAACAAAATTCCATAACGATCACTCCTCGTTGAGTTCCCAGATGAAGTTTTGTATAAAAAGTTGTGAAATCATCCTTGCCCAATTCCAGGAACGCGATGGTAATTTGGAGAATATCTTCATGTCGAGTTAGAGTGTCATTTAAAGCGTACCTAAGCTGTTTTCCTCAGTCCAACTGATTCCAAATGAGTCCAAACTGTTTGATGAAGTGGTAGAGTGAGACTGGTTCTTTATTTGCTTCAATTCAGTTATAAAATATAGTGAAACTCATTTGTGTTATCAATTCTCATTGCAATAGTTTTCATTGTTGTCATCATTGATTCAATTTTACTCTGAAATTAATGTGTTTCTTTTATATTTTTAACTGAAATAATAAGAATCGAAAACAAATGCCTTCCTTGGACAAATTCGTGAGAATCTCTTCAATTTATTTGTCAGATTTAAGAGTAAAATGAAATTTTCAATAGTCTAGAATAAAATATCTTTAGAAGTCCTTCTGTAAATGTTGAACATCAATCTTTTCAGCAAAAATGAGATCTATATTTCAAAATCGTATTGAAACAAAACAATACTTTTAGGAAATTGATTTTTTAGGAAAAAGTAGTTACATTTATTTATCTAAGACAGCACAATAATACTAACAGGCGAAAACACAGACACAAATGTCCAAAACTTCTTAATTCCTAACTTCGATTAGAATATTACGAGTAGAGGTTATGTTCAATTTCACTTTTATGATAAACTCAAATTTCCACTTCCATTAATTCTAGTAATGAAAAGCTATCAAGCTATCGAAAAAAGTAACACTTGACTGTTGAGTAGACAATAAAACCAAGCAAGACAAGTGTATAACGTGATTGAAAGCAAGGGGTTGTTTGTTTGTCGAGCATCTCTGCGTAGTAACAGAAAAGTGTTTTTATTTCGGTTTGCGGCGGCCGGTTTATTGATCGACGAGATTATATTATTTCAGAGCAGACTTTTTTGTCGTTCCTAGCACGCAGGGCGAAGGGTGAAGTGCACTGGCTAAAAGTGAAGTCGAATCCTTGCTTCCGCTTTTTTTAATGATTCAATAAGTTGTCGACCAGTCATGATCAAGCCAATGCTTCATTTTCATGCCGGCTCTTCTTCATCAGCCGAAAGTCAACTACGAGTAATACTACCGAAACAAGAGAAAAATTGGTCGAATAATATAATAGAGTCATATAATAATAGAGTTCGTTTACAAGAGCATAGTCAAATGTTAACAAGGAATAACATATTATAAGCAAGTTGTAACAAATGAACAGTATATTGAATAAAAAGACAAGATATTGTTAAACCGCAGATTTATTAAAAGCGAGATACCAGTTTCGGTTGTTTTAAATTTGTAGTTTGACGATATCCTAACTTTTCATTCAATATGGATGAGAACCACAATATCACCTTCACAACTACTCAACAAATGAATAGCAAGTTGTTTTTCCGAAAGCCAACCCCCAGTTCACTAGAACCACATTTTTGTGATTGAATAATACGATTTCAACTTCCTGGAATCCATTGTTTGTTTTCCCTGTTATGTATCCATTGTTTGTTTTTCCCTGTTATGATATTGATCTGTAATCTATCGGGTATTCGAAATAATTGTAATAATGCATGCAGTCAGACATTACCAGTTCTTCCATCTATACCTAACCAATGTAATAGCATTTTTGTTCGATAAAGTAAAGTTAACAAACAACTGGAATCCCATGCAAATGAATAATCTGTTTTCCTTCGTTCATTCAGTTTTCAGAATTATAGATTTTCGAGTGGGATGGATTAGGTTTTCTAGGAATGCTTTTTGTTCCTACTCTCGAATCAGTTGATTGAATCTTTTATTGAAAAATGTCAGGGGGAAAAGGATTGAAAGCAAAATTCGTGCTTTGTTTTTAATGAATAAGTTATTAAGTTACTTGAGAAAAACATGTAATATGAATTTTATCAATGTTTTTTATTCAAAATATAGACTAGCTTCAGTTTATTTATTAAATTGATAATAAATCTCATTAATTTATTAATTTCAGGTCGTTTTGTTTTCTGTGAAATGAAGTAGCACGATTATCCAACATAAACAACTGTATTGTAGAATTTTGTGAAACTTGTAAACATAATCATACAGGATATATGATTTATCAGAAATGGGAATTGAAAATATATTTTTTCTTTTATTCGATGAAAGAAAATAAATTTTGACTGTAGCAATGGGAAACTTCATTTTCCTGGAGAATAATTCGAAGAGAAGGCTTTAATCAATTATCACATTATTAAAATTTTCCAAATGCTAACCAGATCGAATTTCGTTTTTTATTACAATACCAGTCAATAATTGGAATGCTTCAACCCATATTAATACGATGCTAAGGAATCCTGTGACTCACAAGTGTGCCCGTACTCAGTTATTATGTATTCATTGCGTTGGAAAACGTGACTGTCCTCTGATCTGATTTAAGATATGACCTAATCATTTTAATAGAAATAATCTATCTATATTTTCAAATTCACTACAATTGCAAGCTGTAATCAGAGGTGCGTACAAGGAAGTGGTCAATATTCTATTTATTATTATATTACATTTCTCAATAATTTTGAAAGCTCGTTGAATCACATTATTGTAATATTCCAGGTTGTTTCAAAATAGGAATACTTAATTATTTCTTTTAAATTTGTAATTTGAGAGATATATTTTCTGTATAAAAACAATATTGTAACTATTTTGGACGAACCCCTCGTTTAATATGAGTACAATTCAGAAAGAATAGAAGTAAACCCTGTCAAATTCTTATCCTAAAGCCAAATTTGATGTTTTAATAATAACTTGACTCACATTAATTTTAATGCGAAGTAATTGGATGTGAGCTCAAATTGATTATCGGTTACTTATTTTTCTTTACAATAATGATTATTAAACAATGATCGGTGGGTATTTGAAGTTGTGTTGAATGAGTGGTTGGAAAGATTCTGTATCGAAAACAAATATTAGTTTATCCATCCATCTAGTTCACAAAAATCAATATACAGTCTTTGATAAGCAATGTTGAATTCATTAGATAAGGTGTTGATACTCGTGTAATACAGCGTAACTTGCCGTCGAGGGTATATTTGTAATGGCCTTTTCAACAGTAATATTGAGTGCCTTTTCAGGTTTGATTGTTTGACCCACCATTATTATGGTGATATATTGTCATAATCGCCTCCCCTCTCCCTTAGCTTGATGGACTAATCTTGTCACCAGTGTTCAACGCCGAGCGCTGGTTCTATTTTTCTCGGCGAACGAGAGTGAAGTCTGGTACATCAATTAATTATCTACTTCTCGCTACATCCATGAGAGAAAATTTCAATGTTTTAAAATTTTGTTTGCAGGGTTTGAATTTTATAGGCATAACTAATTAAACATTGTATAGGCTCATTAGAATAAAAAAGTCTTATTTTTCAGACTTACATATTTCATATAGTGGAAAAAAATTTGGAAACATCTATAACTTTATTTTTCACTTTGCGGGTACGCTTTATTCTTGTAGGAGGAAGGACTTCCTTCGAATGAATATTTGTAAAGCAGCAAAAATCGACTCTTAAGTAATTTTATAATTTTCAAGTCTTGATTATATCTAGCAGATGGGTGAGAAAGTCATAGCTATCCTTATTCTTTATAGTATTTTATTAGTATCTGATTCCATATATAGTATTTTAAACTACTGATATTAAAAGTCTAGCATCAGTACAATCATACTGTATTTTGTTTCAAATCTCTCACGTATACCTTGTTTTAATGAAAAGTGGGGTTTTCTAATTTAGTTTTCTCGTGGTCGAATCGGCTCTACTCATTATTCTCATGCAATAGATATTGCATTACAATGACATTGTGTTCCTTTTTTCAACGTAGGCTATTTATTTTTCTGTCTGTACTTTGCAGTCATTCATCTGTATGACTACATTATAGTCTGTCCAAGCAAAGCAAGCATTCTGGTAAGATGGGAAAATGACTACAGCTCGGTCAATATTGGTTCAATTGTAATTTTGGTTTCAAATTGTAGTAAACATTCTGACCTATAGTTAGAGAATATTGGCCGAGCTGGAGTCAGTTTCCCCATCTTGACAGAATGTTTTCTTTGCTTGGACAGACTATATAGCAGATTTAGTTTTTCAGAAATAGCAATTCGTGTTACAATAACCCTAGCGGAAAACATATGAACAGTATTATCCTCAGTTATTATACTGGTAGTCATCAAAATTATTTGTGATTGTCTATTACACAGCTAATCTCTAGTGGTGCTATGCATGCATGATGGATGCGGTTGATTTAGGTGCCGCTTTTACTAGTCTACGGCAGCAATTCAAATTGCACTATGCCACAATCAGACATCAGTAGCTGAGTGAAATTCGTTGTCAGTAGCCTACAGTGACCAGCGCTGCAATGGTGCGGTCAATGGGTAAAGAGGATATAGAGGCTGATGATGATGATGATGATGATGATGATGATGATGTTGATGATGTTGCTTATGATGATTGATGATAATGGTGATGATGGTGATGAGAGCAGTTGGCGCGATTGCCAAAGAGCAGCAACACTCTGCCTGTTTGCAATCCGTTGGAGACTGATTTGCACAGTCAATGGGCCGTCGTACAATTTAGCGCAGTTTTAACTGAATTAGCCACCACTATGTACATGTATGTGTGCCTGGGCAGCCTTGCCTGGAGGTGGCACCGCCGCAGCCACAGTTCAGCAAACAAGCGCCAATTATCGGCGCCGTCATAATCATCCGACATTTGCATCTAGCTGGTCGTATACCGACGAAGCGATACTTTTGCCGCGCTCGCTAATCTGCCCGCCTAACTACACGTGAAATACTATTCGCACGTTAGTTGGCTGGCTCTAATTTTCATGCATTATTCATGTAATAGTACTTGTTCGCTAATTTTCGTCTGCAATTGAAACGTTTCAAGCTCTGTGAGTTGGGTAGCTGACGATGAAAATTGCGAAGTTGCTTTGTTCAAAGCTAATTTTTCATCATGTTCTATTTGGATTGTAATTTTGGATTTGATTGTAATTATATGGACCTCTAATCTCTGTTGAGACGTGTAATTGAACATTTAATCAATAATTTTTATTAACGCTCTCATATGCTCAGTCATATTGTAATTACTAATAGATTTAACAATGTTGAGAGAATCAGATTAGTCAGATGCTTGATTTATGGATGAAAATGTATGTTTATTTTTCTTTAAAACTGATACATTTAACAATCATTCATCAATCTCTATATGCCTATACGTAGAGTTTTAGATGTACAGAAATTAATTATTTTTGATAAAATAATTACTGTATTGAATTCAAGACTCCTCCTTACTATGTTTCGCCTTATTACTCATCAACCAATATTTTTGTTGAACTAATTTACATCCAGTTAGGGTTGAGTTGTGAAGAAATTCCATATTCGATTTTATTCAATGACTAGCCGGCAGGCTCGCTTCGCTCGCCTTCTCCGCCTAGCCAGGGGGCTCCGCCCCCTGGACCCCCGGCAGTATAGGCAGTGTAAGTAAAACCGGCTCGCTTCGCTAGCCTGCAAATTCCGTTCAGAGGGGATTCGAAATTTATTGAGCACAGCATTTCTAGACCTAATTTGGACCGGTTTACCTAATTTCAACATTTCCTGCCCATTTGTTCTACAAAAATCTAAGAAAAACTCCGAAAAATAGTTAAACGCTAATATTAAGCGTAACCTTGGGAAGTATATCGGACATAGTTTGAAACTTGATTCAATATCTTCCAAATTAGTTCATCTATAATCTCGCTTGAATTTACAGTTGGGATTGGTCGTATCAAGGCGGAAGATATGCTACCCGCAACACATCTACAATTTTGAAAACCTGATTACTGGCGTAATCTTGAACGGATTGCAAAAATATCTTAACACAACATTTCTAGACCTTATCTGAACCTGCCCACCAAATATCAACATTTTCTACCGATTGGTTCTCGAAAAAATGAAGAAAACGCCGAAAAACTATAGAAAAACTAAAATATTTGGCGTATCCATGAAAAGCTTTTAAAATCCGTTCTTAGCGCGCGTCTAAACGTCCAACCGAACATGCCTGCCAAATTTGAACGCATTCGGTTCAGTGGATTTTTAGTTCTGGTGATGAATGAATGAATGAATCAGTGCCATTTCGCTTTTACATATAGATATACCGTATTTGAGGTATGTGCCTAATCTCTAATGATAATCGTATTTAAGGTATATGCAAAATCCCTATAGAGGTATGAATCATCCAAGCTAATTTATCACTCCTGCCAAATCCGAAGGGAATTTGTGAAATGTATTTTCTAAATCCATGAATTGTAATCTAATTGGAATGAGTTGCAAAAAATTATTTTGAATCTGTTCTATTTAGTTTTCTTCAGTCGAGTCTCATCTAATTTTGTGTTCATACCAGCTATGAAAAGCAAACTTGAGTTTGCTTCTCAATTTCGTTTGAAGTAACGTTGGATTTGATCTCCGTTTTGAATGTTGTCACCACCAATGTTGTCTTCCTATTAATTGAATCAAAGCCATGTAGTCCTAATTTAAACCTGCTCCATCATCGTTGAATATTACGAACAAACAGGAGTGAAAACAGGAGTGCATACTGGCTTGCTATATATCAAAGCGATTGATTGGTACATCCAAATGCATTGTTAGAACTGCGTTTAATCTACAAATCAATCTAGAACTCGTTTACAAATTGCGAACCAGTGAGTTTATAATAGTGTTTCGAGCAACTCCCTAGGGATTCAGAGAATCGCTTGAACCACATCTCCACTATAATAATTTTAATGAGTGTTCCTGCAGATATATTCCTATACTCCTATATTCCTATATGTATGTATGTCTGGCTAAACAGCCCATGAAGGGCCTAGGCCTACCAGCTTGTTGCCAGTTTCAAATTCACTCTATTATACAACCCGTCCAGGCCAAGACGACACCCCTGCACGACGGGAAAACGGCCCCAGCCCGGTCAATACCGGCCCAAAAGCCATAAATTCTCAATCAGAACTCACATTCCCCGAACCAACATTGGCCGAGCCGAAGCCGCCCCCTCCACCCCGCCAGAATTCCCCCCCGGCCGGACAGACCATACAGTAAGCAAATAATCATCAACCAGGATAGAGGTAACGTGTGGTTAGCACGTTGATCCTCTCAACCATAAGCAAGTCTCCGCAACTAATTGGCGGCGCAGAACACCTCTGAATAACATGCAGTTAATCAGTTAGAGTGTAATGCAACAATTACTATTCCTCCAGAGACGGGAAACGACTGACTGTCTTTAGTAACAACAGCGAATCTCCCAAAGGAGGGTTTTATTCCTATATAGTATGTTAAAAGGTGGTATAGTTCGTAGGCAGTATAGAATAGGACGTTAGTTCCGGATGTATTTGATGAGGAACTTAATTCTACGTAGTATACTTTGAACTATCAAAAAATGTATATGCACAACATACATTTTAACTATTATTCCTAGCGGAAATTTACAGACAACACAACTGAACCTGAAGTTGTAAGCCTAATGTTTGAACTAAATTTAGCAGTGTAGGCTAGTATGAGCAACAGAATAGGAGTATCAGACAGTTAGTTTAATCCATCAATTTTTGATGATTTCACTGTAACTCTATGTTCCAATTAATTCGAAAACAGACTGCAGAATGGTTTATGCTAAAACTCGAGTTGGATTGTGTTTGATTATTTACTTGCCAATATCATTGACTTATCCATTTTGTCTTCAGTTAAATTATTCTTATCAAATTTTTATTGCCTACTTAGTTGAAGAAATGCCAAATGAAATTTTTAGTGAATATTATTAAATACTGCAAACTTGTCACTCCATAAATTTATTTGTTTTGTTTTTTACAGGTAAATATTCACATTTGTGTCTGTCAATGACCTGCGATCGTCAACCATCGACTATCTAAAGCAAAGTCTAGATTACGGTAAGAGAAAGAATAGACATAATGTGTTCTACAACTAGTTATGGAAAGTTTCATTCCCAAGCGGCAGCTAGAGCTCTAAATTCGCTGCTCTAGCCATCACAACTCTATTCACATAACTATATTTTGAATGTTCACTATGTTATTAGGGCTACTAATGTTTAATAAATCAGTAAATAGTGAGATTTTCAGATTTACCCTTTTTTAATTCATTTTTAAGTTAATTTCACTATTTATTGATTTATTATACATCAGTAGCCCTAATAAATAACATATTGAACATTAATAATATAGTTATGTAAATAGAGTTGTGATGGCTAGAGTAGCGAATTTAGAGCCGGGAAGATCGAGCCTCGAGCTGCTGCTACCTTTAGAATGGCTGTTCTCGATGATCAGAGAATAATTTAGTTCTATTCTCTTTGAGTTATAACTATAATAACTTAAAGATGTGTAGATCTAAAAAAGAGATGTTGTAATAATTTTTTTTTGTAAAATATTGTACCCTAAAGATGGCTTCAACCATCTTCTAATAATTTCAGACATGTCGGGTCAGTTGATACTATTTTCTATTCTATTAAAATTCGGATTGTATTGTGTTGAAAATTATTGTATTTTTTTAAGACACAATATTTGCTATTTATATATAGGTATAGATAGGTTATATATACCTATAGATAGGTCTTTTGTGGAATGTTGAGAATAATCTCGATTATTTACTGTTTCACCAAATCGAATCCAGAATAAATCAATATTATTAATCAAATAAATTGTTCATTAATGATTTACACCAAGTTGGTATTCCGCCCAATTTTTGCTCACATAACAAAATCGTAGCCTGAAAGTTCTCTAGAGGTTGAAATTTGCTTCCTTGTATTCCAGTCTTGTTTTCCAGATGATATATTATTTGGATATTTCAACGTATAATGGCTCCATAAAAATGTACATTATACGAAACAAACCAGTATAATAGCCTGCATAATGTGACTTACACATTCTCACGCACTCCATGTGTATAATCATATCCTTTTAAACCAACCCTAAAAGAAGAATATTAAATATATCATTTTTTTGAAGCCAGATGGGGCTGAGACGAAGCAGATTTCATATCAGGTCACGTTTGTGTTCATATGAAAGGAAAACTGTTTCTGCCCATCCTAAAGGTACGATTCCCAAGCGGCAGCTCGAGCTGCCCGGCTCTCAATTCGCTTCTAGAGCTGCTCAGATCTCCAGCTCCAACTGCGCTGCTCTAGTCATCACAACTCTATTCACATAACTATATTATAGATGTTCTACTTTGTTATTAGAGCTACTAATGTATACTGAATCAATAAATAGTGAAATTCACCCTTTTTAAGTCATTTTCAAGTAATAATAATAATATTCGTGTAACCTGGCTGGCTCAGGTCTGGTGTCAGAGTTTTCAGGTCGCTCCTGATAAATTTCAGAGCCTCTGACATGACTTAACGACTGTTTTTAGGTAGCCGGGACCGACGGCTTAACGTGTCCATCCGAAACACGGGAAAGTGGCCTGAGAAAAATTTCTGCATGGTCTGACCTGGGTTTAAACCCGGGACCTTTGGGTTGGAACGCCAGCACTTAACCCACTCAGCTACGTCACCCCCTTTATTTATTTTCAAGTAAATTTCACTATTTATTGATTCAGTATACATTAGTAGCTCTAGTAACAAAGTAAACATAGTTATGTGAATAGAGTTGTGATGGCTGGGCAGCTCTTTATTATTATTTTCTCTTTGCTCCCAAAATATTGATTTAATTTCAGTAATTGACTAATCTCCTTCTAGCCTTTTCTTATCAGTTTAGAAGTCCACTTGAATATCACTAATTCAATCCACTATTTAATCAGTGTTGTGAAGGATACTCGATTTTTGTTTCAAAATAATGGCATTGGAGTCCCCCTCCTAGGAATAATGATGATCAGTTTTTTTTGTGAACCTTCCCTTGTACGAAAAAATTACTTAGTTCAAAAAACTCTCAGGCTAGAACTAGATTCGGTAGGATCTATTTGAATAGAAGAAGGATAAATGTTTTGAATGCTTGAAATATTTTTTTCAATTCAAGAATTGATGTAGTTTATTTTTGAAACGTTTACTTTTACTGAAATATTTCTTTTATAAGAAATTCGTAACTGATTGAGTGTTGAACAGAGCTATTTATTTTGTTCTAAATATTAATCAACCCCTACGTAAACTGTGGACTGGTCTCAATTCTATATTATCTTGTGGATTTTATTCATATACTGTACTACAGTCAACTATTTATTAGCAGATTGTGATCTGTGCTGTGATTCAGTGATGCAATACAATATTCAAAGCAGTATACAGCGTCCTGTCACGTTTTGCAACTGAACGCATTGGCAGTAACGTGACTCACATTTTCCAGTTCATTGTGCATTTTATCCCTAAATCTTTTTGATTTATACTTGCTCTACTGCATTGCATAACTAAACGTGTTGTTGTAGCAGCTTGTAAGGTACAATAGACTCATTTGGGCTGTATGAATGAATACTGTAACAATCAACTAGTCATACATTATTGGTATACTATAATACTAATAAAGTAGTATACCAGTTCTCTATCTATTGCTCGACATATTATCTCCATTCAATAATATCGAGCTTACAACGTACGCTTACAATTATGTATTTCAGTTGCTTTAATTGTTTCTTAATAATCAACTTGAAATTACTTATTCCATAGAAAAATTGTTTTATTAGTTGTAATTCAGTAGCTTAGTTGAATCCTAAAATGACAGCAAATAATTGATGACTATTCCTTTTATAAATATTTTTCATTTCATTCTGACAGGTTGCGTTGTAATATAACAAAACTGAACTTTGCAGAATTGGGCCTGTAATTCCAATAACATGACTGATTTTAATACAATTGATGTAACTAAGTTTTAATATTGTTTTTCCTGAGTTGAACAAGCAAGCGTTGCTTGCGGAAATGATCGAGCAGGCTGTTGTAGGCCTATTACTCATTGTTGATGTTCAAGGCGCTAATGCGAATCTGATTCGCGCATTTAACTGATTTTATTTTGGCGGAACTAATTTCGTCGCCACTGATGAGCCAATTATCGTTTTGAGTTTGTTTGGCGGCGTGAAACGCGAACAGAGCAGAGAAATCTGACATAGAACTCTTACAAAAAGCGGAAGGGATCAACGAAAATTGATATGATCGTCACGTTTTCGCCCCAGTCAGCGGCTAGAGTCGAGTCGAGTCTCAGCAGACGAACTAAAGGCGATTAGCCTAATGAGAAATTGATTTCTCTCTCTTTCTTTCTCTCCCTTCAAACTTGCCAAATCCTTTCTTATTCGAACATTTCCTGCTTCTATCTCATCCTTTTATCTATTTCCTCATCCTATGTTTCCTTCTTCCAAACTTGCCAAACCTTTTCTTCTCCGAACAATCCTCCTTTATCTCTTCCTCTTATCTAATTCTTCACCCTTATTTCAGTCTCACTTTCCCTTTTCTCTGCGAGGAATTTATCTGCGACTACTATTTTATTCACGGCGCGCATTCGGATTGTCCATGCCCGGCATTCCGGCTCGTTCCCCATAAACGTCTGTCTTGTCCCTCTTCTGTCGAAACCGAGGATTAAGACATTAATATTAATCAGGCGTTTCTCGCACCTAAAACTTTCTGATCCATGGAAGATTTCCTGTCGCCGTTAACTTGTGATAATTTCCTGTCTGTTCAATTGTTTCAACAGATAGTGTCAAATTGACAATGTATAGCGTTTGCAGGATTCAATTTCATTGTTAAATCATTTATTCCACATTCTCTCTGATACTCATTTGAACCAAAGAGCACTGGTTTCATTGTGCTTCACTATTCTGTTTACTGTCCACTGCTTCCTACTAAATGAAAAATATATTATTTTTGGTTTCACCAAAAGTATTCTGGAGTATTTTCAAATTTGGATCAAAGTACGTATAATATTGGAATTTCCATAAGTTATGGGCACAAAGTCATCCTCTCATGACTTTTGGCTTTTTCCATATCGAAGTTTCATGTTTAGAACCAATAATAACTATCACGCAGTCATAATTATTATTGTTATGACAATGATTGCTTCTCAACTTTTTGAGTATTTTTAAAAAAATTCAATATTGATTGTATGTTTAAATTTAAATGAATATTAATTTTTCCATCAGTATTAATAGATTCATCAAAAAATGAATAATTGAAATTCTCTCAGTATTGATTAATTTTGATAGTTTTCATTGATTTACACTCAAATTATTAAGGTGCATAATTTACTTTTCCATACAATCAATTCAGCAAACATCTAGTACTACCTCTTGATACATCAAGCCATCAACTTTTGAAGTATGCAACAAGTAATATCTCCCTTGAAATCAGATTTGGAAATTATTGTCCAAATTCAATTGGATTTAATAAATTGTATATATGTGTAATGGAATTGAATTAATTCAAGGTGGGTCAGCTAATTAGTATATATTTCTATGATGTTGTATTAATTGTATTGTATAATGTATTTTTTGAATGAGATCAATTCAACATGATTGATTGGATGGAGCTGCAACTTCTACAACTACAAGACGGCATTTACATTGGCAGCGATGACAGCACTTCAGCAGAGCGCAAAAATCGTCTTCCACGCCGCGAACGCTCTATAGATACGATCGGGGCGGTCCTAAACTGGTGTTGCGGAGTAGCTACCGACGAAGAATTGGGCACATACGTTAAAACCGAAAAAGACATCACTTCTCATCTTAGCAATCTTCAAGACTTCGTTCACGCTGAACATGTCGAATTGGCAAGATGAACGGCATGGCAGAGAATGTACAGCATTTATTGAACAACATGAAGCATGACCTTATTCGTTGGCAAGAATCGTTCGTCCAACAGAATAAACTTCAAAAAGGAAATGCTACAACTGATGTACTGAAAACACAACTGAGAACAACCATTTTCATGTACATGATAACTCTGTCTAACAACTACAATGATATCGAAATGAGATGCTACAATCAACACCTTTCTCATCACGTGATATCAAAAGAAGATCTCAACAGTCGACTCCAAGAACTCAAAAAGAAAATCAACAAGAAAAACTTCACAATATCAACAGAAGACGCCGATAAAATTCGAAACTTTAAACTCACAACCTGCAGAAAAACAGACAGCGAAATATTGGTCACCCTCAAAGTACCAATAAAGAAGAAAAATTCAACAACTTCATTACTCCACCTGCAATCAATTCCCTTCCATTGGAATGGACATACCTGCCGTTTGACTTCCCAACATCACTTGATACTCAAAGAAGAAAATAACCTACGATTTCTGTCAGATGAAGAAGAAGACGACTGCCAGTTCAAGCAGAAAGGCCTGTGCTTGATTCCAAGAAAAAAGATGTCAAACTCCGCCATGCAAGCCACCTGTCTTCACCTACTAACATCACAAGCAAACGTATCAAAGCTACAAGAAATCTGCAAATTTGATTGTAAGGCTACTGACAATCAAACCCTAATCACTCGCCTTCAAGAAGACACCTTCTTATTCCACAACACCGGCAAAAAGACGACGATTCGCTGTAAAAATTCATCAACTGAGGTTCCAACCAACAGCCCAGGAACCCTATCACTCCACATCCCTTGCAACTGCGAACTTCAAGGCGACAACGGCGACGTACTGATAAGCACTCTTTATCCTTGCGACTCCCGTTCCCATCCTTCTCCAGTTATTAGAAACTTAATTCCTCATATGTGGACAAATTTATCGAAATTGAGCATCCCAATTTTTCAACATGAAATACTGCCTCAGTATCTAAACCTGTCAGATATATTGAACGAAAATTGGCACCTAAATTTTTCAAAATTCGAAGAGCACAACTTATTTTCAGAAGAAATTTTCCATCATGTTGAAATGCCAAATAACTTTGATTTGCTAGGGGTCAATAATAAACTGATCATTTATATTATTATCGTTTGGCAAGCACTCATAACTATTATATTCATGTATTTATGCCTTCAAAATTATATTAAAAAGAAAGCAAATAAACTAAGGGTTCCAATACGTACTCCAATTGTGGACTACCCACAGGAGCTTTAAAAATTCATAAGATGTTTGTTGTATTGTAATTATAGAAGTATGTAATAAAATTTATAAAAATAATGAGTTAGAGATATAGAAAACTAAGCTAATAATTAATTATTCATTATTATTGTATCCATTTACTATCTTATGCTATCGATTCAAATATCATTCAGAATAGGAGATAAATAATTTGACTTTTATTTACAATTGAAATTTTATTAACAATTTTCATAATATTATTTTGCTTACTCGAATACCATTAGGAGTTAATGTTTAATTCTTGCATTATGATTTGATTTTATTGCTTTTGAAGTTTCCGTAGACCTAATTTTGATCATCAATATAATTTACATATTTTCCATTTAATTCTTATTCAAATATTTATAGGCCTAGTAGATTGATTATTAAAGTTCAAATAGTTAATAATAAAGATTTGAACATTTGATGATACTATTCTTGTTTGTATTCTGATGTTGCTTGAATATAGATAAAAACTATATAAATCGATCATTATTGAATGAAATTTTCCTACAACTTTGAAGATGTCTAAGTTATTTCACTTCTTTATGTTTGGGAATGATAACCCAATTGAACTTTGTTTATAATGCTTAACGTTTGATTCTAATTATGTAAGTTTGATTTTTATGGATATGTAATTCATTATGATAATTAATATAACTTGCATTTAGCTTAAGAATTGGCACTCACATAGATTTAAGGAATTCATTCATGTTACATATAAGTACCTTATCGAAATAATATTGTGAATAATAATTCAGATTTCTGTAATTTTGACTTTGATATTTTGAAATATTATTGAAATCTGTGAAAATAATCGTAGAAAAGCGTAATTTTTTTTGATAACTTCGGGTCGAAGTTTGGGAGGACCCAGGGATGTAATAGAACTACATAATTTTTATTATTTGCCATGAATTTTCACAATGAAAGAGAGTCCCTTTGTGGTGGGAAAAGATCATGACAAGTAAAATTATGGGAAGAAATGAGAGGCTCTGGGCAGTCGGTGGCAAGGACGGGACCTGGAAACATCTACAGCAGATCAACCAGCCCGACTTCTCCCTACTGAGAGGGTCTCCCATTTGTGGTAGAGTGAGTGCCAAATTAACTATTTTACCTTTTAATTGAGGGTATATCTTGTCAATCATTGAGAATCATATTTTGTCTTTTGATAAATAATCTTTTAAAATTATTAATAAATTTTATATTATTCTTTTTCCATTTCATTATTTTACTGTTAAAACCTTCTCATGAAACCTTCTCAGAGTAGGATCCAAAATTAAACCTCTCGTATGCCAAGCGATATTTAACCCCATTTTATTTCATTATTATAGTTTACAGTTTTATCTTTTATTTATTTCAAATCCAACTCCTTGAGAGTTCGGATCATTTATCTCTTACAACAATCAATCATGTTGAATTGATCTCATTCAAAAAATACATTATACAATACAATTAATACATCATAGAAATATATACTAATTAGCTGACCCACCTTGAATTAATTCAATTCCATTACATATGTGAGTGAATTTTCTCAATGTCTTTACTTGATGTCAAGAGAAATGAGCTCCGGAAAGTTTTTACCAGGTTTTGCTATTTCATCTTCCAAATAAATAGTTGTGTTGGTGGCTGAACTGGCACCTAGCAACTCGTTAAGAATGTCGAGTGGCTGTTGGTTGCGTGGAGGAGGTAGAGGGATGGATGGATGGATCTCTTGACCTCAATTGCACCCCAAAGTATGTTCACCGTATGCCCGTCTATTGAAAAAGCATATACTTGAAAAAGTACTTGAAAAAATACTTGAAAAGTATATACTCCATATGCTTGAAAAAGCATACAGGATTTACTTTTTTCCAGGGCTATGGACATTACCAACTCGATCATGATCTTTAAATTGGAGACTCTTTTGATAGTAATTAATTATGATTTGCATCGTGCTGAGATATGGTCTTGATTACTGCAACATTTGGTTTGCGCCTCTAACATGTTTTGGGAGAGCAGACCGAATTGGTTTCTTCATTAGTATGTTTTCAATTTCTGTCAAAATCCAAGTTTGCAAATGCTAAGTACTTTTCGACTTACTAAAATTACAAAAATCAAGATTTTTTGAGTTGGGTATGACAATTTTAAAAAAATTTAAAAAGTCCAAATCTATCTATAACATACTGGCTCACCTTCTTCTCCATTATGGAAAATTAGGGTTATACGGTAAGATTCAACTTCTCTGAGGATCTTACCATACGAAATGAAAGCTATACGATAGTAAAAAAACTACAATTTTGTATTATGTTATTTAACCAAACGGTTAAAGTTGAGATTTGAATTTTTCAAATTCAAATAAATTTATTTCCCAAATAATAATACAAAAAAGTTTGAAAATACATACATAAAATATAATATAAGGAATCCCCTACAAGACTATACGTCTGTGTGTAGGGGGGAGATCATTTACAGCATTTGCTTATATTATGTAGAGCGATAAAGACAGGAAATCATAATTGGTTATGTAATTGAAAGAGAAAAATAAAACTAATTATAAAAGTAATTGAAAACTATATCAGTTGAGAGTAATCAGGAACCAGCGCGCGGGCCCCAGCCAGCCCCAGACATACAAACTTTAAAAAAGAAAGAGGGGGAATAATAAAGGACAATAGGAAGGAGAAAAAAAACTAATCACCGGTTTGACAATGAATAGTGATAAGAGATTGTTCACACATTCATTCATTCGTAAATCTCGAAACTGGGAAAAAAACCACAACAATAAATTAAGTGATATTGTGTATTCATACCAGGCTATACAAACTAGTAAGTGATTGGGTCGATCATTGTGCATAAGGAGATCGGAGCAATTGCTCGGCCGCCCTCCAGCCAATACGGTACAGCCACCTATCCACCTTCTTCCTGTACACTGTCAAGGTTTTCCAACTAGAAATTTCCAAATTATGAATTAATTTTATCGATTAATTGAAATAATCTCTCTTACTCACAATTAATTATCTATTACACTTTGAATTGTGTGTGATGCTGACAACTAACAACTGTGATAATTCTGAAACAATTGAAAGGTCAAACTATGCATGTGTCATATTCCAATTATGGGAGGCGGTTGCTTGTTATACCTATTCAATTTGTATCTACATCCATCACTCGATTCATGCTGGACTGAGTTTGAAAATCAAATGAGCGAATTGAAATGGAGATGCGGAGAGAAATTTCCATTGAATCAATAATAACCACCAGTACAGGGAAAGCTATTGGTTTGGAGGGTGCGAAGCAGCGTTGTCAGACACATGCATCCTATAACGATGCACACACAATAAAGCTATTTTTAGAGAAATTTATTCAATGAGTCTTGTCACAATAGTGTGTATCTCGTCTCTCCTCAACTTTGCCCATTTTTCATTTCAGTTCAGTATTTTAAATGCCCAAAATGGAATATGAAAGTGGATAAAGATGAGCTTTATAGAACTCAATGAATATGAGATATGAAACAAGATGGATGAAGATAAAATGTACCACATTAATGCAGTACATAGTATAGTATTAATAGATCCTGGTTTAAAAAACTCCTTTCCTGCTCTTGAGTTTGTAATATTCTCTTGATAATACTTGGTCCTTCAGCTAGGGTCACCAAGGGACAATATTTATAGGAACACTTACCCTGTTGTTGGCTTTATATTTAAGAGTATTCTCATACATCATATTTAAAAATATGAATGTCTCCACAAACCTGTATTATAAATATACTTGCTTTTTTACAATATTTGAGAATTTCTGTGGTTTAAATCTTTTCAATCCAATTCAGGAAGTTGGCCTGATTGATTCTGTCTTGTCTAAAGAGACGTGTAGCAAACAGTTTAGCAATTTAGCCAACATTAAGTCCACATGTGCAAAGTTTGCTTAGGATTTGTACATAGAAAAGTACATACTATTTCTAATTTATCTTAGCACCAAACTTATTGTGTAAGTGATCTTGTCTGTAAAACATTAATTAAAAATATCTTATTCTTCTTTATTTATTTTGTTTTGATACATTCAGTTGATGAAATTTCGATCTGCTATAAATTTTCCACAGGTCTAAAACAGGTCTTTAATTGAGGCGGCTCGATTAATGGAATCTATTGGAATTGAAATCAAAATTTTATGGTTCATTCATGTTGGTTTATGAAATGATTCTAATTTAGTCTTGACTCGCAAATCGTCAATCTTCCATTTTCTCTATTCACGCTTTTTGTACTGTTTTGTATGCTATTCGTACTCTCAATATATTAAGTATGGTATATCTCCTGTGTTGTTCTTCGTTTGTTTCCTATCTCCTTTGAATTTGTTGAAAGAACTCGAACCCCTCTTCTTTGAATTACTCTTTCTTCTTGAGTTGCAGTTCTATCTAGTTGGAGCAAAAGCAGCAGGGACAAAAAGTCGATCGTCATGACTCCCTGTGGATTTTCTCTTTGGTCCGACCATTGTTCCTATTACAGTTCCCCATAGAGAGTTCATCATCATTCCGATGAGTGACGATTCTTTTCTGCCTGCATGCTCATCAGAGCAAGTGCAATCACGTTATATGTTCTGCTCTCCTAAGGATGCACTGCAGTACTATTCTACAAACAGAATGCTGTAACTGTCGAGCTCCTTGAAAAAATTTCTTTATAAAAAATTTCTAAAAAGTTTTATTGAATATTTTCATGATTGGATTCTACCTTATCATATACTAAGTAAATCATTTAAAAAAAAATTCAGACTAGCCAAATGATTATAAACCAATTATTCATAGACTAACCCAATGTTGGCTGGATTATCTCTGTTCCAATGTATTTAAAAAGTCTAGAGTTTAGTAAGTAGTAAAGTCTAGTACTAAAACTCAATCACATTCAGTTCATATCTCTTCACTTATTCACTTAGTCTGTCACTTTTTTCTTGTTTCTATCCCAACCATAACACCTACTCCTTTTCTCCATTTATAAATCACGTTTACTATGTACTGGTTCTACTACTTCTTATCAAAATCAGAATTTTTTTTTCCTAATTTCAATTGAATACAACAACAGTATTGATAATTATTCAAATCTTTGGTAAGTTTGGTCCTACCTTGCCTAATTCTATTTACAAATATCATCTCTTTCTTTCAATTATTTCTTCTTCTATACTGATTTCCCTCGAGTCCAACTTATAATTATTCAAATCTTTTGTAAGTTTGGTATGTGGTTTTGTACCTTGTTCAATTGTAGTTGACAAATTACAACTTTTTCTCCCCATTTCTTCACAATAGTAATTTTACAATTAGGCTATTATACTCCAATGTCAAGTTATATAAAAGTTATTAATTTCATGATAACTTTATTTAATATATTATTCTTGCCTAATCAAAATAAAAAAATTAATGCAATTGTAAAGTTTTACTTACAATATTCTATATATTTTAAACTTTAAATTAGATCATTTTCCCATGATCAATTACAAAATTGAAAATTATAAGTGGCTTATCACAACCTCAAGTTTCTCCCACCGATTCTTGCACAAGCACATGTTATCGATAACGTCTTGGCTGATAATCAGCCAACTAATTAGCAGCAGTATCTTTTATAATGAAATACCTTGTAATCAGTGTATTTGAATAGTATCAGATCAACTGGTACACTGCACGTGCTAGAAAGAGAGAAGGCAAGTGAGTGAGACAGGCTAGTACGTGATCAAGTGGCTGTGTGATGCGAGTGGGGGAGTCATAGTACTGATAGTCGCTAAAGCCTGGAGGATCTGTAGACGCGGGCAACGATACACTCGTTGGGCACGTTCGGCCCTGTCGATTTGATTACTGTGATAACTGAGCGGAGATGTTCGCTTCAATTGGTGTTTCAGCCATAAAGCGAAAGCGCTGTGATGCTTCCTCAAACAGGTGCCCTGCCTTGTCTCATCTGTTTCCACCCTTTATCCTTACAACTGTTCTAGGCTGTCACCTACTTGGTTTATATCCATATACTCGTTACAGTTTTCTCTTGAAGTTCCGTTTTTCCCAACCGAGAACTGTCTCTATGGTTTCTCTTGACTGTCTCTTAGCACAGTAATTCTAGAACGCTACCTCACCTCCTTGCTGCTTCCATATCCTTGGGCTCTTTACACTTATCCTTATGGTTAGTAAGAGAGGACCGTTGAGTCCCAACTTCGCCTTAAAAAATTAATGAATAAATATCCTTGCTTCACCTTTGCTCATGATTTCGTTAGCCCTCACGTCCACTAGGACAGTTATCATCAGAAGTTCGCTCGCAACACATCCGAATTTTGAATAATCTTATGATGAAAACAGTTTCATTGTACTCTATTAGACCAGTTTCATGCATGCTACGCTCATTTCTACGTTTTCTACGCTCATTTAATTAATCATCGAACGTTCCATTAGTACAGGTAATCGCGTTAATTCGACTTATTAGAAGCGGTCGATGATTATCTACTTCAAAAATGGCTAGATCATTAATATTATCAATATTGATTGTAAATGTACAATTCCAGTAAATTCAATTACAAATTGAGTATTTCTTCGAAACTAGTAGAATAATTGCAAATCTCAGAAATAATTTTTCCTTTCGTTAGAATTTTCAGAATGTTCATCATTCTATGTTGGATTATTGTGTTTCAGAAATTAAGTGGAACTTCGATATAATTTGAACTGGATATTGAAATTTTTCCACAAATCAATTTTTATTAGCCCATTAAATAATCTTATCAGTTAACTAGTAAATTGATGGAAGGATAATATTGTTCCAACCAGAAGACACGAGCAACAAACTTTCATTAGATATCTGAGTAATTTGATAATTTCTAGTCATGGGAAGGAATTGCAAACTGTGGAACTGGGCAAACTTCAGAAACTAGTTACCTTTCAATTATGCGTCAATCTTTAATTTAATCAGAGCAATTCAAAGGTCCAATATCAGAAAGTTGCGCCGGCTTGATGTGGCGAGCTACAGCGATTTTCGTTACAAAGGAAGCAATCAGGTCGTCGATTCACTGCCTTGCCTTTCCTCTCTCTCACTCTCAGCCAACACCAATAATGGTTTCGAATGAATTCGGACACTTCTTGTTCTTGATTGCGATCACATTTGTCAGTCCGCCCCCTCAACCGAGCCAAAGCTAACTGCTGTTCTGAAACAGAATGCTCTTTAATTGAAGACCGCCTCGCCGAATCGCTTTGCATTCCGAGAGTATCCTTTTGTGAAATAATATCACCTCCGGTTTACTTGCTTCCAAAATGAGGAGTTGTCTCACTGAATGTAAGGTCTAGATTTGGCTCCTGTCTATAATACAGATCCTCAAACTTCATATAAGTTCCTCTAATCTCAAATAAGTTCCATTGAAAATTGTTAATCTTCTATCATTATTAAACATTAATCTTTTATATATTCATCCTAGTTAAATGAAATTGACTTTAAACCTCCAACCAACCAACCACCAACGACCAACTTTGAATAATGATAATAGTGAGTTGAGTTCCCAAAATATAGTGGTAAATAATGATATGTATTGATGTGACATGTGTGGACTGATATGCATTCGTAAAAATCAGTTATAATACTTTGTGCCACTCCAAGGTATACGATTTCTCTAGTGAATTTATCTTGAGTACAAACATTCGTACCATGTTCATTATATGACTATTTCAGTTTCCCATGTACATGCATGATTGGTATTAACTTCTCGTGATGAATCATAAACATTTATTTAGATTCCTGTTTTCCTATTGCCATGAAGCGATTGACAATCATAGATTTCAATTATTGACAGTACTAGATGTAGCCGATTGAGGTAAGCCAACGTGAATGGTAAAGATGACTGCAATGATGTGGTGTTGGTGTGCGGTGAGGAAAGTGTGCGCGGCAATGCTAATAAGGTGGACGCGGGGCAGCAGCACACTAGCGACAAAACGCGAGCGTTTTTCAATTTAACGCGCGCGGTCGGTGGCCTCCGATCATCCATCACTTCAATTTACAAAAAAGGCACCTCGCTCCACTAAAAGGCCATTTTGTATCGCGTTTTATCTCGTCTCCCTTGCCGAAACAAATATTCTTCGGTTGGCTAGTGCCATTCGTTTTGCATTGGAATTCAAATAGCCCGCCCCATCTCGGCTGGTCTACCACGCCATCTATTCAGCCAACCCCCATGACGCAACGCGTTATCTAACCCGCGATTGTCCATTTGGCCACATGACCACCATCACTACTACAACGCCATTTGCTGTTTATTGCGTTCGACTTCACATTTGATTTGCAAATTCGCTCGAGCTAAACGAATGGATGCAGTACTTATCGATTGTTTACCAAGTTATGGGTGGCTACCTCATAGATTGGTAGTGAATTGAAAACCAATCATGAGTGAGGAAAACATAAACCATCTCTAGTAGGTAAACTATCTAAAATATTTCTTATTAAGAATACATCTTATTAATCAATCTATTAATACATCTTATTAAGAATAATATTTAAAATTGAAGATTGATTGTGGGGTCACATCTAATGTAGTAGGCTAAATGAGAGAAATAATGTAGTAGAAATAATTGAGGTCTAGCAATTAGGCTATACCTAATGGAGATTAGGCCAATCTATGTACAGTATGATAATAAAGTATAATACAGTATAAATAATTTTGCTGTAGTATATTATAAAATATTCTTAATCATGAAATATTGGTTAATTCTCTTGGGTACAGCCACTTCACAAAGCAAACTCTTTCTGATGTCCCATCATTGTTGGTGAGAAAATGTAATGCAATTTAAAGGCATTGTGTAGCAAATAGTAGTTACTCTTGAATTTTGCTTCCGTTAGGCTCGAAAGTTATAATAACTGATCTTGACTCTGTTGAAGGTAATCGGTATTTGCATGCAAGCGTGAAGTTTCACTCTTCCCAACTTAGTGTCTAACATATCCGATAGTAACTTAGTACAATAAACCCCTTCTTCGATTTTCTGTTCACCCTTATTTGAAGCTGTTAATGTTTGAGGGAACAGTACTTCGTTTCTCTATTCAACAGACTATACTCTATAGTACCTGCCATTTAGTTCCTTTCCCTACAAACTTCCAACCTTTGAAGCTCTCGAATTCTTAATAATAATTCCAAAATAAAATTAATTATTGATATTGTAATCCAGTAGATGAGAAAATGCTCCAGTTTTTGGCGTGCCTACAAAAGCTGTTCTTCTGTAATTGTTCTCATTGTAATCGATCATTGTCTCTCATTGAGAAATTTATTAAATTAGAAGAATTTTTTGTTAGATTATAAAATATTTAATTCTTTCTTGCCTTAAAATTTCAAAAATTATTATTAAATTCGCTTTGTAAGATATTTTTACAATAGTTTCACTTCATATTTAATTCAGAATTCTTTATATGGATTTTCTAAATAAATTATTCATTTGTTGTTCGACTCAATGTTTCACATTGTTTTATAAATCATTACATAAAACTTATTTTATTCTAGACAATACAACAATATTCCTCTTCGGGAATATTTACAATGAAATATGATTGATTCATCGAAATCTATTTCTTACCAAAAATCAAACATAAAATAACATCATTATTATAAGCCTCTTTTTGTTTTCAGGTTGGTGGAATGTTTGCAACCTGTTGACAGCTTTCAACTGATGCGTTGGTGAGTCGTTGAACAATGCCGGTACTGAAAATATCCAGTAAATTCAGAACAGTAATGAACATCATATTTCGGTAATTGGATTCCGTACTTCAATTACCTGGTTGGTATAATTGAGAAAACTGTAATAGGCAGTCGGAAATTCTGATTGGAGGATGAGTATCCAGAAATACCTCATTTTAAAATGGATAACCAGAAATATCTCATTGGAAAATGGGTATTGGTATCAGGCTTTATTGTATCTATTGTATAAAATCTATCAGTAGAACGTAATTTTGTTCTGTTTCACATCTGGTATTCAGGGATATCCATTACCTCCATTCATTTGCATTCCTCAATTGAAATTTTTGACGTGAGTGGAAAAACGAATTTGAATACGATCGGCCGGTTAGTAATGTAGTTAATGATATCCGATGCATTCAATGAATTTTCTGAAAGGTACTCGTGCAACAATATAGCAATCGGTTTATCTATTCCAATTAATATTCAGATCGTTATTGTCATTCAGTGCATTAAATGTACGATTGGATTGATGTAAAAGTCTCAGTTCTCCTTTGCATTGGACAGTACAATAAAGCTAACTACTATATTAATAAAGTAGGGCTACTGTTGGGCTAAAAAACCCAATTACAGCTGAAAATTTTCTATTGGAAGATTTCAAACAATCACTTTCTAGTGATGCCAATCAAATTAAGTTGCATTTGGATTGAAACAAGTTAGTGATGAAAATCTTGATTAGAATTTTTTAGTTGAGCTCTCAAATATTTCATATTACATTGTAAATAAATATATCATTGAGCGGAGCGAAGCAAAGCTCTAATGGATTAGGAAAGTCACTCTTTGTAATGCTACTCCTCCGGAACCGCTCGACCGATTTGATTTAACCGACTTGCCATGGTGATAGTAGATATGGACGACCAGGTTATAGGCTATAGAGCATTTTGAAAATTTGCATATTAAAGACGAAAAAAGGAAAAAAGTATTGCTTACACACTATTACTATACACATTATTCATGCTATATTCATGCTCTCTGCACTGCAGGATTGCAACCTAACATCAGTTTTGAGAAACGTTCCTGGTCTGAAATGTCTATTATGCTCTTGAAATCATGTTGGTATCACTGACAGAATCGGCTACTCACCGAAACCCTCATATAGCCCAGTGATTAGCGACGTGGACTAGTATTTCACTGCTTACCAATCAGGGGATTTCGAAACCTGAGCAGAACATTTTTTTTGCCGATTATTGAACGAGCGTTAGCGAGTTCCTTCTTTTGACTCAAGCCCAAAGTCGTTGTCCGTCTGTTCGTTTGTCTGTCTGTATGTTCGACAATAACTTTCGAACGCCTCAATTAATCAACTACAAATTCATAACATATATTCTTCATACTTTTATACTGGTCAAGTTCGTTGGACAATGAAATCGACCGACTCCTTCATCCTTTTTCAGACGAAAAAAGGATAAGCTCTCAGCAACAATATATCTATATATACTCCGGCATCTATTATATTTCAACAAAATAATCACGGGTAGAAAAAATGTCATATGGAATTCGAATAAATCATTTTTTGGATAATCCATCTGATTTCAACAAAACAGCTGATTTATTAGCGGCAAATTTGAAAGAACTATCATAAAAGTAATGTTCTCAAATGAAAAATACTTTCATGTTGAATTCAAGTCATATGTTGAATATTTATCTCAAAGTTTAAACATGTGATAGGAGTCTATTTACTTAAACAGCTGACAAGAGGCGGCAAATTTGAATTATTTTATCACAAGACATTTTTCCAGTATTTTTTTGGCAGTGAAGGGCTTTTATTTGCTCTTGGGCAGCCATCACAGTAAAAAATGTGATGAGAAATCATGATTATGGATTCTTTAAATCATAATTATCCGGTTCAAATTTAGCAAGTAACTGATAGAGACAAAAATTGAAAATAAAAATACAATAATTATCCAAGAAACAAGAATCTGTTCAGAGCTAACATGATTTTCAAAACAATTAAATCTGATTGTTATTATCACACGATGTTTTCAATGTAACAGAAATTGCGGTTGGCGAATACTCAGCTCTCTCTCAGGACAGTCTGTAAGTTGTCTAATGAGCAAAACGGTTTAGTTCCGCTTGCTCTTGATTCAATAATATATGTTCTTGCAGATCGCTTGACGACTGTCTTTCCTGGTAAAGTTCCTTATCACTAACAGCTCTTCAATCGCCTTTTTCGTTGGCGTCTGCTATAATCTCGTGTAACACCATTATTTACTGTATCACTCTTGAGGTAGGTTTTAGTTGATAGAACGTACCGTGGCGGGCAGTCGCGAGTGTACAACAACAATGGTTGAGAGCATACATTTTATTAGTTTTGCTTGATGCGGCCGCGACTGGATTCGTTCGAGCAATGGAGCATTCAGTCAGCTATTGTTGACAACCGCGATCGACAACAGCTGGCCGCAGTCACTTAAAAAAAATATCCTCTTATAGCTATGATCAACTGATTATACGGAGTTGTTTTAAATAATAAGCGTCTATTTATTAGAACAACTGACAAGAGGCGGCAATTTGAATTATTTTACCATTAGACATTATTATCCCCAATCTTCATTAAAACAAATTTTTGTTCCATCTAATTCCCATTTCATGCTTTGATAGGTCAAACTGATAATATTGTCACCTGTGCTTCACTATGGGATTTGAGGAATGCTATATTGAATGGATCTTTGATTAATAATATATTTGAGGAATATCTTTTTTTGAGGATTTTATTACATCTTTATATTCAAATTTGTTGGAATTGTTCAGTTATTCTTTGTGATTTTTTATGATCAAGTCGTCTTGAACAAGTACGTTTTTATTGGTGCATTGGCTGCTGCGGATTTGCGGATAGTTGGAATAGGAACAAATGAAAACGGTAGCCTATAACTATATTCTCAAAAAAAGGATTCATTCAGAATTGTATTAATATAGGTATTGGCAAGATTTGTGGTTCCTATTTTGACAATTCACGGCATCCAAAGCATCAGAGAACTTGATTACGTGGACTCGACTGCAAAATTTATCATCAAGTTATTAAATCCATAAGTCAACTCCAAGAGTTTGCACGCGAGTTCTTCAGCCCATGGGGCTTACTAGTTTTCAACTTAGAACCAAATTTCATCCAATAGGCTTATTTTTTCGCGATTTTCAAGATTATATTGATTTCCCTTCATAATTTGCTACTGAATAATTATTTTAAACAATCAGAGCACATTTGAGACCAAAAAAGGTACGTCAAATGCTGTATTTACAAAGTTGAACCACTCATAGAGAAAATGACTCCAGCTTGGTCAATATTGTTTGAAAATTATTCATTTTGTCTCAATCGTAGGAAACATTCTGACCTTCAATTTGAGCCCAATCAATATTTTTTAACTAATATTGACCAAGCTGGAGTCATTTTCTCATCTTGCCTTATTTTATCAAAATAAACACTCACTTGAGAAAACATTCACTTAAAGGTTGTTGCTCATATTTTATATTCTCATTTCATAACATTACATGGTAATAGAATGAGCCACTTTCACCATCAGCTAGGTTTAGTTAGGCTTAAAATACCGGGATCAAATTTTCGAGTCTACGCTTCAAAAACTTTTGGACAAAAAGAAAGCTCGCTCCGCTCAATTTGCGGCTGCCTCCGCATGCGCTTCCCTAGTTTAATGGTGGGTCTGAAGTTTCATTGAAGATATCTGTTTTGAAATCAAATTTTCAATTTGCTACTACTCTAGGCATTCAATTTGATGCATCATTAGTATAACTCAATTGCAGATACTTGACATTTCACTATTCATGCCATATAATTCTGATTTCAAGTTTCTGATTGAAGCAATATTACTATTGTTATGCACTGGAAGATTGAAGGAAAACAATAATTACAGTCGGAAAATTCACGAACTAGAGAATGAAACTACCAGTTCTTTTATTAGTTAGCAGTTCAAGATACGTCAAAGTTGTTGAACTTTGGGAAATTCGGACTTACGCTTGCCAGGTAGCATTTTTTTATTTGTGCTGAAAGTGAAACTTGAAAAAGAAACCGTTGCTTTTCCCTGTGTATTCCAATTTCCAGTTGACATTTCTCTGAAATTGTTTCCCGCGTTTGTCTACTATTTGTCCCAATTCTCAGATTTTTCTTTTTCAGTCTATTTTTTCTCATTTTCCGATATCTATGATTGTATTATTAGAAAAATACTTATCGCATTGATTCATTTAATTGAGTTCCTCCAAAAAATAAGCATGAATCAAATACGTAACTTGAAGAAAAACATAAAAATAGTTACTAGTTTCTTGCTCCAAATACCTAAATCGTTGCGGCTTTTCATAGACTCGATCCATAATAGTCGGTTCTGTTGTCCATACTATCTAGCAAAATCTAGGAAAATTATATAAATTTGAACGTTTGTACACTACAGTAACAACGTTACAACACTTAATTTTACTGTTACTCTCGTTCTAAACTAGTCATTCAAGATTTGTCTCGTGCTAAACTTCAAATACGACTTGAAAAATATATCACACAAATAATATGAAGGAGTACTTACAATATAATTATGTAAACAATATTAATTCTCCTTATGGGAAATTCTCCAGTTTTTAATTAAAAAAAAAAAATTACCAATGTTTTCCATGCATATGCTATTGCATATAGAGGGAAGGTGAATAATTATTAGAAATTCATCACATTTTACTGCAATGAACTCAGTATTTTCCCTCCAATCAATCTTGCATCACAGTGACCTGGTTCAGTTGAATTATTAGTGTGCTAGAAGCTCTCTATCGACCACGAACACGGTGAAGATGCAGTATTAAATTCATCAACCGAAGAAAGCGTGTCGTTTCGTTTTGGAGAAAACATTGGCGTAAGTTATCCTATCCATCGTGAACTGATGAATAATTCACGTTCACCAGCAGCTGAGTTCTCTCTGCTCTCTCGAATTTCGGTCTCTGTTCTCTCAATTCTCATTCGTTCAGTTCATAATACCCTATCCAACAAACTTCGTCGATCGCTTCCAACAATTTACATTTTACTCGTTTACATTTTTTGTTCGTTCGTGTGTTACAAACAAAACGCTTCTCGCTCACCTCCCACCCAGATCGACAACATCCTCAAGTTTTGAAACCAAGCACATTTATTACTTAATTTCATTCATTTCAATTACTTTTTATTTACATTACATTTTAATTTAATACTTACATTTTTACTTGTAAATGTACACAGTATTACATTTAATACAGTATTTAAATTTACTTTTTATTTAATTACATTCTAATTTCGTTCATTTTTCAAAACAATATCATGAGATCTATGTATTTATGTACACAGTTCCTCATTAAAAAATAAAATGTAATCTAATTCCAATAAAAAAACAAAAATATTTTGGAGATGTAATAGGCCCTAGTAGCTTGTTCATCCAATGTGGTCGTTTTGCAACTAAGTACAAAAATAGTTAAGAAAAGTTGAAAGAGAATAAGTGATTTTTATCTAAAATTTCATTGTCTTAAGGAAGCCTTCAGTATAATACTATACCCTATTCACGATCACTTGAGACGAAATAAAGAAACTTTTTGCATGTACAGGTAGCCATTCTTGTTGGAGCTTGAGGAAAAGCCAAGAATTGTGATTGGTTACAGCTGCTTGACTGCGGCCGACCGCCGTATGAAGTAATACCTCCCTTTACCCGCACACACGCGCAAAAAGTTTGTTCATTTCGTCTCAAGTGATCGTGAACAGGGTATAGAGGTAATGGATCAGCAATAGATCCATTATTATGGTTTTGGGAACAAAATATTACTGAAACTTTGTATTCTATAAATTTATACTACTTGTAGAAACTGTACTGGAGTACAGGAATTCACAGAAAATTGAATGAATGCTAGTACAGTATATTTTTTCAATCTTTCAAAAGTCAGTCATAATGCAGCACAACTAGTAAAATATTACAATAGACTAGAATATTCTAATTTAGGTCATTTTTAACATAATTAAAATGTCTTACATTCAAAAATCCTCCTATTTTACAATGAGTTTTTGTTCTCTATATTCCATTCTATACGACTTTTCATATTTATTCTCATTGCTCTAGCTAGCATAGGCTAACTATCAAGTTGTATCTCCGAAGGTCTGTACTAGTTCTGGGGGTTGTATCAAGTTTTACACAGAACGTAGGGTTTTCTATGAAAACAAAGAGTCTGTTTACCTCAGGGATCAACGCTAAGCCCTTATCACTCCCATATACAGTTATGGATGGATGTGTCAGAGGTAGGAGTAGAGAAAAGCAGAAGAAAAGTTGGTTTTCCGGTGATCTTATTTACGGATAACATCGACAGGATGAAACCGATGGATTTCTCTGCGATGTGTTGACAAAATTATATTATTCTTTTTACTACGAGTTATTCTTATTTGTAAACCGTAAAAATAATTTCACTGTGTTTTCAATAGTTTTTTATCATATATAAACTTGGCATTTTTGATCTATGAATTTGATGTCAGACATATCACTGAAGGATTTTTATTTACTTTTTGGAATTCTATTATAAGACCAGTTTATGCTATCAAATCTTGCTCCCCTCTATATAATAATGTTAACGTATCTCACCACTTTTGTATGCAAATTAGTCTTGAAATTTAGCATCCTCATCTGTCGAACCATTATAATTTTTGGTTAGCACAACCATTTTTATGAATGGTTCATTATCACTGTCTCTACCTTTATTAACTCACTTGAATCTCTAACGTACTATATCACCCCAGCCCTTCAATAGAGGTAGATATGTTATATATCATTCATCATACTCTTATATCAAATATTATAAACTCTTATAATACATCATACAATAGTATACAAATAATATATTATTACTATTACAAATCACTTTTCGGTTTATCAGAATCTAATTTCTTAGTTTTGAAATCGTTAATCGTGGCAATTAATAAACTTTACTACATAATTTTACAATCATAATGTTTATGAAGCTATAAATTACAATCATTTGTTAGTACTATTAGATGAACCTTTCTTGTCGTTTTCCGACTACTGTTCACACCGTGAGTCGAGGAACATAAACATTTCATCTTTTTCCGCCTTCGACATGTTTCACAGCTCAGTTGTCTTACGTTCTGATGTGCGATGCGGTGGGGCGAAATTCGGTAAACCGCGTTGTTGGTGGAATTGTGACAATTTGAGGAGGCATTGCGATTGTCGCCGCGGCGTTGATGCGTGCAGGCCGCAAGGCGAACGAGTATCGATTGTTAGTTATGTCGACAGCGACGTTGTCGAGTATCGAGAGTCGTGTGCTGTACTGTGCGCTGGGTGTGAATGCGATTTGTAATTTGTATCGCAGCGTTGGGCTCTTGGGACATTTGCGTTGCTGCCTCTTGTGTGCTGTGCTCCCTCTTCACTTTGCCGCAGGGAGTATGTCTGCGCTGCAAGCTGCCAATGTTTCTCCAATCATACACCTAAATCCTCCCTCTTTTTGTTCTTCCTTATTTATCCCTCCACATATCTCGCTGATTGTGATGCTTGATGTCACGTTGCTTGTGGAAAACTCGAGGTTTCCAAGATAGGGGACGATTGTAACAGGAAAACGCTTCAGTCGACACACCATACCTAGTTGTGATAGTTTTTCTGTATTACAATAAACGCTTGAACAATTTCAGTAAAGGTATATTCTTCTTGCATTTTATCTATTCTGGATTACATCTGTAAAATTAATCAGTTTCCGGTGAGGAGAGGATCCGTAGGGTTGTGCGGGGTCCGGGGCCCTGCTCCGGGAAAGAGGAATTTTTTCTCCTTAAAACTCATATTCAGCGTGATTTAAAGTTTTCAGTTGTTTATTTTCACAATCATTTTTCAGCTAGTTCTCTGCGATCACTTCCTACGAAATTGACTCTAGTTAATTTCACATTTATTATATTTTAATATAATATGAATATTCTAGTACTTCTGGTGCCAAAATCCTCATCACTGATAGCTAATTTTACGCTATTTATTACCTTCGGGTTCGATAACGGTTGAAGTGTATATCTGACGCCAAAAAGTAAAGTTTCTTCGTATTGCTCCAATAGCTGATATCAATTAGAGTTGTCATTTAGGTATCATCATTGACTTTAAACTCTATCAAGTACCAAGTAACTTACTCTAATTTATTTGGTATCATCTAGGCCATATCCAGGCATAAGATGATATTTCTGAAATCAAAATAGACAGTGTATGCCTGACATCAGTAGGTTTAACCAAGTACAAGAGACAGACAAACCATGAATAAAAGGCAGACGAAACCGCCTAACTTTTTGGTGACAGCTATTCAAGTATATTATTGAGATTATGAAATAGATCGTTACCCTTCAGTGTGTATTGATGGTTGCCTACCAGCAAGAGTGCGGGAGCCGCTGACTAAATGTAGTTCTCTGTTCATAGGATAGAGGACAGGTTTTTAGTTTGTTGCTATATCAGTTAGAAGAAACATTTCTGCTTATTCAGACAATTTATTTCAATGATTATGATTTTATTCAATAGTCCATAATTTGAGGTTCTGCTTCTTTATTTTATTTCCAATAAAAACAATTACGTTTGTTCAATAGATGATGGACGTGCTCTAATCAACCGCCAAGTATTTTATTGCTTTTCCTCAGTAATCTAGGAACGTTTTTGGGGAAAAATGAAATGAACAGCGTCATAAACATAGATGTATCAAGCTATAACGTCCTTAGCTCCTCTCTCACAATTCTTAACTGCTTTACTCGATTATTTGTTACATGTAAAGCTTTAGTGATGCCATAAACAGATAATTTCTTTTATTGGAAATATATTCCACCATAATCTCAAAGAATACTTAAATTCCATAATTTTTCGTGGACTAACAACAAATTTCTACTCAATTGATTGTGGCGTTTGAATGAAGACATCCAAATCCTGTGAAATTTTTCAAAATGTATTTTACAATTTATATGCTACATCACTAGTGTGCAGTAAGGATGCTTCAGTTTATCATGGAGATCTCAAGATCTCCAACAGAATAATATTGCAAATGATTATCTCTGTTCATCCGTCGGCGCTCTTCCTGATCCTGTATACGTAAACGTATTTAATCCCGCTGCCTATTCACTTTTTAGTATTTAAGTTTAATCCTTCAACTTAGGCCAAAACTTTGCACTTTTCAAGTCTGGTAATGGAAGTAAATCTTGTTCAAAAACTTTTCAGAACCCTCGATGATGAAGTCTATGTTGTTTTGTCAGTGGTTCTGTCAGATCAGTAATTCCTCTCGAACTTTCAAGTTTTAATTTTGTTTTACCTGAATCGTCACGCTCCAGCAAATCCTAATTCTCTCCTTCACTTTTTTAGCCTTTCCAATACTGCTATAAATTTTTGCATTTGCATTTCTAGGTCGGCTAAAAATTGTAATGAAGTGAACTTTTCCTGATTTCTGAAGCTCTTGAAGTTAGACGATGAATAACGTAGTTACGGGATAGAAGATACATGAAAAGTATCGAAAGGAAAGGAAATAAATTTGCAATTCTCAATTGGAATCGATTCTTATTTCAGATTATAAAACGTATAACTGATTCATATAATGAATATATTTCTTACCAACTACTCCTTACATCATTCGACTCTTTTGAGTCTTTTTCTCTTGAGCATTCCTTCATGTAAATAATAATGATAATTCCTCCAAGTAGTCCTAACTTTTCTACATAAATGATAGTGCTGAGTCGCTCAACGATAATTCTATTCAATACAACATTCAATTTTATACATAAGAGCCTTAAAATTCATGAGCTCATCTTTTTCACTCTTTAAATATTTCACAAAAATTTGAAATTAATTGCGTTGACTATTTGAAAATTCCCATCAATCATTTAACTATTATTAAAAAGTAACTCCAATTTTCATTTCAATTCATTTCTCAATTTCATCAATGTCCTCGGTCATTTCATATCTTCAAATTATTATGATTGAGGAAGTAATCTTCAATTTATTCAATTTTAAATGACTCTCTAATACTTGTAATACTTCTAATACGTGAATGAATAAACTTTCAATTCATTTCCACCTTCTTCAGCTCGTTTGGCAAATGTGCGGTACTCATTGTCAATTATTTCGAAGTGGGAGACTTGTCATGTACAAATTTCTAGCAGCAACCTCATTCGTACAACATGTGTGCCAGTTATTCTCTGGCTGTGTAAATATTGGTGTGCTGAGTGATAGCAGTGAGTTGTAATGAAATAGTTGGTTGAAAAGTGCCGGTACCTGGCTGAACCTTTGCAGCAAGTAAATCTGCACGGTGGAAATGCTGCACTCTGGCCGTTTATACTTGTTTGTTCTGAAGTCGGGGTAGTTAGAGTTTAGCTCAGTTTCTTGTTAGCACTGTGAAAAAGAGAACGAGAGCTAATGGGATTAAAGATGGCAGCAGCGACGTTCTGCACTGATAAAGTCCACACTCACTATCTACTTAGCTGTCGGATATTCTCCAATGTTTTTGCTGCTGATTGTACACTTTCATCTCAATATTGCATGACAGACTTACCTTGATCCTACAAGAGTTACTTTGTGTTATTCCCTCACTATTCTCCACCAATAGTAAATTAACTTGCTCTGATTGCCTTTCTGCAAATTGTATCTTTATTTATATATTCTATGTGGCATTAACATGAAGAAAATTTCCTCTCAATTCACTAATTTTTCTAAATTAAATTGCAAAAAAATTAATTTTAATCCAGCAATCGCCAAGATTGTTATCATTCTACTCTTTCAAACGAATGGCAGTTGAATCTTTTTTTTAATTGTATAATAATAATAAAAACTTGGATAATGATAACAATTGAAGAATATTCAACTTGATTCAAAAATAAATTGTTAGGAGAGTGTTAGTTCATACGAATTATTTGATCATGGGCAGGTTTTAGCCAAAAACCAGCTAGTTGCGACGTTTCACGGACCCACAAAAATTGTAATTCTCTAACAATAATTGTAACAGGTTCTCTCTCAACTGATGAACTTAATGTAAATCCGCATCGGAACTGCTACTGACCATTCCATAGTGACGTAATCAACTATTTTTTGTGGGTTCGTGAAACTTCATAATCCTATCAATCTACTGTGCATCAGGCTTATGATAGCAACCGTGTATTCTAGTATCCGTGGTACGAGTCATGAAAAACGAAATTATTACATTGATGAATGGTATTTATATTCAGAGAGAATATAAGTAGGAGAGAGCTGCAAGATTTGAGCATCATTTTGCATGTTCAGATGGAAAAAGGAATCGATTGATTAAGGGGAAAACGTTCTCCTAATATATTCTAGTAATACCTAATCTCTTAATCTTCTTGAGACGAGGGTCATTTGATTCTCCGCTTGCAATCAATTTCAAAACGTATAATATCAACTTCCGGTACTTGAAGTGAGTATCGTATCGTTTAAGATAATCTTTCAGAGTGAACTGCTATTTCATTTATCCTTTCTACTTGACTAAACACAATTCTGTTGGCTTTTATCGATGAGAGAGGGACCTGGAAGTTTGCCAAAATGAGACAAATTAACGGGAAGTTCTTATCGGAAGTAAAAATTATCTCAATGCCGCGGTAAAAAAGTTTTAATTAGCTACGTGAATCACTCGCGAAGTAAAAGATTTGCAAGTTCTTACAGTCAAGGAATAGCTCCCCTTACATCTCCAACTCAAGATTTTTCTTCATTGATCTTCTCCAAGCAGCCATTCTTAAACTTTGTCCCTCATAATTATTCCTTTTTCCAATGTATTCAATGAGTGTTTCAGACTGGAGGCGGGAAGCAATGTATTTAGTTTGAAGAGACTACTAATATCTTACCATCATCGTTCCGTCTCTTTCCTCTTGTCAGCCACAGCACCAGTTGAAACCGTTCTTAACAGTAGTAGAAAGTTCTTGAAGTGCGTTCTCTCGCAAGTTTCTTCTTGGTATTCTGAGCGTCGCTTGTATTGTTTCATCTTTATGTGTGATGAATTACTAAAAGTTAACAGAAGTTTAATATATTTGCATGATAGTGGTACAAGCAACCGTACATCATCTCCGGATTGAGATATTGTTTGTACAAGAAAATCTTTATTGTGTGGATGAGGATACCAAGAACCAAAGTTTATTGAGTTGTTTAATTTCAAAAACATCCGGATTGAGTGGCTTTGTTTCTACATACAGTTGAATAGCTTGATCTCAGACAATAGATGTTATGAGAGCTCTGGCAAAATCATACAAAATTTGCAAAACTATTGTGAAGTCGTGTTCTTAATCTCTCACATGTGTACTAATCCCTAGCACTGAATTCTATAAACTTCACAAAGGAATCTTTACTTGTGTCTGTCATCAGTAAAATCTTGTATTATATTCTGTACACACTGTAATCCTGGATTACACCTGGGAATACAGAAAGTTCTGTTCTTAGGTAATATGTACGAGTAATCAGATAAACTTTGACAAAAGAAGACTGATAGTAACTATTTTATAACCACCTGAGATATTTAATGAATAGCCTATCAATTTAGAGTTGTTTTTTTATCAATATCAATTTATAATTATTTTCGAGGAAACTGAAAATTATATGAAGTATAATTTGAAAAAAAAATGCAAAAAAGAAACTTTCTCTGTCTAGTGTACGGTGATGCAGTATGACAGACGCTAATGACAGTGAAGGAGTTGAGGCTACCTACCAGCTCGATAACAATGTTTTTGAAACAGTATAGGCTGAATATGTAGATGGGAAGAGATGCGACCGACCAGAAGTTATATGCGGCGGCTGCTTTGCGGGGTGGAAAGTGGAAATATGACGCTGCTTATGGAGTGTGACGTGCCAGCTGTCTTCTGTCTCACTTGCACCCGAGGGATTATTATTGGCGACAAATAACGCCTTATCGCGGTCGCCATCTTTTCATCCATTCCGGAGCTGAGCCGAGCAGAGCACCTGCACAATGAATGTGTCACATCTATTGAAAATAATGTCCATTATCATTCAAAGTCAGCTTCTGCTCTCCTTTTGTTCTTCTACTCGTATGGCTCCATTCCATTCATCCGGCCCCCAGGAGAGCTTTAAACTTATGCCCGCAACTCTGTCAAATTGAATAATTTCCCATTATCATTTCCATTTTTAATGAAGCTAAACTCACTCTCTGAATGGTCAATGGAGAGTGAATTATTGTTCTCGGATACTAGTGGTACGTTTGACCGAATTCTGAGCTTCCTAGATAGCCTTCAGTTAGGGTCTTCCTATTCCCTATTCCCAGTCATACTATTACTTTTAGAACATTGCATTTTCAGTTTCATGTAGTCAGTTTTGCATAATTCCTAAAGTCATTTTTACTGTTTGAAGGATTTATAGGCTAATCCATTTGAATTTTATGAAATTCACACATTAAGATGAGACCTTTTAAATTTTAGATTCTCATCTTACTGACTGTTACTTTTAATTCCGTTATTCTTTTATTTCCGTTCTGTCTTTGAATTGTTTCAAATGAAAGAATTCTATTTTTGCTGATGAAATCATTATACTGTTATTACTCTGATTATCATGAGAGAGAGAGAGAAATATAGGCCTACTGTAAGTCAGATTTCAATGTTGGAACATTGATGACTTAATGCATGTTTAAAAATGCTAATACATTCCAAAACCGCTCTATGCTTCTTTGTTCAGATTGTTATACATTATTTCTACTCATAATATATGTTATCTTAGTTCTACCCATATGTAACCTTAGTTTGAGACAAATTTATAGATTGGACATTTTTTGTTCCAGGATGGTCCAGATAATGGAAACTGACTTCAATCGAAACTTTTTTGTCGATAATGTGAGGTATGTGTTCACTGTACAGTTCATAATTTTTCATTTCAGTTATTTGACACTTGCTTGCTCAAGTTGATTAGACTTATCCGATTCGAAAAACCAATCACAACTCAACATAAATGCAATCCATTTCTCATGCATAAATCATGGAGCTACCTCTGTGATTCATTTCACGAGTTTTTTCATCATCATAGAATGTAGGTAGTAGAATACAGTCCAGAATGTAGTAGTTAATTGACATATCATCATAAACTGAGTAGGCTACAAATCAGACAATTTTTTGAGACATTAACATATTTATTAATATCATTATTAGATATAATAATAGTATATAAGTTATATTAGGCCATTCACAGAAGTTGGACGTTTCTAAAATAATAATAGAAAATGTAATATTTGTTTTCAACACTTTTTAACCTCTTGGTGCAGAGAAACTCAGATCACGTAATTTAGATTACGGCAATTTGATTGATGTGAGAAAGCTGAACCGTTTCCCTTTGTACGACTTGGTCACAACTTTGCACGGCCTGCCATCATGATATCTAGATCTACTAGTAATTAATCAAAATTACTTTATTTTGGCAGTATTTGAATCAAAATTTCATTTATTTTGATAAAATATCCCTTATTGAGATGGCTCAATATTATTACCTTCCAGTCTTCTCAACTACTATTTTCTTCTAAAAGATAATATTTGAAGTTAGAATCCAATGCGAATGAATGGTCGGATGACTGCTTCTCGAGGAGTATGGTCGTGATTGTATTCGACTGGTAGTCGTCGTCGTCGCCGTCGTAGTCTCGTCGTCGTCGTCGTCGTCGTCAATCATTCGCATGTAGGAAAACGGTCCTATGATTCAACACAGAAGCAGTCTGCCATTCTTTTCGTACACGAACGACCATAACGGCCGTTATGTTCCGCATATAGGAAAACCTACCTTTAACTGAAAGTGGAGTATCATAACGATTTTCTCAATTTTACCATCAGTTTCCTTGATTTTAAGTTAGCATAACCCTATTAAAATTTTTTTGAAGAAATTTTATGAAGTTGAAAGGACCCATAATACTTGCAAAGTATAAACTAATTAAATTTTTAACCAGCTGTAATAAAATGATCTCATTGAAAATGGTACTTTGAAAGCACTGAATGAATCACACCTTATTTGCTATCTTGAATTCAACGTGTCAATTACTCTGCAATCTGAGAATATCTCTCCCATTCTGGATGGCTTACATTTCATGTAGTAGCAGAAGAGTGAAAGATTCGTAGGAACTGTGCGGGTGGTGTTTATTTAGTGCTGCTCAAACAAGTCTGAACGTACGCTGTGACTGACTTTCGCTTACCCTAGTCCGGTGTACGCTACACCGGCTGTCCTCGTTACCTTTTATTGGAATTTTGTGGCCGGTCCTTTCAGCTTTAACCTTTCTATGTTTTCTTCTATTCCTGTGTCCATGTTTTTTCGTCTGTCCCATCACCCTCTATATGGTCTTGTTTCAGATGTGCTCGCATACTTGTAAAGTCATCGCTGAAAAAGCTCCATCCGGAATTGAATTTGTTTTTTTTTCGAACAAGTATTTACGGTGACTTGATATGTTAGGGGAACAGGGTCGAGCTCAAACGAATTTTGTTATTCTTCCACTTCGTACAGAAGCATATTCACGGAAAAATAATTTCATTCGCCTTTGACAAGAGACTTGAAAGTAGCCTACTATGAATGCTGATTTGGTGAAATGAAGATGCAAAAATGTAATGTTATTACTATAAACAAGGATAAGGTATTGTAAACATTAATGGCTTGTCTTAATTGGTATCGATGTAATTGCCTGCAGAAATACACTTCTCGTCCAGCTGAGGACTAGACTTCAAGGTTTATTATTGAGGTCAACTTTTTGAATTTAAGTTGTCCAAGGGCTTAAGAGCATTACACGGAAATGTGGCGTCTTCCTGAATTTTTCCCACGAAGGGCATTTTTAATAGAAGTACTATTCAGGCTACATGTACTTACCAATAATGCATGTTAGGTTCCATTATCATGAAAAAAGATTTCAAGAGAAGTAAAAATTAATGAAATTCTGGAACAATATAAAGTTTTGATATTTTTGTGTGATAATTTAAAAAAAAACCTGTTTTGAGCACAGTTGCACGGACCAATGCTTATCCACTCAATTAGAGATTAATTTCAAGATATTGGTTTCGTGAATGGTGTATTGTGTTTCTAATGGGAATTATACTTGCTATCCATGGACGTATAACCTCTTGATATAATGAAGACTGTGACATATTGTTGTTGTCTAGAGTAGGATTGATAAGCATTAGCTCCAATGAATCTCTGATTGATCAAATGCAACATGCTGCCTACAGTAGGGCGAACATGTCGATTTGTATGCTCCATGTATGCCTGGGGAATTGTAACGCATTGATCACGTCGCATTACATACATTCATACCGTTATTAATTCCTAGCATACATGAAGCCCACTCCACATATGAATAACAAGACGTTAGCGAATGTGTTTCCAGCCCTTGTTGTTGTAAGCGAATCAATGATCATAATGCAATACAGTATTTGGTTACTTTATTTTCAGTTGTTTAATATTAATTTTATAAAACTTCAGAGTCAACTTAGTCTTGCCGTCAAGTACAGTATGGTCTATGCTCTTGGAATGAAATATAGGTTATTAGTAAATAACTGCAGTTTTATATTAGTAATAAAAGATTGGTTCTATTTTTCACATAGGATAAGGAACACGATTTTTCAATCTCCATTACAACCAATGTGAACAATCTTGTGATCATTCTCGTTTCTATTTTACAATAAATTTTCACAAGAGTGAAAAAATAAAAATTTCTTTTCGCTCTTTGAATTTCAATTCAGACATACATGAATTGAAAAGTTCGAGATATTTTAAATGAAGTGATTTTGTGAAATTATGCTGTGCAATCTGTGCTTTTCAACACTGTATATTTCTGTTCAAGCGGAAAATGTTTCTGTTCAAAGCACTTCCTCAACCAAGTAAAATTCGGATTCTTAATCGATGTTCGCTTGTATAATGATAATGATAGCAATTTCAAACGCCGGGACGCAGCTGTTTACTTTATCGACATTTTCGTGTTCATGAAAAGTTCAACTCGTGTAGTCGTGTCACTTTAACGGCGATGTATAAATGATTTTTCATCTCGTAAACAGAGTATCTAGTAATTGCAAATTCAGGGCCTAGTGGAAGTATAGCGTCACGGGGGCTCACTCGGTGAAATAGAGAACATTTAGAGTGAGGTAGGAATGCGAGAGAGAAAGGTAGTTATCGCAAGAGAAATAGTGAGTAAATGAGAGAAGTGGGAAGGAGATGGGAAAACAAGAGGAGAATTGAAAGTGAATAGGAGAGAGAGGTGTGAGTGGAGTAGAAACGCAAGAGAGAAAGAGTTGAATAGTCTGTCCAAGCAAAGAAAACCCTCTGGGAAGATGGGAAGATGACTCCAGCTCGGTCAATAATGGTTCAAAAATTATTGATTTGGTTTCAATCGTAAGAAACATTCTGATCTACAATTTGAGACCAAATCAATATTTTTTTGAACCAATATTGACCGAGCTGGAGTCATTTTCTCATCTTGCCAGAGGGTCTTCTTTGCTTGGACAGACTCTAGTTATCGAGAGAGGAATAGAGAGTAAATGAAAGAGAGATGTGATAGATCGGGAAAGATGAGAGGAAGGAGAGCGGAAAGAGATTGAAGAAAGTATGAACGGAAGAGTTGTCGGAAAAGGAGGAATATAGAGAACATAAGAAAAAGGACATGCTTCGGAAGAGAGAATGCGTAAAAGAGAGGAAGGTAATGTATCGAGACAATCACCGTCGATATAAATCATAAAGTTGCCAAGTCCGATCATTTATTACCTGTGGAGCGTTTTCGGGAAAATCCGATACAGTGCAGCGCAGCGAGTGTCTTGTTGGGCCCCTGGGCCCATTTGTTGCCGGCTGGCCAAATTAAAATATAAGAGTCGAGCGTATTCATTACCGGAAAGCGCTTTCGAGACCGACGCAAGTCTCGCCAGTCATTCATTTTGCTAGCTATTAATTAAGCAGCGTTTTGTCGCTGAGGGACGGACGGCCAGTCTACAGGTGCTGAGAAAATTCTCTCTCCTCCATCCAATTCTCTCTACCACCCCCTTCTCTCCTCTTCTTTGACCCTCTTCACGATCCTGCTGCGCTCGTAAATTCACTCGAAAGGAATTAGTTGATGTGGAGTCGCACCGTGCTAGACACTTCATAGCAGATTGACCTACTTGGCGTGAAATAAGCCTGCGGAAAACACCACACTGTCGTGGGAATGCTTCGCTGCATGTTTCCATTCCATTCCACTGCAAGACACAGTTTTCCAGTTATCTGCCGCTTTAAATGTGCACTCATAGCTGGTGAAATGCTAATGAAATGGAAATTGTGTCACTAGCTCTAAACTCTTTATAGGTGTCCTTATTATGGTTTGAGTTCCAATTGAGTTTTGATTACATCCCAGAAATTGAAATGGTATTTCTTCCATTGACACGCTCTAGTTTGTTGTAAAAATTAATGTTTTCAATGAGTCTGGAATGAGTGATGGAATGAATCATTGAATGCATCCAGTGACATTTGAGTTCGTTATATAATGTTTCTTCCTAACTATGAAATAGTATATTCCTAGCTAGAAGTAATTATCAAATGATCATTCAAAATATAAATGCTGGATGTTGAATGTTGGCAGTGATATTTGAAAAGTCCTAAAATATTCATAATATATTGTCCTAATATATTATAGTCCTAATATATTGATATTAATTTCCTCATGCTCGATCTTGATAAGGGATGGATAATGGTATAATAGAGCATTATTCATTGTTCACTTTTTTTAACTAGGTGTTGATATAAATTTTGAAGGGTACTGTGAAATAAATTCATAATTTTTTTGTAAAATTACTTATCTAAGTTGTGGAGGTCATATCCATTTTCAATTTTCGTTTCATTTTTCCCATCTCAATTGGAAAGCGTAAGTTCGTCTTCAAAACTTCGAGACTATTCTCCTGGTTGATTCTATTGAAATAAAGGCAATGCAACTGGAAGATGTTTTCCAGGATCTTTCTAAGATGCCTTAATTTTTTAATCCTATTGGAATGAAGTTTATTAGTATAACAAGATATACTACTAACCTATAGTGAGTGGAATCGTAATTATGAAATACAAATTATCACCTGATAACTTGGTAATTGACCTTTCTCGTGTTCAACGACATAAGAGGATCCTACATTCACTAACGTCAAATTTGTTGAGGCAATATCGAATTCTTCAATTATGTGTAAAATTAATACTGAATTCTTGAAATGAACCAAACGGTTCATTCTTGAAAATGTCCAACGTGAAGTAAACACTGTATTACCAATTTCTCTAAAGAAAGTGGACATGTTCAAGTGTAATTGAGATGGTGGATTTCCGGTAAAGAGAATAGATTTGAAATGTGCAGCCTCGATACAAATAATCCGACTTGAAGATACTGTACTTCAACCGAGCGAAGTAAAGCGTTGGGTCTATCCTGAAATTGCTCGAAGCTGTAGGTAAATCTGAAATCACAATTTCGTTTTATGTTTGGCGTATTAAAACTTTGCAGTGGTTTCGCTTTCGTTGGAAATGCAATTCTGTATTTTATTATGGGAAAGCAACCAATCACGCTACAGAATGCAGGAACGTCGAATGAATATTTCATTGAACGAAAAGAGGCACGCGATATTAACTATTGGGGGAGGGGAAGGGATCGGAGTGGCGTCTTACTACCTCACCACAGATCCTCAGCGCAAGTACAAAGTACACCTTCGTGGCATTTGAATTTATTGTGTCGAATTTGTTCGGGAACAGTAAGGAATTACGAGGCTTTCGAGCTTAATGATGCCGCTGTTCTATCTGCAGCTTCAGGTTAAGGAGAACGTTCTCTCTTAGTCAGCATATTTGATAGGGTTGGTAGACCTCATGAACCGTAACCTTTCTTACTGACTCTTCTACACTTGTAAAACATTCACAATACTTCTCCAACCTTCTTACAATAATTTGATGGTATTCAGTATGCCAGAGTTGGTTGATAGAGCACACTATTCCTTGTCAGAATTCTTACTCTTCTCTTAGAGAATTTTCTTGGACCATTAAATGAAATTATGAAGCTGACTTTTAAATTCAATTCGAACATTTATCAAATGATATTCCATCGGATGGAAATGTCTTCCAATGAATTCCTCTTCTTTACATAAGCAGTTAGTAACATTCCAACGAGTACGATTAGAACAATACAACCATTAAAAGTTCATTGATTCATCATTAAAAGTACAATCAAGATATCTCTGATTAAATTTTCCATGACGATTGGGTCCCTTCTTAAGATCTGGTCTTCAAATATAAACTAATTTGTAATAATTGAGTCGAAGATCTGCTAGTATTTACTATTTATACATTTGTAATCACTATGAATTAGTCTCCAACAGCTTAAAAATATTGGATTTGAAGTATTCAATTTCAAATTGAAGATTTAACAACAGTACACGAGTTAGGTGTCCTTATGAGGCTGTAGTACTAGTCTACCGTATTTTTAGTTTCATTCAATGGTATATACCACTGAATCAAGTGTCCATATTCGAATTTAATTGGATTTAATTATTTATGGTTTCAGTGAATGAGCGCATAGAACATTTCATGTAGATGAGATGTAACAGTTGAAATCGATTAGACCTGGTGCATGCTGCTTCTCAGTTGTTAATTACTTGAGAGAGAAAGGGTGAGGCAACAGGGTGAGCGTTTGATGCTGAAGCAAGCGTAGATACTAGCCAATCTAAGTTATTAATCCCTGAGCTTTAGTTTTGTGCTACACATCCGCTGCAAAGCTTTTGCCAAAATCCGGCTGGATCTCGTTTCATCACTGCACTCAGAACCAGCAACGATTCCGTGCATCCTCTACCTTTCAGGTTGGCCTCTTGTCTTCCTTACATAATCGACGGATTAAATATAGAGAAACTAATGTTTACCTTTCAAGCTGCCAACCCCAAGAGGAACAAAATGCTCTACTAGCTCCCCGGTTGCTGAACGGAAGGATTCAATTATTCCTGTTTACATTGCGACTTTACTGCTGTATCAGTAAGTGGATATGAATCTTGCTTTTAGGCCTAGTTATAATGAAGTTTGTTGGCTTTGTGTCATACTGTGAGGTTTATGAAGAAGATTGGAATCATGGGTTGTGTTTAGATTCGGATTTCGGGGTTGTAGTACTCAGCCGGTCCGTACATTATTCTTGTTCCTCTAATAAAGCTAGAGAGAACATTATTTTTGTTTCAATGAATTCTTCTTATAAATAATAATAGTAATAACTATAACTCCGTTCTCATAAGTATGCAACAAATCTAACATGTCGTAATTGAAGGCCTACTAGGCTTGAGGAATTTTATGAAAAGGAAGAATTATTTCTCTAATTTCTTCGAACACATATATATCCAGGTTTGAAAAGACAATCTTTATGAAGAATATAAAACGTTTATTGCCATGAAAAATTATTCGGTGAATTTTATTTCAATTTAGCTGATTAACAACAGTTACTTTATTGGTGTAATTGGCTTTGTTACATGATTTATATTACTGTATATTTCTAATTTTTTTGTGTTCAAGTTTGTTGCATTTTTGATCTCTCTTCAAGTTTGCTAATGATTATTACAATAATTATTTGTTTATTTTCATTATCTCATTCATGTTACTATTTTTTTATTTGTTTCACAATGAGTAGGATTCAAAGAATTTTAACTTGGTGATACATTTATGTTCATTTTCATTTTCAAAAATAAATTCCTAGTCAAAGTGTAGCTGGTGAAGAACTTAGTCCTCCAGCTCACCTTAGTACCTCATGACAGGTCGATGAAAAAAGCAGTAAAGTGGTAAAAGTAATCTAGTAAAAGTTTGTGACCGATAGTAACCGCTGATCCATTGCTTGTTGTGGCCGTAAAAAAGCTAACCCACGATTTCCGTGAGCGTCTGAAACATTCCACACGAAACTCTCGCCAAATGCCGTCTTGTTTACGGTTTCTTAAGGTTCATTTCAAATTGTACACACTTTTTATTGCTGTTGGAAAGGTCTCCAGCGTACTGATTTCTCAATTTGCGAAGGTTTTTCATGATTTTTCTTTAAATTCAACTAGGACATGCATTACTCAAATCATTTTAATATCTTCAAGTATACTCGAAATTAGTAAATTCATTTTGAATCACCGTTTCGTTTTATAGTTCAACCATGTTTTACGTATTCAATTGATTTTAGACACAAGGATAACATTATTGCTTTTTATTGATATTAATTTGATATACGGACGGACATAGCTAGTATTTTTCCCAGCATATATTCGGAAAATCTTCGGCGGTTCATCGCTGGTCTAAAGGTCTAATATAATTTTTAATTTTGTGATCACCTTCATTAAATCAATAACATTTTGGCGTGACGATATGAGTGGGTGGTTTTAACATTTACTGTAAGAAGTAAAATGATCTGAAATTAAAAGAACGTATTGAGGATATTGGGGTCACCAGTATTTACGGAGGGTGGGGATTCACCAAACTACCAGGCACATATTCTTCTTGTCTTGTGAACAACAGTTTTGCTTTCCGAAGTTGGGTGCTTGAGATAGTTGGCATTCCTTGACGAAACTTAATTTTGTCTGGCCAGATCTGCGGCGTACTGAACCACGCAACCACGCAATTTCTGAGACTCGGAGACTATCAGCTTTTATCTACTTTCGCGCTGTTATGGGGGCTGCGTCGTAAATCAAACATACATACTCCGAGCTCCGTTATTCAGTGGCTCACTAAACTTCATGAACATGGTTCTCATTAAACAAACTTTACTTCTTGGAGTTGTTTTGAAGTTGAGTACTGTTTTTACAACATATTTTTGATGAGTATCCATGATTATGGAGAAATTCAAGGTCTTCTTTTCCCAACAATAGTTATGGTTGTATTGGATACAGAACCCATTTAAAGTTGTAAGTCCATTCATCATGACTCATTTACAGCCCGTCCCCCTCATAACCATCAGAGCTCAGTATGCCGACTGACACTGTAAATTTATATTTATTCATAGTTGAAAAGTCTAATTTTCAAAGCAACTAATGAATGTAGTACAAATCATCGAATATAGTAGCCTAACTGGTGAACCGTTTTATGTCCAAATTATTTTCGTAGAATTCAAGTGCTCCAACTTGACCATGGGGTTCAAGGGTTTGGTCAAATTTTTGGTTAGTTCTCGCTTGGTTAACTGTTTCCAAATGAATAGTTCCCTCTTGACTGGATTTGTATACCCTGACCCAGCAATTTCTTGTAACAACTGTGTTCATGCGGTGGTAATTCCCTTCGGATTTGTTTCCCTTCAATTATCACCCCGTTACCTCTAGATTCCACCTCATTTACTGTATTTGTAAAATGGATTCTGTTCACCTGATCGATAATAAAAAAAACTTGAATATAGTCACAAACTATGAACCAGAAACCACATAAACGTTGATTTCCATCAATTAATTCTCAATTCGAATCACTGTTATTGCATTTAAGCTTTGGATTGTAGTTTCGAGAGTCTTGTCACTAGTCTATCTCTACAGCCATTTCAATCCATAATCTTCATGATTTAGTTTTTTTCGTCTTGATACTATGCTTGCACTATGCTTGCTTCTACTTTCTAATAGGCCTACTTCCACTGGATCATTTTTTCTCATGACAACAATTTTCATGGCCGGAAAATATTTCATACAAATCTGGTCTGATGATAGCTATTGCTCCAAGCAATTCTAAGTACTTTTATTCCCAGAAAGATGATTTTTTACTCAGTTTATCAACATTCACTTCCCTTCTGGATCCTAGATTTGTGAAAATTCAATTAATTTTGCGCTTGAATAGCTGTAGACAGTAGACGACGATGAGAGTTTGATGTGCTAAATGCAGATGGATGGAGAGAATTCATTCCATTATTGTAGGATGCATTACAGTCTCTAATTGGGAGTTACTAATTAGGTTAGCTGTGGCGATAACTTGATAGTTTGCAAGGCGGGATAGACAGTTGACAACTGAGAGCACTGAATATATAATACGAGTGTTCAGCGACTACTCTGTAATAATATGCTGCTTGCTAATATGATCAGGTAGTATGCATGTTCAATTCATGCACAGTCTTTAGTATGAATGAATGGCCTATAATTTACGTCATTATTATGTTCCACGTTACGTTACGTACAATTATACGGTATGTGCTAATGGAAATGATTATCAGGCTCCCCATTTAAACAAATTTTACTTTGAGAAGTATACTAGTACCATAAAGATGAAAGATATAGAAAAATTTAAATTGAACATTATAATTGAAAGTGAGTATGATAATACTTGATAATTAATATTAATAATACAAAATAAGTATTAAGTATAATAATACAAAATTTAATATTTAATACTAAAGAGAGTATAATGATAGTCTAATAAATTTCAAATTCGAATATTCAAATACGAACTTGCAGATGAAAAGTACATAACTTACGTTCAATAATTAAAAAAAATACTGTACCATCTACATTATTACTGTACCACAATTACATTATTTAATGAAACTGATTTGTTACCTGCCTTACAAAAATTGTTAAAAACACTGCAATTCATTCAATAATGAAGGCTACATTAATGTGACATTAAAATAATTTTTATATTCTTTATGTTAATATTCCTCAATATATAGTTTTCAACGAACGGTCTATAGGTATATTATAGTAAAATTATCAGCTTGACCGAATGATATTAATCAGTTGATTCACCACTCTTGAGCATCTTTATTCGTAGTTGAAAATAATATGCGTTCAACATTGAAATTGAAATTCATCATTCTCATATTTCTTGGCATATATTATGAGGCTTCCACATCCTTCTTGATCCCTATTGTATAATCCAAGGAAGATTGTCAGAAAATACATTGGAAATGAATCCTTCATGCTAGGAAATTTTACTTTATTTTAGTTTTGTTTTCATCGAGGCCGTACAACTTGGCTTATTGACTGGTGTTTTTCCATAGTAAGCGACTACTGTACTTGGTTCGTGCAGGTGATTGCAGTTGCCCTCGTCCTTCGCCACTCCCTTCTCGTTCTAAGTTCCACCTTCCTTTTTTTCAGTGTACTACTTCTCCTTCCACCCTCCTTCTTTCTCTTTGTACCTCTCTTCGTTACGAAAATCGTACCAACTGATTTTCCTTCTCGCCTTATTTTATCCATAGTGCATTTTTCTGTGTATTTCTTCTCTTTCGACGTTTCACCTTCCCTATTTTTCAGTGAACTACTTGTTCTTCCACCCTTATTCTCTCTCTCCGTAGCTCTTCTCCTTCCAACTGATTTTCCTTCTTGCCTTATTCCATGGTGGTATCGATCGTAGCACCAGTTGCCTCAGCAGACATGGACTGATGCGGCAAAGCATTGTTCTAGGGACACATTGGCATCCTAGCGAGGCCTTCCTGTTGGCTGGCTGCTGCTTGTTTGCCAATGGTTCACTGAACCGAAGTGCTGAGTGCACAACTGTCACGGCCTTCTGTTGAATCTATTGGCGCCCCCTTTGTAGGCCTACTACACCAACTCAGTATTATCTGCTTTTCTTTATTTGTCGTTCTTTCCCATTTCCTCATCTGTCTCATTTTCCTTTCAATAAGATAAGATGGTACATGTATCAAATGAAACAATAGGAAACAGGAATACAGGACCTTTTAAATCAATTGTTTCTTTTGACACATCTATCATAATGTGTATCTTCTTGGGAGAAACTTAACGAGGAACAAACAATTCATACATTAATTCTCTTTATTTCTATGCCCTCTTTTCTCCATAAGTCTTCCATCTCTCCGGTGTTTCTCACTCTATATCTTTTATTTTTCCGCAGCATTGCTTTCTCTCGCAGGTCTTACATACAGTAATTGCAAAGGTTTGTGTGGTAGAGAGGAACAAGAGTCCTAACTCCACCATTAATAGAACCATTCAATCAATATCTCTTTTCTTCTTTCTCTTTCTCTGTCACTGTCTCTCTTATTTTATTGAGGTTTTGACGACTGTTAGCTATCAGTTACCCCATCTGACTCACCACGCCTGGCGAAGCTTGTTGCCTTTGCCTTAGCCGCTCATATGTCATCACCTTCTTCTTCCACTCATGCATTATGCACCAGTACTCACTCCTGCGACTCCCAGCACACGTATTGTCTAACGGCATACATTCAAACTGTTTTTATCAGCTATGAATTCCTTTCTGCTTTCAAAAGAAATCTCCTGTTATCGTTCTCTTCTTCTTCTTTTAGTCGCATTCTTCTAACGAAGATTGGCGATCATCATGGCAATTTGTAGCCTGGATACAAATTCAAATTCAAATCAATTTATTCAATACTTGATACATTACACAATATTTTATAAACACTAGTACAGGCGATGAGTAAGAAATGTAATATTAATTTAAAAACAGATTATAAATGTAAATGAATATTACTCCATGCTTGGACGATAAGTCCGTGTGCATGGAGGAGTCGATTCAGACAGAAAAGAAAAGTAAATTAATTTACAGAAAGCTATCAGTTGATTATTCTGCCTTCGCAGTATAATTCTAAATAAACATTGATATTATCAAAAGTTGTGTATTATAAATATGTGTAATAAGATGAAATAAAAAATAATAATAATTATAGTAATAATGAAGAGTTCTGATCTGAAGATCTGAAGAGTTCTTCCGTGTTCCTCCCATACCATTCGCGAAGGTTCTTGAGCCAAGACGTTCTTCTTCAACCTACTGATCGTTTCCCTTCAATTTTACCCTGCATCACAAGCTGAAGGATCCTATATTTTTCATTCCTCATTATATGCGCGAAGTATTGAAGTTTTCGGGCTTTGATCTTGAACAGAATCTCCTTTTGTTTATTGATTCTGTCTAGAACCTCGGTGTTCTTTACTTTTTCTATCCACGAGATTCTAAGTATCCTCCACATCTCAAAAGCCTCCAACTTACTACTCAGCGACTTTGTGAGTGTCCATCCTTCCAGCCCATATAAGAGAACAGGGTAAACATAACATTGTGCCATTCGAACTCTCAACTTGAGATTAATGTTGCGGTTACTCAATACAGGTTGCATCTTGCAGAAAGCACTACGAGCGATCTCTATTCCTGTTCTGATCTCTTGAGCTTGGTCCCACTTATCATTCCTGTTAGACTATCCAGGCTAGGATATCCCTAGTATATCGTTCTCTGTCAGATCTTATTTGTACGTGTATCATTGGTTCAGTTTTTATAGTGATGAACTCTAAATTCATATCATGAATTATGCATGATTATAAATGTTGACTTCTCAGTATAACTCCATTTAGTTAGATTGAGTGTAAACCAGAGCGTATCTAGTGTCTCATTTTTTCTGCTAAGGGTGATACTGTTGAATATTTTCCAATAGTAGTTTTGTACCAACTTTCATCCTAACAATTGAATATTTTGGAATATAATACATTTAATTAGTTGTATACTTCAATGAAAATAACTATAGCTTCAATTTATGATCATATTCTCATATTAAATTTATTCTTTCATGTATGTGTCATAACTCTGTATTAAGTTTTTCAACAATTTTAAAGGTATTGCTGAATACCATAGTATATGCCAATCTCTACACCTCTTATCCATCTGTATATGAATTGCAATTATTGAGAAAAATCGTAGTAATTCCAGGAAAAATTCAGAACTGTTCATAATTCCTGTGAACTGAAATCAATTCCTGAATTTAATTCAATTAAAAATTCTTGTCTCATGTAAATATGAGACTTCCACTGGAAGCTAATCGTCAATATCAGAATGCGCGGTGACGCCAGTTGTAAAAACTGTAACAGTGATGATTGTTCGATTGTCTAATAAATGAGTATCTAATAATAAATGTGTTTGAATCATGAATAAACGTTACATGGTGATGATTTTTACAAAGTTGATTTTCCATTAATATTGGTTTTAATATGTGGTTGGGGTATATTTATAAATTCCAACTAGTACTTATATCGCTTCTATAAAATAAATCTATCTAGTGCAACTTTCCTCTGCAATGAAATATTCAAACAGTTGTTTGTTGGTGTGATGAGATCGACCACAAGTTTCCATAACCACGAAGATTGCATCAAGAGAACAAAATGAGAAAGGGGAAAGGGAATAAGATATATCATTAGGCCATCGTCCCCACTTATTTTGCTTCTTCAGACATGCCATACGGGGGAAGTTCCCCTTCGTGAATTCATTTCTGCCATGTACAGAAATGCCAAGAACTTTCTGCCTCTGCACCATTCTTTCGCTACCTGCCTGCACTGCACATACGTCTCACGCTAAACTAATATTTCGAATATGCGTTGCGTGCACCGCGACCACTGCAAAGTAATTCAAGAAAATATTTGGAACGTGCTCGGCTGAGGTCTGAGGTGAAGTAAGCGGCTCAATAGCATGCAGTCTACTATCAGCACTGTCGACAGTGTATTACATACTACCCTCCATTTTGCTGCTCTCATATTGCACGGCTGTATTTTATTTGCTGTAAATTCTCATTTCTTTGTTGTTTGAAAACAATGTTGGTTTTTTTACTAAAACGTATTCCGTGATAAAAAGGATGTTGATCCCTTAATCGTAAGACTGATAGCACAAATGATTTAATTAATTAAATTTATTTAATTATTCAAAGTAAAATCAGAGTTTTTTGGTCATACAATTTGAAGATATATTGTGGTATTCGATTGGTAGAACAATTGCAGCAATAAGTTCTATTATTTTGTAACCTACAATGTATGAAAATCCGAATAAAGCTCTGCAATTCCAAACATTGACAGCAAATCTTTACAGAACCAAAGAAGTTCTATAGATTTTCCCCAACAAGTTGGAGATCTGATCAATGTAACTGTACAAAATGTGCGCAAATATTGACTTCAGTCTTTTTTATTCCACAAAGGAAAAGACAATATGTGTTGTCTGAAATGCTAGAACTGGAATTGTACTTTTATCGCTTTCTATCTTGCGAAATGCACAAGATAAATAAAATGTACTTTTGTAAAGGAGGTAATGACATAAACGGGGAACTGTGTGCGATTGCAGAATGTGCACTTGGAACTTCCGCATTATTGCCCTGAAGCACAGGAGAGCTTTGATCATTTCCCTCCTCTGTATTTCCAGTTATGTCCTGCCTCTCATCCATATTGTGCCAGTCATGCAATGGCCACGTTATATGTCCCATATGTGCGTTAGACATGACACTTTGTTTCTTTGTGTTACACATGCTATGTTGGATCTTATGCGAAAAAATCAGTGATAACATTTTTTTAGCATTGAAGCCGAAGCTTTGTGCATTCCAGTTATCAAGGAACTTAGAGTTCTACTTGCCCATACGGAGTCACATCAATGAATATTATAAAATAATAAACAGGAACACCTAAATGTCTCATTGTCCGAGGCAAAAACGTTTTTTAGTCTCGTTAGGTTCTATTCAAGATGTATTTTGAACAATGAAAATCAGTTTGGAAAAATGCTTAGTGTCTGTGAAGTTATTTCTGTAATGAATTATTTCAACAATTTGAAAGAATTCTAATGTTTGTAGAGTTTTCCAAAGTCATGAATTATTAAAGTTCTATCACGGTATCATCTGTACTATAGAGACTGTATAATCTGAACTATTAAGTGCATTTTCAGTTGAACTTTCCCTGTTGAAGTATGTCACATGAAGAGAATAAAAAGGAAGTTTCCAATGCATTAATTATTATCTTACTCATCCGAATAATTATGGGGTTTGCAGAAAATTTCCATGAAATGAAATAGAATTTTCCACTCTAACTGAAAGCCAGGAAACAAATTCCTCAAATTGATTCACCCCAGACGTCAATCGTATAACTTGAAGCAATTGAAGACACTTAGCAGCCAATTTTTACTGATGAACATAGTCGATGAGTTTATAGTTACAAGTCCCAGTGAATCACACTATAAATAATACTAAAAATAATCCTTTAGAACTATCACGTGTCAAATCCTGTGGCCTCTAATACTAAAAATCTACTTCGAAAGAACATTTATAGATATTTATCCTTTGAAAGGATAAGTATAGATACTATATATTGAATATCCTTTGTAATATCCGAAGTATACTTCAATAAAATATTGCTAGACTATAGGATGTTATTTGCCATTTTAATAATGCTAGCTGGCCAAATAGCTGTAGGTTGTGTGCATTGTAGGAGTGCTTGCGGTGGAAGACAACTGCAGCTGACAGGTGGTGAGATGGGAGTGCGCGTGAGCGTGCGTGTGATGTGACGGTGTATCAATGAATGCAATCTGACAGGTTCGATTCTTGGCCGTCGCGGTTTGAGCACAGCGCGTGTGTAATATTTGTGTTTGCATGCCATGTCGTCAGCCTGGTAGGGGGCTGGTTTAGAGGGTAGTTTAGGGGGGAGGGGGATTCGCAGGCCAATAAATCGTGACACTGGTGCCGCGTGGTTCCCAGTCATCTGGATTTTGGCGTGAATTCCTCGTGCACTGGCTGTCGTCTGCATGTCTCTGCCGACCACAAGCCCCCTTCCGCCCCATTTACCCCTTCTAACCCCCTTTAATACCTCCCTGAATTACCCCCTAAGTACCCCTTTAACCCTTTAATCGCCCCCTTCTAACACACCCTCGTTAATCGTCATCATCATCTCGGTCATTGATGCAGAGTGCAGTCATCTCAATACAGTGCTGCACATTTCACGCCTCTAAACCACCGAACATTTGCCGCCTTGACAGTGAAGCGTGCTTTTCACGTGTTTCATGCTGCCTCATCATATAGAATATAGTTTAAATAATTTGTGAGCTATGTTACTGAATAGATGTAAATTAGCAGAGTATCTAACTATTTTTGAAAAAATCTCATTGTGATCATTTAACGTTTCTTAGCTACGATAAAATTGGTAGAATTGATGATGATATTGTGAAATTTCTCAATAATAAGAAAACAAGGATATTGTCGAATTTCACTTATCTATTATAAAAACCTCTTACCTCATTTCTCAGTATAGCTGAAGATCCGTTGGTACTGAAAGCATTTTTTATAATATATGAGTGAAATTTGACTATATCCTTGTTTTCCTATTATTTCCTAGCTACTGTTCCATCAAATAGAAGTTGTGTTGAAACACTAATACTGATGATTAGTTATCCTGTAATTTGTTATTTTAGATACTTTGCTTTTAGTAATGTTGAAAACCCTTTTCGTAAGGGTATGACTGTTTATTCATGTGTGAAAAAATTGTTTTTTACTGCAATGTCATTGATGTACATTCTGGAAACAGTGCTTGGTTACAGTACTGATTTATAATAGAAATATATTTTCAAATTACATCGTTGGTAATTATTAACATTACATTATTATTTCCAAGTCTCATATTTGACAGTAATAACCTAAATACTCCATTCTAAGTTTTTCTGTTAATGAAACTTCAGATGCTTGTGACTGAGAATTTCCTGTGCAATCCCACAATCATCAATTACTTTTTCATAACGTATCCCTGAATCATGGAGCTCGAAGACCCAAGCAATTTATAAGACAGCAGTTGGTGTACTGCAATATCTATTAATTCTTACAATTCATAAGACCTTTCTCATCCCCCTATAATATCAGTATACTGTACTTACCACTGTGTGTAATGAAACGTTATTTCGTCAATCGACTAACAGGATTTTTGTGTTCAACCTCCTCAATAGATATTTGTTGAGAAATGTGATACATTATTTTCCCTGATAGCATGTTGAAAACTCGTAGTAATGAGCTGTTATGAAGGGGGATTCTCATATGAAACGAGATGACAATCTCAATCATTTTAAAGCTTCTGAATAGTCGGGGCCTTGTCTCCTAGAACGTTTCTCTCAATCAATGGCGAAGTAAAGGGCTATAATTTCACATTTGATACTTGCAACGACCGGTCTAGTGTTATATGGGTGAGGGTGACTATGTGGCGTCATCCACTCTCAGCTGACGCACGGTATTGATGCGCGAGCCTCGAGTGTGTCATGAAGACGCGTCGCGACGTCTATTGTTGTCAGAGGGGACAACGTTTTTCGCTCAAAGTTATTCCCCGTCGCTCGGCTCACCGCTGCTGCATCGGCTGAGAAAGTTTATTATAAACACACTCTGGGGCACTCCCTTCCTCTTACTTATTCCACTCATCTCTCTGCCTATCGCTGTTCCTCTCCTCAATCCTGTTTCCTCTTTCACTTCGATTCTCCTTCACTTCTACCTACTTCTTACTCATGCCTTTCATCCCTGCTCTCTATGATCCTTTTCTTCTTCTACTCCTTCCTTCTGAATATTCTTTCTCCTATTATACTTCTGTTCCTGTCCTCACTTCTTCTCCTTCGTCTTTCTTCTTTTCCTTGTTCCCGTTTTCTTTTTAACCTTCTCTTTCCTTTTTCTTCCTGGGTATTTCACATGTAACTTTTTTGTCTGATTCTCATTCTTCTTCATACTTTTCGTCTCCTACATCACACATTTTTTTCTTTTAGGCGTTTTCCCTCCCTGATAGCACAAACAGCTGGGGTCCAGCTGGTTTCCAGCTTGAATGTTCCATTCAACATGCTGGATTCAAGCTTGGAACTTACAGTCTAATAGCTGTAATACAGCTTGATTCAAGTTAAGAAGTTACCACGTTTCAAGCTGTTTGCAAAGCTTGAAAGTTCAAGCTGGAATCAAGTTTAATCATCCAAGCTTTAAAAGTTCAAGCTGGAATCAAGGTTGATTCTAGCTTGAAACAAGCTGGAACATTCAAGGTTGATTTTAAGAATGAAAATTCCAGCTTGTTACAAGTTTAAAACTTCCAGCTTGATTGCTTACAGCCTGTTACAAGTTTGAATTAGGCTGGTTTGATCAAACTGGAACTTCCAATTCAAAATCCACTTCATTTACAGCTTGAAATAAGCTTACGTGCTATCTGGGCTTGTTCTCATTTCTCTGTATATGTAGTTTGATCTTTTCTTCGTTATGCTTAGGCTCACTTATTCATATCGAAATCATCTTTGACATTTATTACCAATATTTCCTCTTCCTCTTCTTTTTTCATCTCACAATCTTCCAACACCTTTTTTCTATTCCTCCTCCTCGCTTATTTATTTTTTGTTCTTCTCTTTACTTCTGCTTCTGTTTTTTAACTACATCGTAACTAGTTTGTCTTTCTCTCATCCATACTTCTTATCTTTCCACTTACTTATTTGTTCACTTCTCCTCCCCTGCTTTCTCTCTTTCTTCTTCCTGATTCCACTTTCCCTCTACTTTCTCTCTTTCCCTGCCCTCCATTGAAGACTTATTCATCATAACTGCAAATCCCGTGCGAACTACCCCAAGGCGCAAATTTTCTTTTTCCCTTTTCGCATCTACCGACAAGCTTCGACTTGACTCCCTCTTCTCACCATTCACCATTCCCCCTCCCCACGTGGCGTTTACTCATGCAAAGAAGCAGTTTTTCAACTTACAATCTCTCTAGTCTAGTTGCAGTGCAGTAGTGATTTCGATCAAACTGAGTTTTCTATCTAGAAAAGCGATTTTATTTGAAATGGAGCAAACTCTATCAAAGAGCTCCATCATTTCGTTAGTGACATCCAGTATGTACTCCTCATCAAATTGCGAAAAATCCTCAACTATAATCTCCTTGGGGATTTTTGGGGAGATTGCTTGTCCTGTCTAGGGCATCTATTGAGAACTTCTTCTTCAATATTTCGTGATTTTTCCACATAAATTCTTGAGAATTCCGCTCTACAAATGCTTTGAAGAATCATCTGAAAGTTTTAAATCCATCTTATCGCCCTCGCACAAGCCTATGAACTCATGTGTGCTCCAACCTCTGATAAATAATAACGAAGTACGTGAGAGTCATTCGAAAGGTCAATTGTTCACAATTACTCAATTCAATAGCTAAGATTTTATAAAATTGAGTTCGTCTCTTAACGAAATTACCCAGAATTTGTTTGCGTTGGAGAGTGTTAAATACTGGCACGTCAGTCTTAGTATCCTCCCTTCTCTCTCGCTTTCCAACGGTTTCTGAGCTTTCCAGTTCTTTGAAACTTTCATTTTTTCTCTTAAGTAGAAAATGAAGGGAAAAAGTTGAAACCGCTCTTGAGAATACAAACAGTATTATGAAGAATCTTTTTCCGTCAAAGGCTGCGGAAAAGTATAACAGGGTTGGTGAGTGAGAGAGTGGAGGTTTTCTTTGGTGATATCGTCGACTGTTTTGTGTGCTCTATCTTAATTACAGCACTTCGTCGGAAAAATCCTTATTGTGGAGTTAGCTGTAAACCTTCAAAGAATCATATTCTTGATGGATTCCACTTTGCTCGGTTCCCTTTTAAACGCTTCACCTTCATTGAAATGAATGACTTTCAATCCAATAATTATAGAGTTCCTTTTATAGAAAGCTAATTAAATCCATTTTGATTGCTGTGACTTGAGCTTCAGTAATTGAATTTGAAAGCTTTTGATCATAGAGAAAACTTTTTTGTGAGCAAGAGGAGTTATTCAATTGCTCAAGCATTCAATTGATCAAACGATTCAATATTCCTACATAATAATTATTGGGTGACTCGTTTGAGTAAGTGATAACCCCCCGGTCTGATAATCAGAAGATCCGAGGTTTGATCCTTCAACAGTGAATGTTTTGACCACAAGAAATTATATAAATACGGTCACCCCGTCTTTCGGAGGAGACCATAAGCCGTCGGTCCCGACTGCGTAAGAAGTAGAAGTCATCTCTCATCATCATCATCCTTCTCATTACCCACGCACACGCGTAGGCCTCAGAGCTCAATCTGATCCAAAATGTTCTCTATAATATTTGTACATATTTGCATATAATATGTACTATTACTATATAATAGATGTATGTAAATCTTATGTATGCATTGGAATCGAAGAATTTAATTGATGTTGCCTGGAGCTGAGTGATGTTGAAGTTCTTGAACAAACTGTAGTAGCTGTGAACGCGACGTCGGTTAATGGTTGAATACGCTTTGCTTTTGCTATTGATCTATCCATCCCATCTCCAAACTCATCCTCTGTTCTGCTAACTAGCGCGCTAACATATGTGTGTTGGTCGACTGTAATCCATCATTCTGTCGCAACCTTCTCCTAACTTGCCTTCTAAGCGAAACCTGGTACGGCCAACTTCTCCTGTTTCAAGCTCTCTCCACACAAAAAATCATATTACACAATTTTCAACGTGGAAATGAATTTCAACTCACTTCAGCTCTATTTATCACTTCATCCTCTCGAAGTACATCGTGGCTATTATTCAATGATGTTGCCTCATTTTTCTCTTTATATTGTCATCATCGTTAATAATTCACTAGACCGGTGTTGAATATAATACTGCACATCGTTTTTTAACAAAACTGTTCTAGGTTTCCCCCGGAGGAAATAAGCTACTTTTTCATTAACGTTACTCATGTTATAATGCTTTCATTGTACGTACTCTTAAAGATGCAAATCTAGTATTGGAATAAATTGTATTCCCTCTCTTATACGTGATCTTTAATGGAATAATGAAATTACTGTAAATCCATCGTTCTAGAGTACAAGTAACAGATTTCAAGTAGGTCTAGTCTAATATCAATTTAATTACTGTAATATAGATATCGTGCTTTTCTCTAACGATTGGGCTGAAAGAATACTAACTTTTTATGCTCAATTGAAAACTGAAATTGGTTCCCTAATTGATAGTTATTGTTGTCCTAAACTACTGTAATAACTAATGAATCGTTATTGGTAACTTATTGGTATAACTTATCGTATTGGATGTTGAGATGAAATGTGTAAATGATATAAATATAAAAACAGTTACTTTTCCAACTGATTTGCACTATCAATCGAATCTCTCTATTTCGGGCGGAAAGATTGTTGTTTCTGTCAACTATTAGGTTTATTATTCGAATGACTGAATTAGAAATTATTGAAACATTTGTTGGTAATCCATTTGGGCTTCACTATTACAAATAATCTTAGAATCTTCCATAAATTAAATATGTCTAAATTCGTTGAAAAAATAATCCGTATGAAACTAAATGTCGAAGAGAAACTAAAGCGAAGAGTAAAACTAAACGTATGAGTGACACTGTGCTGTATGTAATTTGTGAGTGTGGGTGAGTCTGCTTTCAGCAGAAATTGAAAAGTGACGAGAATGGGCCGGCGAGCCGTCAGCGGATCACAGGGATCTGTCAAGATGTGCATGAACTATGTTTTCAATTAAACAACGGTCCGCCGGGAGTCCGGATTAAGCGTACTTAGGAGCCATCGTCCGACGCTGAATTTATGCATTCAATTTAGGGCGGAATGCTGTCGGTGGGAGGGGGCATGCCGAAAGTAATTTCGCGATGGAAGGAAGGAGTCGCGGCCACCTCCACCAATACAGACAGGCCTTCTGCTGTGCTGGATATCGATTCTCCGAGGTTAATCAGCAGACGACATTGGCTTGATTACTATATTGAGCCAGGCATTAACTGTCCAATCCAACTGGTACTCTGATGATAACAATGTAATGTGGATTTACAATGTCGTGTTGTGGGGTTACTGTAATTATTATTGTATGTTTTGTCAATCGTAAACGTGTCTTTTACCCGTATCTTATGTGTGATGTCTTATATCTAATTGTTTTTTTGTATACAGATTCAAGAGTGAATATAGGTCTTCGAATCTTGCAGATCCTATAGCCTATTTCGTTGCAAAATACCCGTACACAAAAATATTCCATTATCATTTTTTGAAAACCAAAGAAATTACAAGGTGATGAACCGTATTTATCTTAACTGCGATCATTGTGGATTAAGTGGAAGAGGGGGCTCATGTGGCTCAACTTCGCCCAAATCACTCATTTAATGTACTAAGTGAAAAAATAGAGGCATCTATCTTTGGGATTATTTTCGATGTTAATATGTTTTTCCTACAGATGGCTATAAAAGTGCTTCTTTACACACTGAATAGAGTTTCTAAAATGGGCCATTCTCACACGAGTGCCTAAAATACTTTACGCACTAGTGCGTAAAGTAATCTGGACTTTCCAGATTTTCAACCAATCACAGAAGAGGAAATTTTTGAATAATGTGTTTCCAAAACTAGCGGATTGTGTACATTCAATGTATCAGTCCATTCTGTTAGTATTTTTTATCAGTCCATTTATTCAGTTCATTTATTCAGTCCATTTTTTTCAGTCCATTTCATCATTCCATTATCAATCAGTCCATTTTTTCAAACAATCTTATCAGTCCATTTCATCTTTCCATTTAGTCAGTTGTCCATTCTGTTAGTTAACTCTACCAGTCCATTCTGTCAGTTAACTCTACCAGTCCATTCTGTCAGTTCATTTTATCAGTCCATTCATTTCATCATTCTATTCTGTCAGTCCATTCCAACAGTTCATTTTCTCAGTCCATCTGATCAGATAATTTTATTCAGTCCATCTCATCAGTCCATTCTGTAAGTTCATTTCATCAGCCCATTCTGTCAGTCCATTTCATAAGTGAATTCTGTCAGTCCATTTCATCAGTATATTCTGTCAGTCCATTTCATTATTCCATTGTGTCAGTTCATTTCATCATTCCATTTCTGTCAGTCCATTTCATCAGTCTATTCTGTCAGTTCACTTCATTATTCCATTTCTGTCAGTTTATCCCATCAGTTCATTTTTTCTGTCCTTCTCATCAGTTAATTTTTTTAGTCCATTCTGTAAGACCGATAATTTTATTCAGTCCATCTCATCAGTCCATTCTGTAAGTTCATTTCATCAGCCCATTCTGTCAGTCCATTTCATAAGTGAATTCTGTCAGTCCAATTCATAAATTTATTTTTTCATTCCATCTCATCAGTCCATTCTGTCAGTCCATTTCATCAGTCAATTCTGTCAGTTCACTTTTTTCAGTCCACCTCATCAGTCCATTTTGTCAGTTCTTTTCATCAGTCCATTCCATCAGTCTATTCTGTCAGTCCATTTCATCAGTCTATTCTGTCAGTCCATTTCATCAGTGTATTCTGTCAGTTCACTTCATTATTCCATTTCTGTCAGTTTATCCCATCAGTTCATTTTTTCTGTCCTTCTCATCAGTTCATCTTTTCAGTCCATTCTGTAAGACCAATCCATCAGTCCATTTCATAAATTTATTTTTTCATTCCATCAAATCAGTCCATTCTGTCAGTTCATTTCGTCAGTCTATTCTGTCAGTCCATTTCATCAGTCTATTTTGTCAGTCCATTTCATCTGTCTATTATGTCAGTCCGTTTCATCAGTCAACTCTGTCAGTCCATTCCATCAGTTCATTTTTCCAGTCCATCTCATTAGTTCATTTTTTTCAGTTCAATCAGTCAATTCAATCAGTCTAATCTGTCAGTTTATTTTATCAGTTCATTCTATTAGTCCATTTGTATATAGTGTATTATAATCAGTTGAGTGAGATATTATAATATAATTACCCTTCTTGGTGACCCTACTACCCCCATGTTATATGTTATTGCTCTGAATCAATACCCTTCCAAATTTTTCTTACATTTGATGGTAACTGTAGGAAAAATGTAATGTGTAACTCGAGCTTAAAGTGTATTTGTTGCACTCGAAAAACTTTTTTCACTCGCCTCCGGCTCGTGAAAAAAACTGTTTCACTCGATGCAGCAATCTACCACTTTAGGCACTAGTTACACAAATAACCATTTTATGGGGGTATAGTATGAATATTGAATCTTGGTCTGTCTATAATCAGCGTTCCCTATCAAATTTCCGAGCGTTATGATTTGTTTAATATAGCTTATGCATTATGCAGTGTTTGAAAAATGAAGAGTGTGGTGGTGAATGATATTCTAGCATTGTCAATTGTCAATAAAACACTGAGTAGCTCCCTCAGCACAGCTAATGATTCTAAAAATGTAGATTATGAGTATGAATTCAACCCTAACTCAATTAGGCTGTGCAAAATAAACTGAGTGCTTTTTTCTCTTTGAATCTCCGTTCGAATCCAGCTGAAAATTCCCAGCATAGTGGCGAATGATAGGTCTAATTCCAATATTCGCTCAGGCTTCTATGCAACGCTTTTCCTCATTCAACAACGTTGTATTTTTATATTTCACCATTATGCATGGTATTTTACTGCATGGAAACTTTTCAAATTCCTAACTCTGAATCGATACGTCAAATTCTGATCTGATTTATTCTGGCAGTATCAGATTTCGTATAGAACATTTCTGAACGTTAATTAACAACCTCTAACTAATTATCTCATCGTGTAGAATCATAGAAGAATTTTCAATTTAAAGCTGGAATATTTCAGAATTTTTTAAATTGCAGCATTGATACATAGCTGCCAGATCAACACAGTTTAGCCCGACCTCTATTTGAGCATGCTAGGATGAAATTTTCAAGATTGAGTATTATGAAAATATTTTAGAAATATGAATGAATTCAATTCAATTTTCTTTTCACTCGCAGTATCGCTCATACTCAATAAATTCTAATTCCACTACCTCCATCACTTGATTACTACTAATAATAATAGGTCACTTTAATTGATGGTGAACTACGAACCACACATATTTCCTCTTTGAAGCATCCAATTTCCCGTGAGCTGGACAATATTCAGCGGTTCATGATACTGTAATCAGACTGGTGTTTGAATCATTACAGTTCAATATCCCGTCACCTATGTAATAATGGCACCGCTGATTTACGTCTTATGATGTGGGATCATGGCTGCTGTGCCTTCGTGCCGATCTAAATCATAATGAATTGGAAACAGAGAATTTGGGATTTTGATTATAAACAGGTCCATCCCTCTTTCATTCTGATTCATAGAATTATAAAGCAAAACTGGATGAGTTTCGGAAATGTGAAAGATGATAAATTATCGGGAGTTATGCGAACAGCAACAAAGTGAGTGTCATTTTGGGGTTCACCTGCTATTGAAAAGATTATAAAGCGATTGAAAATAGAGCTTGTATCTAATGAAGTCAGTTCAAAGCATTGCGTATTCAGCAAGCTTTATTGCATGATTGCTTTGCAATCGACAGCACAAAGGAATGAAAGTAGGATTTTGAATTCAGGAGCATAAATTCTTCCTCACCCCAAAATTCTCTCATAAAGTGAAATGCTGTACATTTTGTGAGCTTCGAATGAAAATCTCAATCGCTGTGCAGAATTGAAACGGAACCTTTGAGAGAATCTTTTAAAGCAACAAACTTATGCCGTAATTAGCAAAATTTTTTAAAATATAGATTATCACTTAGCTCTACAGATTTTCCGTTTTCTCCTCTGATACTATATACCGGTACATCACTTAACTAAGAGTGGTTAAATTGGAAAATTCATCTCCTATACATTCTGCTATACATCTTCTTCCAACTCATTATTACATTCATTTGACTTGAATTTGATTCATTCCTTGATATATTATCATAAGGTATGTTGAGAAACTCGGCAACGCGAACCCTTGGGTCTTTTGCATCGGGTTATATTGAAATTTAATTTCAAATCAAATGAAAAACTCCCATCACAATTATACGGTTTATTGATTTTAAAGAATAACTATTTCCAGATTCAATACAATTATTATTTGTGTACCTTGGATCATCGAAACTTACAGTAGTACAATATCACAAACCATATTGAAATTTAATAATATATTATTGCATGAATGTGTTTTTAAATGATTTAATTAGGAATTAGAATTACTGGAACATAACCTATTATTGAGGAAGCAAAGTGTTATTATCTCCCCCACCCTAACCATCGTGAAGGGCGTCAGCTAATGCATTGAAGATCATGAAGCAAAATTATTTGTGCCATTATCTCACTCAGGTGTGCGAATCTAAAACTGTGTGGGCTCATGAGTTGCGGTCTACTGTTAATGGGTGCAGGCAACCACATTGCATTAGAACATTTTGGGGCCCACCATCTGGTGGCAGCTATCTAGCCTCCATACATGTCCTGAAATTTATTTATATTGCTCGGCTAAACATCACTAACTTGCCGGACCCCTCGTCGAAATCATCTCAGGTGGTCCAAAACACACCCTTTGTGCGTTGAAATCCAGGTGCGATGCACAAACATGGTTAACTAAAGTGAAGTCTCTCTTGAAAGCTCTGTACCATCCATTCTCATCTATTCTCCGATGAGCCCGCATCATCTCTATAAATTCCCCCACACTCTTCATCCTCATTGGGCTGAATAGACAATGTCAAAACCCAGAAATCACTCTAATGAGGTGCTATTGTGATTTTGTTACTACATTCCATTCGATTTTCATATTCAATACGAATAATCATATTTTACTCAATTTTAAATCAGGCTATAAAATAATAATTAAAATTCAGTTTCGCTCATTAGTAACTAGCTATCCGTGATATTTGTTCCAATACATACATCATTATCTTTGAGCAGCATCTGTATTTGATACATTCAACTAGTTAATAAAATTTAAATTGTTAATTGTGTATTTTTCTGTTTGAGGTTAGTTGAGGTACAGTTATCTGAATGGAAAGTCAGTGAGTAATTCGAAGTTGTTTTAATTAATTCCTTTGATTTTTCCTGATGATGACGAAGACATTCGTTTGGTTGTTAATTGTATCATATCATCAATCTTACGTCATATTATCATTGAAAAAATTGGCCTAGTTGATCACTTTCTTTTCGAAGAAATCGAAAAATGAAGTAATATACATCAATTGTTGTTTGTAGACAACATCCTTCGTAATAAAAAGTTCTGATTATTTAAGGAGAATATTTTTCTAGTCACTTGAGCTGCTCCCATTTACTTATTTTTTCTTCCATTTGTTATGCATATAAATCTATTCTTAAGAAACGCATTTCCTTATTCAGTTTCATTGTTCGCAGCTCAATGTTATGCACCAACTGGAAAAAGAGATATTGGAAGGCCGAGGAAAAGATGGGTACCGGAACAGGTTAATTAATAAACCTAATCCTTGAAGTGCAGAAGAAGAAGAAGAGTTTCATTGTGTGATAGTGGTCTAATTCTCGAAGACCGCCTTCGTTGTTTTGCCGAACTAATTTCAAGCGCTTTTTTCCGTCTGAAAAGCCAGGTGCGGAAATCCGTGAGTAGGCGGAAAAGCAAAGAGGAATACGCAACGCGGTAAGCTCTAACTTCACACTTCTGGCCCTACTAATATTCTTTCCTCCTCATAGAACCGCATTCACTTTCTGCTTTTCCTTTCCGTACACTTGAAGCCAGCTGAAAAGAAAAACTTCTTTACTCGATTTGCCATCTTTCTCCTGATCTCTCTCCTCCTCTCCCTCTATTCTAGTATCTCTCTCATTCTTTCTATCACTCACTCTCTTTCTCTTGTTCTCCCTCTATTTCTTCTCTTGCATATTATCAAGAATCCTCTCTCCCTTCTCTACTTTAGCGGTTATAATGCGTCAAGATCTTCTCTCGCTGTTCCATTTGTTCCATCTCACCGAAGTGCTCTTAAATAAACACAGAAATTATTCAGGCTTCGACTCAGAAGGACACCTCTTAATAGGAAACTGAGACATTCATTTCTCTGTTTGTTTTCCTACTTTATAAGTATATCCTGTAAATTTCATGCTCGCTGTTTTAATCCCGTAAATTAGTAGGAGTCTTACTTTTTCTTGTATGTTTATAAAATTTTAGGCTTTATCCATTATTATCGTTTAAATTGATTCAACATCAAAAAAGGGAAGAAATTAATAGAAATTTCTTCCCACTATCTTTTGTGATCATGATAGCGATGTAAGTTTAATAGCCTCTCATCAGTTGGTATCACATACTTTGAAAATATGATGAGGAATATAATAATGACTTTATTGTGTAATAAAATTATGAATCGGTAGTTCTATTGTGATAATTTCAACAGTTGAAGAATGAGTATTGATCAGACACGATCTATTGGGGGGGGGATTATAATGAAGTAAACTATTTATCAGGGGAAGTAAACATGAAGTTGTACATTGACATTGAATGAGAATATAGCCTACTTTATATGGAGTGGAATTGTCAACAGCAAAACTGATAAGATTTTATCCAGGTTTTATAAGTAATGAATTTATAAATTGCTGACGGTACTATTCCATCCAAAAGAGTATTTCGCTGCTTGATAATCTTAGCATCCAATCTCAGATGACGTGACTGAAGGTCAGCTTTTCCATCCAATTATAATTTCTCTTCTAGGGATGAATAAAAAATTATTTTCTCCTTTTCGTTATATTCGAGAAGAGACGAGAAAAACTGGGTTCAGAAATCACATAAAAATGTTATGCGTATAGCTCTCATTGATGGGAAGTTCTTTACGGGTAGGTTCCACCTCGCCAAAATGTATTTGGTCAAATACTGGTTTCCTTTTTAGGCCATAGTGTTCGTGACAATACTCCCACCCATAAATTATCATGAATTCCAAATTGTAATATAAATGCAACTTCTCTTCCGATATTCAGTGACTTCAAAAGACAGTAAATTGAACATTGAGTATACAGTGAATAATCAAGAATATTGAAATGAATTGGAAGGCTTCACCAATCGAAACTGTTTCTTATATTCATGGCGCTAATTTATTATTTTATAATTAAGTTAAAAACCAAATTTTAGTATTCAAATTCCAAAAGTAAGACAATGAACAATTATCCCACTTTTATTTCTGCATCCTTCATCCACTCTATCCATTCAATTTTCATCTTTCTAATTACCATGACCTAGGCTAATAGTCTACTTGTTCCATGGCCTTTCTAAATGAATTAATAAAAAGGTTCCCTTTGAAATGTATTCAAAAGTTTGATCATAACACGACCGATTTGGTCTGACAGCGATGGAATGAATCACTAACGGCCGAGTACTGAAACTATTTTCCTCCAAGAACGTGATAAGCTCTACTCATTTCTGATAGAATTATTTTTGACATTTTGAATAAGGACTGTTCTATTTAAAGGTCAGCCCTATTGCTCAATTTTACTTCATTTGTGCAGATTATAAGTTCTATTGAACTATCAATAATAATAATCATTATTATCAATCATTTTGAATTATTGAAGCCTATTATGAGCATTTACGATTCAATTAATTACAAAAGACATAACTATTGATACTTAATCAACTGGAATTCAAATGAATAAAATGCCGGTAATCTAAATAATGAAATTCCTAATGTGATACTGTTAAAGTAAATCGGAATAGAAGGTATGCGAGATGGCAATACATATACAACAGTTGCAGTGTAATTACTTTGCGGCGAGTGTTTGTGCGTTGTTTGCGTGACAGACGGCCAGACACTCGTTCATTGAATGCGGTGGTACGGATGGATGGAGAAGACGGGAGAGAATGGATGGTGGACAGACGATGGATTTGCTCCCTGTGGAAAGCGTGCGGCATTCCAATTCTAGCCACGCCCCTCTAGAATGCAATTTTGCTCCATTGAAGGGGATGGCCACTCGACCAACATCTGTTCGAAACCCTCTTCTGCTGCTAGCTGCTACCTTGTTGGTTCGGTACATCATTGCTGACACTTTCCACAACTTATCGTGTATGTGACATGTACTGTACCAAGGTTAATAAATATATACTAATACTAACCTTGGTTCATACATCTAAGGTTCATATACTAATCTTAGTACTGTACAGTGTCGTCACTGCGCGTTTCTAGCTGACACTCGATATTGGAACTAATGAGAGTTATACTGTAGCTGGAATACATAACCTAAAATATTAGGTTTCAAAACGATTATTCAAAGTTCATATGCTTGAAGTAGTTATAGATGCATTAATGGTTTGGGAACCGTTTAAAGTTGTGGCTTCATTGTATTTACTTGGCTGCTTCATAAGAAATATTTGTACCATTCTAGTGGAACGGATTGAGCCGTGCAGTAGGTGAATCCAATGCATACCGGATTAAACATAAGGGCTGGACGCGTATTTTATAGCCTATTCCGTGTGTTTAAAACAAATAACAATGTTGTTTTGCGATGAAGCAAACTAAACGACTAAATGGAGCTGCCTCTCAGTCTTTGATGATTTCCAAATTCTATTATGAGAGTAAGTTATCACAGATCTTCTGTCATTAAGTTTTTTATACCCATATCCCATTTGATTGTCAATCAATAGTTCAAAAGCTTAAATATTATGATAATTTTTATCATACGAAGCCTCCCAATGATGCTCACCGATTGATCAAAGAAGATCCTATCCTATCCTATTCCAATCTATTGGCTCAGTTCACTCTAGTTCACTCAGTTCAATCTATTTATAATCTAGTATAAGGTAATAAAGATTAAATTATTTTATCGTTTTTATGTGAATTTCTAAAGCAATTTTATAGCATTTGCGCAGTTTAATGAATAAAATTTCAATAATTCCTATAATGGAATATATATCATTCCTCTTGTATGGAGAAATATGGTTTTACGGAATTATACGATTTTTTCGGAACTGTAATATATTTGAGTTTCATATCCCATTTGATTGTCAATCAATAGTTCAAAAGCATTTTATTTCAAAAAAATGCGGAAATCCTTTTTATTGGTATATGTTGGATGGAATCCATGAGCTCTCACCATTCAAATTGAAGGGAAGCCCTTGGTTTTGAAGCGTATGTAACTATTGTAGCTGAAAGAAAACGAACATGGGTGCCATGTACGAGACTCGTATAAAGTGTAAATGGACCTATGGAATTCTCTGAACCGATGAGCGCAAATAAGAACTAATACTTTTTAGTCTTTAAAAAGTGGGAAATCTTGTGACTCTTTGAGTGTATCTCCCTTCCTCTTTATCTGTGAATAATGAATGGGTTCGTTTATTTTATTGGAAATTGCTCGTTAACGAGTTCCCACATTGAGTTCACATTATATCAATATTTTAACGGTTTTAGCTATATTTTCCAAAACGCTTTGTTGATTCAGTACAATTATTCATCAAGGATTATCTATGATGAAATTTATTCTAATTTTGTACATCTTTGAAAAAGCTGGTGCAGATGCACGAATGTCTTTCAAGCTTTATTTCGAATCAACAACATCAATTTTGTTGAATAATCTATGTTCAACCTTTTTACATTTATTACACACTTGTTGATCCTCTTTTATGTAAAACCGGCCCCAGTTTTTTTTTCTTACTATTGAATTCTATACAATATTTCTGCTTATCTTTAGAAATAATTCAACTCCAACATGATTCACTTTTAGAGTATCTTCCACCTTATTAGAAGTGTTCGTGGTGTAACAAAACTATTACACCTAGAGGTCAGAGCATCGATTCTACCGCGAACAGATATGACTCATAAATAATAGCAAAGGAAGTGAATGGGGCTCCTGCCTTCCCACTTTATTCTCATTATTTTCCACTTTATCTTGTTTTTCTTTCAAGTTACTGGTCTTGCTACTTATCTGCGAGCTTCTTCTTACTACTGTTTTGTAGAGCATCTTCCCACCAGCACTTTCTCATATGAAAATCCTTTGTTCTAGAAACTTGATTTATAGATGGCGGCTGAATTTCTCGCCCGATCGATGAACTCTGATAATTCAACGTCGAATCTAATCTTTTCATGAATTTCCTCCATATAGAAAATAATAATCCACCCGTTGAACATAATAATCAAGAAATCAGCAATTCATGTTTACTATTGGAGTACTTGAAAGACGTTTAACGATTCATTTTTTAATGAATTTAATTATTGATTATTTTATATAAGTTCTCAAGTCATATTTTACACCCCCAAAATTATTTTTGTCAAGATCTAAAACGCTTTAAATTTAATATATTTTTTATTTATATAACAAGTGAAATGAATATTTATAGTCGGATTTTTTCTCTATTCATACCACTGGCGGCTCGTGCCCACGAAAAAGGTGAAGTGCTGTACAGTAAAAGATACGAGCACTTCATCTGTTTCGTGGGCACAAGCCGCGATATACGTGCACATTAAAATAAATGATTGAAAGATGGATGGTGTCTTTAGCACGGAGAAATTATTGGTTTGCACGGCTAATTCAGAAAAATCATGCCTTTGTGAAACGCAGAAGGTTTTTAGAAAAATCATCAATGGAGAAATAATAATCAGTGAAAACAGTGGAGGAATATTTGATTCCATGATGTTGCTGCCTGTATAATATCAATTGAGTTTCATGTCTGTGGAAAATATTTCTGCAAGAACCAACTGTTGAAAACAAAAAACAAACAGAGGAAAGCATTGAAGTGGTATAATTTTATGATACGCAGTGATGCAGTTTTGAAGGCAAGACCAGAAAACGCATTCTCATGGCAATAGGGTTCTGAAGATCTCATCAATTATATTTACTCATCTAGTGAGAAATAACAATATTAGTGAAAACCATTACAGTGGAAGAATTCCCTACCAGCTTTAATATTAGTTAGGTGTGCTTTGTAGCGCATGCTGGTGTATTGTCGACGATGTGCGTGTCTAATCGGGTTAAGCGACCCGCAACCGGCGAACCAGCACCGACGGACGGGAGCTACCTTATCTGGAGACACCCAGCAGTGCCCCGAGCCACCATCCGTCCGTCCGCCCGGTCCGATATAACCGCATTTATTCACTTGTCGCACTATTAGCTCACTCGGCTGCACCTAACTCACACTTGAATAGAGTGGCGAATCGGTGGCTTGTGACTACTGGGGTAGCCTATACTATGGCTGGATGAGATTCTCAATGCTTTCGACAGCTCCCCCTTCACTGGTTCTAGGTCATTGATAAGTAGTCACTACTGTACTTGCTCCACTATGAATGAACATTCAACGATTCCAGTAATCCGCTCTAGGAGGGTGTTTTATTATGAATGAAGACCAAATGGGAAATGGGTATGAATATACCTGGGCTGTGATAACCTGAATTAAAATAAAACGTTTATAACAATTCGTATCAAAGTGGTAGATTCGACATTAATGTCCAAACTTGGCCAGATCGGAAAAATGAAATCATTCTATTGATCAAATTGAAGCTGCCAAGGGTACAGCTTCATTACAAGAGTAGTGTGAGATAATCTTTATTCAGGTATACCTTTTCATTCTCAATCGTTATTTATAAGTGGGTTTTCGAAACTTGAGTAATAATGGTATCAAGTATGGAAAATAAGACATTATTGATAAAATTGATTGATCCAAACTAATGGTTGTTATTACTTTCTCGTGTTCTACATTGTAAAGTAACCAGGGAGAATAAAAGTATAACTTCAATTATATTCTCAAATAAGATAACTGGATTGTAGTATTGTAGTAGAAATGGATAGCAATCGATCTTTCGGAACTTGGTTTATCTGTTCTGCTGAATGTTCTCTTTATATGTAGAAAGTTTTTATTTCTCAAATACGAAGAGCACTCTGCAATGCGAAAGTTTCTATTGATTCTCGTAAAAGCCTAGTTTTTCGTCTTTAGCAACAACAATTTCAGCTGGCTGTCATAATCATCTGTCGCTCTTGCTCAGTTCCTTTCCTCTTTCTCCTTTCCTTTCTACGCTTTCCCTCCCCCTCCTATTCAACTCTCAGTAATTTGTACTGTATTCTTGTATTCTTACTGTTGACTTGAAATTAATAAAGTGAAATACTCGTTTATCCACTGAGTTAGAGACGTCCTTGGTTTGGTTGACATTTTAGGGCCAACTTTCAGAATTTCCGTGTCTAAATTCCTTTTTCTCCCTTGTTCTTATCTCTGTCTAGCCACCCTCGGGCACTTCGGTTATAGTTTTCTCTCTCTTGAATGGAGAAAATTATGTCGCGTATTCAGATTTTGCTCTGCACTGGGCGCAGTGTAATATTGTTGCTCTTTCTATTGCTCATAATATTCTGTTCCATCTCATTAAAATCAGCAGTCTTATGGATTATCCTGTAAAGCTAGAAATAATTAGTTTTCACTATCAATTATCCTTGGAAATCTGATTGCCACCGTTTGTATGTCTGAAGATATTGAAAAAGATTGATGAATGAGTAGGTTAGCTGTGAGGTGACTTAGCTTTCGATTATTAAAGCAGATCAAAAAGTAACGATCAAGTATAAATTAACTGGAAAAGAAGTCTAGATAGGATGAAGCTGTTTGAAAATTTCTTTGTGTAGTGGGTATTGAAGAGGATATTGAGGACTACTATACTAGTTATTCAGATTGAATAAACTTTTTCATTCCTCATTATATTCTAATGCTATACTATTGATTCTACTCTTGAAAAGTTCATGAAAATCATTTTTGCCAATATTTCAATTGAACATACTAGTAGTAAGCAACCAACCACCTATCCAATATTATTCGATCTCGCCTCTGAGAGCAAGTAAGCCATGATTGGAAAATAATTTCCTTTTAAATTTCTCTCTCGAATGCTGGCCGAGTATAAAACAATTCCCAAGCTTTCTGGGAAAGTAATAATTCTTCACGTTCGTGACGTTATTCCTGATAGGGTGCTTTTTAATTTACTTTCTCTTCAGTTGAAAAATCGCTCTAAGGCTTGTTCATTTTTGGCTTCCTGCGTCATCATGTATCTACCAAAATATATTTAACTCGGTCTTGTGTGCTTGAATTAATTTATTCTGCTTGAGATCATCTTAAACTCTGAGGGCATGATGAAACTACCAAAGTTTGATAATTCTGGTTTAAAATCTCTTTCATTTTTCATTCAGAATTTGGTCTTTCCTTCAGTGGTTCCAACACCAGATCAATATTCAATCATAGACATAAATGTATGTTACTCTTGAAGCTTCCGTTATCATTTCAATAAATCTGAAACTTATTAACTTAATAAGTCTGAACTTATTAAGATGAAGTTAAAAGCCTGTTTCATGAAATAGAGGTCCTTAATACAAGAAGAATGTCGACAAGTCACAAGCACTGGACTTATTAATTCATCACCAAGTACTATTCTCCTATTTCCAGTGCCTATCAATCTATTACAGAACTTCTTAATTATTATGAAACAGTGCCCAAGTGGAAATAATTTGTTGTCTTGACAATTTGATAATTGATCCATCTATGTTATTAATAGTTGATATTCTTGTATTCTTGATAGTTTTGAATATAAAAATTCTGTTTTTAAATGACTGTTTAAAATAACTATAACCTACATGGTTTTCCATGTTTCCATCTCGTGAAAATTAGGTTATATGGCGGAGCGTAACAACCCTTGGATCTCCTCATTATTGAAAGCCATACGTTAAATGAATAATTCTTGTAAATAGTTACAAAATGTAGAAACTCGAATGATGTTGCTGGTAAGGGTTGGTAATCCTGAAAAAATACTGAAATTTTCATGAAACATGGGAATAAAAACATGTAATGGAAACAGTCTGTGAAGTGAGTCAGTCGTCTGTATAATTGAATGAAAGAAAGGCCATTTGCGATTGGCCCTTGCTGGCGAAGGGTGCTTTACAGTGCCCTTCACAGTACACAGGGCGCTCAGTCTCTTGGCGCCTCTTTTGATGTCCCCGGCTCCCGGCCCGGCATTTGCATTGATGCCAGCTGAGTGCTCGTAAATTCAATGCTAAACACTCGTTTCCTCTCTCTCCTCCTCCATAGAGCATTTCTCAGCCAGCCAGCTGCTCTGTCGTCTGTTCGGCTCTTTTGTGCTCGAAAAATTGTCGCGCAACAGGTTATATTATTTCTAGACAAAAGAGTTGGACTAATAGGGCTGTTCTGATTTAGATCTCCAATAGACCGACCTCTTGAATAGTTCATTGATTCTGATTATGTTGGTTGATTGACTCGATTGATTTAGTACCGGGTCTGGGTGATTACGTGGTTAAAATTCCTATGTCGTAATTGTTGTGATTAAATCAAGTGATTTTGTATAAAATCAACATTGATAAAAACTCTCGATGAGAACAATCCTGAAAGTGAACTGAAACTCTTTGTAGCGAATGAAGGAACCAGAAGGATGGGAATTATTCAATCCAATGAGATTTCTCATGAAGATTATGGTTCTGTTTACTGGCTTGGACATTTTTTTACCGTAGAGAACTTAGTTAAGAAAAAACAATTTGACGAAGAGGCAACAAGAAATTATTTATTACTAAAAATATAAAATTGAAATATTATTAATATTATTTTGTGTGTTTGGATCCACAAGTTATATTATACAAGCTAATTGAACTTTTTTGTTCTATTTTCTACTATACAGCATCACAGTAATGTTGTTAAGTTCTAGTTCCCCGCATCTGAAGTCAAGAAGTCATCTGAAGCAAAGAAGGCCCTCTGGCGAAATGGGAAAATGACTCTAGCTCGGTCAATTTTGGTTGAAAAATTATCAATCTGATCTCAAATTTTAGGAAGCAATTTGATCTACTGTTAAGACTAAATTTATAACTCTTCAACAAGCTGGAGTAATTTTCCCATCTTGCCAGAGGGTCTTCTTTGCTTGGACATAGTATACCACTAATCTGTGTGTTGCAGGTTGCAGATCTACTCCCAACACCAACATTCATTTCTTCCTGATCTTGTACTCTTTATAAAGTTCATTTATAAATTTTCCTCTTATCTATCTCTTACCTATCACTTGCAAGGTGTTTTGGATAAATATATAATCATAAGGTCTATTAATTGTCTCATTTTCTTCCATGTACACGATATTCATCTTATCAAGAGTAATAACTTCATTGCAGACTGCTATAGAAAATGTAACGCTAAATTTTCAGCGATGAAACTGCCTTCGCGTAAATTTCAAATACGAAGTACTCAACGAACCAACTAATTCACTTAATTGCTTCTCTGTGCAATAGAGTGCAATCGTTCTATTGCTGCTGTCAGACGTTTTGCGTAGTAGTCGACCGAAATTACTTTAGTGAAAAATGTTTGCAGTAGCCTATAGGCTACTAGTGGGTCAAAATACTCACCAGTCTTCACTTATTTTTAATGGGATCGGTGGAGCTCAACAGTTACTGTCGGACACTGTGCTCATTATGAACCTACTCTTGGACAGAATCGAATTCATTTCATGCTCCCGTCTTTTTTTCGCGTACCATAGAAATTTCCCTCTTGTGACTTAATGGCTCGACTAGGGAAAATGTATACTTTCGCAGTTTTTCGCTGACAGCTGGTTATCGGTTTAACTCTCTTCCTTTCATTCTTTTTCAGAATGTTGTTCGTTCGACAATTCTTTTTACGATTCGAAGTCAACTTGAATTTACGTTGGAAATGGAGTGTTTTATCATTTATTTTCTAAACATGGAAAGTGTTTCACTTGTAATAACTACAACCTAAGTTCAGGAATCCATTGCAAAGGAAGTTTTCAATTATTTAATGTTTATTTTTCCCAATGTATTATTTTTTTCATTCCGACATTGACTAAAGTTTGATTTCTAAAGTTTCGATTGAAATTATTTATCCATCCCGATTCAATTCAATGGAAGTTATCCAAGCATAGTACAGATGTGATGCAGCCATAATTCTATTTCTCTTCTTTGTTTGGAAATGCTGCAATCCATAATGATCCAATAATTTTGTGAATAGATTCTCTGTAATCCTCATTGTATAATTATTATATGATCACATTGTAATATGACTTGATGAAAATTCATTTTCCAGCTATTATATATATTTTAAAAGAATCAAATTAATTGAAAAAATGGTCATCAGTCATTTTTTTATTAATCTCATTAGTTATTTAAAAAATATATTTGTGCAAGTATGCTTTATGTTTCAATAGTTCTATAATAAAGATATTTGATCAGTATTAATTAACTGCGGATTACATTTCGAGCCAGATCGTTTGCACAAGGCTATGCAATTAGCATTCGAGATATTTCCAAGACAAAATTATTCGATGCGATGAGTCTCTCTCTCTCTCTCTCTGGGCCTGCAGCACTTTTCTGGAATTACTTTTGCCAAACGGCGGCATCGCAGTGATGAGAAAGAATAAATCGCGATGACGTTTCATTCAGAACGCGAAATGGAGGCAACGGTGGCAGGCAGCATCAATGCTGTAGTGCCAGAGTCTGCTCTTGATGAAAGCTTCGAATTGTGAGTTTTAATTCGATTCCTGCTCTGTGTCAGCATAGAGGAGCTTTCCCGTTCTATTAGGAAGGATAGCAATTTAGATTTCATTTTAGATCGCTAGTTTTACTCCTAGTGAAATCGAGACTTCTCAATTCGTTAAAATCACTCGTCATTTCAAATATTTCTCTACTTCCAAGCTGCATAAACTGATGCAGCCGGAATCGAAAATTGGATAAAGTGAATTTGAAATAATGTTATTGGTATAAGATTACTCGATCGAATCAGATTGTACGAATTTTTCGTTGAGGCTTTTAATAATAATTGTCACACACAATAAGCTTCGGTTGACGTGTGAGGCTCTTTGGATCTATGAATCCGTCACTCCAGTTACAATAATTATTATTTGAACATAAAATACTTTGTTTTGAAGAAACTATTGACGGTTATTAAAAGTAATAAAAATTATGAGTGAAATATTGTAAAGGGGTTCAGAGTTGTTGGTTATCAATGTTGTAGCCTAGTAAATGACTCGATATTTCTCATACAAGTTCATCGATTCAAGTTTATGGTGTATTTTGATTACATTGTCAGTTCAATTGAAAATAAGTGGTCATTTTGAAATAAATTATGGATATCCATCATAGAAGTGTGAATAAATATGAAAAAAGTGTAATGTAAGTTAATGAATGGAAATTAATTCATCTAAAAATGAGTTAATCATAAGTAAGTTATCCAATGAATGTTCCAATGTAATCTTGAATACACTGCTTGCATCATTTATTGCTTATGTGTTAAAAATTGTCTTCAAGTATAATAGGTTTTGTCAAGTAATTCTGGAAGTCAATGTTCAACATTTATGTAAACGAATTAAGAATCCTAATTGATTAAAAATGATAAAATTTTATTTCCCTGTATTTCAAGCTCTGCAAAATACCAGATTCAATATTATTTAACACTCGTACATTATGATTGTATCATATTAGTCCTCCTTCATATTATTTGTAATTTTTTGAATATACAATAAAATAATTTGAATGTAATATTATTGTAACATCATTATGATTAGGCTTTTTTCATTGAGCTCATACGATCGGGGATTATTTATTGTAAGTTCACAATACGCTGTGTCCCACTTTGTGAGAGAGTTTTAATGATGCAACTCTTCGAAAAATAATGTTAGTACCAAAATAACAGTCAGGATACACCACCCCCTTCTTCAAGGCACGAACATTATTGATTTAATGCGCTTCTGTTTACTGAATTCGCTTGCTAGAGAATTATCCTGATTAAACTCTGCAACCTGAGTAAATAAACTTGATTATAACTAGATTCACGCTACCTCCGAAGCCTACCAGGAAAGTTGAAAAAAGGTGAAAATAAATTTTACCGTATGTAAACAGACATTGGTAAACATGGAACTTTGTGAATCATTTTTCATTCTAGACACAATTTACATTGCACAACTGCTGTTGTTGACTGTATTCACAACCCCAGAACATTTCTCATAACGTAATTGAAAAACAAATTAATTAAAATTTAGAATTTTGAGTGCTACAATAATATAAGAGCAAAAGCCATTACAATAATTACTGTATTGTTTTCTCCAGAATACTCTGAGAACCCTTCTCATTTTCAGTTCTAAAGGCACCATTCACATTATAAATTGTATTTTAGCTCTGTACATTGATTCCTTAGTGAATGGATTTGATATTATAATAAAAGGTATGGGCTTGGTAATGGAAAATATAATCCTTAATGATAATAATGGAATTCAAAATATTATGCCTCATGTTGGTTCGTCAGTTCATGTACCAGCATCACCAATGCCTATGAATTTAAAAGAGTGTCAGTGTCTGTCAAGTGAATTAACGTTGAAGTTAACAATGTCTTTTTATCCATTGAAGAAAAGACAAATGTTGGCAAACACAATTGTCATTAACATATTTGCTCCCTCTTGTCAATTTTATTGCATTATTTCAGTCGTCATTACTTGAATTATTCATCTGTAACAGAAACAATTCTGATCTAAAAAATAGAGAAAAAAACAACATAATATTAACGTTCTTACTAAAGGTTTTTCCTCGCGGATTAAAGTTTAATTTGACTTGAAACTGCTATTCAACCATTCTCTTTATTCCAGTATTATATGCTGAAATGAAATTGAGCCTCTTTTCTGTTCTCTATGTGTTGTTATCCTATTCATTTCCAGTACTCTTTCCGCAATCTCCTTTTTTATTCCAGGCTTTTTTCAGTAGTAATCTCTCAATTCTATTTCCACGATATTCCCTTTGTGATTATATTGCAGGACCGAATCATTTGTATTACAGAGGACGCATTTTTATAAGAACTAATTTCAGGGATAAGCCTAATATTTCTGGCTTAATGAAACAAGAAAGCAAACACATTGCCGCGAAAGGCAAGGCAGCTTGTTAAAGCGGTAGGGTAGGATTGGATAATAGTGAGGCTGGTGGCGGCAAATGGATGCTTGAGCATATCAGATTGTAGTGCATTACATGGTTTTACGGTGGTGTAGCGCGACTACTAAAACGCCAGGTAAATGTTTGCTCAATGAGCGATAGTATTGAAAGACGCCGACGCCGGTGAAGACAGGAGGAGGCCTGCTATATAAGATGTAATTAACTTCTATCTAGCGATGAGTGAACCAGACTTGGCGCAGCGCTGAGGAAGAAGAGCCTTTGTTCCGGAAATGAAGTTCCCTGCTGCCTCTCTATTGTGCCACTCGCCTATCTGAGCTCACCAGTCGTCGTCCCCCTCCCCCCTGTACCCTCTTTCCACCTTCTTAGCACCCCCATTCACATCTATTGTCACCCGGTGGCGGCGGTTCTAATGCAAATTATATTGAACTTGGACCTTGTTTTTACTGGCATGCCCAACCGTATCCGATCGGTAAATTTCAATCTCTTCGGCTGCTAGTCGATTAGGCGCCACTACATTCTTATTGAAAAAAGCGCGCACCTTTTTCATGGCATCGGTCTTTTATCGTTGTCGTGAAAATGCTTCTTTCATAGCGCCTCACCTATTCTGCTATTCAACAGAAACGTTTTTTGACATTCGGTTCAATCTTGTCGAGTAACGTTTCCTTTGAAGCTGATTGAATAGACATGTAACATTGGTGTGGAATTTAACCGAAAAGTGAATAAGTGAGTTGAATCAGAACACAATATTGTTCTCTAGATGAAGAATTCTCTAATTTATACCTTTTTGAAAATTATTTTTGTTTTAAATTGCTGTGGTGACTTCAATTTATTCAATATCTTTGTCTCTAGACTCCAAAATAATAGTCGTATAATAATTTTTCAATACATCTTCTCAATATATCATTTCTCAGTGCTATAGTGCGAAATTCAAATTCACCTTGTCACATCTAAAACCAAACCTGTAGTACGATTATTAAATTGACTCTATTTTTACTCACCTTAACGGTACTGTGGCTTATCTTTAACGCTACTATCTAGCGATAATCAATTTATCCAACTCTTGATTGCCAAATTCCTCATTTTGGTATTTGAACGGGCTAATTTATTTCATAGTTTCTACTAGATAGATCTATTTATTTGAAGACCATAACCTAATTCTTTGAACTGTCAAAGTCAGCTGTTGTTTACCGGCACGTTCATGAATAATCATTTTGCCAACTTATTGAAGGCATAATTAATTCTGTCGAAACTAATATTTTTTACGCTATCTCCTGCAATCTGTGATTTTTTATCACCTATGTGCTTTAATAATTGTTTTCTTGGAATGCACTGTACCTATTTGCCTAATTTATGATCTTATTATACCTCATATTCAAGACTGTGCCAGTATGCAGAGAGCTCATTTTGACAATAATTACGTTCCTCACTTAATATTAAATTGTTATATATAGTATGTGTAATATTCTCTATGTGTTATGATTGTATCAAGTAATCTTGAAGTTATTTCGTAATTGCTATTATTGGAGCAAACTTGTCAGCTCTTAGAAGCTCAACATTCGTTAATACTATGTTAATTTGTAGGCTGTAAGGAAAATTATTTTACTAAATTTATCATAATTATATTTATTAGGTCATAAATTATTGTTACCACATTGAATACATAAAAACAGGGTAATTCACTCACTGTAACAGATATTGTCGACATTGTTTGATATGTCCAATTTAAATCTCCCACCAATGTTTTTTCACTTCACAATTATTTGATTTGGGTTCAAGTCTATTTTTTCAACGAGGACGATCCGGAAGTAGGGTTGACAAGACACTCTGCAGCAGGACGGCCCGGGAATGACACGTTGACCTGACCTAGTAAAAATTCGAATGGCATTAGTCGCCTTTAAATTATTAATTGTCTCAAATTTTTAAACTAAATGCCCCAAAGTTATATCGCCATCACGAGCTAATCGCTGACCATAGCCGACGCCGAAAGACGACAACGCCTTAGTCGCTACTGGGGGGTAGCAAATCGACACTTCGCCATACAGGGATACACATGTGAGTGAAACCGAAAATTAAAATTTTACACTAGTGCTTCGATTCCCCAGAGCTCTGGTCTGCGAGTAGTGCGACCGAAAATAATATTGAAATATCCACCCGTCGATATGCGCATTTAGTTTTAAGAATTATATGATGTATTAAATCCAATAGTCATAATTTTCCTAAGAGGCCGAACCCATATTGAGGTCCAACAAAATCTGCTAACTTGTTAACCATTAAGTACATTTGATTGGATACTATTTAACTTGAAAATATTGATAAATTGCTAAATTTGTTCTGTGGCCAGAATTTGGCGGGAGAATGTATGATACAGTTATATATTCAAATTTGTCTGGATTATTCCATTCACCTCCTGGCTAATTCATGGAGAGTTAAATCTTTATTTAACGCTTCACGGATTCATCTTTGGTTTATTATATTTTCTGAAGTTTTTCACCCCTTATGGATTGATTATTTAATTATACTTCTTTTAAGCATCACATGATCTGAGCTTGCTAGGTCTTGTTCATGCTTGTCAGATCTGGATGGGTAATGTACACCCTTCTTAAGTTATTTATTAACTTACTAAGTGTGAGACATGCCTCGTCGGGATTTGTAAATTATACAATATAATATTTGTTCATGAATGAATACCATAGAGATTGAGATTCTATCTAGGCCCAGGCTCTCTTGTGTTCGAAACATTTCGACCAAATATACCTTGGATTGGAGCTGCTCATACCCTGCTAATATAATTAGACAATATACTGAATTATAGCTCGTGTCAAACTGAAGCCAGTTCGTCGACCGAGATCAGTCCTTAAAATTATCAGTGAGAGCCATATTTATGCTTGCCGAACATCCTAGGATAAATACATGTTCCGACAAGTATAGATTTGTTACATTCTGCATTCCACTGAATTGTCTAATTAATATTTGGTAGATGAAGGATTTTTATATTTGGAGTTGCCAATTATGCGTGGCCGATGTCCACTCTTAAACAATTTGAGAGAGCCAACTAGTTGCCTGTATAATAGAATTTCCATTTCGAAAAGGTTTATTCTGATCATTGCTAAATTTAAATTAATTCAATTACAACTGATATTGTTTGGATCTCATCAACTCTACAAAAACCCTGAGATAAAAAAGAGTTATCATAACCTTTCGACTTGAATAAATATCCTTTATGAATACCAAGAAAGCATCGAACCTCTAGCCACTCTCATTCCATTCCTCTTCGCTCTTCCATTATTCTTGGCATCTTGACTAACCGTCTCTCTCATATCCATTTCTATACAAGATTAGGCTAGCCGTCTACTGGAGCAGTTTTTATCCAGAATTCCATCTCTAATTTAGCAAGAATACGTCGTCTGAACAAGCTTCTGACCAAATTTCTGATGAGAACGGTTCCAGTGGAGTAAATTATTTGCTTATTACTCAATAACTAATAGGGCAATGATTATCACTTGAAAGTAGAATAGGAAATATATTCCAATGTCATTTTGCTCATTTTTCATATTCTGGAAGGCTTCGGCCTAAGATTCTAAGGCACTTGTGCATTATATCTTGCGTATTCATCCAAATTTCCTCTTCAATTCGTGATGCACTATCTTTTGTAAAGATTGCTGAATTTCGCTCATTTTTCATATCCTGGAAAGCTACAGTCTCAGATTCTAATGCTCTAGTACATTATGTATTGGATATTCCTCCGAATTTCCTTTTGAATTCGTGATGAACTATCTTTTGTAAAGATTGACGAACTTCTAATTTAATGTGATGTAGTGGTTATAATGTAATGTAATGTTTCTAATGTACTGTAATTTTGTTTGTTGCAGTTGCAGTAGAGAAGCAGTAGCAGTAGGTGGATTGTGTTAGCTGTGGGGTGCGCTGCGTGCGATGCGATGAGCCTGAAGCTGGACAACCTGGGCAACGGCGAGCAGATCACCAAACTGTTTCCCAAGTGTCGACCACGTGACGTCAACCTGAATCCGGTGCCCGACAACCATCATGTCGCCGCCTCCAACGCCCCCACTGCCCCCACCGCCACCCTGCCCACCACGCTCACTTTATCATCCCTAGTCATGGACTCTGATCACCAGCCTGATCGGTGAGCAACCATTCACTCAGTTTAATTATATCAAATTCTTATTTAAACATAATTCCATTTTGAATTTGTGACTTTAGACAAATGTCTAGAACGTCGTTTCCTAATTCGGATGAGAATATTAAAAATGAAGGTTACCTATGTTTGAAATATTTAATTAAATATCCAACTTGTAACTTTTTTGGCTGTTGATACAATGCAAATAGGTTTTCCATAACTCTCATCGTTACTCATCCTTATAATTCGTCACATTTATAATAATTTACATAAGAAAGAATTATTATGACAGATTTCGTGATATTCAGTGCCGTGTCATTTCACAGATCTTTTTATATCAGAAAATTACTAGTTGACAAATTACCAATTCGATCGTCATTTTTTAATACTTAACATAATTCATAAAATATAATATTCCACAAGAATTCAATTAACTTGTCACTTTAGTATACAATCAATATTGTGGTTATTATTATTCTTTTTGCTATCTCTTGATAATTATGTAAAGTTTTTCATCGATTTTCAGATCGGAGTGTGAAGGTGAAGAGAGCTGTAGCCAAGAAGAAACATCGATGGAGGAGAGCAATGAGGAGGAGGAGGAGGACGAGAACCCAGTCCCTCCTCCCGACAACAAAGTTGTGCTCCAGCTCTCATCGGGAAACAAACCAGCAACTTATAAGCTAAGGGACTCTAGGTAATGTATTATCAAAGGCCTATCAACTGCTATTATTTTGATGGTCACTGTTGTTCATTAATCAACTAACTTACTAAATTCATCGTTCTAGTAAAGTGAACAGTTGTAATTTTTGTAATTCCCTTCAATATATAATCCTAAATTAAATATCATGAAATCTCTGTTCTGATTTTCATTTCAGAAAATTTGTCAAATTAATATTGAAGTAAAAGCTTGTAGAATGGTTGTAACAAACTGAATGAGGATTGTGTTCATTTTGAAAGAATTAGCGAACTCCATGCCAAAGCTGAATAAATTCTAAGAAAACTTGGATTTTGTCAAATTTCACTAATTTATTATAAAAGCTTACAGGACCAGGTTTCACACATGTTTTGGTTCTGTAAGTTTTTATAATAAATTAGTGAAATTTGACAAAATCTAAGTTCTCTTATTATGGAGAGATTTCACAATATCACCATAAATTCTACCAATTTCATCTGAAAATTCTTTGAGCATGAAAACCATGTATGTTCAGAGACAATGTATATTAATAATAATACATTGTCTCTGGTATGTTTCAAAGTCCTTTACGAAGCCTATTATGTACATTGAACTGCGATTCGTTTGCATATTTATAATATCTCAAAATCAATGCAAGAATTATTAATTAGAATTAGATTATTTTTTGTGAGAAAAAGCTTTGATATTCATTTGTGGGAGCAGGGTTGTCTCCTGATTTGTATATTGATATAAGATGAAATTGATGAATCCATTCTACTTCATATGTTATATCTTTACTAGTATAGTCTAATTAATTATACTACAAGAGGACTTATCAAACGTAATTCTATACTAATAGCTCACATGTTGTAGAGAACAATGTTCTGTCACGATGATGCAATATTAATGCGTTATTCCTATAAACTATGGCAGACTTTATTCCAATGCTATCTAGTAACTATTAAGGGAAATACAGCTCGTACAGTTCGTGATCTGTTCAATAGCTAAGTTGTAATAATATGTGAAACTTTTCTTGCAGGATAATCGAGATAGCAGGCGGACGGGAAGTTTTCTGTCAAAGTCGAAGTAAAGCTTTAAGGAAATCTAGGTCAGAAGACAAAATGAATTCAACTGCACGTAGAGTGAAATCACCTGACAGGCCGGGAGGCATATAGAGCTACGATCACGGTGAGACATTTCTTGTTAAACTAAATTTCACTCTAGATTTATTGGTTTTTTGGAAGTAAAATACCCAACATTGAAAGATTCATACCTACCTTCGTTCAACTTCTCATTCTAATGATCTGTACCAGTACCGGATCGACTAAATTACTAGATGTTCAATAGAGCATCTATTATAGAATTGAATAGAGAATTCCAATTCCATCTGTTGAATGAGTTCGTGGGTGTTGTTGTTATATTAAATGTAGGGGCGTGTTTCATGAATATTACAAGTAACAAAATAATATAATTAATTTTATGCTGAAAAATAGTAGAAAATAAGACACACAGGCCACATTTTATCTGCTTATAGTTGCACTTGGAAACATTTTTCAAGTTTTGTTTTGTATTGGTTGTATGTATGTATGTATGACTGGCTCAACAGCCCATGAAGGGCCTAGGCCTACTAGCTGGTTGCCAGTTTCAAATTCACTCTACTATACAGCCCGTTCAAGCCAAGAAGACACCCCGGCACGACGGGAAACGGCCCCAGCCTGGCCAATACCGGCCCAAAAGCCATAAATTCTCAATCAGAACTCACAGTCCCCGAACCAACACTGGCCGAACCGAAGCCGCCCCCCTCCACACCGCCAGAAATCCCCCCCCCCCACCCCCGGCCGGACAGACCATACAGCAAGCAAATAATCATCAACCAGGATAGAGGTAACGTGTGGTTAGCACGTTGATCCTCTCAACCGTAAGCCAGTCTCTACAACCAATTGGCGGCGCAGAACACCTCTGAATAACATGCAGTTAATCAGTTAGAGTGTAATGCAACAATTACTATTCCTCCAGAGGCGGGAAACGACTGACTGTCTACTAACGACAGCCAATCTCCCAAAGGAGGGTTTTGCATTTGTTAGTGATTGAAATTATTATTGCCAATTTGGTTTGTATATCAACTTGGTTTTTCAAGTATAGATTTTGTAAAATGAAATAACTTTGAGAGCGCCGTTCCCCCATTTTCAACTACCAAATCAAATTCGAATTCAAATTGCTTTATTATTCAAATTCATACACAATACATCATACATGAACAGAAGTTTGATTACGTCACACAATTTCAATAAAAAGAAAAAACACAGTATACTGGAAAAGTAAATGAATAGGCTAGTTAAAGTACTCTATATGTATGCATTGTATGATGCAATACACATCTGCAAAAAAATTATGAATCAGAATAATAATACTACTTGCTGTAAGCATGATGCTTATCGCATGCAAGTAGGAGATTGTAACTGGCGGATTGTAACTTTTAACTTTTTATATATCATTTTTAAAATTTATATCATCAGTCTCTATCATTTTTAAAATTGTGTGGCACAGAATAATCGTTATTAAATAATCCTCCTTCGTATGTCTCAGCATTGGGAGTGGCACTTTTCGAAAAGTATCTTGTCTGATAGTCAATGGCTCTCGGATTCGATCCCAGTAGACGCCACATGTTATTATCACAAAACGCTACGCCATTGCTGTCTTTTGTTAGAGATTTTTTCTTGAGTTTTCGTTTATTTGCAGAGCGAGTGAAGGAAAAAGAACCATGGGTCTCATGAAGTGACAGAAACTGTATTTTCTTCAGAAGTTCATTCTGTCAAGCATGCTAGGACTCCATCGAACAAAGGTAAATATTTTGTACAATAATTGTCCACAAATCTATTCAAATTATCTGTTTCCAGGTTTAACAGTATTTTATCAAGTTGCACAAAGTACTGTATTTCGTTTCTTAGTATTCTCAATCCACATAATAAAAGTATAGGATACAAGTTTTTGCCACCAAGTGGTACTGGAGTATTTATTCTCCAAAAATAAAGTAAATCTGGAAGACTCCAAGTTTTGAAAAGAAAAAATTTTCATTTGAAGCATTCAGTGTAGGCGTATCACACTGATTTTCATATCTTATTAAATAGACTTTATTTCAATTAAGTTAATAGATAAATTTTATACTTTGTGTACAGTACTAGTTAGCAACGCTCACATATTGGGAAGTTTAATTACTGTATAATATGAATTCAATGCTCCAAGCCGCTAATGAAAGAACTTGAATCATGTTCATCTTGATTGTTCAACAACATTCAGTTCTTCTCTTGTTTCTAGCGCTGAAAATGAACCAAAGGAACAATATTTTAGAGAGATATTGTACTTTATCGGCCACATATTCAATAATGAGGATGCCCATATTCAATATCAACTTATAAGTTGAGACTTGAAACCGTTACTGAAATGAAAATTATTTGTTAGAACTGGTGGCAAAAATCAAGGTGGTTTCGTCTGTTCATTGTGCGTTTAAACAGCTGTTGTTGTCTGCAAATAATCTATTTAACTTTACTCGACCAGCTGACGTGAATCATCTTGTCAGCCAATTATAGTCTGTCCAAGCAAAGAAGATATTCTGGCAAGATGGGAAAATGACTCCACCTCCTCAATATTGGTTTAAAAAATTATAAATTTATAGTATGTAACTAAATATAGTATAGTATATAATTTCCTACAATTTGAGACCAAAATTATAATTTTTGAAACAATATTGACCGAGGTGGATCATTTTCCCATCTTGCCAGAATGTCTTCTCTTTTTTGGACAGACTATACTAGCGAGATACTAGCCAGTAATTGGGAGTAACAGGTAAAACTGCCTCAATTTTTGGCATCAACAATAACATTCTCCATTATTTTATTGCTTGCTAGGAACTCTTATCAACAAATTTGTTGTGTTTTCTTCATTCTTGTCCGATATATTGTAAGATTATCATGGACTAATATACGTTTCACCATGTTTGCAGTGTCTGGTGGCGGCTCAGTGGTGTTTGATGATATAGAAGAGAACTGGAACGGACGGGGGCGGGGAAGGGCGTAGCAATGTGCCGTCCGGGGGCGGCATCTCGTCGGGGGGCAGCACCCCCAGTCCCCCCGGCGGTGGCAACTACCATTGCAGTGTTCCTCCCGCCCACTTTTTCAAGGTACTTGACAGGCACTATTCCAAGGTACGATCCTCACTAACTACTAATGAATGGCATAAATCAACTTGTATCCAACTAATGCTTGAACATTTAGTTTAAAAGTAATATTTTGTTTAGTCTTGAGAAATATCAGTCTACTTGATAGGTTTGAGCCATATAAGGGAAATGATCCCAGGACTGTAGCATTGATCGCTGATCAAATTTGGTTACACACTAATCCAAAATATTTATACTGTACACTGTGCGTGCTGTGAGTGAAATTTCTCAGCCAGCTCTGATCATATAAAAGTCTAAACTAAATAACTTTCTTATTTTAAGAGTTGGAAAATCCACCTTAATGGCAGGAAACTGTTCGAAATAAGCACCAAAAATTTTGTATTTAAGACAATAAATTCCTGTACATAGGTTGTCCTAACTTCACTAGAGAACTGACCAAGATATTCCATTCATAGCACGCGGGGACTACATCTAGCTTTCCATTTTTACATCGAATTTTTTCGAAAAATTGCTACTTTACTATTTGAATATTGGCATCACCTACATCACAATTTTTAACAACAAAGATTTTTTAAAACTGTTCTCATTATTCATCGTATAGGAAATATTTAAATACTGTACTACATTTTCATTTTAATAAATACAATATTTACCACTGGCGGCTCGTGCCCACGTATCAGGTGAAGTGCCCGTATCTTTTACTGTACAGAACTTCACCTGTTTCGTGGGCACGAGCCGCTAGTGGTATTTACATGGTACTGTATTTACACGATAAGGAAAATGTTCATAATAATTATTTCATCGATTAGAAGAGAATTCACTCATACTGTAGTCTTGGAAATTATTTGAATAACAATAACTATTTCTAAACAATTATAAGAATATTTGAACAATTCAGTTGAATTGAAAATTTTAACAACAAATAATACCCAGAGAACTTCATATCTAATTTGATCTTCAATAATTATAAATTTACAAAGATATACTAATTATAGATTGGCTATGAAATGTACTACAGCTTAATGGTTCAAATTTTCCCAAAGGTATCGTACTCAGCGTCAGGTTGAATGAATGATTTAAAAAAAACGCGAATTATACCCGAAAATTAGTTGTGTTTACTTGTAAATTATATCAATAAAGATATCATTCAGATATTATAAAATGAGATATTTCATTAAAGATATCGGGAAACAATTATTGTAACACTGAATTGAAGAATGTAACAACAAATAACATCTTGAGAACTTTAAAACAAATATAATCATCAATAGTTATAAATTGGCGTTTAAGAATACAACAGTTTCTGAAATGATTTGAAATTGTTTGTAGGTATCGAACTCAGTATCAGATGGTGAGTCAATATCGCCGGAAAGGGAGAGGGCTGACAATAAGGTGGCACGTGTAATTGGCGGACTGCCGATTGCCGAGTACGAGGGCTCTCCCAGAAGATATGGGCCGAGACCTCAAGAAAACCCTGTTCTTCCCAGTGCGCAAAGTCTGCTTGCCTCGCCATCTGTCTACATGCCCCGTCCTGGATTTCCTCAGGTTATCTTGAAATCTTCTGAATTGAATTCAATCAATTAAAAACAATATGAATGTATTCTCTGATGATGTAATGAATTGGAGATCTTCTGCTTTCTTGGCAAAGGAATGCAGGGAGCATTTCAGATCTGGAAACAAGATAAGCATGTGGCAGAAAAAATATTCAATAATCAAAGTTCTTCAATCCCTTTCGAAGATACTGTTACTGGATATGTGTAATAATTTCAAGTTCTGGGCTGTGTTTAATGAAAAGTTATTAGATTTTTCTCCGAAAAATACAATCCTTCTACTGCGCATTAATCTCAACTCAATCTAAAATGTTGATATTTTGCACAAATATTTTGATCACGCTGAGAATTGTCTTTGATATATTTCTAGTTCTTGGAAACTAAAATATAAATATTATCTCGTCAAATATATCCTAATTCAACCTACAACAGGGAGCTATAGAATGACAAAGAGCTAACAAGTGAGTGGTGCTAGCTTCAATCAGGGCGTAGAACACATTAATATTTCCTATTACATATTATGATTTCATATTGAATGAGATAAATAATCGCGAAATCATATTTTCATATCATTTTATATGTAATGGAAAATATCACCTTTAATTTCAGCCTAAATATATGTAATAATATTGTGGAATCCCAGTGCTTGTCACCTCCTAAACGTACATAAGATTTACACGTTATTCAATTCACAATCAAGAAAATATTCTTATCATCAAGATATTTCATAATTGAAAGCGGACTGCTTTCAACAATATCGTTATTTTCCTAAAACACCCGAATCTCATTCTTACAAGAACTGCTCATGGATTGAGGCAAAATGAAGACAAGCTGATTCGATTACTTTCAATTTTAGGGCAATTTTAAATTATAGTCAAATAACTATGCAAATTGCTCTCAAAATGTGTAATCATTAAGAAATAAAGTCAGCTTACCTCACCTTTATAAGTAAATTTGGGCGAGTTTGCACAGGTCTGATAACCAAGAACACCCGGGTTCAATTCTTGACAGGGGAACAGTTCTTAGACCACAGCACAATCAGATACGGTCACCCCGTCTTTCGCAGGAGACGATAAGTCGTTGGTCATCTCTCATCACCCGTCTCATTACCTGCACGTAAGCCTTAATGGGCTTCACCCTCAGAAAAATAAATGTAAAAAAATAATAAAATGTTTCTTTCCGTTATATTATTCAAGTAAAAACAAATTATCTCAGAATAATGTACTCGGAAGTGTTTTCACTGGATGGAAAATTACAAACATAATAAAATTCCGAAAATAATATTTTTCTTTCATTTCAGAGAGTTGTTTCTGACGACGGGGATGGACCCACAGATGAGCACAGTCCTTCGCATTCCTTGATGAATGAAACGCGGACTACTTTTGATTACCTCTATGAATTCTCTGAAACGCGAAAGGTTCTTGAAGACTTTTTCAAACCGAGTGATACCAAACAGAATAGCTCACAACAGTTTCAGGTAATCACACATTTTAAAATTTATAATTTCATTCAAGATTAATTAGTTTTTGATATATAGAACCACATACCTATTTTGAACGACGTGCATAATTGTGAAAGTAGTGCTTCAAAGCTTTTTCAGCATTACTCTTTGTTTTTGCAATCAGGAATTTAATTAGATTTATCTTCAATTCTTAGCTATCCTATCCACAATAATGCCTATCTCAATATGTGAAGTGCCTGAGTCTCTGGATTGACTTAACTGGTTCTATTTTCGTCAAATCATTTAAAATCGTATTAGATTATTTCTATCTATTAAGAATAGGCTACATTTGCGGTATTTATTAAATATATCTATTTAATAACAATATATTTACTGTATCATCTTTTCCATTATTTGGTCAGAATAGCAAGTTTATTCACAAATATTGTTTGAAATTTGTTTGAAATATTGTTTGAAAGCTCGGCGTTTGTATATTAACTTCCATTATTATTCAGTCATTCAGTTGAGCTTTCAAATGCTAGCTTCAATTCCTTCAATGTCTGAAAAATCTTGAAATTTTGTGAAATCTCACTCCAACTTACGAGCAGACTAGCATTTTCATCCTTTGACCAGTTGTAATAAATTATCCGCAAATTTATCTATTCTTTGGCAATTCATAAGATGGATTATTATTCTGCTTCAACTAGTAGATTTGCATGCTATCTAACGATCCACGCAAAACTGCACAAAACTGATATCACCCAATCATCATCTTATGAAGATTCATAAGAACGTCCTCAAAGGATTATAGGCTATGCACTAATTGTGTGCATTTCCCTCTAAAATTTACTTTCCTTGTTTCCAAAGTAGTTAATGAAATTCTTTCCATTTTCTTTGTCGTTTTTTGTTATTTTTCCAATATAATTAATGTTTTTTTAACTAATTTTTCCAATACAAATTATGTTCAATTCCTATTCCCATCTTATCAAAGCCTATTTCAAATTCTTGTATACTCGTGTAAAACTTTGTTATCCATTTGTGCCTGAATAATCTTGGATTAACCCACTGTGATTGATCGTCATTCCTGACTCTAAAATGAAAATAAATAATTTTTTGTCTTGCTCATTCCTTATAAATAGCTGCAAACAGTGTATGGTCAAGAATGTTGACAAAATGGATCCATTGGTAGCCTTCTGTATTTATTCAATTGATTTTTTTTCAAATTCCACTCTTAGTTATCTTCTCTTCAAGGATTCGATTCTTCACGTTGTGTAACAGCTAGAACGCTTGTAATTGAGTCACTAATCTGATCTATAGGGTTTGATAACTTGATCCCATTAGAAATCAGTGTCCCAGAATATCGACTAATGCATGCTGAGACTTCCGGTTACTTCACTGGCTTACAGGATCAGTTTTGCCACCGCATCCATGAACAAAAGTAGCTAAGAAAAGATCTTCACAAAAGTAGTATTAATTGATTAGTAGAGTGAGACAAGCGCTTAGTGGGGATTTTCTGTTATATTCAGGAACTAGACTATGAGTTGAGAAGACAGGGTGGTGGAGACAACGCATACGTTGGCCTTAGGCTAGCAAAGGCTTCGCCTCAGGAAGAAAATCCTCAGATCCAGTAAGAAAGCCAAGTAGCAATGAGGATCCTACTACAATAGACCTGCTAAACTTACAGGTCAGTAGAGATATCTCTCTTCTGTGCTTTGCGTTCTTGCTCTACATGCATTTTTATTTCAATGTCGGACAAAATATTGTTTTTGAATTCCTTCGTTGCTAGAATCAGAAAATAATTCCAACCCGTTTGAAATGGAAATTAGTAAATAACATATTGATATCAAGGGGTTTACATGATTCAATTTGCACGGCATGTCAATGTAAACAATGTGCCGAATTATTCTCATCATTGTTTCAATTGAGTTTGTTCTCTTCTAATTCCGTAAAAGTGGAAGATAGAATCGATTTATTTAATCGAATTATTTATTTGGGGTTTAAGGTGGTTACTTGCTTTAAAAACACCGCATGTCGATGTCAGTAATACCTTAGTCGTGAAAATTACATGTATGAATGCTCGTACTCGTTTGATTATGTTGGGCATGTCAAATCCATGTCTGTCTATTGTATTCTTTTTGAGTTGATACTTCATTGCGTCCATCATTTATGCTAATCTAAAATATGTATCCAATACAATATTGATTCCCCGGTGAAAAGCCTATTTTCAGAAAGTTGGTGAGATATATGCTGGAAAACTGATAATTAAAAATTAATAAGGATTAGTGAGGAACTTGACAATCAAGGTTTAAGATAGGAAGTACAGAAAATTATGATAATTTTTATAAGGAACCCTAACTAAATGCACTTTTATTTCTCATGTATGGACCTATTCATACATCTTGAAGACCTAATTAATTATATAGGGATTCTGTGTGTTCTTTTATATCATCTGAATGTATCAACCCATTTTATCCTACTTATGATTCATATTATGTTGGTAGGCTTCTCGTTTGTTCTCATTCGGGATTCATAAATTTTCCCATTGCATTTGAATTTTCAACTGGATGAACCCATTCTCTTAGTTGATACCATCTTATATAATTATGTTCTATTATGCTGCATGTTCTAAATCTACTCTTTAATAAAAAATACTTCTTTGCAATTAATTTATGATTATGGTTTTGCGGCTGTATTCCCTGAGCTCCGGTATTTTTCATGCTAAGACTGCCAAATTGATTGTTATGAACTATTCGCAATTCATTCATTCTTTATTCACTCCTGATTATGGCTTTGCGGCTGTGTACCCTGGGCAGCGGTATTTTTTTATCGTTATTGTAAATTGGATTGTTGAGAAATAATCAACAACTGAGTGAAAACTTGTTCAATGCATCAAGTTCATTATATAAAATACTTGGCTAATTGTTTGGATTCATGACTCTTGACTCAATCTTGAAATATTTTATTCATCAATTGGAATATTTTCTGTTTCATTCATATAATGAAACTAGCAGGTGAATGCCAAATTACTCTCCTAATAATAATTATTAAAGGTAGAAGATGGTTATGAGTTTTTGTTGCTTAGTTGATTAGCGATACTCGTGGAAAAGAATCTTCAATCAAGGAATCCCTTCCAATTCTTCATCTTTGTAACATGTACTGTATGCAATGAATACAGTGATAAATGGGATCAAAATATTGTGTACGATTAATTTTATTATTCAAACTTGTCATTATTTTATAACAAGTATAGTGATAATTTTATTATTCAACATTGGTTCAGTTGAATAATAATACTGTATATAATTTTCGGATTGTTATTTTTTATCAGATAAAGAATAATTTAGATTTTATCAATTGTTAGAAATTTTCAGGTGGAGTTTGAAAAATTGGTCCTATAATAATAATAATAATTATTCATTCAAATAACTTACAATGCCGTAATAACCGTTCCTGTTCTAATTTAATGGTGTGTTGAATAAGTCTGGAAGTAGTTAATATTACACAATTTTACTTGATAGTAAAAGTAAACAAGAAAGAATCTAGAAAAACTCACAAGAAAGTTGAACGATTTTGAATATTCTAGACTAGACAGAATATAAAATGATCGCCGAATTTGTTCTATCATGGGTTTTACCAACTAGTTTCAACTTAGCAAAGCAAAGAAGACATTCCTTCAAAATGGCAGCTGTTCAATGCTGCCAGCAGTCGAAATGAAAATAGCCCCACTCTTATCATCAGTCTCTCATCACATTTCAGTATGTTGGCAGAAGTTATACTAAAAATTTTGGATCTGCGTATGCATTGTTACAATATCGCTTCAAATGTTCATTTTGAAAGAATGCTCGACAAAATTAAAAAAAAAAAAAACATTTTTGTGTCAATAAAGTGTTGAAACTTTTATGTGAGTGATCGTTGGTGTGGGTTGTGAATAAAACTGTACAACTCTTTGTGAACGGTTATGTTTGTTGGGTGTGTTGCAGGAAGGTTGTGAGGAGTTAGAGACTGAAGTGAGTGTGGGAGGCGGAGGTGGTGGCGGGGGCTTGGTGGGGGGCGGCGGCCAGAGCAGGAACTTCACGCTGTCGCCGGAGACGACCGACTGCGACTCAAACTGCGACAGCGAGGCGTCGTCGCTGCTAGCCGCCGTGGAGCCGTCGCCCGCACCGACGCGCGCCCTAGGCGTGAACGCCACCATGCCGGTGCTCGAGGACGGGCTCTCGTCCGGCCACACCTCAGACACCGACAACAACAATCCGACCGTGCTGCTCATGAAGCGACAGATCACCGAGATCGAGCGCGAAATAGTGGAGCGCACCAACCGACAGCAGACCGCCGTCAAACTGGTCAACGGACAGAACGGCAAGGCCAGCTCCGGCGACGACGAACCCAAGAAGACCTTCTCGGCCATCATCGATCCCGCCGATATCGACCTCGAGTCGTTGGATCCTCTAAGTGAGTCACTTTAAACATTTGTCACATATAAATTCAAAATCATCAATCTAACATTGTGAAGAACCCTGTCAAAAGAGAGTCACTTGGTTTGTCACGTATGGATTCAAAATCATTAATCTAATACTGTGAAGAACCCTGTCAAATGAGTCACTTAATATTAGTTACTTGAAGAACCCGATGTAAGTAGGCCAAGGGTGAATTCGAGGAACTCACGAATTTGAGGTTATAATAATAAATAAATAGGTTAAAATAATTGACATTGGGTTGTGGACTAGGGCCAGCGGCTGGCTTCCTAACGGGTGAGTGTTGCATTATGGTTGTTGATGTTACCTAGGTGCCTACAGAAATATAACCTTACCGTTACTCTAATCTTAAGATAGCATTATTCTTTTTCAATTGGAAATTCATTTAAGTATTATTATTCAACTATATTCAACTATTCGACTGGAGTCGATATTTAATACTCTATAATAATTTGTCATAGGCCTACAACCAATTCACACATAAAAAACATCAGTCACATAATAAAGTTTTTGAAAATATGTTAATTTTTCCAAATATTAAGTTAATTTAACCAATAGCAGAGTGGCGCAGTTAATGTACTGTACTTTACTTAATTTTGATAATTAGTGAATTTTGAATTTAGAGTACAGACATTTCAAGACTGATGTTTCTTATATTAAATGGAATTGGAAGTAGTCAAGAAAACGACTAGATTTAGGCCATCCTTGTATTCTATAAACTTTAAATAAAAAACATTACAAAAAAACAATACAAAATTTCAGATTACATTATTATGCTACTCTCTGCGCAGAGGTAAATAAAGATAAGCGAAGATAGTGATCACTATAGAAACGAAGATCCCCCTTTTTGTTTACGAAGTCGAAGTTTCTTTAAATATTTGAATACCGTTACCTCGGTACTGGGTACTGTAGTTACCAGTTCGTCTCCCTGATCGCCGAACCCCCCTGGAGGTAATGCCGTCGGAACTCTCGCAGCGACTCACACCCACTGTGAGCGACTTAATGAGTCTTCTGGTCGTTGCCCCTCAAGGAAACCATATCCTTACGGTTCATCATGTAGACGGGTAGGTAACGTCCAATATTAGATCTCTTTCAACAGCATATTTCAGTATCTTCGACCGCTGAAAGATTCCAAGTATCGAATAGAAATAGTTCACAAACTAATATTTACTTCATAGTATCAAAAAATAGTTCAAGAAAATATTCACAAACTAATATTTACTTCATAAAATCCTAATTCCCTATCTAACCATTTGTATCCAATCAATAATAATTCCTTCACCCACTTGAAGGTAACTGTAGTTAGATTTCTTGATAAATTTTCTAAATTGAAGTATAAGTAACACCAAAGTTCAATCAGGTGTACTAAAGGCAGAATGTAACGTATTTTGTTTACTTTTACAAATACATCAGCTTACAAAATTAAATACTTAAAAAGGATGGATAAAAACTTCACACAGTAACTGGTTTGAAATATTCACCATCAAAAATTTAAATAAAAATTATATCCTTCAAAAAGAAACTTATCCTTTATATTTTTCAATCAAGAGTGATCGAAGTTAAATATCACTAACAAATACAATGGGACAATATATTTACTAATTTCAACAAGAGTAATGGTTCAACATATTATAATATTTATAGTTAATTTAAGATTTACATCTGATTTACAGTTTCCCTATTGCTAAACAACTTGAATCATCAGTTTTAAGCACGTCTATAAGTTCGAATGTTATGTCTCAAACGTCTTGACACATTTCTCAAAGTTCAAGGTTACGGCATTGACTGAATATTAGGTCTACACATTGCAATGTTATACGATTATTTCATAGTGATATCTAATGACTTTAAAAAGAATACTTTTATGATACGCTGATACAATACTTAGTTTATACAATTACATACTACACGTTTTACACTTTATTACTTCTATACACAGTTATAGTTTCTTAATTAGACTAACAATGAGCTCAAGATTGTTTTAATCAGGGTATCTAGTTATCAGACTGCGCGCATAGCCTTTAATAATAGATAATTTGTCCATACTTGCCGGAACAAATACAATTAATGGATCAATCAGACAGAAACTTGTCTCATATGAATGAAGAATAAGGAAAGAGGTTTACTCTAGTTATCCTTGATTTATCAATCACCATTATCGTCTCTACGGGGTAGTACCTTTTCAGATGAGATACATGTGCTTTTTGGAAGAACATACCCGTGTCTGGGTCGTGTAAACCAGCTGTAACTGGACTTAGCCATCTCTCAATAACGTATGGACCACGCCATCTGTAACTGAGTTTCTGTGAAATCTTATTAGCTTTATTACTCAATATATGAGTTTTCAACCACACTAAATCACCTATCTTATAAGGGATTGGAGACCTATGTTTATCATATCTGGCTTTTACCTTAACATGTGATTTAGTCAAATTTTCTTTAGCTTTTGCCAAATTCGCAAAGTATTTTCAGTATACTTTGAGGGTAATATATCGTCGATTTTCCAAGCGTTTTGTAAAGGATGGTTAGGTTTGAATCGGTACATAAGTGAAAAAGGGTACATCCAGTACTGTCGTGTTGGGATAAGTTGAAAGCTAGTGGAATCCATGACAAACTTTCATCCCACTTCGTCTGAGATTCACCGTGGAAGACAATAAGAGCACTTCTGAGATTCCTATGTAATCTTTCACTTGATTAGGTTTGGATAAAATGGTGACGTTGTTATGTGCTCAATCCCTAATTGAAAGCAGAATTGTTTAAATTTATTTGACGTGAAAATAGAAGCATTGTCAGTAACAATACTTTTTGGGACTGAACAATTTACGAAAATTGATTTTAAACACTTAATGATGGAATTAGTGTTAGCTTTCCTAATTGGTAATAGAAACGAGAATTTTGAAAATCCGTCTACACAGCTAAAAATGTGGGTGTGTCCTTGAGTGCTCCTCACTAACGGACCAACTACGTCACAATAGAATTTATCCATTGGAGCTTGTACAATTTTTGATGCTAAGAAACCAAAATTCTGCTTTTGAGCAGGCTTGCTTTTTCCACATATTTCACACGATTTTACAAGTAACGCAATATCTTTACCAATTCCCTTCAGTAAAAATTCTCTAAAATTTTATTCATAGTCTTTGAAATACCTAAGTGTCCGCCGACTGGAGATGAGTGAAAGTATTTGAATCCAAGCGGTACAAGAAACTTTGGAACTACTATTTTAAGATTATCTTGATTTCGGTGTTTGTAAACTAGTACTCCTTTGGAAACAGAGTATGGAAATTGATCAATTCCATCGGAAATTTTTGTAAAATTTCATTACCGAACGGATCTTTTGTTTGATGAGTTTTAATATCGGTAAATACTAAAGGGAAATCACTAAGATTTAGTGAATTTACAAGATTCAATAAGTTATCTACTTCAATTTCAGTTTTGTTTTCTTGTTCAATATTATTGTCTTCTATCTGATACATACGTGACAGACAATCAGCAATTACATTATCTTTTCCGGGAATGTGTTTAACATCAAATTGAAAACACAATAGTCTAAGTGTCCATCTTCCCATTCTTCCGTTTTGACGGGGTGATTTAGAACATAGGACAAAGCTGAATTATCAGTAAGAAGGAAGAAATTTATTATGCGCTAAATAGAAACGGAATCTTTCCATACCCCAAATGGCAGCCAAACACTCTATTTCATAGGTCGAATATTTACACTCTTGTTGTGTTAATTTTCTCGATGCATATGCTATAGGTTTAAGTATGTTGTCAATTTCCTGACAGAGTACAGCTGCTATTGCCGTACTGGAACCGTCTGTTTGAAGAACAAACTTTTTTGAAAAATCGGCTGTCATTAAAATAGGAGGCGTTGTAATTGCCTTCTTCAACTTTTCAAAAGCATTTGCATGTTCTTCTTTCCAAATAAATTTTACATTTTTCTTTCTTAGGGCATTAATAGGAGCAGCAATTTCAGCAAAATTTGGAATAAATTTATGAAAGTATCCAACCATACCAATAAAACGGCAACGCCCTTAGGATTTTTGGGTGGAGGAAAATCCCTGATTTTTTGTGTTCTACTTGGATCAATGGAAACTCCATGTTGATCAACAATGTGACCAAGAAAAGAGATACGTTCTTTGGCAAATTGTGCCTTTTCAGGATTCACAGTAAACCAGCATTCCTCAATTTAGACAAAATAATTTCGATATGTTTAAATGAGAATTGAAATCTTTAGAATATATTACTATATCATCGAGATAGTGGTAAACAAATTTGAACTTTTCTTCTTCAAATAAAGTGTCAAGGACAGAAGACAAAGCTTGTGCGCCCACTGACAGCCCAAAAGGTACTCTAGTAAATTCATAAACATTTTGCATAGTACAAAAACTAGTTATGTGCCGACATTCTTTTTTCAAAGGTATTTGATAATAGGATTGATTGAGGTCTAAACAAGTGTAATACTTAGCACCATGGAACCAATGAAAAGCTGTTTCAACACTAGGCAAAGGAACAGAATCCAAACTTATTTGTTTGTTAACTGCTCTGTAGTCAATTACTACACGATGTGAGCCGTTGGCTTTTGGAACTAGGAAAACGGGGCTAGCGTAATTACTCTGAGATTTAACTATTATTCCCTCTTTCAACATTTTCTTCACTTCCTCATTTAGAATATTCATTCTTTCTGGATCGAGTTGATAGGGGACTCCTAACTGGTTTATCAGGAAACTAATTTGATTTCATATTCGGTTAGATTAGTTAAACCTAGTTTGAGAGTCAAAACGTCGTCATACCTTTTTTAGTACTTGAGCTAACCTGTTTTGTTCGTCTTTTCCCAAATTACTTCCTTGATTATCAATCATAAGGTTATTCTGCAATTTCCCCATTAACGTATCCGCATTACATCCCAATTCAAATTTGAAACTAGGTCTGAAACCGAAAAAAAGTATATTTTATTGAACAAATCAGGAACCAATTTTGCATGATGAATGAAATCACATCCTATAATTACAGGTACAGACAGAGTCTCACATATGAAGAATTTGAACTTCTTCAACTAAAATTTTCTATCTTAATTTTCAGTACTACTGATTCCGTGATTAAAAGTTGACCTTTATTTGCAGTTGTACATTTTAAGTTTTCAGGTTCGAAAATTAAATTTGAATTTGTCGTTTCAAGTTGTTGAATCAAAGATTTAGATATGAGGCTCCTTACAGCACCTGAATCAATCAGAGCGACTGTCGAAATCGGATTTAAAGTACCTAATTGACATTCTATGAAAGGAATAACTCCATTAGAAAGGGCTTTGATTTTATAATTAGCTGGGTGTTTTTTGTCTCTTCTGGATTGTCTTTTTTGTTTGTCAAGTTTCTTCTTTTTATAATTTTTACTAGGATAAGAAGTAGGAAATTCAGTTTGACTTACATAATTTCACTCTTATTAAACTTATTTTCTTCATTATTATTGATACTATTTGTAACTTGAAATTTACGTGGATACCTGTTTCGGTTTCTATTTAATTGTCAGGTTTTCTTCTCTTTACAATCTCGTTGGTAATGTCCGAACTTTTGACAGGAATAACACTTGACATTATCAGGTTTTCTCACGTTATTGAATGTGGCAGAAGGCCTGTTACCTTGATTTTTAGATTGAGTACGATAATTAGCACTCTCTGGATTCCTAAAGCAATTTTTGGCTATATGGCCCGGTTTAGAACAATGATAGCAATTTATACGATTAGAATTAGTATTGATTTTTTGAATTCGAGGATGACTGGACGTAGTTGTCTCAAATCGTTCTCTTTCTACATCAGCAAATCTTAGATTTTGGGATTGAACAGCAATCAAATTAAGTTCGTTAAAAGTACAGGGTCGACTTTGAAAAACTAATCTTGACCGTTCCTCTCTATTGAGTCCGGAACAAATATTACCAACAATTTCAGATTCGGATTTATTAAGTCTTAATAAGCGAGCTGCTTCTTTTATACTGACAATGAATGCAGACAGAGCTTCATTCGATCCTTGAAGTCTGTAAAATTTTTCTTTTTCAATTACTGAAAGCAATCTTTGAGGAATGAAATAGTTCAGTACCTCAGCATGAAAAAAATCAAATGACCAGTTGTATTTATTGCAAACGTTAATCTGTCAGCTAAAGGACCTAGAGCGTGCGAATGTATCAAATTTGAAAGCTGAATATCGTTTAGAGTTGAGCGTTCTTGTATATTCAATGTAACAGATAAGAATTGAAGCAAACTATCAACGTCTAATCCATCCGTTACAGGTAAATTTTGAATAAGATGTTCAATGGGATTAGGTAACTTGTTGAACAGACTATTGAATACTTGTGGTGAAGCGCCTAGATTACTAGATTGTAAAGGTCTGTGAACAACTGGTGCATTCATAGCTTGAGTTGGTACATACTGTGGTATGACGTTTGATGCAATTGACAAATTATTTTCATTACTGGTTGTGCCTACAAACTGTGAAATACCTACATCACTAGATTGCAGGTATATTACCTTGAACAACAGAGGCATTCGTACCTTGTGGGGGACATACCGTGGTACTACAGTTGTTGCTATTGATACATTATTCTCATTGTTGTTCACCGGGCTCCACGATACGTACGTTAGTAGGTCTTGATTGTTCTTTAACCTGTAAAGTCGTTCGAAACAATTGGTCAAATGGGTTATCAACACAGGTTTTCTCGCATCGGGTAAGAAACTGGGAGAAGGTGGTCTAGTTTTACTATTTCTTGGTTTTCCAAAATCAAAGAGAAGTTAATCTTCAAAGTTTTCAATAAGTACTTGGAATTTATCAAGCCACGTTTGGTTCTGAGCTATTTTTATAGCGACATACCATTGAGTAATTTTATTTATAAGATGCAAGAAGTAAAAGTAGCTCTAGTGACTTCATTTTTCTTATCACTTAGTAGTTTACTCTCATCATCTCTGATTTCCTGCAGGGATATTCGTTCTTTTTCAATCAGACATTCAATATCGTTAAAGGTTGATTCAAAATCACTTTCAATATACAAAATTCTATGAACAGTATCAGGTTTCTCTGCCATGCAACAGGTCTGTTGCCTAGGAGTTGCTACATTGACATCTTTGGTCGTTTGAGTAGGAAAACCTAGATTAGTAACTCAAACATTAATGCTTCTTTAATAAGGCAGTTAGGATTAATTTTCTGAGATTTTAACGAGGTCAGGTCAAATTATCTTCAACTATCTTTACAATCCCAATAATTGACTTTGGGGTTGTGGACTAGAGGCCAATGGACTTTGGCTTCCTAGCAACGGGTGAGTGTTGCATTATGGTTGTTGATGTTGACCTAGGTGCCTACAGAAATATAACCTTACCGTTACTCTAATCTTAAGATAGCATTATTCTTTTTCAATTGAAATTCATTTTAAGTATTATTATTCAACTATATTCAACTATTCACGACTGGAGTCGATATTTAATACTCTATAATAATTTGTCATGTGCCTTCGCAACCAATTCACACATAAAAAACATCAGTCACATAATAAAGGTTTTTGAAAATATGTTTAATTTTTCCAAATATTAAGTTAATTTAACCAATAGCAAGGTGGCGCAGTTAATGTACTGTACTTTAACTTAATTTTTGATAATTGAGTGACGTTTTGAATTTAGAGTACAGGACATTTCAAGACTGATGTTTCTTATATTAAATGGAATTGGAAGTAGTCAGCCAAACCTAGATTTAGGCCATCCCTTGTATTCTATAAACTTTAAATAAAAAACATTACAAAAAAACAATACAAAATTTCGGAATTACATTATTATGCTACTCTCTGCGCAGAGGTAAATAAAGATAAGCGAGCGAATAGTGATCACTATAGAAACGAAGATCCCCCTTTTTGTTTACAACGAAGTCGAAGTTCTTTAGTAATTTTGAATACTGCGTTACCTCGGTGCTGGGGACTGTAGTTACCAGTTCATCTCCCTGATCGCCGAACCCCCCTGGAGGTAATGCGGTCAGACTCTGCAGCGACTCACACCCACTGTGAGCAGCAGCTGATCTTCTGGTCGTTGCCCCTCAAAACCATAATCATACGGGTTCATCATGTAGACGGGTAGGTAACCTCCCAAAAATGTAGATGTCTTTCAACGGCATATTTCAGTATCTTCGACCGCTGAAGATTCCAAGTATCGAATAGAAATAGTTCACAAACTAATATTTACTTCTAGTATCAAAAAATAGTTCAAGAAAATATTCACAAACTAATAATATTTAACTTCAATAATCCTAATTCCCTATCTAACCATTTGTATCCCAATCAATAATAGTTCCTTCACCTACTTAGAAGGTAAAAACAGTTAGATTTCTTGATAGAATTTTCTAAATTGAAGTATCTGATATTACCAAAGTTTAATCAGGTGTACTAAAAGGCAGAATGTAACGTATTTTGTTTACTTTAAACAGAATTGATCTACGAATTTAACAGAATTTAAACAGTTTATACGGATTTAACTCTAACTAAAACAGAAACCATAAGATTCATTTCATTTAATACTAATTTAATAAAAAATTTATTATCTCTTGGATTAATAAGATATAGGCTAGAAAAACGAAAAATCTATTATCTATTAGAAGAAAACGAATTTCTTCAACTGGGTTTCAACTTCTTTTTCAAATATTTGACGACACTTGAAACTTCAAATCTTTTTGTGAATCCAGTTAATTCCTTGTTTGTTAATTAAGTGAAAAGTGATAATAAAACATTAGTCACAATAGATTTCAATGAAAGGGGAATATGCTCCCAATAATAAATAACTGCCACAGTTAACAAATACAAAAAACTGAATTTTATATAAGCGGATTTTGGGGATGAATTTCACATCAATATATCAAGGATGTCACTACTTTACAAAGGATGGCTACATATTTACAGTTAATAGGCTTCTTTTACGTTACATATTGTTAATTAAATCCTCTCATCTAGACTATTAAATCAAACAGTTACGAAAAAACATCTTGTATGAAGCGATCAGACCAAAAATAACCTCAAAATTTAATGTGCATTAACTACACTCCACCAGAAGCGAACGATGCAACTGTTTGATTTTATATTACCCAGAGGGCAGATAGTAAGTGAATCATAAGTACGGTTACATTAGGGTTAAACAACTGAGAATTTGTAATGTTAGCCAATAGTGGGAGTTTTTACAATAACACATTTTTAAAACGGATATTAAGTTCTCACGCTCGCAAATTAAAAAAATAGAAAACCGGCGACTTCTTGTCGCTCTTGAGCTCTTCTCAACAAACATAGTCTAAAAATAGCTCAACAACAATAATCTTCATAGTACGGCTTCCCGATAAATCCAACAGAGCCAACAATGCAGCTATTACTAATAAAAAAACTCAAAAGGGAAAATAAAAGAAAAAAATAATCAACACAAACATTGAATTAATAAATCAGCATAGTGTTGACATAACAAAGACATTTCTTTAAAGATATCGACCTTGGTCGTTACACACTCAAGTGGGTTCGTTTTACTATCATTTTAAAATTCAAAAAGTGGAACATTTGTGAAAACTTTGACTGAGCCATTGAGGCTACATGATCATCTAGAAAAAATTGAATTCAAATTTATTTAGAATAGTATTCTAAAACTTTTAACATGATGACATTTTAAATAATCGATCATTCCACTAATTTTGTTTCGTTTACCTTTTACTATGTGTTCGGATATTACAGCAGCCAGTTCATTCAAATATCACTGTGTGAATTTATTCTTCACTTCTTTTCATTGGTTATTTCATTCTATTCATACTATAATTAACACAATGGAAGTCGATTCATATAAGATCCAGTATCTGCATCAATGAGATATTTCAATTTTTTATGGAAATTGATCGTTTTCCCAAATTGGTTGAATTGATTCACTCAAACTTTATATAGCTTTATATATTATATCGGATATTATGTTTTGTTTATTATGACTATATGTTATATAAAATATTTATATGAATGACTATCGGTAGCCCATTTGTATTGAGTATTGGGAGGCAACATTTCAAATAAGCCATTCATTAACTCTATTCCAGTAAAACTTAAATTTCAATATATAATGTTGAAGCTTTCGGCCCAAACCTAAACTTTTTTAAAGGTGGTGTTTGCGAACGGACACCGCCCCGCCGCCGGCTGCCCCCACCGACGGATGAGCGCCGACACGCCGCTTACACGCCCCAGTGTGGAGGCGGCACTCAAGGACATCCGCCTCACACTGCAGCGCACCAAGACACTGCCACTGAGATCACCGCCCAGCGAAACGCCGCCTCTACAACTCAACACCAGTCCTATCTGGATTCCAAGGTCGGTCAAACTCAAACCTCGAAACCTCTGATCTTTGATTTTTTTAATAAAATTTTATATTTCCAAATTATTTATTTCATATTTTGGAGTTTCTTCTTTAGTAAATTTCATTTAAAATTAATAATACGTATAGTGTTTTTGAAATAGTGAATTTGAACATGACATTTTTTAAATATTCTCATCAAAATTGGAAAGAAGACGATTTAAATATATGTCTATGTTTTCACCTAAAAGTGTCATTGTAATATCACTTATAAATGGATTAATTGATTAACTATATGACTCTTGATCAGTGATCTTATTCTTACATCTGATCTCTTTTTGGAACTAGTTTCCTTGATTAGTGATCGTATTCTGATCTTATATGCATCCAGTTGTAAGGAACTATAGAATGAAAAACAGCTTTTCGTTGAAATAAAATTGAAAAGATCATTCCAACAAAATAGAACACAGACATTCGCCTATTTCAGCTCCCAGTGAGATTTTTTTTGTAAAGATTCTCAATTGAATCTAGTTTAAGGGTTCAGTTTCAATTTTATACATTTTCAATACATTTTCAATTTTGTTACATTCATGTTTCATTTTTTACATTCTGTTACTTCTCTCATCAATCAGTAGAATATCATTGATCATTTCAAGTGAAATGATAGATGATTTAAAATCTGTGATTTATAATTTAGAAGTGTTCCACTCTATAACTCGGATATAAAAAAATTATTTCATAAGATTGGTGATCCCACCAATTTGTCAAGTTTTCTTAGTAAGGTTTCTTGTCAATAAAAATTCCTCCTTGTGATTTATTTCAATTTTTGTTTGATGTGTCAAACGTGTATTTTCGATGAAATTTTGTGAGTTCAAGCTCTATTTCAAATTTCTCACATTTAATATATTTACAAATTTTTCACATTGACTGATTATATGTTTCTTCAATTACAGGCGGAGAGGTCAGACTGGAACGAGTGGACCGAGTGGTGATGAAGGTAATTAGATACATCAGTGGGTACTTTGTGATTAGCCTACAATAATGTTGACATCTCGTAGAAGATTTTCAATGGTGTATTAAGCTTAATATCGGTAACGACAGATGACTTCTAACGTAAGCGAAACGTCCTGCAAAGACTTTTAGACTATGAAGAGTGTATCTTCAATATCAATCGCTCGAAAGTGTATTACTAGATAATATTGGATAGATTTTTCCAAAATGAGTTTTTAACGCTTTTCTTTCTTGATTAGTTAATCAAATTGTGATAGAATAAAATATAATTTTCAATCGCCCTTATGATACTGAAGTAGATTTTTTCAAATCAAAATATTATGTATCATGATCTGTATGGAAATAGAAAAAATATTAATTGACTATCTTTGTCAAAACACAAAATAATTAATTATCTTCATGAAAATTTACAATTGATGTTTTTGTATTCATAATTTTTTTAGTGAAACTATTTCATGTTGTTACAGAAGAAGCAGATACTGATCTTGAAACAGACAGATTGCTTGGACAGCAAAGAACTGATGATCATGGTTTCTACGAGGAGAAAGTGGTTAGTCAATCTGTCTGAAATTACATTAAATATATTTATCAGTTTATTCAGACCCTGGAAATCGATATCATTCATTCTATCCACTTACAACTTACAAGCCCCCTCACATTCCAATTACGAGTATTTATTGTACAACTTCTGTATGTTTTCAAAGCAATGCAAAGGAATGACCTACCTTTTAATTATTCTTGTTGATATCACAGGTGGCAAGAATTTTCTCTGTATTCCATTAATCTCTACTTTTATCAAAGAACTCTTTTTAGTGGGCACGTCTGAAAGCGGGTAAGGCTTTTTCTTACATAATTTCATATATTTGTTGGTTTGGTGTTGGATATCACTGCGAATATCCCTCAGACTATAATTCTTATTAACATACTTCCGTAGCTTTACGTTCAGAAATTCCATTTTCCTAACATAATTATAAGTATTTGAAATCTGTTTCATTTACCATTTGCTGTTTTTATTATTATTCATTGTGTATCTTCAATCGAAAAACCCCTACTTTCAAAGTAAACAGGGATTTCAATAGTGATTGATGAATGTGAAGCATCATTATTGGAACTCAACTCTAGTAGCATGCGGTGACTTATATGTGAATGACTATCACACCTCACTCAAGATGAAACAATTTTTTTTCATTCATATTTTTTATAAATTAAATTAAACTTTGAATCTCTTTTGAGTATCTCATTCATATAATGGAAGCAAATATACCTCAAGCATTCCGGTTGAAAATGTTCATTTTCTTTCAAATGTAAACCTTCCTTGAACTTGAACTTTCCAAAAATCTGCAAATTGAAGGCTGGGTTAAAAAAAACCGAGATTATTTCTATCAAGGGGAAACTTGAACTTCTTGGAATCCTTTGATTATCTTATGAAATTAATTCTCCAAATAATGAATAAAGCTTTTTTGTAACAAATCTATTAACAATGATAACCAGTTACTGTTTAATCATTTTTTTACAATTATACATTTCTTATAGAGGTCCACAACAAATGTCATGAAATCATTCTTCATTATCTTCATAATCCTCACATTTATCATTCTTCGTATCCACATTTCGAATTTTATTATGAAAAGCTATTGGTGGACGGAAAATTCTTCAAAAGAGTTTTTAAGAGTATTGTCTTAGTTTCAACAATATTTGATATTGTATAAATTTGTAATCGAATAATAATTATTTTATTTATGTTGGAAAATTGTCCATGACCATGACAAGTATTATCAGTTCAACTCGGTTGAATTGTAATCCGAGCTTGATGTTGTGAAATAAAATAATAAAAGTAAAACTGAAATGAAGTAGTAGTTGACGGTGGTTATTGTGGATGCGCACAGGGGTGGAGAAAAGCGAAGACGAGGGGCAGTGCGGGGGTGGTAGCCACCCCCATCAACAACAACAACAACAACAGCAGCAACAGTAATGGCACAAGCAAGCCATCGCCAACGCAGTCGGTGTCATCAGGGGGCGCCAACGAGGGGGGCGGAGGAGCGCCCCCTGGGGCCACTTCGCCCCTCAGCCCCACCTTGCCCCCTCACACTCCCCCCTCCCCTGGCGCCTCGCCCCATTCCAATGACAACGGCAACGGAAAAGCCAAAAAGGTGCCCTCTTCTTGCGCATGCGGCCTCTTCTTGCATGCTACCGTCTTGCCAACTAACATCTTAACTATTAACATCATCAATTATTATCCAACTATATACGCTACTTACAGAAAGGAGAGACTGTCTATTCTAAGCTTGAAAATATCGAACTATTTCCAACCATTAATAGAAAAAGAGAAACAAACAAAAAAATCTGTATAATATAAAGATATACTTTTAGACATGCTGTAAACCTCAAGCAATCGTTTTATAACCAGAGGGAACAAAAGTTGGACTTCTCTATCAAATTTGTGGAAAGATCTATAAATTCCTATTCACTACTCTCTGATCACGATAGAAAATACAGTGACTTCAAAAAGCACAGTCTAGCTCGTGCTTTGACCACAAGATGCGTATTAGTAGTCAAGTCAACCTGATCTAGTAGATTTGTCGGTTGCTATACTAGTCAAAATAGGAAATAATTTTCTGAGGATGAAGTCCACATGAGCTATTAGGTTTGTGAGTGGGTAATGATAGGAGTGATAATGAGATATGACGGCTTATCATAATCATCTTTATTGGGTTATATTTTAAATAGGACAAAATATTCCTCCTCTAAAATGCGATATTCAGAATGAGAACCATTAATCGCAAATACTTGTTAATTTAATATCAATAAATATACTTATTAATAATTTAATTACTGAATGGTACCTTTCTTGTACGGCTAATTAAATTCTTCTTTTTAATGTCTTGCTATTTTGACTAATCTAGCAGTCAAAAAATCCATTTGATCAGGTCGACTTGACTGCCAATACTCATCCTATGGTCGAGGCACAACAAGCAGAATGGTTATGCCGTCTTTCTTATAACAGTTTCTCCTTCCTGTGAATAAAGTATATATTGTTCCCTATTTCCAAACTGTCGATTTTTATGTGCGACACAACATGCGCCACAATGCTTAATAATAGTATATTGCTGCTTGCTGTCTATGGTACCGCACTAAAAGATCGACCGATTGTGGGCATGAGGATGTGATCGGATAAGGGAAAGCATTATCTCTAATTAGGAAAGCTTTATCATTAGAAAAGCATGGTATCTAATAACAATTGAACTTAAGATAATGATTCAGCTACTTCGGTGCAGTATTAATTGATAAATTCCGTGGCATACAGTTCACGTTTTGCATGATGTAAGGACAGTATTCATTATTAGATTGCATAATTATTCCTAAAAACACTTGATTGCGGTAAAGAAAGAAAACTTGCTGTTTGTCAAAATTTCTTGACGTTATTATGAGGTTGATTATAGGATCTTTGAGGTTGATCACTTATTGGATTATTTTCATTCTTGTCTCAAGAAGATCATCAGTCATGGATTCAATATACTTCAAAATGTAGCCTACTTTATAATCAACCTTTACAATTACCAACTTTATAATTAAGAGGAGGGTCTAGGATGTGACACATGTGTTGCTAATTGAGAGTACGACTAAAAACGTCGATTAGTAGTTTCTTATTATCTTCCACATTCTATAGATTATTAGTCAAATTTCCAACCCCATTGAATAAATTGACTTTGATCCTATCCTAGTTTTGTCTTTTCATTTTTTGAAAAGTTATTTGAAAGCATTTGTTGACAACTACTAACGATTATACGCACCGCATAGCAAGTGATCTTGTTCATGAATGAGGATCATGTACTGAAATGTCAATTTTCATATAACAGGTGATTATTTATTTTCTTCCTAATGTTTTCTCTTTTGTTTATGAAAGTGGACCATAACCTCAATCAGCTCAGTCACCACTCAATTTTAGGAACGTACAGTTTCCTTTATAATTTTTATTTCCTTCATAACTTGAAATTTTAAAGAGATTGAAACGGGTTGAAATGGATTGTATCAAAAAGTGACAATTTATACAATAAAATAATAAGGCAGTGTTATAAATCAATTATCGGTACTCATTTATTAGAAAATGAAGGTATATATTATTTACTACCTTTCACTACCTATAACTCTTCTGTAATTAAATTATAAAAATGAACTAGTTCAATCGTTGAAAAAATCGTTGAATTCAGGTACTATTGTATGTTTGAAAATGATTTAAAGTTGACATTTTTAATAAGGCTGAGTTGATAAAATTTCAGCTTTAAGTGCATACAAAATTTTTGACATCCCCAGGCTTCTAATGAATAATTTGCCTTTTCTTAAACTGTAACTTTTTTAAATTTTACTCGGTAGATAATGAATGCATGCTTCATACCAATTATAATATTGGTGTAATTTGTGTATTGGCCTTATAGCATGTCTCGAAACAATAACCTGCATTTTCTTAGTTTTCAATCTTTGCATCTAATTTACAACACAATTCAAAAATAGTGATTTTAGCTACTTCTTTATGGCTTTTGTTCAAAAGTATTAGTTTGATAAACTATTTATGTAGCCGACTTATTAGAAAAATGCGAATTTTTGCTGCAACTAGGTAACGTCTAGCATACCACTACTTTATTTCTACAGCTGCATCATTATTTTATTTATAATTTTGCTAATGGGTTGTTCTTATACTCTGGCTTCAAAAATTATCTATGTCAATGGATTATTGTTATTGTGGTGCTAGTAAAATTACGCTGGATTGATGCGACTATGCTCTATTTTCCCACAATAGAAAACTGTTATGTTGTAGAGTACAGGGTTCGCCATTGAAGTGGGACGATTTAAATGAGTAACAGATTGTTTGAGAAATTGTATTTTTGTAATTTTTTCATCATACATAGAAAGTAGAAATGTAGCCATTTAGTGTACAATTTGTGAAAAATTATTTTTTGAATATGTCATCTTCCAAATGTCCTCCATTGAAATCCATGCACTTTTGCAGCCAGTTCTGGGTGGATCGCTTTGAGAAACTCTTGTTTTTAAGTAGCCCCATAGAAAAAAGTCACAGGTTGATTAATCTGGAGAGCGAGGGGACCAAGGGATATCCCCGTTTCGAGAAATGACGCGTCTTGGAAACAAAACATTCACAGCATTCATGGCAATTCTCGCAGTGTAGCTTGTTGCCCTATATTGTTTTGTTTATTCAATGAAAAACGGTCGAGTTCTGGTGTAAGCAAGTCATGAATCATTTCGATGTAACGCACAAAGTTGAAAGTCACAGCAAATCTACCCGTTCCTTTCAGGCCCGGCTGCAAAAGTGCATAGATTCCAATAGAGGACATTTGGAAGATGTTATATTAAAAAAAGATTTTTGACTTATTGTACACTGAACATTTACATTTCTACTTTCTATTTATGATGAAAAAATAACAAAAATACAATTTATTAAACAACCTGTTGCTTATTCAAATCGTCCCACTTCATTGGCGAACCCTGTATTATTCTTGCTCATTGTTGAATTAATTCTTCATGTTAGGTTCATTGATAATTTATTGATTAACCTTTCTTGGAGTTTGTACCATAAAAATCCTATTCATTGTTCTCATCAAAACTTTGGTACCGGTATTTCTCTCATATCATGTCCGGATATAGCTCTGATCATAGAGAATGTTTAATATTTATTGTGTGGTCATCGATGTAAAAGGCTCCATAACAACAGAAATATTTTTCCCCCTAGCCGTAATCTTTTGCCAAGTTTTGAATTTCGATGTGATATAACAGGCAACGTTGAACTTCTTGACTTATTGTACTTATAGAAACATAATCAAAATATATTTTCCAACAGTTTGAACAGAATCTCCCCACGTTATTCTTCTTTCAAAAGCCTTTAATAGAGGAAGCTATGGTAAAAGTGAATATCTAAACGTAACATATGATTGTCTATCATTTCAATGTTAATATTCTGGGGATTGGCGAAAATATGGTAGATTCCAACGATCTAACCAATCAAAAATGAAATGTCCACACTATGATTTTACAGTCTCTATAGCCTCGATGAAATAATAATCTATTGAAATTTACATTTAGTTAGATATTCAAAAACCTAACTTTATGAATATGGCTTTCTTAGGTGAGAGCTACCCAAAAGTATAGGTTTATTTCTCATTCTGGTCAACCAATCGAAAGCAGTCCATAGTGTTTGTGACACAAGCACATAGCAACCACCCTCACCGAGCAGCCAGACACACATAAATTTATTATTAATACAGTATTCATGAACTAGCTTCCGATTATTCTAGAATAGAAAAGTAAAGCGTAGAATAGGAAAGAGTAGAAAGTGTTGCTCTTTATTCACATATTAATTTTTGAATTTATTTCTCCAATTACAGGATAAAGAAAGCAGCAAGAAGAAAGGCCGAAACAGAGAAGGTAATTGTGTCATTTTATTCCATTTCTTATCCTAAATTTCATTCCATTATTTTTAGATGGAAGAGTAGTATCAATAAGGAAATACAATTTTAATGGACCTTCACCAACTGACTTTGGTACCAAAGAAATAGTTGAAAATTGAAAGTTAACCCACAGAGATATATTATTTCTAACCGCATAATAAGTGACTAATTGCATGTCAGACCCGATCCTCGAATCCTGGTTTTATTATATTTAAAATATTGTTAGCTTTTAAAAATAAACTTCGTTGAAACTTGAGAAGATTAAGATTACTTTTGAAAAATCCCGTATCAAAGAAAAATGGGTTTCATTACTTTGATAATGTTGGTTTCGTGACTTACGTACCAAATTTAATAAGCCCCAATAAAGCATGATTTGTATATAGCGTATTGTAATCGTCTATCCACAAAGTACTGTCTTTTAACAAACTTAACTAACGGTTGCAGCAGTGAATCGGGCGATTATAAAAACAAACTACATATTTCAAATAGTGAGATTAACCAATTTTTGTAATTTTAATTGAATCTTAGATTTATTCACAATTTATCGTCCTTAATTATGTCTGTCCATTCCAGCAAAGTTTGATAATTCAACCGATCCAATTTAACACCCGGTATTGGCCTAGACAAGACCATATTACGCGGTTCAAACATTCCCCACATTCCCATAGTACGAGGCATGTCACACTGATTTTCAAGGACCTTAAAAGACCTTTAAAGGTCTTTGGTTTAAGGTTTGTTCAAAGGGCGGTTCAACAATCAATCAATCACATAATTCAATAAAACTTTGATTTCTGATGGCGGTTTTTCAACTGTCCAGTATGGAAGTGATTTGTTGGCCTACATTATATTAGTCTGGTTGGTTGAATAATCAACCTTTTCACACGATTGCAGGAATGTACAGAACATAACCGGACATCATCCGGTCAGGTATTTTTGATAATTGTGAAAATGTGAGTCTCATTTAGTATTGCAGTATTAAAATTGATGCATATCATAATTTGGAATTATCAAAGGTGGTTTCAAAATAGTCTGATTCATTGCCGCTCTCTTCATTTCAAAATTATTTCAAGGTTCTGAATTATTTGGTGTTTTCAAGTAAGATTTCCATTTGTATTAAACAAGACAAGTTATTGGCTGTAGTTGTTAACTTGAGTAATAGAAAGTTAGATATGGAAATTTATTGTAAGGTCAGATACTAACATTATAAAATTATAGTGTATTCGTAATGAAACATTATGCTTATGCACATCAGAAATTTTCTGGATGCTATGAAGCGTAGAGAATAATTTATCAGCTATCGATTAATACAAATTTATACGTGTATTTCCCATGTATGTCATGTAATTGATTGCAAATGTAGACAGAAGTCTAATCTTGAAATCAGGTAGAAAATTCTCATAGTAGTCTAGTTCTGAAAATTAGTGAACTCTCCCAAGATGAAAATTGATAGTTACCATTCTAGAATCGCTAAAATAGACTTATCAATAATTAATCACCATTTTATTTCTCTTGTGCACTATAGACACTACAAGTTATTAAATAAATGTTCAATAAGCTTTTAGTCGAGGATCAGATTGATAGATAGATTTATGTAATATGAATATCATTCACTGTTAGTAAAGCCTTGTGTAACGTTTTATTTTATGAAATGTAAAATGTTGTTTTCTTATTTCCTTTTTACGTTCTGAATAATATCGGACTCTTGATTAATTTGTGGTAAGTTTCGTATATTGGCTCTTGATGTGTATGGGTCATTTTGTTTTTGTTGTTTGATTTTCTAAATATTGAGTTGGCGTTTTGAAATTGTAACATCGTTCATATATATCTTTTTTATTTTAAAATATTGGGTAATGTTTGCTTTTTTTCTCTAAAACAGGTAGAGCTCTGTTGCATTCAGCCGATACCTTGTTAGTAGCATGTTTGTCAGTGAGAATTTTCCCCTGCATTTGCATCCTTGAATAAAATCCAGTTTTCCTCGTTGGATGATACGCTTTAAATGAAAATTTTTATTTCGTATGTATGTTTAGTGCTCTACATTTTTTATCCGATTTGAAAATCAACATTTTTAAACGGTAGGCTTCTTTCCACATCTTTTTTCCTGGCTGAATACGGTATTTGTAGGTTGATAAATGAAATGTAATGTGCGTTAAAATTGAAGCATTCCTTTTTAGAGTTCAGGGGAAATTTTACCGTGCATGAAAATACCATATCTGAAACCAAACCTTTTGTATGTCTTAGAATTTTATGACAATCATTGTTCAAGAGTATTACTAGAATTGAATCCTTTTTTCGGCTGAAATTGATTTCATTCAATTATAAACAGGACATACTCATTGATTTCCTATGGAAGCTTTAGAAGACTTGGTGTTACAAGTTGAGGAACTTAATTCTATTGAATATTTACTCCAATAATTTTGTTATAATCAATAATTCTTCATTCTTGCATGAATTTATCCAATAATCATCATTTCTGGAAAATGTTCTTCAGGTTTTGTTTTACTTTCCCAAGTTAGACTATCACTATTCTCGTGAAAGGAGAATGTAATGTATTGATTAAGAACGGATAGAGTTGAACTGGCATCCTTTATTGAATGATTCAAGCTCTGATTTTTTTCATTCCATTGAATTGATTTGTTTTTTCGGTAATTAATATTCTTCCGGTTGTATTGATTTCGACTTGATTACTATTGAATAGCAACCATGAAATAATCATTTTCAGTTCATTATTTTATTACATACTAAAGTTATCCCTTTACTTCAATAACTTAGGCTACGATTTGATCTGTTGAGTCTTTAAAAGAACAGAACTTTATAAAGAGGTTGTGAGAAACGAAATTTCCGCCAACCAAGCGTTCTGGTTCATTTCACAATGTTGAGTCTGGTACATGAAAGAAATTCAGTTTTTCAAATTCTGATTGGTTTAATATGTATTGAGAACTTATCATATAAAGAATCTTCTGTAAATTGTAATTAATAGTGTAATATGATGTGAGGTAGAATTAGTTCTGAGTATTTTTGTGAAGCATGTTTGTTTCTATTCATTGATGACAATCGGTGCATGTAAATAAATGCTTTCAAACTCTTCTTTTATGTAATGAAAGTACATTAGTTGACAATTATTTAGTTTATGGCGGCTTTATATTCGATGTTCTTCATATAACTTACCATTATTTCATTGTTACTTGTGGTAAAAAGTGATATATTTGTATTACTTCTACTTGTATCTGAACTGTATTTTCTTTTCCATTTCAAAGTTCTTCCGATTCTATTTCAACTTGAATTTATTATAATGAAGACGTTCAAAGAGTCGTTCAAGTATCAATCCAAATTATTTCAAATAGCTTTATGATTAAGTGCTTATCGTATTTTCCAAGACTTCATTGATAGTTTCTCACTTTTATAAATATTGTTATTAAATGAAAATAATGAGCGAATTTAACTAGGCAGACCAGTTTTATTGTGAAAGATTTTTGGATAACAACTATCCACGATGCTTTCCAACAACACTTGAAACAATTTGAGATGATGGGTACTCGTATAAGAAGCAATTCGATTTTTAGGACATGGGGAAATTGAAGATTCTGACATGTGGATCATTCTGTATTACTTCCCATGTACTATCTACTTATTTAGTAATTTTTTGTATTCTCAAATTTTGTTTCTTTTCTCTTGAACAGTTATGATTCACGAACCGGCAGTGTTGATAGAAGGAGTTCTATTCAGAGCAAGGTACTTGGGATCGACTCAGCTGGTGTGTGAAGGCCAGCCAACCAAATCGACGCGCATGCTGCAAGCTGAGGAGGCTGTCTCCAGAATCAAGGTCAGCCCTTTCATCCATCTCCGTAGCCAATGAAACTTGCACTTGACCCTCCCCTCAAGTTGAAGCTTGAACACGTTTTAAATCATAGTGGATTGAGCTACCTGCAATTTTCTTGTTAGACGTTTTCTCCCCATTTGCAAGTTCATTCATCAGCTTATCTAAAACTGACAGTGAATGTTCATGATGAATACGACCGTGAAATTATCAACATATTTTTCCAAACTATTTGTTATTTGTTTGAATTATGCACGACGATAATTTTTTAAAAGTTAATTGTTCGCTAACGAGTTTACTAATTGTCCCCAAATTCTTGAATTTCCGAGTTGATAAGTTTAGAAATGTACGAAACTTTGAAAATTTTCCAAGCTAATAACGAATTTTCTGAATAAATAAGAAATATCATAGAAATGAGAAATACGATCAACTAATCAAAATTGGGAAGAAGAGACGTTTTGGACTTTGTCTATGTTCCAATCCTATTGAATTTTAATATCGTAAATGAATTTGAAATGATATCATGAATGAAAAGTTTGTTTCCAAGCAAAGATTTATTGGTTTAAAATTCTGTCAGTACATAAATAACTTACGTACATTTTAACCAGTATTTCCCCTCCTCAAATATGACAGGATGAATAATAATAATAATTGTCGGTAGGTCATATCGGTCTATTATTGTATAGAAAACATTTACAGATAAAGTGAATGGAAAAGTATCATTTCTCCTTGTTTTAACTCGAGTCTGATAATTTTCCAATAAACTATGTAAGTTGCATAGAGTCTATTGTAAATTGGGGTTTATTCAAAGAAGTGAGTGACGCACGCTTTTCACCTTGTTTGATTGTTACATCGCTATATCCATGTATTTTTATTCATATTAAGTTCGATGGTTTATGCCAAACGGGGCTTTCTATTACAAAGGTGTTATTTCTTCATATTTTCTTGTATCACGGTGACGGCAGATGTAGTTGTTTCAAAAATGTTCATTCATAGATCAGAAGTCATGACTCAGGTAACGAATAAATTCGACATGGTCAAGTAGATGCAAGTCATTTGCTAGAAATCTTATTTTATGCAATAGTAAATAATGACGGTACTCGTTGACAAGTCGACTTGACGTGTTTGGACCGACTTTAACTCTGAATCAAATGCATCTACTGGATTAAGTCGACGCTACTTATGTACGAGTCTCTGCCCTCACTTTTACCCGTTATATTGACTGGAAGCTTCAGAAATACCCATGATAGGAATTTTCTAATTCTCTCTCATATATGAGATAATGATTTCCATCATTCAACCCGAAATGAATCTACATGAATAATTTATTTATTTTGATAAATGTATGTGAAGGCAAACAGTTGAAAAAATTATTCACATTAGTTATATGCTGAAATTTCCAATTTCCTCTGATAATTTTTATTAAAATCACTGGCGGCTCGTGCCCACGAAACAGGTGAAGTGCCCGTACCTTTTACTGTACAGCACATCACCTATTTCGTGGGTACGAGCCGCCAGTGTTTAAGATGATCTTGGTAAATCAACAATATTAAAAAATGCCTTCGATTTAATACGCGAATGAGTCAATCATCAAAATACGAGTAATTAAAAAAATTAGTTTCAACTGCTGTTTAAAATATATTTCAATTGTAGAACATCAATGTTGAATGATTTTAAGTATACACCCCTTAATGAAATGAGTTTCCCCAGATTCCTGGATAATATTTCTGTAGTCACCATATACAAGGAGCAACAAACATAATATTATAATAGTCTATTGCCAAAAAAACATTATGAAAAAATAATTTGAGGAAGAGATTTTTGAGAATGAAACTTAAATTGAAGATTTTTTTACATTTCTAGTTGTGTATGTTGAAGCTTCATGATTTGAATTAAGATCAGTTAAGATGGTTCTCAGGCTTCTGTGAATGTTGTCACTTACTTATTTAGTTTTTCTCATTCTAAAGAATGTGTATATATTATCCAAGTATGTAAATATGAGTCAAAACTGACTTTTAAAAGCGACGAATTTTTTGTAGTTCATTTTGGTGTTAATTTTTACCATCAGGTGTGGAGTACATAGAAGTTGGACTTTGAATTGGAGTTTGTATATTATCGCGGAAGATGTTATCCAATGCACGTGAACTAGCACACTCGATAATATCGATATTTATGTGTACAAGAACCACACCGATACACTGACACAACACATATAGCACCAACCATTGGAGTCTTGTCCTCACAGTGATATGGAATGAAGTTTTAGTATTCTAATGACTAGAATTTAGCTTGATTGAATAGGAGATTGTTATCGATTTTGGTGGAAGCAGCATTCAACTGGTTCTTATTATTCAAATGCTTAAATACCCTGTAGATGACCCAACTGCATCTTAACTTGAACATTGCATTTCTCTACTAATTATGCTAGAGGAGCATGACCCTATTCAACTTATCGGGGAATTAGCTACCGAAAACATAACTGCAAATATGTTGTAAATAAAAATATGCTTGCTCGTTAAATGATCGTTTACATAAATTCAGTGCACCTTCCATATTAGCCAATAAATTTATGTACTGTTACTTCTTCTGCACCAATCTTATTTTTCAATAATCGATCACCTGCACAAACTTGCACTGCAATAAATTTATACTCATTCATTTTGGTGAAATGTGATCAACAATCTTCTTGAACTAAGCGGATTCCTCATTTATAAATACATTTTCATCCAGATAGTTTTCATGAAACTGCCAAAGATGTCTCAACTTTTAAAGTTGTCATCTTGTGAAATTCTTTACATTCCACCCTAACAATTATTATCAAGTCTGTTCGTCGATTTCTCCCCCACTTAACAATATATTTCCATCATCATCCATGGGATTCATCAGAAAATTTATTTCTTTTCTTCAATGTTTCAATTTGAAAGCTCTCATAAGATCATTCCTCCAATTTTGAAAGGATATTCTTGATTTTTTAAACTGTGCTGTTTCGCTTAATAATTGGACATTCCAAGGAATAATAATGCTTATCATTCGCTATCCTCTGTACTTAACGCTTCTTGCTTCTACATTCAATTTGCATCTTATTCATTATGCTATTCTGAATTAGCAATATTTAAGGATATTGAATCTATCTGAATAACACAATTCATGCAACACTATGTCTGGCACAGATTTATAAACTGTAGTCACTCAATTTATTAAATACTAGCTCACATCCAAGTCTAAAATTGTTCCCTTTTGTAAAGAATATAAAATTTTAAAAAAATATAAAATACTGTAAACTCTTCAATGAAGAAAAAATATGTTTATCCTTTCTTGAGCCAGTTGAACCTTATCGTGCAACTGAGATAGTTCTTATCAAGATTTGAAAGCAATTCTTCATATCTTCATGCACTGGTTCTTTTATAAGTGACTCTGAATGCAAAGAACTTTCGCTATTTCAACATTTCAGTGCTATTCACATGAAATTCAAACTATGCAAAGTTTATAGAATGTAAATTAAAACCTTAGTTTCATCATTATTAATTATCTTCTCTTCTTGAACAGGATTCACCTCAAACCCTATCAAATTCATCACTCTGATGAATATCAGAATTGATTTTCTCTTTTATTGTGATCTCAAGATTTAATATGCGGACTCTTCCCCTTAATCTAGTTGCAAAAGAGATGAGCAAATCAATTGGTAACCTCCATTCAAAAATAACTATCATTGAGTAAGTTTCTACTCATAAAAATAAAACCAACAATTTCCCAACTAAAAAATAATCCAGCTAACCCCATTTTCATTGTGCACCTCAGCTTTTGTAGTGGACTGTTAGCAGAAACATAACACATTAATACTGTTTACCAACTAAAGTAATCATTAGACTGCAATAATTGTTCAAAAGTAACAACATTCACCAATAACAAACATGTGCACATGAGTGCAAAAGCATTGATTGCAAGACTTTGATTAATCTTCCATTGAATTGGAAACTTATTTCTAATTTTGTAAAACACTTGTTTCGCACTTCTCACTACAAATTGATAGTAGAATCATTTTACGAGCAAGTTTCATTAGGTTATTACATCTGTAATTTATTGATCGTAAATTTCATCTAATTCGAAAAGTTGACAAATTTTCACGAACAGTTCGACGCTTACTAGTATCTACATTATCGTTTATTGATGTTATAATTCCTGAGGATGATGCTCACTTGAGCCCTAGGCTTTTGCGTGGGTACTAGGAAGGATGATATGATTTGAAGGCTTTGAGATTTGAAAATTAATTGAAACGAATGCGATCAACATTCCACTAAAAACTTCATTCAAACGTATTTAATTCATGTGCTGAATTTTTCCAATGATTTACTTTTAAGTGCTCGGGTTTTGATCGGACATGATGAAGGAGGGTGTGATAGTACTATTGATAAAAATATTCTTATTCTTATGCTTTCAACGTCCTTTATTGATATACGGTAGCTGATTTAAAAATGTTGGGCGGTTTCGCCTGCAACTTGTGCACTCCAAAAGCTGATGTTGTCATAGAGTAGTCATTTAACTAAGCCAAGATAATGTTTTTGAAATCAGAAGAGACTATAGATGCTTTACATCAGCTGTTGGTAGGTTACATCACGCACAAGAGACATACAAAACCGCCTAAGTTTTCGGCGTCAGCTATAACTGGTATCAATCTAATTAAATTGTAGAGATCGGATTACCAAATAATTATCTCTTTATTAGACTTCCATTGGGCTTTCCAGAAAAAACCATTCTCAATTGAATTGCTAAATATTATGAAAATTGAATTATAATGACTGCTGGTGCTGCTCATCGTATATCCCTCCCAGAAATGGATAAATTAAACTTAAGGCATCTTGAAATTATTAATTTCAAGAATAACCATTCTATTTATGTAAAATACTGCTTAATAATTAAGTATTCTATTTATATCCCTTTGAAGTTGAAAAATGCAGTTTTTAGTATATTTTTCTCATTATCTCAATAATATTTAGAGTCATAAACTCCTAACCAGTTTTATCCGATTTCTCAGTTAGTTGGATAGTTTTTCATGATGATTGGTAATTTAAAGATTCTCACAAGGCCGCTAGATAATTATAAAATAGAAAATTGAAGAAAACTGAAATCTTCCGCCATCATCATCTCGGTAAAGTAGTGAGACTGATTGCATTATATCTTTGGTAGTGATAATATCATGATAAAATATATTATTATAACAACCAAAAAGAATATCCACTGAAACACATAACCAGAAATACCCAGAATTAGCAGTCTCTTTAGTAATAATAGCCTCATCGTAATGAAAAATAAATATTTCAAAAATAATATTCAGAGAGACAAACAGACGATCATAATAATGATAGGGGGAAAATGAAACAGTTTATCGACCAAAATATAAACCCGGGATTCGCCTTATTAAACATTATCCCTTCCGATTAAATATATATTTTAAAAAGAATATTAACTGAAACAATTACGCAGAATTGCTTTCATTTGAGTAGTCTATTCCCACCGGTTGGTTATGCTCATCGGATGTTGCGGCTAGATGAGGGGGGCGAGGGAGGTAGGCTGATAGGAGGCAGACTGTGGAGTGGTTGGTGCGAGTGTTGTGTTGTGTATGTGTAGCAGGTTGGTGTGAGCCAGCATCATGCCGGCTGTGAGTTGGCGCACGCGCAAGAGCCCGCAGCCGCCCCGGACTCGCCCACCGACCTGTCCGATGCCGAGCTCGGAGGAGTGGGGGGCCGGCTCGGACCCGGATCGCTGTTCCGGCTCCGCTTCCTCGGATCGGTGGCCGTCGACGAGGAGGAGGACGAGGAGCACACCAAGCGGCGCATGAAGAAGGCCATGGTCGAAGAGGCCGTGCTTAAAATAAAGGTCCACACTTCTGTGTACTCCACTTAGCCCCCCGCTATTATAATCTTTCTACATTTGACACCGTCTCATTTAATCAAAGCGTTTTTATTCTCAATTCAGCAAATATTTAGTATATAGTCGAAATAATTTTAAAGACATTTTATACATAGTATGCAAACGTAGCTTATATTTGGTACAACTGCACCAAGGTTATTCAAGGAAAAATAATAACCTTGCAACTGTACTGCGTAGCATTTACAAACTACACCCTAATAAATGTTCTATTGAAACATTAATTGCCCATATAGGCCTATCAGGTCTGTTCGTTGGTCAATGTACACCCTTACCCTTCCTTGAAGAGTTATCTTTTGTATATAATTTTACAAGTGAAGTAAGAAAAAATTGGAAACAAAATGAATTTATCAATTAAAATAGAGAGTTATATGATAGATGATAGTGACAACATAGAAACCACCTCACAAGTGACTTATGTAAAGAACTTGGTACATTGATAAGCAACAAGCAACTAGCAAACGCAATAAGCAATATTATCGCCATGTGTTATTCAACTTGAATTCACCTGATCTTAGCACACCGATGTAATATGGTATTGCGTTTTGCTGATGCTTTTCTCTGGTGTGCGAGTCGCCTCATGTAGTCAAGAGAAATGTAAAATTATCAATTGAAAAGAAATGAGCATAAAGGAAATATAAAGTCAAATGTAATTTAGTGGAAATGGATATTTACTATCCAGCTTGTGAGATGATTCTCATGGGTCGCTGAAGGGAATCATGCATATGATATTAGGTCCATAGCGGGGAAAGCAATGGAATAGACTGCGAATCGACAAAAAATATTGAAAAACTAAATATTTGGCTTGATTATAAAAATTCATTGGATCTTTATTAATCATATTTATTTTTTCTAAATTTATTTGTAAAAAAAAATCACTGACTTGAGCTTGAGCTGAGGATCTTTGTTTCTTGTTATTTGAGTTTCTGTGCCTTGTTATCACTAACCGTTAAAAATTTAGAATAGCAAATACCCAAGAAATGTGATATTAGGGGCATAAAATTATTGGTTTGTATTTTTTCGGACTCAGTTGATTGATGAATGATGAAAATAGGTAGCCTCAGTACTGTTGAATTTAAATTTTGGACAGACGTAGGCTTGTTGTTTCTGCCCAAATTTATTGGAATTATGAAATAATACAATCAATTTTTAACAAAATTTAAAGTATTGTTCTAGTCCACATTATTGATCGCATTGATCGTTTTGCTAAGTGAGCTAACAACGATGATTTCACAGAACACGGCAGCGTGGATGGACCATGAAAAGCCTTATTTCATTCTTCTTTTTGTATTTTCCGTAAACGTCTTGCTGACTTGCAGAACTAACTTAGCATGATTCTTGTTAGTTTTGTGAATTTGTAAATATATAATCATGAGAATGATAAACTCGCGTTTATGCTAGTGAAACATCAATAAGATCAAATGCATGGACTTCTTCATTCTGATATTTATTCGAACTAAAACTTACTGGAATGTGAAACTGCCCAACTCTCCCAACTTGGGAAAGTAGACTTTCCCAACTCTCATTTGAGTCTTGAATAGAGAAGTTGGTTTCGATGACAAGACGATGAATTTTTCTTATTTTCAATGAAACTAAAAACTAGTGAAAAATATTTAAGAATGTCTAAATGATTTCTGATGAAGCATCACACTCCTTGGGCTATTGAATTCATTAAAAATGTAGATGACCAACTAAAAAGATTATTACTTGGGTTTCATTTGAATGAATCTCATTTACCATGCACAAGTCTCAGACTCATGTGGGAATCACCTCTTTAAATGTAGGTTGAGAATGCCACGAAAAAATTATATCCGTCTTCCACAAAAAATACAACATAGGTTAAATTTTCATTGAGCTTCTCTTCGTTGGTCATAGATTGGTCCGGTAAGGCTTTCATTCTACGAGTAGATTACACTGGGATGTAGCAAAAATAGAATTCTTTGCCACTCTACAATTTTAAGCCAATGAGAGGATGTTCGTCTGCAAAAATTATAGAAACTTTAAAAAAATGTGAGGTAATTTTTCATTGAAACTAATCCATTTTCATGTGTTGTTGATCAAAATATGTAGAATTACCTACCTAATTATTATAGTAACTTCACATACATAGAACTGCAACCCCTATATTATGTAATTGGCCCTACTTCTCTGTATTATTGATTATTATAATTCCTCAGCATATAACTCCAATACCAACTTGAATGTATATTTACAAGTACGAATAATTTCCAACTTTGTAGCTCAATTTTCAGTGGTCTGTATTCTAATTACTTTATTATCCATTTATTTCTACCGTGGTACTGTTTATATAGTTTTGGAGCATGGTTTAGTTGTTACTTATTTTGTCATGTCAAAAATGTGAAGTACTATTGGCTTAACCACATAATTCCGTTGTTTTTCTAGCGTGTATGGTCGGAGTTTCACTGTGATGATTCAATGTACAGTATGCCTATCTAACTTTTAAAAATGGTCAATGCATTTCTCTAGTTTCAGTCTTGTTAAGCGTGATAGAAACTCAGCATACACTGTCAGTCCTATCTTTATCAAGCAAATGAATTACCCATACTTATACTGCATTATAAACTCAAGTAGACATAGCTTTTATATTCAATCTTTTAATTGTGAAATATTAATACTTCCATCATAAAATAACTATTCATCAGTTTGAAGTGTTTGATGGATGGTATTCTGAACCTCAGTATTGAGTTATAGCCTAATTTTTGGTTTGGAACCTACAATACTGTATGTTTTAGGCTACGAACAAACTTATCATTCTTGTACACTTGATGAAGAATGAATTGCTAAATTATAAGAGTTAAAATTATTATATTTCGTATCCACTTTTATGAATACTAATTATTATTATTTATGATTCTCAATTATTGGAAAATCAATAGCTTTTGACTGACAATATTATTTGTGTTGATTGTTACTTTCGATATTTCAAACCAGTATGTTTATGTTTTGCGTTTTCGGACAGTATGAACACAAAGAAAACGCATTTTATGGAACCAATGCCGATAAAATGAATCCTTTTTCATTGGAACCAACATATAATACGCAATGACATAGACCGCATTCCTTTAAAACAAATTCTCAGTAGGTATCATGATTCTTGTTTTGCACTACTCCGGTAGTATGGAACTCTGGTATTATGTACTTCACTGGAACTAAGAATTCACATGGAATTGGCTTCATTGATCAAATGCGTTTCCTCCGTAAGCATTCAGCCTTAGTGATCTCTAAAACATTTCTGTCTGTAATCTCAATATGCATACTGATGATGTATTTTTTTATTATTGCTGCTTGATCCTGTAGGCATTGGTAAGTTATTTATATAATTTTTGTGCTGACCTCAACTTTTCCACATCTAAAAATAATACTCCATTATATACGCAGACTCTTTATCAATTCCTTCTTTATCAATTATGGTATCTGCTTTTTTATTCCAATATTTATTTATTGATGCTTGTAGATCAATGTATTTTTTCGATTATTAACTCCTGTATATTATTTCTTTGCTTGGTTTGATGTCTATACCCGAGTACTAGTAATCTAACTAGTAAACCACTCTCTTGGGAGTTTTCTGCAATAGTACTCATTTTTGCGAAGAACTTATCAATTGCAAAAATATATAATTTTAGTTATGAATCTCTTAAATTCGATATTATTAGATTTATTTCACCGAACATTAACATTCTACTATCCAATGTTTACTTAATCATTATTGGAAGTAAGCACATTAATGATTTTGTATTACGTACTATATAGAGCCTACTTGCACTTTTTAAATTTGATGATGAAAAATGACAGGATCATATAGGATCATCTAAATCAGATCATAGGATCACATTCATTCTCAATACCTTATGAATACTTGAAGACTTTGAATCGAGAAATAATATTGAATAGTTCAATTGCCCTTCGAAAGTAGTATTTGATGGATATCATGATCAATTCTCAGGCCCAATTCAGACAGATGAGATGAACGCGGACTTCTTGAAGACGTTAGAGCCGATTTTGAATAATAGACCAAACCAACTAATTTAGGTACGCTCTGGATGCTGGACTATTCGTTTGTACATATAGTAGGCAATAATGGCTTGCCACATCCGCGTCTCGTTTCATTTATCTGGATTATTATAGCTTGTAGTCAGAATTTCCTTCTCATGAGAAATCTATTACCAATCATGATTATACTATTTTTACAATCACTATGATAGGAGAAGAAACAAAGTATTAGAGACGTACAAAGTAACTTCGTTTTATTTTGTTAGTATAGAGATTATTCGCAATATCTCTACATACAGTCTCCTTGGCAGAATAAAAACTGAATAAATGTCCACATAGACATGAATAATTTTTCAATAATACCTATGATTTGTATTTTTCAGGCTCCTGAGGGCGAGACACAACCTAGTACAGAGGTCGACCTATTCATATCAACAGAAAAAATTATGGTCCTAAATACCGACCTGAAGGTGCGTGAAACAAAAACAGACCAATACATTGAATAGTATCAATTATTCATGAAAGCAACCATAATGTTTTGCCTAATTGGTTCAATTTTTAAAGTGGGTGACTATTTCCGAAATTTTTATTTTCAAATGTTTTCTAGGGGTTCCTTATTAATTTGATTAAATACTCGAAAACCATTGAACGAATTTAAAGAATTTGAATTTAAATTCTATTTTTGAGTCCATTACTGAATTTCAAAAAATGGATCAATGTGAGTTTTTCCAAGACCCATTATTGGTCGTTTTCTTATAGTCGTCTAAGTTGATAAACATTATTTTCAGTTCATTATTCAATCTTAATGGCTCAGCCATACGAGGTCGATCTCAAGTCAAGGCAACTTGATCGAGTAGATATTTGAGAGGCTGCAAATAGAAACTTGGTTATTCAGTCAAAATGGGAACCACAAATCATACTTATCCTACACTCGTACATTCATCATAAGTATCTACAGTACTTGTTCTAAATTAAAAATATAAATGGTTTATCATTTGTATGGCTATTCCAACTTATTATTTATAATTGTTGCTATTTTGACTACAGTAATATAATTATTAGCTTCTCTACTTAATTTATTATGCATTTAATCTGACATATGACTTGCCGACTTGAAAGTTCATTCTAGATTTGATTTTAATAAATTTGAATTCGATTGAGTCCTGACTCGATAAAAATCCTCGTGTGGCTGAGCAATAATTTTTATCCAAAAGGCAAAAATCACGCAATGTTGAATTTAAATATTAGCTGACATGGAAGTTCTAACCAGAAACAATGTTTTTTGTTTCATCTTATGACTTCCTGTAGAAGGGGTGTAAGGGTTCGTCTAAATGTTATTATATTAATCAAACAAGAAAATATTGTCCACTATGTTTTTTAGGACTACTATTAATGTATTCATGATGGAAAATTGAAAATCTTATCACACTTTCTTGTACGTAAATTACTGTATTTCTTTCAAGACAACATTTTTCGTCTTCTCAAGTCATTTTCAAATGTGGTTCATTTTGTGTGAATAATGGTTAGAAATGTGTGTGTTTGTAGGAGATAATGATGGACCACGCGCTGCGAACGATCTCGTACATAGCGGACATCGGGGACCTGGTGGTGCTGATGGCACGGCGCCGCTTCGTGCCACACGACGTCGACGACCCGCCCAAGGTCAACCGAACTCCCAAAATGATCTGCCATGTGTTTGAAAGCGAAGAGGTGAGTGCTATAGTCTGTCAGTTATGCTCAACTTTCCTCTTGGAGAATTTTTTGTACTTGTTTTACGGACTAATAATAATAATAATAATAATGTTATTTTTGTTGTATGATATTGAAATCAGCATTGAATACAATTTATTTATTAATTATTTTGAGCTGTAATGTTCTTTCATTGTAAAGGTATTTCAAGATCTATTAGTTATCTGTTGTTTAATTCTGTTATGTAAATGAATATAGCATACGTTCACTATCTTATAAAGCGCTAAATTGTCCTATTTTGAGTTTGGCTGTCTCTACACCTTTCCCAGACCTATTTGAGAAGGTGTCAATTGTAATTGAGAATAGTGATTTGTAATTGAGAAATCATCAGATGTAAATGAGAACAGTCAATTGAATTTGAGAAGTTATCATTGTTATTCAGAACAGTGAATTGTGTTTCAGAAAGTTTTTTTTATTGGGGTTTCTAGCGTGTTCGTGGGTAATGGATATTGAGTGCGAAGGTGATTTATGAGGTGGAAAACAGTCATGCCTACTGGGATTCAAACCCAGACCTGTCATTGCTAGCGGGCTGAAGATTGTGACGCCTCAGCCCACTGCGCCAACCAGGCTGGCCAAAGTATCATTGTGATTTGAAATAATGAGAATATTGTAATTGAGAAAAAACAGATAAATTGGTTTCTCATTAACAAATTATAGCTTCTCATTTCCTTTTGACGAATTCTCAATAATTATGACTGTTCATTCATTATTCTCAATTTCAATCGACAGGTTCTCAAATTGAATTGTTACTTCCTCGAATACATCTGGAAAAGGTGTAATTATAATTAGTTGAATAGTTTAGATACAATATTATAGCAAAATTACCCCAAAAAAACCTATACAAATCAATTCTTTTTAAAGGCGTTGAAAAAAAAAGTTTAGTTTCTTCATTCAGTAACGAATCTCGATACTTGTTATTGTTTTCTTTAAATTCGAGAATTAGAAACGCACCAATACCGCAGAAAATTAGTTAATTAGTTGAAATTCGAGAAAGTTATTCATCAGGTTTGATCTGTCTCTAAGGTTTCAAGTTTACTTACTCAAAATCAATCGTTTTTCTTGAGCAAAAGGTATTCAACATTTTTAATGTACAACGTTTGATATGCTTTTATGCAAAAAACTTTGTGTATTCTTTGTAGGCTACTTTTCCCATCTCAAATTCATTTCTCATGTGTTCTTAATTTTCAGGCTCAATTTATAGCCCAGTCAATAGGACAAGCATTCCAGGTGGCGTACATGGAATTTCTTAAAGCTAATGGAATTGAGGACCACAGTTTTGTTAAAGAGATGGATTACCAGGAAGTTCTCAACTCGCAAGAAATTTTTGGTGATGAACTTCAAATGTTTGCGAAAAAGGAAATGCAAAAAGAAGTGAGTACATGTTCGTGTTGTTTGTAAATCAAAATGGACTGTTGTTGGCACGAGTACTAGAATAACTGGTATTCATATATACAGTATAATGATATTCTTGTATCCGTGGTTTCTGGTGACTGATGAGTGCAAACATCATGCCCTAAACCTCTCCTTTACCATTTTGTACTACACAGTCCAAAACAAGGTTATGTTGAATCATTAACTGATATTACAATTTCCACTTCAACAATTTAGAATTTTTATATCAGTTGACTCCTTCAAGCAGTCGAAATGAAAATAGTCCCACTATTACACCCTGTCTCCCATCACATCTCACAAGCGGAAATGATTTTCCACTAAAATTTTCAATTCTGTGCATTTTTTCACACACTCGCTTCAGTCGACTATCTTGAAAGAATGTTTTCTTTGCTTGACAAGACTAAAGCTTCATGCTCGCAATCTGTAAATCCTGGTTCTAACCCCAATGAAAGCGAAATTTTTCCAATGGTTTATTCTGTTAACGATCGTGGATACTCGATCGTGAGCTCTTAGATACTGCGTTCAATATGTTTTATTAGAGTATGGCTTATTAGTGGAGAGTTCCGAAGAAGTTCCACATAACCACAATTTTCCATGTTGTGTTAATTGTTGTGGTGTGGTTGGGCAGGTGGTGGTGCCGAAGACAAAGGGCGAGATCCTGGGCGTGGTGATAGTAGAGTCGGGCTGGGGCTCGATGCTGCCGACGGTGGTGATCGCCAACCTGGCTCCGGCGGGTGCGGCGGCCCGCTGCGGACAGCTCAACATCGGCGACCAGATCATCGCCATCAACGGCGTCTCACTCGTCGGCCTGCCGCTCTCCACCTGCCAAAATTATATCAAGGTATCTATCAACTCAATAAACTATTTTTCATTTCCCAATACTGGCAAGATGGGAAAATGACTCCAGCTCGATCAATATTGGTTTAAAAATTATAAATTTGTTCTCGAATATATTTTGCTGTACAATTTGAAACAAATATTGACTGAGTTGGAGTTATTTTCCCATCTTGCCAAAATGTCTTCTTTGCTCGACCGGACTATACTAATAAGATTTAATGAGAACTAATGCATATCCAAATTTATTGATGAACCTTGCTACAAAGAACATCACATAATCATCGAAAAAACATTGTACTAGATATTTATGATGATATACGAGTATTTCTAAATGAATTGTATAGAAAGTTATCTTAGTAATAAAATATAAGTAATAAAATATAAGAAGATATTTATTTTCAACTCAACATCCTAGAGAACTTATCCAATGTTTATTTACTATTCAACATCACAGAAAACTCATTTGGAATTGAATTATTTCTCTATATCTTGCTATGGATGCCTCTAATTTGGATGTCACTAGATTGCCTATTCAAGTTTATAACATCATAGAAGTTTGAACAATTGTTTTTCGAAATAACATGTGACATGTATTCAATTTGAATAGAAGCCTTCTAAAAATGGGATTTATTCATTTATTTTCCATGAAAAAATTTGTTTCAGAATTCTAAAACCCAGACTGTTGTGAAATTAACGGTTGTGCCGTGTGCTCCAGTAGTGGAAGTCAAAATCAAGAGGCCGGACACAAAGTACCAATTAGGTTTCAGTGTACAGAATGGTGTGGTAAGTATTCAATCTCTACTTAGCTCTAGGATTTTTAGTTGTGGATACTATATTTCAAGTTCTTGAGCACATAACTTCTGATTCAAATAAACAATTGAGAGCCGAAGAACAAGGAACTCGCCAATGTAGTGATAATTGTGGTTTACGATAAATAAATTTCTTGAAAAATAAATTATAAGAAGGAATGGGTATTAAAATCGATGTTTTGAACATTGAACTGTTTTCATCTTAATGATATTTTTTCCATATCATTGTTATTTATGATATAAATGTGTTATCCTCGGCTCATAATATTAATTATAATATTGTTATTATTTTTTCCAGAATATTCAAAAATGTAATGAAATTGATAAACTTCAATTTGTAAATTAATAAGGAAAATTGAAAATATTCCAATCTTTAAAAAACATCGAAAGACTATTAAAACCATGGATAAGTGAAAAAATACCTCGCTATATCGATATATCCATCCCTACTTATAAATATAACTAAAAACATAAACGATAAAACTTTTCAATCTAGTGTAATGAAGGAAAAGTGTCTGGTTCTATCATCTACTTTGATCGTCAAAAATGTTTTGTAATTTCAGTTGTTGAAACTCTACTAATATTGTAATATTGTTTTCAGATTTGTAGTCTTTTACGTGGTGGTATAGCGGAGCGAGGTGGCGTTAGGGTAGGACACAGGATAATAGAAATCAATAATCAGAGCGTGGTCGCTGTGCCCCATGAAAAAATTGTAAATCTTCTGGCAACATCTGTAGGAGAGGTGAGTTCAAATTTTACTGATTTCGAATTTCTTGTTCAAATTTTAATATCGATACGGGCCTCAACACTTGTATGATTGACTCTATATGATACCCGTAACCGTAACTGATTAAACCGAGTTATCTATTGCCGTGGTCGAGATAACAACTCGTTTATCAGAATAAATTTTCGCCTTGATTTATTCTAAGTCCACTTACTTCGTTCTCTCGCTTATTGAATAGTAAAAATTCTGTTTTATCACTTCGGTAAACAATTGCTTTTTTTGGTTAGTCATTGTCTGGTTTTACATTCAGCTTGACTTCCTTATGTCGTCCCTTGTTTTAGTTAACAAATTACCAAATACCTTGGATAATTCAGATGAAACAACTTGAGTACAGAAGATTCAGAACAGTGTTGGAAATATTTCTACTTAATAATCCCTACTACTCTGTCAAAGAATATAATATGGTGAAAAAAAATTATATCTTAGGGATTTTGAAATGTATTATTTATGATAAGCTAGTAGGCCTACATGAATGTGAAATTGAGTTGAATCTTGAATGTAATGTGGAGGTGTGTTGTTATGTTGTATAAATCTTGTTTCTTATTTTACTGTATTATAATATTGTGTTGACTGGTAAATACGTACCGGATTTAGATCTTATCATTTTCAGTGATACACTAAAGTCAGTTGAGGGGATAACGAGTGTGGTTATTTTTCAGATATTAATGAAGACGATGCCCACATCAATGTTTAGACTGCTGACTGGCCAAGAGACGCCAGTTTACATTTAATGGTCGAAACTACTTGCAAGACTTTGGTATGTGACTTGACACAAACCGAATGGAGCACAATATGCTGCAGAAGCACACGACTACCTACTACTTATTATTGGACTGTCAGCAAAGACTTGCCTTTTGCCGCTTCCTTCATTCAATGCGGGGCGCTCTACTTATTATGTTACCAAAAATTGAACTAGTGCACAGAACATTCTACTACACTGTGATGATGAGCACCAGCTCTTGTATGAATGGACCGAAATGAATTATTGTAAAATGTGTCAACCGTTTTTGACATATGTGATAAATATACTATTATTGTATCTGTAAAATATACAATGGGAACTATATTTTGTTTCCAATTTTCATATCATGTATCTAATTTATGGAAAGCCAAATGACTATCATGTCTATATGTCGTAACTGGCAAAGACTATAATCATCATCTTTCTCGTTCAGGGATTTAAGTGGAAACTAGGATATTTATGAGAATTCAACTTGTTTACATGTCATTCTACTAAAATGTCTAAATGTATGCAATCTACTCATTTCATCGGTTGTTGATTTTGAGTCTCACAATTTTTCGTATGTATGTACAGTAAAGGCCCTTCATAGGGCTGTTTAGCCACTGGCAAACAAACAAATGTACAGTAAAGATATATAAAAACTTGTTTATGGAGCTCTAGTGAATAGTAGGTACATTGAATGTATTATCTCCCACGAAGCACAAGCCCATTTCAATTATAATTGAAATCAGAATGAATAAAAATAAAAATCAAGTACCATTTTAAAAATTTTTTAAACTTTGAAAATATTTTTAAAGTTTTTAGAAGGGTACTTGATTTCATTTTTATTCATTAATTTGATATAGCCCCAAGTGTGAATTTTAATTTTGGAATCAGAACTAACCAGTTTTTCCTAATATTATTCAATTAGAACTCTTAACATGATTGCATTATTTCTGATCACAGTTGTTGTATTTCTCAGTTGAGTCAGATTTAATCTTCAAAATGCATTATCAGATACAGCATTTACTTGCGTCTCGACGTCGCAATCACAGAAAAAAGTAACTTATAGGTTGATCTTTGAATTAGAATGGATCATCATCTTGAAGGTATCCAACTCAGTATATGTTTAATGAATGAACTTGAAGGAACATTTATAACCTCGATTAGATCTATGTTGAATCAGTCATTTAATTACATTGGTTACCTTGAATTTGGCTATTTCTTCTATTGAGTACGATTATTTTTAAAAGCGGCACATCAGTAGAAATAATAATGTGACACTGGAATCTCTTTGAAAAGCTATAGACTATTCACTATAAAAGATTTACCATAACTCAATTTTTACAATTTCCTTTATCCGCTTATTCAAAATTTGTATTCAATTTTACTTTTATACTATTGGTTCAGAGTTTAACAACATTATTCTGACACATTTGTGTTTATTGGAACACAATTTTAAATTCAATTATTATAACGGAGCATTATAAAAATAATGATTTATGTTGTAGAAGACAATACAAATTATAATCGTCTATTTTGCTTTTCCACGAATTAAAATTCATTTGTGACTAAATGTACATATTGTATTCGAATTGATCACTCATTTTTTAATATTGATAAATATAATCGTTTTAAAGTTTGATAATTTATAATGCGTGTGTGAATTTTTCAGCTTTGTATTTCATTGGAATTGCCTTGATATTTTTGTGTTTTTATCCATCGAATACTTTTGTAAACAGTTTGTAAAGCTTGACACAGTGATACGATTACTGTTAAGATGATAAAATAAGATAAAAAAGTTAAAAATCTTATATAAAAATAATTATCCAGGAGGAACTCCTTCTGCATCTTCTTTAATTGAATTTTGTCTATTTTTTCTTATTAATTGAATCACGAGATACACTCTGCTTAATACTAAATTAGACTACTTTTTTCCACAGTTTTACCGCAACTGATAGTAAAAAAAAGTAAAAAAATCATTGGTGATTTCCAACAATTATCAACTTGAATTTCCAATTTTCTCTACTTTCTATCAATATTCTTTTTACAAAAAAGTTTCAAGTACCTTTTGAGAAGTATTATGAAGGAAGTCTGGTAATATGATCTTTCATTGCAGTACTGGATTCAATATTATTTTGTTTTAAAATCTACCTACAATCAAATTGATGTATCATCTGGTACGGTGTGCAGTATACCAGAAAAATAATTGAACCTGGTCATGGTGACCTTCCACATTATTGGGATTATAATATATCCAAGTTGAGACCACTGAGCTGGAAAGTGTTGGTGATGGTTTTCTTGGCTAGAACTCTTGTCTCCCCTACGCCTTTCAATAAAATTGATGTGAAAAGATTCCATTCGAGTATTTTCATCCTATGTAATCAGAGTGTTTGCTATTTGTAGGATTATAAGTATCCTAATTTGCGTTATAAATATTGTAATATTTATTAATTCAATGAAAAAGATTTAATATATTATGAGAATTAGCTTTATTTTACTTAGTCAGATATAGTTGAATTCGAACGCTCTAGTGAATCATGAATGTTAGTGATAATATTGTACAAATTATGGAAGAAACTGATTTGAGAATGCTTGTTTCCTGTTTGGACATGTAAAGTGAAACTTATAGCGAATTAGCTTAACTTATAGTTGTAATAATTCTTTGAATCTTGATGATGAACAGCTTAAACCCAATGCAGATGTGCAGTTGAACTTAGCAAGTTCATAGAAGTTCAGACGAAACTAGAGAAAAAGAAGATGAAGTTGAAAAAGAAGAATTAGTCGGATGAGAGTGCCTCGAACAGAATGCGTAGTAGAAGTGCAGTTAAAAAGAGACTTGATCTTAGTCTTAGGTAATTTTTCTAGTCATGGAAGTATCTGCAAATCTGATATACCGTACTCTTAGACAAGACTTGAAAATTTTGTGTGCCAATATTACAATAAGACAGAAAAATAATTTTTACAGCCGATATTTACAGTAGACCTACAGGCCAATGTATTCAGAATCGGGTTTATTTTATAGTTAGAATCAATTTTATAGCAAACCGTCTCAACACTATTTTATTCACGTGTTAAATGCTTCAGGTTGAGAAAGCGCTGTCCAATGTGAATTGAATAATTAGAAACTTAATTGGGAGTTAGGATTGCAGGGTAAAACTGACAATTGAAATATCAATAGGCTACAATTTCATTAGAGATGAACAGTAATTTTACCGGTAAATATAATAGTTTTATCGGTACATCCAATTAATACGCAACCCTAATTTCAAAAGTAGATAATTTGTATTGAATTGATTTCCCTAGCGGCGGGAATTTTTGTGTCGGCGACTGATAACATTTTCATGTATAGTAAATTGGCATGTAATAACTTGGAGCCATCCGCTACTCTCCATGGTCTTCAAGGACATGACATGGTTGAGTGATTTCCAGATTTCAGACGCCTGAATTTTATCCCTCCTTGAATTTTTGGGAGATAAATTTGAAAAAAATTACTGTACAAGAATTAGTAACTTATTCAACTTATGAGGAAACTTAATTTTCAAAAATGTATTATGTAATTCTGATGTTGCCATAGGTCTCTTGATACCTAGCAAAGATGATTATAATAATAAATCAATCTAGAGCAATGCTTACACAATAAACCACATAAAGTGATTAAATATTCCATGTAAGTGTAATTACATTTGAGGAGGAAGTAGTTAGGGCATTTCTATTATCTTTTGTGTAAAAAATAAGCGAATTACACAAATAGGTAAAAGTTTTTAAAATATATATTTTTTTAGATTTCCTTATATTTCTAAGAAATATTATTACCTACTGAGTTGCGTATTGATTGAATAACTTTATTTTATAGCTAGTACTAAAGATTAATGCGATTTCGTCTGTTCCTTGTTCGTTCTAATTACCGATTGGTGACTAGCCTGTGACTAGCTGACTTTACAATAATATATTCGTAGAGTCTGTCCAAGCAAAGAAGACAAGCAAGATGAGAAAATGACTCCAGCACGGTCAATATTGGTTAAAAAAATATTGATCTGGTCTCAAATTTTAGATCAGAATGTTTTCTAAGATTGAGACTAGATCAATAAATAATTTTTGAACCAATATTGACCAAGCTGGAGCCATTTTCTCATCTTGCCAGGGGTCTTCTTTGCTTGGACTATAACAGACTATAACTCTATTCTCCAGTGTCAGCTGGTCATTTAGTTGCGCAAACTATTTGCAGATGACATCAGCTGTTGATACCTCATTTGGGAGATTGGCTGTCGTTAGTAAAGACAGTCAGTCGTTGCCTTTCTGTGGAGGAATAGTAATTGTGTCATTACACTCTAACTGATTAACTGGATGTTATTCAGAGGTGTTCTGCGCCGCCAATTGGTTGCGGAGACTGGCCTATGGTTTAGAGGATGAACGTGCTAACCACACGTTACCTCTATTCTGGTTGATGATTATTTGCTTGCTGTATGGTCTGTTCGGGGGGGGGATTCTGGTGGGGTGGAGGGGATGGCTTCGGCTCGGTCAGTGTTGATTCGGGGACTGTGAGTTCTGATTGAGAATTTATGGCTTTTGGGCCGGTATTAGACGGGCTGGAGCCGTTTTCCCGTCGTGCTGGGGTGTCTTCTTTGCTTGGACGGGCTGTATAGTGGAGTGAATATGAAACTGGCAACCAGCTGGTAGGCCTAGGCCCTTCATGGGCTGTTGAGCTAGACATAAATCAGCTGTTAAGGCGCATAAGAAACAGACGAAACAACTTTATTTTAGGCACCAGCTCTACTCAATTGAATTGCAAATACAGTACATGGAATTTACTGAAGAGAAGCAACAAAATTTTCAGTCTTGTCTTATGGTAATTATACAAATTTTGATAATTTCATTTTAAATGCTCATTTGTATGTTTTATTAAATAAGTTATACCAAACATTCTTATAATATTTATTGCAAACCATTTATTCCAGCTGTAACATTACTGTACTGTATGTATTATATCGGTTATTTATTTTTTTACTTTTATTGCTGTTATGCTTAAGTAATTGTAACAGAATATTTATAGCTGTTAGAAATTTGATAGCGATATCATGTATTTGTAAATTGTATGGTGAATCGAGGAGTTACGTGGACTTTTCTACTAGAAGGTGTTGTAACAATCTAGATCTTGATAATTCGGGTCCATGCATCTATAAATGAATGAAATTGTAATTGTGAACTGTCAATAATTTATAACTATACTATCGATCCGTTTGTTTTCATTTTCATCATCACTCCCAAACATTAAATATTCAAACTTCTCAATATTATTAATACTGGATGTAAGTTTTATTTGATTGTTCCATTCATTCACAAAAAACTAAATTGAACATAAGTTACAATATTAAACCATCGGCTTACTCATAATGGCCTATTTGAAATATTGTTTTGTCCCGCTACTTTAATATTAGGCTACCTATCTTGCCAGAAAATCTCTCGTCCCTGGTTTTAGCAAAGTAGGTACCTGTTGCTGTACATAGTAAGCAATTTACTGGTCAGTTGTTACCCAAAACGTGAGAAAATTATAACATAGTTTGTACTGCAAACAACTCGCCGTTCGCCCTATAGATGAATAATATGTTTTATTAACAACTAAAATTATTATAAATTCCTTCTAGAGTAACTTACCTATATTGAATTCATCAACATATCAGAGTCTATTAAAAATGAATTTAATTCATCCTTCACAATTAACATTTATTAAATACTTAAAAATATACAATTCGATGGAACTTAGAATGTCTAAGCTATACTGTACGACTAATGACCTTTCTTTTGTAATTTGGGACCCTCTAAGTTATCATGGTAATACGAGATAGGTACACTTATCAGTACCGTACCGGTAACCAAGGCGTTATAGGCCTATAGTCCAGTCTTAAAGGCTCTATAAACGTCTTCATGGAGCCCTAGCCCAGTCTATAGATTGTATAATCATAGTGTGACAATTGGTGTGAAAACGCTTCATAACAGCAAGGTAATTAGACTAGATTTATTTATCTAATTAATTACCTTTCATAAGAGTATGCTGAGATGAAAAATTTTCCCGCCTGCCGCCATAAATTTTCCAAACTCTCAAATTATAATGAGATTGAACAGTAGCCCAAGATTTTAAATATTTACTCATTTGTCAAACGTCCAAGAGGAAATTAATTGAAAATAAATTCTCTGAAATTAAAAATTGTCTCTTTACTTACCGGTATAATTTGTAATTACCTATTTAATTCTATAGAAAATCGAATGAAAACAATCCATATTTTACTCACAAAGAAAAGTTAAATCCCAGTGAAATTGATGTTAATATTCTTGACATTTTTGTTCTTGAAATGCTCTATTTGAAAAATGATAGATTAATATGGACACCTTTATAATATCAAGGAATAGGCCTACTTGCTATAGCAAGGCTGGGGGTCCGGGCCTAAAATATTTTTCGCCACACTGGTATGAAATGGACTGTTTTACATGCTTTATACGGAGGCCGAAAACGCTCGTTTTCAGGCGAGGTCGCCAGCAACTCGCCGGGAAAATGCGTTTTTCGGCCCTAGGGCGGTAAAATAACCTTGAATGTCAGCTGACTGAAGGTTGTTGTCGATTTAAGGGTTAGTCGATCAATAGGTAGCATTCCGGTTTGATTGCATTAAATGTCAGCTGTTTTAGGAGTCAATGTCGACTTATTGGTATTTCGAAGTAAAGGTAGTCTCTCATCTGTTATTTTGATTGTCAAGATCCCTTGTCAAGAGAACTGAACGTTGAAAGTTTTCAAATTAATCAGTAGTTGAATAATAAAGGAAAACTGCTTCAATAACTAATACTTCAACTTTGATAAGATTAAAAATGTTTGTATTGATTAACTGTTGAATAATGATGAACGTGAAATCCATGTTTGAACAAAATTATTGTTGTCAGACTCTGTGTTACTTCGTCTAGCAGGTAAGCCAGCGCCATCTAGCGGCTGATAATGCAACTAGACAAAGCTTCCTTGTTAGCCAATATCTGTCGAAAATCAACAACTTTGAATTGATATTGTACAATTTAGGATGATCGTACAAAAATTATCTTGGGCTTGAACGTTTCTGAACTAATAAAATCGAATACACTGATAGTTATAAAGTAATATTCAGTCACTAAATCAATAAACTTTTGACGCGAAGTTCCAATAGCAATGGCACCTACTCCAAATTCAGCATAGGGGAAGATAGCATAATAAGGCTACTGGTCTAGCTGTTCTTGGAACTGATTAACTGATAATTTATTTTGTTTTGTTTTCATTGATGTTGTGTGCCGAAAAATAAAGTTCGACACCACGGGTCGAAAATGTAATATTCCGTCTCTCAATCTTTTCTAGTCCTCGGCCTACGGCCTCGGACTTGAAAACCGATTTCGAGCCGGAAAACGCACATTTTCGGCCCTAGGTACGAAATATTCTATTTCGCCACACTGGTATGAAATGGACTGTTTTACATGCTTTATATGGAGGCCGAAAACGCTCGTTTTCAGGCGAGGTCGCCAGCAACTCGCCGGGAAAATGCGTTTTTCGGCCCTAGGGCGGTAAAATAACCTTGAATGTCAGCTGACTGAAGGTCGTTGTCGATTTAAGGGTTAGTCGATCAATAGGTAGCATTCCGGTTTGATTGCATTAAATGTCAGATGTTTTGGGAGTCAATGTTGACTTATTGGTATTTCGATGTAAAGGTAGTCTCTCATCTGTTATTTTGATTGTTAAGATCCCTTGTCAAGAGAACTTAACGTTGAAATTTTTCAAATTAATCAGGAAAACTGCTTCAATAACTAATACTTCAACTTTGATAAGATTTAAAATGTTTGTATTGACTTACTGTTGAATAATGATGAACGTGAAATCCATGTTTGAACAAAATTATTGTTGTCAGACTCTGTGTTACTTCGTCTAGTAGGTAAGCCAGCGCCATCTAGCGGCTGATAATGCAACTAGACAAAGCTTCTCTGTTAGCCAATATCTGTCGAAAATCAACAACTTTGAATTGATATTGTACAATTTAGGATGTTCGTACAAAAATAATCTTGGGCTTAAACGTTTCTGAACTAAGAAAATCGAATGCACTGATAGTTATAAAGTAATATTCAGTCACTAAATCAATAAACTTTTGACGCAAAGTTCCAATAGCAAGCAGATGGCACCCACTCCAAATTCAGCATAGGGGAAGATAGCATAATAAGGCTACTGGTCTAGCTGTTCTTGGAACTGATTAACTGATAATTTATTTTGTTTTGTTTTCATTCATGTTGTGTGCCAAAAAATAAAGTTCGACACCACGGGTCGAAAATGTAATATTCTGTCTCTCAATCTTTTCTAGTCCTCGGCCTACGGCCTCGGACTTGAAAACCGATTTCGAGCCGGAAAACGCACATTTTCGGCCCTAGGTACGAAATATACTATTTCGCCACACTGGTATGAAATGGACTGTTTTACATGCTTTATACGGAGGCCGAAAACGCTCGTTTTCAGGCGAGGTCGCCAGCAACTCGCCGGGAAAATGCGTTTTTCGGCCCTAGGGCGGTAAAATAACCTTGAATGTCAGCTGACTGAAGTTCGTTGTCGATTTAAGGGTTAGTCGATCAATAGGTAGCATCCCAGTTTGATTGCATTTAATGTCAGCTGTTTTGGGAGTCAATGTCGACTTATTGGTATTTCGATGTAAAGGTAGTCTCTCATCTGTTATTTTGATTGTTAAGATCCCTTGTCAAGAGAACTGAACGTTGAAAGTTTTCACATCAATCATTAGTTGAATAATAAAGGAAAACTGCTTCAATAACTAACACTACTAATACTTCAACTTTGATAAGATTGAAAATGTTTGTATTGATTAACTGTTGAATAATGATGAACGTGAAATCCATGTTTGAACAATATTATTGTTGTCATACTCTGTGTTACTGCGTCTAGCAGGTTAGCCAGCGCCATCTAGCAGGTAATAATGCAACTAGAAAGCTTCTCTGTTAGCCAGTATCTGTCGAAAATCAACAACTTTGAATTGATATTGTACAATTTAGGATGATCGTACAAAAATTAACTTGGGCTTAAACGTTTCTGAACTAAGAAAATCGAATACACTGATAGTTATAAAGTAATATTCAGTCACTAAATCAATAAACTTTTGACGCGAAGTTCCAATAGCAAGCAAATGGCACCTACTCCAAATTCAGCATAGGCGAAGATAGCATAATAAGGTTATTGGTCTAGCTGTTCTTGTAACTAATCAACTGAAAATTTATTTTGTTTTCATTGATGTTGTGTGCCAAAAAATAAAGTTCGACACCACGGGTTGAAAATGTAATATTCCGTCTCTCAATCTTTCTAAAACGTCTCTCTAAAACCGATTTTGAGCTGGTAAACGCACATTTTCGGCCCTAGGTACGAAATATACTATTTCGGCCCTAGGGCGGTAAAATAACCTTCAATGTCAGCTGACTGAAGGTCGTTGTTGATGTAAGGGTTAATTGATCAATAGGTAGCATCCCGGTTTGATTGGATTAAATGTCAGCTGTTTTGGGAGTCAATGTCGACATATCTGTATTTCAATGTAAAGGTAGTCTCTCATCTGTTATTTTGATTGGTAAGATCCCTTGTTCAAGAGAACTGAACGTTGAAAGTTTTCACATTAATCATTAGTTGAATAATAAAGGAAAACTGCTTCAATAACTAACACTACTAATACTTCAACTTTGATAAGATTAAAAATGTTTGTATTGATTAACTGTTGAATAATGATAAACGTGAAATCCATGTTTGAACAATATTATTGTTGTCAGACTCTGTGTTACTTTGTCTAGCAGGTTAGCCAGCGCCATCTAGCGGGTAATAATGCAACTAGACCAAGCTTCTATGTTGGCCAATATCTGTCGAAAATCAACAACTTTGAATTGATATTGTACAATTTAGGATGATCGTACAAAAATTATCTTGGGCTTAAACGTTTCTTGACTAAGAAAATCGAATACACTGATAGTTATAAAGTAATATTCAGTCAGTAAATCAATAAACTATTGACGCGAAGTTTCAATAGCAAGCTGATGGTACCTACTCCAAATTCAGTGTAGGCGAAGATAGCAAAATAAGGTTACTGGTCTAGCTGTTCTTGGAACTGATTAACTAATTTTTTATTTTTTTTTTGTTTTCATTGATGTTGTGTGCCGAAAAATAAAGTTCGACACCACGGGTCGAAAATGTAATATTCCGTCTCTCAATCTTTTCTAGTCCTCGGCCTACGGCCTCGGACTTGAAAACCGATTTCGAGCCGGTAAACGCACATTTTCGGCCCTAGGTACGAAATATACTATTTTTTCTTAGGTGTAAAATGAAATGACACATTTCTAGGCAGTTTTCACTCATAACAGAGTTCTAAGACAAAAACTTTAATTGTAAAAAAGATTATGTAGCTTACTTTATCTGGTGTAAATTTAGATAGGGAACCCGGTACCCGCCCCTTCCTGGATCCGCCTCATGACAGGCCACTTCAATCTACTGACGCAATCTATCCAGCAAGTGGATGGTCATGGATCATGGATGAAGAAAACTGAATTACTTCCTATGAGTCAGTTTAAAAAAGGAATTATCAAGGTAGTTAAATAAAAATGTATTAAAATACTTATTCTATGAACTTTTCCCTCAAAACTCAAAATGCCCTATCTTTTAACCACATTCAACCACCAAGAAAAATTTGATTCAAGTTATGCACTGACGGCAATGTGTGCCATAATCCAATCCTCCGTGGGGCAATATCCTGTTCCTGGATAGATAAAAATACAAACAAACTTAAACAAAGTACAAATCAAACACAAACAAGAAAACTATTAAAAAATAATAATAATGTCTGCCTTGTGCTATAGTTGCAATTAGTTACTTTACCACCAGCCACAACTACTCAAGGCATTTTGATGTATGTCTTTTCAGTTTTCTGTCTAGAAATAGTAATTTCACCCCGAAGAATGAATTATTACGTAATCATGACACAAACTGAAACTACTTTGGTCTGATGGGGTTCGACTCCAAAATAATTATTAGAATCAAAAACCCACATGCTTGTAGACCAAGAAAAGTAAGGTTAGGTTAAAGAGCTCCAACACCACATCACTGGCGTGAACTGAGGTCGGAGCTCAAGTGAATCAGTCAATCAGAATTCAGAATTGAATAGTCAAGTGTGAATTGAACAATGAATAGGCTATGAGGAAGAAGAAGAACCAAGTCAGCTGAGCAAGTCGATGGATTCTAGCAACCCCTGAAAAGCAATAATAATAGGTGACGTCCATTTTCCCAGCTATGAAATTGCTCGCCTAACCACAAACCAGTTCTTTGAAGTTTGGTTGCTCATCAGCATGGAGGTATCCTCCTTCCTCATTAGATATTTAAAATAAGTACACCACCTATTTCCAATGAACTGATAAGAACCTGAACCTGATGGTAGTAAGAAGGGTAAAATCTGAATGATGATGAGAAGAAAGGGAGGTAAGAAAGAAAATGATGAAACATATGAGTGACACATCACCGCTGCATGCTTCTGGAAAATTGGTCGCTTCGAAAGTTTACTTGTCGTGGCTTTCGTTTAGCCACCCAGCGGGTGATGTGGTACAGAGTTGATCCAGGTGAACTGATAACAAAGAATTATCAAAGCTCAATTCAATTCCAATTAATCTCTAGAACTAGAATACTTGAATAAAAAACATGAACATGTAATTATCGACATCAATTTGTTTATAGGTATCTGGAAATAATGAAGAAGTTTGGATATCATTTTGCTTATCAATGAGAACAGCTGACTCAAAAATTATAATCTTGACAGCTGAGAGCTGACAGAATAGAAATCAGACTCGAAATCGAAAATCGGGATAGGTGGTTTGATAAAGTAGATAACGTTTATTTAATTTCCAAATAATTATGTTTCAATCAACAAGTATTTAAAATTAATTAAAATCAATTTGAGCTTGAGGGCTTATATGGGAATATAATCTTGATAACGTGAGTGCTAAGTGAATTTAGTCTCCATTTTTAGTTTCAGCCGGGGACTAGTAGAATATTTCCAATCCTTAATAATAATTATATTTCAGCTCAAGCATTGATTATTAGTTTTAAAGCAGTTTTTTAGTGAAATTATATAAATTCAGGAATCTCTCAAATGAAGAAAGTAAACCGTAAGAGATATAAACCACTGATTACGATATGTCGGCATTAGAGGTTAGAACTGGGGATCCATATTTAGGCGGAATGCTGAATAAATCCCAGCGATTAATGTTGGGCCTTTTTGTATTACTCTTGGTAGATGTGATCTGGGTCTCATCATCAGAACTAACAAAGGTAATGTTACTAATGTATATATTCAAATCATTGTATCCAATAGCTTACATAGTACCTAAGTTAACTTAGTTGGGACCATACTTAAGTAACTTAATTAAAAACATTAATCTTCCTTACAGAAGCTACTGGATTGCGATAAGTAATTTAATCATTCATATTTTTAATTTTGACATGTAGCTTGGCCACTAATTGATTTTTAGTCAGTTTTTCTACTAAATTCTGCTTTTATACCTGTTCAATTATAGCTACATATCCAGTCATTTAATTTCTTGGAGGATACACTGTTTGTGGTACTGAGGACCACTCTAGACTCTATATTGGATACTTATAATGATATGATACCTACACCCTATATTGGTCTATTGGATACAGTATACACTCATACCAAAAGCTTTAAAGGTTAGATATTATCATTAATTTAATATCGAGAAAAAAGTACCATTGTTTTGAGAATAAGGATTCTTCTTCAAGTTGTAAATACTGTTACGGTACTCTACTGATAGGAAATTTGGAATATAATTTTGATGTATTTGAGGATCTCTTTTTTATCATTCAGGTCCTATTTTATACTTTCAGATTTGTTTTTGGGATCAAATTTAAGATTGGGTCTATAATTAAACATGACCTGACTTAGTTGTATTATTTTGAAGCCTTCAATAAGGTTGAAAAGATTATTTGTTTTTGTCTGAATACTCCTGTGGCCTACATAACTGATACGGCAGGCTATACTTCTTACTTCTGATGTCTTCCTCGCGGTCCTGGAATCGGGGAATCGTCAATGGTTTCTGATCTCCTCTATCAGGGTCGGTAGGTTGTTGAACATAGCTCTATACTCTAAGGTGGTGGTATAAGTATGCTACTCAATAAATTCGGTCACTGCATAGTACGGCCTTGCAGTGGATATTTTTTCAGCTCTCTGTGGAATGTTGTCCGTGAATTCTTCAAAGTTTTTAGGCTATCTGGTAGATAGTTGAAGAGATGTTAGCCTGCATAGGTAAGAATGTTCTTGAATTTGCTGAGCCTGTGCTGCGGAAGGTCAATATTAAGTTTGATTCTTATGTTGTGAGAGTGCTGACTGTTTCTGAGATTAGGGCTTGAGTCTATTGCAAGGATTATGGTTTCGAGTATGTAGATTGAGACCACTGTGAGCAGTTAGTTTCCAATGATTAATGGTATATAGTTCTACATTGTTCTACATTTATAGTTCTCTCCTTAAAATTGTTCGAAATGCTTTGTCCTTGCTTAGTTGGACTCTATTTATGTGCTCCTGCGCTGCAGCTCCCCAGGCAACAATGCCGTATCGCAGTTGTGATGCAAGTAGGGCATGATATGCAAAAAATGTGGTATTGATATCAGTGGTAACTTATATTTTATTTTACGAACATATGTGGCTTTGGCAAGTTTCTTACTTTTTTAGTCGTTTCAAAAAACATATTGACATATTGTGCAAGTTTCTTACACAAAATGTCAATATGTTCATTCCAGTTCAGGTTCCTGTAATTCAGTAATCTCCATCCATGACCAGCATTTGCTGGATAGATGCGTCAAGTTTAACAAGAATATTTACAATAAAAACTCATGATCAAGATGGGTGGATGATCATAGAGAACTCAGGAAACACTGTATTGCCTCTTCATTCAAGGAGTAGAGCGGCAGATTTACAAGCCTCATACGAAGCACCCGTTCAAAGACCCTCTCCTCCTGCTCACGGACACACACCGGCATTCTGTTGAAGATCTTTAAAGCACGGACAGGGAAGCTAGCATGTCATCTAGTCAGTCTGGCATGAGGCAAATTGATGTCATTCCGTCTTCTTGAAACTTAGGCTGTCCCTTTCTTAAAATTTATAATTTATAATTCATTATATTTTCATAAATAACTTAATCTATTGTATTGTTTAATAATGTTCATTACTTTAGTCTTAACTGATATTTTTGTATTATTATAATCTTTAACCGCTGTATAAACAAATTGTGTCAGAGCCTCCAATCAATTTTATTTAGAAAGGAGCTAACATAAACATAGGAACTATCATTGACTTTACGTCCACATTTGGTAGACCTACCTATTATGTTGGATAAAAAAAATAACTCAAGCCTCCTTTTTTTGTGACTTATACTTGAACCTGCAAATACAATTTACTACTAGGTATATAGTGGATTTTTATCAAGAATGAATTTAAAAGTGTTGATCCAAACACAGCTAACTGGATTGTGAATCGATTCATAAGAAGCTAATTCGCTTCAAATATTTTAGCTTGAATTGAGAATAATTCACACAATATTTATTCACTTATCAATTCAGGTTATCTCAGACTCATGAAAACGTGATTTTTATTAGAGGTGATCTAAATTTGTTGCATTGGTTGAACTAGTATTCAGAGTGCTATCTTTATCTTTGCAGCTGTTATCAGCTCAGAATTCAAATTGAAACATCCCCACCGTATTTATCTTATGTTTCATAGTAGATCTGATATTGTAATATCCAATGATTATCCTATGTATATTCACGGAAAAAATCATTTATAGCCTAATACTGAACTAGTTGCTATCAAAACTAGCCTAAATTATTGAAATTGTTTTTTTATATTCTATCAGTACCGGTAGCTATTTTGTAATAATACAGGGTTATTATAAATGATGGACCCATTTTTAAAACTTGGTAAGTTAACTATTAAAGTAAAAGTGCGAAATGGAAAGTGAAATGCAATCTTTATACCAATGGAAAGAGAAAAATTCAAAAAAATTTTACATTTCAAGTGGTATACCTAATAAATGTGGTCCTAAACCGTAAACAGTCACAAAAACTTCTACAGTCTGTCCAAGCAGAGAAGGCAAAAACACACTAGTTATTATATTAGCAAGTTGGGACAATAAAACCATCTCGGTCAATATTGGTTCAATAATTATAAATGCGGTCTCAAATATTCAATTTTTGAATCAATATTGACCGAGCTTGAGTCGTTTTCCCATCTTGCCAGACCGTCTTCTTTGCTTAGACACACAGTTTGTGTGACTGTTTACAGTAGGACCACGTTCATTAGGTATAAGTTACCACTTAAAAGGTATTAGAAAAACCGTTGAAAGTTTCTCTTTCTATCGGTATGAAGATTGTCCAATATGCATTTTTACTTGAATAGTTACCAAGTTTTAAAAATGGGTCCATCATTTATAATGATCCTGTATTATTAAAAAAAATCTGGTTAAACAGTGAAATTCATGTGTTACTAAACTGTGAATTAATGTGGATAATTTATTCAGGATCTGTCGCGAATTTAAAAAGTCGTATTAAAAGTTCGTTCAACTAGATACTAGCTATAAGATTCAATAATTTGATTGACTTTCTCTATTATGGTACCTTTGGTTACTGGCGTTACTGCTCTTAATTAAGATACTGTTCAATAAGAATCAGTTTAAGAAGGAACAAGATTGCTAGCTAATTTTGATACTGAGTTATTCTACTAAAACCTTTATAACTCCTGAATTTTTTCTTAGATTAGAACTAATTTAGAACTAATTTTTCCATCCCTACTGAAATTCAATATGAACTACATTAGTTTAGGCTATCAAATATCTTTTTCATGGATTTGCAATAATTAACATTGTCAATTTAAATGTTCCAGTATATCTACAAAAATGCAAAATTCGAAAAGCCTTTCTTCAGTACATATTTGAAGACATCTATGTTTTCTATTTATTTGCTTGGACTATGTCTATGGCCACCTTGGAGAGATCAATGCAACAGACCTTCAAATTACATGGTGAGTCGAAGGAGAAGTTGAAAACTATGTTTCAAAGTTGGCAAACTGAATTATAGTCGTCCACAGATCATTGGAATAACCAAGACGACCAATTCTTCTGACACCACTCCCTGTTTCTCCCTCCGGTAATGCCGCTCTGTACTTAGGGGTAGCTAGTAAGAGAGTGTGTGTGTGAGAGAGAAGGAGTGATGTTTTTTTGGGTGAGAGTGGACAACAGTGGCAACAGGGATCAGCTATCCCGTGACCTTGGTTATTCCAATGACCTGTGGGCGACTATAGTTCGTGTGATGCTCAAATTATGTGTCGTAGAAATGATGAATCATGTTGTAAATATATACTTTATGTACTCAATCTTTATATTCTGTTGTTACAGTTAAGTCTTTCGTTACTATGATATCAATGTGATTTCAGTTTCGATTGGCCTTACTAATAACTCTCATTCAATATTAAAATATTTTTCTCGAGCATTTTGTTGTCAATTTCGATTTGTTTCAATAAGTTATTGTACAATATATCATTTCAGCACACATTGCACAATCAAAATCACTTCAATTGATGCTTTGAGTGTAGCATTGGTTTGTTGAGTTTATCTTAACTATTCATATTTTTAGATTATTATTCAATGTTTCATAATAGAATGCTTTTCCAAAGTTTCATGAACTGTGGCTGAAAGTAAACTGAATATTATTGTGTTTCCAGTATAATTTTATTACCCTAATGTCCACTATTCAGACTTGAGCTAGTTTGGTTCTGTAAATTACAGTATTCTGTAAACTTTTATTCTCTTCTCTCGACAACTATATGTTTTGAATCGAATCTATGTATTTATATCCTGATTCCAAGAAATGCAGAAGCCTATTATATGTTTAAGCAATAGCCTATTCCTCTTCTGGGTTTTATAAAGGTCACTTCCAACATAGCTAACGTGAAATGTCGTTGGAGCTATAAATAATAGATGAAAAGGCTGTTGTGCATCCCCTAATGGGGGTTGTAGAATGACCTTTTGATTTCAAGTATTTCATTGTTAGTTATTAATCTTTGTTCAAAATCATTCTCGATTTCCAAAATCGTCGTTGTACAAAACGGCGGCATTCATTATCTATTAAAAGGAAAAATAAGTTATTTTCAGTTTATGAAAAATGGAGTTGCATCAAATTTTCAGATTTTGGTTCCTTGCATTCAGTTTTTGTACTTCTGTCGAGTAAAATCAGCTAATGTAGGGCAACCTTAAGCTTGTATGAAGTCTGGAAACAGATGTAATCAACAATAACAGGATTGTTATTCTTTTCAAACCAGCTCATTTACAATGAGCGATTGAGCGGGATATGTACGAAATATTTACTATGTAATATGGTGGAAATTGATTTGTTGTATTATTAAAGTTTTATTTCTGTGTGCATGTAATAAATTATTTTTCAGGTTGATGAACTTTTAGATTTAAGCAAAATTTTTACATGAACTTTGGTTTTGATTAGAATTGGTAACGTTGTTTAGAAAATTGCTAACTTGCTGAAGCTTAGTTGTCAAAATTATTGTTGTTGGTGCATTCCCAAGTACTGGTTTCAATTTTGTAACAAAAAATGCTACCTTATTTGGAAGTGTACCAATGGGAGAATGACCCTTGGAATTTTCGCTGGGAATTAGTCCTGACTCCACGCGTAGAGTGGTTGGAGGGGGAATAATTTCTAGTGTTAATTGAGGAGTTCGATTTGAAACACGGAGCTGTAAACATCAATATGTAGAGTGAACATGCCTCGGCTCTCTGAAGGGGGGGTTTCCCTTCAGTGGGACAAGTTTTCAAGATTTCGATGTCCAGTAAACAATGTGATTTGCTTCAAAGTGATTTGATCTTTTGTTCTAATTCAAATTAAAGTTTTAAAGTTGTTAGAAGTGAAATTGGGGGTTTAGTTTTTTCCAGTTTGAGAGTCAAAGTAAAGTATGAAAGTGTGAACATTCGTTGTGTATCGTGTGTTTTAATCATAATTTTGGTGAGTGCCAAACACTTGTTGTTTTTCTTCTCTAGCTCAATTTTAAATTTAATTAGTAGAACTTTGACCGAGGCCTTAACACTAATTAAGTAGCAGGTTAGCAATATTTTCAAAAGTAAATTGAAGGTTTAAATTTGTTTTCAAGAAATACTTTTCAAATAGATTTATTCTTCTTTCTCAAGATTTGTACTTTACATGATATTCGACAATTTCTTATTCTTTTTTTTATTGCGGATGATGCCCACAAAGCATTTTAGCTTGTGCGTGGGTAATGGATCATGAGTGCGAAGGTGATTGATGAGGTGAATTCATTTTGTTAAATTCGATTTTTCATTCAAAATAGAGTTCAATAAACAATTCAATTAACCATCCATTCTAATAGTTTTCATTGAGGTTCCTGGATCATAGTATTAGTTGCTAAAATAGGTTTCAAAATAATATATACAGTAATAATCTAGGCATTCGAATGGACGAATCCACAATCAACAATGCTCCCAACCGATCAGGATTTTGTTACAGTCAGATACAGAAAAATTTAGTCAATATTCAAAATATAGTATATCTCGGCCCAGCCGTTACAACTATAATAATGTAAGTTGCTTGTTTATTAATATATCACTAACAATGAGAGCAATTTTGTGATTCAGAGAGTGGAAAAATAAAGTCATTCATCTATCCATCCAACTATATCCTACTCCTACCCAAGCAAAACAGTAGGATTGTATGGAGAAATTATGTATGTGGGCATCACCTCAGCAAAAGAAAAACGAATTGTGAATATTTGAAATATTTTTAGTTAGGTACTTACTCACTATAGAGGCCACTCGTACCTCAGTCGGTACTTGGCCTCATCAACACAGCCTCTCCAATTCTCCAATGATTTCAGTCACCAGTGTTATCCTCATTCAGCCCCATCTCTCTCATGTTTATCAGGACCTGGTCCCACAATTTTGGTTTAGGCCTTCCAGCTGGTCTCCTTCTTATAGGATTGTTCATCAAATTGAGATATTTTTATTACATTTATTCAAAGTTGAAGCTGTACATATTTTCAAAATATATGTAATGAAATTATATTATCATATTAATTTCATGATTCGATTATTATAATACTCATCATTATATTTCATTTTATTTCCAGTACATTGAACCTGACATGGATGATGAAAGTTTTTATACTGAAGCAAATACTAGTCTTGTAAGTTACTAACTACTTTTCATATTCATTATCTTCTTTGATTTGGTAATAAATTATCATGAGAGCTTATAAACTGTATACATGATTAATAAATAATATGATATGACAACGACCTCTGAAAAGCTCGTTCAGTACGCTAAAGTGAATAGAATGGATTTTAATCTTGGAATATTTATAAATAGTATTGGTGGTAATGTCTACATTATTGAAACTGTTTTTAATTATTCTTAAAGCACAGTATTTGATTAGTTAAACCATACATGACGCATTGCAGGCTCGCGTATGATTTCTCTATGGTTGAGTATAGATATTTCTGAAAGCAACTATATAATTACGTCAAATTAGTTAGCTTTTACTCTACATGTGCACGTAAAGCTCATAATGCTATTTGATATTAATAGAATTTAGAATAAAGTACCGAACTAGATTAGCAATTCTGAATAAAAAATAAACTCGCTTTGGTCTACAGCGATGATTGCTAAATGAAACATCAGTTTTTTGTGTAAGGAAAATATTTTTCTATTTTATAATATGCTTCAATTGATATGATTTTTTTGCAGAGTGATCCCACATTTGTGCCGATCAAGTTTCCTGAGAGAAATGAAAGAAACTCTGGTACTGAAAGCGATGACTCATCAGTGCAGAGATCTGTCAGATTCAGCAAATTGGCCGAGGTAAGAAACATTCACAATTACTTAATATTTTCCTTGTGGAACATATCACATTAATATCACTTGAGAGAAGTTAACATGAAAACAATTCGTTTTAACAGAATGAGACAGAGGACATTGCTAATTTTAGTTGGCAATCCTGAAGCTTAGTGATAAGGGCCAATCTCATCTGATACAAATACATAGCTAGATGTATTTATACATCTAGATGAATCTCTAGAAATTTTATATTTGAATCTCTGAAATACATAGCTAGATGAATCTCTCATGAAGGATTAAATTGCTATTCCTATATAGAGTGTTTCAAACAATGAAAACCAATTTACCTTACATCAAAGCAATGGGAAATTTTCTCATATAATATGTATACGTCCTTTATTCTAAATGATGAACTTGTAGGAAATTAAATTCTGAAGATGAGATACCCAGTCACTTAATTCCAGGTTTGTGAGGTTTTAATAAATTTAACAATCTATACATGCTATCCCAGAATCTATTTCTACAAGTAGACCTATTATTAATTCAAAATAATTGTACGGTTCATGATGCAAAACTTTGGTACTTATAACTCCTTCAAAGCTGAAAAACATTTCAGCTCATCATCTCACGAATCACTCCAGTTACAAACTTCAAATTGATTCTATCAGATATCCTATTAAATTTCACCCAGGCCTCATAAAGTCTCCAATAAATTATTTTTCTGGATAATCCCTTTACCCTCCAGCCTCCGCTTCTCGCTCACCAAATTGGTCACTCTTCGTCAGAGTTAATGCGCAGTCAATCAATAACAAAGCTTCTTGGTCAAATGTTCATATGATCTTTCTCATTATTTTGTATTTTTCGTAATTAGTCTATTTAGTGAGAAATGAGTCTTTGAAATTTAACAGATTAATTCAAAACATGCTGTATATTCTAATGACAGTATATTATTATTGCCTTATATATTTAATTACAGTTCAATTATTGCATAAATTGTAGTGAATAGTATTTTTCTGCCTTGTTGATTTTTCTGATATGTATGTTGGGCACATGTTGGAGTCGGAATGTCAGTGATTTTCTGAATGTTGCGTTTGTAATGCAGGTGAGGCACATGTCGGAGTCTGACGCAAAGGAAGCGCTGCTTGCACGACTGTCGTACCAGGCGAGCGTGCGTGCCAACGATGCAGCCCGTCGTGCCGCGTGCAAGCTGTCCATCGACAAGGTGGCCAAGATCGCGCTCATGTTCTGCCTGCTCTGGTTTGTGGCTAACTACACGTTTCAGGTAAGTTTTTATTGGGTATTGGTCACTCAATGTGGGAACTTGCTTAGTGATCGTAAAGTTGAGTTACGCTACTGCTCTTGCATGGGTGACCAGTATTTTACTAAATACATATATTGACGAGGTGAAACGTAAGGGTTTCTTCACCAATCAAAGTCATGAGCATATTTGTAGCTCATTAATATTTTCATATTCAAGTTGAATAAGAATGAAGCTATGAAGGCCATTCTCATGATTAGTGTGGACATTGTGGTAAATTAATTTACGAGGGCTGTTTTTCAACTCCCGATCGTGTCGCTAGACGGCAGTGTGAGCGGCATTGACCAAAAATACGTGGCGATTGTCTTTATGCCTCTTACACTATAACCTCACATGGTTTTGGACATCCGACATCATTACCAGTTGATCTAGCACTACATAAACATAGCTGAAACACTGTAAAAGATATAAGACATTTCTCCTGTTTTGGGGGTACGAACCGCCAGTGGGCTGAAACGATAGAATCTCCCGCTAAGTGTGAGTTTCGAAATGTTGTTGCAATCTGAAGTGTAATGCGCAGCAGATATTCGAAGTAGAATAAACAAATATGAGGTGAAAGCTTTATGAGTGACAGAGCACAGAGCAGTGCGTGATTGGTATAGGAAAAAAGGAGAGGAATGCTACATCGGAAGTAGGCATAATGCTCATTCATGTCGACGCCCGTCCTCACAGTGCTGCTGTGACGAAGCATCTCCTTGACATGTTTAAATGGTTTTTTAAACATTTAGAGTATAGCCCTGACTTGGCGCAATGCGACTTTTAACTTTTTCTGGAACTGAAGAAGATGCTAAAGGAGGGCATAGCTTCCGAACCAATGATACGCTGCAAGATGCTGTGAAAAATCACTGGCGGTAGGTATACTTCTTTGAAAAAGGTATTAAGAAGCTTGTACCACAGAGGACGTAAATTAAAGTTTTATTAAAGTCCTCTGTGCTTGTACCCAGGTAACTTATGAGAGATTAATTTCAATTTGAATGATGACTATGTTGAGAAGTTACTAATAATGTAACTAACTTTTGATAATAAATTCATTCAATTACTCTTACGAGTTACGAGTTTCATATCACATCGGAAATTGAAAAAATAGCCCTCGTACTATTCTGCTCACTATTAAACCGTTAGATTACATTGGTTTTCTCTTCTACCTAAAGAATTTATCTAATTGTTATTATTTTTTCGGAACTTTGGGCTCACGCTTTTTGTCCTAGGTGTAAAGTGTATGTATATGCAATGTTTCCTTAATTTCAGGGCAACTTTTATCACTGTTTTTTATTTAAAATAATTATCAAAGTACCCTTTTTTTGAATTATGTTTTCAATGCATTACAACTAATTATAGTCATTTTCAAATGCAAATGAGCAAATGAACAAATTAATTCTATAATAAGTAGGCCCACTGTATGTTAATCAATAAAAAAGGGTACTTTGATGATTATTTAAAATAAAAAACAGTGTATACAATATTTTATTAATTCCTTATAATTTATGTTTTTTTTTTATTAATAAAACAATTTTATATCTATATCCATCTATCTAGTCATAAGCGTATTTTTTCACGTTGCAGGCGGCACTTTCGGAGACAGAGAGCGCCGTGGCCACCGCTCTTTCTTCCTCCTCCAGCCTCTTTACCCTCCTCCTTTCGGCCATCTTTCCCTCCTCCCTCGGCGACCGCTTCTCGCTCTCCAAATTGGTCGCCGTCTTTGTCAGCATTTGCGGATTGGTGAGTGTTGTTCACCACTGGCTTATCAATTTCTCAATTTTATTTCAAAAAATAGAAAATGTATGTCTAATGGTGTGGGTAGACTGTGGTTACTATCGAAGTGGTTTTTTGCGAGTTATCAATTACATTAAATTGTAATAGTAACCATATTTTTTTTGTAAGTCATAGGTTTTTTATCAATTTATAGTGGGCCTTTTCGCTAACTCGCTCAAAGCTGCTCCTTTAATAACCGCAGCCTTAGGCCCAATTCAGACAGAAGGGCTATTTTACTGATTGAATATCACAAGTTTACAGGGCGAAAAAACATGATTGACATCACCTCAATACTTTATTAATAAATTAATTTGTAAATTATTATGTCATCACATATCACTTGTATCAGTAGAGACGCGTAACGGAGCGGCTGTGTTTTTCGTTCTCCGAATTATCAATCTTTATCTGTGCGATTGTTAAAACCAGTGCTTCACGCTACAATAGTGCTTATAACCTAAAACTTCAACAGCAAACTGGTAAATTCTGTATTATTTCTCATTTAATTTTTTTTTTCGTTTACAGTACAGTACTTAGGTTTCCTTCCTATCAATCTCCTTTCCTATCCAGGGGCTTTCCTATCCTAAATAGTCTCGGTCGCCCTCTTGACGTACCTTTTATTCCTTATTATTCCAAATTTCTCTTATTTTTTCTTCTAAAATTCTGTTAAAATTTAATTAATTGAGATTCACGTAATAATCATGTGGCACGATAATTAATTATGTCTATTTGAATATGAGTACTTGTGGAAGGTGTTCCAAACAAATTATTCGAACGGAAAAAAATAAAATAATGTGTAAAGTGTGCCGGTTAACTTTCCATGGTACGTGTTCCAAACTCACAGTAAATGAAATAGAATTTTTATCAGCTATTAATCAGTGGTCTTGTGACGCGTGTAACAAGAAGAGAAGACTTAGTAGGGGTGAACCCGACTCTTGTCCAATTATTAATACGGAGATTTCGTCACCGCCTACAAACATGGCAGTCACACTAGAGCAGATTGAATCAATCTTAGAGAAGCATAAGCAGGACATATTAAATGGACAGAAAGAAATTGAAACACAGTTAAATAGATCAATTGAAATGTGCTTTGAATTGATTAAGGAAAATTCCCAAAAGATGGCTAAGCAGGAGGAAACAATTAATGCGCAAAAGTCTACAATTGAATCGCTTCAGGGGGAAAATAAGTGCTTACAGTCTAAAGTGAGTGAATTAGGAAAACGCCTCAGTGAACTTGAACAGTACTCGCGAAAAAATACTCTGGAAATCTTCGGTATTCCTGAGAGTACAAGTGAGAGTGAATCTTCACTTATGAATACCGTCATAGAAGTTGGCAGAGCGCTCGGCGTTACACTCAAAGAGGAGGGAATAGCCGCGTGTCACCGTATCCCAGCTGCAAATCGTCCTGACAAAGGTATCATTGTCAGGTTTCTTCGACGTGAGGACTCAGATAATTTGCTCGCGAAAGAAAGGTGAAAAGGGACTTTTCCAGCCGGCATATACCTGGACGCACTGATGACAACCCAGTCTACATAAACCTCTCATTGTCCAAGGAGAGGCGGATTCTATTCGCTAAGGCGCGTAAGTTGAAATCAGAGTTCAATTACAAATATGTATGGACTGACAGGAACGGTAGGGTTAAAGTGAGAAAGGATGACGACAAAAAAACCAAATCGATTGTGATTGATGATGAGAATGAACTTGATCGCATTATACAAAGAGAAATTATTAAGAGCGGTTTACATGATGGTTGAAAAGTTGACAACGTATTTCAATTCAACATTACAATTGTTCAATTTGTTATCAAACTACTTAATTCTCAATTATTTTCTCAGTTTCTCTACACTTCATTTCATTGGATATACAGTATTTCATTACAATTTTGTGATTTTTCACTGTAATTCTAAATTAAACTCTTTCTCTTATCTAATAATTTATGAATTATCAAGCGTATGTTTATAATACTATCAACTATTTTAGTTGTTTCTGGCTTAGTAATTGAATTAACCAGGTATTATATCCACTCATTTTATTCATTAATTCATGTTCTGAATATGGGTTTCCTTAAATTTTCATATACTTTCTTTTCTATGGCTAATAGCTCTTATAAATTTTTTAAATGATCAACTTTGAAGATATTGATAATTCACTTGTATATGGTAATGAACGAGATATAATTGAAATTGATGATTTTTTTAGTTTTAATCCATTGAACTTTATTCCTAATACTAACAAACTTTTCAATATTTTCCACATGAACATACGTAGTATCAGTAGAAATTTCGATGAATTTATTTATTACATAAGCAATATTGATACTACATTTGATAATTGTTTTAACCGAAACTTGGCTAGATGAATCAGTAGGCTTTCATTTTAATATTAATGGTTATATGCCTATAAATCAGGGTAATAAGTTCACGAAATGTGATGGTTTGTGTTTGTTTGTAAAGGATGAAAATTTGACAGTTTAGAAGTAGAGATTAACTCGGTGAACTCAATAGCTATAAAGATTCAGATTGATAAAGATTCGTATAAAATAATTGCTCTTTATCGCTCACCGTCTCTAGATGTTTACGATTTTCTTATCAGCTTGGATTCATATCTTCGCTCAGAAAGATCTGATAAAAATCCTTCTATAGTAATAGGTGACTTGAACATAAATATATTTGGAAACGATAATTCAAGTAATGAATACCTAGGAGTCATGCATCTCAATGGGTTCGAATCTTTTATAAATAAAACTACTCGATCTCAAAATAATAGCAATAGTTGCATTGATCACATATTTTTCAAATCAAAATCAAATAAAATAGCAAATGCGTTTGCAACAATTATAAAAACCAGTATAACTGATCATTATTGTATCTCTTTCCACATTAAAGCCGACTCCAATATTGATCACATTCCTCCAAATAGTAATCTATCAACTAAAATTAACTATGAAATGCTAGGTTATGATTTGAGTAATGAAAATTGGGATTGTATAAGGTTAAATGAAGCAAATGGTTGACGCATTTACTGAAAAACTTACTTTTTATCTAGACAAACACACTCAACATTTTAGGCTACCACATAGAAAGAAGCCCTTGAAGAAATGGATTACTCCTGGTATGGTGGGTATGATGAGAAAGAGGGATAGGATGGCTAAAAAAATAAAGAGACAACCTTTTAATGAAACTCTTAAAGAACAATACAGGCGATATAGGAATTACTTGAATAATATTGTCAAAAATGCAAAAATTGTGTACTATAGTAAAAAATTTGAACTTTCTCGTGGTAGTACAAGGAAAACTTGGGAAAATATAAAAGAAATACTTGAAATTAAAAAAAAGACAGTCATTGATCCAAATATAGATGTAGAAACATTCAATAAATTTTTTGTCGATGTGGGTAAAAATTATGCTTCCTTTCTAAATCAGAATTTAATCAATAGAAACATTTCAACATCGTCTACTCATTCCCCCATTAATAGCTTTTTTATTCATCCTACAAATGCAGCTGAAATTGATATTACTATAAAAACTCTAAAGAGTGATGCATCTCCTGGTGTAGATAAATTTACAGGTTCTTGTCTGAAGAAAATTTCCAACTTCATTTCAAAACCACTTGAAATTATAATAAACTCTTGCTTCATTAATGGGTACTTTCCTAAACGTTTCAAAGCAGCTAAAATTGTACTTATTCACAAAACAGGTGACAAATCAAATCCTGCTAATTATAGACCAATTAGTCTACTCAGCAACTTTGCTAAGATAATAGAGAAATTGCTAAAAAAGAGGTTGACACATTTTCTAGACAAGAATAATTTTACAGCTGCTAATCAGTTTGGATTCCAATCAGGAAAGTCAACTAAGGATGCGGTCATCCTATTAACAAATTTAGTCAACAATAATTTTAATAATAATAAAAAAACCATAGCAATATTTCTTGATCTGGCCAAAGCCTACGATACCATACCGCATAATACCTTGATAAACAAGCTCGAAGGGTGTGGTATACGGGGCTTGGCCAAACAATTGATTGTTAGCTACCTGAAGGACAGAACACAAACCATGACCCTGAATAATAAAACGGATACTCGGAGTCTCACTAATTTTGGCCTACCGCAAGGCACAGTTCTTTCTCCATTACTGTTTCTTTTATATTTAAATGATCTTTTAAATCTAAATATTTCAAATTCCACAAAAATTTCCTTTGCCTACAGCATTAATTTTCACCGGCTCATCTTGGAGGGAAGCATATGATAATGCGAACAGTGGTTTGGCACTAGCTAAGACATGGTTTGATGCTCATACACTTACACTTAATTTGAATAAAACAAAGTTTATTGCTTTCTCTCCAACAGAAATAGGTGAGCCACCACATGATCTGTATATAAAAGTGCATGGACAAGATTTAGCAGCCCCTTCAAACACAGATATATGTGCTTGTCAAGAAATTGAGAAAGTTGGCTCCATCAAGTACTTGGGAATAAATGAATAAATGAATGAATAATGAATAAATGAATTTATTTCCTCTGTGAAAAAACATCAAGAAAAACAAAATTACAAAGACTTGGAAACCGACTGATCACTTCTCCCAGTAAATGTGATCAGTATAAACATAAACGAAAAATAAAATTGAAAATTAAATAAGATATATGAGTCTAGTCTAGGAAATACATGATTATTACACAATTTTCAGGAACTGCCTGCGGCGCAATAAATACTTTATCTAGTAACAATGATAATTTTAAGACAAGTGAAGGTTATTATTGAATAAGAGACCAATAGAAGAACAACAATCATGTAAATAATAGAAAAAATATAGCCTATAGTTTATGGATGGAAAAATTGTTAAAAGTAAAAAGGTTTTATTTTACAATGCTTCTTATGGGCCAAGTATCTTTTAAATTAAATAGCCAAGTAGTTAAATTTCTACAGAACAAGGTGATATTATTACTTCTTTTGATATCTAATGGTAGTTTATTGTATATATATGGCCCATTGAACAAACAGGAATGTTTGAAGAGTTCTCTTTCAACTTTAGGGGTTTTAAATTGTATTCGATCATTACTTCTTGTGTTATAATAAAGATTTTCATTTCCATGATTTCCACTCTTCAAATAGAACATTTTCAGCACCTTAAACAAATAAAGATTCTGAATGGGCAGGATTCTCAATTCACAGTACAATGGAAAAGAGCTTTCTCTTAATCTTTCGTACAGTATTAGTCTAATAATGTGATTTTGTGAAATACGTAATCTTTTTATAAATGTTTTGAACGTTCCACCCCAGCATATTAAACCATATTGTAATCGAGAATGGATTAAAGCATAGTACAATGATTTCAAGAGCGTTTGATTACATATATTTCTTAGGTAATAAAATTTTCTGATTGATCTCCTAGTATTTCCATGAAGAACTTGAATATGTTTCTTCCAAGACATTCTTTCATCAAATGTTAAGCCTAGGTATTTAAAGGAGTCTACTCTTTCTATTTCTGCGCAGTCGCAATCATCTTGTGGACATCCCTGACTGTGGTATAGGATTCTGGTGGGAAAATCAAAAGGTCTAAAGTCAAAGTTTATGAATTTAGTTTTTGATACATCAACTTTCATTTTGTTTTTAGAACACCAATCTCCCAGAACAATCAGATCGGATATTATATTATTTTGTATGATTTCTTTATTTTTATGAGAATATAAAAAAGCTATATCATCGGCAAAAGCCTGGATTTTACCATTGAAATTTTTATTCAACAAATCATTTATAAATATGATGAATAGGATCGCGGAGGAAACGGACCCCTGGGGGACGCCTACGGTGACGGGAAGGGGTGTGCTGAGGCAGCCCCCAACGCCAACCCTTACCCGCTGCTCCCTGTCGCTCAGAAAACTACGGAACCACCGAAGCGCCACTCCCCTGACTCCGACCGCCTCAAGCTTTAAAAATAAAATTTCGTGATTAATTAGATCGAATGCTTTTGTGAAATCTATAAAGAGTCCGGTTGTTTTATTGCCATTATTTAAGCTGGTATAAATTAAGTTTGAGAAATTTAGAAGTGCATCCTCAGTCGATTTTCCCTTTTGGAATCCGAATTGTAGCTGGGAGAAGAAGTTAATTTTATTCAGGTAGGATACTAATCTATTTATTATCAATTTTTCTAAGATTTTTGAGAAAATGGAAAGCAAACTAATTGGTCTAATATTATTCAATTTGATGGAATTTTTCTTTTTAAAAATTGGAGTTACAACACTCAATTTTAGCATATCTGGGAAAACTCCTTCACAGAAACTTAGGTTACAAATATGAGTTAAAACGGGTGCAATATATAGAGCAATCTTTTTTATCAGTAATACATTAAATTTATCAAAGCCAGAAGACTTTTTATTTTTAAGATTAGAAATAATTTTCAAGATTTCATTATCTGTTGTTGGTTCTACGAAGAAGGATTGGCACTGCTGATAAAGACCCAGGCAATCAGGTGAAGACGGAGGTAAATTACTGTCAGGCTGAACAATATTTATCAGATACTGATTAACTGTATTAGCAACTTTTTGAGGGTTGCACTCTATAGTACCATCATCCAATTCCACCTTATCAAAAGTTTGATTAGCACTTTCCCCCGTTAAGCTATTGATAATTCTCCACTGTCTGGCCGGGTCTCCATCCGCAATGCGAAAACAGTTTGAATAAAAGTTTTTTTTAGTATAATCTATTTCATTTTTTAAATTCACAAAGTAAGCGGTATAATAATTGTTTAGGGCTGTATCATATGGTCTTTTTTTTAATAATTTATATAATTTATTTCTTTTTTCTATTTTTCGTAGTAAATTTGCAGTAATCCATGGACTTATTATCTCTGCTTTCGTAAGCCTATTGTTGGTGGTGATAGATTTAGAGCACCTATTTACTATCTTTGTCAAGGTGCCATGAAATCTTTCATAGCTCAGATTGACATCCACTGTCTGCAAAATATCGTTGCAATTTAGTGATTGTAAATGCTCACAAACCTTATCTATATCAATAGATTGTTTCGTAACAGATAACGCAGAAAGATCATCATGATTTATACGATCTTCATCAAATTTTAAACCTAATACACAGTGGTCAGTAATGTTTATATAAAAAATAGCGTGCTTAAAACCATTAATCTTTCTATGTTTGATGAATATATGATCAATGAGGGTTTTTGAATTTGTTGTAATCCTAGTTGCTTTGTTTACAATACATGAGAAGCTATTGTTTTCCATTAAACTTTGATATCGTATTGAATTTTCTTTTTCATCTAGTAAGTCGATATTTATATCTCCTACTACAATATTGTATTTGATGTAAAAAATTTCATGCTTTGTTCTAGTTCAGTTATGAAATTTTTATCTGAAAATTCTTGCAGTCTATAGATACAAATAAGATACAAAAGTAGTTTGAAAAAAATTCGTTCCGGCAGCTGGCGGTCGGAAAGAGTGCATTTCAAATGCAAATCTATGATGGCTCAAACCATATGACTTATTATGAGCTATTCAGGGTATGAATTCAAAGGTGCCGTTTTCGAAAAACCCGTGAAAAAAACACAATTTTCGGCATATTATTCGCCGTTTTCTCCGCCATTTTTGATTGGATTTTTTTCGTTGATGGCTCAAATTGTAGGGCATAATAAGGGTATTATACACACCAATTTTCAAAACGATCAAGTCATTGGTCGATTTGTAGTGATTTTTCAAAATTTTCATCCCCTAATTTCACCCCCTTCCCTTGGACTAATTTGGCTGGTTAACGAACTTGACCGAGATATTAACACTAATGATTTTTGTGCAAAATTTGGTCGCTCTCCGACAAGCCCTTCGGGAGTTATCGTGTTAACAAGAAACTGTACATATATATATATATATATATATATATATATATAGAGATATATGAATTTGAACGGACATCAGATTCGTGTTCTAGGGGCTCGGAAACGTGTAAAAAATATATCACATCATAAATTTTCGATTGTCAGGGCAAGACCAATAGTGCATTTTTTCAAATGAAATGCACTAAAATGTTTATTAATTTTAATGTTCAAGAGAAGAGAATCAGCTGTTTTTATGCAACTAATTTCTTCTTCAGTGGCACAGACAGAATTTAGAGTGTAACAAATCACTCCTCCTGATCTATAGGCATCATTACAGTGAGAAAACATATTATAATGAGGTAATTTGTACAGATTCAATTCATTAGAGTTAATCCATATTTCACTTAAAACTATAAAAGTAACAGGGTGTTTTATCTGTGTGAGTTCTGCCATAAAACTATCGAAATTTCGACGCATGCTTCTAATGTTGCAATGAATCAGGGTAAACATTTTTTTTGTCAGAAGCTGTTTCAAAAAATGTACTATTAAATGTATGTAAATAATCGCTATTATCCTCCATAAAAAATATCAATATATCGTATAACTAAAATTTAAAAAGAAATAAAAAATAATAAAAATTCAGAACATAGTATAACGATCCAAAATTCCAAAAATATTTCCAAAGCTTTATCAGTTTCATCACTCTGATTAGATAACCCTACTTCAGGTTTTCAATATCAGCATCGCTTACAATCCTCTGACATTTTTCACCATTTGCTTTCCTCGCAAAAAATTTTCCTTCACGAAACCACACATACTGATAGCCTATGTCTCGGCATTTCTTTTTCAATTTTGATAAGAACACTTTGTTAACAGGAGCAAGATGCTCATTCACAAACACTTTTGATTTTGGAAACGAAGAATTTATTCGGTCGGCAGTTGCAGCATTCTTATTTTCTTTGAAACATTTGATCCAATCATCTCTTATGGATCTGTTGTTGAACTGGACCACGAGTGAAGGGGGTCGGTCGCCTCGAAAGCTGGGCACACGGTGAGCTGCAATTATCTGTGTATCCTCCACCGCGACGCCAATCATCATTCCGACGTCTTTGACTAGTTTCACGACGTCTTCGTTGGGTGTCGCTGGAACGCCGCTGATTTCGACATTGCTGCGCCTCGTATATTGTTCCAACGATCTTATACGCTCTTTCAGGTCGTTGACAGATTCACAAAGCGATGAATTATTTGCTCGTAGAGAATCGTTTTCTTTTATGAGATGCTCAATGTCTTTATTTAATTCTCCCAACAATTTGTTACTTTCGTCGTACTTTTCAGATAGAAATGCAACCGACTCTACCACCCCAGCCATTTCGTCTCTTACTGCTTTAATTTCGGAGAAGATGTCATTTTTAAAACCTTCCAGCACTTTTCGAATAAATTCTTTTGTGACGGGACCACTGGAATCCGAAATTACACTGCTATTACTACCGTCTCGACAGTCTTTACGTCTCCAATGTTTCACAGTACGCACTTTCGTTTCTATATCGTCTTTTATGCACTTAATATGGTATGTTTTCTTGCAGTTACCGTTACAGGTAACTACATCAGAAGCTTTACTAGAACTTAGGTCGACATTACACACGCCACAGGTACCTGATATTTTAGTAAATTTTTACTAAAAACACTTTGAAAACTTTAACTGGCAACTAGTTCAAACGAGAATACGGAACACGATTCAGATTGACAGGAGAGCTTGGCAGCAGGTCTTATCGGCACGACTGCCTCGACTAGACTGATAGATAATAAACTGTAGATAGCCACTTAAAATGGAATTATCACCTGGATTATCTAGTATCAAAACTAAAATACCTAATTTTTGTATTCTACAGGATCAATGCAATTAATAATATTGATGTCATAAGAACAATCTATCATGCTTATGCACACTCTCTCTTCCAATATGGGATAGAAGTCTGGGGTGGTACTTTTGACACTCACTTGAATAAAATATTCATTTTACAGAAATATATTATCAAAGCTGCTCTTGGTAAACCTAGATTGTATCCTAGTAGAAGTCTATTCATTGAGTTTGGAGTATCAACTATCAGGCAGGTTTTTGTCAAAAATGTAATTCTACACATAAATAAAAATAGAGAAAGCTTTACTTTAAATACCAACCCACATAACTTACGTCCATCAGTAACCAATTTATATAATATAACTTTTTTCAGACTAACTGTAAACCAACATCAGCTTCAATATTATATGGAATACTTTGCTAATAAAATCCCCCATTATTTCATCACCAGTTCACTCTCAAAAAAACGAAATAAAGAAATTGAGGAATGGGTTAAAGCAAACATATATTATAGTCTTAATTAGCATTCTGTTTGTGCATTTTGAACTTCAAATCTATTTTTTTGTCTTGGTCTACAGTTCGAAAAAAAATTCCTGTTTTGTTTCCATAATCCTAATATGTCTTGCATCATATATATTTTGTGTTACTCTATGTTGTCATCAGTAGTTTAAGCTCTTTCATGGGTGACTCACTACAGGCGCACAAGTTCTTACTTTTGCCGGTAGTGAAAAATTTACTTTTTTACCTTGCATCACTGTCACCGTAATAAAATTTTCTTGTTTTTTTAGTTTTTCCTCGAGGAAACTCTTTTTCTTTTTATTTTTGTTTTTTCTTTCTGTCTCTCTGATCACTCCTTCATGCGTACGTGATTGAATCACACGCATGATAGTATATTTCTGTAGATAATGGAACTATAGCTATAGACTATTATACTCACGGTGTATTAATTATAATTTATTTATTATTAATATTAAGAGTATGATGTATAATGTACTAGGATAATGTATTATTCTCTAACTTTATTTAGATATTTTATAACTTAGAATTTTGAAAATTTTGTTACAGTTCTAATGCAGAAATAAAAATTTCATTTCATATAGATAAATTAGGTTCTCAAATACAGTACTGCTTGCTGAAGAATTTATTGCAAGGAGGATGATTAATCAATACCACATTAATCAAAATACTTGTGCTCAAACAGTGTTTGAGTACATTATGGCTTCTAATAAAACTCTGTATAAATATATTCAATAGCCTCAATCTCATCATCCAACTTGAAAATCTCTCGGCATATAGAGGGCTGTAATTTAGTCAGGGGTAGAATACATAATACTATGAACAAACTTTTTAAGGTTAGTAAAAATATTGGTCAGATTATTCAACATTTATAAGGAATTGGTCCCGCCCAACAAACTTTTTTCCAACAATATTTGCTCTCTGTGCAAAGCATAACCCACTAGAAGAAATTCCTCACAAACAGTGCCATAATTTTTCATTTGTTTTCTGTTACAGATATTAGTGAGTTTATCCGACATGTCAACTAAAGTGCAAGTACCATTTGGAGCAATACTATCCCTGATAAGTGCTTTCTTCTATGCGTGTTATCTAGTCTTGTTGAGGCGTAAAGTTGACCATGAAGATAAAATGGACATTCCAGTATTTTTTGGTAAGTTTTCTCTCTTTTCTTATTCATTCTCTTGTTTATTTAAATGTTTTCGTTTTTTACCTTTTTTGTAAAGAACAATAAATATTCCGTTTATCGAGTGTTTGAATTAAAATTTAGTCTTTCAGATTTAGGTATTACAATTTCTTGTACCCTGCTTGGATTGTATTTTTTATAATTCTCCAAGATAAAAGTTAACTCTGCCCATCTAAAAAGGTGGAAAACTATATTTGAGCTGGGTTTAGAGAATAAAAACACCTTAAAGATTGAATTTGCTTTAAAAACTTAGTGAACAGAGAATAGTACTGGTATTATAAGGACTGATGAAGGTTGTGCATAATCTATACTGTAAGGTGTATAATAAACTTAGGTTTGGATGAAAACAAGGAACTTTTCTATCATAAAAACATTCTATAAATTTAATAAGACAAAAATTTGTTACAGTAATTTTTTAAAAGGAAGCGTTCTCGGTTCCTATACATTATGCATTTATGATACATATGGTATGCATTTGTATGCATTTATGATTCATATTGAACTTTCCGATTTCAATAAAGTGTGTATTAAAAACAAAGCAACATGCAGTAAAAATTATTTTATTGTTTGAAAGTACATAACATGCAGTTTTAATTAATTTGGTTTTAAAAATGATATCCTGTAAATGTCCGAGCAGAGGCAACTTTGACGACTTGGCCATCTTCTTGGAAAAAAATAGGGACCCAGACACCAAACTCTGCAATAGCGCACCACACTGTCACTCAAGGGCTGTGGAGTGTCATTTGTGTAGGTTTTGAGTTATTCTCAGTCCAGTATCAAAAATTCTGTTAGTTGACAGTTTGAAAATCTGCCTCTTCACTGAAGATCAAAACAGCAGTGCGGGGGGTCTGCTGAATGTCGCGGCAAAAATTTGTTCCAGTGTCTAAGTCTCTAACTGTTGATTCTTGCACTACCTGAATCTTGTATGGGTGAAATTTAAGGTCTCTATGTATTCTGCGGACACTACTGAAGCGGTATGTTTCCGAACAGAACGCTGAGGGGATTGTTGAATTGAAGTCCGCACTCTATCCACGTTTTCCACTGACTTTGACGTCCTAATTCGTCTTTGTGGTCTTGTTTTTAATGCTGATGATGTTGCTTTAAAATTTGATACCCAATTTCTGATTGTTGGTCCAGTGGGAATGGGATCACGTCGACCAATAGCAAAATGTAAACGGAACGCACGCTGTGTTGTGATCACGGAGCCGCCATTTTTAATAAACTCTTCACCTACAAAGACACGATGTTGTCCCGACCAAGCCATTGCTCACACTAAAACTGCATGTCATGGACGGTACGTCTAATCACACCATCCCCACCCTTCTGCTCCTTCCCTTCTTCGTGCTGCACCCTTCCGAAACCGGAAATTTCAATATGAATCACCTGTAAAATAACTATTTTAGCATTATAAATCTCCATTAGACTTTAGACTGTATAGTAGAGATAAAAGTGCAATAATGAAGGTTTTCCCTATCATTTCCTAATCAATTGATGCCACAACCACAATCATCATACTTTTTGTCAATGAATAATTGTTGTGAAAACATTTTTAATAAAAACATCTTAAAAAGTAAAAAAAGTATTTTTATTATTAAAAACAATTAGATATTATTAAATAGATATTTGTAGATATTTTACTTATGAGGCATCACCCTCAGAAAAAAATCAGCTAACAACGTGCTTTGGGGTATCATCAAGTTAGAGGTAGGCCTACGCAAAAACGATATGTTACAAATGAACTGAGAGCTGTAGCTACGGCAGCGTTCCTCCAAGTTACGCCTGAAATGCTGAAACAAGTTTGCAAACGAACATGGCATCAAATCAAGCTCTGCAATAAAAATTTAGGTTCACATACTGATGGTTTTAACTAATAACAATGTAGAGAGGAAGCTGTCGAGTGTGTTCAGTTATTTTTTCTCAAGCGAACTCTTTTATTAAATCGCACCGCTCCCGGGTGGGCAGTTAGGATAGAGACAAACCGCTCCAGCTTGAAGCTTCATCTTTTTGCAAAGAAGTTGAACTGGCTGTTGAAAATTTTGAATATGAATGAATCAAGATTACCTTATGTATGTTACAGGGTTCTTTGTCAATCTAAATTCGACAAAAACGATAACTGGGTGTACTGTATTTATCATATATTATTGTTTTGAACTCTCCCAAATTGGAAAAACTTTTAAACATTTAAATATCTGTGGATATAATTTCAAGAAATTCCCCATCGAGGACAATTGAGGTTATTTTGCCGGTGGAACTTCCTTTTGGGACTCCCCACCAAATACGGCATACGATGATAATAAAAATAATAATAATAATATATTATTAATCCAGCCAGAGAGTTTTCCCGGACATGAGACCTGGTGCAATCTTATTTTTCCATCACGGTTATATTAAATTTCAAATTTCAAGGAAATCGTTAGAGCCGTTTTCTAGATCCGTGGTTCCACATACATAAAACATACATACAAGATACAAACATGCATGCATACATACATACATACATACATACATACATACATACATACATACATACATACATACATACATACATACATACATACATACATACATACATACATACATACATACATACATACATACATACATACATACATACATACATACATACATACATACATACATACATACATACATACATACATACATACATACATACATACATACATACATACATACATACATACATACATACATACATACATACATACATACATACATACATACATACATACATACATACATACATACATACATACATACATACATACATACATACATACATACATACATACATACATACATACATACATACATACATACATACATACATACATACATACATACATACATACATACATACATACATACATACATACATACATACATACATACATACATACATACATACATACATACATACATACATACATACATACATACATACATACATACATACATACATACATACATACATACATACATACATACATACATACATACATACATACATACATACATACATACATACATACATACATACATACATACATTACATACATACATACATACATACATACATACATACATACATACATACATACATACATACATACATACATACATACATACATACATACATACATACATACATACATACATACATACATACATACATACATACATACATACATACATACATACATACATACATACATACATACATACATACATACATACATACATACATACATACATACATACATACATACATTACATACATACATACATACATACATACATACATACATACATACATACATACATACATACATACATACATACATACATACATACATACATACATACATACATACATACATACATACATACATACATACATACATACATACATACATACATACATACATACATACATACATACATACATACATACATACATACATACCATACATACATACATACATACATACATACATACATACATACATACATACATACATACATACATACATACATACATACATACATACATACATACATACATACATACATACATACATACATACATACATACATACATACATACATACATACATACATACATACATACATACATACATACATACATACATACATACATACATACATACATACATACATACATACATACATACATACATACATACATACATACATACATACATACATACATACATACATACATACATACATACATACATACATACATACATACATACATACATACATACATACATACACATACATACATACATACATACATACATACATACATACATACATACATACATACATACATACATACATACATACATACATACATACATACATACATACATACATACATACATACATACATACATACATACATACATACATACATACATACACATACATACATACATACATACATACATACATACATACATACATACATACATACATACATACATACATACATACATACATACATACATACATACATACATACATACATACATACATACATACATACATACATACATACATACATACATACATACATACATACATACATACATACATACATACATACATACATACATACATACATACATACATACATACATACATACATACATACATACATACATACATACATACATACATACATACATACATACATACATACATACATACATACATACATACATACATACATACATACATACATACATACATACATACATACATACATACATACATACATACATACATACATACATACATACATACATACATACATACATACATACATATACATACATACATACATACATACATACATACATACATACATACATACATACATACATACATACATACATACATACACATACATACATACATACATACATACATACATACATACATACATACATACATACATACATACATACATACATACATACATATACATACATACATACATACATACATACATACATACATACATACATACATACATACATACATACATACATACATACATACATACATACATACATACATACATACATACATACATACATACATACATACATACATACATACATACATACATACATACATACATACATACATACATACATACATACATACATACATACATACATACATACATACATACATACATACATACATACATACATACATACATACATACATACATACATACATACATACATACATACATACATACATACATACATACATACATACATACATACATACATACATACACATACATACATACATACATACATACATACATACATACATACATACATACATACATACATACATACATACATACATACATACATACATACATACATACATACATACATACATACATACATACATACATACATACATACATACACATACATACATACATACATACATACATACATACATACATACATACATACATACATACATACATACATACATACATACATACATACATACATACATACATACATACATACATACATACATACATACATACATACATACATACATACATACATACATACATACATACATACATATACATACATACATACATACATACACATACATATACATACATACATACATACATACATACATACATACATACATACATACATACATACATACATACATACATACATACATACATACATACATACATACATACATACACATACACATACATACATACATACATACATACATACATACATACATACATACATACATACATACATACATACATACATACATACATACATACATACATACATACATACATACATACATACATACATAAATTTCTCGCTTAATATAATAGGATAACTATCATGCATTTATGCCAAAGGTGTGATTGATTGTCTGTCAAGTCGAGTCAAGTTTGAATCCGAAGTGTCGAATAAATTTTTGTGCTGACTTGATTGTGAATAATACGCATTGTGTGGTTGTGGCTTGAACAAATTGTTTGATTCCTGGGAATGGTTTTACTTCGTTTTAACAAATTCACTGAATTAAAGAATTCATCTACTTCTTTCTCTTGCATTTGAACAAGTTTATTCATAAAAATTAATCCAGTTTATCGTGTACATTATGTGTCACAATCATCATATATGATGTGTAGTGTAGGCTACAACTTATAAGAATGAAAAAAATATTTTTCTTATCTTGTTCCAGAATTCTTGAGTTGCCAAAACACATTTAACTGTCAGGCATGAAAATAATATTTTTGTCGTGTTTCAGGATTTGTGGGTCTATTCAACTTACTTCTTCTATGGCCGATGTTTTTTCTCCTTCATTATACACATTGGGAGTCGTTCGAATGGCCCAACAAACACCAGTGGACTTTTCTTATAATCAATGGACTGGTGGGAACAGTGTTCTCAGAAGTATTATGGCTATGGTAAGCTCATTTGTAATAATCAAATCGTTCAACTGCTCTTATTAAACTAAATCTCAATATCTTTATATTATTTAGTTGTTACTTAAGCTTAAAATATACCTACTGCTACTTCTCAGAATGGAATAGAACATGAACATGTACCTTTTTTCCTTGTTTTTCAGAAGAAAAAATATTTTCTATCAAATTTTCTAGTGTTAAAATATTCCTATTATTACATTATACTGTAATTAATTTTTTGATGCAATCACATAAGCAATATCATTTGTACGGTTCACAATCAACTAAAACAGATGTATTTGGTCATACAATTCACAAATGAGATTTATTTTGAAATCACTTCGGAATGATTTTAAATGTTATTCTTATTGAACTATTGTCCACCCAGCACAATGACTTGAAGAATTGTCAACAGTTAAAATCTAATTACAAAAGTTTATGATTTTTTTTAAATAACCAATCGTTTCTCCTTGTTATAATTATCTTCAGGGGCATTACAATAGCATGTCCATTGACCATAGTTGAATGTTAATATTTTTATTGACTGGCCAGGTCATAAGTATGTGCCATACCTTTACTTAATCCCATATTCCAGAATATTTGTATTGAATGTTGAGCTATGTCAACTATAGTAATTCATGCTATGTGTACTAACGTACTCAAGGTTAGATTCTAACCAACAAATGCATTGTCGTTCGTTTTTACTATTAAGAAATTTAGTAGTTTCAATGGCAAAGAACGGATACAAAATCAAAGAATTTGAATTTAATAATGAATTGTAATGAGATGATCATTATTATTCTATCTATGATAGGTTTGCGAGTACACTCATATCAGAGTTCAATATATTGTTGAAAGTATGTCTGAGACAGGAAAAAAGATTTTCCCAGCTCACTGTTGTAGTAATGCTGTTATAACAATCCATGGATCCTTACACACCAATGTTCACGCTGTTGATATTCAGTATCTATTATAATTCTCTCCACGGATACTATTGAAATTGAAACATTATTCTCCAAAAAAATCAACATACTTATAAATATTTACTTACTAAATCATAGTTATATGACAATAATAAATATAAAAAATATATATTGGAGGCTCTTCTTATGCACATGCCTGTGAGAGAGGAGCGAGTTGTAAAAGCATCATATAGGCTAAATTGTCTTATTTTAATGTCAATATGAAACATATTATAAAGTAGTTTAATAATAAATTTATTTTTAAGAAAGAATAATGTTAGAAATAGAACAAAAAAGTAATCAGTAGAGAACATTTATATGGATCAAAATATCCAATAAGAGAATATAAGAAAGAGAAGCACGGTGAGATTGAAACTTTGCAACTAAAAAGAGAAGCCAATTTAGATCTATTCGTACCCACTAACAACATACTCACACATCTATTAATTAAATTGATTAATTTATTGAAAAACTGCACAATATGTGTTCTGTCATCGGATAGAGTAAGGTGACAATGAGATATTTTCCTGCTCCTCTGGGTTAAGGGAAGTCACCCATTCATTAACTATTTTTTTGTAATCACTTATACACATATTGGCTGGGTTTTTAAATATTCTGGTAGTTTTTGATGAAGGATATGTATTTTATAATGTGGAGAAGTGGAGGAAAAAGTTCTTGTAAGTCTAGGGTTGATGATACCAATATTTAAAGCTGTTCTAGTGTTATAATTGTGGAGGATATTGGAAAATAAGGCCAGTTTGTGTTTAAAGATGTACAAGGTTAAAGTTCTTATATATAATTGTCGGACGTTTGGTACATTAAATTCTTCAAAGAGAGAGTCTGATGGATATGTTGGTGGTTTGCGTAAGGCGTTTTTTATTATGATTTTCTATACAGTTGATAGCGGGGCTAATAATGTTTTGAATGTACCTCCCCATGCTATAATACCAAACTGTAAGATTGATTGAATGTAGGCAAAATAAACTTGTTTTATAATTCTGGGTGTTAGGATCCCGCTCAAGGATGAAAACACATAAATAAACTTTCAAAGCTTGTTTCTCAAGTAATGTACGTGATTACTCCACTTTAATCGACAATTGAATATTACGCCAAGGTATTTGTATTCATGCAATCGTTCAATACATTCACATTGACACTGTTATGCCTGTAATCATTCAGCCGGCCACAGGTGTGCAATCTAAGTTCTAAACCAATCGGATCACCATTAGCTCTGATGGAAATAGGAATGTATTTTGTTTTACTATTATTGATAGTTAGTCTATTGTTATCAAACCAGTCCTTTACGGTTCCCAATCCTATCTCTGCCAAACGAAACACCTCATCCCAATTGTTACCTACTATAATTCACTACCGTGTATTCTATACCCTATTCACAAATACTTGAGACGAAATAAATGTTAAAAAAGTTTTTGCGTGTGTGTGCGTGTAATGCGGGGTCTTTTATGCGAAACGGTCCGATGGTCGGCCGCTATCGAACAGCTGTAGCCAATCACGGCTCTTGCCTTGAGCTGTGATTGGCTACAGTCTTACTTGTCTTTTTTCAAGACTCTTGTCTTGAGATGTGATTGGCTACAGCTTTTCGACTGTGACTGACAGTCGGACCGTTTAGCATAGAGAAGTCCTACCATTACACGTACACACACGCATAAAGTTTGTTCATTTTCGTCTCAAGTGATCATGAATAGCTAGTATACCCTTGGCTCTCTCTATCTCCCCTCTAGTGTATCAATAAAATTCAATGTAATTTTTCTTATTGTAGGGGCTGCTTTTTGACGTCTTCATTGATAGCAACAGTAGCAATGAGTTTGACAATCCCAATGTCGATGTTGGCCGACGTGCTGTTCGAGCGTGTGCATTACCCTGGTCTCTTCTACCTTGGATCGCTTCCCATGGTCCTATCATTCATTACAGTTACCATTCTAGCGCACTATGAGAACCACGACCCGGTCTTGGAAGGCATCAAGCGGGTCTTCTCGTGCTGGTGTGCAAGAGGAAGGCCTATCAGGTGAGAAAAGACTTTAGTCATTTAGTGAGAATACACTGTTGTACATTACAAAATGAGGAAAATTAACATTATTTTCAATTTATCCTCTTTCGATTGTAGCATAATTGAATGAATTGAAGAGTGACGGCCAGTTGCACGAAAATATTATACAATTTAACTGTCATAGACATAGATGTTGTAGTCTCATAACAGTTCTAAATAAAAATATAGTTTTGGCTGGCCAGTAAAAACGTTCGTTTTCTTCAAGAGAATGAGAGAGGTCGAGGTACTGTATTTTTCCCCGGATGCTTACAAATGAGTCACAGGGTTTTAACAATTCACATCATGTAATCAGGATTCACTTACATTTATTGATTCTTCATTAAATGAAAGAGCAAAAGTTTTTAATTCAAGTGTTTTTTCTGGATTTGATGCCCATAATTATGAGCTCCTAGGCCTGTGCTTGAGTAACGAGAGGATAATTTGCTACACAACATTATCAAGTGTAACCTACAGCCAAGTTTTTCGAACAGTTGATGGGTTTGTCTTCAGTATTGATGAAACAACTTTTTTGTTTCTTTTTCATAATTTACTAAGCGTGTTGACAGTTGAGCTTGAGGCTTAATACCTTAAGGATAGAATTACATGACAGTGGTGGTGGTGAAGAAAGCGACCATGAATTGATTGATTAGTCAGTGCGGTCAATCCAAAATTCGGATCACTGAGAACAAATCCATCAACTTTCGAAGAAACTTGGCTGAAGACTTGATAGTGCTATGTGACGAAGTCCAAAACTTGAATTTGAAACTGTTTGATGTGCTCTTTCAATCGATAAATTGTTCAAAATTGTATTTTTTGAATGAGCGAAAGCATAGCTTCCTTTGACATATTTCCTTTCCCCCATCCTCTATTAAAGGGGTTATGGCGAAAGGCCTAAGCGAGCTCAATAACAACCGTCCGGTCTCTTCCACTGCTGAAAACCGACTCCCATTTCCCGTAATGAATGCTACGGAATTGTAGTTCACCCTAGTTCTCACATTTTTAGGTTGTTCATTGAGTTGCAGTGTTGTAAAGATGTGCTTCATCAGAGTTGTAGTATAGTATGTCCAAGCAAAGAAGACCCTCTGGCAACATGAGAAAATGACTCCAACTTGGTCCATCAAAAAATATTGATTTGCTATCAAATTATAGCTCAAAATGTTTTCTAGGATTGAGATGAAATCAATAATTTTTAACCAATATTGACCGAGCTGGAGTAATTTTCTCATCTTGCCAGAGGGTCCTCTTTGCTTGGACAGACTATACCATTAAAAAATAGCTTTCACTTTGTATGAATAAAAGAAACTTCTCTTTGTATCCAAGAATTTTTCTGCTCGTTATTAAAGCTGACCCTGAAAGAATGTCTTAGTAGCCAAAATGATATCTGTTATGGATTTTTCCACAACATTTCTGATAAAAGTGTAAATTTCTTGAAATCTTCTAAACACCGATATTTTGATGCCGGTGAATTAATGGTGATGCCGGTAATTTTTAATTACAAGAGAATTTTTAATTTAGAAGGTAGATGCAAGAAATAAATAATTATAAAAATCCAGTCTAAGAATCATTTAAAAACTTAGAAAAATAATAATAAATTGAAGAATTTAGAGCCACGAAAATAACCAACTCACTCTTTGAATGGCGAAATGTTACTTTCATATTAGTGGTATTTTAAGCTTTCACGATTACGCACATGTACCCAATATAAATTTATATTTTACATTGTGATTGTTACTTTTCAGGATTTCGGAATGTGAAGTAGAACAAACTGAGTCACTGATCGGCATCAATGATAGTGCTGATCATGAAGCCTGAAAAAGTATTGCCAAGTTAACTGAAATATTTTTTACGTCTGTGATTGCAATGGGAATTATCAATAGTTTTTTCCTGTAATTTGAATTATTGTACTTTTTATAAATATTGACTATGTTTTATCATTGTATCAGTCATAATTTGAAGCCTTGAGTAGAAGAACGTTATCAACAGTATTCAAATATTCAGTATCAAAGTACAAAATTTGAAGCAACAACTTAGGACAGTATTCTCTTTACTATAAATGTGGAATCCTTAGATTGAAAAAGTGTAATTACAAATTGAATCATTCCTAATTAGATGTGAAAGAAACTGATCCATCCATATCTATTCTAAGCAATCGGAAATTTCCATGAAGAATTGTTTATGAGTTTTGTTTGTTCTTCACCGTAATTAAATTGAAAATGTGAAACCCACCAATTTATTGTTTTCTAAATATTTTATTCCTCTATTGTTAGTAGAAATTTATTTATTCATGTATTTTAAATACAAATTGTAAGCTTTGCTTTGCATTCTTGTTATCTTTGAAGCATTTTCAGTTTGATTTAATGTGTATTTTCACCACCGCACAGTAGTGTTATATTTTATTTATATTATTGATCGTATATTGTACATAAGTTGAAATATTTTGTAACGATTTGAAATAACCATCACTCTTCAGTTCTATAGTATCATAATATGTTATTAAACTCTGCTAAAGAAGCAATTTTGATGAAAAATAATAATTTTGAAATTTAGGATACATAGGCCCTTTTCTAGTCTAGTCACCAAGTCACCTAAACTGTCATTAGGATGGTATAATATAAGATCTATTTCTTCCTATTTAAAAGTCCTATGTTTAGAGAGGATTCGTATTCCTACATCTAGCTTTTGAAACGCCGATCAACTATAAAAATTTTGTACGCAAATCCTGGTATTATTGTAAGAGTAAGTAATGTGAACCAATCAATTTTGACTTCAAATGTTGACTTCCTTCTAGTATCTATTGATAAAAGCATATTATGTATTCTAGTATTACAAATCTCAATATTCTGACCTGAACTGATGACTAAATTATTTTAATGAAGTGAAAACCTAATTTTAATGGAAAAAATTTGAAAATTTAATTGAAGAAAATTTAATGAAGTGAGTATTGACCTCTTGAATTTGATTAATCTATTCTGTATACTGCTGAACAGCTCTTTATCTCACAATTAGTTCCTATAAGCTACATTATTGAATCATCAAACGATTCAAATTTAATAATTATTGATCATAAATGATTTAAATATTACCTTTTCAAAGTGTTCAAGATGATAATTGAAATATTATTTTGCATTTAATACTTTGGAAAATTTTAGTATTATTAGTGTAGCCACGGATACTAGAATAATGTTCTAGTATCCGTGAGTGTAGCAGAGCCAACCAGTAATCTACATAATTTCCTGAAATACAGTATTACTTTTTTGTTCTTCCTATTTCTCAAAAATAGTTTGATCCATCCATGATAATAGCCTACATCTTCGCTATTATAGAAATTCATTTGAAAATAGATTTGATATATTCATTGCAAAAGCAAAATTAGCCACTTGTTGACGCTGAGGCAATCACGATACCAAGGATTAATTTTTACAGAAATTTTGTTGACACGTTACAAGCATTGAATTCTGCATTTAATCGTTCAACATGGAAAAAATATCCCATTAGACTTCACTCAACTCATAACTTTTAATCAGCAACTTGGCAATAAGTGAAAAAGTTTAAATTGTTAATTACTTGTAACAAACGTGGAAACGACAAATCAAATGGAATCAAGTAATAGTTGGACAACATATCAATAAGTCTCAAATCCTATCATTACTCTAATTACAGTGTGATTACCATTAAAGGATGTAGTTGTTACGGTTATTAGTTATGGTTCCCTAAGTATTGTCTTGCATATTTCTTGTTTTACCCAAATTATTTATTTTTGAACATACAATTTTAACCATTTTATCTAATTATCATGCTGAGTTAAATAAATATTGTAAAATAATTTGGTGTATCCCATTTAAATAAGATTTACTGTTGAAATATCAAGTCACATAATTATTAATAATTAATTTAATTTCTCCTTTATATGTCTATCTATTTTGCCTCAACTTCAAGACACCTAATCATATTTACTTAACCTAGGAAAAGCAAACTTTTAAAAAATTGTCAAGCAAATTTAAAAAAATTGTTCCCTCATATAACTCTAATACCAATTATTTATTAATACTAAATTATTTTTATTGATTGAAGAACGATTGAATTCGTTTAATAAATGAAATCACCATGGTCAAGTCAATTATTTATAGGCTATTACTCTCACAATACTAAACATCTCAAATTATGTTTTTTAAAAAGTATCTATGCTTGTTTTAATTTCAAAATAAGATGAGTTAATCCTATTTTCAAGATTATTCTTGGTGAACATTAAAATTGACGAGTATTAAATAATCAAGAATGGAACTATATAGATTGTTGATTTTCTGAATATTGAGACTTTATTATTCACGTTTCTTCTTCTTATTTGCTGTTGTGGATTGCACAAAAAGTAGCCTGGTGGTTTTTGATTGTATACATAGATATTTGTTATTTCTATCTGTTTCATGCTTATTCCACTCATTAATAATGTCCACTTAAGGCCAGGCGTATGCTGGGACGCATTCATACACACGCACGCATGCCAACCAATTACAGCTCTTGTTGAGGACAAGATAAGAGCTGTGATTGGCTGGCTTGCGTGCGTGTGCACACATGCGTCCCAGCATACGCCTGGCCAAAGTGTTGTCTTGTTGTAGTTAAAACAAGTGTCAGTTATGGTCATGGTGTAGTAACTTTATTGATTCATCCAAATCATCCCAGAAATGTGCTGTACCAAATTATTCACCAACCTTATGTTAACTTGCAATGTAAAAATGTGGATGTAGAATTGAAAAAGTGTATTAGGAATCACTTAGTCGTAAAAGTTTAAAATTATTTGATTTATATGGAATATAATTTTAAAATAATGTTCGGAGAAAATTACTATAGACAAGTTATACGCTATAATATTGTAATAAACAGATCAGTAAATGTTCATTTTGTCAATTTGCGAACTTACGGACAAAGGACATAAATTATTAATATTATTTATCTCAGTATTTTAAGTCTTTTTTCAAATGAATGAAACTTGTTTGTATAGTAGAGGAATTAATCCAGGGGCCTGTTTCATAATAGTTACAAGTGATAATTTTCCAAATTTTGATAGTTGCAAATGGCCGAATGACTATGCTCACACGGGTACGTCTGTAGCCGGGTTGAACTCAAAACCGCACAAAATTCACACTAGAAAATTCTTATAACAACTAGATTATCGAATTTTAATAATTGAAATCTCTCACAAGTAGTATTGAAAGTAACGAGAATTTTTTATTAGGTACAATATGCTGTGTTATTGGCCGGTACTACACTATAATAGTTCTATGTCATATAAATTTAAGTGAAAACATATAAATATTCATATTTTACATTGGTCCACAAGTCATAGAACTATTATAGGCTAGTCAAATACTGTCCTAATGGTTTATATAATCGGGTTAGTGTGTGTCCAACTCCGTCATTTCTTTTATCAAATCTATTGAACCATTGACTATGGATATAAGTCCATAGTCAATGATTGAACCTTGTGAGTTTTTTTAAACAAGCTTGATGGGCCTGTAACATCAAACTTGCAAGAAAAAAAATAGATAAGAGGTAACAATGGCGATCTCACTCTGAGCACACAGCTTAAAATCAGATTAGATCAGTTGTATTGAGTAATAGTGAACATTTTTGAAGTTTTATTCATTACCGGTAACATACGTCTGTGTGTGAATATTTTTATCCGTTAATTGTTATTCCAGCTTGTATTTTTACAGTTGAAAATTAAAAATTGATAATGTAACCCTGGTTAGCTTTTTGATTCTAAATTATGTAGGTGTCGAACGTATCTTAACTTTTTTTAATTTCTACGTGTAAGTTTTTATAGAACAGGCCGCTGAGCATAAAATTCGAGTAGCTGATACCGGTACGGTTGAATGTTTTGCAAGAGTTAAACCAATGTCAATTTTTTATTTGTTCAGGTCATTTATTTTAGTGATGAGATAAAAATAACGTGAAAAATAATGTTCCTCTGACCAAAACATTACAGTATTTTTAACAATAGTTTTTCTAAAGAAACTACTAATAAAACTTTTTTGTTATATTGGTGTTTTTAAAATATTGGATTTTTTTTCCAAGGGAGAGTAAAATACAATCTCCTATCTGAAAACATTGGAAATATCTGAAAATATTGGATATTTTTCCAAGGGAGAGTAAACTACAATCTCCTATCTGAAAACATTTTCAAATAAGTACAGTATAATTTTGCTGATCAAAATTATTTCTCTTGATAATAAAAAAGCTTTGTTCACTTACCATGAATAATTGGGTATGGTCATCTCAACATTATTAGTTAGTAAAAATGACGATCATTGTTGTCTAAATAATCGATGTTTATCATGTGTTCAATATTATTTTTGTCAATCATTACAATATTATACTAATGTTTTATCTTATTTTCGGACAATAAATAATAATATAGGACTGGAAATGAATGTTTTAAATACCTCTTACCCCACGATATTGTTATCATCTTTGGACTATTTTTTATTTCTGATTAGATTCGGGTTTTGAACGCTACCGCCTACCTTGTTCAAAAATCTCAAGATTTTTTATAATGGATTGTTTAAGACTTTAATAATATAATATATATTGTATAGAAAAGAAACTCCGGGTTTGAATTAGCCCAAGTTGAAAAATAAATATACTGTACTAGAGGACAAGTGTTTTTAGGCTCTAAAATTTATTCTCACTGTGAATTTTTTATTTTAAATACCCTAACGTTATTCTTTTGAAATAACTGTTTTTAACTTTAAATCGGAATGAGTGAGGCAATAGTCACAGAGGAGGGAAATGACAGGGATTTCCCTGCTCGGTGATATAATTATAGTTCTCCGCTTCGTTCCATTTCGATGCAATCTTGTCACCATGAGATAGACATAGATAATGGAGGTAATAAAATGTTGGCAACTGCGAAAATGAGAGCGTTATTGAAACAAACTTGGTTGAAAAGGAGTAGGTAGGTTCTAGATTACTATGCTGCAGCTTAGCTTCCAGCCTTCTGGAATATGGGGGAATATTATTTGAAATTTTCAAACATAATAATTATGTTCTACTTATGACACATACATACAGTATCAAGCATAAATTACGGTATAGTATACAGTATAAGTATAATTCACTTCACTCATTCCTCATTCAGAGAAAATGGAAAAATCTTATTAACATTTTTTATCCTTGATCTGTTCCAGCACCTATTAAAAGCCCGTAACTTACGCTTCAACAAAGCCAGTGCAGAAATTGGTAGTTCGCGCACTCTTATTATTGATAAGACGCTGTCACAATAGATCTATGAGGCCATTTAATGCCAGTTTCATGTTTGCAAGGAAAAATAGTTATATATTTTTCGTGAGGAAAAGAGTATAGGAGATTTCTATTTCTCACTATAAATAACATAACATTTTATGTTACAACTTTATATTTATTTCAACCTTTCACATCGAGTTTATTCTAAAAACTAACTTGTTATTTATTTATTATTTAGGAGTTGTTTATTACACATGTTATTATCAATCCATATGTAATGATTGATCAACTGATATAACCATCCTACAAGAGTGCGTTTTATCAACATAAACTATCCAATTTATCATCCATAGACTACCTTCTTCCTATTCCTAGACTATATTATTTTTCCCAATCTTATTATTGAGGAAAGGACTTGTTCGAACCCGTCACTCTTGCAACATGCCGGTGAATACGAGGGAATGTTTTAAAATTTATTTGAATCTTGAACTACTGTACTGAATACGGATCTGTGACAGCGATATTATGCCAACTGATAAAGTGCCTGTTAGTGATAAGGGCGCTCCAGTCAGTCCCCACCCCCATCCGAGGATCCTGGAGCAGAGTGATCAGCGCTGAGGGAAGTTGCAGGCTATAAACGTTTGAGCGGCGTACGATAGTTGGGGTGGCTGGAGTGGCAGCACTGCGGGTGCAAAAGAACCAGACCTGTCAGTGTACAGTGTTGACCCGGGACTGTGCGAAACAAGTTGGTCAGCAGCATTTAGATACTGTTTACTTGAATTGAACACTTCATTTCTACTGAATACTGATCAGTGAGTTCTAGGACTATTTCAGATGAAGTTTGCCTGGATTATTTTGTCCGTGGCCCTGCTGGTCGTGTACAGCGAGGCCAAGAGGAAGCACAAGTTCGAAGGGGACTTCGAATTCGCCGAAGAGGTACGTAAACTCATCTTATTCTACTTTTTATCTTAAACGCATGAACTCATGCCTTGTTGCAAACAATATTAAGTCATCTCTGTAGCATGTAAATAAAACGATTTCTGGATCAGTAGTGCGTTATAAACAATGGATACTTCGTACTGAAGGTTTTTGTTGTCTTCTTTCGGTCAGTGGGACTCGAAGGAATTCCTTTGTCCACCTCGCACCTGAGCTGAGAAGGTGTTGTTGACTGGTTAGTTTGTTATTCTTTACTTGCTCGCATCGGCCTTCTCTCTCGCTCATCTAGTTCTTGAGGCTATGGGCTATAATACAGAACATCCAATTCATATTCCTCTGTTATCAGCATGATTATGGCAATGAAATTTTGTTCTACGACACTTCTTGAAGTCCTCACTAACGAGAATGCACATCATACAATATAAGCTTTTTTTCAATAAATGAAGAAAGACGTGCACGTGAATGATGAAAGATGATTTGAATGGGCCTAGTTCGATGATCTAGCAATGGCATTCAACTTTCAAGACCATTACTTAATCCATACTATAAAGATGCTAATGTAAGTAGGTAAGCTGATCAAAATTTAGTTTCTTCGAATACATTTTACTTTTTGAATAACACTGATAACGAAAATAATGAAAAGAGCAAAAGTTCTAGTATATAATGAATTAGCCTACCACCTAATTAATTATTTAACTTAAATGATAGACCGAAGGTGAAGTCATTACCAATTTACCATATTATTATTATGTTTAGGGTTAGGACACACAGCAAAATTATACGGACGGAATGTGACAAACAGACGGACGGAAGTCTTTGTGCTTTGGCCTTTGCAACATTGAATAACCTGGGAAGAATATCTCCTCCGTCCGTCTGTTGCTGTGTGCGCGCCTTGCTTTGGGTATATCAAGTCCTTGACCGGCCCACACACTTTTATAAGGGTAACGTATTAAATATATATTGAAAAAGCCCCTCTTTCAATCAAAGATCTTCTAACTTATATGAGTTGATCTTGAATTTATTCAGGATGGATAACTTATAGGATATAATATTATTAGCCTATTTATTCAGAGGATTCAAAATGGAAGGCATTCAAAGATTCTATAATGAAATGTTAATTCACTATCAAAGTTTCTATAACTTGATGTTGTTGTTTCTGGAATATCCATTATGTTGGTTATTAAGAATAATGTTGCATTTGGATATGCAGAGGTCATCATCACGTTTTCACTTTTGCCTTTTACAAGATGTGTTATTTAAACACTCTTCCTCATAATACTCCTATTCTCCCTAGTCCCTAGTCCCTATGATCTAATTGATCATCTAAAACTAAATGATCTATGATCTAACTCTGCTGTTTCCCGTGACCGAAAATGTCTCATTTTTTGTTACTAAATTATGTTGTATGAGTCTCATGACATATTATTGAAACATCCGCTGATATATTTTGATATGCTAATTGCTCCCTTTACACTCCAGCAAGGAAACAGCAGGATGTGTATCTCGTTTTTATCTTGTGTACAGAATGTTTCAGGATTTTGCAATCTCAGGCTAATTCCTGCGGACTCCAACAAGTAAAAAAGTATCTCAGGACATACCCCTATAAATTTTTTATCACCAAGTTAACAATGGCGTAAAATTCACATTATTACATTATCAAAATTTACATTAAGAAAATCAATAATTCCATAACTCTGTAGATACTTCATGCAGGTCCAGATATAATCATTTCCTATGTGAAATTAGCTAAGAAATTGAATGAAACCCTTTAGAAGTTACTTTGAACGGTTATTGAGGTATGATGAGAATGTTTTTTCAGCAATTAAGAGTAATAACTGGGTATGAGAACTTGAAATTGTATTTTCAATTCTTAGAAGTTGTAGAAAATGAAATTATAAAAAAGTTAAATGGTCACGATCCTGTAAAACTCACCCAAATCTCAGAAATAGCGATTAAAAACCTCAAAATCACCTTCTATTTTGTTTCTTTTTGTTCGCGATTTCTGAGATTTGAGTAACGATCATTACAGGAACTTTTTCTTCAGAATTGAACTACTGTACAGTACTTAGTGCGCCAATGTGTTAACACTTTCATAAACATGTAGTTTAGAACATAGAACATGTAGTTTTCTTTGTTCGCACTCTTGTATATCACCCCTTTACGAATAATTGAATGAATTCACTTGTGGTAGGTAACTGTAGGTAACTATGTAAATGAATTCTAAATAATGCTCCCTATAAATAGTTGCAGAAGTTCAAAGTAGACTGACAAATTAATGTCAAGTGTCTAATTGCGAACCTGCTCAGCCCTTGATTAATCGCAGAGGACATCAGCATCCTGTTGTTCGTTTGACCCTTCATAATTAATTCAAATTAGTTTAGGAATAGTTGCGGATTGAGTGAATGATGTAGTGCTCCAATTCACGAATACCTCATTCATCTTACAACTACAACTCTGTATACTATTGGAATTGGAATGGGAACTAGAAGTGAATTAACTTTGGTCTTGCAATCCAATACTGGACTTTTGAAACTTGAAACTTAGCGTTTCAGGAAACTACATTATAAGAAACTATTTAGACTGTATTGCAAATTGCACAGTTCGAGTTCCATGGTTAGATCGTAGAACTCTTTGCCTCATCCTCTCATAATTGCAATCAGTAGATGCTAGCTTAGTAAGATTTGTTTTATTCAGGACTCACATTTTAGAATTTGCCTGAAGCGGTCCATGTTGTGAAATGTAAATAATCCAGTTTGACTTTCATGGTATGAAGAAGGTCTTATTAATTATTATTAATTAGGTCGTGATCAAGATTCATTGGAGAATCAACTTTCAAGTTTTCAAATGTAATTCTGAATAAGTGCAGAGTGCTAGGAGTTCTTTCAGATCGATAATAATTTATGTCTAGAGACTCCTCTCAGGTGCCTGCAAGCATAGATAAGAGGTAGGATTCCCAAGCGGCAGCTCGAGCTGCTGCGGCTCTAGCTGCGCTACTGGAGCCGCCTGGCTGTGGCTACGCTGCTCTAGTCCACACAACTATAATATAAAATGAGTATAAATGCAATATATAATAACCTATGTTATTAGGGCTAGCTGGACTACTAATGTATAATAAATAAATGAATAGTGAAATTCTTAAAAAAAATTAATTGTGTAACTCACTTGAAAATTACTTAAAAGGGTGAATTTCACTATTTATTGATTCATTATACATTAATAACCCTAATAACATAGTAAAAATTTATATAATATAATTATGTGAATAGAGTTGTGATGGCGCAGCGGAGTGAGAGCCGTGGCATCTCGAACTGCCGCTGGGAATCCTACCTCATGGTAAATAGATCTAATTAATCTAATCCTCTTTGCTGCAACTGCTGCAAGTAAGGGCCTCTGAGATAATGGTTTGGAAAGTAAATTCGTGATCACTTCATTCCTGCAATAACTTACTGCAGCTGGTTGAAAAAGTTGAGGAGATGGTCATAGCGTAGATATACTATTCTAGTATAGTCTATGGTCATAGGCAGACTGCAGTACCCTGTATTTGCTATCTAGCTGTTGTATGGGGTGAGACAACATGACCATGCCTATATCTACATCTGTTCAACCTATTATTGATAAGAAATTCAAACATTATTAATCTTATTGTCTTTTGTGACAAAAACATAGCTGTTATTCTATTCATGGCCACATCACAGTTCACTTGTTTACCACCGTGTCGAGTGTTTTGTGGGGTGGCAGAGCTGAGTTAATGGTGTGTTAACAAGTTGAAGTATGTTGGAGAAAAGTGTTTAGTTGGTTGAAACTCTTTTGTTTATAGCACATGTCATTAGGCGACAGCATGTAAACAGTGGGCTGCGATAAAGTATGCTTTCTTTTCCCAGTTTTGTTGGTGGTGTTTTTTCTGCTCTGCATATCTATAGACCTCAGCGTACGTTCAGTGTATTATTATAATACTCAAGTTTTAAAATTAAAATTAAAAAAGTTTTTTTCTTACATGAATTGAAACCTCAACATATAGCTCAGAAACCTCAGGATTGAATAAGAATGGGTCGCTGAATTTATTCCATCTCAATTGTGGATTCTTATTTTATAACTTCATACTGCTACTTGATACTTTTAACTTTCAACACTAGTTCACTGGTGTCTCTTGCCCCCAAAACTTTATTTTTCATCAAAGTAAAAAACAAAAATTTTGATGATTTGTTTCTAGCTTTAAAGTAGACCTATCTGAGAGTGAGAAGAAAAATACAAAACGTTTACACATTGAAAGGTATTTATTGTGGATATGAATGCTTGTGTTCAAATAATTGAAAATTGTCTAAAATCATGAATTTTTTACGGTACTGAAAACTTGTAAAATCATGATTTTTTCCACAGTACTGAATAATTTATCCTTCGAAATAATATAATCATTCCTCAAGCTTTATCATAAAGTTTTCTATCTTATTTAAAAATTGATACTGTGTAAGTTGTACTTGTATTTATGTCGAAGTTGATCTACTTTGGTATTATGAACAAAACTTGAAACTGATACTATATTGAGAACAACTGAGTTCAAGGATTTGTCTCGTGTATATACTATCTTCATTCGTCTATACTTGTCTTGTGTATTTGGATACCATAGATAGAGTTGAGAAAGTAATCAGAGAATAGAGTACCTATAGCCTATTTTCTTATGCAAGACAGATTACATTCCATTAGCTTGACTTGTGAGCTATTGATTCGTTCAAACCCATTATTCCCTAGTTAAGTTTTAGAATACTTCTGTAGCACTATAATTGATTAATAATATATAATAATAAACTGAGTAATTGTGCGATTTTAGACTGTAAGAAATCTGAATCGTTTTAAAAAATATAGATCTTTATACCAGAATAACTTATTTTTTACTTAACATAGGAGAACTCCCCCATAGCCTATATTTTGAATCATGGATAACTTTTGGAGACATTTGCTTGCATCGGGCTCTAAAGTAAATTCAGGTGAATTGGAATATTCCACAATTGAATCTTTCCGTAATACTTATTCATGGAATATAATGGTGGTAACAAAGGTAAAATTCTCCTACATTCTTGAAGTTGTAGTTTCTCCCAGACTTACACAAAAAAAATTACATAGACATAAGTTACTATTAATTGCATTAATTTTTATTTCACTATCTCCACAAAAAGCTAAAATTGGGACAACAATAGCTTTGGTTTGACCATTGACACTGTCAACAAGCCAAGACGATTGTAATTATACTCTCATTGTACTCTTTCTATTGGTGTTGTTCTTTTTACGTTTTTTGTTGTTGTAAGATCGATGAGCAAATTATAAGTGTTCTGGTTTATATTGGGAATTTCATCTTTGATCAAATTATTTTTCTTATAATTCACCCTCTTTGAGAAACAATTGGGAGGTTCTAATTACAAATTCTGAAATAAGATGAAGCTATTCAGAAGAAATTCCAACCAACTTGATTCGAGGTTAATAATTGAATCCCAAGCAAAACTATGGAAGGAGAATATAATTATTAGACTAGCATTAGCATGTGCCAGCAGATGAGTTGAAAATGAGCCAGCCGCGCACCTACAGATCATTAGTGAAAGCCATTCAACCGTCAAGATTGTCCTCATAATCGCTTCAAAGTTCAAACTTTGTCCTTGTGCATGGAAAGCAGCGCTATGCTATGGGATGGGCCCAGCCACCCTTTCACTCAATAGATGTTTCTGCCGATTATCCGACCGCGCTGCACCTCAATCACCCGAACCCATTCACAAGAATGTTCAGTATTGGCAAATAGTTGGAACATGCGCCCCACAGTCAATTTCCACGAAAACTAGTTCGATTAATAATCACCGCCATTGTTATGCGAAGCGGCTTATGGGATTGAGGAACTGCCGTTGCAATCAAAATAATAACTACTATAAATCAGTACCGCTGTCAATTGCCATTGTATGTTCCTCCATAGAAAGTTTATAAATGCTCTCCATTTAATTGGATTGGATCAAATAAACTAAAATTTGAATGAATGTAAGGTTCCTAAAAAATATTTGTTTCGTATAACTTTTTATATCTCGAATAGTTTCCATTTTAAAGAGCGTATAAGAAAATTTGGAAATTCAATTACAATTTATATTATATATTGAGAAACTTAAAAAATGGCTTCATCATTAAATGAATTGAATGTGGGTGGGCTATTGAAAGTTCCATCCTAACAAGAGGAATGTACAGTGAATATATAAGACTATATAGTTACTGTAGAGGAATGTACTAGAGAGGTGGACTGTAGCAATTATGTTGATTTAAATTCCATAAAGGTGGCTGATGAGTGATGTTATGAATCAATAACTGTATTATTCTGCAGAGAAGTTATAACTAGGATGATGTGAAAAAGTGTAGCGTTGAATTATCATCAATGCATTTAATTTGTAGAAGAGTAATTGCACCCTTAAAAGGTGAATTATGAGGTGGAGTGGGGTTTTTCGTTGAAAAGTAAAACTTGAAAATCAATTCATTCTATTACTACAGATTCCAATATACTGAAACTGATGGTTAATTTTTATTATATTGTAAAAAGTGATTGAAAGTACCGTACATAATTACAACATGTACCATGTGTCAATCTCAATTGTTATAATTATAACACGAAACATCAATGCTTAGGTCCTGTGTTGAGAGTAAATCTTCATTTCATTGTAGTGTCCTGTCCATTTGGAGCAAATGCTTGTCATATCCATTGTGATCTTGAGTCGGGCGCTTTGAATGAGGATTTTGATATGCAGCTCTGGCTATGCATTTATTCTGTACAGAACTCATATCGAACAAGAGAGTCGAAACTGAGACCACCCAGAAACAAGAGACCCAAACAAGAGACGATGGCTCTAGCTCTTGTACTGGCTCCTCCCTTCCCCTCACCTCTTGCTTCCTGCTTACTATCAAAGATGCTGCATCCATAATCAATGGGATCCCGTTTCAAATAAGAAACTCACCGATGCTTGTATGCTCAAATCTTTGATCCCGAGGGAATCAAAGGATTTTGAATGCATGTTATCCTAGTCTGATACTAGTACACATGCTAAGTGAAAACGCTCTTCTGAGGTGAACTGTAAGCACTGAACTGATGATGACCTACATTCTATCATAGATATATCATATTATACAAATGATTAATCTAAGACACAATGTGTAAGGTACTCTGATTTCACGTTTTAATTCTAATTCTGATTGATATATGATTCGGATTCTATGATTACTCCAAGATTCTTGATTGCCTTCCCTATTCGCCGCTGCTCAACTATTTTTTTCATGGGATGATATATATTTGAATGAACTCCGAGCAGCCATCAGGAACTTAGAATCAGTGCACTCATTAAAAAACCAGTCAGGAAAATACTAATTGAAAAGTTATTTACAATACTCGCTAATTTCGATCTAAATCAATTTAACTAGTCCCGTTTCAGACACAGCAATTTTTGGACGTCCGGGTTGTTTGTTTCCTTTGTAAATTTTAATAATTGAATGGAGCTTGGAAAAATATGATGTGCGCTAAGATCATGTATCATGTGTTTGCCAAGCTCTGTTCAATATCAATTTAGTAAAATTTATAAGGAAAACAAAGAATCCGGATGTCCAAAAATCGTGTTTTGTGCAACAGGGCGTGACAAATTTCCTGAATTCTGTTAGATACATTAATATGAATATATGAGGAGAGCTGTAATAAGCGATTAATCTTATCTCAGAGCTGAATCATTTTTTGCTCTTGCAGTTCAATATCATGTAAAATAATCCTATTTTCCTATTTTTCTCTTCCCTAGTATATCTAGGATTGTATTTAATATTGGTTGTTGCTGCCACGATTAAATGTTTTGCAATTCAATTATTCACACAGTCAATATATTTACCATATGATACGAGGGGCGTTCATAAAGTAAGGGCCGTTTGGTCACAGAAAAAAATGTATTCATAAGAAACAAATTTCATTGTCATGTTTAGTTAGGTATGATCTTTCTTTACGTCTCTGCATCATCGCCGTTCACTTGTAAGCATTTTTTTACCCCTGCGCCAGCTTCTTTAACCACTGTGCATAGAAGCTCGCCGCCTGAGAGTGGAGCCAGTTGATAACGGCTCTTCGGTTTCAAAGCGTTGTCCACCAAGCCCTTGTTTAGAATGCAAGACGAGGAAGTGTAGTCGCTGGGTGCAAGGGACTGTAGTGGGTGGTCAAAAAATTCTCAACGAAAATCTTGAATTTTCTCCATGGTTTTGGCAGCAGTGTGAGGACGCGCGTTATCGTGGAGGAGAATTATGCCAGATGACAGTTTCCCATGGCGTTTGTTTTGGATCGCATTTCTTAATTTTTAAAGCTTTTCGCAGTGCACATCAACTGTAATTGTTGTCCCTTTTGACGATCCTTTTGCACATAAGAAACGAATCATAGAACGCACTTCACAGTTGGCGGGATCAACGATTTTCGCGGTCATTGTTCTTTGCATTCATTGACAACAATACGACTTCAGAATCAAAACAAATAGCGCTGTAGCTTCGCAATGTGTCAGTTCATGGTGCTGCAGTAGTAAAACATTGCTTCGAAGCGCCAATATTTAAATATAGGCAAACAGCCCTTACTTTATGAACACGCCTCGTATATTCGACCATTTGAATCGCATGATCCTCAACACTCATGGATGATTTTTATCATTAATTGGCAATCATTGAAAATGAAACAAATCCTAAAAATATTTATAAATGATAATTGATTAAATTATAATAATAAGAATAAGAATGCTTTTTATTCCTTCAATGCATACATACAATGCTATCGGAAACGTTAATATTGAGATAAAGTTTCATTCGGTTACTAACAATGGATCTCAATAGAAATCAATTGTATTCCTATCTTCTTGAAAATCATACTGGATTTTTTTAAAATCAATTGTCAATTTACCAAGAATGTAAGATCAGATCTATTTTGAGACCTATTAGGAATAGGAAGCATACTTGAAAGCATTGTTTACAGATTTTTTTCTAAACCAATGATTATTTATTACTAACTAGTCAGTCCTACAAGTACCACTTGACTATGCTACGAAGCATCAACCTATTTTTTTTTATCTAGAATCTATATCTTTTTTAAATATTCATGAATTGTAGAATTGTCACTGGGATTAATTTTCGCAGCAAGTCGTACCCTGCTGTCACTGGCGGCTCATGCCCACGAAACAGGTGAGGTGCTGCACAGTAAAAGATACGAGCACTTCACCTGTCTCGTATCTTTTACTGTGCAGCACTTCACCTGTTTCGTGTGCACGAGCCGCCAGTATTACTTCAGTGTTACTGAAGTATTATCTATTATTATATTGTCAGTACTTTCATAATCTTCTGAAGAGTTGAATACTACGCAAACCTTACTTTTTGTAGAATGCTAATTCAGTTCCTCGTTATTTATTAATACTATCAGTACTCCTGATGTAAATAAATTACAGTACTTTGAATATTCGACGAAAACTGGTTCCTGTGGATCTTTGTTTGCAATAGGTATCCTCTTCAAAATAATTATTACTGACGCTCTATAGATCTTCACATTACATGGTATCCAGATGTGAATGGATAAAAGATACCCTCCAGCTTGGACCGGTTTTAATTCGGCTTGAATCATGAGTCCATTCTAGAATTATCCAACACTGATTGTTGGATAAAGAAGCTTTTCTTCTGTTATTCACCCATGAGATGAACAATTTTGGCATCATCATCCGATGTCGTTATCGATGAAAATTTTATTATGATACGTCCAGGTAAAGAGGTATTTTTACACACATACTTCGAAATTTAGAGTCATGGACAGTTAATCCATGACCCCTTTCAATCATTCGTTTTCACATAATTTTCATATTATAACCTTTTATTATAAAATACCTTGATTAGGCTACCTCAGAACTTCAATGATGAGAACTGGAAATTTAAATGTTGAATATTTTTCTGTTTCAGGTGAGGTTCTTCACAGTTTTGGGTCATACCATTTGTAATTGAGTCTGTAATGAAAAATTACGAAGGTATGAAATGTTTCAATTACAATTAAAAAAAGTGTAATACAGTCGAACAGGTAGACTACCGCATGAATTTCAACGTTACTAGACGCACGAAATCGTGTGTTTATTTATTCGTTAGAATATAACATGGAATACTGTAACTTTTTCCGTATTTATGAGAAATAAATTGAATTTTGATAAGATTAAAAAAATTGATATAAATTTTATAATTATACCAGTAACTAGCCGGCAGGCTCGCTTCGCTCGCCTTCTCTGCCTAGCCAGGTGGCTCCACCCCCTGGACCCCCGATAGTATCGGCAGTGAGAGTGAAACACATGCAAATTAGCAAATGATCAAATTACGTTCGGAAATGATTCAAAATTTATTGACCACCGCATTTACAGACCTATACTGGACCTGTTTACCAAATTTCAACATTTTCTGCCAATTTGTTCTCCAAAAATCTAAGAAAAACTCCAAAGATTCCGTAAAATAGTAAAACGCTAATATCAAGCGTTACCTTGAGAGGTATATCGCACATAGTTTGAAACTTGATTCAATATCTTCTAAATTAGTTCATCTATAATCACGCTGAACCATTGAATTTAGAGTAAGGATTGGTCTTATCAAGGCGGAAGATATGCAACCCGCAATACGTTTACAATTTTGAAAAAGTTATTACTAGCGTACTCTTGAACGGATTTTAAAAATATTTCAACACAACATTTCTAGACATTATCTGAACCTGCCCACCAAATATCAACATTTTCTACAGATTGGTTCTCAGAAAAAAATGATGAAAACGCCGAAAAACTATAGAAAAACTCAAATATTTGGCGTATCCTTATGAAGTTTCAAAAATCCTTTCTTAGCGCGCGTCTAAACGTCCAACTGAACATGCCTACCAAATTTGAACGCATTCGGTTCAGTGGATTTTTAGTTCTGGTGATGATTGAATGAATCAGTGCCATTTCACTTTCATACAAATAGTTATGTACATAGAGATTTAATAACCGATTGTTAAATAAGTTCAACAAATAGGTCAATAATAATGATTTAAACATATACATTTTCAAGAATGATGTTTCTTTTGTAGATACTCAGTACCCAAGCTAATAAAGTTGTAGTGAACTTGAAAATTTTTGAATACATGAATAATAAGACCACTTTCATAAAACATCCAAACCATTTTACAATAATTCCTGGTTCAACAAATCAACTTCAATCCAAGTAGCAAGATCGAGATCATGAAATGTGCTCAATTTCAGGAGTACGTTGTACGCTCCTCAGGCTGAAATTCAAAATTTGAAGTAACTAGGCTCTCAGATGCACTTACTGAAGTTTAGGTCCTAAGAGTGTTCAAAATCTACATCCTCCTCCATGATAATTTGCATAAATGAATATGCATGTATCCAGGTTCTAGGCGGAGGGCTACACTCTCACTTATCTTGAATTGAATGCTGCAGTCGCTTATTTCTTCCAAATTGATGGAAAGGTCTCTTTTACACTCACTTTAGATCATGAAATATTAATCAACTGCCAGCTCATTGTCAGCGCCCTGAAAACTAACTCATCAAACAAATTGAGCCATTTTACAGGTATTAATTATTCAAGGAATGAGATTCAGAAATTTCCTTGAATATTAATTACGGCTTGGCTTGATTACTTCAATTAAGAACGGAAGTTTTGCATTGTAAATGAGTAAAGAATCAGTTCTTTGTTTATCCTAAACAATAATGCTCTAGGAAAATTATACTGCTTATTGTAAGCTAGTAATTTAGAGTTTCAATTTATATATTTTTTAAATTTATTTATAAATTTTTCAATTTATATTTCTTCCAGTTCTAATGCATATTTTAGTTGATAAGTACCAAAATTCTAATCTAATCTTTTATTCATTTGTTCATCCTATTCCATTTGATTATTCGAACATGGTTCATTAATTAAAATGCATGGTCCATTCTCTACTACATTAAGCTTTATCAGAGAATGATTGGAAATTGTATTAAGATGTAGTGGATGAATTGATTATGGATAAGTAAAAACACAGCTCAGTTGGACACCCACCAACAGTGAAGCTAAGCACGAAATAAAGGAAGATAACAGATTTTCGTTTAAAAAAATAGATTTCCTATAAAATATTGTAGAAAGAAGAAGATAATTTATATTAGCAGAATTTTCTCCTTGATGTTCGAAATTTTTGAAGTTGGAAGTTGGAAAAATTGATAGAAAATCGATGGTGGGAAAAATAGTAATTGGTAAGGTGATAGTAATGTAATTTCGACGCATTTCGTTTCTCAGGACTATCCTGTATTTTCAACAAACACGTAGATAATGTAGCCTGTATGTACGAGTAACTTGTGCAATGACTGATTCTGACAGACTTATTAGCAAGCTTCTCCGGTCTCCAGCTTGCATGTTAATGGTGTACCTAGGGCTTTCCATGGAAACCTATATCCATATAGCAGTTGTTTTGTTATTTCAGCTCTTCATATTCCATTAGGTAATGTTAAAACTGTAATATGATACTGCTAGCCGTCACCTCCTTTTGTGTTTATTCTGCTTGTTCTATCCAACTTCTAAACTCATGCTTCCCTTCCAACAGAGGAGCTTTTCCAGTTTTATGAGTGTGGCTACTGGAATGTTAATATTAGTTCATTATCTTTGTCCTGGGCTTACTGTTCTCACCATCCATTATCATATTGGATTTTCATCAAATCCAGTACTGTACCTTTTTTCTCGGTTCTCCGTATTAAGGATTTTTTATTCTCATTATTTTTGAGAGCAGCTAGAAGGTGAATGAGGCTTTTCTCATGATGGTAGAGGGAAGCTTTTTTGTTTTTTCAGTGTGATGGGATTATCAACTTCTTTTTCGCCATTTTTGTACCTCATTTATACTTGTAAGCTTAGGTCACGCTGTTGGATGGTTTCCTAGTGGGTAGATGGAAAATACACCTGTACACGTATTCATAACATAATATGTTCCATTCCTGCGGATGTTCTAGTATATTCTATAGATATTTCATTCAACCACAACAGTGCATATAACAGTACAGTCTTTGTTTGAGCATATCCTCATTCTCATCTTTGAAAATGAAGTAAAGAACTCGAACCTTATCAAAGATGGAAGTGATTGTTGAGGAAATATCACGGGGCTTTCGAAACGAAATTTTAATCACTCATTACTTATCAGTTATGGATGAATGGAGTAAAATAGGACTGGATGAAGATTTCTATTCCAATGTATAATAATAGTATATGCTACGAGTACAGTCATGAAACTCATCTATATTTTGATAAGTTATAGTCAAGATATGGACAAACTATTATATTGAATTGTATTTTCGTCTGCATTATAAAAGCACTTTTTATTGATTACAACTTTCGTCTGAAAATTGATACATTATTGTAACCTTCAATATAAGGTACTGAGGTACATAATGTAAATCCTACGGCAATAGTACATTACGCCACAAGCCTGGGAAGGAAAAGTTTACGGTATGAGGATAGTTTCCCGGGCGAGGCTTGCCGAGCCTGGGAATAATTCCGAATACCGTAAAAAACTTCCTGGGCGAGTTGTGTATAATTTTTTTCGCTACACTCCAAATAAATATTATCAATCTAATTTCATGAATGAACAAAACAAATAGGATTAATGAAATCTAAGAACAGCTAAGACCAGATAACTTACTATACTAGCTTCGGCTGAGCTGAATCTGGAGTAAGCTGAACTGCTAAGTATTGAAAGTTTGCATCACAATTTTTTTGATTTAATCAAATGGATATTACTTAATAACTATCAGAATACTCGATTTTCTTAGTCCAGAAATGTTTAAGCTCATGATAGTTTTTTTACGATCATCCTAAATTGTACAATAGCAATACAAAGTTTCTTGTTTTTGACAAATTTCTGGCAGTTTCAAAGAAAGTGATGGTCCATTGTAGTTGCATTTTCTCTCGCTAGATGGCGTCAGCTGTCCACGCTTGGAAAGAGATGGTCCTTGTATGGAAAGGACTTCTTTCCGCTCGAGGACAACAGCTGATTGATTATATATGTAAATGACGACTTCCTAGTCTACATAGGGACTGGTAAGCAGCTTATTTCCGTGAAGTGTAGCGAAAAGAAAAACACTACACTGTAGGGATGATTTTAGATATTGTCTGCCCAAGCAAAGAAGACATTCTGGCAAGATGGAAAAATGACTCCAGCTCGGTCGGTCAATATTACTGTAGTTCAAAAATTATAAATTTGGTCACCAATTATACGAAAAATTCTGATCTACAATTTGATAACAAATTGATAAATTTGGAACCAATATTGACCGAGCTGGAGTAATTTTCCCATCTTGCCAGAATGTCTTATTTGCTTGGACAGACTATACTATTCTTGCCAAGTACACATTGGCGAGGTGGAACTACCCGTAAGGGTCTCCCCACCATTAAAAGCCCTAAGAATATTATTATTATTATTACTATACTATTGTATAAAAATTCGTTCATTACTGAAAAAAATCGCACTGTGAAAGTATTACTAAGTTCCAGCTGATTTATTGGAAAGAATGACTTACTTATTGAAAACTTCAAGATACGATTTAATAAGAGTAAAATATTAATGTAGAATTATACTGTAAGCAGTCAACGACCGCGTAAACCCTTTATGAATCACAAACATTTCGAAAGCACTAAAACCTAGGTCGTTGAACGTTTTATTATCTAGTATTGGGCCATATTATGTAAGTTTTGCATTATGAAGAATCAGCAGCGCCAAGTTTCCGCTTGATTTATATTGGCTTGAGTTTTACAGTGTGCCGATACAGCGAGTTTTATCTTGGTGGGGATTATATTGTGTGAGGGGGTGCCGAAGCCGCTACCCTCCATCAATATTGGAGAAGAGATGATGGAGCCCGGGTATTACTGTGCATAAACAACGAGCTGTAGGGTGGCGGGGGGTTTAGAAGGAAAGGGGTCCCGAAGGCGCATGGTGTGGGGATCGGATCGTGCTTCCTGCTTCCCAAATCGGGTCCCCAAATTGGTCAACTTTCATCCACCAAGGAAGCGCTTCGCCGGACGAGGGACTTTGTGCTAACCAACAGTCAACCGTTTCCCGGCGCGTTTGTCGTTCCGCGTTCCGCCCAACACAAAGATAGTCGTCAGTTCACCAACCGAATAAAATATTGAAACCCTCTCCTTTGCTTATTCTCAGCACCATCGTTATCTTGCTCTCAAACCACATCGCTTGTCTTCTGACCAAGTCTCTCTAAGTTTACAGCGCTTTCAAGTGTATAGGCTAACAGTGTAACGGCTTACAGTCTATACGAAGTCCATGGGCCTACAGTATAGAGCTCCCCAGAATGCATTTGTATAGATAGGCCTTCAGTGTTATATAGTGCTACCTAAAAGTCACATGGATGTATATTGTTCTCTGTTATTGTTATGACTCATGGATTTGAAAATGACATCATGAATCAATCTTCTAGTTTGTCAGTGGCAGGGAAGAAGATAAGGTTATAATGATGGAATAAAAAGAGGAATGCCGTAATAAGAAGAGGCTAGAAAACAATGGATTGAAAGAGGAGAAGAAACGAAGTGAAGGGAATATTGATTACGAACGAAAAGGTACTTTATGATAGCGATACAAAGGGTTCCACTCAAAAATTCAATAGCAATACTAAAAAAGGAAAATAAAAATTGGATGAACAAGAGAGGAGAGATAAAAGTGACCTGTTATGATTCACTTACTTTGGAGAACACTGTTTCTGAGGAACAATTGCTGAGGTCAGATAAAATGAAATTTCTAAGATACTTCAAATGGTAATGTATATCCTATACACAATTGCTTTGCTTCTTTGGGGTTATTTTCTCAGATGTAACATTTCCAACACAATATTCGTTGTTATTCTTGAAGATAATTCTATAGGATAGGGTCAAGGGTCCCCCAAGGAAATTTTCGCGAGTATTTCTCGTGAAAAGAGTTCATTTATGTGGTATTTTCAGCTACAGCCGAAAATAGGGTATAGCCATACAAGTAGTTTTTTTAACCATCACGAAACAGAAATCATTCAAATGTGATCCTCATTAGGAATAAATAGGATATACATACGAACTTATACAACCTGTTGAGTAGTTGTGAAGTTGAAATTTTAATAGTTATCAATATTGAAAAAATTAAAGTTATTTTCAAACCACAGGTTTATTTTAAATCGGTGTACCGGTTTCGGGTGCTACACCATTATCATCAATTTCTTGTGAACTAAAACCAAAGTGAAAAGCAGCAGTATTCATACCACCTGCCGATCACCGTTATTGGGCGCTGCGTTAATCAATCAATAATTGGGGAGGGGCTTGTCTGGACCAATGGCAGACGTTCGCCTTGATTGGTGAACGCATCGACCAATACGGGTCCAAACGGTATCTCCATTTTTAATAAATTGTCTTGTTTAATTCAATAACTTATACAATGTTAAATCGAGCAGCTTTTAATAAAATATAGAGTATCATGTCTCACAGGGGTCTAATGATTGGTAAAATATAGTTAATTGAAAATCATTATAACCCAATGGTTATATGCGGCTCGCGGCCAATGCGGCTCGCGCCCACGTAACGTTAAGTGCTGTACAGTAAAAGATACGAGCACTTCACCTGTTTCTTGGGTACGAGCCGCCAGTGATTATAACGTCAATGAACAATGACAGTTTTCATTTGAATTAACCAGCTACAGTCCATTCAATTATGAACTAATGCATTTATTGCATCTGCATTATGCATCTGATAATTTTCTCACTCAACTTGTATTTAAGTTTGAAGAAATCAAGCTCTGCTTTAGTTTGTTATGAATTATTCATCATTTCTCAGCAACGTTACTTCAATCGATTTTCTTCAACACATTATTATTTGCAATAAGGCATGCTGTAGCGGTATTGGGTAAGTAGCCACCTTCTTCAGTGAGGATTCAGTGGCGGTATTGATTTTGTGTTAGCGACCTCGCTAGAAGCACCTTCAACTTTCACCTTTCATACTGACTGATTTACATCGGTGTTGCGGATATGACGAGAGCTGGGGGTTCGGTTCGGCTTGACGAAATGGATCTCAACCGATAACGATTTTACTGGCAAAAATAGAAGCTGGGAATCTCAAGTATTGCAGCACCGTAATTGGCTTCTCTACATAGTAAATGGGTCTAACTGGATATTGAATTCATAGAATAAATGTAGTCGTTTCATAAAAATATTGGGTTACGAATTCGAATCTTGTTCCTTATTATTATCAAATTCCAATAATTGTTTGATTGCTTGATAAATCTTATTTGTTGATCGTCTATTTCATGATTTTTTGTCTATTATTATGTATAGTCTCCTGAATTGCAAAAACTACAGCTGTAGTTCATATTTGAACATAATTTTATCATGAATCTGATTCGGTGGGCCGTATATTTTCAATAGAAGCAAATAAGTTTATAAATAATCTTAGATAAGATTATAATCATAATAAGCTTAATAATCTTAAATAAGCTTATAAATAATCTTAAATAAATGATAAATCTTAAATAAGCTTATAAATAAACTTAAATAAATGATAAATTTTAAATAAGCAAATAATCTATCTGCTCTAAAATGAATTCGTTGAATCAACACATATAATTATCATATGTCAATATTTGCATTCATACATTGTTATGCTCCTCTCTAACAAGGATACCCTTATTAGTTATGTGAATCCATCTCCTTCCCAAACACCACATTCAATATAATATGTTTTCTACCCTTAAAATTCATGAAGATCAACTTTGAATAAAACTTTGTAATAATTGTGCTTCAAAGTGGATGTTTAAACTTCTCATAATTACGTAGATATTGAAGTCTCCAATTTGGAGATTTTAATTATTTGTTGGTGCAGATCGCAGATAGGCAAACCTGTACCAGATTTTTTAATTCAGCAGAGTTTATTATTTCTCCTGTCATGTTGCTTGATGTCTACAAGCCTACTGCACTCAGAATCTGGTTCTTCAAATCGCTTGAAGCCTTAATTTTTAATAAGTGTCACGAAATTCATGATTCCGTCGAGACAGTTACGTCCTATGTACGAATAAAAGTTCATTATGAGACTAAAGGTTCGAAACTATTAGCCTCCATTCTGCTATAGCCATTGGCTATGACACTAGTGACCCGATAGATCTATTGTAATTGCTATTGTGCTCAGCTTTATCCCGGTTGTATGAGTGCATAGTGCTTCGAATGGGGATTTTGTGAGCATTGATTGTGCTCTCTGTGACATTGAAGAGTAATGTAAGCTCTATATCTATTCAAGATGGATTTCCGTAACCATTGTTTCGCTCATATCTCTATTTCTCATTGGTTTTAATTTATTTCAGTCTTACAACAGGTTATTGTAATGTTCAATATTACTGCCTATGCGCCCTACTGTATTAATATTTTAACACAGTACCCTGTGAGGGTTTTAATGAGAGAATTTATAATCTCTATATATTTATCTTATGATTATCGTAAATTTGCATTATTGAATTGAATTCATTTCTCAATTAATTTCAGCTGGTATAACTGATCACTCAACCTGAAGTACAGTAGCTACTTATGTTGCCAAACTTAAGAAATGTGTGCAAAATTTTCTAAAGCGGTTTTGATTAAAGTTGAATTGCGATTAGGCCTATGCTGCAGTGCATCAATAATGCATGATAATATTTTGCGTTCCGTATGTTCAGCGTCTGAGTTTGCGTTGCGTCTGTTTGTGTTCAACTCTCTAGGGACGAGATTGGCGGATTCTGGATGTTTAAAAATAATATTTTTAAAGTTATGCTATTAAAAATCTATTTAGAAATTGGATAGAAAAAAATTATTTAAAAGAAATAATCGGCCAAATTGTTTGTTACTCTTCACTGTCATATTCTGTCTTCTACTTTTCAATTTCAATTGTAAAAAATAGGTTTAATACTTTTCTCTTAAACCGTTAGATTCTCATGCATTATAATACTGTATTTCTTATTGTCCTTTCTGGGCCTTTTAGTCTGGTCCCAGCATGCTCTGGTCCAATATTTTATAATTATTTTCTCCTAATTAAACTCACATTAAAACAATATCTATCTGCATAACCTTTTCTTTCTTGTCAAATGAATCTATAATAATTGGAGACTTTTCGTATTCATTTTACCCCCTCTATACTAGTCAATCTATCATGATCAATCACCACTATTGTCAAAAAAGGTGTCATCCTGAATACGGTGGAGTATGTTGATTTTCAAGTTAGAGATTACATAATGATGAAGTTTTTTCGCCAACAGAAATAAGAAGTGGTTGCGAAAAGCTAATAATGGCAAGAACATTTGATGGATAGTGTCTTAATTCCCTAGCAAATGGTGATTGATGAGTTTCAGGCGGTAAAGCCTGTCTTCTAAAACTAAAGCGGTCGTATTTGATACCGTCGACGACAACGTTCTAATCTTGCTTTTGGAGAGAGAGAGGGGTGAGGGAAGGTAAAAACGCGATAAGCAATCTGCCCAACATATTGAAAGCCTTATTCGGTCGCTGCACCGATCCAACTTGTGGCATTACATAGGTAAAAGGCTCGAGAATCAGGTCTCATTCTCATCATATCTCTGTCTCCCTGCCTGCACTTCTACTGCTGTACTGCCAAAATAGCACTCTCACGATGGAAATTGATTGCAGTCCCCTAACGTCCAGCCTTGTCCGTCAAGTACTGTATTTCCAAAAGATTCCGGGTCTGTTGTTCCTTGTTGAACGGTGTGTTGAGCTTGAGTTGTTGGGTATGGAAGGATTCGAGGGTAGTAGATTTATCCATTTGTTACTGCTTTCTGCACACAATTAGTCATCTGGTGTATTTGATCAGTATGACAGCTTTCTATCTTTTCCTATCCATAGCTGTATTTTTCGGTTGGATTTAGCTCTGGATCCCTAGATCCATGGTTCGTCACTATATGCATCCATAGTTACACATTATTTTTACGGGTTCAAAAAGTATTCTATTTGAGATTACATTAAGGATTTCCTCATGCATAGGTGATGAGGTGAATGATGAGTCAAGAAAATCCCAGATGGTAAAGGAATCGAATCCATGAATGACGTAAATCTAACACAGTAGAAGTGCGACTCTCCAGCCCTTGGTTTTGCATACCTACTGCTACCTATTTCACTTCACTGCTTAATTTTCCCGTCCAATTGGTCGTTGAATAACTACTACTACTATTTCTACTTCACTGCTTAATTTTCCCGATCCAATTGGTCGTTGAATAACTAATTGCTATAACTCATGCTTTAATGCTTGAGTAACTTCAATAACTGTTGAATAACTAATATATTGTTGATTGGAATGCAGGATGGATAACTTTATTTCTGTCAGGCTGTTGATAATGAGTAATACTCTTTATGTCGATTAGATTTTGTGGTAAATTGAACCAAATATATTTGAATTTCCCAGCTAAAAATGCCATAGAATGAATAGTTGAAAAGTGCGTAAAAGATCCTTAGGTTTGTTCGTGGTAAAATTGCCGTTTTAAAGGTCAAATACGACGTAACAAAAATAATGATGTCCCTGGAGAATAAATTTTTGTTGGAAGTCCGCTTCCTTTGCACTGTCAAGAAAATTCAAGATCCTATTAAATCATTTGAGAATCGCATTTTAATTATGAATTATACTAAGAATATTTTAACGTGCAACTATTATTTTACAATAAATGATCGTTCGTATTTTTCTCGTGAATAAATTCTCCTTTATGATTCATAGTCCAACCTTGAAGAATTAAACTTTGATTAAGTCAACCTCTTGACTTCTTAAAAACTATCATGATGCAAGGAAGTCATGGATTCTATCTTCGACAATAGTAATTACTATCACCTTCCAGGAACACCTTTTGTACAAGTCATATGCCTGAGTGACATAAGAAAAAACTCCAATCGAAAATTAAAGTTGGTACAGGGTCCTGAATAGCGACTTTTCATGTTATATCTACTTCTCCGCCCCTCTTAATAACAAACAATATGTTTCCAAATTTCCAAAATGGGATGGTTTTATTCTTGTTTAATACGAGGTATTTTTAATACAAGAAATTGTAGACACAAAGTAATGGAAAACAGGGTTGAAGTAATCATATTAAGTCGGTTCAGGAACCATAATTCATGATTAATGTTATTTTTTAACATTTCAAATCCAAAACCAATACAAAAAATAATAATGATACAGATAAAATACAATAGAAAACTAGTTAGACAGCCTCAATCCAATATGATATTGGAATATAAATTATCGAAAGAGCTTTACGTAAACATCTTGTTTTCCTGCATGGCTATTTTTCAATTAACTTTCAACTTGGAAGAATATTACAGTAAATTCAATCACTTTTAACCTATTTTGCTTACAGGTCATCTCTACTCATTGGCGAACTTTCTTGTAGTCAACTAGACAACTTTTGTTTTATTCTATTAAAATGAGGCGAAGAGAGAAAAACTATGTACAAGCGTTTTTCTTTTATGCAGCCTTTTGCATCTGGGCAAAGCATTCTGTTTGGACAAATTAGGGGTTGGCTTGGAGAATGCCATCACGAATGAAGACAGATCGTAGGCGTGCTAAATTTAGATGATGCGGATCTTGGTGTGCCTTGATCAGTAAACCCGCCCAAAGGCACTGTTGTTTGTGCCCGTGAGGTTGGTGGGGGAGGGGGTTGACGAGGGGTATTCAATTCAAAAAGCGGCCACCGCTTTTACTCGCCGGGAATAGCGCTATAAATGCCTCCCCGGTTTATCGTTTAATTAACAGCGCTGCATCAGAATCCCCGCGAACCCCTAACACCACCCTCTCCACACCGGCCTCGTGAGGGGAGTCCTCCCTGATCCCGTGGTCTCCCTACTTACGATTTATCATTTCGCCACTGAAGCAGAAATTTTGCCGCTCAGTCTTCTCCTGCTGGCTGGCCGTATAACGAGCTGACGTTATCTGTCGACCATCCATTAAAGCCTGCTAATTACACCTACGCTCACGGCGGTTCGTTTGCTTGCCATATGTCAGATAATCAAATTGATGAATGTCTTTTTGTTTTCAAAATGTTTAAAGGGGTTTTAATATTTCCCAAAAATTATTATTACAGCAATGACCTTTGAATAATAAATATTGATGTGGATTGAAATTGATGAAGAATTCATGTCTCCATGAACGTGCTCTCTGGATTCCATCACTGTGGCTCATTCACCTGCGAAACAGGTGAATTTCTGTATAGTAAAAGATACGGGCACTTCACCTGTTCATTGATTGCGAGCCATGAGTGATTCCATGATGATTTTGGAAAGACAGAAAATATTGATGGGGAATATGAGTGAACGTATAGTAAAGTAACCGAAATCACACATGAAACAGGAAATTCCATTGCTATTTCAACATCATATCAATGTCAAACTTTTGCCATTTTAATTGAGACAATACATAAATCCTGAATTTTATTATTGTTTGTGTTCAAGTGGTTGTATTAATTAAAACTGTATTCCTGCAATATTAAAATTAGTAGTAGGTAATAACATTCAATCCTTGATATTGTTAACTAAAAGTTAAAAACCCTCTATTGAATATGGCTGCGGATAAACCTCAATAGTTCACTTTAGAATCCTCCCACTATGTTCATCTAGGTTCTAGAACAATTGAAAGATTCTTGATAGAAAAATGAAATGTGTTTGGAAGGAAATCCCTGCCAACGGCATTATTCAGGAAAATAGAAAATACTTGTTGACTTTCGCTTGAATATATAATTTTTTTAATATTATCGGTATTAGTTCACTTCAACATGAATTATATACTTTCTGCTCCATTCAGAAGGTAGCTGATATATTAAAAAAAATACAGATTACTAACTTCTCCATCTAATCCCCCTTCAGCAGCGTTCCATACATATTACCATTAGATCCTAATGCAGGATCACAAACGTACATTTATTCGAAGGCCAACGAGACCATATCCATTTCGGAAAGCGGCCGCTAATAAAAAGAGCGCCACCAGGCAATAAGAGCATTGTTGTTCCATTGTCAACTTCGTTCATTTGGAGAATTAGAGTGTTCATAATAACTTAACTCCAGCACTGGATGTGACATTTCCATTATTGCTACCATAGCAATTTGATTCCGCTTGCCGACCGGAGTGTTCTTCTTCATTTTCTCAGGCAGGTAAGCCAGATAAGAAGCCAAGGAAAACTACCAGAATGATAACACAAAATTAACAAAGATTTTCCCCTTTGAATTATTCATGTGTTGACATCCGCTTCTAATTAAATTTAGAGATGGAGAAAACATTTATTAATTAGATTGCTTTGATACAGTACACTTCAAACGGGTCACAGGAAAGTTAATGATTTGAAAAGTACATTGTATATGCGTTCAGAATTTTTCCATAATGCATGCAAGACAAGTGCTGTATCAAGCTTATGAGTTGGTACCACTAGTGTTATGTGAGTCGATTTGGTGGATCCATTTGAACTGAATTGTATTATTCGATCTAACTGACCTTTTTGTCTGCAAAAGGCACGTTGGAAATTTTTTTTGAAAATTTTTAAGGAAGCTAGAAGGAAGGCATGAGAGTTGATGATCCGAAAGGAATGAGTTTTATTCAGGTGACCTATTTATTCATACAGTATTTTGAATGTTTCAAATATTGGATTATTTCAAATTGAATATACTTTTTGATAATCATTAATTTTAATAATCACTGATGAACGCAGATGAACTTTAATGATAAATCATCTAGTAGCCCTGCAGTTGATGATGAAGAGAAAAAAATTCCTACTATGTGATGAATTTCCTCCAAATTTCAACTTTGATGAATCGTTTTTGTTGAATTACAGTCCTTTCCACGTTGAATTCTTCAATAGAAAATCACAGGACGCAATCTGCAAACAGTGAGGGTGAGAGGGTTGTTTGTTTTTCAATGAACGCTGATCTACTATTAATTTCTGCAAACTGTTGAAATATTAATAAGGTCTCGGAAGAATTTCCCAAAACTAATTCGAATTTGGTGATGAAAGATGTTAGTGAGTGTAAAGGGTTGAGAGGGATTAGTAAGTTTGGCGTCGAAAGCTGATAATAATGGAGAAATGATTGTATGTCAAGAGAGAAAATTAGGCTGAAAGGGTGCAAATTGAGAAGAAATGCGAAGTGGAAGAAAGCTGGCGGCAAAGCGAATCTTTACGCACTTGGATGCGTCTTGGGTGATGATGGGGAAGTGGGGGAAAAGTTCATTCTAGATGGAGTGGTGGACAGTTGTAGCATCAATTCCTCCTCACAGGCAATAATTAAATTTGAACCTGAACTGAGAACACGTTCCTTCCTCCTACCATTCACCCTACTCACTCTTCCTCTCCTTTATTTCTATCTGCAGCTTTTCCTTTCTCGTTCTATTCTCTCCAATATCGATCTTGAATGCTTAAAGCGTGTTGATCAGTATTTATTGAAGGGGTTTGCCTGATATTTTATAATGATCTGAGGAAATTTCGAGACATACTTCAAAATTAGACAACGACTAGGTGATGAAGCTGATGATTCATAATTTTATTCCAAATATTGCAGCACTTTTTTGCCATTTTTCAATGAAAAACCCGTCGTGGTTATTATTTTTTAAATCAGTCTTATATCTTGTATGTGTGTATAGAAAAATCTCAACCACTTTTATGCATTGTACTATAGTATAAGGTGTAAGATAAATAATGACATGTTATTGTTGAATTAAAAAATTGTCCTTCAAAAACATTGTTTCAATTTCACTTGAAATATGAATGTATATTGAATAACTAATTTGGGATGGTAATGTGTTTAGAAACGCTATTTTGAGTGAAACTTGTGAAAGTAACAATTCAAATTATTGTGGGAAAGTGATTGCTACAGAAAGCAAAAATAATGTTCGAATAAATTCCACAAAATTAATTGCAACAAGCTCTTCCCAGAAACGCAGTTTGCTCTTCTTTCAAATCAATGGATTTCAAAGTAGAGAGAAAATAGTGACCATCTCATATTCCAATGAAACTGGTACATCAACATTATACACGTGTGCACATAAATAGAACGTTCATCTTTGTAAGTCATGTTCATTTGAATCTATGGTGTCATCAGCAGCATTGCTTTATAGCTTCACGCTCACGTCACCTTTATATGTCATCAACCGATTCTTTTCGCATCAGTTTCTAAGATGCGAAGTTTTTCATATTATTAAGGAAATTATGATGTAACGGTCTACTAATCAACAATAATACTCTACTAATACACAATAATACTCTACTAATACACAATAATACTCTCATCGAGGAACTTGATTAATGTTTCTTCTTTTTCTCTCTGTAGCCTACCTCTGGCTCTGGTCAAAAATTTTTTCTCATTCTCTGTTTTTGTTTATGTTCCTTTTTTCTGTTCTTGATGTATCTTATTTATTTTCTAATTGTTTCAATATCTCAGTGATTGATTCAACTTAAACATTTAGCGATACTGTAAAAGATTTTGAGATGAAACTGTTGATGGAATGAAATTTATTGTATTGAGTTTGACTATTTTTTTCCCTTTTCGTATTTTTAGTTTATTCTCACACTGGATTGAGACAGAATCCTATCATTTTATGATAGCAAATCAAGAAAATGGAAATTTGTGTGGTATTAGCATTTCAATTCCTGGATAAAATACTTTTCATAATTTATAATCTTCGTTTTCTCTTACAAAAACTCATAATTCATAACCAGAAGTATCCCAGCATCATACAGATTTTTTTTTTTATTACTCAGTATATAGCCTATCAACATATACTGTATTTTAAATAAAAATTTGTTATTGGACTGGGTTTGCAAAATTCAGTATCGGGAAAAGACTCCCAAATTTCAATTTTCCATCCGAAGATGCCATACTTTCCACTTGGAATTACAGTATTATTGTGTATTGAGAAGTTGGAATGGGATGTTGGAGCTTCTTCCTCAACAGATTTTCACAAAGTGCTCTCTTATTTGAGTGGCAATAAAGGCACTACATAGTGCCCTGGGCGCTGCTGCATAACTTCTCAAGTAGCTCTTCACACGTTTCCTTAGAAACGATCTTTCTCTCTCTCTCTCTCTCTCTCTCCCTCTCTCTCTCTTCCTTACAGCGTATGAACAGTTTGTAATTTCATCCAAAAGAATCTAAAAACTTATATATTGTTAGGTACTGCGAGGAAATCAGATAACTTGGCAATATCGTTAGCTATTATGTCATCATTAGGAAGCTGCTTCGGTACTAATTTTCACAGAAACAGGAAACAAGTGATGATATATTTACATAGAAGCAAATCCACGTATCATAGATAACCTTATAGAGCTTAGACTATCTTATTATGAAACCACAGCAGAGCGTATGACCTTTCAGAGTTATAGCTGTTCCACTCCTCTAATCTGCCATTTTTTGTGCATTCACTCTCCATCACACTTATTTCCAATAGTTCTTCTCATAACTTTTGTGGTTCATTTTTTCCTCAGTTATTAACTTTTTTTCCTCCCCCATAGTTGAGATCCTCCTAGTAAGGGTGTAGTGTTGCTCTTGCCACTCATAATCTCATTTGTTGATGATTAAGCAGAAAGATTGCAATAGAAAGCGCACCGAGGAAGAAGTTGATTGAATAGCGTTGATCAATGGTGAGATATCGATTTCTGTTTGATCAATTTCATGATCGAGATTACACTATATGATTCATAACCATCTATCAATTTTCATCTCCGAGAATTGATAGATGGTTATCTTCATGATTCTACTGATTTAGAAATTACAAAATCTTCACAATAGACATTAACATGGTCATATGCACCATTTACGATTGAATCAATTGAAAGTATTCTGAACTTAATAAGCTAGACCAACAACATTGATAACTTGTGATCATCTCATTTTGAGGATTTCTGTTACTCAAGATTATTACAAGAATCTTTTATTCTCATTCTTATTCTCATGGGATTGATAGACTGTACTCAACTGAACTACTTTTTGAGTAAGTTGTGAAGGTGATATTGTGGTAGTTATCCATATTAAATGAAAAAATTGTCTTACATTTAATTTCAACTTGTCTTTTCATCTAATTCAACTAGACTAGTTCAAATACTAATGATGTTGATTGATATTGGGTCTGTACTAATTACTTGAATTTGTCTGATTCTGAAAGAGAAATAAAAATTCGAACGATCCTTAGCATTTAGCATGCAAAGTAGAGTAATTTTAAATATTAAGTAACATTATTCGGAAAGGATGTCAGTTATTTCTGAGATTCGCAAAAAACGACCGATGCAGAGTTTAATTCTTGTTGGGCCGCATTAACATGACGGCAGAGTGGGAAAATGGGAAAAATAAAGGGAGGGAGCTGCGGATCGATGATACTCCTTTCTTTCCACCGCTTTCACAGCAAAGTAGACGAAAGAGGAGAAGAAGAGAGCCGAATAGCAGCAGCAGCCTTTGACTTGAGTTTGCGTGTTCTTCTGTTCCCAGTCTGATATGAATGATGCCGTGACCTCACTTTACTATTCAAGAAACGACTGTTCCTAGTTGAAGGACGTTTCTGATTAGAACATTCTACACTCTCTGTTGTAAACTTTATTTTTATCGATAACCTAATTATATTTCACCTTTGCACGATCATGTTCAATTTCTGAATCCCATTCCCATTGACACATTTTATTTCCTTTCTCAATCGCTTCGAAGAACATGACTTTGAGTACTTTTTATTCGTTGTTGCCGTTGATAAGCACTTGCATCATAATAATAATCAAATAATTTGCTCTGTAATATTATGGTTTTATTGTTTAAAGAAAATATTCTGTGCACCATTAACACTCATGGCAGACAGCATTGCTTACTATTATTATTATTATTATTATTATTATTATTATTATTTTATACGACTTTTCGATTTGAAATTTGTATCTAAGTATAGAAATACTTACGAAAAGTTTATCTAAAAGCACCTTTTGCCGATAATTGGACATTAAAGTTAGCCATCTTTCTGTACAGTATAGAATATAGATTAAAAACTTAAAAGTATGAACTTGGAAGTTAGAAGGTGTTCATGTCCATTTCAACTTCAATAGCATTGTCTTCTCTATTACCATCCCTGTGTTATCCATTGTGTTAGCATCCACTGTGTACAACCCTGTTACAACCCAATTAACAACCCTGCGCTGGCGGTATTTCGATGAGATCATGGAGTAACTAATATTCTAATTATCAAATTCATGGCTAAATCATTAAATTCATGCGGTGGGTTATTTCCTAGCGAGTAGGTGTAGGCGTATGTGCTTACCACCTCTCATTAAAAAAAAAAAAAAAAAAAAGCTTTAGCTGGCAAAAAAGGATTAATCTTTCTGCGTAGGGTAGATATTATCTTTCCTGTGCCCAAAAAAGACAGGTGATTCAAAAAAGACGTAACAATTTTGAAACTGTTTCCTGCCAGAGAGGTTTTCCCAGATATGAGAACCTGGGCCCTGGCTTATAAAGATTTTACAGCTTGTTTTTCTGATGAAAAACAAGCGATTGGGATTAATAGATTCACCAATAAAACTCTCAAATTACAATGTTCCAATTTTTGGAAAGGATCAGCTGTTGAATCAACGATCAGCCAAAACTCACTAGAAGACCCTAAAAATTCAAATCCAAAGTGGCCGCGATGGTTCTGAGTGAAATAGGCGAAATACCATGTATTCTTTATTCTTTTCTTTACAATTGCGACTTGGTTTCCAAATTATTTTAAGCAAAGGATGAATGAGTGATGATGAATAATGAAGGTTCTAAGATGTAGGTTATATGTCTATGTAAATTGGTTCAGACGAAAAATTCACGATATCGCTGTTCAAACTCAAATCATCGCGACCAGTTTAGATTACTGAAGGCTAGGGTCTTCTGACTTGGTTTGTTTACGATTTTTTGTAGGTTATGATAATATTTTAGCAGCAATAATGATTCCTGTTCAAATCTCACTATAAAAATAATGATTGATATTTATTATTAAATATATTCATAATAATAAATCAATTTCTATATCAAAATCATTAAATTAGGAGCAAAGTTTTGGTTTTAAAGGAATAGCATTGGACTATTCCGATATTCTATTCACTTGAGGTAAATTTGTTTCATGTCATTTTTTTAATCAGCTGAAACTGTAGAATTTACATTTTATTGAAACGTTTATGAGACAAACGCCCATAAAATCAACGAATTATGAGTAATGTGGATTGTAAAATGTTTATAAGCCAGGGCCCTGGGCCCTATTTTGATATAGAAATTGATTTATTATTATGAATATATTTAATAATAAATATCAATCATTATTTTTATAGTGAGATTTGAACAGGAATCATTATTGTCGCTAAAATATTATCATAACCTACAAAGAAAATCGTAAACAAACCAGAGTCAGAAGACCCTAGCCATGTCTAAAATGGCCCTTGCGATGATGGTTGGCAGGTTGGTGAACAGCGATATCGTTGAATTTTTCGTCTGAACCAATTTACATAGACATATAACCTACATCTTAAACCTTCATTATTCATCATCACTCATTCATCCTTTATTTAAAATACTTGGAAACCAAGTCGCAGTTGAAAAGAAAAGAATAAAGAATACATGGTATTTTCCTATTTCACTCCGAACCATCGCGGCCACTTTGGATTCGAATGTTATGGTCTTCTAGTGAGTTTTGGCTGATCGTTGATTCAACAGCTGATCCTTTTCCAAAAAATTGGAACATTTGTAATTCGAGAGTTTTATTGGTGAATCTACAATCCCAATCGCTTGTTTTTCATCAGAAAAACAAGCTGTAAATCTTTATAAGCGGTTGCCCAGATTTATTTTTGTGTTCACTTTGTCTGTTTTGAAAAACTTGTTATTGTTGGTCCTTATCATTCACTAGCCGGCAAACCTTCTCGCTCGCCTTCTCCGCCCTGACCAGGGGTCTCCGCCCCCTGGACCCCAACAAATATCAGCAGTGTCAGTGAGTCAAACAGGCTCGCTTCGGCTCGCCTGCACAACCTCTGGCAGTGTAAGCTGCGTCAAGACAGGCTCGCTTCCGCTCGCCTGCAAATTCCCTTCAGGAAGAGATTCTAAAGTGTGAACACAGCATTTCTAGAACATAATCTGGAGCTGTTTACCAAGTTTCAACATTTTCTAACAATTTTATTCTCCCGAAAAATCCAAAATAAAATCCGAAAATTCCGAAAAATGATAAGAAACGCTAATATTGAAGCGTAACCTTGGGAAGTATATCGGATATAGTTTTAGAAACTTGATTCAATATCTTCCAAATTAGTTCAATCTCTGATCTCCTTGGAACCGGTGAATTTACAGAGAAGAGGATTAGTCGTATCAAGGGCGGAAAGATATGCAACTCGCAAGTACATCTACAATTTAAAAAACTGATAACTTTGGCGTAATCTTGAACGGAATTCAAAAATAATTTTAACACAACATTTCTAGACCTTATCTGAAACCTGCCTACCAAATATCAAAATTTTGTGTGCACCGATTGGTTCTCAGAAAAAAAATTAGAAAACGCCGAAAAAATATCGAAAAACTCAAATATTTGACGTATCCTTGAAAGAGATTTTTAAAACCCGTTCTTAGCGCGCGTCTGAACGTCAATTAGACATGCCATGCCAAATTTGAACGCATTCGGTTCAGTGGATTCTTAGTTCTGGTGATTAATGAATGAATGAATCAGTCAGTCAGTCAGTGCCATTTCGCTTTTTTATAGATATAGATTATGTGATGGAGTTGGTGGATGAATCTTTGCTCTATTTCGTGCACCACTCTCCAGATTAAGGATTAAGTTTGATAGAATTACTCTGAAATGTTTGAATAGGAATCGTTCCCAGACCCTGCAAAAATGTCCCACAATGCAAAGTGCGTGACAAAGATGGAGTTTGCCAAGTGATCGATACTGGAGAAGGTGTATTCACAGTCTCACATGGACAGCGACGTCGTTTGTGTTGACTGTTAGTAGACAATGAACTGCTATGAGAGTAACGCAACTACTACTACCCCTGTTTGCCGAGGATAAACAGGTGCTGACAGTGGTTTCACTTGCAAATACCGACGGAATTCGGTCTCGGGCCAAAGCCAAAGCAAAGCACTGTGAATTCACACAGGCGCTAAAGCAACAACCCTGCTAAGAGGATTAAGCACATTTTGTGCTTTGATTGACTTTCGCATTTCCTGCTTTTCGTTTGATCAGGGCACGCAATGGCTTGCTCTTTTTGCACGAAGTGCGAGATAGGAGACGACAAATCGTCCCTGTGAAACGAACATTTGTATATGTTGGTATTCTTTACTTGATCATAAAACTTATATAACACGTTGCAAGAAGTGGCATTCTCCCTTGAATTTGAATTTCCCCCATGATGTGTTTGATCTCTCCCAGTGGGTCTTTCGAGCAAAAGGTTACTAAATTATATGCATTATATTGAGTATCATGGAAACCTCTCTAAATTTGATACCTTAGTGAGATTCACTGTAGTTGAAATGCGTGAATTGATTGAATACACTCAGTTTATCCCTGATCTCGGGATAGTGCTACGCTTGAGTGTTAATGGGAGGGATATCCTTGAATATCCCTCTCCAAGAATGGTCATCTATGTCCTAATCACGCCATTTTATGTAGATACATCACAATCATATTATAACTTCAGTAAGAATATTGAATCCTACACCTTTTTTTATACGAAATCTCATTCTGCACTTATATTTCTTCATTCAATTTAATCGTGTAATTAATTTTATATTAAATTGCTATGTAGGATTTAAGATTATAAATTCTTTAATCTACTTGAATAAAGTGAATCTAATCTAATCTCTAATGAGTACACTAATAAGGGCCGGTCTCTCCAAGTTGGATTGAACTATTTTTTGGATTAGTTGTAAAGCTGTCTAAAAAAAATATTACGTGGTACAGTATTAGAATTCAATTTATACCATTATCTTGTCACGAAAGATCAGAAATAAATATGGAAATTTTTACTCTGTAATTTGCATTTGAATGCAATTCTTTCTAATCAAATACAGGCTTCTTCCTCAAGAATGAATGTTGGATTTTGAACCAAAATCTGAAAATACAGGAGTTCACCTTGAATACATATGCGTTAATCCGTTAAGTTATTGCTTGTTCAGAGAAGGTTTGAAAAATGCGGAATAAAAATCCTTATAATCGGTAAAAGGGAAAAACTTGCCAACCTGATACCGTAATTGAAGTACAGATTGTAGATCTGTTTTTCACCCAGCTCGATTTTTTCTTGTCTGCTCCACAATCGTTTTTATCATCAAGGAAAATCGAATAACAATATAAGCGTGATTAACACCATAAATAATTCTATTTCAGGAAACCATGGTCCATCGACACGAAGTGTTTGAAAATAGAATAGGTTTAGTTCGCCAGCGATTATGAGATGTATGTCGGTGCTCACTCAATATTCTTTTAAAAATCTTATTATGTTTATCTCTCAAGTGTATCCGCATTCGAATTTCTTAGGAGATTGAAGCTGGTCTTATAAGGCAAAGGCAGCATTAACTGCTTCTACTACAAGGGTTTTCAATTCGTTATAGATAACATAATGTGAGCAATTCTTGTTGTTTGTAACAAGACTGACGTTCAAATCATTCGAAGCTATAGCGATTATAATGTGCAATTTTAAAAGCTAGTCAAGGATAAGTATCAAGAACTAATTTGAATAATCTCTTTCTTAAAAGGTGTCTGGAAGAGGATAATCACTTATTAAAGTAATGGGTAATCAATTCAATGTGACAATAATAGCAGATGAAAATATCTCTTTTGCATTTAAAGGTACTTCAACCAAATGATTTCTTAATTTTAACTTGAATATGTGAAGGCGGAAGCTTACGAAAGTATTGATTTTCGCTATGAATTTTAGTGACAGTTTTATTTTTTGTTTCAATAAATAATGCAATCTATAGATCTGAACTTCAACCAAATTTTTCAGTACTGTATTCGAAATTGAAAACTCAAAGAGATTTATTTTTCAAGTATAGATTTGAATTTGTATTAATGATGCCCGTCGATGCTGAACCTTGATCAATTATTATATCAATGAGGATTTTTATGTAATATCATAATCAATTACATGTGTATTAGCCTATATTGAAAATGATACTTCTCTGAGAAACTATACACCTCCAAATTAGTTGAAACCTCAAATGTACCTCGTTCCCCACTTTGTTCCTATCTAAATTGGAGTTCTGCTGTCGAGTCTCATTTTACTTTATTTTCATAAGTTATCGTTTACGCCTTGCGTGTTGATTAGTTCATTAGGCATTGCACATTGGCTAGCTTCAACCAATCATTGAGAACCTTAGCAATTCATGCCTTGTACCACAACAAGGCGTCTTCAATTACACTGTGTGGTTTGGTTTAATATCTTGAATCCGTACTTGAGGCTAATGTATGTAACTTGCTCTTATTCTTGCTAACTCTTCCAAATAACATTTTTAAGAAGTCTGGGTCTTTTACTTATGATTTTGTAACGTTCTTGTATAATATGTTCTCTTCATAATTTATTTAAACTCACGTTATCTGGACTAGACTTTGGCATGATTTGCATTCAAAAATTCAAATTCATTCATTCAAGCATCACGTAATAAGGACTGGACTGGAGGACGATATACATTCCCATGTATAGTTCATATTTGATTATTATGAAATTCATGCTCCTAACAAATGTTAATTGAATTCTTAATATGAGGAAAAAGAATTGATAAAAAATATCAGGAAAATTGAACTACTCATTGAACCGGTGATCCTTATCTCACATGATTTTTATTGTTGGTTACATAAATTTGAATGTGAATTATGAGTTTTCAACTAAGTTTCTCCTTGATTGACTTTGAAAAAGTAGTTTGATAAATAGGTGTTTTTCAATCTTGAACATTAAAAATATTATCATGCTATCATCATAAAAATGAGAAACATGATAATTACAAACCTCTTAGATATTAATTTCCCACCTAATTTATAGAAAAGCATATTGATGAGCATTTTACAAAAATATTATTTTATTGACTATAATATTCCTATAACTTGAAGCTTATTTATGACTCATTTGATTCCTAATAATGATTTTCTTCTTCTTTCCAGGTATGTTGATAAGCTGATATTGGAATCTCTTTTGTGATATTGAGAAACTGTATCGTAAGTAACTCCTAGCTCTGTCATTTAGGCCCTCTTGCTGTGAATTTTTATTGATCTTCAATACTCAATATCAACAACAACAATAGCAATAATATTTATAATAATTCTTATAATAATAGTAGAACAAACATCAACGTTTGATATAATTTCATTTCCGCTGTAATTGGGCTTGATAGTTTAGGTCAAGTTACACCATTGTTCTATTTTAAACTTCTTCTCCAATGGAAAGGATACTCCCTCAATTTAGAAATTACGGTATTATGTAAATATTTATCAAAATTATGAGGTAGATTCTCAACCTGAAACGTTGTTGACATACAATAAAAGGTTCCTTTGAAAAAAGCTTCAATCCCTGGTCGAATTCCAGGCATGAGCTCTCCCATTCCAAAGCAAGCCAATCAATAGACTCATTGATGTGTTAAATGCACTGTTGGAGGAAAATTAGTTTTGCTTGGCTGACTCTCTCGTTTGACATGATTTAGTTTGGCATTCTACTCTGCAGCAAAAGATCAAGGGACCTGCCGGATTCCTGTCTTCAATTTTCAGACTATTGCCAAAAAGGGTTTCCAAGAAATTCCAAGCTGTCGAGTTCGAAAAGATCTCTTCAACAGTATTTGAGATGCATAGAAACTTTCAGGCATTCCGTACAATCACTCCTTTGAAATCAAATCCTCTGTTACCTTGAACGATGGTGGTACAACCTATTGTATATTTACAGCACGTATGATCATTGAGTATGGATATAAGAATAAATATGGGATACTCAATGGTATAATGTTTATAGTAACTTTATTATGGTCATTTGAATTCTAATGATAATATGAAGTGCGAAACTCAAAAAAGCCTTATGATATTCTGATGATTTCTGAAAGTCTATTTTTTAACCTTTATTCGAAGCATTCTTACGCAATAACTTCTCTGAAATAGAATTCTTAACAACCTTTCCAATACATCTTACGAGTATGTTGGAATCATTACTTATGTACCCTTTCTCCTGTATTTCCTTCTTATTTTGTTGGAAACTTTCTTGCCTATATTTTCTTGGTAATCAAATTTTCCAATTATTCTGTTGTTAGTGAAATGAGAAAATTAAAATTTCCATTTTGATATTTTTTCAAAACTGTATTGATATTTCACTCCTGAATTATGAATATTCGAAGTACTCTGTGCTGTGCAGTGTGGACAGTTCGGTAGTAATTTAGTTGCCATTCAATAAGTTTAAATGTATGTGTTGGTCAAAATTGGTCAAATTGGAGCTGGAAACTTGCTTCCCTTTCCTAATACAAACAAGAAGTAAAAAAGCAGCTGTTTAGTTGTGACTTGAACAAAGTGCGGTGCGCAGTTTCTGTTGCTGGAAGATGGAAGTTGTAAAGAGGCAGTGGTAGTGGGAGAGTTGTTTTGCCGACCTCCCGACAACCTTCCAGGTAGGTAAACATAACACAATACAATTGACTTGAAAGTGGAGGCGCCACAGAAATACAACGTAGCACGCCCATACTCAATAGTGTTCCTGCACTCTGAACATTCTCTATCACTGTATCTTCTCTGTTTTACTATATTCTCTCTTCGTTAATTTCCATTATTCTGAAGTCTTTCTCTATCTTGGGATGACTCATTTCACCTTTCGTTGGAATAGACCTTGTTTTCAGAGGACGACGCCCCTATTTCCCAGAACCGAAAGACAACAGAGATTCTCCAAAGGTTGACAGCGGCTGTTTTGTTTGCTCATGTCTGGTAATTGATTTACTGGAGACATTTTCGGCATGTCACCTGAACACAGAATCATCCACCTTGCTTATTGTACCGATGTTTCATTAATAAAGCTTGCATAAACCAAGATTGTTAATACAGTATTGTACAATGTATAATTCTTATGCTATATTTCTCTTTATAGAACAGTTCAATTTTGTCTTGTATCAATCTTCTCGGTCAATAAAATAATACAAAGGGATGAAAATAGTTTTATTTTCGGAACCTTCTCAGAACACAATGATCCGCGACCGTTGAGTTCACTTCAACTAGTGTGAGTGTACATTTTTTATCACTTTTTGTTTGTTATTTTATTGACCAGAAATCCAAGGCAATTATAGGAAAGATACTTCTAAATGGAAAACCATTCATATAGTGATTAGCATGAGCGGAAATATTTATATTTTCCAATATTTAAATTGCAAGGTTATTTGTATCAACAATAATAATTTCTTATGTAGAACTGACACACTTGAATTTCGAATATTCTACTTGAACTGAATAAGATTTATAATTGCATTTAAAATGATACAATTATCTTTTCTCTTCCATACTAAACATCTATTGAATGAAAATATTCTTAGTTTGACGCACTGTGAGCGGCGGCTTCCTTTTGAAATTTAAATTTATTTTTTTCAATGCAGCTAGTATGTGATTTCAAAACGTCGTTCTCTTTGATGTAGTAAATATGCAAATTGTGTTTTAGCTGCTGTTTGCATTAATGTATGACGAGAATCCATCAACAAAAATTGCATTGAGAAAATTTGTTGCTAATTTTTCTCTTTGATAGCTGCAAAAGCAGTGAAGTTCGTAATAGAGGTTACAGCTTAGAATCTACTTCGCGTGTTCAGTGTCATATGTCGAATACAATCAGGCTTCATTATTACTCAGTCGGCAATGATTACATGTTGTACCTGGATTTTTCATTCCCGATGACCTACAATGTCAAGGTTCTTCTGACAACCATTGGATTCGTGAATGATATTTATATAATCAATTTGTCTACTTCTTGACATCTGAGTTTCAACTTTTGTTTTATTTTAGTTCTTATTTCAACTCATTGCTCACGAATCACGTGATATTCATGCTATTTAAAATTCCACTGAGAAATACGATATAATATCGTATTCGGCTTTTTCTATTGTAGTTATTATAGAATGTGTTTAACCCCCTTTTTTGCCGGATGATGCCCACATAAGCATTTCAGCTTGTGCGTGGGTAATGGACAATGAGTGCGAAGGTAAATGATGAGATGAAAAACAGCCATGCCTACTGGGTCTCAAACCCTGACCAGCGGCAGTGCTAGCGGAGACTGAAAGTTGTGACGCGCCAGCCCACTGCGCCAACCGGCCCTTTCACTGTTATTTAAACTTCAAATGGAGTATCTGTAACATATTAAAATAATGATTACATGATCAAACCATAGCCTTCTTATGACAAAACCATGAGAATTGTTCTCATTTCACATGATTATATACTAATAAGGGGTTTGATAATTTTAATCCGTATACTGTTTGGTTTTGCAAGCATTGAATGGTTGAAATCACTAATTGAAAGGTTGAGTTACATGTTTTTAGGCATGTAATGAAACTCAATCCATTTCTAATGGTATTCAATGATTGATTTGGTCATCAATCTTCACCATTCTATCATCAAACTTCATATCTTCGTAATCGATCATTATCATTGATGTCATGCAACTTAATTAGGAAACCATTTTATAGAGAATTGTGTTATTTCGCCAATCGCATGAAATTCAGGGCTTAATTCAAGAGTAAATCACATTACTGTCTGTGAATTGGTTCCAATATATATTTTATTTAAAGTATGTGAAGATACTAGTAAATGAAGATCAAGTAAATGAATGATTGATCACGAAATAATTTCAATATTTTCACTGTTTGTTTAGTTGCTTAAACTTAGGCCTACACAGGTTCACACCGAGAACGAATGCTTATTAAGAAAAATTCTATGTTTCTCCACTAACATCTTCGAGTGGATTTTTAAAATTATTCATGTCTTACCTCAACCTTCAAAATCCAAAATCCTCTGGTAATTATTTCGGCATCAAAATATCTGTGTTTAGAAGATTTCAAGAAACATAACCTTCTCTGGACTGAACTTTTAATCAAAATTGGGATCGAGATAGTGAAGGGCATTTGCCTATTTTCTCTTTCCCTATCATTATTATGATTGTGTGTGTTGTCTCTCTCTGTATAAATAAATAACGAGATAAATAGAGAGTGAAGAATGAATTGAGAGTCAAGAAAACCTGAGAAAAGCTTACTCCAACTTGGTTTACAAATTTTATTTGTTCTCTCACATAAGCTCATTTTAATATCTACGTGGATCAAGAGCGGTGATAAAACTTGAATTTGCTGCTATTAATATTCGCAGTCAGTTTCTTCGTAGAAGTTGAACATTTTTCATCCTATTACTCTGAGTTGCAATTACTGACAAAAGAAATTCAAAATAAATTAGTTTCTTTGTTTCGCAGCTGAGCTTGCAAAGTGGCGCATTGAAAGTTTCTGTCCTCATCTCACTTTTCTGTGTTACTGCAGTACCTTCCACTTCCCCCACTCCTCATGTTCAACAAGCCCCAAGGTCCAGATAAGTTATTAAATTATTCATGAAAATTACCAACTCTCCTTCCGATATTGCCACTCTCTTTTTCATTTCTGTCGTCTTTGTTGGACGTCTCCGACATTTTTCAGCGATGAAATTCATCTTGCATCTTAAATAGCCCTAATGATTTCGTTTGACTGAGAAAAGTCCAAGCTCAAACGATCAAACTCAGCCATCTCAGTTTTGAATTTTTTTTATTCAAGTTTTATAGTGTCTCCAAGCTATGAAGACGTAAATTTAAGGTGATCAATCACATTCCCTCTTATTTCGTATTAGGAGATGTTTCCGAACTTGGTGAAAGATGGGTAAGATGTGCTGCCTTAATTCCTTCATTGATCTATTTACCTAGCCTAGCCTTCTACAAGTCAATGATGAGACTAAAGAGGTCTCAAGTAGAGAGATAAAAATATTTTTACTGAATATGAAGTTCTAAATTTTATTCATGCATCACCTACGTTCCTTCTCCCACTACTTATAATTCTTTTTTCTCCGCCTTCTTCGTCTTTTCCTCGTGCTTCCCTGCTCTTTTGTTGCTCCTCTTTAGTTTAATTTCTATTTTTTCTTTCCGAATGTGGTGCCCTTATGAGCTCTAGGCTTGTGTGTAGGTAATAGGGATAGTCATGATGAGAGAGACGCTAAATGCACTGTAATCGGTCACTACGAGCACAGAGTTCCAGAATGATTCAATGGGCCAATTGATCTCCTCTGGTCCAAGCAAGGCGGTGCTAGAGGCCAGCCCAGCTCACTCTATTCCAGCACTAAGCTCTTGTGTCTGTGTCGTCTGTCGAGTTCTTGTCGGAATGTTGTTCTGTGAGGGTGTTGGAGGGGGAGATTGGAGATGAAAAATGGGATCTATAGGTGAATAGGAAGGGGAATAGTAAGCGAGAGAGGAGGTGTTCATATGGTAATGATGGCTTAGCTGAGTGGATAGAGCAAAAGCAATGCAATGCAGTCAGAAAGCCCTAGAGTGGAGTTCTCTGGCACCATCCGCACCAAGGTCTCTCTCGGCTGACATGGAAAAAGCACGGATTACGGCGACCGAGTCGACTGGAAACGCTGTTTCAATTATGGCAGTGCAAAAACGATTCGCTCCCACCCACAATAATATCTATCGCATAAAGCATCTTATTACGCATTGCCTTTGCTCCCTCCTCTTTTCCTTATTCTTTTCGATCGTTATTCTTCTTCTTATTCTTCATTTTCGTTATAATCTTCCTCTGTTTCTCTTCCTTATCCTTGTTTAACCTCTTATCTTCCTCTTCTTCTACTTTCTATCTTTCTTCATCTTGTATTTTATATTATTTTCTTGTCACTACACCTCATCCTTTACAACCTTCTTGTTCTTCTTTTCCCTACTTATTCTCAACTTTATTTACAACTGAATTCATTGTCTTCATGTTTTTTTTCTTCTTCTTGACCCTTTTATCTTCCTCCTCCATCCTCTCCCCATTCTCCTCCTCTATTTTTTCAATTCTACTCTTATCCTTTTTTCTCTTCATCCTCTCTATTTCTCACCTCCCCCTCTTCATTCCTTTCAGTTACTCAAGTTTCTTGTTTACCTCATCCTCTCACCCTTCCTTCTTCTCCCATTCTCTTTCTCTATTTTTCAATTCTACCCTCATCCTTTTCTCTCTTCATCCTCTTGATTTCTCACCTCCCCCTCTTCATTCCTCTCAATTACTCAAGTTTCTTGTTTACCTCATCCTCTCTCCCTTCACCTTCTTATTCCTCTTTCTTCCTCTCCTTATTTATCATTCTTCCTCATATTCTTTTTAGGTTTCCTTTTCCATTTATATTTTTCTGTCTCTCTTAATCTCTGTATTCTTCCCCTTCTTCTCTCCTTCTGTCTGTTCTATGTCGCAAATATCCGCGTGACTACATGACTACCATAATATGGCTCCAGCAGCATCGAATAAATGATTCCATTCGACTAGCACCATTTCTTCATGAAATATATCACGTAGTTACGTTCCCCATTTTCGATTTCACTTGTTTGTTTATTCAAAGTGCGTGTCGTTTCCTTACATCCTTGTGTCCCATAAACAAACTCGTTTTCCATGAAATGACTATCACAAAAACGTGAAAATTACATTAAACTTTGAAATCACTCTGGATGTGCTATAAAATAAGATTTAAGTTGAATTAATCATGTTCCATGTTATGTGAGCTATGTGAATCCACAGCTTGGGGTAGAATCAGTTAGCAGCGATTTTGTGATTCACCTGTTTTGCTGGAAGTTTCATCTAGTTGTTGAGAACTTCTTTTGCATCTGAACTCAGATTATCTTATTTTTATTGGTTCATTGAATATATTTTTGCATACATCCGATTCTGATAAGTAATGGAATTCTATGCTAGAAAAGACATATAGCAAACGGCTCGCTTGCCCTAAAAAAAGAGTTAGTCAGTCCCTTAATCAGTTGATTAGTCAATTGATCACCAGTTCAATTTCCTGTATATTTTTCATTCCTTGAAGATTCACTGCAATCACACAATAATTTTAAATGCATATTCAAAATACGAATAGTAGGCCTATTTTGTTTTCAAAATCAGAATACTAGCTGTGTCCGTTAATTGCTTCGTATTGAATTGAATGAATTCATTGTACTTGTCAATTAATAGCAGCAATCATCCGAGCTGAGGCGTGAAACATTCACCCCCTGACTCATTATTTCAATATTACTGAATGGACACTAAATTGCAATTTATTAATGTTCAATTACGTTTGGTCACAATATTCAACTGTATTGTCCTGGTTTGAATTCAGAATAAATATTAACTAAGCTCAGTTCGATGAACACACAGGAGGGTATTGAACCATATTACTGTATGTCCAAATTTACCTTTGACTAGACATGAACGCCCAACATAGCCGTTTCAGAAGGGATATAAAATTTGGAAAGAGAGAAACAAGGCTTGTCATGCATTAACTTGTTTAGTCGTCACCAGGGTGTGCTAGGGTAGCGCTTACTGCAACACCCGTCTCCTACTCCACACCCCCAAACAGAAAACACTCTGTCATTCTCAGCAGAATAACAATGCGGGAGAAACGATGGAGAAAGATGATACCTCCCTGCTAGCAACAAATTGAATCAGTCAACTGGGCCACTTTCTCTCACTGCTTCTCTCTCTTTCTAACTTCCTATTTCACTATCATCGATCGCTTTCTCACTTCACTTTCCTGAGCGATATTCCCTATCCACATTATTACCTGTCTGAGTGATCAACTAGATATCAACTGCAATAGGTATTATCTTTCACGCATTGCTGCTTTTGTGATCGCGCCCTGTTTTGGTGACAAGTCTAGTATGAATTTATTTCAATGAAATTGTTGTGACATTTGGAAATTTTACTGGTGTGTATTAGGTTCATTTGGAAATAGGAATTTCGAAAGCATTCCAATCAAAAGGATAAGTATACTTGATTGGAACAACAAAATAATTCTGGTCCATCCAGAGAGAATAAAAATATAACTATTGATAGTTCTATTACCATATCTCACTGGGTACATAACAGTAGAACGCATTTAATTTAGCGGCTGGACATTGATGTCATCAAACGGAGCTCAGTTGGGAAAACATTTTCGAAAAAAAATATATATATTATGCAATTGCTCTTCAACAGATACCTACAGATACTATGACATCATCAATTTTATAATCATGATTGAACATCTTCGTTCTCTCAAATCTCATAGACTGGTTGTACTCCATGTCAAGTTAAGTGCTTACATAACGCACCGTATTTTTCCGATCAAGGAAATTTCAATCTAATAATCGAATTAGTAAATTTGATTATTGGTTGTTTACTTATCTGTCTTTTATGGTAGATCTGTATAGATAGAACTATCTCTTGATTTAGTTATACATTTCACACATACTCCCTTATGCTGAAAACCCTTTATGTATTTATTCGTAAGGTTAATTTAAGGTCAAATATTGTTAATTTATCAGAGTTTTGAGTTTGAAAACTTGCAAAAGTTATCTCATGTGACGGTGAGAGCGGCATTACGCTTTGACATTCTGTACTTTGCGTGAAGATCATAACAGGAAGTGGAGGGGGTGAACGACCAGCGGGGATTGGTCCGGAAAGCAGGCCAACAAGAGATTGGACGAAGTTTGGCCGTCAGCGAGTGCCAATTGCCTTTTCCGATGCCAAGCAATCACGAGCAAAATCACTAAGGCAGTATCAGGCGTCTAGACGCTACACTGAATTGGCTCGCGTTTCCATTTCACAGTTTTCATCGCAATGGCGACACTGAGTCGCCTCGCAGATTGGCGTGCCTCTTGGCCAGGTTAAAAGTCAGCATAAAGGGGTCATCAGGGCTTGATTCTTATCCCGAGCTTAGTGCTACGAAAAGCTCATAAATCTGAAAAGTTGCCCCCAAGAATATCTCCGAAGAAATAGAGTTGTCCAATCCTTTGCGTCTTTGAGGGGAAAAGAGGTGGAGATGAAGAAAGGAAAAAGAAGAAGAAGGAGGAGGAGACGATTCATAAAGTGTCGCCTCCCCTTTTTCCGCAAAACCGTATCCGATCTGAAATGTAATCCGTTGGAGATAAATGCCATAAATCTTCGGCTGAAACGCTTAGGGATGAGCATTTATGTTGGCGGCGGTAAACTCCTCTCTTATTACTTACTATCTATAACTCGACCCTATTATTTATTTATTTTGATACTTGGTTCATTCTACTTTTCCATTTATTATCGCTTAATGCTGAGCTAAGTAAATGTGATAGTATGAGGAGTAGACTTTAGCACAGTACAAACGCCTATGTGGATGAAGTAGAAGTATGAGTATTAATTGGATTATTGTATTCCATTCCATCACCATGGCCAATTACAAGAGTTCGTTTCATGTTAGATTAATGTGATCAAACTTATATATGAAAGTACGCAATTATTGACTATTTCTCTGTTATAATAATGTATTAGAACAATTTGATAATTGACTGTATAAATATCAACAAAACAACAGGCGAATGAAAAACTGAGGGACAGTTCCATTACTATTATGATACAAAACAATATAAGATTTGTTTTCAAGTAAATCTAATTGAATAAAATATTTTGAACACTCTTAATCACTCAACGATTTTATGGAAAACAATAATTTAATTGAAATTCTTCCTTCACAAAACGAAAATAATGGTGAATTCACTTACAAATGTTTACACTGTGTCAATGTATGAAATTGGTGCACCGAACACTGAATAAAATGGTATTCAGATTTTAATTGGGAGACATGACTGTTGTAACGCTAGCAGAGTGGCGCAGTTGTAACGGTTGTAACGCTTGTGGTGGAGAGAAGAAACTTTAAATTGAATTATTTGATCCTTGTATAGATTTATACCTGACCTTATATTATTTCAGATGGGCAATAAGAAGATATCAAAACTTGAAATATTTATAGGTTAATATAATAAATTCTGAAATCATCAAAATTACACACCCGACATAATACAAGGGGATCGTGAATGTAAGAGAATTCAAAATCAAACCACCACGAAAGAAATGGATCTCATCTTTAGAATTGCGACAGAGGTGATTATAAATTAATAACGAAAAGTTATAGTAGCGACATCCCTTGGTTTATTTCTAAAAACCAGAATAAATAAAATCAAAAGATAATAGTAATTGGCTACCGGAAATACAAATTACATTATTTTCAGAAATATGGGTTACAATCGGTTACTTAAATTCTTAAATATGTTAGTATACATAAATACCTGGTGTGATGAGGGCCCCCCATAAACTTTCACACTATGTATCACTATTGCCTTTCAATTGCACTTCACTTGGTTGATAAAATATTGGTTTCGATGGAAATTTGAATCTGATCCTTCTGAGGTTTTTCTTTGTAATCCTGATGTGCAGAAGTCCGGGTTTCCTTGGGGTTTTTAACGAGATACCCTCGGTCCATCTGCGAAGTCCATGCTACAGTATTGGTTTACTGGTTAATTTCAGCGAGGTGGATACATCCAGGTTGATACATCGAGGTTGATACATCGAGGTTGATACATCGAGGTTGATACATCGAGGTTGATACATCGACCGCTGATACAGCGGATTTGGAGATTGGTAAAATTTGAGAGAAGAATCCAATAACTTAGTAAATTTACATATCAAAGAAAAATTAAAAAAAAAAAATCAGGATGAAGCTACTATGTAAAAGAATGAGAATTTAATTAATGTGACTACATCCTGTACTTCAAAGAACTTTCAACAAATCTTATAGAAGAAAGAAAATGTCTATCTGAACTGGTTGGGAGCTGGATTCGAAGTGAATTGAAATTAATAGAGGAGCAAACCGTACAAGGCCATCCCCACTCCTAAGCAACTGTCGATCAAGCAGAATTTTGTTCAAGAAAGAGAGCGACCGAGCAACATACAAAGTAATGAAAAAGGAGGAAAAATATAGAGAGAAATCTACTAAAAGAATAAGCTTGTAATTGCAAGGACAATGATAAAGTTGTTTTTCGAGTAATTCGAAAACAATTTTATCAAGTAATGGAAAATTTATTAAACGTTTTTGGTTGAAAAACAAGATAAAATAATCATGATATTTCATACCGTTACATATACTCCCCCTCTTCAGTAAGTGAAACGTTACATACTAAAATATTAATCCCAAAAAAAACTTCGAATCTATCTCCAAAACCAAAAAGAACTTACTTAAAGAACATACCTTGTACAATTTTTCCTATAATTTCTAACATAAGAAACTTAATTTGATTTTAATTCAGAAAGCTACCAATAGTATTCAAGTTACTTTAACTAATTTTTTTAAAATCATGTAAGGTGGAAAACATCAATAAAACCTTTTCTTTTGCAAAAATCAATGATGATCAGAGGTGGAAGATACCAAATAATCGAGTAGCTGACATAAATGGAAAAAGGAAACTACCAACAACAAAAGGAGAACTACAGATTAATACTGAGATTGGCCACTCCCAGCAGAAATCTGAAGTCTTATTTGAACAAAACAAAATCTGAACATGCGTCCATACCCAGATTTCAAAACTAAAATTAATCAGCTCTCAACTCCAATTAATATTCTCCATCTCTCATAATCATTTAATTTCCAATCATTACTATCAAAATTTTCAAATACTAATCAAAGTTTTGAAAAAAAAAAATCTAATTCCATTACTAAATTACTAATTCATTACGAAAATATTACTAAGTTCTCTTCAAAGTTTCTCAATACTCAAAAAACAGTTGAAATACTGTTGCAAAAAATTTACTTGTTAGAGAATTCAAATTGGAAACGTTTTACTCAATAAAAACAGAATTACTATACAGAGAGATCAAAACGAAATTTAAAAGAAGGCGCGCTAACAGCATGACAGATCAACAAGTGGTTACTGATAGTGAAAGACAGAGCGTTACAGATACAGAAAGTGAGTTTCCTATTTTTTTAAGCACAATCAAAACTAAACTGTATCACAGAGCATTCCTATCTATAAATTACTTTAATTAACGGTAACGGTACAGGCACAAGGATCGTTTTACAATAATTCCATTTTCAATGAATAAATAAATCAACTACCGAGTCTACACATTTCTTATCAATTATGAAATCACCGCGATAAAATTCCATCATTATTACTAACGCCACAGATATTCTCAACAAAGTACAATTTAATAATACTCTTTCACTTGACCAGCAATCTACGATTCCATTATAATATTATTTCAATGCAACAGCTGAAATTGATTTAAGAAAAAATTACCACCAAGTTATTTTTATTTTTAAAAAATCAACTCTATTATTCTTATTTGAATCATACTGAAATTTATCCAACAACTTGACTTACTTAAATTTAAATCGAATTTTCAATGAACGAAATTTTAAAAAAAATTTTACCAATTTATTCAAGATTACCGTAACAAAATTAAAAAGAAAACAATTTATTTTATCTACTACAAAATTTTTGAATCCATACCAAATTTCCAATCAAATTGAATTGTCAAACTTTCTACTATTCTAGAATTCCTACCTCCAAATGTGTCTAACATGGTATTTTTATTATTTCATTTTATTTTATTTTTATCAGAGACAACAAAAATTTCTATCAAATTATTTATCAAAAATGATCAACAACAACTTTAATAAATCTTCCTAATTGAAACTTTCAAAACAATTACTATTTCCATTATTTTATTTTATAAAATACTACAAAAAATACTAAGACAAATTTTCTACCACATTCTTTAGAATTCTTTCGATTTTGTTTATCCCAGAAGTAGGTTAATCAATTAATTATTACTCAATTTTATTTTTCTTAAGAAACCGTCTAACCAAATACTAGCCTGAAATTCTACTAACTATAGCTCAATTTAAATTTCTATTTCTCAAATAAAACAAATCACTACATTTCAAATTCATCTGTCAATCACTTATTCAATTATCATCATTACAAAACTCTCAACTATTTTAAAATTACCTTCAAAAATTATCCTGAAATATTAACATACTCAACTAGCAGAAATTCAACAAATTTATTTAGAACAAACCAATAATTAAAAAGATGAATAATAGACAACCTATATTTTCTTATCAGGGCAAGTTTAAATTACTGAATTTGCATCCCATAATACAAAATAACAGTTTACAAGACTAGTACAACGATGTCAACGACTCACTCATTGACAATTCAACTGTTAAGGTTCACAACCTCCAACAGAAAACTACAAATATCCATACTCTAAACTTCAAGACAGCTGCTGTGTTACTTGAATTTAGAATCAAATGGACTTCGAATGTTCTACTGAGACTACACATGACATGTCCAGATAGCAACAAACTTCAACACACACAAAAAAAAACTACATACTTTAGTCTCATCACTATACCCAAGAAAAGATTGCTATTCAAGAATTATTTTCTAAGTCCCCATAAACCTTGAAAATAATTTTAGAAATTATACTATTGCACAGAATCTATACTCATTATTTTTACTTTAAAAGAATTGAGATTGAAAATACTAAGTAGGTGATAACTTTATTACTGACTACTCATTAATAACTTGATAATTGAGAATAAAACAGCATAATAATGCATCAAAAATTATTGTACAGAATACTGAATAAAAATCTGAGAAGCTATAATTTGAGTAAAAGGCAAAATTAAATCTTTAAGCAAAAGTCACACAAATGAATAATAAATTATTAAGAAGTTGTTGATCAAAATTACTTCAACTTTCAGATTAAATCATTATTTTTATAAACAGTACTTCAAAATATTTCATCCCTCAAATATTTCAATCCCTCAAGTTTCAAGCTCAAATAATAAACATTCTTTTGAGAGATAATTCGGATTGAATTTGGTATTGGAGAACAAATGGAGATCAAAATTATTTCCTACTTCCCTTTTTACATCCCAGTAATTCACTACTTTGCTATTAGAAGCCATGGTACATTTGATTAATTCCATTAAATATTCAATATTTGATAATCCAATAATAATTCATAATTTTAAGATCAGAAGTTATACTACGTTTAGGTGATGCCATTTAACTTGACTACTAAGACAAGAAAAAATATTCTAGAGGCAAAATATTTGTAGTTAATAGTTTGTACTTCCAAAAAATTTAGATTTTTATAATTTCCATAATAACCTTCCCTGTCCGCAATCCAAAAGATGAGTGCAAAACGTTATCTGAATTATTTAAAGAGTTAGGCGCAGTTGTAACGCTAGCAGAGTGGCGCAGTTGTAACGGTTGTAACGCTTGTGGTGGAGAGAAGAAACTTTAAATTGAATTATTTGATCCTTGTATAGATTTATACCTGACCTTATATTATTTCAGATGGGCAATAAGAAGATATCAAAACTTGAAATATTTATAGGTTAATATAATAAATTCTGAAATCATCAAAATTACACACCCGACATAATACAAGGGGATCGTGAATGTAAGAGAATTCAAAATCAAACCACCACGAAAGAAATGGATCTCATCTTTAGAATTGCGACAGAGGTGATTATAAATTAATAACGAAAAGTTATAGTAGCGACATCCCTTGGTTTATTTCTAAAACCCAGAATAAATAAAATCAAAAGATAATAGTAATTGGCTACCGGAAATACAAATTACATTATTTTCAGAAATATGGGTTACAATCGGTTACTTAAATTCTTAAATATGTTAGTATACATAAATACCTGGTGTGATGAGGGCCCCCCATAAACTTTCACACTATGTATCACTATTGCCTTTCAATTGCACTTCACTTGGTTGATAAAATATTGGTTTCGATGGAAATTTGAATCTGATCTTTCTGAGGTTTTTCTTTGTAATCCTGATGTGCAGAAGTCCGGGTTTCCTTGGGGTTTTTAACGAGATACCCTCGGTCCATCTGCGAAGTCCATGCTACAGTATTGGTTTACTGGTTAATTTCAGCGAGGTGGATACATCCAGGTTGATACATCGAGGTTGATACATCGAGGTTGATACATCGAGGTTGATACATCGAGGTTGATACATCGACCGCTGATACAGCGAATTTGGAGATTGGTAAAATTTGAGAGAAGAATCCAATAACTTAGTAAATTTACATATCAAAGAAAAATTAAAAAAAAAAAAAATCAGGATGAAGCTACTATGTAAAAGAATGAGAATTTAATTAATGTGACTACATCCTGTACTTCAAAGAACTTTCAACAAATCTTATAGAAGAAAGAAAATGTCTATCTGAACTGGTTGGGAGCTGGATTCGAAGTGAATTGAAATTAATAGAGGAGCAAACCGTACAAGGCCATCCCCACTCCTAAGCAACTGTCGATCAAGCAGAATTTTGTTCAAGAAAGAGAGCGACCGAGCAACATACAAAGTAATGAAAAAGGAGGAAAAATATAGAGAGAAATCTACTAAAAGAATAAGCTTGTAATTGCAAGGACAATGATAAAGTTGTTTTTCGAGTAATTCGAAAACAATTTTATCAAGTAATGGAAAATTTATTAAACGTTTTTGGTTGAAAAACAAGATAAAATAATCATGATATTTCATACCGTTACACTGTAAAGAGGGATTTTGGATTCACCACAATGCTCCTATCACAACAATATTGCTCTCATCGCATGGTATTCATTAAACAAATTCATTAATTGGAAACTCACAACTATCATCAATATTACTTTATTAAACTTTTGGTTATCACCACTGGCGGCTCGTGCCCATGAAACAGATGAAGTGCTGTACAGTAAAATAAACGGGCACTTCACCTGTTTCGTGGGTACGAGCCGCCAGTGGTTATCACCCGATTCGGTTGTTGAAGAACTTGACTTCAAAACAGCATTTCAATGCAAATCGATTTGATTAAATATTGCATGCTAAAAATAATCAATTCTAGTGAGTAAGTAAAGTCATCATTGATTTATCGGTTCATAATCTATCACCAATCATCAATCATTGACATAAGCGTCAATTTTGATCAATTGTATCAGAGTGATTTTCCAATTGAAAAGTTGTAAGTGATACAACACTTATCAGTAATGGATTGACAATTTTAGTTATCTAGTTTGAATTTAAATTCATTCAACGGCTGAGAATCAAGAACCAACCAACAATGACTTAGCCTTTGAACGAAGCTACCTACTCCATTTTCCATTTTGAATAGGTGATGCAATAAAACTGGATGCAGCTCGAAACCAATCAAAGGCGTTATAATAATGGTTTATGACTTTCATCGACTTTTATGGGCTGATGGGTCGGGAAACTATTTCACACATCTTAATCACACTATTCTCAGATTCTCCCCATCATCACCGGCCATCAGTAATCAGTTATCAAAAATAATTATATCAACGTTTATGAAAGTAGATGATTGTTTAGAAGAATAGATTTGTGGAGATCACATGCCACTAACATACATACAGTAGAACGTCGATAATCCGGATGTCGAAAATCCGGACAGTCGATAATCCGGTTTCGTCTCCAGTAAGTAATAAAAATATTTATACCGTCTGCCCTTACACTAGCTAAGCTCTACTTTACTAGAGAAAGGGCGATAAGAGAATAACTTCTGTAGTGTTTAGCGAAGCAAAGGAAATAATTTTCTATCATTTCCTAATAGAAAATATACAATTTTAAAATAGTTTTTTTTCTCAAATAGAGCCGGCTGGCCCTTTTTGTAAGGTAATTTCGATAATCTGGATGGGGTCCAGTCCCAATTAATCCGGATTATCGAGGTTCTACTGTACATGTATAAATGCATGCATACATGCATATAACAACTATTAATAAATTAATGGTTTGACAACATGTTGTCTTTTCATTTAATATGGATAACTACCACAATATCACTTTCACTACTCAAAAAGAGATCACAAGGATTTAAAATCTTTTTTAAATGTTGATTTAACTTGGATTCGAATGCATGGGTCTATTTTTCCTTTAGGAACGGGCATTTTTTATTGTATATTGGACTTATCTTATCCAATTCTAGTTGCTTTCTAATAGGATAATGGACAAACCATACGAAGTCTTCTACCAGTGAATATAAAATTCTCCATATTCTTTGCTTCTACTCCCTAGTAAATATATTTCTCATATTTTTATGCTGTTGTTCTCAAATACAATCCTTCAAATCTAATACTATTCTTCAAATCTTACACTACCTGTTCATAGATTCTTGTATCCTTCACCTAAAACACCCCTTGCTGAACAATTAGAATCTTATTTCAGCAATTTGTAACTTATACAATATCCTTATTACAATTTGAAAGGAAACTTGCATGTATTCATTTGAAGGAAACACTCGTCGCATCGGAAATTGCTCGACGTGTGGTGTAATCGATACTCGTTATATTATGATGCGTACCTGCTATGCAAACCAGTAATGTGATTCGACATCACACGACTCTAGCTGCCGCAGCCGCATTAAAGCGAGAATTCCCGATGGGGGTTTCTGTATGTATTCTGTAGCTGATTGATGGATAGATGCAATAGCCCACTATCATAGTGGTCTGAATTATCGACATGATAGAGTCGTTTATTATGCAGCTGTCCTGTGCAATTATTAAGTGCGGCTGAATTTTGTAAACCACCCTGGGCCAAATAATGGCTAGCGCGATTGCTTTTCATCACAAAATCGAATTATGACAATCGGTGAAACAAGCAGTGTGTATGAGTTCTGTGAATGTCCAGTAAATATGACTGAATCATTTCTGAGATCGAGATATCCATTGTCTGTGTTCATCAGCATATTTGTTTTTACCTCTGGTATAAATTTCAACGTTTTACTTGAAATAACTCAGTGTCAAACCAGAGAGGTATATTTTTGTTCCATCGTATTGTTTCCAATGAATAGACCCTTATTACCAACTTGGAAAAGCCTTCATGGTGATCATTGAAGCCTAATGATGGTGATCATTGAATTGATTTTGAACTGTAAAAATGGTTGTTTAAAAAATGGTTGTAAAAATTTCTCGGTTTCAATATTTGGCTGGTATTCTACTTCTACTGAATAGATCACAGTATTGAAGCTTGATCTCAATATAGTACTGTAATAATTACAGTGAAAGATACGAGCACTTCACCTGTTTCGTTAGTACGAGCCTCCAATGCAGTGTAATTTAGTTGAATAGCAATTGATTTTAAACAATGAATTCACTGTACTTACAAAATATCCCCAGAATAATAATTTTATCAGCATCAAATCCAACATTTGAACAAAAATTCTCTTATGTTCATTTTTTGTCTTCATTCAAGAGAGAGGGAGTTTCCAGTGGATGGGAAATCGCAGTACGATAATCTCCTTGTGCTGCCATTACAGAGGAAGAATGCATTAGCTTTAGTGAGGATTAAGACTTGATGGAAAATGGTTGAGGCATTGCATTAATAATGCATTTAACTGAAGGTAATACCGACGAAAATGGTCCATATATCTCATGGAACTAGAAGCATATTTCAAAAAATATATAAAAATGATCGATTTCGCCATATTCTAATACGGTATTCTAGGTCTTTAGGACAATATAAAAGAATTTAGTTTCGTATTTGTTGGATTGAAGAAGTAGAAATTCATGTACTAGTATTTCTAGTTCTAGTGATGAAAGCTTCCTCCCAATCTAATCAACCCCATATTATCATCTATCAGTGGTCAATCATAATATGAAATTATTTTCACTAACATAAACTCCTTATCATGCAGAAAAAAAGCTTCTCAATTTCAACTATTTTTTTCCTCTAATATATAATTTTTCATTTCTTTTCCAGGTGAGGCAATGTTTCCATTCCAGTCATTACGTTACGCTGAACTGTTTACGTGAGTTTTATACTTGTTACGTCAGTTTTAAGGTTAAGTGTAAGAGAGGACCTATGAGTCCTAACTTCGCCTTGTAAAAAGTAAATAAATAGATTTTTTTTTTTGCTGTGGATGATGCCCATATAAGTATTTAAATTCACTTGTGCATGGGTAATGGAGTGTGCGAGTGTGATTTATGAGGTGCATAAACGACCATGCCTCTAGTGGGATTCGAACCCACGACTGGGTAGCGCTAGCGGACTGAAGGTTGTAACGCCCCAGACCACTCGGCCAACCCGGCCGGCATAAATACCGTACCCTCTACTTTTTTCTACTATGAGTATTACCCGGGTTGAATAAATAGTAGTATAATCATAGTATAATCATCAGTCATTACGTCCTTGATATTGTGAGTTTGTCACATAAAAAGTGAGGTAGGTTTAGGAAGAAGCAGAGATTGATTCAGGAAGCATCAAACAGTTGATGTACTATAGTACTGTATTATAATTATATATGGATTAAAGTAACTCTTGATCATGATTGGTCTAGCATTAATTTCTTTCGGTGAGGTACGAACGTCATTGATCTCTTGTTTTGGGTTTCATTCGAATTTCTTTCAAAAATACTAGTAGAGCTGTTGATGAACAATGAACTTTATAGTTTAGTCAATGACCTAATATATATCGCAATAAATTATCCTGGATAGACCATTCACAATAAACTCAACTCCATTCCTAAGACACTTTCCACGACTTCCATAGTTGAATGAGAGAAAAACAACACTCTGATGTGAGTGCAAAGACCTTTGTGCCTTTTCATTTTAGTTGTCTCGAAACATGACTTTGAAGGCGACACCCATCTCAGACTCAAAATCCTCTGTACCACTCTTCTGTATTGATTTTTGGATATGCGGCGCCTGGAAGTCCATGTTGGCTAATGCAACTCTATATCCGTTTAGTATACACAGTGTCGTATAAGAGGGAGTAAACCCTTTCCTATTATTCACTGTGACTTTACACGCCCATCTTTTTAGTATACGCTCTTTTCTTTGAAAGTGTATTGTTGGAGCGAGAATATACTTCTCAACTTTCGCTTGTAAGAAGGGTTTTATTGTTGCTTCTGCTCTTTACGTCCCTGTTTTTTATAGAAAAATTTGCTCAGGGATGTTCTATCAGAATGAGGAGTGAAAATTCTTGATAATCATTCTGTTATTCCAGTATCACTTTCATTTCTTTTATAAACTAGGAGTTTATAACCTGCTTTGTTATTAAGTTATCAGATTTAAAATTATGATTTGATTCCTTCGGAAATCAGTGGTGGATATTGCTGGAATCCCAATCACACCAAACATTCATTTTTTGCTTGTTTTCTAACTAGAACAATACTCTATCTTTCGCTTCGGGAAATTCTTCCAAATGGTTTGGGATGCTTTGGGAATAGATAACTCCATAACTAATTCTCAATTCCGATGAGCATATTCCTAAATCAAACGTTGTTTTCACAATAAAACGTACTTTCCGTCGAGCAATCCACCAATCTGAACTAATCTCGGTTTCACAAGTTATTAGATTTTTTTACAATTGATATAAAACTGTAAGGTGGGTGCAAATCTATCATTCATTCATTGTTACAATTGCGAATTGATAGCAAGTATTTTAAATAAACAAAGGTGATGGATGAGTGAGTTGATGTTTACAAGGTGAGTGAAAGATGATGAAAATTCACATTACAATTTTCATTTTGAAAAACACTATTCATTTTATAATATTTTGAATTTTGTTAAAAGTTCACTGTTCCCAATAAATTGTTCATACACTCATACAACTCCATCTTCCAGTAATCTAAGCTACCACTCCAGAAAAAGTTGTTGAGTGCTTGAAAATTGAAAACGAGAAAGTAATGCTGTACAATTGTTCAGCGGTTGTCAATTGAATATCAGTGGAAAGCTATACTGTAGTCAGGTCTACTTTCGAACTTTGCGTAGAGAATTAGCATTTTAACCAGAAAAGTTTGCCTGAAGTGCTTCAATTCGCACTGGTTGGTAGGTTTGTTGCGGGAGTTCTCTTTCTGGTGCTTATCCGCTATTCTGTACTGTTGGAGGCAGCATTCTATCTACATTATTTAAGCTCATTTCGAGCCGGCTATTGGATTGGTGGCCCTGTTCTGTTAATTTATTCGTGAACATTACGCAAACGGTTGAATTTATTAGTTGTGCTAATCTTCTCCCTTTCGCAGCTCTAATGTGTCTTGACGGTGGCGGATTGTAATGGTAACAATTCGTTATTGTTAAGGTCGGCAGCCCGGAGCGATTCGAATTGCTGCTCGAAATGAGAGTGCTCGCTCCCATTATTGGCACCAGACAATCCAATATTGCCGTGCAATCGCCTCCTATATATCAAACTGAGACCATCCTGTCTAACCTAACAGCATTCCATTGATCCATTCTTATAATTCGCCATCGACCATTATCACAAGATTCTATTTGGGATAAACGAATGAATTCACCTGTAACTGAGAATTTATCTTTGAATCGCTGATGTACATACTGGCCCCTCATCACGATGAACGTGAAATCTACAAGCCTAATTGTAAACTATAGATAAAATCGAATTATCAGTTAGTTCCTACCAAGTATAATTCTTCACCATAAATATACAAATAGGAAGTCAGTGATGGAATTCGTTTATTAATAAGTGTTTCTCTTCCGACTCAAATTTCTTAACTTTAAGTCAAGAACCTATTGGTCAAGAAACCAGAAATATCATCAAGACAGTTTCAGTTTAAGAAAATATCGAATGTTTGCTTTATAGAATGTAGAACGTAGAATGCTTCATAAATTGTAATAGTATTGGTCTTGTATCATAAATTCATAAGTGTTTATCCATCAGTTCGATATATGTGTATGCAGCAGCTTTGTCATTCTATATACTCGTATTCCATGTTTTCTCTCTTCCATCCAGAACTTGGTATTATCAATCAATCAACACTGGTTGATTCAAACACTCGGTGAGTGTTGTAATAGTAGATCTATCATTATTATTGAAAGTGGTTTCATATTATCACTCTTCTTCATATCGGTCTCTTTTAATCATTTATAAGCGATTACCAGCTCTAGATTTAGTTGAAGTTATATGTTACCAGCGTGATCGAACATACAAAGCTTCCACCCGTATAATTTAGATGTGTGTTCTAAAAATCCACCTACTGTCTATAGGCGTATCTAATCAATGAGAATCGAATATTGTGCCGCAGCATTCGAGTTTTGTATTGGGTGGAATATGGAAAGGGGTATGATGGGGTGGTGCAAAGGTTTGCTTGTTATGGGGAATGGCTACCGCATCTGTAAACAGTGATGTACCGTGGAATTTTAGCGACAAAAACGCCATTCGCTTTCACACAGCCGGCGTTTCTCATACTTATTTGGCCTCGTATTGATTTCCTCGCCCTTTCCATTCCTATTCGTGGCAAATCTGCTGAACTGTCATTTTTTCAAACAGGGAAAACTGGAACGAAGTGAGCTTGTTTGAATTTTTTAGTAAGAAAAACATTTGTTTTAGCTATTGTCAGTTGAGTTCTTGTTCATGAATTGACATTCCTGGTAACTCCATGCAGTTTGATTGATGTAGGGTTGCATCATGCAGTACTATCAGCTTTGTAAAGAGGAAATATTGCAACAAATCCTTTGTAAATTAAAAATTGTCATGTCAATTTCGGGAACCATTGTCAGCTATAAACTTCCACCTTCCAGTCCATGAATTGGGATTGCCAAATGATTCCATGAAATGTTGATTGTTATGACGGTGTATCGTACAATGCTATCAGTCAGTAAATTGTTTTAACAAAGCGAATAACATTTCCTGTAATTCCAAATTTGTCTTGTCAATTTCAGGCTTGGAGTGAGTCTCTAGCAGCTTTTTGTTTGAACACAGTTCTGTGTTTGTTTTACTCCAATATATCAATTCATAAGGTATTTTGAATTTTATCAGTGTCATTGGAACTGCTCTGATAAATCTGCTACAGCTTCGATATTTGTATAGTTTCCTTCCATCTAGATAAAAAAAACATCAACATTTCAACAAGTTCAACTTCATTGTAAGATAGAGCTGTCGATTCAGTTGCAAGTTTACTAATAATATTGAATTTCACAGTCTTGCAATTCCGATTTCTCGGGCAGTATGTGTTTTGAAAATGATTGATTGTTGTAATTTATAATCGAGTCCTGGATAACATATGCTACAGTTTCTCAATTTTATTAATTGGCTACCATTCCATGATCCAGTCGTCATTGAAGAACTGAACAAATTAGGATGATTGAAAAAACCTTGAATATGACTTTCTTGACTCTGCCGAAGGAAATTAAGAGGAGGAAAACAAAAAATAAATATGACTGGATGACAGAACAATATAGAATAATCGAATATCAAATTAAATTATAAGTTGATTCAACTTCTATTCTCCTCTTAAATCAGGAAATGGTTGAGTAAAATTGTTACCTTCTGAAGAAAAAATTTAAAAAAATCAAATATATTGAGTCAATTCTTTCTAACTTCTGTTTGTTGTTGGATTATCTACAGTTCAATGTATAGTTTTATGCCACCAGATATTTAATAATAGAACGGAAATATAATTTAAACTATCTAGGATAGTCTTTAAAATTTCTCTCCAAGTGATTATCAAAACTTATTGTTGAAGATTTTGGTGGTTGCAGTTTTGGTGATGTTTTCGTGTAGCTGTTGAAATTTGAAACCCTGATTTTTCTTCTGTAATTCAGTTTTGAGCAGGGTTATCACGGGCGTAGTTGTATTCGGTATTTCGATATTCATGAGGATCGGATCCAGTTGGGTTATCTTGAATAACGAGACGGCGGAGTATTCAGATAAATGACTGTATCGGTTTCGTGGGGCGCTCTATTCAAACCCGGCTACGAATCGAGCCTTTATATCTATAATCTAGGAATCTATTGGCTATGTAGTGGAGTCGACTGCGGTGGCCCCCATTAGCCTACTTCTGGCTCTTCACTTGAGACCTGCCGCAAATTTGTGCGTGGGAGGAGGTTGTGCCAAACCAAGCCGAGCTTATTACTGCTTCTGTCATTAAAAACAGATTATCGGAAACCTATGTTTCCCTTTACACGTGCCAGAACAGTAAATCATTGCAAAGCTATTCATAGTTCGCTATACGGTTTAGAAGACTGCTAACGTGGAAAATTATCATATTCGGATCACGATTTTTTAAATTGAAGATTTACAATAGTGTAGGAATCGTATTCAATCTGATAGGTTATGTGTAATAAATAGCTATTTATGAGCGTAATGAATTATGAGCGTATTTATAGCTATATTTATAGCTATTAAGAGCGTAATGCGCGACTTTATCGCTCACGCAAAACAGTTATCACGCGACGCGTAGCGGAGCGTGATAATTTTGCAAGAGCGATAAAGAAGCATTACGCGCGAATTACATACAATATTTTTTCTACAATTGCACGAACCTGTTAATCTACAGTATTTTCAGTCCTCAAATACTGCGAACTATTAAATTACTCTTGTGTAATTACCGGTACAGGTACAATCAGACATTGTCGACTTTTGTTAGGTTATGTTATGACTCCACCTGGCCTACTTTTGGCGAGCCATGATCAGCTGATTAGCGAGCGTAAAGTAACTCTACTGCTCATGCGCAGTTGCTTAGCGAGCGTAAAGTAATTCTACTGCGCATGCGCAGATGGTTAGCGAGCGTAATGAATATTCTCCTCAGAAATGGGATTCTTTACGAGGAGAATTGAGCTCATAAAATCTTGTTTTACGCGCAGTTGTAGAAAAAATCAGTTTCAAGAATTTCTTTGCTCAATTTTTCTACGTTTTGAGTTTGGCTTCAGTTTTTCCGTTTAGTTGAGTTCAGTTTCATCATCATGTTTAATTATCAATATAAACATAATTATTGCTCAATCGAATTTAATGATTTGGCAATTTGATAAACAAATAGGGCTTCACGTTTTTAGTAATAGAGCATAATTTTTAGCATTCTTTCTATTGATTTGTATAACACAATAAAGATATACTAGAAAATTGAGAAGACACGCTGTTAATGTAAAGAGTATTCTAACGTCGCGTGAACTAGAATTCACTTGCCCCTCGCCCCTCACTGATAAATTTTTCCATCAGTTTTTTCAGTTTCGTGTATCCTCTTATGTTGTACAACAACAAACGCTGGCGCCTCGCTTGTTTTCATTTGCACAAAGAACACTTTTGAGAATTATTGGAAATCGATAACGAGCACAAATCGAAATTTGTTTCTCAGCGTTGTATAGTAAAAGTGCACTGGTGTTTTTGGCGAAGCTTCTACAAACTATTATGCGCTGACTCGAGTGGTGTTCCTACGAGAAAGCCATATCTCATCCATATCGCATCCCAGAGAAGCGGGCTATTGGGCAAGCATTGAGTAGTGGTATGGTAGGTCTGGTCTGCTCGTTATGTTCCCACTTACAAAAGATAGCTTTTCTATCAAGATGCTCTCTGCTTCAGTATTGCTGGTCAATAAAAAATTATTAAAAACTATATTTCCAGTATGGGATACTCTTCTAAAGGTTTCGCCTTTGATCCATGTTTACAAATGGTTTTCGTTTGCTGGTTGGATGAAAATCGATTTGAAAACAACTAACATCTTGCAAACTTTTTCTATCATCCTGTTGTAAAGCTAGTTCCTTCAATGACCAAAAAATAGATGGAGTGTAACGGCCAATCACGATAATAGTAATTTATGATGAAGTAAATAATGCTGTTCTAGAAATCAATTATTAGGAGATGTATCATGTAATTAATATTAATACCTAACATTTTGAGCGGGTTACATTTCTTTTTGAAGTCATTTTCTTCGAAAAATGGTTGAATTCAGTATGGTTTGATTATCAATCCTGTTACTTTTAAGTAAATATAAAAAGTGGGCTATAAGTTACTTGACAAAAATGTTCCTATCATCGTAATACATTTTTATCGATAGAATTATTATTGCCCACTCTGTATTATGTTGGTATACCATTGAGAGGAATATCATGTGTACATTTTGATTTGTTCACAATAGAAGTTTTGTAAATGCCTCCTCTTCGATAATACAGACTTCAATCTCTGCCTAATGAGCGCATGTTATCAACAACATATTGATCTAATTAACCGTCGATGCAGCAGATTATTAATATCATAATTGAGTTTGAGGGGATGTAGTGCGCACGTTATGGAGCTAGCTAATCCCATCAAACGTAAAGAGCAATCCCCTTTGATTGGATGCGATCAACTTGAGCATGTTCTTGCTTGTACTAGATGCACCCTACTAATGAAACAACTCTATCAGCTTCCTCACATTCTCAGTATACACCCTGACTATCCGATTGAGATACAGACTAGTTTCCAGAAACTAACTAAAGATTATTCCGCCACTAACGATTTTCTTTGTTCAAATTTACTCAAGGGGAGAGTACTGAAACATCAGGAGTTTTTTCTCGGACTGAGTGTGCGCAACTACCAATAATTAATAACTACAGTAGCATGCATTCTTGAGCTTGAATAACAATTTCTGCAAAATTAAAATACGAATGGATTTATTCAGTATAGTTGATTCAGTCTCCTATTTTTCATTCTACAACCTCACTTATTCTAAAACTCTTTTCTTGATATTTTTTTCATTATCATTAATTTATTCTCCTCTTCTCTCCTCTCTTACTCCCTCTCACCCTCTCTAAACAACTCGTGTAGTTGGTGAGTTGTAATTTCACGCCAATTTGAGCGAGTTTGACAATGGTGGAATTGTTTCTGGAAACATTGATATAAAATGATAGCTTCAGGAAAAGAGAGTATCTCAGTTCTCAGGGGATTTGTCACATTTGAAATCACAACTCTGTTATCTCCGTTTGTCACTCTGGAACTAGTTTCTTTCCTAGAAACTGGTCTCATATCTTACAATAAAAAATCCGACAACAAACTTTTTATCGCTGTAATTTCGTGCTGTGCGGCTTTTTCACTCAGTCGTTTCCAAGAAATAATAAATGAAAGATGTTGCATTTAATAGTCTCCTCCGTTTTTACTAATTTATTGTAGCATTGCTGTTTCGCGAAACAGTGGTTTATGAGAACCTCGAGATAACTCCAGAAAGAATATCTAAATTCGTAGAATTAAAAATCAACAAAACCATCTGTGAATTGTTGAGATCCATTTCTACTGTTTAGACAATTTTATCTAAAATTTAAGAGTGGCTTCTGGATTGTCTTTGATTGTATTTATCTGTTTCTGTTCCTTTTTTAGGTTCACAGTACAAAAGGAAAATAATTAATGAGAACATTCTCAACATTTTTCATTCTTAACTCTTAGAATAGAACTAAATTGTTTCATGCAATCAAGAACCGGTTCTCAGAAGAGATTTGAAACTTTTCTCAGAACTGTTTTGAATATAAATTATATTTTTGCACAGAATGCTGTACCATTCTAATTTCTTTCATTCCCTTCTTGAAATCCATGCTCTTTTTGGAATCGTAACAGTATGCGCTCACACTACTCCAAGGAATTTTCTCCAAAAGTGCATTAAATGTATTATGGGTTTTATAGCATTTTTATATTGCTCAATTTCAAATATCAACTCATAAAAGCAGAATCTGGTTTGATAGCATTCAGATAGTACTCATTCTCAAACTCTTTACACATGTTTTCATTGAAGCAGAGCAACAACAACTGAATATGAAAAAAGCCTATTTATTTTCAGTTCTTGGAGCTTTTCTCGCAGTTCTCACACTATTCCCTGATACTTTTTAATCCACAACAGAAAGAATTTCACATAGTCGCCAAAAAGTTTCATGAAAAATGTCAAACAGACAAACACCATTCTCGCAAATGTAGATGAAATTCACGTGAAATTGATCCCCGTCTACAAAATGCATGCTCAGCACAATATTCGTTGTTAAAGGCAAGTGGCGATCCCTTTTCGAAATAAAAAGGTCAAGTGATTGAAGGTGGTTGTGGCAGAGGTAGGGGTGGAAAATCTTCAATTGCTGGAATTGCTCCCTACGGGCAGGGGCGAGGGTTGTGCGCCCTTGAGCATTCTCAACCTTTCGATTGTCAACACTTTCGTCTTCAAGATATATACAGTGCAATCCCTGCGATATTTATTATTCTAAAGCCATTTTGAAAGGATGCTGCTCCAGTGCTAGCATAAATATTCCAAGAGAGCAATGTGTTCTCTCATGTCTGCATGAAATAAAAGAGGAAAACCTCCAAGTTGAACCCTGTTTACGAAGTGAAAGCACTGTGCTTATCTCAGCAGTAATCGTTCAGAAATATTAGAGCTATTCTATTGTGCTTAGAATTTCAATAATTTATAAGTTTGAGATTGTGGTAATTGATTGATTGTGTTATAAAAAATTGGAAAATTATCAATCAGTTCAACCAAGTCTATCTTCATTTATTTGTAATTGGACTTAGTTGTGCCTCCTTCAAGAGATTGGCTGTCGTTAGTGAAGATAGTTAGTCGTTTCCCGTCTCTGGAGGAATTATAATTGTTGCATTACAATCTAACTGATTAACTGGATGTTATTCATAGGTGTTCTTCGCTGTCACTTGGTTATGGAAGCTAGCTTATGTTTAATGATTATTCACCTCTTCTATATAATGGAGTCTGGAGTGAATATGAAACTGACAAACTGGCCTGGGTCTTTCATGGGCTGTTGAGCCATTGCCAAATAACCAATAGTATTAGATGAATATGAGTATGCACTATTATATGCCTTTGGGCAATGGGTAAGTGCAGCTTCAATTCTTTTCTAATTTGTTTCTGTACAGTTGATTTATTCAATTATTATTGGATTATTCAACTCTTCAATACTCTTTTTTCTCCTGATTTTTAGTTTCATCGACTCATGTTTTTTGAATAGAGGAATGTCTTAAAATCAAATTCTGACTGTCTACCCTGTACATTGTGGAGTTGAGTTTCTCTTCAAGCTCAAGCTTGGAAAATTTTGTTGGTAAATTGGAACTACAATTAAAAAGTAAAAACTCCATTGCCATATTTGTGAATAGGTTTAAAAATTCTTTCACAGATTCTTTATAAGTCACATCTGAATTGAGTATAGTTTTGCTCCTCACACTAATTATTCAAGACTTTGTGATGACTTCTGCTGGATTTGAGCTAGTTTGGGATGTATTGTTCGCATAGCACAAAGTGCGGCTTCACTTCACAAAGGTGGCGGCTATTCACTGAAAATTGCATCAAATGGAATGAGCATTGTCTCTGGAACGGAACACGTTCCAATCTTAATTGCATTTGTCATTAATTAACTTCAGTTTCTTTGCCTGTTTTGTTTTCAATTATTGTCCTGTGTGAGGCTTTGTCAAAGCTTACTAATTATCCATTCATTTCACACCTCCACTACCAATTTCATTCAAATGTAAACTGAATCATTCAGGAGCCACTTTTATCCAATTCTGTACTTTATAACTTGGGTTAATATTCGTTGGTAGACATCTACTGTATCCTTGTCATCTGATAATTGAACTCTGATGGGAAACAATATTAGCATGAACATTGTTGCCTAGCATATTGTTTTAGAAGGGCCATGAAATCAATTCTAGTTAATTACGGTAAGTTATTGAAATTTGTTGATTGAATGTTGATGTTGTGGAATTTTTCCATAATGAAAGAACGTTGTTGTTGTCACAGAAATAAATTTGATTTGTGACAACATCATAGTTCTTTGATTAATCATGTTATTAATGATCAGATGAATAATGTTCCAATTATTAGTATTGTCTTCTCAGGAAATTAATTCCAGATGATTAAGTTCATCAAATTATTTTTCTCAAAAGGTTCTATAAGGTCATGCGATTATAATTATTGTGCTCAAGTAGTGAGAGGACTTGTTAGTGATATTCCTTGAAGGAAGCATGAAGCAAGGGATATTAAAAAAGTCGACAGGCATTACTTATTACTTCCAACAATTCTCGTATAATTTGATTTGGGAACATTTTCGGGCCAAGATGAAATTGATAAATCAATGGATAAATGTCTGTAATAACAATGATTTCAACGAGGTAAGAAGGAGAAATTCCGATGAGAATTGCTAAAAAAAACCTATCATTTTGTGATGGCTGAGTAATGACATCTTTAAGGTTTGAAATATGTAGGGGGGAAAGAAGGGGATTATGGAGTGGGGCTTAAGGGCGAGAAAATAGTGAATTGATAATGCTTTTCTTGGGAGGTACAAAGGAGAAAAGTGGAAAGTGCTCGGATGGATTGCTTTTATTGGCAATTATCTGCAGGTGTTATGGGATATATAAGCGTCGCCAGAGTGACGAGCAGAGTACAGAGCCTGAGTGGACGAGTGGGTAGTCGGCGGAGAGGAGTGAGTAGGGTGTGTGGAAGGGGGTAACGCCAAGTCGGGATCAATAATCTGCAGAACCGCGCTTCGCTACGTACCGTCCCAATAACATGCAGCCCGAGCCACCATCGTCCCTTGCGAATCAATGTGTTCAACATTGTTACTAACTACGCACGCGAATCATCCCATTCTACTTTCTCTCTCTTTTTTTAGCAGTTATCTAATCCTATCTCTCTCTTTCATACACATTGCGTCTATTATCTCTATTCATTGCGATGCTCCCTCTTATTTAAAAATAATCTCTTTCTATCTCATTTATTCTTTTTGTTATCCTCGTTCATCCTTTTCTCTCTCATTACACGTTTTTGTTATCTCTCTTTCACTCCTCCCACACTTTCTCTATCCTGCCATGGTGGTTCAGCTATCTTATCCTGAGCTATCGTGGTTGGTGGAGCGGGTTGTTTTGCATCTGCTTTCTTCCCTGTAATTTCTCTTTCTCCTCATTGTGAAATGTCAAGTGTAAGACTGCATAATGGCTCTTAACTGCGCCCTTTCACAATGATCACTCGACGTTTTATTGTCTTTGATCAATTTAGGGGTGGGTGTTATTCTTCATTTTAATTTTTCTACTTAACTTGGAGATCTATCACAAAACCTTACAAGCACTTCAACTGAATAAGGTCTAATTTGATGAACCAACTCATAAACATGTAGAAAATATATTTTTCCGAAATTCCCTGAATCACGCGATCGTTGGGAAGAGGGTAGTAGCGTTGCTGTAGAAGATTTAGCCCCTAACCTTGAAAGAATTATATTCCATTTATATTCTTCATTATTCTCATGTAAATCAATAATTATTTTCACGCAGGTAACATATTTCACTCATTTCTGGCCTAGACGTAAATTTTGAGCTTTTGGTTATAAAAGTCATTGTGACGAATGTTCAAATATCACACTTTAATAATAAATGTTACTTTTATTACATGTGACATCGAATATTTTTTCAAGAAGGGAGAGTAAACAATACACAAATGGTTAAGAACTATTACATAAAACAAATAAAAAAGTTGTTGAATTAACATTCATTGTATTCGATACATACCACCTAGCAAATACGACAATCTAAGCCCTAAAATATATGAACTTTACTCAGTTCAGTGAATTCAATCTCTCAATATAATTGCTATGATATGTTGCACTATGTTTCTCGATAAAAGAAAATTTATATAAATTATAAAATAGCATAAAATTCAAATTACGAAATGACTAGGAGTAGAGTTGGAAATGTTTGGAATAGGACTATGCTTCAAAAAAGTTGAATGAAATATTTCAGAAGGTAGATCTCTTATCATTCTCAAATAATATTTCTTTATAACTTTCAACGAATATTAAATCCACTATCACTGTCTTCATAATGTATTTTATTATTTTTCGAATTCTCATATAAGAAGTTATTTATGTTATTTTAGATTACTCAATGAATAAGTTTATATAATCTTTTCATAGTTTATTCATGACCGGTTCGTGTGACATTAAATTAGCTTGAAGTTCCAATGAGAGATATTCATGATTTCATATCTCTGTAGTATGCTTTAATGGCACATTGGCTAATTTAATATCTCACGAACCGGTCTAATTATTATTAATTTGATATTGTCTACATGGCATTTGTGCACACATACTAGAGCGTAATATGCTGACCTAATATTTCAATCTTCTTCCAAGTTCATGTTCTATTCATTACCCTACGGGACTTGACTGTCAATGAAACTCAAGTAGAGCTGTTGTATGTATTTTTGGCGCGACTGAAAGTTATTGGAGACAAACCGTCAAGTCGCACCAGTGCAATGATGTGGAAGCAAATGGAGTCTAGCTGCTGTCAGTTGACTGAATTTCTCTGCTGGCAAACATTTTGTTTGCTTTTGCACATTTGCACATTCTCACATTTGTTCTGCACATGATGACATCGTCATCCTCTGCTTGCTCCAAAATAACATTGCTCCCTCCCCTCCGCTCGTCATCTTTTCTTTTTTTAATTATCCTCTTGTTGATCTAAATATTCTCCTTCGTTGTCTGTATCTTGCTTGAGTAACTCAATTAGTATTTTAAGGCTATAGTGCGAAATTTGAGTTGCAACGAAAATACAATACATTATAAAATTAAGTTATGGTTGAAAGCTTACAGTTGAATAGGTATACTTGAGTCACAAAGAATGTAAATCTTCTCCGTACTCCAATAGTGAAAAAGATACTTTCGTTTTGGGAAACGTTCTATTCCATTGTGCTACTTTGATGCGGAACCTATTCTTCCTTTAAAAAGATGGATAAATATTATGTATTGAAGTTATGTAATGAAATTATGATAATTATGTATGATAGTATGATGTGTTCACTGTATAATATTGTAAGCTATAACGAAAAGTTTTCTAATGTTTCAGGTGAGGAATGATTATAAAACGAGTCTCTCCAATTGTCAAATGAACAACCAGTATAAGTCAGTAGCTACACTGTGCACAGTGCACTGTAAAAACCAGTGATAAGGTAAGGACGCGATGAATCTTGGGCAATATTACAAATTCCAGCTTCATTATAGTAGATTATATATTAGTTAGTTAACTAAGATGAAGTAATTTCTATGAAAGATGTGTAATATTTTGAAAAGATAAAATTTTACCTTGGATAGATTGTACGATACATGAATCTCCATCTACTAGAAATAATTGTTCCACCTTCCAAATTTGACAAGTGAAATTTTTATTGCATTCAATCTACAATATTGTACAATAAACATTGACCTACAAGTTAGAATTGTATTGTGTGATTGTGTCTACAGAATAAAACCACGAATCACCCTCCATACTAAATTTAATTCAAATCAGCAATGAATAGGTCAAATTAGTGATATTCCAGTGTAATTCCTATAAAATCATTAAATTTTTTATTGTTTGAAAGTTGCATGGACTTACCAGTCTAGTATAACACGTGAGTGGAAAATAAATTATTATTAAAGTAATACTTATTCTTGAACTTCCTTTATGAAATTAATACACTTTACCCGAATCTATCCTTGAGTTACAAGTTATAAAATTTGATTTTAATTTATCTATTTTCTAATTTATATCTGGCAATTCAGTTACAAAATTAGATTGGTTTCTTCATAGTGTTGGTAATTAATTTAGCTGTCCCTAGAATCAATTCTTAATTATCTTATGATATGAATACATCGTGGGTGTATACTAGGGTGTTAAAGTCCAGTAATCTACGTATAGTATTCTAGTGGTTGTAGTAGAGAGGAAAACTGTTAGGTATTTGTTTAACAAAGAGCGCCGCCGACAAAGGAGTCAGAAGCATTCTATCAGGTTGAACATCATCATTGTGATATTGATGATGATTAATATTGTCGCACCAGGCGGCAATTTGTCCCAGGAGCGTTTTGTGTTGCGGATTCCTTCTCTACTCGCATGACTGCTGAGCTTGAGTGCTCTGCTTGCGCCACGGGGGACCTTCGGGAGGGTCTCCACACACATACGCACACATGGTGAAAACTTTTCTCATCTCGTTCATACCGCATTTCTATCAAATATTTACGCAAGGTGAGAGCCTGAGCTCTGCTGATGGTCATTGTTTCCTTTTCAAGGCTCCATTGTAAGCTTTTATAGCTTTTGCAGGGACCGTGGTTGAATACGTTAACAGTTGACAGCTGACATAATCATTGAAGGTCGGTCCATTCACTATTTACCATGGAGCCCTTAGTGAGTGTGAGCAGACAACTTTGTTTGATGTGGCATATTTTATATATTTGCATTCAAGGAGTAATCTTAAATGTAGGGCGGATCAAGGCAAACAAAAAAAATCCAATTTGATTTAATCGCCGTGGAATGATGTCATCTGAAGGAAGCTATGAACAAATCTCACTTCAATACAAAGTTCAAAATTCAATTGGATTTTGTGCAGTTGACCGATAGACAAGCTCTGATAAATTGATCAGGTACTATGTGATCTAGAACTGAAATACTTCCCATAGTGATTGTTGGAATGAAACTGGAAAATCACTCACATTCATGCACTGGCGGCTCGTACCCACGAAACAGGTGAAATGCCCGTATCTTTTACTGTACAGAACTTCACCTGTTTCGTGGGCACGAGCCGCCAGTGCATTCATGTATGTGATAGAAAAGTTGGCTCACATTATACTACATTTTTTCAGTATATCAAAATATTCAGCAAATGATCATGATACAAGCTTGAACTTTCCGAGTGGATGCTAAAATTGTTTTTAGATTAATCACGACTATAGGCTATAACGCTTTTCCTTTGCTCGGTGGTCAGCAAACTCTTCAAAATCCTTCATTTCTCTACAATCTCTGATTCGACCATTGAACAATTCATATTGAATCACCTTCAAATTAAGTATTTCAAAGATTCCATAGACCGAATGGCGGACCTGGTTTACAATATATTACTGTATAGACCATTGTAGTATAGTCTGTCCAAGCAGAGAAGACCCTCTGGCAAGATGGGGAAATGAATTCAGCTTGGTAGTTATCTGTTCAATAATTATAAATGAGGTCTTGATAGTTGATCATATTGTTTCTTAAAATTTGAGATCAAATTGATAGTTTTTGAACCAATATTGACTGAGTCATTTTTACATCTTGCCAGAGGGTCTTCTCTGCTTGGACAGACTATACGAGTTCGTTCCACATTCAGGGAAGTAATGAATTAGTATTTTGCATAGGAATGGTGAATGAATGTAGGCTACGCTAATTCAAATAATAAGGTTCGAGTGGAGTAGAGCTGAGGTAGACATCACAGAAGTCTCATTGAATTATGCATGCATGTGAACCCAAAGTTCCTTTTCACCAGCTTTGATTATAACATGCATCTGATTCTCAGTTGCATATCGATGTTATGCCAAGTCTTTTCAGATGAATCATCGAGCACTTCACTTTTGCATGATTGTATGTAATACATTGTATGTAATGCTTTTTTTCGTGTTGGAGCTGCTCCATTGATTTCTTTCAAATACTTGTTTTTTATGTGCTCGGTGCTCCCCATAATTTTTTCCCAAGTGGTAATATCAAATAAAGCCATATATCAGATCAAATAGCCTAAGAGCTATCAGTTCAGGCCAGCTTCCAACTTATACCGAGTACCTGTCCATTCATTAATAATTTTGACCATTTTTTGGGGGAGATTTGTGAATTTAGTTCTTCTGTATAAACATATTTTTAATGATTCACCTTCAAAACCTAACGTTTTGTAATGCATATTATAGCTTGATTATCTCAATTTCTCGTTTTTGATACTTAACCTTTCACGTAAATAAAGAAATCCTTTATCCATTCTACAGCAGTAGAATTTACCAGATTGGTAAACTTACGCTTTGTTAATTATTGACTCTCCGGATTGGGTGTTCATCACGGGAAAACACTGGCACATGATAAAGCAAAAATGAAATAAAATTCCTTTCTGTTTGGCTTTTTAAGGATGTGTCTAGCAATTTTATGGTGTTTCCCGCAACATTTTTTCATTGGGAGCAGATTGTGAATTATCAGTGACTTTTTGTGAGTAATTGATAACGCGCCAGTCTGATAATCAGAGGATCCGACTTCTATTCTAGTGGAAACAATCTCCTTTTTATTTTCGTATTCCCTATAGAGATGGAGGTTTATAATGGCTTGCATGTTACTAAAAGGTCAGTCTACACCCAGGTACACCCACTTATTGTGAAGCGATGATAGCAATTCCTATAGGCTATACCTAGATATTGCAGAACCATCCTAGTAGTGTCTACAAACCTGGTTATGAACCATTCCAGTGGTCTAGTTACAAGGAGATTATAATATGGAAACATACTAATAGGAGCCCGGTAGGACCATAGGACCAGAGTCCGTATCGAATCCCATATAAATTAATTCAGTTAATCGAGACAGAGGCTGGATACGATGTGCTGGATCTCTCTGATTATAATTTGGGCGTTTGTTATCCTACCTTCTACAAAGCCACTAACTCCGTTGGAAGCTTCGTTGGAACAGCGATTGTGGTTGGAGGCATCTGCTGCCTGGTCCGGCTATCGGCTTAATCCGATTTAACAATCCACATTATCACACACGCTTCGTCTTGCAGTAGTAGGCTTTATCGAGAAAACCGGCTGTGTTCCGAACAACGAAAAAATCTACTGCTATAAATGCTTGGTACTTTTTCAAAATGGATTCTCAGAAGCCCCATCGTGTGGTCTACAACACTATCGTGTAGATGACTGTAGAAGATTGTTATGAGTTACATAATTTCTAGTTTGAAATTTTAATTTGTTCTTAAAGTACAGTAGTTTGATTTGTTAGAAATATTTAAGCAATATCCTAAACGATTTGATTTGAGTGGAAAGAAGTTGAGTTGAGTTGAGTCGAACCACAGAAAATGATTTACCTTTTTGTGATAGAACTTGGAAATGCAGAATTCATCATTCAAAATACGTTTCCTGATCTCAAGATTCTAAGCATAGAGCTGAAAAAAGTGCGCACTAGAAGCTACCATGGAATTTAAATTAGATATGGTAGCATTCTTACATGTATAGGGAATACTTTGAATAGGGATCATGAGAAATGAGCGTAGTAAACTTTTTTGAATGTGACTCGACTATATGTGACCCTATGAATTTATCGAGGTCGAGTAAGGCTACCATTTACTTGTCTATTATATTCTGCAAAATATTTTGTTTCTCAGGAACTAGGATGGAATCTGTGCGAATCCTAACCATGTTCTTTTATCGGTGGTTGCCGTTATGGTTGTTTTTCGATTGAGCAGATATATTATCCAATAAAGTATTGTAATTTGATTTTTTTATTCCTTACCTGAAAACACGTACAAGATAGGAGTTGATGTGTATACACTGGCGGCTCAAACCCACGAAACAGGTGAAGTGCTCGTATCTTTTACTGTACAGCACTTCACCAGTCTCGTGGGCACGAGCCGCCACTGTGTGTATAGTATACCTTACTACCACCGTAGTAGTTTACCTTCTATTACGGTTTACATGTATTCTTATTTTGGCATTAAAGCTCTCTATGGTTTATTCCATATAGAATTATGCTACAGGCTGCATAATAATAGGGCTGATAAAGAACTAGATCAATCATTTATTCTATTTGCCAACATCCATATAGATATAGATCAGTTAGAAATAATTCCACTTATAATTTATTGATGATCCAATGATTGGCTCGTATCACTTTAAAAAGCAACATAACCTCAAAAGTTGATGTCTGAAGCTCACACTTTCAGTGATTTCAAGTTTTATTGTTGAAGTTGAAAGTCTTTTTAAACCTGCATAGTGTGTAGGATGATCAATACTTGTATAATTACTCCTTACTTCATCCGTAGGTGAATATTGATATCCGTAGCTTAATTGTTGATAATTATTATCAATGGATTCTTACAAATGATAATAATTATTGACAATTCATCAATGTGCTTGAATCACTAATGAAGTGAACAAAAGATTCAATAATCTAGTTTTATTAATAAGAAAAAGAATAAGAATCTTTATTAGCCATTAAACATTTAAACAAACATGCAATAGGCTTTGTCATGATAAAACAATACATTAATGTCCAAAATTTGCATTCTAAAACAAGAAGAAATAGTCAGGTAACAATATCAATATTACAATCCATAAATTCTTTTACATTGTAAAATGGGTTTTGTCGTAGCCATTTATTAATAAATATCTGGTACCGAGCTTCGCTCTGAAGCTGCGGCCGAACTGTTGAATTACATAAATATGTTATTGTAAAAAATCAAGGAACTTCCTTGTAAAAAATAAATTCAAAATTGATATGATCACCTCTCACAATTTTTTGGCATGAACATGTGTTATAGACTTGAATGTAACTCCATTTACTCCAGCTGGATAGTTTTGGCAATACCTACTAATACATTAGGCCCCACAACTGATTTAATGACGTCATAACATGTAGACCGATTCCCAATGGAATCACAGTATAGCTTCCCATCTTTTAATTGTAATCTCTTCAAGTTTGCTTTCTGCATTGATCTTTTAATGAGTAAAATGTTTTATTAACTCCAAATAAAAGACATTGTATTCTTATTAACTAGTATTTAATTGGAATTCAAGCACTTTATTTCACAAAAGCATAAATTTATATAAGGCTATCATATCATTCCGTTGGCTGGCTATGTTTTTGATTCAATGATAGAGCTATTGACAAATACAATGTACTTCAACTAAGATTGAGTATATATTAATAGCAATTGAGTATATAATGGCAAGCTGTATGAATAAATATTTTTTTAAATAACTAGCCTTGATAGATGGTACCAATCACTATTTGCTGTAATTTTTGGATGTGTTAGGTATGTGCAATATAATAAATTAATCAATATGTTATTATTATAAGCATTAATGTGATCAGTGGTTGTGAGTGATAAGCCTCTGAGATAATATCAACCCCACCACTAAATCAGAGGTAACTCTTTTAGAGGGAAGAGGCTTTTAAGGACTTGAATCAAAAATAGATCTGTTTTTAGAGGTACAGAAGAACCACCAAACAGATAAATTTGTATCCAAATCAGTAAAAACATTCCACTTTATTCATATAAAGTTGACATCCAAATGAATATTGTCTCAAGTAACCAAATAAAATTTTATGACACATAGTTCAAATTTTACCTAATTTTTCCAATGCATCACTCATCAGAAACTATTTTATAGACACTTTGATGCATTCTTGAACCAGTTTGTAAACATTTGAATTATTGTATTTATACACTTTAAAGTTCCAACACTCTTTCACAACATTCAGTGTTTAACACTTTCATTGACATTTCATTGAACGTTGACACTACATTTTTTCTAATTCACTTTTGAATTTAAAAAAAATTTGTAAACCTCAGTCTTCAGCATTATGTTTGTCTGGCTTAGCAATATTATTGTTCACAAATATATAGCATTTAAAATCAACACTTGTTGTCAGTTAGCACAGAAGACTAAAGGCAGTAACCACACCACTCTATTATTTTTTTGAACTGCTCTTGCCATTTCATTGTTAGCTTTTACTTCTTGAATAATCCTTCTCATCAAAAATATTTTTCCAACAGATATCCGTAAAATTGCAGTTTTCGCACTGAAAATCGTGTGTAAAACGGTCCATTCTTGAACTAGTAATAATTAGCGTGCGTAAAGTAAAAATTAGCGTGCCTAAAAATTTTTACGCACTCCAGATTTGCAACCTAACAACACGAAATAGTAAGTGTATCAAATGGATGTTCCGTATTTAGAATTCAAAATTAAGGCGGCAGCCCTGGCTGAGCCAACCAAACGGGAGTCGATCAGCTGGTAGCGGCAAGTTGGAATTGCGACCAAAAGGTAGTACCCCGGTCAGACCGAGCGAGACCGTCCGTCTAAATTTTTTAGGTTATTTTATTGTTTATATCAATACTGTGAGTAAGTTACGGGATAAAAGTTCTATTTATTCTCAGAGCTTTTATAATAATTATGAGATTAGGGATTTATGTTATGAATACCGTTCATTATTGTTGGTTATAAAACCTGGGCTTGAATTGTTTGAATACGGTAAGATGATTGTCATTTGTTGATCTTGAATATGGTTCATTTCATACAGTAGTTGACCCAATTTAGGCTATCAGAATTCAGTGGCGAAATACATTATTATGATTTTTTTAATGTGAAAGTAACTTAATACTTTAATACATACAACTTTGAAGAAGACTCTGGCACCATAATTACTGAGATTTTGAAAATACCTTAGGCTAAAATGAAATGAACTCAGATCACATTTACTTGATCTGACTACTTTAACTACCATATATGTAAGTTAATATACAGTATAATGAAAGTGGTTGAAGGCATCATATAGAATTCATAGTAAATGCGATATTCTAATTTAATACTATCATTAAATTACAGCTTCAGTTCCAATCAGTCTCATTGTTGGCTGGTTCAGCTTTGAACCTTGCACTTAATTCATAAAGTAGGATTCTGTTATTCAATGCAGGTGACAGCCGACGACTAAATAATTTTGTATTCCAAATCCTTTACTAATAAACCAGTGCACTTTAAATGAAATATTTCACGACAAAAACCTTCACATTTTACGTATTTATCAATATCTTTCAATATTTTCTCACTAAATTTGCTGCAATCACATTCAACTTCTGCCGATGCCATCTTGATTTTTTCTTGATTTAATATGTGGTTTGTTTTTAGAAGTTTTGGACCGCAAAGTGTATAGGAGTGATCAAAACTTGAATAATAGCTTGGTATACACATTCCATAAACAAACATCCTGCGGTGTGTAGCCTTGGTTTCAGAGGCTGCTTCATCTATTCCACAGTTGATGAATTCAGCGTGGATTGAGTCTGTCTCTAACTCTCTGAGGCAAGTAGTGTTATTTGTTGTTTTGAAATGAACTATTATTCCCTTTGAGCGCGAGTTGACTTGTTAAATTAACTTTCCGGTCAGTTCGGTGAGTCTGACTCTGACGGGCTGGTGAACGCATGTGGATTGCGTGAATGAGATTTGTGGATTGAAAAGCAACAGAAGGGTGGTAAGGAAGAGAGCGAATTAGAAAGAGACAGAGTGGTGAAGAGCGAGAGGGAGCGTGGAAAAGTGTGGACAGCACAATGGTAATGCTAGCGCCGGACGCTTGAACTGAGACCGAGGATCAAGTCCGACCAGACTTCGTTTTGTGGTATGCGGTATTCCAGCTTTCCTCAGACATGAATTATTGAATAGCTGCTGCTATGTGCCGTACATAACCGCTCATTAACTACATGTACACCTCCCCATAGTCCACGCACTACTAGCCTACGTTCTACATCAACCCACCACCTATTATTATACGACCGTCTTCATCCCCGATTGTTAGTTGAATAAACATGAATGTGACACAGTGACAGCTAAAATTGAACCAATCAAATTGTTTGGCGGTATTGAAGAGTTTATCATTCTCGGGTCTCACCTTCAAAGTTAGTGAAGGGATTGAATAAGGAGAATAATTGTTTGATAGTCTGTACAAGCAAAGCAGACTCTCTGGCAAGATGAGAAAATGACTCCAGCTCGGTCAATATTGGTCCAAAAATATTGATTTGGTCTCAAATTTTAGATCAGAATGTTACTTAAACATTCAGGGTCTTCTTTGCTTAAACAAACTATACTATATTTTGGGCCATACACCTCGGCTAAAATTTATTCGTGAAGGCTTTTGTTTTCAAAATTCATTCTCAGTGATATAATGTTCATTACTCCTGATGTTGTTGTTTCTAAGGGTGATGTTCACATGAGCTTCTAGTCTGTGCTCAGGTAATGAAAGGGATGATGGTGAGAGATGATGACTACTTTTTAGGCAATCAGGACCGACGGCTTATCGTGGCTTAAGTGTAAAAAGTGGAAGTTGAAGATTATTTATATTCCATTGTTATCCTTTTTATTATCCTTACTATTACTTACTATCCACACTAGATCATTCTTTCAATGATCTTGAAAAATAAACTATTCAATTAAACCGTTTAAGAAACTTTTCTAATAGATGATAATTCTTAAGAAATTTCTCCCTCAATTTTATGGTGAATAGTTGTATTGATAGGTACTCTGGGACTCTGGGTATGATACGGTATATTCGAATATACTAGATAGCTAGATGTCTCTTCCTCTTGTGATGCCACATGAGACGAAAATATTTAATGCATGAAATACAGTTGATTTGCATAATGGAGTATAAGAAGATCCATGAGGGTGTGTGAACAGTGGAGACGAAATGAAAGGTGGTATTATCGAGCGGGGTTGGTATGCCTCGCTCTGCAGGCATTCGCCTATTTCCATGGACAACGTTCCGTTTAATCAAATCACAAGCATGGCCTGCTCAGCGCGGCTACAGAAGGGGCGACCTGCCCCTCAGCAACCCCCTTGTCATTTTCAACCCCCAAAACGTCAACAAATCAAGCAAACACAGGCTCATCAGCTGTGTGCACCTCCAGAAGTTCCAAATTGGGTCGTCAGAAATTGGCAAACTTGTACAATGTACACGACTTGTTCCAACTAAACACCTGAAAACTCTTGACTGCTTCCAATCATGTTTCTGAGGACATACAGGTTTTATTCTCTTCTCAAATGAACCTTGTCTCTATACCGTGTAAAGTCATTAGATTAACAACGTTTGAAATTTATTATACCTGTGTATAACCTGAAATGTTCCTCCAAATCTAATCTCTTGGACACCACTATGGACAAAACTCTATATTCCAAGTAAAATCTAGAATGTTTCTATTCTGCTACTCATTATTTATGAGTACTTATTATGCTACTCTTATTTATGCTTCTCATTAATTGTGGAGATTCGGTTCATATTAATAAATTTAGGCTTCTCACAAATTTCGTGACACTTTCGTAAGACTGTGGTAATTTATAAATTCAATTTTCATTTCATATATCTAGTAATGAAATACATTTATTCATTCCATTTAAGAACTAATTGTTTTCAATAATATGTAATACAGTATTCAACTTAGGAGAATTTTTCTGGCATCCTTTTATAATTGAACTTCTATTCATGACTGGGCCAATGACGTTCCATTTATTCCGTGCTGCACGAAATAGCAAAATGCCAATGGAGGCATGGAAACAAGGGAATGAGTACCATTACTGTATTAAACCATTTAATGTGAATAAAATTCCAGATGCTTTGAAACTAAACATGCAATGATTAACCTAGTGTAACAATCTAACATTAATGGAAGGAGATATATTCCTTTTGTAAAAAGTACTGGTCGAAAAAGCTCGGAATTAAGAAGTACAGTTCCAAATAAATACGGTCAGGACTGTACGATCTGAAATTTTTCTTGTGTACTATATTTTATTCTAAAACATAGAATATTTTTTTTCTCATATTTTCTCATAACAGAATTTGGAGAAGATTGAATGTGAGTGGAGATTCTGAACTCAATGATGTCTTATTCCTCTCACGAAACGGGTCGTCTAGAACAGTTTCCTTAGTTTATCATGGAAAATTCACATTAATTAATAAATGGAATCATGCAATTGTATACAGTTCCCATTCCGTGAATTTACCAGCCTGAGGACATGCAATCAAGAAATATATGAGAATAATCATGTAAATGCTGTTTTTTCCTGATTGTGAAACACGTCAGAATGTCAACTTTGAAATCTTAGCATGTTACTACTCACTCTTTATAATTAAAGAAGTTGTGTATATTTTTTTAATACTTTTGTTGACACTGGTATTATCCGACACAGTTATGGAAACGATTTTCCTCTTTTACCTCCACATTTCTTCTTTCTTTTTGCTTCGTGAATATGGGCGTTGTAGAAAGAGAAATGAGGTGACAGTTTGCGTGCGGTAGGAAAATAATTCAGCGGAAACCTGTTCAACCCGGGTTTCTTTCAGGAATTTCTAGACGTCCGTGTTGTACTATTTTTCCACAGTCTCTTTTATTCAGCAAACAATAAGAGAATGCGGGATAGGATAGGGTTTGGGTACCAGTACAACCGTATGGAAGGAGGGAAATAGAAAGAGAGTGTGATGAGAGAATATGAGAAAGAGTTGTAAAGTTGTGGTGAAGGAATACATTTCTGAGAGGTCTTACATTATTACCACGTTGGACGGAAAATGGGATGGGTCAGGAGATAGAAATAGGTCATTGAAAGGTGCATAGTATGGCGGAATCTGTCCTCTCTCACACCCTTATTGCAATTAGAACATACTCAAGGATGAGTAATAGCTTTTCGCTGTACTACTAATGCAAGCAAGCACACTCGTCGGTCTCTTGCATGTGTCCGGAATTACTATTACGGTATCTAAGTTCTTTCCAAGTTCTATTTCCTACATTCTCCACCATCTAGAATTTCCATTATTATTTTAAACATTTTCACAGGGGTAAAGACAGGGGTGTGAAATATGATTGCAAAGGATTGATTATGACGCGAATGAATATCTTAAGTTAGTATCATGATTTATTGGAATTCGATTACAATATCTGCTACAATTTCTCGCCAGCATTGAGTAGACTTTGAAGTAACTTTTATCAGATTTTTTCATGGTGAAAAACATTTAGAAATTGAAAATCTTTCAATGTCATAAGCCTCAGATTTCTGATTACCAAAAAATAATCTATTGAGTTCCAAATTGATTGAGAAGAGAAATCAATAGGCTATAAATTCCTCTTTGAATATTGGTATAGTCTGTCCAAGCAAAGAAGACCCACTGTAAAGATGGGAGAATGACTGACTATATTGGTTCAAAAATTATCAATTTTCTCTCAAATTGGAGTCATTTCCCCATCTTGCCAAAGGTTCTTCTTTGCTTGGACAGACTATACTTTTCGGACTTCTTAGTTAATGCTTTTTATTCATTCAGTCATTTACAAATAATACTTAATTTTAAGGTTCAACATGCTTAAGCCCAAAACTGCTTGGATTGCTATTATCACTTTAGATTATTCTTTGGGATGAAAATAAAGGGTGAAAACTCTCGGTTTAAATCATCAATTATTCTTGTGAAAAATATGTTTACCCAATTTCCTCTCATTGGATAATATTCGTGTTTTCGACGTGAAACGTACGTAACCTTGCAAACAAGACACTAGTGTTGTGAAAATTGTTGCAGTGATAATGTTATCAAAATACAATTTTGAAACTATAGAGGATTATTCTTGGTTGAAAATATCGTCAGGCTTCGTAGTGATTCTAATATTCAATATTGCAATTAGTGAGTCGTACCTCAATCACATTGATTTCGGTTGAGCTTTTGCAGAGTATTTGCTGCCATTGATAAGCTGGAAAGCGGTTTAGACATTGTTTGCCGTCATTAGCGGTTCAATCAGAGGTCGGTTGCTTGCTATTCAGTGTTCGATTGGTCCGAGGTTGCGGTCAACCTCGGAGCAATCGGAAACGAACCTATCGATTGTTCGATATATATCGATATTGTTTGATACGATATATCGAGCCATTGCAATATCGGTGCGCGGTAAACGTTGGAAAACGACCGGAAACAATTCGATTAACCAGTTCGATCGCAGACGTAAACCCCTTTTTGCTTTTTCTATCTTTATTTCAGGCTTTGAGCTAGTGCTGCTTTCGACCATGTGCGGGTGATTAAATCCCCCTGCATATACAGTTCCAGGTTATTGCGAGCCGGCATTGGCTTTTCCCAATCACGCACCACTGAACAACAGGGTGCTTGTTCAACTCGCTTTCCTGAGTTTCATCCTATAGCCACTTTAAACATTTCAGAGGTCTGTGATGCTGAACCACTTGGAAGAGACACGTGATTCGCACATTTGAGATTCTCTGGAAGTTGTGTGTTCAACATTGTGATTGATTTCGAAAACTAGTCGTTCCGTGAACAGCAGACCTCACGCAAGAAGTATCATAGTAACTAAGTGCTCTGCTCATTCATCCCGTACGGAATATTCTCTCAACCGGGCAGATGGAAAATTAAACGCATTCACATCAATGTTCCATACCACATCAATCCTTTATCTAGGAATCCTTTACGTTGCCTAGAATAGCTCAGCTAGTCAGCTTAATCAAAGTTCATCAATAAGACATTAACCCTCAATATCGAAGTCTGTAATGTATAGTCAGTAGCAATATCTGTGTTTTATCCAATAAGTATTGTATATTTTCGAAAAAAATGAATAAATAGTTATCGGAATTTTGACCAATCAACTAAAATCATTACAACCAATATGATCAGGATTCCAACTAATCTCAAAATGTTTTCCTTACTTTATAATTCATAAAGAGTGTCAAAGTGTATTATTTCAGTTCTCAGATAATTCCCAGGAATAATCTGCGTTGTAAGATCTTGACTCATTTATAGCAATGTAGCCTAATTGAACTGACAACATTCTGTGTATGAGATAAGCGAGAATATTCGCTCGACATCACTCTCGAGAAACTCGGTGTAATTGGAACAGAGTGAGCTTTGTGAGGAGGAACATGAATTTCGTAAGTTCGGAGAAGATACTTGAAAGGGACCGGAATTAATTTTCATAATTCATATTACACAGTGTACTTGGGCCGCATTACCACAGTGTAGTCGGCTGGCTTCCTCATTTCTGCAATTTATGACTTTCTATTATCATCTCCTTTCTCGTTCTCCCTAATGTATTCCATACGAAATGAAACTGGGACAAGTTCTTTTGCTTCGAAAATTCGTAAAAACGCAGGTATTTTCTCAGACAACGTGATAGAACCGGAAACCCAGGTGAAGTATTCGTGTTAAATAGGCTTCACCTTTTTTAAAAAATAAGTTTCTAAATAAGTTTTCCAATATTTTTCCTTACCTATTCATAAGAGTATACTCTGTGATACTTGTTTGAAAATAATTTGTAATTGTGTAATATAATAACAAATTCTTGTCATCTTCATGCGAAAAAATAAAACTTCCAGTTTGTTATATGCGAAATGTGCCTTATGTATTCCACATAGGATTTACTATGAAATAGTTTGCTTGATTTATTGTTGTCAAGAAAAATTTAGGAGGTTCGTTACTATCTTTGCAATGATTGATGAAATCAATAGCATTGTTACAGCTAGGCTTCTAGATTCTTAGATTGACTTGTAAATTGTAGAACATAATAATTTCCTAGTAATTTCGGATGTATAAATTTAAAATGAGGTATTTTCCTCAAATCAACGCTCTTGCTCTTCAAATAATTTTCTTTTCGATTTTTCAGAGCTCTTGTGCAAATGACTCTTGAAATGTCAGAGCTTTCCTTCGAATCGTTATCGAAGAAGCAGCGAACATTCTATTGAATCTTTTCTTCTTTTCTCTCACCAGAGAACTCTTCATCGTAAATTGAAGTGACGGTGCAGTCGATTCGTGGCAGCGGTCTTATCAGACTCGACCAGTAAAAAGCTCCTTTCCTTTCAACCAGTGCCGAGATAGGGCACATCGGGCTTTTTCTTACTCCACCTCCCGACGCTCACAATTGTGTGTAGCAGATTGATTCCTAAGCGAGCTGAAATATTCCAGCTAACTTAATTAAAATATTCCTTCGAGCAGCTTTCAATTTCGATCTCGAGTGCAGATAGATAAAGCAGAGGGTGAACTGTGCTCTTTTGAATATATTCTCTCAAAGGAAAGTGTATCAATAACCTTGAGACAATAATAACCTTCTAATAACCTTGAGACAAACCCAACAAAAAACTTTATTACAGATTTTCTGTTGAGTTTCTGTTGAGAGAATCAGCATGTTTTTGTGAATCAATGGCTTTGAAAAAACTGTATAAGAGATTTTTGTTGAAAGAATCAGCGTTTTCACTGGGAATCTCCTCTTGGTAGAGTTTTCTCATAAAATGCTTATTCTTGATTAGTTTTTGTCGTAAGAGGGTGCATGTTGATCAATCGACAGATCCAGCCAAATTGTATTTTATTGAGAACATTACTAAGCATTCATTTGTCTAGGGGAAGAAATAATATGAACCAAATTATTAAAGGAATGTAATGAACAGAAATTGATAGTTTCACATATACTGTATTGTAATAAACATTCTTTCTGTCTTTAGGATGAAACAAGGACGAGCAACAACAAAATGCCTGAGAAGAAACGATGGATCCACGATCCTAACAGTAAGTTCATTCAACTGAATTCATTCAATTTTAGATCAATTTTCTTGAAAATCCACGATGAGTTGACAAAAATGAGTGGGACAAATATAGGACAAAAAGCTTTGAAATATTGAAGATTAATAACTTCGGTAAGAAAGCTGAATCTAAAACGGCTAGGTTGGATGTAAGACAAACCGAAGGTTATTAAAGACAATAATTATTTTCTAATAACCTTGAGACAAACCCACAGTCGAATAGGCATGTTCCCATTTACACAAAGGAATTTTGGATTTAATCCCCATTTAAAAATGTTGATTATTATAACTAATCGAGGATGAGCTTTCAACCAATTTTGTGCTACAACATAGACCAAAGTTGTATTTTTTATCAGAGTTTTTTCATTATCTTCAAGTCCGAACTGTGGGAGGTTTAATATAGCTTCCTTGAAAACACTTTTCACACCTTCCATTCAACTTAAGTTCTTGCCACTCTATCGTTTCCAAAGTGATATGAAGATGGGGCGGTGAGAGCATTGCCTAACAGAATACGAAAAGGGTTTTAATCAAGTATTGTTGCGTGTCTTAAACTGCGTAACGTTCAAGTGCGCAGGGGGACAAAGAGAGAGGCTGCGAATCAAAGGCTGAGCACTCACTGGGGGACTTTGAATAAGGCCATTGTCTTGGCTCAATAATGGCATTGTGGCTGTGGCCGGGTAACCTTCTGGGCACACTCCCGAAATTGCTAGACATCAATACCGATTCATCCAAAAGAACAAACCGCTCTTAGTGGTGGTCTTGATTATGAAAGCCATTTTGGTTTCGACCCTACCTACACCATCGGCAATCTGATTACAAAAGAAAAATCATCTCTTCATGTCCTGACGCTGACAATGTTCTCGAATGGATTGTTCGACTCGTGCCAGCATAATGTCGCAATTTCAGTTGACAAATGATGACCCCGCTTTCATAAAAGGGTCTATTGACTTGTAAGTAATACAAAACTGTAATGTGTTCACAAACATGACTAATTAGAATTTGATATTAATGAAATTTGTTTGATATTGATTATGATTCAATAGGCTATGAATGCATTAGGGCCAACATTGTTAATGGTCTGATTCATTTCTTGTGTTTCATAATCCTGCTTTGCTTATAACCAGCAATATTCTTCAACGTATACATAAAAGTGAAAAATCGATACGATGATGAAAGGAGAGATGAACAAAGAATCATCATTTCATAATCATGAATTTTATTGAATAATTGAGTAGGATTTCGACTATGCGAAACGTGATAATTAGATAATTGAAAGAACTGTTAAAATGTTCCCAACTCCAAATGAAATACTGTATAAACAAGTTGAGGTTGTCATTATTATTCACAGTATTTGAAATTTAATAGCTTGGATTTTTTTCCCAATAATATTTTGCAAGTTGTGAAGAGAGCCATATTTTTGAAAATTTCCTTAGTTGTGAGATTCACCCATATGTGCATGATGAATTTTGATGGGATAGATCATTCATAGGGTTTATGAATGAGATTATTGGACTGACTAACAGGAAAAATCTGTGAAGGAAAGATTCACCTGATGGAAAAAGACTCGAACCCAAGATAGAAAGCCAGGGATCCGAGTTGAGTGTGCGAGGACCTTACACATGGCTGATGAAAACACCGGATAAGGAACATTATTGATTAGTCTAAAGAGTGAGGTAATTGATGACTATGTTTCCTCACCCTGATAGGGTGAAGACTGATGAATCAATTCTGGTGGAGGACTCCAACTGCCATCAAGTACGTTGATGGGGTCTTGAGGAAGTCTATTTTATCAGAAGAATTTCGTCCAACAACTTGAGTATGCGATCAAGTTTCAACTAATAAAATGTTACTCTTAAAATTGGTTACTCTTACTTTATGAATTAAGAGTAACTCTTCATAAGATAGGATAGAGTAGGCTTGTCACTGTGCAGTTCATCAATGATGATGAGCAATCAAGCTTATTTTGGTGTAGTATATAGAATCAATAACACAATAGAGTTGGAAAAAGAATTGAAAAAAACTTTTCAGAAGCCATGGATACATTTTATTGAAGACATTTGCACTGGCGGCTCGTACCCACGAAACAGGTGAAGTGCCCATATCTTTTATTGTGCAGCACTTCACCTCTTTCGTGGGCACGAGCCGCCAGTGGACATTTAATGCAAAAAACCAATCATCAAAACAGTACAAAGTTGCTTCACCATCTTGCAAGCAAAATTTTATCAATCATTTTCAAAAAATCAATGTCTATTTTTATTGTATAGGCCTAAATATAATAATTGAAAATGAGGTTTCTTGTCCAATTATTATTATAAAGTCGATTTTTGATAGTGATATTATGCTCTGTATGTACTATTTCATTTCTATATTTACACTCCATTATAATGAAATAACTATAGATTTTGCAGTAAACAGGAAGTTTGTAATTGTATGGAGTGAATGAGTAAGTAGGTCTACTGGGCCATCATAACAGAAGTTTTGCTCTAATACTGTCTGGTAATAAGAGAGGACTTTATGACAAAAATAAACTTTGAGATTCTGAAATTGATGAGTGCTGCTTCATTGCATGCTATTACTACAAAATTGTACTCTATAGCTCTGAAAGAAAATTAAATTTTTCAAGTTCCATAGAAATCTATGTTTAGTGGCGAGTGACCCTTGAATAAGTCACATAACAAAGTTGGGACGATGTTGTTCATTTTGTGTCTCATTTGGAGAGCAGACGATAGGCATCTCACATTGGGATTTATCCTTGTGACATGCAGACTGAGTCTGAATAGTGATGCTGGGTTTACGGGGTAGCCGCCGCTCTATCTCTCAGACTACCCCGACAAAACATCTGAATTATGCACTAAGTTTCTTGCTGCAAAAGACTTGCAACTGCTATAAATTTCCACCCTTCTCTCCTGCCGTCACTGGAATACCCTTGTAAACAATTCTGCTACATAAGGTCTAAAAACTTTTTAGTGATTTGCAACTTTGAAACTAACCTTACAGCCTTTCAAATCTCTATAAACATCAGTTATCTTCCCACCCATTCTGGTTAACTTCCACACCGCTTATTGTTTTAAAAAGAAGTCATAATCTCCTGGCTTCTATTTCGTTCCTGAATGCAAAAATAATATGTTACTTTTTCTTTGGTAAAGAACGGGTTGTCAAATGATTTATCCTCTGAGTGTAAACGTCATCACTGGTCTAACACTCAGTATAGAATATATTATAGAGTATAGAAGTATTACTGATTATAGAGTATATTATGTATTTCTATTGGTTCTATTTATGTATGAAAAAGGCTCCAGTGGACGTTGACCCTCACCCCAAACCCATGAGTAGTATATCGTTCATTACCTACACTATATTCCTACACTTTTTTCTATACTGTAATTGAAATTACTCATGGCTGTGCCCGAGGGAATAATTTTCCAATGAATGTGACAAGAATACTATCCAATCTATTCAACATTATTGTTCACGTTCCATTGCGTATAAATTGTATCCGACAAAAATTAAAAATTGCTGAATATCTGTAGAGTACTGTGGCCATAGAAAAGGAATTTATTGAATAGCGGTGGCGCTTGATATAGACGTTTTAATGCGGGGCGAATTTATTGGATTGGACTGCGGATGGAGAATTTCACTGGGCCAACAGAAACAAGAGCTGTGCGCTGCAGCAATATTTCAGAACGCGGGATCGTTATGAAAATATTTGAAGCCCGTCAAACGGAACTCGGTTGCAATTCAGCTTCGAAGCGCAGCCAATGGAATCGCTGAGATTTTCGATAAAACAAATCCACGATAAACTCGTATCGCTAACAGACAGTGAGCTCTTTCTGATTCCAACGGTGCGAATATGTTATTCTCCCACATTTATTATCGTACTGGCATGTGGAGCAAATGCATACACCCCCTCCCCCCACTCAACCACAGACCCAATCCTGTATCAGTGATGATTTTCCTGTCATGAGATTTGGAAAAAACGTATATTGCAAATTGCGCCTATTCCTATCTCGAAATTGGTACTTTATGAACCGATCAAACCAAAATCGTGTAAATTTTGCATGAACATTAATTTGTGTTTACTCACTTTAACAAAATAATTTCTATGAATTATTGACACCTGCTTGTTAATCTTTCACTTCATATTGCATTTGTTTCAAGTATTATTGGTTCCTGTAATTTCAGTTCCTGAAAGTAGAACACATTGGAAGTTGAAACACCGCTAATTTTTTATTTTTCGAATGCCATCTGAGATAAAAGAGATTCTGACGTTTCTGTCGATACCAATGACAGAATAAAAAACAGAACAAAGGGGAACAACGTAGAATAGAAGACATATTTTGAAAGGAGATGGGAGATAATAAATCAATTTCCGGTGGACAGTTGCCTCATGAATCTGTTCTAGAATTCTTATTTCCACGATCACTGAACTGTGAGGTGATATTTCATATTTGGACAGACGCTGATTGAACTGAAGTAGGGAAACATACAAATCCTATTTAGGGGTTCGTCTCATATTCAAGAGTAGAATAGGAGCTTTCCTCTCTTATAAATACTTCAGTATATTGAATTTGAAAATGTATGAATTATTTTCAAAGTAGTGTCCAATTCCAACTATATTTTTACAATTTATGTTCATTGATTGAGGTGTTTCAGACTTGTCCAACTTGTATCAGACCTGCTCTTGTCCAACCATAAAAATGGAAGAGTTCATTTCTTTCAAATAGTTCAACTGAGTTGTGGTCGATATTGTAGAAACGTTCAATGATGATATAAAAACACATAGATGATAGATGTTTTCAATTCTCTAGACTTTTTATTTGGTAGACTTTGGTAGTTAAGTGTACCAAACAAAAAGTGTAGAGAATTGACAGCGTCTATGTTGTGTTTTTATTTCATTTTTTAAATAGGATTCTCATCTCACAACTGAGACATATACAACAGGGAAAAGACAATGTTAAAATAGACAAGGAAAAAACGGACTAATACAAGACTTGAAAATTTATCTCATAGGCCTATTACTCGTACACTGATATAGTAATCTGGATTTCTGTATAATATTTCATCATACACAAATATTAGACTAGTGTTTCCACAAAATCTCATGATTCTCACTCAATTAAATTAGATAATGGATAATTGGTTCAGCTGAAATATCTTGAAAATTTTGCAGAATTAATATGAAATTATTTTGAAATAAATTTTTAATTATTGAATATTGTGCAAAATTAAGGTTTTGTCACATTTTTCTTCATATTATTTTGTTTCCGGAAAGTGGGGTATGACAAGTGAGAATGAATCTTCTATTCTCTGTGGGTACAACTCCTCCAAACATGAAGTTTTTGGCCAATAAGCAGTGTATTAATAACGACAACAAACTATTAGCTCTCTAAGATGTGGATAGTGGATGTTTATAATTATTCCGTTCTGTTCCAACTTCTAACACGAAAAATACTCGACTCATGTTATAATTCTCTTGAATAATTTCATAATTGAGAATTGTGTTTAGTATATATTCAATATGGCGACGATTAATTATTTGTCGAATACTATTATATCTGTAGACGACATTTCAGTAAGTGAAACACTAATAAAATTCTATATTTTCCAAAAGCTATTATGTCAGGAGACGAAAATATAGTAAGTGAGCCACATTTTAAACCACAAAGTTCTTAGATTGTCGACTGCACTGATACGTTGAATTGTTTCAGGTGACCTTTGTCAGCCGCTGAACTGCAAGAAGAAAGACATCTGCCTGCTGGAGGACTCGTTCACGGCGGTCTGCGTCAGCAAGAAGGAGCTGCACCGCAGCGGAGACATCGTCATTCCCAAGTCCAAGCTGCAGCAGGAGACACAGCAACAGCAGCAGCAACGCAGTCAGGACGAGGACATCTTCTATGACTCAGAGGATGACTCCGATGATGACGAAGCTGACTCCGCACAGGATATCGTCAGAACGTGAGTACACTCTTGATTGATTGATTGAATTATTGTGTATTCTACTTCATACATATTTTGTGCAAATCTATTATCATTTAGAATGATTATCCTTCTGCAATTGTTTATACAGTATACAGTAGTATATCCAGTATATAGACTCTACTATGTTTATTCAGTTGAACTCAAAGGGATTCTAGTATTTCTATGAAGAAGATCTTCTATAAGAAGGTCTATTATTCTATGGTTGTACTATATGTTAGGTCTATTATCCTATGGTCGATGTATATCAGTCAAACTTACTTTGTATATTAGTTATATTCTGTCCACATACAATGTTCTAAGAAGTAAATATTGTGTGTAGTTATAAATAGAGGCGATATTTATACAAATCTTTGATTAAAAATTGTTGAAATTCATCTTTAAGTTTCATCCAAATATGTTGATTGTTACACGATTGAAATTCAAGTACCCTGCCAGAATCTGTAACCTTGCTAATAATAAAGGCACAGTATTCTATATGCATTCAAGTGTTGTAATTGGATTTTGATTCAATGGGAAAAAATAAAATGGAACCATTTAATCAAAATATGAAAAAGACAGGTCTACTTGACAAGCTTGTAATTTTTTATGATTTAGCTGTCAATAAATAATTATCCTACGCCAAATTGATTAAATGTCAGTATGTGAATATTGATTGAAATGAATGAGAGAAGAATGGCCACATTCAATACTTGTTTCAAATACAGTATTTACACCGATAATAATGGTTATTTTTCACATTTATCTGTTCACATTTATCAAATTCTCACTATATATTAATATGCATAATATATTGATATAAATCCAGTATAATGTACATCGGAGTCTTGTAATGACTTGATTGTACTGTAATTCTGTCGTGATACAGTACAGTACTCTGCATTGTTATTGTTTATTATTCTTTTATCGATACTTCACTTCATTCATTTGTATTTCTTCATTCCTGGATTATTGTTCTTTTGTTTGCTAAGTAACAACTCTCAACATACTCTACACTCATCTTGAAATAGTCTACAAGCTACAACATACAACGAATTTACTGTTGTGAAACAGGTTCTACTGTGCTTAATACAGTATTTACTTTTCTGTTATCACTATGAAAGGCAACCTCTTCGCTTAATGCTCGAGGATCTGTTATCAGTGAGCTACCTTTTATTCTCACATACAGTAATCCTGCATAAATATCCTCTTCAAGATAACTTATTAACATTTCCTACTCATTGAAAACAACTTTTTTTGAATTTATTCTTCAATGCCAGAAACTAAGCATATATGAATCGTTGAAGCATTACTTCCAAAATATCTATTTTGATTAGGTTATGTTTTGATGATAGTCGAAAGACGAATTTATTTTAAATTTCTCGATGAATTGAGAATCGAACATGTTCTATTCACTTCCATCACTCACTTGTGCATTTGATCCTTTGATCATTCAAACTCATGTTTTAATAGAAAATGGAAAAGTCTTTTAACTTGATTCACTTCACGAAAAACCTGATACTTACTCGTATATCAAGTTTTGAAGAAATTCGGAGTATGAAACGAACTGTTGAAAATCCTATCAAATAAGCAATTACTTAGTAACCATAATCGTTATTCAAATTGTCATCATTTATGGCTTATACCATAAGCAATACAGTCTTCAAAATAATCGAAAATATTGGAGAATAGTGGATGAGTGGACGTATTTAAGAATGGATCAGATCTACAATGTAAGTGTATGTTGTATGAAACCAGTGTGGGAAGGATCGTCTCGAGAAGCGACATTGTAACTGTTAGGAACATGAGAAAGGTGTGTGAGTGAGTGAGATATGAGCTGGGACATTGGAAGCCAATCTGCTCGGATGAGAAGTTAGCTGTGAGAGAGAAGCACGATTCGAGTTGGGAATTGAAGCAGACAGGAGCCAGTCCCACAGGACCTGCAATCACACAATCCTTTCCGTGTGACAATCCTCTGCTGTCCTCAATCCTGCTCCCGCTGTCGTCTCTGCTCCAGCCGTCCCGGCTCGGATGGGTGCTTCTAAACCCAGTGCCAGCCAAACCCATCTGGAGCCTCTCCAAATCTTATAACACTCTGCACTGCACTGTCTTTACTGCTCGGTCAGTCTTTATTTTCCTTCTTCATCCCCATATCAGTCGACTCTTGTAGATCGAATGTCCTTGTGAAAGATTGCCTTAACCAAGTGTCCAATGTATATTTTAGTAGAGACTGCAACAATGGATGGTAAGCAACTTGGTTTGTACTATTTATTATCAAGAAAATAGATAGAAACTACTTTCCTATAATCGGAAAAGAATAAAAATTTGCTATTGGTAAGATTTTATCCACATTAAATTAGTCAATATAAATTAGATCATTCAAATATCCCATTTGGCCATCTAAAAAAATGTATAATGCACTTCTAGGACAAGCTTGGTAATTATAATTCGGGTTTATTTTGTTGAAATGTAAGTCTTCTAATTACCAATAAATTCAGCTCCTCTCTATTTCACAGCATTCTCCCTTCACATGCCTTCCACTAATCATTTTTTCTTTCCAAAGTTATAGTCTTACTGGATTCGAATCATTCTGGATTCGAATTTTTTTACCATTTGATTTAGATATTCTTTGGAAGCATGCTTCCAATTATTATTATTATTATTTATTATTAATGATAATAAATATAGCCTAATCATCTAACATTCAATCAATTTATTCTTTGGAATCATGCTTCCAATTATTATTTATTATTAATGATTCATCGACTTATCAATTTTAGGCTTGATTACACGACTTGATGGTTCACTTGATGGTCATTGCCCCGTCTCCTTATTGGCTTTACACCTGTCATTCATTCAGGATGTTATTGATGAATTCTCATCATCTATATCTGCCTTATCTCAATTTATCATTTTTCAACCATACTCGCGTCTCTTCTCATCTCATGTATATGTATTTATTTCTATATCTTCAGTAAGAAAAAAGGAAAATAAGGATTGAGGTCATTTGTGCAATTTTGTCCGCACTTCTATTTCAAGTTCATGCGTGGGCTATATATTTGGAGCCATGTTTTCGCAGATGAGAAGAGAATGTAAATAAGAATTGAAGTCATATAAATATGCATATTGTCAACTCAAATACAGAGCCACTCAATGAAAACAATTCGTTGTCTATAATACGCATCGTCGAGGCAATCTCCTCGTGCCGAACTGAGTCGAGATTGGATAGGGATAATATTTGCTCTCGACCCATTTACTTATCCCATCTCAAGACTTGTTCTGAGCTAGTTGAAGCCGTCGCACGCGCACTCGCATTCATCGTCTGTGGCTCAAGAATTTAATAAAACTCTTAAGCCCTCAGGCCACGTTATAAAATTCTCGGTGACAATAAAGTGAGATGTGAGGGCGCAATCATAAAGTGTGGTTGTGTGTGTCCAATCTTGCTGCTCGATTGCGAACCGAAAATTTATTAGAAAAGGACTTATTATCAATTATTCGTGATGACAATATGTATTCCACCCATATACTCCAGAGTATGAAACCTTCAACTCATACATTTGATTATATTCAAGGCAGGGCACCTTGCTCACAAGATCTGATTTTTTTCAGAAAACCATTTTTAATCGTTTCCGCAGCTATTAATTTAATATTTTTGTTGAAATGTTCACATTTTTGATCAAACATTGATGAAAGTTTGTTCATTTTCACGTTATTTGGTGAATTTTTATGTGAATTTTGATTGAATTCAGAATCAAATATCAATCGAATTCAATTGATTGCAGGGGCGAACCCAGGGGGGGGGATTGAGGGGATATATCCCCCCCCTGAAATCGGGGCTTATCTTACATTAGATAGCACTAGATAGAATTATCTTTGCCAGAGTTGCCAAAATTTCCACTAATAAGGCTCAAAACTTCTAAAATATAGTTTAAAGGTCCTTTTTTGAAAAAAATTTGCCCCTCACGGGGGAAATCCCCCTGGAGAAGGAAATGGAATAAGTCTGAGACTAAGCATTGCAAGCCCAAATATTTCATTTCTTTAGCCTTAATAAATGCAACAAGAATATATATCCCTAATTGAATATTTATCTACAATAATTGATTAATTATTTTTTCATTGAATTGTTTCATTCCAAATAAATAAACATTACAACTTGAAATTGAAGGAACATTTAAAAAAGAATTGTACTCCTCACTTAGAACAGGTCTGTGTGTGAGGAGGGTAGTACATCGAAATTATAATTAGTAACATTTTCAAAGCAATTCAAATCTTTAAAGAAAAAAATATGTACATATATACTCAACGCTAATTGTATAATTTAGCTTCTATAAATAAAAATACAAATGTGCTGTAATTACAAACTCCATTCATGCTTTTTTATACCAAATTAAGATAATTAAAATAGTAAAAACAATAATTAAATAGTATAGTACAATATAATCATGTCTGTCCAGCAGAAAGACGTAGAGGGTGAAGGAGAATGAAAAAAAAAACTTATAGTAAAAATAGAAAAAGTGGAATAGTTTGAAGTGGAAAGTAAAATTTCATTTCTTACTTTTCTTCCATAAAAAAGCCATAACTTATCAAAGATACTATAATGTTTGTTAAGATAAGGCAAATACACTATAGATATTAAATTTCAAGGCAAGCAACAAACCCCCCCCCCTCCTCACGGGGAAGGGGTTTTCCTGGGTTCGAGCCTGATTTTTTCATATCCCCCCTCGAAATTAATTCCTGGATTCGCCCCTGATTGATTGTTTCTGTTGTGAAAAATATATGTAGCACAAAAACTTCATCTAATATTTAAGTATTGTTGTATTTTTGTCTTCATAGAATAGAATGACTTCCTTATTTTCATGACATGACGAAGTTTAGACAGTAATGTACCTTTTAACCACGTATATTGGACTAGAGCGAATAACTGATGAGTATTCCATTTATTAATGTTCTTAGCTTTCTGTCTGTCATCCTTCAACTTCATATCAATATGTTTTTCTCCAGTTGTATTATTCTTTCAAAGAACAGAACTTTTCAAACACTTTTTAAGAAACTCAATTGAGTTCTAAGAGATTGAAGTCTCAATTAAAATAGAAACGGAAAAAAGAATTATTACTGTAGTTCACTTTGATGCTTGTTTAGGGCTAATTTTGTATAATAAATAAAATAATGTATATTCCAACATAGAAACTCGAATAGAAACTTTAAAAGAAGTTACCTTACATTATTAAACTTTTGTTTTTATTGTAGTTATCATACTTCTCATATTCTCAAAAACCTATAGCCTATATAATGGAATGGAAACAGCAGGATTCCTAGAATGTCAACTCGTCTACAACAGTACTGTCAATTTATGTCTCACAGGTGTCTTGAGAAGTGGTTGAGAATACCTTCAAGCTATTTTAAGCTATTTCCTAACGAATGTCTGCTTCATTTTCTGAGAAAATTGAAAGAAATGATGAAAGATGAATCTGGCAAAACACAGTGTCTTAACACAGTCTCGAAACACAGTAATGTCTTTCTTCTCCTTAGTAGGGTGTTTGCCCGTTGGCTATGCTCTCTCTCTCTTCTTCTCCATTTTATTTAGCAAGAAGAGGTTTCCACAGGAAAGCCTTTCCTTAGAAATTTGAAAATCTCGTGGAAAAGTTTCCTGTTTTCCATCTTGGCTGTATCGTTCACCATTTTGCGTTTCCTCTCTTTGCAACACTGTTCTCTCCCTCTCTTCCTCAATTTTCTCTCTTTCTCCTCCTTCCAATCCATTACTCGGCTTCCTTGTTAGTCCGGCTTAACCATGAAAGGTACCTTGCCATTATGGAAGATACGTTTTCAGAAGACATTTTACGACAGCTTTCAGCTCACTTTCTCTTTGAAAGCAATTTTTGAAGAAAATGTTGAAGAGAAGTGCCCCCGGCGTTATCTTTTTAGACGACCATCTTGTCATGCCATACAAAAATAATTGGTCAGTGATGTTTAGTGGTTTCATGTCAAAGTACATTCTATTTAGCTATTCAACAGTTGATTTTCTTGGACGAAGAAAACGCCAGGCTTGGAAAAACGCCATTGATAAGAAGTTTTCTGGAGTATTTCTCCAAGTAGCTGTTAACTCCTGAAGAATATTTCCAACTCAGATCAGTTTGCACTCCGACACTTGATTCGTGCGAGCGATGATGTAAATCCAGTTGCTACTAATAGCCAGGCAAATTGTACTCGTATTAATTGAAATAGCTCGTATAATTTAATTGAAAATAGCACAAAACTCTTACATTTCTCTTCATCAATAGAGAAAAATCTAAGTTAAGTCTATTAACAATAGAATTGGAATGAATAACGGATTGCCAATATCCGATTTCACTGACTTTTATTTGCAATACGTTTTCTTTCTCTTGATTTGATGGGGGCTGGTGAAAATGGTAGGCATCGTATGGGTTTCTGAATGGAGATCAACGGATAACTTATCGAGAGAACAATGTTTGAAGGCGTCGGTCGGTGGCTGTTGGTGTGGAGCAGTACAACAGCGGCTTGTATATAAACAATACACGGCCTGCCGCTAATAAATGTCCATCATGATGGTTGGGTGGAGGGGTGGGGTGTGTGGAGTTTTTGGAAGGGGGGTATTGTTGTGGGGGGCGTTTGGGTGGTCGAGTTCGGCCCTTGGCTGTTATCTGGCCCATTTATTCGTGGTGGCCGTGTGGTATACCGCTCTTTGTTACACCCAACAAGAATGGACCCGCTGAGGAAAAACCATTTTTCACGCACTCACACGTGCACACATCCGATTCCCCCTCCACCACTCCATCATTTCTTCCGGAATAACGTCCGGTTCTGCATCTTTCAGTTTTACACTCCAATCCGCCCTCCTTTACTCACTCCTGACTTTGCGGTCAAAATGCCAGACAATTTTCTCTCTGAAAGTTTGGGAATCCTTAGTCAATCCAACTTTTCATTTACGAGCCGCTTTTCGAGGCATCCTTTTTGATTAGAATTTTGCTTTCTAGTTCAACTAAGAACGATGAAGAATTTTGTATTCTTGTTTTTCTTTCTTTGGGATGCGCTAATAATTGGTATTTGAAGTAATTTTCAGTCACAGCTCATCAAAACTTTCAAAAGTTGAACGAAAAATTCACTACACGATGTTACTTGCCGTAGCATGTACTTAATTTTCATGAGTGAGATCTTACACACTTGAGGAAATGTGGAAAACTGTAAGTAGGTTATATAATTAAGGTGTCTTGGAAAAATTAATATTTTTATTTGAAAGTTCTTCAGCAGATCGCGCATAATATTTCGCTTTGATAAATTAGTTCATCAACCTAATTAGTGATTATATTGAGGTGATTATGAGGAATAATTATTGCACAGAATAGAAATTTTCTTTGAATTAATCAGGTATTATACCTATTTTAATTCACTATAAATCACATAGCGACATAGGAAAAGTTTGGTTTGATCTAATAGAAATATGCAAGAATTGTACTAGAATCCCTTCAATCAATTGAAGATGACTAAAACGTTCAATTCTTATAACGTTTGCTATTTTATTTGGAGGTAATAAAGTTGAATGGAATTGATTATTTCTATTCTAAATAATGAATAGTTGATAGATGATGATTAGAATAATGGAATTCATTATAATTCAAACTTGACTTCATGTGCGGCTCATCCTCAAATTTGCATTCTAATCAGATTCATTCACCACTTTTCCCCATCTATCCATTAAGATAATGAATTCTATTCATTAGCCGATAAGCTTCCCTTTAGCTTATAAGCTTAATATTAGCCTTCTTGGAAAATGTATTGGATATTTTATTTGTGTCTTTTCAAATTATTCCCTTCTATCTATTATTATTATTCTATCGTTTTCATTTGTTCCATGTCCCCACAGTAAATAAACTAAATTACAACTTAGTCATCATAGCCTCTTTTAGAAAGAATTATTGAACACTCTTTACTACAGTGACTATATAAGTCACTTATATAGTAACTGCACTCTCTACTCTACCTTTCCTTCTATTCAACCATGTGATTCAACTGGAAATATTCGACTCATTTGCTATGAAAAATTTTCCTTTTTCCATATCTAGTCCTACGGTATTGATTGGTGACCTACTCTGTCTCTTCTTGGGCACTTTCAAAATTCAGCAGATTTTCCCGGTTATTACTTGCTCTGAGGATTAAGACGTTGTGCAAAGAAAAAGTTGGGACCTGTAGGAAAACTTTGTAATGACTTCCATCGCCAATGGCTTGGAAGTGGGCAAATTTTTCTTTGCTCTTTGTTTTATTTCCTCTACTATTTCGTGTTCTCTTTAAACCCTTCCTTTGTTCTGGCGATCTTCGTTAGGTTGGACTAAATGGAAATTGTCGTAGCGAGAAGAATGAAGAAAATGGGATAAGGACAGAGGTGTAAAAGAAAAGATGAGTGCCGGTGACAGCCCTGTCGTTGGGATATTGATTGTTCAATACAGCTTAGTTGTCTTGCTCGCTTTTTCTTGCAGCTTTTCCTTTCTCTACAGTCCACGTCTCTTTCCATCGGTAACGGTTTCTCCTTCGATCTTTCTTGCGAGCTTTTCTCTGCTTCCTGAAATGATAAATGAGAACACTGGTAGGAAAAAGCACTTCTCTTCCTCGTCCTCTTCTCTTCTCCTCTCCATCTCTGTCTCTCTCGTGCTTCTAATATCGCGGCTTCTCTCAACGATCGATTGATCCGAGTAAACTCAAGAGCCGCATTTCCACCCTTATTCATTCGTTCTTTCATCTCTCTCCAGCCTTTATCTAGAACCTGTCTGTCTGCCGCGTACTCTGCTCTGCTCTGCTCTGCTCTCAATATCCCTTCTGTCTCAGCTGTCTACACGAATAATCTAGCAGCATCATCGAAGCCTAGGTGAACGCATGTCCTCTTATCTCAGCTACTTTATTTTATTGCCGAACAAAGTGTGCTTCTCAACAATGTTATTTCAGTATTCCATTTTTCAAGAATGGAACGAGTGCTTCTTCGAACCTTGCTAGCACAAGAAAGACATCTCAGCCAATCATTTATGAGCACTCTCAGTGGTTGGAAATTCTGCTCGTATGTATGAGAGTTTTTCGAGTCCGTCTTGGTTCTTGACCTTCCAGACAAAAGTGAAACATTATACCGAAATAATAGGATAACAGTGAAATTAATATTTTAAATTAATATAAATATTTAGTTGTCATACAAAGGAAAACCTCATTAAAATTATTATTGAAGAGGGTTCTCAATATGAGTATATTCTGTGTTTTTAAAGAAAATGGATTACCCTTTTACATTTCTAGGCATATTGAATTTTAACCACAAATTTTATAACCAGAAATTATTTACTTATTTATGACTTGATTACTCAGAGTAATTACTTGAAATACTTAATCAGCAGGATCCTTGCATGCAAAAGAGCCATTTAAAATAAATCGCTTAAATTATGGAAGAGACTTTTCTGTATTTATATAGACTAAAAACCTGTATGATAATTAATTTTTCTGTTACTCACATGTTAAGATACTGATCTTTCACTTGAATCCAGTTTCGTATTTCAGTTTCAGTTGTTCAACTTATCTTGGGGTGATTTATTTCGCAACTATTATTCTTTAAGTTCCAAGCTTGAATTCAGTTTTGAATTGTTGCAATAATATAAGCAGGGCGAATCTAATTCATGAATATATTGAGAATGTATTGAATAAATTGATCAGAATATAATGAGTATTGATCCATCACGCGATCAAAAGATACGATCTCCTCTCAATCGACTGAACGAATCTGACAACGTCCATTAAAGTTTACTTGTTGCAGGAGATTCGAGTTATTGTTCTAACAGTAGAATGACCAAATCGGGGTGATTGCTTAACTTGATAACTGATGAAAATCTTGATTGTATCTTCTTTCTTTCAATGATGATCAATATATCAATTGATCTTGATCATGTTGATCTTTATTATTGAATTGATACATCTGATTCAGAGAATTTCAAGAACTCAATCAGGATGATCCGTGCATGAAAGAGTCACGTTAAATAATTGGTGTAAATAATGGTACTTTTGATTTGGTATCTCCTTGACCAGTTTCATAATCCTGTATGCATCAAACATGAAAAAAATCAATTCGTTGGCAATAAAAACCAGTACATAAATAATAGTATAAACTGCATGTAAATATATATTATATGAATTTAAATGAGTTCATTGATTCTTGTTACAGACGTTGCACGCCTTGCCCCGTGATGAAGCCGACATTCCTGTGTGGAAACGACAACCACACCTACAGCTCACTGTGTCGCCTCGACTACCACAACTGTGTCCATCATTCCACTGTAAAGGTTTACTGCAAGGGTTTCTGTCCTTGCAAAGGTGAATACGAAATCATTGTTGAAAATGCGAAAATCAAAAGAAAATATGAATTCATTGTAAGATCCAAGTTTACAGTTATAGTCAGCGATGATAAAAATATAGAATGGAATTGTGCATATCATAATAGTGAGAAGCACAAGAATTCAGGAAAAATACATACTATATTGGCAGTGGCTGTAGCCGAGTGCGATAAAGCGTTGGTCTGGTGATCCGCAGTCTGAGTCTGATCCCAGTTAATCACCATTTTTTGACCGCTAACGTGAAGCCTCCGGTCCCGCTTGCCTCAAAATCTGTTGTCATCTCTCATTATCACCCCTCTCATCACCCACGCACATGTGGACATCACCTTCAAAAAGAAAAAATATTTAGAATGAATTCATTGGCTGAACTTGGTAGACTCATAGGTTAACCCTAAACATTTGTTAAGTAATAACTAGGTTTCATTTGGATTTACCACGAAATTTACATCCTTGAACTATCAACCATTAGCATAATTTATTCTACAATACAAAGTTCCATTAGTTTTATTAAAAAGTAACTGTTGTATTACGAGTAGGCTAATAATCCGATTGCAACTTTATGCTTTTTTGATTCTTTGAACTTGTGATAATCAGTGCCTGATCTTTCGAGTTGTATCTGTCAAGTAAATTAACAAGCTTCAGGGCGTCTTCGAATTAATACTTCTACTCCGTGGAAATTTTCAATTCCAATCTCCAGCATTGCATGTTGAAAAGAAAAGATTTCATCTGACAGTTGGAATTGAAATTCACGAGAATAGATTGATTTACTGCACATAACTTTTTATTCACTACGATTTAATTGCTACATAGATTGTTGATGTTATTAGAAAGTATGTGTAGCATACATTCTTGAAAATATGAGTAGCCTTCCTGAGTAGCCCACCGTTGCTAGAATAAAATTGAGAATCCAAGAAGACCTACAGATTAGCGATGAAGTAGCGTGAAGATCCTATCAGAATATATATTTGATTGTCGCTGTCTGAAAAAATTGAAGAGTCTCTTGAATGTTAATTTTTTCTCAAGTGATCATTCAAATAAATTGAATAAGAAGTTGATAGATAAAAGATGATTCAACAGTTGAGGAGTCTTTTGAATGTTAATGTTTTACTTGAGTGTTAATTGAAATCAATTTAACAAGAAGTTAACGTAAAAAGCCAGAATTGTTTGATTAAGGTATTTATTTTCAGATCAAGTTCAGACTTAGTGTAAATAGATGAGAGAGAATCTGTGATGTAGACTCCAAAGTATAAACAATGTAGTCTCAAAAGAAACGTTTGAAATGGGAAATAGCATCAGGCCATAAATAGTAAAGAAGTGGAAAAAGCCCCAGTAAGAGAATAGGCTCGAGAAAAGTCAGGACTCTGAGAGAAAAGATGTAATTGTCTTGGGAAATGCTCTGTGTAAACTTGAGAGGGAATCTTCTGTTCTGGACGAGGAAGCTTCTGTTGGACTAATTCAGAGAGGAAGAGGAGGTTGGGGAGGGAATGGTTGATGTGATAAGAGATGAGAGAGAAAAGATTTGATCACAAATCCCGAGATGACTGCGAGGCTGAGGATAACAACGTTTGCTGTTCGGCTAAATCAGACAGATTTAAGCGAAAATTGAAGTTTCCCCATGAATAGCCTCATTACTGACTTTCAGCCTCCTATTTTGTAAATAATGAATTTGCATTGTTCCATAGTTCTGAAAAAACTTGAGAAATTATGTTGTTCAGCATATCATTCATGAACAAATTTGATTCCATTTAACTTAATTATCAGCGAAGAATTTGAACGTAAAATTCAAGATTATAATTACCTATTTATTAATTTATATTGAAAATATTCATTATCAAGATGAAAACAATACATTCATTTTCAATTCAAACATGTCTCTTGATTTTCTGTCAATCATACAAAAAACAGTGCTTTTAGAACATTAGTAAATTCAAGACATCTAAGCAGAAATTTCTCTGAAACATTATAGTTTTTGTGATATTTTCCTATATGATTCGTAATTTGATTATTTTTGTATAAAAATAATTTGTATATAATAATTTGTATATATATTATTTTGTTTATTTTTTTATCAAGACAAAATATATATTGCAACCAAGTTCTATTAGCTTTGTTTATTCTTATTAGTACAAAATACTGACATTGGGAGGAAAACTAAGCATTTCCTGTACTATTTCCCTGCCAGAAAAGTTTTAATAAGTCGATGTTTTCCGAAATAAGGTTATGATACTGTAGCACAGTTCGAACATTATTTTAATGTTGCAGAAATTCATGTTACATATTTCATGTATCGGCTAGAGAAGAAAAGGAATAAGTATTAACACATATTAATATATGTATTAATGTGTATCAATACACATATTAACATGTACGAGAGGCTTGAAATGAATGAGTTGAAATAATAATAATATAATGATTATTGGATAATATTTACAGAAGGAGACATGCACATGCGCAAGAAGCAGAAGCAGGCTGAACGAATGAGCAACTTCATGAACAAGTACAAGGCGACCATGGAGCAAGAGAAGAACTCGCAGGCTGCTGCCGACAAGTACACGTTCACTCCCCAAGACTTCAAATATGAGAACAAGCACTACAAGTATATCAAATACACCAAGCATGACAACAAGATCTCCAAGGTATACTATCAACGATTTCTTATACAGGGTGTTTAAGGAGGAATGTGCAATACTTCTCAGGCTGATTCCTCACACCAAGTAGACAAAAAAGTTCCATGGGACCATCCCCCAAAAACGCATTGTTACCGAGATAACAATGGCGGAAAATTGAGATTTTTCAAAATATATTAATTTTTCTAATTTTTTAGAGGCTTTAGTGAGGTTCTAAAATAATTAATTCCTATTGAGATAATTTGGAAAAATATGCTGGAAAACGCCATTTTCTAACAATAAGGGTTATAACTGGATAAGGAATCATAAAATTGTATGTTTTATTGATGGAAGTTGAAGAGAGTCTGATTCCAAAGAAAAAGTTAAATGGCAGTGATTGTGTAAATCTTACCCAAATCTCAGAAATGGCGATCAAAAATCGCAAAATCGCTACTAAACACAAATTTATCACTTGTGCTACGTTTTGTCAATTTTGCGATTTTTGATCGCCATTTCTGAGATTTGGGTAAGATTTACACAATCGCCGTTATTTAACTTTTTCTTCAGAATCAGACTCTCTTCAACTTCCATCAATAAAACATACAATTTTATGATTCCTTATCCAGTTATAACCCTTATTGTTGGAAAATGGCTTTTTCCAGCATATTTTTCCCAATTATCTCAATAACCGTTAAAGTTACAAACTTGGAACTGGTTTCATTGAATTCCTCAGTTAATTTTACATAGGAATTGATTATTTTAGAACCTCACTGAAGCCTCTAAAAAATTAGAAAAATTAATATATTTTGAAAAATCTCAATTTTCCGCCATTGTTATCTCGGTAACAATGCGTTTTTGGGGGATGGTCCCATGGAACTTTTTTGTCTACTTGGTGTGAGGAATCAGCCTGAGAAGTATTGCACATTCCTCCTGAAACACCCTGTATACATTAATTGATTGATTTTTGCACTCTTATTGTTCATTTATTATTAAAAAACCGAGAATACAATAAACGGATACAATATTTAGCCAAGGACCCAAGCGGCTTTCATTCAATATGCACTGATACTTTTTCCTTTTCTTTTTCACCGATTCCGCTACTTATTCCTACTCAATTTACTACTTGAATTGCTACTCAATTTACAATTGTTCCACAAACTTGTGTTGGTAAATTGAGTAGGATTAATAAGTTGCGAGATCGGTGGGAGAAGCAAATGAATAGATGTCAACAATATTTAAATACAAGTTTGTGGAACAATAATGTTTGAAAATTGTAATATTTCTTACCGTACTAATTCTATTGTTTGAGCAATGACACACGATTAACAGTTGTGTAGGGTACTATTGCACAAAAAAAGAATTAAGTAATACATTTTATCAATTGAAAGTATGAATTGAGTTCAAATAGTTCATCCTTTTTTGACTTCGATAGTAAAAATTATCATAAGTGATTGATATCAAACAAGTGTGCATTACTCATGACCATTTCTTCTTAGCTCATCTAAAAATCCCTACTATAAGTTACTCTTTATAAAAACACGAATAATTAAACTGAAGAGAAGATTAGAGGATAAATATGTGTTCTGAAGACAGGATTCTGCCAATATCGTTTTGGATCCTTTTACATGGAATTTTGAAAGTCTTGTGAGACAAGAAACATGATACATTATGTATTATCAAGTTCAACGAACATGAATACTCTGGATCATTCAAGTACTCGTAATTCGTATTCTTCAAATTAATTGTTTAATAATTAAAATAATAATTTTTTTCTCGGTTAAAAGTGGACTCCCTCACCATTCTTTTTGCTTGTTCTTCCTTCTGTATTCTTTCTCCCTTACTTTTTTTTCTCAATGTCTTACCCCTTCCCATTCCTTCCTATCTCTTCATCCTACCTGCCTATTACATGGGAAACCATAGTTGGTTAGGTATTATTTCTTCTCTCTTTTCTTTCCAGCACACCCAACCATGAAGCCTGTGTTTTTTTAATGTGTCATTGTTATTGTATATTTGTTTTTTGAAATTGAAATTGAAAATTGTTGTTGAATTGAAATTGATAGATTTTCAGAAAATTTGAATAAGATTAATTCATATTGTGCTGGCCTTAAGTACTAAAATACCGTCGGATACGGTAATCCGAAATACTTGTAATGTTCAAACTAATTGATAAATTTTCAGAAAATGTGAATAAGACTGGTAACATTGTGTTAGTATTACTAAAATACTGTGGAATATTCCTATCACTGTCTCTCTTGTACCAAATTTCAATAGAGAATCACTTTTCTCTGTGATAACAAAATAAAGAATATATTGATGAGTTTCCTTTTTGTCTAGAACAATTTTGTCTAATGAATAATAATTATTGAAATCACAGTTCCTTCTTTAGTCGTTTTTTTTTTGAACACAACATGTTACGTTCTCTCAAGAGCCATTCTCAAGTGCCTTAAAATATTATGTTTGTTTTGTCCAGGACTTATTGACGGCGACTAACCCGCCCTACTACGAGGACAAGGAGCGGCTGCGGGGGGACAACGAGGTGCTCGACACGAAGCCGACGGGGGCCGCGGGGGCAGGAGGCAGTGGGAGCTGGAACAAAGAGTGCTCGCCGTCCGCCCTCCAAGCCATGGGAGATCGCCTGCTTGACTGGTTCTCCGTCATCATGGCCGATGCCAAGCGCCGGCGCACTCACACCAAGGGAAAAGGTAACACATTCATTCATATTTATTTATTGAGACAATTGTGTAAATCCTTCTTCAATCGCAATTGAACAAGTACAGATTACAACAGAACGAATGGTAAAATGGTACTTTATAGAAGAAGATAGAGCTGTGTTTCAATCGAGCTTCAACATCTAGTTTCAACGTTCGTACCACAAAAGCAAGTTGTGGCAATTGGATTAGAACAGCCATGTATTACAAAATGACAAAATAAACTTTTGTAGCATCGCATAATGAGATACTGTATTTAGAGTCTTGAAAATAACGAAGATAACATACATGTGAAGGTGTAATTTCATCACTAAAACAGAGATAATTGTACGATTATACAGGATCCAGTAATCTCTAATATATCTTAGATGAAAAGTGAAATAATCCAAAAGATGGATTTATGCTAGTGAATTATTACATAGTACGAGTATATTGTCAAGTTATATTTGATTGAACAAAGTTGTTAATATGCTATTTACATATCCATTATATTATTTCTAAAATCTTGCACTAATAATCTACATTCCACTAAACTTGCAACGTTGATAGTGATCTTGACTAGCTCTCCATAATTTGACAATGATTATGCTTCGAATTTTAGCGAATTATTGTACTTTATCAGCTAATGTATGTGCCTATAATATTAGCCTACATTGAAACCAGTGCATATAGGAATGGGAAATAGATAGCCCACTCTGTTTGTCTTTCTGGTTCTAATAAAATATATGCCTATCTTACGTGTTTCATAATTTTTGTTCAATCGTTGCAGGCAACCGGTTCCCAGTTGGATGCAAGAACGAGGTGCGCTGGATGTTCGAGCACTTGGACTCTGAGCCGGACGGCCAGCTCTCGCTGCAGGAACTCTACGACTTGGAACACGATCAGAACGAACACTGCATCAAACCATTCCTCGACGCTTGCGACACTGACCGGTAAACTTCATTCTACCTGTTGATTGAAATAATTCTATAAAACAATCATCTGCAAAGAAAAAGGAGTGATGTGGCAAAGAAAAAGGAGTGACGTGTTATGATATGATAGAGTTATGTTATGTTTCTGAAGGGACGGATTCAAAGATTCCAAGATCCTCACATGTCAACCCAACCTAACCTCAACCCAACCTAACCTGGGTGGCTCGTTGTAGGAGTGATAAAGCGCCGGTATGATAACCAGGTGGACCCTGGTTCAAGTCCCAAGCGGGGAACAGTTTTTTGACCACAGCACAATCACATAAATACGGCCACCCCGTCTTTCGGAGGAGCCGATAAGCCGTCGGTCCCGACTACCTCAAAGTAGTCGTCATCTATCATCCATATCATTACCCACGCACAAGCCTATGAGTTCATGTGGGCTTCACCCTCATAACAATAACAATAACAACAATAACAATAACCTTATTGTGTGTTCAAAGTTCGTTAATTGGGCAAACCAGTACCTGTATCATTTAGTAAATTCAGGAGTTTTTCCCTATACTAGCATCCCATTCACCTGGCTGCTTGAGTCATAGAATAATAGAGCAATTCCCAGGATTCTCTTTGCTTGAATCCAGCTGGTGAAGTAAGAGATTGTGTCTGCGAGTAGTGTTGGTCAGTGTTAGTGATCATTGATAGAGACAGTAACTATATTGGGTTCCATGTAGTAATTAACGATCTACAAATGGATTACACTTAGTAAAATTCCCGGGAATTTAAGATCGGGGCAATATTCCCAGGGAATTTAAGGAAAATATTCCCAAAAATGATAAATTCCCGGGAATTTTTGGGAATTTATGATTTTTTCTACCTAAAATGACTAAAAAACACGTTTTTTGCTACACAAAGTAACACCTGTTATACAATATATTTAAGTGAAATATATGAGAATGAATAACTCGAAAACTGTAATAAGTTGAAATAAAACAGTAATTTAAGTTCATATACTGACCATTTTCATTGAACGGAGTAAGGAGGAATGAGCACTCAATTAAAGTGTTTCAGTAGTTCAATTGTTAAGTACTATTATCCTTCTATCAATCTAATACTTTACTACTGTCATCTGGTCTCACAAGTTGAATCTTTTTTTTCGTCACTGATATAAATGTGCCTGTAACTGTAAGTCAGGTAAACTATAAACATGTCAAAAAATTGTTAGGTGTACTTCGACCTCCATTGCATGAGAACTGAGAAGTAAGTTTATTCTATTTCTTTGCAAAAAATAATCAACCCCTCAAACAAGAATAGAATAGAAAACCAGAAATTAGAATTTTTCAAGAATCATAGTCTTAGCCCACTTGACTTGTAATAAAGAGTCTTTGTATTACCGGTAATACAAAGTAATATTACAATATTTATGGCCACAGAAGTTTTTCATTTTGCATCAGATAATACAGGAAAAAATAGCCTTTCAAGAAGCTAACTTTCTCATGATTGTTGAAATCCCAATCCCAAGATTTATTGAATATTGAATTTCTCTCAATGTCATTTCCAAAGTCCTAATTCTATTATTATGTATTCGAATTATATTCATGTGTGAGCCGTAGACAAAAAAATTTCATGTGACAAACCCCCAAAAACGCTTTGTTACCGAGATAACAATGGCAAAAAATTGAGATTTTTCAAAAAATATTTATTTTTTAGAGTAAACTCAGGTTTTAAAATAATCAATTCCTATTTAAAATCAGCTGATAAATTCATTGAAACAGTTTAAAGTTTGTAACTTCAACGGTTATTGATATTATGGGAAAATCTCCTAAAAAAATCAATTTTTCAACAATCAAGGGTTATAACTGAATAAGGAAACTCTACTAAACACAAATTTTTCACTTGTGCTCTGTTTTGTCTATTTTGTGATTTTTTATCGCTATTTATGAGATTTAGGTAAGATTTACAAATTCGACGCCATTCAACATTGTTTTAGAATCCGACTCTCTTCAACTCTCATTAATAAAAATACAAATATTTATGATTCCTTATCCAGTTATAACCCTTGATTGTTGAAAATGGCGTTTTTCAGAATATTTTCCCATTACCTCAATAACCATTGAAGTTACAAATTTCAAACTGGTTTCATTGAATTTCTCAGCTAATTTTAAATTGGAATTGTTAATTTTAGAACCTTAGTAAAGCCGCTTCAATTTCCCGCCATTGTCATCTCGGTAACAAAGCGTTTCTGGGGGTTTGTCCTATGAAACTTTTTGTCATCTTGGTGTAAGGAATCAGCCTGAGACGTATTGCACATTCCCCCTGAAACACTCACATGTGCAGCTGGATTGGAAAAGGAAAAATACAAGAGCACAACACTAACACATTCATTAAAAAATGACAAGAAAGTGATGTCAATAAAGCAAAGTGAGCAAAATTGATATTACAAGGATGATTTATAGCTTGTAATGTGAAAAGTGACTGAGATTGATAAATTCCAATCATTTTAAAGCATTTAATAACGTCAAAAGATTGACCAATTTCAATAATTTTAAAGCAATTTTATAAATTCCCAAAATTTCTTGGGCAGGGAAATATTACCGGAAATATTCCCAAATCATAAGTTCCTTCCCACTGGGAATATTCCCGATCCACATCACAAATTACACTCCTGTAATTTTAAACGCCATTCATTTTTCTTATTAAAAAAAATACATATAGTAAATTATTTATATATTTCGACCCACCAAGGATAATTAGAATTTTTTAAAGAGTGTACAAGAGATCTGATTAGAACATAGAGAGATTGAAGATTACGTATTATTGGAATATTTCATACATTTTATAAAAATATGGAGAAAATTTATCAAACAGTATCAGTAAGTATTGGAGATCATTAGCATCTAGATGTTGGTTTTTGAGATCTATTAACTGGCTCTTTCTAATGGAAATAAGTTTTTATGCTGTGATTATTCTCATCTTTCAAGATTCATCTGAGATTTGAGTGGAATAAAGGGCCGGCCTGAAATCCATACTGTGGTAAAATGAAGGTCGTCGTCATTTAGTACAATCTTTCAGATGATTTTTTTGTCCTACCGTATGCTTATTTTCATTCCAATAGTCAGCTTTGTACCTTATTTGGAAATGTTTTCAGCAGTTAAAGAAATAATAGTTTTGTGTTGAATTTTACCCGTTTTTGTTTGTCAATGGCTCAACAGCCCATGACGGTCATAGGCCTACCAGCTGGTTACCAGTTTCCTATTCACTCCACTATACAGTCCGTCCAAGCAAAGAAGACGGCCTCAAAGCCATAAATTCTCAAATTGTCTATCAGAACCCACGATCCCCGAACAAACACCAATTTTTTCCATTATTTTACCAAAATTTCAATCGTTGTGTATAAAATCAAGAGCTATCACGATTTCCCATCAAGGGAAATTGTGGTTATGTAGGCTGTGGAATTTCTTCGGAACTCCCCACTAATAAGTATTAAAAATTTCTAATAATAATGTCTAAGGGCTAATAATAATTTCTTAATCAAAAATGTATACTTGAAATATCCATTAAATTGTTGATAATAATTGATACTTGTTGCAGAGATATCTTTATCAGTCCTCGTGAATGGTGCAAGTGCTTTGACAAGACCGATCGCCCATGTGCTGCTGTCAAGAGGAGAATCACATCTGCTATTGGCAAGTCTAAAATGTTCACTTCTTACAAGAAAGGTATTTTATTTATTTTTATTTTCATTTATTTTTAGTTATATTATTTCCAATATTTATTTCACGCTTACTTACAGTATTTGTTATTTATGTCATAATTTCAGTATTCCCTTTTTAAATATTTTGAAATCTCTTATGTTCGGTTTTGTTTGAGATTTGTTTTTTCATATCAAAAGTATTCATTTTTATTTCAAATTACATTATTGCTTCACTTTTGGATTTCCTTCAATAGGAGGTAAAGTATAAAAAGTTACAATACATTATTTGCATATTGTCATCACTAGATGACAGTCTGGTAGTAGAGCCCGGCTGTAGCTGCGCTGCTATAGCCATTACAACTCTATCCACATAACTATATTATAAATGTTCACTTTGTTATTAGGGCTACTTATTTATAATAAATAATGGATTTCATTTGAAAATGACTTTAAAGGGTAAATTTATTATTTATTTATTTACATGAATGGAGACAACAGGTTTCCCCTTATGTGTCTCCTTGATACATAGAATGCTTACAATAATGAAAATATACATATATAAATATATACATACGTCTTGAAATGAGCAAAACAGCTCGAAATAGAAATTGAATGATAATAGTAGTTTATGCAATGGTTGTATAATGGGAGCCTTTATAGCATGAGGTGAGATGTAAGTTAGAGCCACGAGCGAAGCGAGTGCTCTAAATATCTCACAAATGCTATAAAGGCCTAATACAACCGTTGCATACACTATTTTATCTACGACCACCAGTGTAGTTATCAGTATCAGACCAGTATCAAGCTATAGACCACCAGTATCAAGCTATAGACCACCAGTATCAAGCTATCTGTAAGTGTACGCTATTATAAAAATCAACATACCGTCGTTTATTTAACTTCTTTTGTCTTCATCCTACTTGAACTGTTATGATAATCAACTTATTACTTGTTAAATATGTTTAAAATAACATATCAGTCAGAACCACAAAACGCATTTGACAAGCAACAAAATCGTGAGTGTTGTTGTAAAAGTGAAAGTTATTAACATATTCACTAACAAAGTTATAAGTATATTAAACTATTTAAACTTTGGACTTTTCAAATAAGTTAAATATTAAAATACGTAGATTGAAATATTGACGAAAAAATACTGGTAGGCTACTCAATCCCAATCGCAGTTTTGATTTTGAGGTTAGTTGAACACTGTTTACTTTTTATCACTGATTTCGAAACGAAACAAGGAATGTATCATAAAGTGGAATTTGGACTGTATCGAAAAGTTCCTCCCGTATCGAAAAACGTTCATTACAACACGGTTCTAAGATTCCATTTTGAAATGGTAGTCATTTCGATTTCAATTGTAAAACTGAAATAGGAATTTTTCAATACGCCCGTAGATAAATAATAAAAAAAAATTAAATAAAAAAATAAAGATAAATAAATTAATAAAAATAAAATCAAAATACAACAAAATGAATCTCAACTAGAAAAACATTTCAAACTAGAATTTCAAATACTTTTAAATACCATAACCTATTTCACTATTTATTGATTAATTATGCATTAGCAACCCCAATAACAAAGTGGACATTTACAATATAGTTATGTGGTGATGGCTAGAGCAGCGCAGCTAGAGCCGGGCTGTCGCTTGGAAATGGAACCTTCTTAATTTATTATGCCAATAATTCCCAATTTGTGAAAAAAGTAAATTTTAAACTATCAACTACTGTACCATAATTTATTTATTTATATTGAGTCATATCATATTAAAGAATAACTTACAACAGGCTTCAAAGCCCAATACAGTTCCTCTCAAATTTATACAAACAAAACTAAAGTTACATTATAAAAATATTTCTTATGCTCTTATTTCTGCTACTGAATGCTCTACAATATTCAACTTCGGGAATTTTCATTTTTTTTTTTTAATTTCAGAATGTAGAGTTTTCTGTGATTAATATGATTATAGTGCGTAATGTGTTGGTTTTGGCTTGTTAGCAGGCGTGTATGTTCCGGAATGCGATGCTGATGGCTACTACCGCGGCACCCAGTGCCACAACTCGGTCGGCATGTGCTGGTGCGTCGACAAGCACGGAGTCGAACTGCCCAACTCAAGAACAAGAGGCAAACCCAACTGTGGTCAGTACTAAATTGAAATAATGTGACAATAATGAATATTGTCTAAATCCAGGAATTGAAGAAGTTTTGAAAAATTGCCTGTTTTCCATTCCTAAAGGTACGATTCTCAAGCGACAGCTGCCCGGCTCGAGCTGCACTGTCTAGCCATCACAACTATTTTTACATCAATATATTGTAAATGTTAACTTATTCATTAGGGCTACTAATATCTTATAAATCAATAAATAAGTTAGTGAAAAATTACTCAAAAAGTGGGAATTTCACTATTTATTGATTTTTTATACATTAGTAGCCCTAATGATAATAAGATATAGTGAACATTTATAAGAATTAGAATGATTTTATCCCCTCAGTGCATACAAACAATGCAATCGGAAACGTCAGAATTGAACATAGTTATGCGAATAGAGTTGTGATGGCTAGACAGCGAAGCCAGAGTCAAGCAGCGCAGATATAGCTGAATGGCTATTGGGAATGCTACCTTATTTGCAGTGCTGTATTTGCACTTGATCATAAATAAACAAATGAAAAATATTTATGTCAGGATTCAGGATAGTACTGTAAAAATAAAGTAAGTACTGTATAATTCTGTAATAATAATGTTAGTAGTTAGTACTGGCATATACTACTGTAATAATAATAATGTCAGTACTATATTATAATACTGTAATAATCGTGTAAGTATCAGTACTGTATAATTCTGCTACAATAAAGTCAATACTATATTATAATAAAAAAGTATTTGATGAGATATTGTGGTATTTTTCCATAATGAGAAATAATAAGACACAAATGTTGTCAATACGGTACCACTATTTTTTATGATGGGGCAGGTATAGCCCTGAAACCATGGTACTGTTGTAAATGATGAAAATTAGTGGTATTGACAAAATCTGCGTCTTATTATTTCTCGCTATATTATAAAACTTTAATAATAATGATAGTAGTCATTACAAAGTGTGTCCTCGGTTAGGGTAAGAATATGTCAAAATAGGGTGAGGATTCGGGTTAGGCTACGGGTGCTACATAGTATATACATAGTTTTACATCTATATAATATATCATATCATACGATTTCTATATCATAGTATAGTATAACCTTAAGCCTAAGCCTAACCCGCAGCCACACCTTTTTGACAGGTTTTTACGCTAAAATTTACTACCAAGAAGATTCAAAGACAGTGCAACCTTATATGATGCACATAACAAAAACTCCTATTTAAAGGTATTTTACACTATTGAAATGTTTAGTACCGTATGCATTTACTGTCTCAAATATTACATTTTTTAGACTTTTCGAAGTGAAATTGAAGCGTGGACACACAATTTACAGAATATTCATTATAAAATAACGTGCAAGAGTGAATATCCTCCTAATTTGGACAAATAATAGAATATTTTCAATACTTGATGTATAAATATTGATCAGTTTGTTATGTTTGATGAACATCCTAGTCCTGCTAAACCTATAGTTTAACTCATCAAGCTTATTTGTAGAGTTTGTAACTCTATTACTGGACAACATTAATTCAAACTTGAAATAGGAAATGATTCTCATTAGAAATTGCTAAACAGAATACATAATAGGGCTATGTGACGTTTAAGGCTTATATGTAAGCCCGAGTATACCTTCAAAAGGTATACCTTTAATTGTTATTATTGAAGAGCAATAATAACAATTAATAGATTGGAAAATGAGGAAAATTCATTGGGCCTGAGCATTGTAAGAAATGTTATGAATTTGGGCAAGAAACATGCCTCTGTAGTTGTAGAGTACGGTACCTTCAATGAAATATACTAGAAAGACACTAGGAATATCATCAATGTGCTTTTGATGAGCTACGTGCATTTGTAATGTCTACACTTGTAGTATACTTTTTTATTAATTCCATGATTTTTAGTTTTGATCGTGCAGCCTTTTTTACCTGATAAAAACGATGTTTCTACTAGAATAATATATTCATTTGAGCAAAATACTGGAATCAGGAGGAAAACTAGACATAGACTGTACTATTCCTCTCCCAATATGAAAAAAATCAACATTTCCTCAAATGAGATTATGATATTAGCGTACTGCGCTCAAATAATTCTCAATCCAGGAATAAGACTAGACAATTACGAATTTGGAAGGTTTGATGAGAGAAATCAAATGAATTATACTTCGAGTTATGATTGTTTTTTCATTTCTAGAAAATATCACAGTTAAAAGTACTCTTTGAGAGGAGTAATATTACATTTGAAAATTTGTACATTAGATGAGTCAATTACAGTAATATTGTTTGTATTGCTGACTTGCAGATGCTCTCCTGATGAAAAGCAAAACGTCCAGTCCAAAAATATCTTCGATTGATGCCATCAATGACAACGATGACGATGAGAACGACGACGAAGACTCTGACGAAGATCTAGAGGGAAGCGCTGACCAGCCTCTCGACTTTTAGATTAATATTAGTAGGCATTCATGTGAGTCACCCACCAACTTGTACCAATAATTATTAATTAGTAATGATAATATTTGTAGCTGGTTCATTTCGCTACAGGATCTGGAATGGTTATTAATCACCTCCTATTAATATCTTTAACAAATTTTCAAAATCTCTTCGATATTTGAAGAGGTGAAATTTATCGATCAGTTGTGACCAGGACCAGGTTCCTAGGGTCTGGGCCCTGTTAATTATTTTGATGAAGAATTTTTTCCAACCGTCCATTTTCAAACCATTGATCGAATACTTTTAAAATTTGCATTAAGCTTTCTCCTCACACATTATGACGTATGATGGGTGAATTATCAATATAACATTATCTGAATATTTCTGATTCGTTATTGAAGGTTGTATTTGATGATGACAATACCGTACTTCATTTTTTAAAAATCTTGTTGCCTTTGTTGAAAAATGAATCAGCTCGTTGAAAATTTTTTTTAAAATGGATATAACAATCACTTGAAAAAAAATCCCTGAAAATTCTACTTAAGGAATCATATTGCATATCTGATCCCGTGAAAGGTGTAATCTGTCTGAATCTTATTTTTCTGAGAGATAGTGAGGGATGCTCCTGTATTCTCCCTCCTAAATCATAAGTATGAACAGGGGTGCCCATCCCCCCCATGGCTGATGGCGCAAAATCCCCCCCAAAATCCATTGCTTGTCCAATAGTCCCACAAAAAAACCCACTCACCCCCCCCCCTACCACCAACAAACCGTGAGAAACAAAATTTTACCAGTAGAATCATGAACTTTATTGATTGAAAGTATTGAAAAAATTCAATGAAAGTTGATTTCAGCAACTACACTCCATTTGACGTAACACTTTAAAAATAAAGAATAAAATGTAACTTATTCAAATGAAAAGACATATTTTTTATATTCATTCCATAATATGGAGTATAACTTACTAAACCCTTGAATGCTTCTAATAACCCTCTTTCAGGAGCAATGAACTGGGGGGTGTACCATTGCAGCTAAGCAGTGGGTCCGGGAGCCCTCCCCCGGGAAATTTTGTAGAATTTTACTTTGAAATTGCTTTTGAAAAGGCCATTTTATGGTCTATTAAATGAGGAAATCCCTATTTTTTGAGCATGAAATATTGATAATGATAGCCTATAGGCTACTGTAGACTGTCATTTGTCAAGACAAATTCAATACTAAGTTTAAGATTCAAGAACAAAAAAAATATTATGAGTTATTGAAAATTCGTTCACTTTCAGATTGGGATAAAATTTAAAATTAAACAACTCATTCTTTCAATGTTGCAGTCTTTAATAGCAAATCTTCACTTGCTTACTTTGCAAAATTGATCCTGATAAAACCACTGCATGTTTCGATTTTCAACCTGAAGTTTTCATTTCATTCATTCAAAGTTGAATTAAATAAGTAAAAAAGAAATAAGTGCCAAACTGCCAATATATTTTGGTAGTTTGGTAGTGCGAACTTCCAAAGCATAATCCTTTTACAATAATTTATTATTCACTATCAGTCCTATCAGATTCAGAACAGCTTAGCAATATCTACAATTTCATACTTATTGCCACGGTCATAGATTGATAAAAATAGCTATGAATGATGATGGACTGAACAAGGATTTCTCCCGTTAGGGAAAATTTTTTACATAAAAAGTACTCTAAAACTATATTTTGAAGAGTTTCATGCCTTATTATTAGTTTCATTATTTGTTACTATTATTAATAGTATTTCTCATTTATTTATATAATAATTTCTAATAATAATATAATAATTTATATAATAATATATAATTAATTTCTCAATTATTGAGTATAACTTACTGTATAATACGTGATTTCAAATAATTGTAGGCTTAAATCCGCATTTTGAGCAAATAAAATTCATTTGAATCCAATTCTTCAACCAGGTAGGTGAACAGCTAATTGCAGTCCTATTGCCAAAGACAGTAATTTTATTCAAGAGGGTTTTAAATAGGTTCAACTGGTAATATTATTAAACAGACACATTACATTTAACAGATACAGATCATATTACACAGTTTGTTGTGTGGCCATTTATTGATATTAGTTTGCTAGAATGCAGGTTGCCAAGATCTAAGAAATAAATTTAAAAAAATCTCGATATTTTTGTGGTGCGGGCCCCTAGGCGCGCGCCTAGCTGGCCTGCCCTTGAATCCGGTACTGAATATAATCATTTTTAATCAGTATTTCTCTAACAAAGCTTAATTGAACAAATAAATGGATACCGGATTATGAAATTTATATGAATCGATAATCAATAGAATAATTATATCATCACGATGAAATTATGATAATATATAGGCTATATTTGTTAGTGAAGAAAATAATATAATATATCAACATACCATGTTAATACTGTAATATACTGTAAATTATAAGTCAAAATCTCGTGAAATAAATTAAAATAATTTAAACTTGAAGTAAAGTTTTTCTATTTCAAGAAAATGGAGGGGTTTTCATTTGATAATTAATTATTCAGGTTATTGTAATAATAATTATTATTATTATCACATTAATAATTGTATCAATAATTAAAATTAACAGACAGAAAACTGTTTTAAGAATCTCCGCCCATGAACGTTTTATTAGGTAGGGTCTTAGGGTCTCCGGACCCCGCCATGTGCAAACTTTTCAATATAACATTCAATTTCAAATCAGAAAGCTCAAATATCCTGATTTTAAATAAGTTGGAAAACTTGTCAATTCGAATACCTTTTTATTTATTTCCATTTCCAGATTTTTCACTATTTTCTTTCAGCCGTGCGTGCCCTGGGATCTTTTGCCCAGGCAGCAGGCACTGTATTCTATACAATTCATGCAAAGCAGAAATTAGTCTACCGCTTGATACTTGAGCTTGAGGAATAATGTTTTCATTTTACCTTTCCTCGCCCGACGAAGTTTTCGGTTGTTTTCGCTTGTTTTTTATTTTTTACGTCAAGTCGTCAACTATATTCTATATACTGAGAAGGAATAATTACAGATTACAGGAACTGATTAAAATCGATTTTGTTTATGTTTGTTTAGGTCTGAATTCTATTGAAAGTTTTGCGTGCATTCTGAGAAATGATCTGGCAAATATTGCTGAAGCATGGCTCCGTTTAGCTTGGCAGCCGTGATTATTTGTAAACAGAAAGAATCGTTAGTCATTTTTAACCCACAATAAGAATAACTTCATGGTTCTAAGGCCTACAACTGTCATATATTATTCTATTATACAGTTATTCTATAGATATTAGTTGGATTATTCAAATGTAGAACACGTTTACATTCGAGTGAAACATCAAAAATAATAACTCCATTCTACTGTAATTAAATTACTCGTAATTTACCGATTGCCCCCCAAAATTTTCAATAATATATTAATAATCGCCCCCCAAATTTCGGGCCGATGGCGCAAGTTGCGCCATCAATCCCCCCCGTGGGCGGCCCTGAGTATGAATATACAAGGTGTTTCAGGAGAAATGTGCAATACTTCTCAGGCTGATTCCTCACACCAAGTAGACAAAAACGTTGCTTGGGACCAACCCCCAAAAACGCTTTGTTACCGAGATAACAATGGCGGAAAATTGACATTTATCAAAATATATCAATTTTTCTAATTTTTTAGAGGCTATACTTGTGTTCCAAAATGATCAATTCCTATGTAAAATTAGCTGAGAAATTGAATGAAACAGTTTGTAACTTCAACGGTTATTGAGATAATGGGAAAAATATGCTAAATAACGCCATTTTTCAACAATTATAGTTATAACTGAATGAGGAAATTTTTATTTTTTATTAGTGGAAGTTGAATAAATTTTTATTTTTTATTAGTGGAAGTTGAAGCGAGTCGGATTCTAAAGAAAAAGTTAAATGGCGGCGATTGTGTAGATCTCACCCAAATCTCAGAAATAGCGATCAAAAATTGCAAAATCGCTACTGAACAAAAATTTTTCGCTTGTGCTATGTTTTTTGTATTTTGCGATTTTCGATGGCTATTTCTGAGATTTGGGTAAGATTCCCTTCAAGGTATCGCCGTTGAAGTTACAAACTCCAAACTGGTTTCATTCAATTTCTCAGCTAATTTTACATAGGAATTGATCATTTTGGAACCCAAGTGAAGCCTCTAAAAAATTAGAAAAATTGATATATTTTGATAAATGTCAATTTTCCGCCATTGTTATCTCGGTAACAAAGCGTTTTTGGGGGTTGGTCCCATGCAACTTTTTTGTCTACTTGGTGTGAGGAATCAGCCTGAGAAGTATTGCACATTCCTCCTGAAACACTCTGTATATAACCTTGCTTATATTTGTCTGTTTCTCTATTTGAATTTTATTTTACTGAGTATAGTAGTAAAACTTAATTATTTTCATTAAGTCATATTTTCATAGAAGATTAGAATATGATTTCAAGCCCAAAACGGTTCATCTTACAATTTTTATAGACAAATAAAAAGCAGGTTATGTCACAAAAGTTACTATAATACATATTTTCACATCAAAAGCAAAAGTCGAAGAATTTTGAATATTCAAAACTTTTTACATTAAAGTTCGAATAGAAAAGCCAAAGTGGTTGAGTGACTGTGTAGTTCCTTCTGTCATTAAGAAGTTCACATTCGTCCTGCTTCGAATCATAACATACTAAACCAACCAGTATGAATTAAGTATTCCCTTTTCATTATCCCCTTTCAATATTATCCCCTTTCAATATTATTCCCTTGCAATATAATTCCCTTCCAAGAAGGGAATTCATTATTACCTTTCCAATTCTATCTCAGCAGAATCAGAATTACACATTATTCACTGTTCTAATTATATCAGGTATCCAAAACAGAACCGTAGTGCAATAGATACTTGACTACAAATAATATAGGTTCATAGTTGTCGAGTGAGAATGAGTCGACATAGTAGAATAACTGTACTACAGTCATGTTGTACTGGACATCAGTATTTCTTCCTAGAACTAATTAAAAATTTCCCATCAAATCACTATAACGAAGCGAATTCAAATCCTTGCGAATTCATGATCTCTCTGTGTTCTCTTTGGTGTCAATTACATTTTTCTAGTTCCCGTTCCTCCTTCCAATTATCTTTCTGTTTCTCCAACTAAATAACTTTTTCCATTAGGCCTTTAAAACTAATTAAATTTAATATTCTCTTGTTATATTAGAATCTAAGTTCTAAAGAGAGAGAGAGCATTCTGAGACACATCATATATACTATTCCCATCCTCCAACTGATACCTCATTTCACATTGGATGATATAAATTTAACATGAATTTCTCAACATTTTTCACTCTTGAAAGTGATATCGGTAGCCCACTATATAAATATTCTAAGATATTTTATGTTATTGGAATTTTCTATTTTGTTTGATATTTTTCCAGTTTCAGTTGGGCTAGTTCAATAGACTTCGAGAAATACAAACTTCTCTAATAATTTGGTCATTAGTCTTTGTCATTCCATGACAATTGGAAGAACTTTTTCAACTGAACTAGAAAGTGTTCTTGGTATTGAGATTTAAAAAAACGTCTTGTTTTTTATGTGGAAGATAACCATCTAGAAAATTTAACTCGACCACTTGATAATTGAATACTTACCATTTAAATTGAACTCTGGAGAGTCACGTAGCTCATTCTCTCAGGCTAACCTCAGGCCGCACTGCCGGTGGATGGATAGGCTAGATGGTCTGGATACTGTTCATCCACCATCTTGAAATTCTTAAATACTCAGAAAACAGTATGACGTCATACCATTCATACGATGTAGTAATATTCTATATATAAACCATCCACCCACCGGCAGTGCGGCTTTAGCTTAACAGTAGGGTAAACTCAACCAATATCTCACTCAACTGTTTTAGTCTTATTATTGAGAGTGTAAGTGAATAATTTAATAATTACAAATGCTATTGAATAGAAATATATATTTGTATACGGTATTTTAAACGAATAATGTATATTTTTTCCAGGCTCGTAAGAGTGGTTCACCTTGGGCCGACATCACCAATTGAGCTGATTCTCCCCACCATTCCAATCTACTCTCACCGTCATCATTAGCGACACATCAACAGCTGTGTGAAATAGTTTATTTCAAGGGATCAGTTATTTGTCGAAATCAGCAGGAGCGTTCTTTGACATCATGAAATAATCAAGAGGTTTTGAGGATTACATCCAAGTGATTCCAATATCGTTGATAGTTTCTGGAACGCGAAGAGAAACAGAGAAAAGTTTTTAAGGGGCAGATATACCATTTTCATAATACTTTATCTTGAAGGAATTGAGTGTTTCGATTCAGAAAGCTATAGCTTCAAGCTCGGTAACTGGCTACTTTTTTATTCTGTAAATTCACAATATGATTGATCCCTTGAATCCAATTACCAGTTCCGTGCAATACAGTAAATTGGTGCGTCCTAAATATTATACTAAATAATTATATAGTTATAATTTGTGAAAAACAGACCATAATTAGAGTTATAGTGCAATAGGAGATAATCAATGGCAATTTATTCATTTAGTGTTGTAATAAATTAATATGAATCGAACAAAATCGCTGCTATTCCCTTTGAGTACACTGAAAAATGTTGAGTCATAACTCAATTATCAGTTCTGGAGGTCTTCATAACAATAATAATTATTGTTCTTAGGAACTCATAGAAATTGTGCTTCTTATGCGTTAATTGGATAGTGAGCATGTTTCCTTCAATAGTGAACTTGATTTACAAAGTTTAACTTTGCATAAGAATTTTTTCAATATTTAAAGGAGTTTGTAGTTATTATAGTAAGCTTAAAAACATTCATGAGTGATCTATAGTTGAGAGCAAGTTCCTTGAGATGAATTTCTTTAAACGCCCTGGTTTATGCTTATCGCCTGAATTTCTAGTGAAGACAATTTTTCAAAACAGTCTGATTCATTTACTCGTATGTATAAAAATGGACGATCCTCAGGCTTTTTTAATTGCTTGTGAGATAATAATGAAATAAATTGAAAAAATATAACCCGCTCACCAAAATATTCATATACCAATCATTATGCTTGTTGAAATGTTCTCAATTCTTGACATGAAAAATAAAATAAAGGTTTGAGCCTTTTAAAATCTTAAGATATGGAGAACAACATTTATAATGTATTGTCCCCAAGATAATTGTCAAATCGACAATTTTGCCGATGTAATATTATTGTATTGCGTGTGGCTTCGAAAAATTGAATTTGTCTTCACATTCAGAGTTGTTTCATTGGGGAAGTTCACTTATTCATGTTTAATAAAAATGCACATTTTCAGTAGTGTTGGCCTCTAGAAAGCAATTTGCATTTGTGTGTTGTGCAGTAAGAAATAGCGGACTTTGAGCTCTTATACACATACTTCGTTTTCTTGTCAAAATAGGAAGCAGCAATCCAATTTAATTCTATGTAAATAGCCCATAATCAGCAAGTGAAGTAACATTATAAAGAGAGTAGGCAAAGCTAATTTTATCATGCTAAATATCTCACTATCATGGAATAAAAATACTATACTTGTAATGTACGTATGTATTTAAAGTATAATTAATAAATATACGATTTTTAATTTTATAATTTGTAATAAGTGATCAAATTGATATGCCATTATAGAATGAAATTCAGTAATTCCAGTAGGTGTCATTTTACAATAGTGCTTCTATATGAATGTCTATTTAAAAATGAGTGTTAGTAATGTTTCTATTGTAAGCATTATTTGACAATGAAAGTACGGTATGCCATCTCATAAGTTAAGCCATCTCTAAATCTCATAGTTAAGGCTCATTCTTTCATTTGTTTCACTGTTATTAGAATGAATACATTGGAATTGATGCAGAAAATGTTGCATCACATATAACATAATCTTTTCAAAAAGTTGAAAGATTGATTTTTTTATATTTTTACTTGTTTTATAGTAGAATAGGTTATTTGTAAATATTCTCTCTTTTAGTTTAGATTCTTTTTATTGTAGACTAATAAGTTCTTTTTAAATTGGTTTTTATTTGAAATTTTCAAATATCAATCTTTAACATTATGATTTGGGAAAAATCCCTTAACTCTTCAAGACTTGATTAAATCTTCGTAGGTGATTCATTTATTTATTATATTATGTAATATTTCTTCCATTATTCAGAATGAGGTGAATTGCAATTCAAGGTAAATACTTTTCTGAACCAATCGCTTTTTGTTCTTATTTGGATTTAACACATTCTGTGTTGGGAGACTAGGAATTCGAAACAAAAAAAGAGCATGTGAATCGAGTAATCCCCTCAGCAATGACTAGCTTCATTCAAAACCTAATATTGAATACCGGTAAAAGAAAAATCCCACTTATCTTTGTTTATTGTGAGATCCATAAATATTGATTTGTGATTATTATATTGATCTGAGTAATGATATGGAAACATGTTTGTAGAAAATTGCATTCTTTATAACTCACAATAATTCACATGAAATTTAGAATGGCAGAATATTCAAATATTTGAAAACAAAATTGTAAATTTAAGGTTTTCTTGGATGATTAATTATTAAACTGACGTCTACTTAATAATTTCATTTCTTGTCTTCTTATCTGTAAAGATGATAATAATAATACTATATGTTGTAAAAGTAATGATGTTCATGTTCTAAACATTTAGATGTATATTATTTTGGTATGAATGAGATTATATGTAGCTCGAAAGTTCATAATAAAGTGATTAGTAAAATTTGTTTAAAATAAAGAGTTTGTCATTTAACTATCCTAATTTCAGTATCCCCTTGGTTCAAGATTCATAATTAATAATTTCCTACAATCCACATTTACATAATGTAACATTCCCTCTCCACCAAAATTAAGTACAAGTTGTCCTGAAAATTATTAACATTAATATTTGATTATTCAATAATTAATAATGCTAATTGGCAGACCTTATAGTTAAACCAGGTCTATTTCATTATTAGCCATGCTTTCAGTGATACGAAGCATGCTCGATAAGCTATTCATACAAGTAACAATTATACTGTATTTTTAATCTATAAAATACAGTGCTGGTATAAAGTACTAACCCTATTGGTCAATTCTATTTTTAATTTAATATCTCAATAATCTTCTTATATTCAACCATGTAATGCTAACATACAAGCATACCTGGAAGACCCCTCCCATCAAATTGAATACCTCATTGGTATTGATATTGAATATCAGTAAGATTACCTCACTAAAAAATAATCCTTTTTTGAAAACACACATGAATATAATTGAACGAACAAAGCGAGTCGTCATTTTTGACTCAACGTCGAAGTCGTTGTCCGTCTGTTTGTTTGTATTTTTGACAATAATTTTCGAGCTCCTTTATTGGTCAACATCAAATTTAGGAGACTTATTCTTCGAACTTTTATAAAGGACAAGTTCATTGGATAATAAAATCGAAGCCTATTTTAGGCGAGAAAAGGACTCTCAGTAACAGGATATCTATAGGGGTTTTCAGAAGGTTTGTGCAATACTTCTCAGGTAGACTTCTCTTGGTGATTTTCTACACCAAGAAGCGAAAAAAGTTCCATGTGTCATACCCACAAAAATACTTTGTTGCCGATATAACAATGTAGAAAAACTTGAAATTTCAGAAATATAATATATTGAAATACAGTGTTTATAAACATTAAAATATATATAGAAATGTATACTGTATTATCAATTTTTCTAATTTCTAAAGGCTTCATTCAGGTTCTAAAATTATCAATTCCCATGTAAAATTAGCTGTGAAATTCAATGGAATCAGTTACTGTAATTCTGAAATATGGAGAAATTCAATCAAGAATCGATTAAAGCTCAAGGACGTGGGATGAGAAGTTTTTCTAATAGAAAAGTTGAACCCAAAAATATGAAAAATTATTTTATCTTGAGAGGATAGCCAATGTTTCTTGAAAATCTTGGATAGGAACATCCAATATACTTATCTCCGGAATTAAAATCTTAGAGTTACAGTCCTCCAGAAAAGTCAATGTTTCATATTAATTCCCAGGATCCAGGATGAAGACTCTTTATTGAAGATGCTTCCAGATTATTTTTCTATATTGTCCTGAACAGTCAGCGTTTAGACGTCGTAGCGGAAGGATGTTTAGAGCATTGTAGTTTTGAGTAGTGTAGTATAGCAATAGTATAAATTAAATAGTTATATTCAATCGATTTGTGCCGTAGTGCAAAAACGCGAACGCGAACGAGAATATTCGGGTGTGTGCCTGTGCGTGCGTCCGCGCCGCTGTGCTCAACCGGTCAATACCCGCACAACAATCACGCGGTGTGCTGAGTGATGAGTTAACAGTTTTTAAACAATAGAAATGTTTTTGTCAGACCTCCGAAATTTCTAGTTCCGGAATTTGAAGAGGAAAAAACAGAAGACGAAGAAGAAGAAGTAGCCAAAATGAATGAAGAACAAATAAATGGAAATCAATGTCAACTCAGGTCATCCTACAAAGGAGTCAACACCGGAGAAGGTCATCGATCCCAATAATTTAAGAACAGCGACCGAACAAATATTGTACAATAGTTGGAAGGAAGCTGAAAACAAATGTATATTAATACAAATCAAGAATGAGGAGCTTCAAAAAGAGCTTGAACTACTGAGTAAGAGAATCTCTCTTCTTGAAAAAAGTGGAGAAATCAAGAAGCAGTCTGAGTCTACTGTTGGAGAGAATTTGAAACAAAATAAACCCATAACCAAAGATGACAACAAAAAGCAACATTTTTCTACGGATGAAGAGGAGTTAGCTAAGGAGACTGAGTGGATTCGAGTGAAATCAAGAAACTCAAAGAAAAGAAAAATGGATACCTCGCTTTCCCCCCTCAGCCATCAAGTAGCAATTCAGCGAACATCAACCAGCCAACCAAGGAAAAGAAAATAGCGCCCTCGCCTCCTATCATTGTGGACGGTATAAAAAATTTCAATTTGTTATTGAAGACTTTGAATAGTGTATCACCAGCTGACAAGTTTAGAATCAAGCTGGTCAGTAATGAAACTTTCAAAATCAATGTTGTAGATGTAGATACCTATAGAAACGTAACAAAAAAATTAGTTGATGCTGGCTATAAGTGGCATTCTTACGAGAATAAGCAATCTCGACCTATAAGAGTGATGGTAAAGAAACGACATCATTCATGTAGTCCTGAAATTATCCTTGAAGATTTGAAAAACCAAGGCTACAAAGTTCTTGAATGGTGAATAAACTAAAGTGGAAGACAAAGGAACCATTAGACATGTTTCTGGTCTCCTTTAGCTGCAAGGAAGATGTTAAAAAAATTTTCGAATTGAAGAATGTTCTTGGATGTAAGGTGGAAATTGAAGCTATAAAGAAGGCAAAGCTGATGGCTCAATGCAAGCGTTGCCAAGGATACGGACACACGCATAATTTCTGCAATATGGAACCAAGATGTGTGAAGTGTGCGGTAAAGCATCCGACCAAGGAGTGCAAAAAGCCCAATGATGCTCAACCAAAATGTGTTCATTGTGGGGAAGCTCACCCTGCAAGTTACCGAGGATGCACTGTGGCTATTGAGTTGCAAAAAATCCGAAATGGAGCTCACAAAAATAAGTTGAATACTCTCAAGAGCTCAGTAAGTAAAAATCCAATTACAAAACTGAGTGATAAAAGTACAAAGCAGGAAGTTCGTATTCCTACTCAGATCAAAAGAACATTTGCGCAGACCGTCGTAGGCAACCAAGGCTCTTATTCGAGTAGCTGTCAGCCTGAAAATGTGGAGGGAGATATCAATCAGATGCTCAAGCTTATTTTAAATAAGTTAGACAAGCAAGAAAAAAGTATCTTCTATCTTCAAAGTCGTTTTGAGAAGCTGGAGAAAAATTAAACTTTTTAATTGTGATGTTGAATACTCTTAGAATAATTGAATGGAATGATAATGGACTTCTTAAACGACAACAAGAACTAGAAACAGTATTAAATTTAGAAAAGATAGATATTTGCTTAGTTTCTGAAACTCATTTCACCAAACAATCTTACATAAGAATTAGAGGGTATAAGACTTACCATGCTATACATCCTAGTAATTTGGCACGAGGTGGAAGTACTGTTATTATTAAAGATAGTATTCAACACCACGAAGAAATTAAATATGAGTCTGAAAGAGTGCAGTTATCCAGTGTAGCTGTTCAAACAAGGGGCTATAAGTTAGTTGTGGCTGCTATCTACTGCCCACCTAGACATTCCATACAAAAAGAAGAATACATAGATTCATTTGAGAAGTTAGGTACAAAATTTATTCTTGGAGGTGATTTTAATGCAAAAAACGTTTATTGGGGGTCACGCTTAACAACCACCAAAGGCAGAGAGCTCTATAAAGCTATTGAGGAATATAATTGTGAGGCTATTTCTACCGGGAAACCGATACCGGCAAAAAATTCCAGATCTCATTGATTTCTTCTTAATTAAAAATGTGAGTTTCAACTACTTAAGTATTGAGGAAAGTTTTGACCTTGATTCCGACCACTCTCCAATTCTTCTACAGTTGAGTGAAACTATAATACAGAAAAAAGTGAACGACCATCGCTTGTCAATACACATATAGACTGGGAAGGATTTCAACAGATGCTGGAAGAAAAAATAATCCTGGATGTACCATTGAGAAGCATAGAACAAATTGATGAAGAACTGGAAAAATTTGTCATTGACAGGCAGAATGGGGAAACACCCCACAATTGAGAAGAAGAACTACAGGAAATAGCTACCCTACAGAAGTGAGGGAAATGATAGCTGAGAAAAGAAGAGCTAGGAAAAAATGGCAACAAACAAGATCTTCACACGATAAAAGACAGCTAAATCATTTAACTCAACAGCTCAGAAGAGAAATCCAACAAATAAAGAATGAATCGATAAATTATTATCTGAAAAATCGATCAACAGATGAAAACACTGACTATTCTCTCTGGAAGGCAGCCAAGAAATTGAAGAGACCCATTCAACATGCACCACCAATTAGGAAACAGGACGGTTCATGGGCTAGAAGCAATACAGAAAAAGCACAAGCATTTGTTGATCATCTAGTAAACACATTTCAACCACACAACCATGATGTTATAGAAATTGAAGAAGATTTTGTCCAGGAGAGTCAAGAGTTTACACATGTTTCACTGGATGAAGTAAAAAAAGAAATAAAAAAATTAAACACAAAAAAGCACCAGGATTCGACTTGATAACAGGAATAGTGTTGGAAAATTTACCAAGGAAAGCTATAGTGGAATTAACCAACATTATAAATGCTGTTTTTAGACTTAAATATGTGCCTTGCATGTGGAAGGTAGCAGAAGTGATGATGATTCAAAAACCTGGAAAAGAACCCCACAACATCTCATCATACCGGCCAATATCCTTGCTTCCAGTAAAGTCCAAGCTATTTGAAAGAATATTCCTTAAAAGGCTGACACCTATTATTGAAAGAAAAAAATTGATACCTGATCATCAATTTGGCTTTAGGAAAAAACATTCAACAATTGATCAGGTACACAGAATGGTAAATATAATAGAGAAGTCTTTGGAAGAGAAAAAAGTTTGTTCTGCAGCATTTCTGGATGTAAGTCAAGCTTTTGATAGAGTATGGCATGAAGGACTGATTTGTAAGATGAAAAAGTTACTTCCAAGGCAGTTCACAGACATTTTACTTTCGTATTTAACTGGATGGTACTTCAGAGTCAAATATGAAGATGCTTATTCTGGACTTGGAGATATAAAGGCAGGAGTACCACAGGGGAGTGTTTTGGGGCCGATTCTCTATCTTCTGTTCACAAGTGATCTACCATGTCTTGAGAATAATACAATAGCAACATTTGCAGACAACACAGCAATATTAGCTATAGATTCCAAGATTGAAAGTTCCACAGCAAAGATCTCTTGGAAAAATTCAAGATTGGACAACAAAATGGAAGATTAAACTCAATGGAGCAAAATCGGTTCACATCAATTTCACCAATAAGAGGGCTCAACCTGTACCAATAGTTATTAATAATCAGATTGTACCATTTGCCAATGATGCTAAGTACCTAGGTATGACCTTAGATGCAAAGCTTTGCTGGAAGGTCCATGTAAAGAAGAAGAGAGAGGAGCTGGGAATAAAATACAAGAGACTCTGTTGGCTGATTGGAAGGAACTCCACCCTTTCAATTCCAAACAAAGTACTTCTGTACAAACAAATCCTAAAGCCAGTGTGGACGTATGGTATACAACTATGGGGGTGTACCAAAGACAGCAATATCAAAGTCATTCAATGCTTCCAAAATAAGGTACTGAGAAACATTGTTGGTGCACCTTGGTACATCAGAAACAGCGATCTTCATAGAGACCTGCAAGTCGACCTGGTATCCACCGAAATCCAGAGGCATGCTGAGAAACACGAGGCCCGACTCCACCAACACAACAATATCGAGGCAATCCAGCTGCTGATGAATGAAGGATTGGTGAGGAGGCTGAAAAGGAAGAAGCCATTTGAACTGGTCTAGTGCTGATTCAAGTGTCTTGTGTCCAGTGAAAAGCAGAGTAGTGGAAATGAGTGAAACCCACCTGTATAGTACAGACATAATCTATGTACTAAGAATAATTATTAGAGTGTGAATGAGAGATCCTAAAGAGGATTCTCTTGTATGAAGTGATTATAGTAGTAGTTTAGGTCAGAAAAAAGTTGCTCATTAGTCACCAGACTAGATAGCAGCCTATCGTTGAATAAAAAAAAAAATATATTGTCCTAAAGAATTATTTAAAAGAATTACTATTGTTTCAAACCACTATAAAAGTTAAAGCAGAGAACAGAAATTGTAAAGTATTTGGAGAACATAACTCTACATTACATCAACTTTTACACCAATATAATTTCCTTGCTCTAGTAGTAGCCAAAATATCAGCTGTACTTGGCTAGAAACCTTCTGAAAATCATCTGGACATTCAAGAAAATTATGATAACACCAGTAAGTAGTAGCGAATTATACAACATACATGGGGGGGAAGCTATTATAGGAAGCTATGATAAAGCCTCTAACTTATTAATGAAACGTCCTACTGAAACCACATGGCAATAACTTACTGCATTTCTCATAAAAATGCCTCATGATGTTCTGTGAGCTCCTACCTACTTCGACTATTTTATTGTAGTATAATGGAAACCTCAAACTGGGTTACAATCCATTTCAAGCATCAAAACCGTATTTTTAAGAAAAAATAATTCAAGTGGCCACTACTGGTACAGTTGCTGTATCCGCTTCTGGGTTGTGGGCAGAAATTCATTTGTATTGCCTTTATGAATAAATAAAAATAATAAATAAAGATGTTCAGCGTTTAGGCATATCATTACTTTAAATGAGTTCTATCTGTTACAAGTACAGTAGGCTATCTATTTTTCTTCATCCAAAGGGCTTTGGACTGATGGAATTCCAACAGCATTTCCATTCCTTAGCTAAGTTGATATAGGCTATCCTATTTAATAATAGGCCTATGTAATATAATAATCTCTATCTAATATAAATACAATAATTAAATTTATAAAAAAGTTATATTTAAGTAAGTGAGGAGACAGTGACCGCAGCGCTTCTTATGGCAAGAATAGTAATTTGTAGCTACAGCATTGATAATATTAGACACAGTACAGTAGCCTACCTAACAGGAATCAATTCAGTTTTGTGAATAGGCAATTCACAGTTAACACGTCTTTGTTTACTGAGATAGTGAGATTGTTCCATATTTTCATGGTAAAATTGAAGAAGGAGCGTGCGTTATAGCCTATAGGTCTACGGATGGGAGGAGAAAAAAATTCTCTCCTAAAAACCGTGCGTTTTTGCACTATAAATAGAATGGAATTAAATTTAGAGGAGTTGCTGAACTTTAAATCAAAAACCATAGAATAAAACGTAAATAATCCTAGTTTGTGATTAAAAACAGAAAATTCTTAACCCCAACATTAAAAAGTCCTCTTAAAATTTAAATTAAATATCCTCATTAACAACAACTCGACCAGCGTGAAACGTGAAGAGCTGCTCACTGACGTACACACACGCCGCAAACCACGCAGGCGTGCTGATGCGCTGTGAATAGCGCGTGCGTAGCTGCCCGATTTTTGTTTGTGACGAGTGTCACTTTGGCGCTCTCAGTTTGACGCGATAACACCCCGTAATCAAACCTCTCGCTAGTCCGGGCGTCCTCACTCTGAACCTTGCGTGATATCTCACACAATAAACAATACCTTTCCTCATCAAATGAACTAGAAAAAGTGATCATAGCTCAGATCAACTTGGTTTTCCGATTGATGTTGCTGTGAACATCCACAAATTATGAAAAAGGACTAAACTGGAAAATCAACAAGGTAGTGAATTAAATTTAAAAATCCTATTTCTTTACGTGCGTAACTCGCAAAATGATTTAGAAATTGAAAATGAAATTATAAAGATATTTCCTTTAATTAATCAAATGTAGTCTATTTATAGTGGGCCTAAGTATGTATAGTAGCCATGTATAATAAGTAGCCTAATGTATCAAATAAGATCCCTGAATTAATAAATCATTAAAATATTTTAAAACATTAATATTTAAAAGTTTTTTTTTATATTTTAAAAGAAAATTTTTAAAGATCTGAAAAATTCAAAAAGCGTGAGCCTTACTATTTGAATTACTTTTGTAATTCAGTCTGGGTAAAAATTTTCCCAGCTTCTAAGGTTTTCAAATTTTTGTATAACTTGCTCCAGGGTAAGTATTTTCAAGTATTCATCAATATAGCCTTTTCTTTCTAATAGCCTTATTTTTCTAATAGCCTTATTTTTCTAATTTCAACTATTTTTAGAAAAATAGTTGCAATTTCAAAATATTTTTAGAAAAAATAAGAAATGGTTGAATGGGAGGATCTGATTGACTGAATACAATATTGAATGAGAATGTCATTCATTTTGCATTTCCATGTTCATAAAATACAAGTTATTTTAAAAAATTACAGGTATAGAAAATTAGTAAACATACAGTACTTCTAGGTAGGTTTCTTGTGGTTTAGTGTTAGGTGGTCAAACCCTGCATTCAGCCTACAGGCTGGCAGATGCTTCTCATCGATAATATTTTTATGAAATATGAAATATGAAATATTTTAAATAATTTAATTTTGGTGATTGGAACAGAAGTTGAATACGAATATACATACCTCTTTGTTGTGATATGTATATTCATGATTGATGTATTATAACCCGGGTCGCACAAATAGAAATGGTGCGACCATGTGAAGTATGAGATCCTCCTCATCTTTCCTATCTGCCATTCCCTTAGGACACTGATGCAGTGAATAGGCGAGAATACCGAGATTCATTCTACGAGTAAACAGAATATTGTATTAACAGAAAAATCTGATTAATAAATTTATGGGTTGAACCGATTGAATCCTCAATGAAAGTAATTCTAAAAAATGGAAGAAATGTTATTGTATAACAATTTTATTGTTATTGTTAATTACAATTATTGTAATTTTTTATATTGTAATTGACAGATATGTAACATCCTCTTCCTGAAACTCTCGATATACAAATGTTGAAATATTCTGATGTCTTCCACTATCAGTTAACTGGAAATCACTTGATATCCTTGCGAGAGTTTCGCGCTTTCACGTACAGAATCTGAATGCCAGTTTCACAAAAAATCCGTTCATTGAGATAGGATAGTTTCACAGCGGTTAATTCTGAATGAAATTTCAGTTTACCTGCCCATAGTAATATTAGAAACTAGAAAAAAGACTGTGCCAATTCTAGTGGCTCAAGCCTTGTCAATCTTGTAGGCGTAGTAATTATTTTCCATTAAAACTCATCTAATGAGAACACTAGAAGCTTGTTTTATCCAGAAACAATTCACCAAGAAAAGCAATCACTATCAATAATTACAGTACAAGTATATGTTCCTTGTCTTCTTATTTGTGAAATCCTCTTATCGGCAGAATTCTTATTAAAAAACTCTCAAGCCTCTTAGTGGTCTCTCATCGGTTAAACCTTATTGATCAAGCTTTTTACTAGATAATTTCTTACTGATATAATATTTAAATGGATCAAAGGTTCAAAATTTTTCTGGTCTTTGACTATAGTAATTATAGCACTCACCAGTATTTTAATATTATTAAGTATATAGAATATTATGCAAAGATCATTGAGAGTCCTTCAAAACAAATTTCAGAAATGTAAACTCTACTTGTTTTATCTATCAAAAATGAGTATCTCATAGAGATACTAATCACAATAATAACATATGGGTAAAATATTTGTTACAATCCAATGAAAGTTTCTAGAATTAAAAGAAAATTGTAAATTTTTGTTACTGACCTGCGGTTTTAAAGGGGAAAATCAATCATTGCCTCTGATTTGTTTCGCAATTTGTCTCTCTTTCCCCCATAATCCCATCACTTCAGAGTTAATCAACAATAAATTGCAAAACAGATGCATCAGTCACAGTCACTCACTATACAAGCTGCGTTAACCAGAACTCTCCCCGGCAATTCGCCGTTCTGAATGTCCGCGATTTTTCTCTGATTAATTAAAAATGAGCTTCACCTACGCCCCTTTCCCCAGCGGTAGCGTGCTTCACCTGATAACAGACAATAATGAATTGCATCGCGGCGTTAAATTGTGAAACAATATGAAAGGTTTGTCACGCACTGCTATTAATTTGGATAAGTTCCCAATTCACTGTTTTCTCGACCAAAAATACCATGGTTTGATCTAATGAAAACTGTGTTCTTGAAAAAACTTTGCATATCATTCTATCTGCTTTTTTATGAAAGAACATGAAAAACGTTGAGAGTAGTCAGTGGACGAATGTGATAAATCCACTTCTATGTTCCAAGAATACAAAATTTAATTTATATTTCGGGTTAGCTTTTTCTCGTTGCGCCATAGCTTTTGAAACTTCAATCTCCCCACACCATCCCTCGGCCATCACACATTTTATAAGTACATTTTTATAAAAGACTCGTTTATTTGAATTTGGAATAATGTCAACTCATTATGGGTTCAAATTGTATAATATTTCATTCACAACACATTATCAATATGTTTGAATGGTATAGTCTGTCCAAGCAAAGAAGACCTCAAGCAAAGAAGATGAGAAAATGACTCCAGCTCGGTCAATATTGGTTCAAAAATTATTGATTTGGTCTCATACGTAGAAACCATTCTGATCCACAATTCTAGACCAAATCAATAATTTTTCAACCAATATTGACTTTGCTAGATTCATTTTCTCATCTTGCCAGAGGGTCTTCTTTGCTTGGACAGTGGACAGACTATAGTTGGTGTAAGCTGTTTTTGTTTTGAAGCTTCAATAAAAGCCCATGTTTGTCAGTTTCAGCGTATTATTCAACCCGTATCATCATCATCAATAGTAGTAGTTCAATTTATAGTACTCGTGGTTTTGTAACGTTTGAATGAACCTGTAATCGGGGAGGAGCTTGTCTGAGCCAATGGCAGACGTTTACTGTCATTGGCTCAAGCGTCTACCAATTGCGGTGCTTTACCGTTAGTATAAATACTACTGCTCTGTACTGTGAGTATTAGTTTACCAGAGATTAATAATGGTGTAACAACCGAAACCGGTATCTCTATTTTCAAATCAGTGGTTTGACTACATCTTGTCTTTTCATTTAATAGTAGTTCAACTAGAATTTTATTTAAAATCATCAGTGTTGATTCAAATGAAAAAATAGAAATAAATGCGACCATGATTGATTGAAAACTGACTTGATTTTTTTTTATTGATCTGCTATTGATAATACGGGCCTCAGCAAAATGATATCACTTAACAGTGATGCGGATACTATCTTCTAGTCTCCATATTCAGTCTGTAAACTGAGAGTCTGTATGCTGTGATCACAGGTTCTTTAGTGATTTTGAATCATGAGACATATTAATGGTGTAAACTTGAATATTATCAGACTCTCCCCTAAAGTCTGACAACTTTTCCGAATAAGCAACTTTTCCAACTCTTAACACGCACAAGCTCTGAAGAATATGTGTACCACGCGCATCAAGCTCATGGGTGTCAACCCCAGAAAAGGAGTTAATTAAAAAAACCATCGCTCAAAAAATCATTTCCGTCCATTTTATAATCACATGTTTGAAAATGTTGAATGAATAATGATCCCTGCTCTTGTATTCAGCTCTAATTAATTTGTTCTGCACAAGCGTGTGCTGGTGTGAACTCCACGATTAAGTTTCATTGTTTCAAAGTGTCTACAGTAAGAAGGGGTAGGGGCTGAATGTAGTGACCAAACAAGCTTCCCTGAGGCTGCCAAGCGGTGATGAATTGATGTTCATACAGCTCTCAGGTGGTGACGTGTTCAATGTTCTTCGTTCTTGTTAACAATCTCTACGATTCCACTCAAGTTCTTTGAAATTGAATTAATTGATTCGCAATTGAAGAGATTAACATTTGATATTTGAGTTTTGAAAAATTGAGAAAACGTTGCTGATTGAATTTCGTTGTATCTCACATCTCACTGCAAATTTATTTATGATGAATTTAGGGTGAGAGAAAGAATTCAATAAAAATAAAATAAATTTATAATTGGATTTGTAAGTGATACCCTTCTGGTGAAAAACCACATTTTGTGCTTCATAATCAAATCAAACTCTCCACCATATATCACACACATTTACTCACAAAACTTTTTTGTACTCACAAGTTCCATGCCACAATTATTAAATCTAGTTATAGGCTATATTAGATTCAGAATCACTATTATTCTCGAATGAAAAATAAAATGTATGTTACGTGTTGAACAATAAAATTAGATGAATTATTGATGAGTAAATGATCCTATCTAAGTATACCATTTGGATTGATAAATATAATTATACCAAAGTTCAGTTAAGGATTATCATACAAAAGTCATGACATCCATTCAATATTCGAATACAATGAAAAATATCATACAATACATTTTTCTCTACAGCTTAGTGCTTGATGCTGAATGAACTCAGCGCTTTATGCTCAATGAGGGTTTTCATAAAAATTCAATATTATTATTATAATCAAATTAGGGTAATTCGGGGAGAGTTGCCGCATGTGGGTTAGACGCCGCACCACTGCTACTTTTCATAGTGATCACCAGAATGCTCTGCCAGTGGCAGTAATAGTTGGAGCAATGGCCATTGAAGACGTGTTGTGTTGTCAGTTTACTCTTTTGTTAGTTTTATTCGGTTCATACCCAGTTATATGAGGTGAGTACAACTTTTATGGGTCAGGAATTAAACATGTAATTAGAAATGTAAAACATAAAAAGTGTTACTTTTCGAGTTTGTTATATTTCTCCATTATATAGGCAATATATATTCCGTTTCACTTGATATCCTCAATAAATAAGTTGTGGATTCACAAATATTGTAGGCTACCATTTTTGACACTTCTTGCATGGACTATGGTCTATGGATGAGAAGATTGAAAAATTTAAGCAATATAAAACATATAAAATGTGTTATTTTTGCGTGTTTAATAAATTCCTTATCAATAAACTCATTCCGTCTCACTCAACATCATAAATAAATAAATTGGAGTCAATTTTACTAAATGCGGCATAACTCCCCTATGAGTGCGGCATCTCACCCACACCCTATGGGAGAGTTGCCGCTTTTTTGTAGTACTTTTGAAAAAAAATTCTCAAGCCTAGAATCTATTGCATGGATTATTTTTACTCATTGAATATGATAATACATTTAACCAACTATTAAAAAAATTGACTTTACTTTTACATGCATCATGGGACTGTGGAGCTTAGTTTTAGAAAATGTGCGGCATCTCTCCCCGAATTACCCTATATTATATAATAATATGCGTTTCATAATAATTTTCATAATCAACAAAAAAACCTTTCTCTGGTAGAAACTACTGTACTTGAACAGCAAAAATTACCGCAATGCATTAATTTTATCAGAGATTCACATCTTAAATCTAAAGTTTTCAAAGAGAAAAATCAAATCAAATAGATAGTTTCCCAGAAGTTTGGAAACAAGTTTAATATGAAGTGTCTATGCTTCTATCTTCTTTGAAGGTTCATTTCTCTTGAATCTAGAGTAATAAGAGTGTAAATGCGATGAAAAAGATGAGTTTCTTGAGCCGTAAAATTACTTTCTTTTGAAGAAAACTAATCAGTAGCTCACTCTCTGGTCTCTTGCTGTTTTTTTTTGAGTCAGTAGAGAAATTTTCCATTTCAAAAATGAATCGGCGTCAGGCTACTATCGAATATAGATCGATGTTCTATACTATTGAAGTTTTTCTGTGTATTGTATTGTTTGACTTTTCAAGATGAGGGCAAACTTCACAGTTGAGGGCATACATCTTCGAATATTTGACAAATACTGCACATTTCGTCCGCTCTGTCCGATCTCTGTTATTACAGCTGAAAATTTATTGATTGATTTGAAACTTTCAGATTAAAAAAGTTCAAAATTTATTCCAATAATTGGTTTTGTTATTCATAATCTTATCATTATTGATAATTGAAAACTTCGCCATTATTTTAACAATCTCTCACGAAGATCGAAGTGGTGTATTATTTTTTCTTTTGCCGTTGATATTGGGCGTGTTCTAGATAGTTCGAATATCAAGATTAGTTAGAAACTGATTGAATTCTCTACTATATTGTGATAAATATTCTAACAAATTCAAGTTTCGAACTACGATCCGCAGACTATAATTATCATTCATTTGACACAACTTCCGACTTGACAAAACATGTATAGAATAGGAAATAAAAATAATGTATTACAAATCGGGATTTGCTTCAGATAGTACATTCTGAAAATGACCTCCATTAGTAGAACTTATGATAGCAGACGACACGACGAACTAGCAGGTTATGAAAGTAAACTTTTTAGTTAGCTTTGTATCATCAGTGAAATGATCAACATGAATGTAGTCAATTGATATTGTGATGGACAGTTGAAGAATAAATTGGCAGCTCACAGGATGTTTTTTGAGCCATCAATTCAAGTAGAGTTGTTCATCCCATGATTAAAAAAGTTTCACCATTATGTGAAGTAAAACATTGAACAGCTGATTGGGTTTCAACCTCAGATAGATATTCACTACTGTGGACCTCGAGGGTTACAATCATTTTCTATTGGAGCATTAATCAGCATTCGTTTGAAGCTTAATGTATTCTATCTAATAATCAGTGGCGTAACTAAGCCATTGAGCACCCCCGCCCCCCACCGCGAAACGAGTGGGTGCGCCCTTAACCCCCCCTCACCCTCTAAGATACGAAGCGGAAAAACGCATCTTGTACCTTTGTTTTGTTTTTGCATGTGTTAATGTACGGTGACAAACGTGAGCTCGACAGTAGCCTTTCTTTGGCGTGATTATAGATTAAATTATCGTAAAGGTCGGAAACAATTAGGCCTACTTCAACTACTACAGTATATCCTAAAAGGAACTAAAAGTAAAAAGAAACTAAGTTTGCAATTTGGATTAATATTTCTAAATAGGCTGTAAATATATTATAGCCCATGATATATTATACAGAACTAAAATTTACACCTGATATTTGGGTTTGAGCTATGTAGTAAACGCACTATAATTCAATGGGTTTATAATAAAAAGAACTTGTAGACTATAAGTCGTGTTCAGCTAATATTTATTTATTATAAACAAAAATGTTACATACAAACTACGAACTGTTTACTGTATAGATCAGAGAGCTATCACCAATCGGTCAATCCTCTTCTTTTCTTTGTTTGTCCGCGGCTCACCAGCCCACGAAGGTCCTAGGCCTACCAGCTGGTTGCCAGTTTCATATCCATTTCTTTTCTATTCTCTGTTCTCACAAAATCTTTAGCAAGATCGTCTAGATTAATAGTACTATTAACATTACAGGACTGAGGAGAGAAAAGAGGTGATGGGTGATTTAGGAGTCCATTCTAGCACAATTATATACAGAGTGTTTCAGGAGGAATGTGCAATACTTCTCGGGCTAATTCCTTTCACCAAGTAGACAAAAAGGTACCATGGGACAAACCCCCAAAAACGCTACCGAGATAACAATGGCGGAAAATTGGGATTTTTCAAAACAATTAATTTTTTATTTTTTGGAGGCTTTACTGAGGTTCTAAAATAATCAAATTCTGTGTAAAATTAGGTGAGGAATTCAATGAAACAAGTTTGAAGTTTGGACTTTAAGGCTGAGGCCACACTGCCGGTGGGTAGAGCCTGGAGGGTGGAGGGTAGTTGGTAAATCTATAGAACATACACACCATCCACAGTAATACATCGTATGAATGGTATGTGTTCAGCCGCCATCTTGAAATTCTTAAATATGTACAACATAACCTCAAAAAACAGAATGACGTCATACCATTCATACGATCTATTACTGTTGATGGTGTGTATGTTCTATAGATTTACCAACTACTCTCCACCCTCCAGGCTCTACCCACCGGCAGTGCGGCCTCAGCCTAACGGTTATTGATATAATTGGAAAAATATGCTAGAAAACACCAATTTTCAACAATAAAGGTTATAACTGGATAAGGAATCAAAAATTTGTATTTTTTATTAATGGAAGTTGAAGAGAGCCGGATTGTGAAGAAAAAGTTAAATGATGGCGATTGTGTAAATGTTACCCAAATCTCAGAAATAGCGATCAAAAATCGCAAAATAGACCACAATTAAAATACCACAAGTGAAAAATTTGTGTTTAGTAGCGATTTTGCGATATTTGATCGTTATTTCCGAAATTTGGGTAAGATTTACACAATCGCCATCATTCAACTTTTTTTCGCTCTCTCCATCCCGCTCTCTTAATCCTCCATTTATAAAAAATACAAATTTACGATTCCCTATCTAGTTATAACCCTTATTGTTAAAAATTCAGTTTTTCCATATTTTTCCAATTATCTCAATAACCGTTAAAGTTACAAACTTTAAACTGGTTTCATTGAATTCTCGAGCTAAATTTACATCAGAATCGATTATTTAAGAACCTGAGTAAAGCCACCAAAAAATTTCAAAAATTAATATCTTTTGAAAAATCTCAATTTTCTGCCATCGTTATCTCGGTAACAAAGCGTTTTTGGGGGTTTTCCCCATGGAACCTTTTGTCTACTCGGTGTAAGGAATCAGCCTGAGAAGTATTTCACATTCCTCCTGAAACACCCTGTATATTCTGTCTTATTAATCAAATCGTAAAAGTTGGGTCAGGGGAAAATTTTTTAAGAACACTGTACTCTAGGACTATATTTTCAAGTTATGTATAACAAGTCTGAATAAAAATATTAAAAGATTTAAAAATATAAATTCATTAGAAAATTATTCAATTAGGCTATTATTAATTTTGAAAATTTAATTAAAAAAAAAATTCCATTTCTTTGCAGTCAATTACATTTTTAAAGAGGAGCCCCCAGAAGCCTGCGCCCCCTCACTGCGGGGGCTGCGGGGGTGCTATTTACGCTACTGCTCATAATAGCGTTTTACTCTTTCCTAGTTCATTTGATATAGTTTATTGGAAATAGAAAAATGAAAACTTTGGACTATCAATTCAATGACATATTTAATAGATCTTTGAAAGGTTCAGAAGAAAATCGTTACCCTAGAACTAAACTATTGAAAAATGCTAAAATATTGGGGGTTATGAAGTACAGTTAATGAATAGATTGTTTACACAACAGAGCAGAGCACAAAAGTCAAATTTAGTCAAAGTAACGATGAAACGATTGATTTGAGAGGAAGCGCTCTTGAAAAGATTCATACAAGGTCTCCCTTTCAAATTGTAGGCCTTCTGATGAAATTATAATTAATTAATTCATGAATTATAGATATGTGTTATATGCATTTGAACAGATCAGATGAATTCAATAAGAACTCTCCGGGAAGCCGGGATGGGGATCGGGCTCAAAATGTATCCTCCAAAACTTGATAAGCTTCAAAACTAAGGATGGTAACTTTGCTACATGAATCATAAGTGACTGTGCAGCATTTCTGTCAAAGCCTGGTATGTTTCCGGAATCTCATTTTTAAAAAGGTTTATAACACAATACATCACTTATTGTAATAAATCTTCACAAAATGATAGCCTATACAAGAAATTTTTTGAGTGGTTGTAAAGGTGATATTGTGGTAGTTCTTGTTTGATTGCTACGCCAGTATCAATCTCTGGTTGACTCCAGAGTTTAGATTTTTAGATCACCAGAGTCGGTGATTTCTGATTTTTCAATGATAATGAAGTATTAGACGGGACCGGTATCTCGATTTTCTAATAAATAAGTGGTTTGACAACATCTTGTCTTTTCATTGAATATTCCAGAAATTTCTCTCTTGATCTATAAGCTATATACTATGCCCACCAAGTGATTAGAGTAGATTCAATATCGGACGCAAAAAGGCACCCTTGGGTCCTCAGTATTGAAATGCGGAGGTTGGCGCATTGGGCTGAGGCGTCACAACCTTCAGTCCGCTAGCACTGCCTGGTCAGGGTTTAAAACCCAGTAGGCATGGCTGTTTTTCATTTTCACCTCAACTATCACCTTCGCACTCACTACCACAAGATAAAATGCTTATGTGGGTATCTTCCGCGAAAAAATGAAAATGAAAGCTGTGGGGTAGCACAAGAAGTGAGAATTCTAAGTATGATTGGAAGAGAGAATAAATTGGAAGGAGTGAGAGACAGTGTAAAAAAGAGTGAGAAAAAAGCATAATATCTGAGGGTGAGAGAAAGAGAAGCACAGAAATAAGAGTGAGAGACAGATAGTATGAGAGACTGAGTGAGAGTGAATAATGACTTGAGGAGTTCCGTAGTAGATCGACCAACCAGGCCATAGTGCTAAGAGTCGACTTCAATCAGTTTCTAGTGTTCGAATTCGATTACCGGCTCATTAGAGCCGTCGACTAGATTGTAGGCCTCAGGGTGAAAGGCCACCGCTATTGTAGTCTGTCCAAGCAAAAAAGACCCTCTGGCAAAATGAAAAAATGACTTCAGCTCGGTCAATATTGGTTAAAAAATTATTCATCTGGTCTCAAATTCAGGAAACATTCTGATCTACAATTTGAGACCAAATCGATAATTTTTAAACCAATATTGACCGATCTGGAGTCATTTTCAGATCTTGCCAGAGAGTCTTCTTTGCTTGGACAGACTATAGCTACAAGGCGGTCAATAGTGACACGTTCTCTTGTTCTGATGACAATAATTGAGATGATGTTCGGGAAGTTAATACTCAAGTTTTGTCACAGAATGATCTAAGCTGTTGGATGTGGAACAGAGTTGTTCAGCTCAAAAATGATCAGAGATTCTAACTATTCTGAATTTTAATATAATAACTGACTGTATCAAGCACAGTAGAAATCATATGCTTCCATGGGAAGCATGGGTGTTATTGACTATTAGTGTAGGAATTGACCAGGAAACCAATAAGCAATCCATTAAAATCGTTAATAGAGTCAAAATTGAACTTCCGATTCACACGAAAGGAAATTACATAATTATATGACAGCATAATATATTGTCGAGGTAGAAGTAGGTGGATTGAAAACGAACTTTTTTGTAACTCCGATGTTCTTAAATAGGATAATAGAGAGCTTACTTAGTCAGAATTGAGTGACATTGAGTCGGATTAAGTCACATCCAGTTTTTTCAAGGGTTTTTGTGCAAAAAGAATAGTGTCGTGAAGACGTAATCAAAGGAGATTCGGCGGTTATTATTACAAGATTTTTCTTGCAATATTTTACTAGACGTGTTAGATCATGGATAGTAATAATCCCGTAGTAATTCATAATAATAAGATAAATGAGTGAAATTTAAAACTTTTTCTTCTCATTGAGATCTAAAGAGTTTTGAACAACTTGGCTCAGTGGATTGAAAAGCTACTGCACTCAGCAACAAAATCATGTTTACTTGCAGTTCTGTCATGGGTTTGTGAACTCAGCTTCCAGTGTCACAATTCCATCCTATTCTCCAAGTATTCTACTTACTTCGAATTTGTTTACTTTGTGATCTTCTCTGGAGGAATTATTACAGACCGACCAACTTTGTTTGGTCTAACTCGAGCAAGAACTGGAGAAGCATGCCTCTGGCCTTGTCTGTGCTACCCTACTGAGAAGCTACAATTCTTCATTTCTATTTCCTATCATCTATCTCTCTTGTGTGTCTTACAGACAAAACGAAATCATCGATCGTCAAGTGAAAACTAGCACAAAGACTAATTTGTTCGGATGCAAAACAAATTCTACATTCAGGCGAATTGTCATTTTATTGAATCCAGAAACCATGACTCAAGTTGAAACTTTCATCTATCTGGCCAAGCTTTTAGGCTATATCCCTTGAAGTAATAATCCGATCCAGATATTATCTTTAGTTATAGATATACTCGCAAGCGTACAGATCGAGGATATATGATTCCTTCAACTTTGTTGAATAAAAAATAGCACTGACTCAGTGTAATCATTGATTCAATACCATAAATATGTTTCATAGAATTGATTGTGAAAGTTCTGCAACACAGAAAGGTGGTGATCAATCACCATTATCTTATTCCATGCACTAGCCGGCAGGCTCGCTTCGCTCGCCTTCTCCGCCTAGCCAGGGGGCTTCGCTCCCAGGACCCCCGACAGTATAGGCAGTGTGAGTGAGTCAAACAGGCTCGCTTCGCTCGCCTGCAAAACCTCTGTCAGTGTAAGCTGATTAGCTGAGACAAACAGGCTCGCTTCGCTCGCCTGCAAATTCCGTTCAGTAGGGATTTGAAATTTATTGAGCACAGCATTTCTACACCTAATCTGGACCTGATTACCTAATTTCAACATTTTCTGCCAATTTGTTCTAGGAAAATCTAAGAAAAACTCAGAAAATTCGAAAAAATTGTAAAACGCTAATATTAAACCTTGGGAAGTATATCGGACATAGTTTGAAACTTGATTCAATATCTTCCAAATTAATTCATCTTTAATCTCGCTGAACCATACAATTAACAGTTAGGATTGGTCGTATCAAGGCGGAAGATATACAACCCGCAACACATCTACAATTTTGAAAACCTGATTACTGGCGTAATCTTGAACGGATTGCAAAAATATCTTAAAACAACATTTCTAGACCTTATCTGAACCTGCTCACCAAATATCAACATTTTCTACCCATTGGTCCTCGAAAAAATAAGAAAACGCTGAAGAACTATAGAAAAACTCAAATATTTGGAGTATCCTCATGAAGTTTCAAAAATCCGTTCTTAGCGCGCGTCTAAACGTCCAACTGAACATGCATGCCGAATTTGAACGCATTCGGTTCGGTGGATTTTTAGTTCTGGTGATGAATGAATGAATGAATCAGTCAGTCAGTGCCATTTCGCTTTTATATATAGAGATTTCTAAATTTTCATTTGAAACATCATACATCAGAAGATGGAAAATCAATAAATAGTGATTCAGTTTGCGGAGACTGGCTTATGGTTGAGTTACCTCTATCCTGGTTGATGATTATTTGCTTGTTGTATGGTGTTTTCGGCCGGGAGGGAATTCTGGCGTGGTGGGGGGTCGTCTTCGGCTCGGTCAGTGTTGATTCGAGGACTGTGAGTTCTGATTGAGAATTTATGGTTTTTGGGCCGGTATTGGCCGGGATGGAGTCGTTCTTCCGTCTTTTGCTTGGCTGGTCTTCAAGGTTGTCTTGTTTGCTTGGCTGGACTATATAGTGGAGTGAATATTGAAATGGCATCCAGCTGGTAGGCCTAGGTGATTCAGTTTTCTCAACCCCAGGTCATTAATGCGATTGAATGTCATTATCAACTATACTGGATGAGAAAAGCCGTCGGTCCCGGCTACCAAAAAGTCATCGTCATCTCTCACCATCATCCCTCTCATTACCCACGCACAGACCTAGGAGCCCATGTGGGTGTCACCCTCAGAAGAAAATAAGAAGAAATATATTTTTTATTTTTGAAGAACACAATAACCCCAGGAATCCACAGCCTCACGCTTGTGATAACGAGAGAAAGATAGATATCGTGTTATAAAGTTAGAGAAAGATACCGTGATGGAGATTCGAGATCAGATACTTGAAAAACTTCTATTTCATTTGTTTCAGAGAGTTACCATCACCAGAAGGTATCTACTGGTAGAAAAGTTTGCTCTGTAAACTTCCACCAGAGCGATTCTTTCGAGACATTTTACTTCCTCAAACCTTCAAATAAATCTTTACTTCTTTTCTGAGACTCTTTTATCAGGCAGAACTCTAATCATCTAATAGCGTGAAGCTGAAATCTATGCAAAGCGAGCTTCTTGATTCCTCCCGGACACCGAACGTTGAATTCATTTCGAGTTTCTTTGTGAAAACCTTTTTGCGACCGCTTATAAAAGAATTACTCTTAATGCAGTCGCTCCTTTGCTCTACCAACTCAATTCTAAAGAACGAAGCCTGTATAAACTGAACGTTTATCACTTAGGATGATGGAAACATAAAGCTTTTCATTATCCCTTGGGCCTATATTTTTTCAAGATTATCTTTATTTGGTTTATCGTGAACTTGCTAAGATTGTGTGATTATTTTTTATTAATATTATTGATCACATCATATTTCCCAATACCATCTCTGGTATCTGATAGGAACCGTTCTACAATCTATATGAATTATTAGAATCAAGAATCAAGAATTTTATTCATCATCAATACTTGCATGAAGTACATAGACATCGTCAGGTATAAACAATAATAAATGCTTAATGGTAACAAAATACAAGAAATACAATAATACAACAATAGAGAACACTAGCTACAAGACTTCATTCCACTCAATATCAAGAAATTTATTTACAGTATATTAACACTGTCTAATTAATATTTCTTCTTGAACTTATACTGAGGTAAGTGCTTGAAACAATCTGGAGTGGCATTATATAGTTTAATTGACATGTAATGGAAATTTTTCTGCGATCTTGTATGAGAATATTGTTCAATCTGGAGTTTATGCCTGTTTCGTGTATTAATACTGTGGAAACTTCTATTTGTAAGATACTCAATAATTGATAATCAAATTATCATTGATTAAATTTTATTTAATCCTCTCAGCTCAGCTAAGAGCTCTGTTACACTCTAGCTATGTTAGCATCACCCTTCCAGAATTCAACATTCAGCCAACAGCATTTCTGTTTGTTCCAGCTCGGATACCTGCTATTGGAGTCACCTCGTTTTAGGAATCTGTATAGTTATAATATAAATCTTCAATGTTATTTCGTAGCTCATAGTTCAGCACCCACATGAAAGAAACATAAATATTGAGAAAACTCATGAATGTGTTGAGAGTGATAAAGACTTACTTGCAAAAGTGGTACATATTCCAGTATGATTTCAATTTTCTAATTTTAATGCTTTTTCAGGGACTATAGAAAACAGAATTTCAGTTTCTTCTTCCAGTGAATATAGGAAATTTAATAAGTTTCTTCTTTTTGAAAGTATAATGCGGTAGTGCAGACTGACCTGACGATGAACGATTACAGACATTACAATTAATTGATATTATAGCGGTTGCAGCTCTGTTTCTACAAGATAAGGTTGAAAGAAACTTGTGGAGGTAGAATAAAAAATCAACAATCCTTTTCACATTGATCTCGTAAAGCTTTTCTTTTCTTCCAAGCGATTTGCTTGGAAGTGAATGGAGTGGAAAACAAATGAATGCATATGGAGTGGAAAACAATCCATAAGCATTACAAAATAGAAGAGAATCCAATTTATTGAGTTTGTGTGATATGTAAGATATCTTTTACGAATGTTTTAATGAAATATAATGAAACAGAAAAAATTATTCTTTCCATCAAATAAAAAATGCAGACTTCATACATTAAAGTTTTCGACCTTATTTCACAAAACAGAATTTATTTCAATGAGATTCAACTGAATTCCAAAAGAATATCCTCAATGAAGAGAAAAATATCTTCCGAAGAAAAACATTGTTTTCTTCTTCTTCTTCTTCTTTTCTTCTTCTTCTTCTTCTTTGTCTCTTCCCCATGCGCCGTCAAAGCGTTGGGGTAGAAGAATAAAATGGCAATGTTCTTTAACTTTGTAGTTGAGGGCTACTCTTAATGTATTAATTAAAAAATTGAATCTAGAAACCCCTTTTTATATTATGTATTTTATCAATTAACTTGTTTATTTACACTTCTCAAGAATGATTAAAAAGACGAAACATGTTGTGTTGAATAAATAAACATTTTTCGAAGAGATCTCGGTTCTAAACTCATTCTAGATGGATACCTCTTTGCGATCTAGAGCTGATCTCATTTCGTGGGGTTCCAAGTAGGGTAGTGCGTCCAACGGTATTACTTATAATGCATCGAACCGTGAATTCGAGTATAGCTAAAAATGAAGTGAAAATGGTAGCTCTCAACTTGAGACTTCCATTTCTTCACTCCAACTATCATTAACACATCTATATCCAAAACAAATTAATATTCTCTCCCCTTTTTTCGATTTCAGAACTCACTAAAGTTCTATTGTTCACATATCCAGTCATACTACTCAATCTGATCTATTTCCGTGCTTCTGGTTCCTTCTCCTTTTCCAAAGTCAATTATTAATAATTTGTTCGTATCGACCGTTGGCCATTCCATCAATTTGAATTAACCTACCACTAAACCATTCCAATATTTCCAATTTAGTAGACTAAGGCTGAAGCATGTGGGCTGAAGAGATTGCAAATGTAGATTACTTCAAGTCCATCTTCAACACCTTCAGTCAGAAGTAATATTGAGTTAGGAGACTGGTGAATAGAAATAGAAGAGTACCATTCGAATGTGACGCAATAGGAAAAGGAACTGTAAGAAAGCACAAGGGCGATATCGAATTTACTCCATGTAAGAAAAATGATTTTCTCCCTCTGACTCAAGACTTTTCTCAAAGAAGATTTTCCTGAGTTTGATTTATGAAGATATGGCAGTGAATGATGGAAATTGTAATTCGACAGTATGTATGACTGGCTCAACAGCCCATGAAGGGCCTAGGCCTACCAGCTGGTTCCCAGTTTCAAATTCACTCTACTATACAGCCCGTCAAAGCCAAGAAGACCCCGGCACGACGGAAAAACGGCCCCAGCCCGGCCAATACCAAAAGCCATAAATTCTCAATCAGAACTCACAGTCCCCGAACCAAACACTGGCCGAGCCGAAGCCGCCCCCTCCACCCCGCCAGAATTCTCCCCCGGCCGGACAGACCATTCAGCAAGCAAATAATCATCAACCAGGATAGAGGTAACGTGTGGTTAGCACGTTGATCCTCTCAACCATAAGCCAGTCTCCGCAAACTGAATCACTATATATTGATTTTCCATCTTCTGATGTATAATATTTCAAATGAAAATTTAGAAATCTCTATATACAAAAGCGACTGACTGATTCATTCATCCATTCATCACCAGAACTAAAAATCCACCGAACCGAATGCGTTCAAATTTGGCATGCATGTTCAGTTGGACGTTTAGACGCGCGCTAAGAACGGATTTTAAAAACTTTTCAAGGATACGCCAAATATTTTAGTTTTTCTATAGTTTTTCAACGTTTTCTTCATTTTTTCGAGGACCAATCGGTAGAAAATGTTGATATTTGGTGGGCAGGTTCAGATAAGGTCTAGAAATGTTGTTTTAAAATATTTTTGCAATCCGTTCAAGATTACGGCAGTAATCAGGTTTTCAAAATTGTAGATGTGTTGCGGGTTGTATATCTTCCGCCTTGATACGACCAATCCTAACTGTTAATTGTATGGTTCAGCGAGATTAAAGATGAATTAATTTGGAAGATTCAAAGTTTCAAATCAAGTTTGATTTGATCAAATGATCTTGATTTGAAGTTTCAAATCAAGAAGATTCAAATCAAGTTTCAAACTATGTCCGATATACTTCCCAAGGTTACACTTAATATTAGCGTTTTACTATTTTTTCGAATTTTCTGAGTTTCTCTTAGATTTTTCTAGAACAAATTGGCAGAAAATACCAATACCAAAAGCCATAAATTCTCAATCAGAACTCACAGTCCCCGAACCAAACACTGGCCGAGCCGAAGCCGCCCCCTCCACCCCGCCAGAATTCTCCCCTGGCCGGACAGACCATTCAGCAAGCAAATAATCATCAACCAGGATAGAGGTAACGTGTGGTTAGCACGTTGATCCTCTCAACCATAAGCCAGTCTCCGCAACCAAATGGCGGCGCAGAACACCTCCGAATAATATGCAGTTAATCAGTTAGAGTGTAAAGCAACAATTACTATTCCTCCAGAGGCGGGAAACGACTGACTGTCTTTACTAACGATAGCCAATCTCCCAAAGGAGGGTGGAACAGTATAGTTTTGAATTTATTGTAGAATATATTTTACATATTTGAATTGTAACGAATTAGATAGTTTTGATAAAGATGATTATTTAGATTATGAATGATGAATTTGATATCAGGGGAAATATTACCTAGGAGCTCTTTCCTCGCAACTTATAATATAGTTCAGTAGTTACCAGCTCGTATTTGTTACCAGCTCGTATATGGACGTTGGAGCATCCCTTCAGGAAAGATGGTCATCTACTGACGATAGAATGTGACCTTCTTTCAACTCTTGATTTCCAATTGATTGTCATATAACTCCAAGCATAAGATAACAAATGTTTTTAATCAGCATAGAAAAGATTTCAATGTTCCAAGAACTCATAATTATAATTTGTTTCTAGCAGTTAAATTTGGTTCAAGGTTTAAGCTGATCAAATAAATTCTTCAGATTGCTCCAGTGCTAGATCATGATGATTGCTCATAATATCAAATACTTTTCGATCACTTTTTATTGCTGAGCTGTATTGCTGAATCTAGGTGAATCACGATTACGGAAACATGAGGCCACATTCGTGGTCATAAAATTCAACAAGCAAATCTACCAGCTTGTTGAAAATCTTCCAGCATATCTACCCGCTTGTTGAATTTTACCCAATTTAACCTAATCCTGAAAAATGATAGCAATCCTGTTTCGTGTACCAATTTTACTTCGATTACACATAAGCACAGTACAAGAGGAAATCATAACGGAAAATCCATTATAAATAATGTAATTTCTTTGAAAATAGATGTAAAGATAGATTTTCATCAGGTGGCATGGAATGAAGGACTTGATTCAATCTTCCAGGAAATGTCACGTGGATGAAACGTGTGAATTTGATCGTAGTAAACATATTTCAGTATTACATCACCGCAATCGAAGCCACTGCTCTTAGTGAAGGAAAGCTTTATCATTGTTGGCTGAAATGCTGGTGATGAAAACAGATTTGATTTTGATGGTGTTCTGCTTTGCTCCTTGTGATTTGAAAGTTCCAATTTCAGAGGGCTATATCAAGCACGTGATATTAGCACAGTCTCCAACTGGTTTACAATAATTGGTCAATTTCTTGATTTTCATTTTATTGTTATTGAAAGATTTTGACTCAACAAGACAGAACAACGCAGTGGTAAAATTCAAGTTAGAACGGATTCGAGAATCAATTTGTCTTGACTAAAGTTTCCTCGCTTCTCAAATAATTCGCATTCAATTGTTGCATTCAGACCGGGCTACAAGGCACAAGCTGCTTTTGTACTATTGAGTTGTATGTTTCATTCACTTCTCAAGTGACAGCTGTATTGTGAACCTGATGGAAAACGTTTCCATAGGAGGCGGTACAGTAGCAGATGTCGACTTGCAACTTTTGTTCACTAATGGTTTTCAGATTCTCAGTTGCAGTTTCTTGAAGTAGTTTTATGAACGATATGATATATTAATATAATTCGAAAGGTTGAATTCTACCAGAGAAAAGTTTGATAATTTACTTGATAGCCTAAAAGCCCATGTCTTTATTGATCGCAAAATATTTTACAAATAGATAAGTCACTTCCGTTTAATCAATAATAACTCACTTCCGATCAATAGCCTATGATGTCTGATCTTGGAAATTGCGGTCTCGTTCGATGCGGTCTCAGTTGGGGTTCTCGTAAATTAACTTGTGCTTTGTGTTTTTTAGGGTTAATATATTTGAATAAGCAGTGTATTTTTTGTCTAGGAATTAGGTCCTTATCTTAATAATAGAAGAATCCATTCAAATATCGAGAAAATAACCTGTTTCTGACCTTGATAATCTTTGGTTTTTGTGTGTTGCTGATTGCTAACCGTAAATAATGGTGTGATGACACGTTTCTTGATTCTTTAGAAACAATTGGATGATTGATGTGTTTTTGGCGTCAATGAACTCGGAAATATTTGGTCCAGGAACATGCTCCTGACCTAGATCGATGTGGTTCCATTCAAATATAGGAGAAATAGTCCATGTTAACCTTGAAAATCGCTGTTTTGTCTATTCTCGTGAGTTTCTGGTTGCCTACCATCGATGAAGAGAAGGGGCTCTTACTTTCTTTCCTGGTTCTGATAAAGTTATTGAATAGTTGATGTGTTTTGTGCCAATGAACTCGGATAAGCAGAGATATTTTGTCAAAAACATGCTCGTGACCTAGATCCACAAGGATCCATTCAAATATCGTGAAAACAGTCTGAGTCTAAACTTGAAAATCGCTGTTTCCTCAGTTTTTGTGTGTTGCTGGTTGCCTACCGTTGACTTCATGAAGGCGCTATGATTTCGAATCTGGGCTTAGAAATCTGTTGGATGGATAACTTGCTTTTGGCGTCAAAGAACTCTCATAAACAGTGTATTTTTGTGTAGAGTCTTGCTTCTGACCTGATGTAATAAAAATCCATTTGAATATAGATAAAAACCTTTTTTCTTTTACCTGTGAAAATCATGTCTTAATTGGTTTTTGTGGTCAATGCTGAAATAAATTTCTTCATAGATATAATTAAATAACATTTCTACTCCAATTCAAGCCAATGAATGAAAAGAGAAAAATGGCGACCCTCAGCAAATGGCCACACTGTCTATAGTCACTGTAGTCGTGATAGATGCGGCAGCTTAACGTCCCCCATGAGATTTAGTGTGAATATACTATTTATACTTCAACCATCGTGGCTACCGTTTAGATATGTGGAAAAAGCCTACTCTCTAGAATCAGGTCACATATGATCGAACTATATCACCGTATTCATACATAATTTATGGCTCGTCAAGTCAGGCCGATGTCTGCCGTTTAGAGCTATTGGAAGCTGTGCCTAAGAATGTACTGTAATCGACTGTACCGTAATAATTTGACATCATAGACGTGATCAGTGATCAAAGAACCATACTTAGCGCCTCATGACAATATGAGAATGACATTTCCGCGCTCCATTTTGCGCTTCAAAATGACCTTCCAGTGTAGAGTACAAGTTCACTGATAGTGAGTTATTATTGCATCAACTCGAGCACAACGTTTCTGCTCTTTGACATCTCGATATACATGAGTTGACATCGCAGATGGGAACGAATCACTCTCAATCATTGATCACAGAGTACAAAATAATTATTTTTTGATAGATGTCCTGAGGTCGAAATAACTCAATTGGCGGAAAGGTTGAGCTGTTGCTATTTGGCATGTTAGCTGCTATTGGATTAAGTATACTTTTTGCCTGTTTTTCTTCCAACTCTCGATGCTCTGGATTCGTTTTCTCTTTCCTGATGATATTGAATCTGAAGAGTAGTAATAATTGAAATACAAAGTAGGTATCAAGCATATAAATTGGAAGTTCCTGTAAAAATCCTCAGCGTTTCCAATTTCAAATACAGTCTCAAAGAGTTTTCCTTTAATATTCATCCATGTTCATATGAGCTCAGTGTAGACAGTAATCTCACTCCGACTCATTCAATTCCCATCAAGAACCTGACGATGGGAGTGAGAAAATAATTTTGACGGGCCACAATAAACTCCTCGGGGAATTACCGTTGATTAGAGCCCCTCGTAAGCCAGCTTACTTAGAAGCGTAACTGAAAAAATAACTACACAGAAAAAACAGAATGGACTTTTTCAGGCCTGTTTTTGGGATAAGGCCTGCTCTTGAATGAAATACGTGAAAAAAATGCACAAGAAAATTTGAAATTTCAGAGCTACATAACTACTTACTGGATTGAAACTTATATGAAGAATTCCATATTGTTTATTCCATTGTCTCATTCGTACATTTTTCTCCCTTTTGTTACTTTTTCGTTCATTCTCAATAATAATGATAATAATGAAGAAAAAAACAGCAAGAGGAGGGACTCCATTCTGCTGAAATGGTCAAGTGGAGTAAGTAGGCTGGACCACATTCGAAACATTCTCGTCCGAGGCAGTTTAAAGGTGATACCGGTCTCTGAGAAGGTAATGGAGGGAAAGCTGCGCTAGTATGGACATGTAAACAGATGCCCACCCAACCACATGACCCGGAAAGTTCTTGATAATATGGAGACATAGCCAAGTGGCAGAGGCGGACCCCGCCTGACATGGATATCTTTAGGGTGGTTTCACATTAGCGATTATTTCATCACCTGACGTTGCCCGAGAATGATTGATAATGACTGTGAAATTACGCTCATCGCTTTTGGTGTTCACACTGGCGATTGCTGTTCCCAGCAACGTTTCCAAACAATACAATTCTGAGAATGGATTCCTTCCAGAGTCCTGTTTCTGTCTATTGTTTCACAAGTCACCACACCTGTGATCTAGGTAGTACCTCACATACCCTAGAAATCATTTATCATTCTTTCTTCATCAACAATAAATATCCTTGTATTTGATCAATTGGAATCATTTTGGAATATACATGGAATTGTATGGAATTGGGAAAACAACAATAATATTATTGTAAAAAAATAGGAAATCGAATTATGTCGACGTATCACAGTTATTCGAAATTTAATTTTTTAATTGCGGATGATGCCCACATAAACATTTTAGCTTGTGCGTGGGTAATGGATCATGAGTGCGAAGGTGATTGATGAGGTGAAAAACAGCCATGCCACTGGGATTCGAACCCAGACCTGCGGCAGCGCTAGCGGACTGAAGGTTGTGACGCCCTAGCCCACTGCGCCACCGAGGCCGGCAAAATTGTTTGGTAACAGTGAAAATGAGTGATTGTTTTGAACTTTTTTCTTTTTTAAATTTGTTGAAGTTACGGGTGGCTCGTTGGAGGTGTGATAAAGCGCCGTTCTGATAACCAGGTGGACTCTGGTTCGAGTCTCAACCGGGGCAAAATTCTTTGACCAGTTCATAGGAATATGAAGCAGCTGGACATATCAAATCAGACAACCCAGGATCGTTCAAACTGGCGACTAAGATCAAGGAGAGCCGCCCCAAATAATGAAAAAAAGCAAGGAAGAGAAAAAAGTGTAATGATAATAATGAGGGTGCAAGTCAAATTATGCCTATACTGATGATACTGTCTTATTTCATTGTAGTTGAATTGATTTGGGAAAAATATTCTATCCAATAACAACAAAGCATAGATCACAGTAATTGTGGAAATTATTGACTAGAATGCTTACATGGTAGGCCTCATATGAAAGCATTTAAAGTGATTATTCTAAAGTCTCTAAATTTTTTTAAAAGCTTCAATATTTCTCAACAACGTGATTATTTTAAAGCCTCTATATTTGTTGAAAAAGTTTCAATGCTTATATCTCCATTCAACATTTTCAAAACAATTATATTTCTCTATAACGTTTCACGTTCCGATTTATTTCCAAGTGTCATTTCCAGTTGTTTTGCTTCTCAAGAAGAGAGAAAAGAATTCTTCAGATTAATTCATGGAGAGTAATCCGCAGCCTCCTGGCTGGAGACTACTCATCGAAATATTGATCATTGATTTCGAAAGGAGGCTGAGCGTTCATTGCCTTTCAATGAGATTGGAATGCTTAAGCGGTACGAATTTTCAGATTTTCCTTCATCATTATCTGCATACTTCAGCCATTTCGATGTTCTCAGTGGAAAATCAAATGGTTCGAGAAAGAAAGGACCATCCATATTTTTCCAACGAAAAGGATTCTTGGTTGAAGGGAAGAGAATTATTACTTTACCCTGATTCTCAGATTATAAATTTGAATTGTTATTACCGGTTTTCAATTGATTTATTACTCTTTCTCAACAATATTACAATGCATTCATGATGTAACGTGAATTATTTCTTCTTGTTCAATATAAAAAGGAAAAATTTGGTCTTTAATAAGTTCAACCAGTTGATTGATATCAGTCATCGATTTGATCTCTTATATTGTTGGAATGAATATTCTTCTCATAATTTCCATCATTGTTTTCAGGTGGACATTTATGTGACGGTTCCGAACCATCTTCACAGTTGCATTTCTTCTTATCAGAATTTTTTGAATTTTTACTTTCTCCAGAATTTCTTGCACTGCGTTCCGAGTCTGTATCGATTGATGTTCTCTTGTCTTCTGTCTTACTAGGTTCTGTTAATGTGGCTTGTTCACTGTATGTATTCGACTCTTTTCTATTTTGCGTATCCTCGACCATATCAGTATCCTTCTGATCACTTCTATCATTGTTTTCAGGTGGACATTCATGTGAGGGTTCCGAGCCATCTTTACAGTTGCATTTCTTCTTGTCAGAAGTTTTTGAATTTTTACTTTCTTCAGAATTTCTTGCACTGCGTTCCGAGTGTGTATCAATTGATGTTTCCTTGTCTTCTGTCTTGCTAGGTTCTGTTGATGTGGTTTGTTCATTATAAGTTTTTGACTCCTTTCGATTTTGTGTATCCTCGACCATATTAGTTTGCGAAGATTTCTCTGAAATTTCTTTCCCGTTTTGAATGTGTTCTGTTTCTCCACTTTTCTCTCGGTTGTCTCCTTCTCCTTCAATTTTTGAAGCATCGTGGGTCGATTCTGTCTGAGTCTCCATATCCTCTCCTACATTTGTTTGAGATGATTTTTCACTGAGAGCTTTTCCATTCTGATTGTCTGATGTTGGCTGCTCAGTACCTTCTTCCATGTTAGTTGTTGATTCCGTCTGAGTTTCCATATCCTCTCCTACATTTGTTTGTGATGATTTTTCACTGAGAGCTTTTCCATTCTGATCATCCGATGTTGGCTGCTCAGTACACTCTTCCATGTTAGTTGTTGGTTCTGTCTGGGTCTCCATATCGTCTCCTCTATTACTTTGTGATGATTTTTCACTGAGAGCTTTTCCATTCTGATTATCCGATGTTGGCTGCTCAGTAATCTCTTCCAAGTTAATTTTTGATTCCGTCTGAGTTTCCATATCTTCCACCATATATGTTTGTGATGATTTTTCCGAAACAGCTACACCATTTCGATTGCTATTTGACGGAGGCTGATTAGAACCTCCTTTCTGGTCACAATTACCCACTACGTTCTCCATGTATGTTGGCTCCGTTTGAGTCTCCATATTTTCAATTGATTTAGTTTGAGAAGATTTCTCTGTTAATGTTTTCTCTTCACGATCATAATCAGGCGAACAGCATCCGCGGCCATGATTCTGGATTTTTGCCGAGGGGTGAGGAAGGTTTTCTATAACAACACTTCTTCTAGGCATCATTGGTCTGTTGTCTACTATATTTACGTCCATAGCCGATTGGTTATTGTCAATATTTATTATTACCATTTCTCCCACAGATTCATTTTGTGATACAAGTGATTGTGTTTCTGTTGTTTTGATCAATATGCATCCGTTTGGTCCTCCTGGTGTAAGGTCGAAAGTTGATTTTCAATTAACACAAATTCTTAAAATCGAAAACAAAATACAGTTCTTCATCATAAATTGATTCTCTCATAGCTATGAATTACTCACCTATTATGAGTTACTTTGAATTGAGGAAATAACTATTATTCCTTTTGATTTATTCAATAGAACAAATGCATTAATATTTTTCCACAGTAACAATGATTAATCGTGCTAAACACGATCTTAAAGAATAAATATTATGAATTATGTTTTTAATTCTATTGAATTTTATTGCTTTTTAATATTGAATTCAGCCCCAAAATATTATAATTTATAATATTAATATCCTATATTTCTTATATTAATATTTTTAAAATATTATTATTATTATAATAATAATTTGATCCATGAAATTCAAATTCCATTCCAATCCGGCCTCACAGCCTCACAGCCTCACATGCCTCAAATGGCCTCATATGGCCTCACATGGTCTCATATGTCTGTATAGTCAAGTATAAAAGTATATTTGAAGACAAGATAGTTAAAAAAATACCATAGGTTACTTTGTTATTTTATTATACATTGTCATTACTAAAAGCATGATCTCCAGTGGAAAAATTGGTTTTCTACTTACCCAAAAAACAAGATTCTGCTTTTATGACATAACCATCATTTTCCTTAGTTGTGAATAGAATTTTGGGTCCAGTGTTTTCACTTGTCATACTGATGATTTGTAAAATTATGGAAATTCTACAATTTCGAAACTCTTCGGATTTGTTTAATTTATATAATTCATGGAATTAGGAATATTAATTTGATTGCGAAGTATGTTTTGTGTTATTGTTTATGTTGTATCAGTATGTTTTGTGCAAGCTTTGCCTGTATGATATGTACGTAAGTTCATGGCCAACATGAACAGTTGATTGGTTTCATAATTTATGTTATTTCTCAGTGTCATGAATTTCAATCATTACTATACTATAATCTTAAAGAGTTCGGAAAATGGATTTATAGATTTTATTAGGAATTTAATTAAGTTTTTAAAATACTCAATCCTCTTCTAGATTTATATTTTAGTTAGTTTTGTTTCGGCTTCATGCTAGCTATATGAGTTTCTGAATAATTCCAGTAATAAATCAGTTGCAGGTGACGATCAAGGTGTATAGAATAGTAGAGGTGGGGCAGAGTGAAGCAGCTGACTATGATACTGACGTCACGGAGTTCCTCTAGTCAAAAATTTAGCATTGATTTCCCTATCCTTGACGAAAAATCGTACGCTTTTTCCAATTTACGAAATACAGAATTGTTTAGTGGATAAATTTCTTATAATGAGCTTGTAGAGAATTCCGACCTACATTTTGAGTGATTTAAATTTATATTTTACTCAAATTTATCATGAGAAAATGACCGTTAACGTGTCTCGGGAATAATATCCAGATGGACTAATGCTATATTGCTATTATAAATAGCAATGCTATCGAATGCAATGATATTATAAATGTATCTTATAATAGCATTGCTACTCATAACTGAATTAGCGCAGCTGGAGAGCATTCCTGAGACACGTAAACGAAATTTTTCTCATGTTAAATTTGAGTAAAACATAGATTTAAATTACTCAAAATGTAGGTATTGGAATTCTCTATAAGCTCATATAAGAAATTTATCTATTGAACAATTCTGTATTGCGTAAATTGGAAAAAGCGTACAATTTTTCGTCAATGATAGGGAAATCAATGCTAAATTTTTCACTAAAGGAACTCACTAAGGACGTCAGTATCAAAGCTTTCCCAGCTAGCTGTTTCACTCGCCCCATCTTACTATTCTATACACCTTGGGTGACGATAACCTTCAAGGACGTCCAAAGTTATTGGTTCAGATGTTCATTTTATTTTTTAAAAAGACATTTTATTGATAAATTCCAAGGAGGTTACCTCCATTATTATATATTATTTGAAAACAATTCCATAACCTCTCCCAACTCACATGAAAAATGTTTGTATAATATATCATAACTGTAACATAGCATATTATGATAGACTAAAATTAATAGTTCTCTATTAATTCTACTCCATGTTGGAATCAAATAGGTTAACCTTCCGAGTTGGAATATAAAAAAGATTGACCTTTGTGTATAGATTTACCTTCTATGGGAAGATTACCATGGCATTGAGTTGAGAATCATGAAAGACTTGGCAAAAAGTCTGCCAGAGGACTGTCAAATATGTTTTAGAGAGTAAAATAGTCCTAGAAATCTGTTATATCTAAAGATTTCTTTCCAGAACGATGTCAATCTGGTATTGGAACTATTTTTTAGTCTTAAAAATTAATAGTGTCTCTAGGATTTGATTGTACGTCATGCAGCGAATGTACGCAAATGTTTTAGCCCTTCCTCCTGAAACACTCTTCATAAATATTAATAGTTCCCTTCCTTCATCAAATACTGAATACTACAAAATCTTAGAAAATAATAACTTTCAGATTGAAGTCGAATAGAGAGACTCAACAGGCTCAAAATTCTTACAAACTGTTTTCATTGTGCAGATGAGTCCCAGCAGTTTCATTGCTTTAAGCCGTGAAAGTGTGCTTCTCTCTGTGCGCTCATGAGTTGCTAAAGAAACAACTCGCCAAACTTGTCTAAAACATAGCTCTTGGGCCTCTTGGTCTTCTTCATCGCACACTCTGTAAGTTGAATGCGGGAATCAGATGCTGAAAAAGCTACTGAAAAAGTTTGAAGCTTACTTTAAACGGGAGTCGACGGGAATATTGTAAGCTCTTTACCAACATAAAAAGTGAATTCTTACTCTTAGGTTATGTTGTTGAACATAGAAGTTATCCTATTGTTTGCTCCAATCATGTTAAAACTTGAGGGCTTCTGTTTAAATGGAAGGCTAAGATAACATCCATGTCTGATCGCTTGGTAGAGGCAGAAATCTATTAAGTGATTCTCTAGAACAAATAGGTTTCCAACCTGGGGTTAGGCAGAGCATTTCTAGGGAAATAGTAGGGAATCAGCGCGAAAGTTTTAGTCCTTCCTCCTGGAACACTCTTTATAAATATTTATAGTTTTCTTAGCTAAGTTCACATAATACAGTAATTGAACATTCGTTTTTTATAATTTATTGCCATGTCATTCCAACGTGCAGTGAAAGATGTTTTGTATGGAAATTTAGAGCTCTAAAGTATTAGGAGGAATTAAAAAATTTTTCAATTGCATTGAACTAGCAGTAGAGAGGAATTGGCAGCTAAGCTAAGATACCACTGATAGAAACAGTCTGTATAATTTATACACAATCAGAATAAAGTGTGTAGCAGACGCTCAATTATTTATTTATAATAGAAAAAACTTATTATCAGTGTAGATGTACTGTATAATCTATGTCACAATACCGTTTTGCAGTGGAAAATGCAATAAAAAAATAACAGTTTCCACCAGGGATCATTGAACATAAAAATTCCTAACATAAATATATTCTTGACTTGGGCTAACAACCTCAAATGCTTTTAGATCATTCTCTTATTCTCATGCTTTCGTCTTCTGTCAACTATCCCTTAATTCAAATTCTAATTGAGAATGGAATCGAAAACAAACCGAGGATATTAGAGAGAATAGTACTCAGGAGATTGAAATGTTTGTGTGACTGCGCACTGCTTAATACGTTATTCAATGCAGAGATTTGAATTTGAAGATTGGGGTGAAGCTTGGCAGAATGCTGACTGAAATTTCCGCTTTGAGATGGAGCGAAACTTGATCACAGCTCCGCTCTATCACATGGAAAAATCGTCGTTTTTCAATATGAATTTGCCATGTCGAAGAGCTAAGCTAGTTCCGAAGTGGGACGACGAGAAAGTTCTGTCCCACAAAAACCCTACACCAACTTTTTTCAATTCTCCAATGTTAACTATTGTTATTTTTGAGCTAAATTCTGTTATCAGCGAGATGGCTGGACTTTCAAGCATGAACTGAACAAAAATTTCCGGTGATAGAATCATTTCGCGCCGCAGCTTCTAATCGTGAGATGAGCTTCACACATAATCCACTTCGAAACTTATTAAACTTCGATGCTGTAAAGCCATTATGGACTCAATTCCTCAAAGTTAACCAACTTTAATATGAATTTGAGTTCCTCATAGATTGATGGAACCGTATGATGGATACAAATTATCAGTCCTCATGTCGAATTTGAGAAACAATGAATGCATTGATTATTTATTTGATCATTCTTTTTTTGATCAAATTTAGTTTATTTTTAGATTTAATAGTAGTCTACGATTATCTACTCCAGCTATTATCTATATGTGCTTCTGTTAAATGATTACTTATTCATTATAGATTGCTTTATTAAACAGCTTTATCATTTTATAATCAAATTTTTAATAAGATGTGTTATACATCTCCCGACAATGATTAGACTATGATAGTTTTTCAAGAGTAGCATGATTTCGACTTGAAAATCACAATCAGTGGTGTAAGTGGCAGTGGTGCACCCTGGCAGGTACATGATACCCATGGAATCGTGCAACTGATATCAACACTAATTAAACAATTTATCAATCAAACAGAGCCCAGACATAACAATATCGTGTGTTCGAGCTCAACTAATGCCCAGGGATCCCTGAAATTGTAGAGACTCTCAGCGATTTAATCATGACTTACTCGAAATAATTTTAGAGAGAAAATATGATATAATGTTATGTTGCAATAAGTAGAGTTTTTTGTTAATGGCTAATCTTCGTCAGTTCTGAATGCTCAATCATTTTGATTAAATTAATGAAAATACTTTTTATGTTGGAAACTCCGAATATGATACTAGACTATTTTATATTTTGAAGACTTCTTGTATTGCGAATATTGATTACAGAATAAATTAATAGCTAGATGGAAATTTAATGAATGCTGCTACAAAAAATATATTGCAACTCTTGACGTTGTTTGATGCTGTAATATGGCCGACATTCTGAGTAGCGAAAGGAAAATTTTTTAGAGTCTTCAATTATTATTTACTTGATCAATAGTATCGTCCTATTCCAACCTTAAAATTCCTGATAATAAAGTGGAAACACTGGTGGTAGAGCTACAGGAGACGAAAAATAGATTCATCTAATATGGAAATATTTTTTGTGACGAAAAGATTCAGATATAACTCAATTTGGACTTCTACCAGATCCCTGGCTAAGTTAGCTAAGTAAAAATTTGTAGAAAGACGATGTTAACCAAAATTGGCTACTATAATGTTATGCTGGCTAATGTTATAATGTTGGCTACTATTATAGGATATTGCATAATTTTTGTCATGGTAATATTCTAGTAGCAGCACTAATTTAGACTGCTACTTGTTCATTAAATGAATCTGTTCACCAGTGAACAGTTCAATTCACGTATTTTCAAGTTTACCAATGATTGTTGCAGGCTGGATGGCGAGCAGTAACAGAGTGAACAACAGCAGCAGTAGCAGCATCACTGATCTGGACGAATGGTTGGAGTGCGATGTTGGACCGGGTGGCGCTCTTTCATCGGCCTATTTCCAGGTAGAGAAAAATAATTCCAAATAAATAATCAGTCGAATTAACAATCTTAATGGATTCATGCTATCTCTATTGGGTTTCGTAAGCCTCGGCTTATCACCACTGGCGGCTTCTACCCACAAAAGAGGTGAAGTGTCCGTATCTTTTACTGTACAGCACTCCAGCTATTTCGTGGGCACAAGCCGCCAGTGCTTATCACACTACTAATTGGTTAAAGTTGAAATTTGGTGTAATTGGACTGATTTCGGAAAAAAGGACAATTTCGGGCTTAAGTCTGTTGGTCATCCCATTATTTAGTTATTTTTAAGCATTGAAAATAAATGAATGTTTATTGGAAGAAAAGTATCTAATGAGATAATCTATTAATTAGGACAAATTTATGGATTATTTTGATGACATTATTATTCAGTTTATTTTCAATTTTGTCAATTTGTTTTTAGGCGCTGGTATGCCTGGCCTACTGCCTGGTGTTCGTGGTGGCGTTGGCCGGCAACGGCCTGGTGTGCTACGTGGTGCACTCTTCCCCGCGCATGCGCACCGTCACCAACATCTTCATCGTGAACTTGGCCGTGGGAGATGTGCTCATGACCCTTTTCTGCGTGCCCTTCACCTTCGTCAGCACCCTGCTGCTTCAGTATTGGCCCTTTGGACTACCGCTCTGCCACACCGTCAGCTTTTCGCAGGCTGTATCTGTGCTGGTATGTACGAGTACCGTATACTACAGAAAACAATTTCCATAATTTTCCCAGATAGTAGCATGTATCATGTTATTGTAACACATAAGAAATGCACAAAATGGAAACCGAAAGGTTCACTGGAGAGAATGTAGTGGATATTCAGTTAGATATCACAGAACTTCAAACTTTTAATCAATCTATGGCATAAAAAAAGAAAAATTGTCGGCTCGGTCGTTGTTGGTTTGGAGAATTTCGGTTCTGTTTGAGAATTTATGGTTTTCAGGCAGGTATTGGCGTCGTTTTCCCACCTTGCCAGGGTGTCTTCTTTGCTTGGACGAACTGTATAGTGGAGTGAATATGGCAACTAGCTGGTAGGCCTAGGCTCTTGATGGGCTGTTGAGTCATTGACAATCGAACAATCCACAGAAGTTTGAATGAGGTCGCTGTAAATTCTAGTTCTACTGGGCCATGGCTGTAGCAATATTCTTAATATATTATGTATTGAATCATAATGATATTAAGTATATGTATTATTTTTCAGGGGTGATACTCACATGAACTAGATGACATGAGTCAAGAAGATAAAAATAGACTATAAGGTGTAAGAAATAAGATTCTTGGTGACTGTTGAAACTTCAAAGTTTACACGAGAGAAGATCCTAAGAAATTATATAATATAATAATATATTTATTTCGCCAAAAATTACATACAGTAGTTAATTACAAAATATGAATGATACATACAAAATGCATAATAAATTTAAATTAAAATATATCTAAATGATTTGGCACAGCCAGCAAAGAAAACTTGTGCGCTAGCTGCGAGTTCATAAAGCGAACAGCACAAAGTAAAGCAATACCCAAAAATGAAAAAATCAAGACTTAAAATAAATGAAGATAATTGCAATAATAATGCTTATTATAATTAATACAATGATAAAATTTGAATAATTTCGTGTTGAGATCAATATACCGGTGATAACCAAAAACAAATCATGTTTATTCTCCCAAATGAAAATTAATGAATAAAAATACAAAAATAATAAATTTTCAGTTATGGGCACATCCCAGTGCTTAATCAATTTTCAAAAGTAAATATAGAAGATAGAAAGACATTCAAAACTCAAATAAATCATGAACAGACTTATTAACATTTAGGTATTGTAGAATATATATTTTGTCCAACCCATAAATTTATTTCCTGATTAGTGCTTTAGTAATTTTTGAATTAATGAATTTTATCGGAATTTTGTTTGAATATATATTGCAAAGATAGGTGAACTGGTGTCGACAAACTACTAGTTTTATTAGGTTGATATTGAAATTATTTAATGCTAATGATCGAGTCTGATAAGGTATATTCCTAATTTCTAGATTATTTCTATCCTTATTTAAGTGCAAAACAACCCTCGTTACATACATCTGTCTAAGTGTTGGTACATTTAATTCTTCAAAAGTTTCTTGCTTGGGTATCGTCTTGGTTTACCCAGTGCTGCCCTTATAAGATGCTTTTTGTAATGTGAAGATTTTATTAAAGTGACAATCATATGCACCACCCCAAGCCTCAATCGCATATTGAAACAGCGAGTGGGCATACGCAAAATAAATTGATCTTTTCACATCAAGGTCTTTCAGTTGATTTATTTTGTAGAAGCTATAAACGAGAAATTTAAGTTTAGAAGATAGGAAATTCATATGCAAATCCCATTTCAAATATCTATCCACCACCACTCCCAAATATTTTATAGAATTAACTTTTTCAATTTGTTGGCACAAACAGTCCAACCCAGTATTCAAGCAGTGAGAATCAGTGTGCATTTTCAATTGCAATGAATCATCTGGTTGACCCGCTAGTGTCGGAGAAAAGGTGATATACTTTGTTTTTTTCAAGTTAACAGTTAGAATATGATTATCCATCCAATTCTTCATAATTTTTAAACCCTCATTAGCAAATTGGTAGACTTGGCGCCAAGATTCACCTGAAAAAACTAGTGCTGTATCATCAGCAAATGAAATTTGGGTGCAATGTGGTATTGTTAATTTTAGAGCATCGTTTAAGTAGATCAAAAATAATACCGGGGACAGTACTGTACCCTGTAGGCCGAAACTAGATGAATGATCTGTAACTGATGTACCATTCAAGTTTAATGTTTGTTTTCTGTCCTGAAGATAGCTTTTTAGAAGATCATTACATAAGCCTCTTATCCCACATTTATCTAATTTCTTCAATAAAATACTATGAGGGACTGTATCGAACGCTTTTGCAAGATCTAAGAATACAGCCAATGTTTTTTGTTTGGAGTTGAAGTTTTCATCTATCAATCTAGTCAGGAGGATAATTGCTTCAGTTGTAGACTTTCCGTGCTGGAAACCAAACTGGTTTTTCTCTAGGAAATTATTGGTGTCTAGGTAATTTAAAATTCTTCTTTTCATAATCTTTTCCATAATTTTAGAAAACTATTCAAAATACTAATGGGTCGATAATTTTCTGGATTTGCCTTGTCACCACTCTTGTGCAATGCAATAATTTTTGCAGACTTGAACACCCTCGGAAAATAACCCTCTGAAAAACATCTATTTATGATATGTTCTAATGGCAGAACAATATGTTCACTTATTAATTTGACACAATGAGTACTGATACCATCTACCCCTGGAGAAGCACTATTTTTTAGTTCACCAATAACTTCTAAGATTTCATTTACACAAGTTGGATTCAGGAACATGCTATCTACTGGAGGTGCATTTAATGATTGTGGTACCGGTATTTCAATATAATTTACAGAGTCCAATAATTTTTTTGCATGCTCAGCTCCTACATTTACAAAATAACTATTCAAAATTTTTGGATCAATTTTAGGTTCTTGATATACTCTCTCTTTTCCCATCAATTCAGAAATACACTCCCATCTTTTCTTGGAATTGTTTTTATACTCCGTAAATTTGTTGTTGTAATAATCATTCTTTGCTTTCCTTATTAATGAGTTCAAAATATTCCTATAATTTAAATAGTCCTGTTCAAGTTTAATATTGAAAGGTTGATATTTTAATTTGATATGCATTGTATCCCTTTTCCGAATAGCTGAAATCAAACTAGGAGTAATCCATTTTTTCAAGGGTCTGTTTTTATGTGAATAATTAATAGTTTCTGTGAATTTATTAATGTTTTCATTTATCTTAAAGGTAAATTTATCTACTAAGGTGTCAATATCATCAGTAAAATTGTCACAAACGTCATCCCAACCCTGAGTTTCAAGCTCTAGTTTCAGTTTATCAAAATTAATTCTAGTTACTGTTTTACTTGGAATAGTTTTAGAATTGGAATCACAGTCTTTTTGTCTGATATGGAAAACAATACTGTAATGATCAGTGATATTTGATTGCAAAATCGCACCTAGCACATCCTCTTCCTTTTTTGATCCACTTTTAAAAAATATGTGATCTATGCAGCTGTTAACTTGCCCATTGACATTATTGACAGATCTCGTATATTTATTTACGTATGATTTGAAACCATTCAATTGCAATACACTGAGGTACTCATTAGTCAGATAATTAAGATGGTTTTCATCCATTATATTAATATTTATATCTCCCATTACAATGACAGATAAATCCTTACTAATATTCTGCAAATACGAATCTAAACTTAGCAAGAAGGCATTTATTTCTAAAGAAGGAGATCTATAGAGTGCCATCAACTGATAAAATGAATTATTGAAATTAAATTTGATTATAATTGAGTTTACGTTGTCTAGTTTTACATCAATATTCTGAAAATCAATATCTTTCCTCACAAATACACATAATCCATCACTTCTTGTGAATCTATTATTTCTATTTACAACAGAGTAACCCTCTATATTGAAAACAAATTCAGAGTCTTCACTAATCCATGTTTCGGATAATATTATAATTTCAAATTTAGTTTTACAATTATTTAAGTAATATATGAATTCATCAAAATTTTTCTTGATAGACCTAATATTCATATGAATAATATTCACATCATAAGAGTTGGCAATTCTATAGCTTAAAAAATCTTCTATTAATACTGTTTCATAAATGTCACAAATAAATCGATTTTCATTTAAGTCCTCAAACTGCATAGGAAATCAAATAAGGTAGAAAACAATAGGAGTCATTGACACTGGATTCAAAGAGAATTCAAATCCTCATTACAACCAATCATTATTGCCGGCTGGTTGGAGTCTTTGCGAACAAAAAACCTTGCCCTTTTTCGACCACACGTATTTGTAGCCCTTTTGTAAGGCGACACCTCGTACCTGATGGAGTAGTTGTAGGAGGGCGGTGGTAGCGGTGGCAAGTGTTGATAAGCAAATACCTTGCCATCAGGAAGCGATTTATTTACAGATTTTGTCGGAAGACCACAATTTGATTTGTCCTTGTAAGTCATTTTTTTGAAATCCGCTAGCCAAGACTCCTTGTCCTGTCTACGGACGAATTTCACTACTATTGGTTTAATATTGTTTTTAGCTTTATTATTGTTTGGGAGCCTGTGTGCAATGCTCAAGTCCTTTGAAGTTAGCTGGCTACTAATCGCAGTTGATATAGAATTGAAAATCTCGTAGATTGACTCATTCTCCGTTTCAGGAATTCCGGATATAATCAGATTGTCCCTACGTGTATATTCATGGATAGAAGCTAACTCTGATTTCAATTTATCATTTACACCCTTCAATAAATTATTTTCTTTTTTGAGTTCCTCAACCTTATTCCCAAAAGCAGACAGTTCACTTTTGAAATTATCAAATTCGTTGGAAATGAATTCAATTGATTTCTTAATCTCACTGAATTCTTGTTTGATTGGAGATAGTTCCGCCTGAATCATTTCTCTAACAATTTTTCCGATAGCTTCAAGGTCAGCCTGGGTTAACGACAACGAAAGTGTAGCACTGCTACTCTTACCGTCTGAAGCCTGTTGAGATTGCTTATCGGTGGTTGATAAGACCGTTGTCGTTGTCGAACTTGTACCGGTATTTACTGACTTGCACTTTTTACAACTCCACTTCGATTTTGTTTCAGTCGACATTTTTCGGAAAGTAGACTCTTTTAAATTTTGACACTCGTAGTGATGATCAATTTTACAACGACCGCACAATAGCACATCACGATCAGACACTTCGACATTGCATTCACTGCACAACATTTCAAACAATAGTTCCGTTATTAAGCGAAAGATAAGAACTTAGATAAGAGAGCTACAACAATACAACCTGCTACTTCGACTGCTCACACTGAACTGAATTACCTTAAAACATCCATCCGTCCTTCCAGAGCTCATCTTTCCGATATAAAGCAGTATAATTCAGGATAGTATACCACATCATTATCAGTTTCAGGTATTTTACGGCTAGTGTTGCACGAAAAACCAATAGGATTTAAACAATTCAATTAAGGGTGGATGGTAGTGGACGGAAAACTGCCGAATGGCAGAATTATATCCCATAAGAAAAGTGTAATTTTTATCAATCTTTGGAGCAGATAGAGCCTTTATTTATGGGCAGAATTTCACGTTCTTCATCTCATTGGAATGAGAATTCGATTTTCCAGGCGCTCCACTTCTTTGATTAGGCTATAATTTTATTTCAATAATTAGAGTTCAAAACTTTTATAGTTAATCAATTATGAAATAATTATTAAAATAGACTTAAAATTAAAAAAATTCGCTCCGGCAGCTGGCGGTCGGAAAGAGTGCATTTCAAATGCAATTCTATGATGACTCAAATCATATGACTTATAATGAGCTATTCAGGGTATGAATTCAAAGGTGCCGTTTTCGAAAAACACAATTTTAGGCATATTATTCACCATTTTCTCCGCCATTTTTTATTGGATTTTTTCCGGTGATGGCTCAAATTGTAGGGCATAATAAGGTATTAATTGGTATCATACACACCAATTTTCAAAACGATCAAGTTATTCCACTACCTAATTTCACCCCCTTCCTTGGACCCATTTGGCTAACTCATTTAACGAACTTGACCGAGATATTAACACTAATGATTTTTGTGAAATTTGGTCGCTCTCCGACAAGCTCTTCGGGAGTTATCATGTTAACAAGAATCTGTACATATATTCACCCCCTTCCCTTGGACCAATTTGGCTGGTTAACGAACTTGACCGAGATATTAAAACTAATGATTTTTGTGCGAAATTTGGTCGCTCTCCGACAAGCCCTTCGGGAGTTATCACGTTAACAAGAATCTGTACATATATATATATATATATATATATATATATATATAGAGAGAGAGAGAGAAGATATATGAATTTGAACGGTCATCAGATTCGTGTTCTGGGGGCTCGGAAACGTGTAAAAAATATATCGCATCATATATTTGCGATTATCCGGTCAAGACCAATAGTGCATTTTTTCAAATGAAATGCACTAAAATGTAATTTTTTTAGTATATGATGAAAAAGTCAATTTTACCTCAGAAATGAATTTCGTCAATTTTGACCGAATTCAACATATGATATATGAATTCAGACCGTCTTGATGAGCTGAGAAGAATGAGATATGAATTGTTGAGATCCGATGACTTTAACAATAGTTATAGGTATCCTTAGATTGAGATCCTTGAAGTGTCATACTATTGAACATAACCATAATTCAGGTCGATAAGTGGCTCATATGCTCGAAATTGATCTAGAATACATTATTATCAAATAAAATCTCAATACAAGCACGTATAAATTTTTTTGGAGACCATTTTTCCCATAAATAGGGCGTTTGAAGATACAAGGATATCTTTTTACTGCCCTAGTTCAAAAACTATACAAGATAGAGAGGTCTACTTGGTCTCAAATTGTAGAGGATAAAATTATCCTCCCAGAGGGGATCTTGATTCACACGATTCAAATAAATACGTCAGAAGGATCTAGGCAAGCAAAAACTAAAAATACTCAAATTCTCATTTTTCTTGAAAATTAGCCTCTTTTTTGAAAAATAATACTCCGTTCCTAATGAGAATAGAGACATGAGTCCATTGAGAGTCCATGAATGAGACCCATTCTCTTGGTGAAAAATTTAATTTACTGAAAAAAGGTAAGAATGATGTTTTTCGTCCGACGCTTCTTTGACGGAAATCGTGGTAGAACTAGAAATGGAACCGAAATCTTTAGCTGCCATCTTGAATTAACAAAAATGCTCAACTTTTACAGTTTGGCATCACTCGGGTTCGAATCCACAACATCAAAATCTGTCATAATCGATCAAAAAATCAAACGACATACCACACTGAAAAAAGAATACTAATAGTGCATTTTTTCGAATGAAAATGCACTAAAAAGTGAAAAGTGGGAGCGCCTGGAGAATTTGAATTCTCTTTCCAATGACATAGAGAACGTGAAAGCTTCTTGTCCATAGAGGCTCTATTCACTTGCTCTAAGAGATTGATAAGAATTACATTGTTCTTATGGGGCTTTTTGATTCTGCTGTTTGGCAAAATGACCGACTACCGCCACCTACTCTTAAAAATAAGCTCAGTTGAAACATTATTAAATAGAGCATAGATGTCAAGCATATATCTTGTCTTCTGTGTCAAGAATGAATTCTGTTTAATATGGTGCTTCGACACAGAACACACTCTTTAGTCAGAACACACTCTCGACACTTTTTAGTCATTTTAAAAATTAGTGCAATTTTTTAAAAAATTTATTGCTAAAATAAACGTACAGTAACACTTATAATGTACATGCAAAATAGTATGTGAAGCCATACAACCGTGGATATGATTTATTCCCACATTGTTCAAGTAAAGCTATCCTAACATCATTACAAATGTATAATATATTTGCCCTTCTCGCTCAGCTTGAAACTTACTTTGCAGACTTCACTCACCTACATATAGACTTTAGAGCTTTGATTGATTGATTGATTCTATTGTTATAGCATTCCTGATTAACCTTATTATAGCTATTGATTTATAGCTTGATTGATTTATATATTAGCTTGCAGAAAGTGCGGAAACCAAAACTAAGTAATGATGAAAGTTGGAGTAGCCTAATGTTTGAGAAAAAGTAGGATGTGTACTTCTAAAAGCATCACTGGATGATGGATGAACTAACTAAATATTCGTACTATGCGACCAAAAACCAACTAAGAGTTCCAAAGTACATGGATTCTTGATAGTACCGGTACTTTCAATATTTCGAAGAAAAATCTCTGCTCCAGCACCGAGCAATTTTCATTAAAAACCAGATAAAATGGGATAATTATAGAAGAATATGATGAAAACAAACTTTGCCTGGGAAGAAGAAAGTATATTATATTTTTAATTGTAGTACAAATTCTTGCACCAATTATCGATTTGAACTACTCAATTTTATGGTGAGAAATAATGATTATGATTGCCGCTGTTCTCCAAAAAATAAAATCTCCTGATGGCCAAGTTTATCTGAAGCTGAGAAGCACAACACTGATCCATCCCCCTGGAGGAAATTGCACAGCCCACGCCTCAGAAAAAGTCAAAACCTTTGCTTCTTTGCTCAAGCAATTTGAGGTCAACGGATGTTCTGACCACATGTAATGGGTGTCACCACCTCACTGACGGGTAATTTTTCTTCTTGAATCCAGTTGTTATTTTCGATCTCTGAGTGTGTAATTAGCATATTATATAAATGAGTGTGGAAAAGGCGCTTTTACAAAACGAAATACTATGTTCTCCAAACGAGCGGCACGCTAGTTTGGGAAAACACCTTATGAGTTTGTAAACTTTTCATGCACACGAATTATGTACATTTTTTTCGTCATAATCACTGACTGAGAAGCATTTATTAAAACTCTCAAACAACTGAAAACATTAAACTGAAGCCAACATAGCCTCAACACAACACTAGCACAAACGTGGCACACACTGAACTGTCATTGAGTGTGCTCGTTCAACTTGTTTAGTCATACCAGACATAACCATCTATCAATTCTCAGACCTTAATGTACCTATCGATTGTATGGAAAATGGCGGACGTAATTGCCCTACCTCAAATTCATGATTTCATATAGCGTTTTGGCTATGTTGACAAAACATCACATGTTTTATTATAAAAATAATTTTTGGAACATTTCATAAGTAGGCTCACCGAATGCTTACTTGCTGACAATGGATTACACTTTCTGATTCGTCTTGTTTTATGTTAAATAATATGGCATAATTTCTTGAGTATTTGATAATTTATTATAAATGGGTCGTATGTTGTTTATGATTGTGAATATCCAAGTATGGTAATTCAGTTCACATTTATTTTTACGTTTCCTGAAAACAAACTCTCAATGGACATATTGGTTAGAAAAGTTTTCATCAAAATTTTGTAGTGAAAAACAGTTCGATAGTTTGTATTAATCATTTTGAAGACCGTTTTATTATCAAGGAAGGCGTTTTTCTTGTCATAGACGGCAAACTAATTGCAGAGCTAAGAGAAAAACATTGAGTGCCAAGAGAAGTGATGTATTTCCTTCAATTCCAACAAATTAGCCTATGTGCTTTTTATAAAAGTGAAAGACAATAATTAATGAAATCAGTGATCTGCCTTGTGTACCAGTTAGCTTTAAAACAGTAGGTCCATTCATCTTCATCATCATCCTTCCCATTACCCACGCACAGGCCCAAGAGCCCATGTGGGCATCACCCTCAAAAAAAATAAATAAATAAAAAATCAAATGATTAGGGTTACAAAACAGTGCAGTAATTTTTGTGACCGTCCTGTAGCTTCATAATACGGTAGGCCTATAACGCCGGACCGGTAGGCCACTTCTGAGAGAGGGTGAGGAGAGTAAATAAATTTCTTTTTTCTTAAAGTTTAGATCTACAATACAAAGCAATGGTAAAAATACACACACTGAATGCTTAAATAACACCTCTCAAAAACAAGTTTTGAGGAGTTGAAATTAAATTTTTTGGATGGATACTGGAGTCTGAAGAAGACAATAAGATGTCTCAAAACTTAAAAAGCCAAAGGAAAAAAAATAACTGGAAATATTGGGGGAAAGGTTCAGAGACGGAAGAAAGTTAAAATAAGCAACAAGTTAAGTATAAACATGTTGAAAAAAACTTGATTGGAATTTGAATGTCTTGAATTTTCTATTTTTCACAAAGAATAATAAATCAGATTCTAGTTTGAAGTTCATCATATTGTAATGATTATTAATTTTGTATTGGATATTAATTATATTGTAAAATCGTAATGTTTAACAATAAAAAATACGCTATTTCTGTCTTATCACTTCTAAAGAATAGCAACTTGAACTACGCTTGGCTAGGCCCATAATGCCGCCATCTTGTTTTGTACATTAAGGTCTGAGAATTTGATAGATGAATATATATCAGAGACAATACGTATTATTAATACATTGTCTCTGGTCATACGTCAGAGTTCGGAAAAAACAGCTGGGCTAGATTTTCAGTGCTGTACTCCAATTATCATCGTGATGATGACTAATCATCAAAATGATTATTTCCGCATTCAGAACAGCTGATCTTTGATTCTCCTGGTAAAACGGCAATTTTCCAAATCGCAAATTCAGCTTGGAAAGTTGTGTATTACATACGAGTATGGCGGAAAAAAACCTAAGAAGAAATAATAATACAGTAGTTGTAGAATCACTTTGATGGAAACTTGACTTCCACTAAATTCTTGAATAATTGAATATGGAGGTCACCTTAATTGATGTGAATAATCCTCTCCAAATCAATGTTATTCACACGATATGCTCATCAGTTCTCTCCATCCATTTGATACCATGTTTCGATCATCCAAGTAATTCAGTTTCTAATCAATTGAATAAAATCAACTACTGGTTATTATTCATTCGGAATTATTCATAATCTAGTGATTCATTAATTAATCATTCATATTTTCCAATCGGTGAAGCATAACAGAAAGGAGCTTGAAGGCATTTCTGGAACTGATTTTGTTTGTTCAGTGATAAAGCATTGATTGTATTCATTAAGACTCATACTGAACTGTTGGGAAAGTGTGATTGTTTTTCAAATCAAATCAAATATTTTTTATTGCCATGAACAAATACATGTATCAACAACGTCAGTGTATAATATTACAAAAGTCAACAACAATTAGGCTACACAGTAGGTATAAAATTTGTGTACATAGAATCATACATATAAATAAGTTATATTAATAAATAAGAGAAAAAGTGATATAAGCCTTCTTTTTTAGATTAAACCTAAAAATTTACGTCTGCATTTTCAAAGAACTCCTCAACACTGTAGAAAGGATTCTGAACAAGCCAAGTATCCAATTTTTTTAAAAATAGGGTTTGATTGTCACAGTATTTACAGATACATTCAAGTAACTTATTGTAAACCTTTTTACTGATCACAGTATGACTTTTCAGTGATTTTTCCAATCTACAGTATTGGAAACTCATTTTTGCCTTATTGCGTGTATTTTGTGGTGGATATCTTTATTGAGAGTAATGTAATGCATTTTTTTTAAAGAGTATGTTAATTCAAAAATGTACAAGTTTATAATAGTTTTTATTTTCAGTTTGATAAACAAAGGCTTGCAATGATCTAAAAACTTTGCATTGCTTATAATCCTTACAACCTTCTTCTGTAACTTGAGTATTTCGTCAATTCTAGCAGAATTACCCCATAAAAGTAAGCAATATTTTATTATAGATTGGAAAAAGGCAAAATAAGCCATCCTTACAGATTTAGTTGTAATACAATGCTTTAGCCGACCAATAAGATACACTACTCTTGAAAGCCTTGATTTCAAATAATCTATATGTTTTCCCCATGTCAGCTGATGATCAACATGAACTCCTAAGAACTTTACGCTATCAACTACACCATGATCAGCAAGTTCATTATCATAAGGTCTCAAACTAAATATAACATTTTCAGTTTTATTTTCATTCAAAAGATAACCATTAGCCTTGAACCACACTCAAATTTAATGTACAGTATCACATTGTTTAATTCTTTCCAGTCAAATTCAGAAATCAAAAAGGAATTGATTTTGAGAATGTTAATACGGAAAAATTATGAATAAGCATTTTTACCACCATATCACTGCTTCATAAAAGTGAATTCCTGCCTAAAAGCCATTTAAAAATATGAATGAACATAGTATCATGAACTTAGTATCGGTCAGGATTGGTTCAGGGGATGTTTATTTGGTCTTAAATTGTAGATCAGAATGTTTCCTACAATTGAGATCAGATCAATAATTTTTGAACCAGTATTGACCGAGCTGGAGTCATTTTCTCATCTTGCTGGAGGGTCTTCTCTGCTTGGACAGACTATACTTGCATTGAAAGAGGAGTTATATGCTAGTATTCATTATAGTCTTGTTTCTCCTCAATCGTCCAGTTTTTTAATTTGAGAAAATAGTTTTGCAACTAACGATTATTGAAGTATCTAGATCAAATTCTTCATTCTTCTATTTCTATATTAGTGTCTATTTAGGCTGACTCTTCAATATCATAAATTGAATTATCCACCACATATTTTATTCAGGATTTCCCAACAACCTTGATAAATGTACTAAAAAAATTGAATCTCTTTTTTGTGAGGTCATGAATATCAAGCTACCACATGAGAATAACCTAGCAGCATCCAGCATGGAGAAAGCTGTGAATATCATTGCCTGCATGTTTGAGCTGCTGGCTCTATCATCGCCAGGGGAGTGATATTTCAGTTCTTGAATGAGGTAGAAGTGCCTCTTTAAATCCTACGTTGCGATCAAGAGGTCACACATGAGTAGGATGCTTTGAAGACTTGCCTGAATAGATGAATTATTAAGTATCCATGCTACTTACAAAAAAAATGAGATTAATCTACGGACGTATTTTCAAAAAAATTAACTATGAACTTATGTAATATTAAATTAAGTGACACAGTATTTTGGGAGTACTTGATACAAAAACATCATAAATCTTACCTGCGTAAGTAGACCTTCAAGTGGGTGGTTGTACAAAAAGTACAAAATACGATTTTACAAAAAACAAAATTTGCATTGTTGAAGGTTGAGTCACACTTGGAAAATTTCATTATGACGAGATAGTTCAATATAGAGTTTTTTTAAATTAAATAAATCAGATTATACTGCCAAATATCTCGTCAATACTGAGAGTTGGATATGACTACAGGGACGAAACGTTTTCTCCATTAATTTCAGTGGTAACTGATGTACATAATTATAGGCCTATGTAAAAATTAGATGCAAACCTGCGAGAATCTTATATCAACTATTCAATGAACTTAGTAATATATGAGTTTATATATATGTGCTAGTCAAAATAATTAATCCTTTCCATCATTCTCGATAGCCAGAGCTTTGTTTAATGCTTTCATATTGAAGATTATGTTGATGTCTGTTCTGTCAACAGTTCTCATCAGCGATTAGTTGACGAACATTTCCATGAGACAGGAAAAATCGTTATTGCGCAACACAGTAGCACTGCATGTGAGATATACTTCCATGACAATTTCCATGATTGAAGAATATCCATTTCTCATCTACAGGAAAAACTAACTGCTTGATAAATGAAAATTTCCTTTCTCAATTTTCTCGACAGCATATGTTTCCATTCTAATTCATTAGACAACCCAGATGAGTCATCTACTCAATGGATATGGAACCATTTTTCTAATTTGCTCAACAACCTGAATGCTTAATGTGATATTTTCATTTAAATTTTCTTGTCGAGAGAATTACAGCACATGTTATGGCGGAAAATTTCCGTGAAATATGATTTTGCTACAGTATAATATATGACGTGTCCCCTGCTGTTGAGCAAGGAAAGTAACTCGATTTGAGGCTGCGAATTGCACCTGCTCTGGAAGAAGGAAATGTTTTTTTCCCGCTGAGGCTCAGCCTGAGCCTGAACTGAAAAGTATTGGTGGCCGGTGGCTATCTCTGTTATTCTTTTCTGCGTTTGAACAGAATTCTCTCAGCAAACAAGGGCCGGAAAGGCCTCGATACTCGGCATTAAGTGCTATCTCAACAACAGATTCGTAACCGAATTTGTCACCCAACCATCTAAAAATAACGCCTACCTTTCTATTAGCTACTTTCTGTTATGCTGTGAGAGCGTCAGTGGGTAAAACGCTTATGGTACGAGAGAATTTATTTCGGAAAATTGATTTTGGAGGTTGATGCATATTGTTAGTCAATATAGAAACAAGGGATTGATATTAAACCTTCAAGTAACATATTATATAGAATTTCCAATACAACAGCGAACAGGAATATACATACTATTACTTATTCATCCTATTTGTTATTTTTCCAATATTTGTAAAATGTATTGGTGGAAATTTGTCTTGTACCAATTTGAAAGTTTCTGATCTGAAGTTATGAGTAGGCTTCTAAGCTTAGTTGAAACAATTTCACATCCACATCCCTGAGGGTTCAAGTAGCGGAACCCTCTAGCTAGACGAGGGAGGCGAGCGAAACGAGCCTGCCGGCTAGTATGAGCATAAATATGCAATATATATTTGTAATATTCATTCAGGAAAACCATAGGGTCAAAGTGGAGAGCCCTTGGATCTTGAGTGAGATCTCATTTATTTCAATCTAAATAGTTGGCAGTTGTTTTGTTTAAACTATATTCTACAATTATTAACATTTACAAATTGTTATCCAACGAAAAAAAATCGACTGAGTCATAACTTATTAAGTAACCTGATTATTTTGCCAACCTTCAGTGGTCACATACAATGCGGGCTAATATACAATATTAAATAAAATGGATTCTTCAAAATATTTGGAGTTATTGAGTTTATGGAACAAATATTTCCATAATTATACAGGTAGCTCATTGTTTGATTATTAAGTACCGCTTTGAGTTCTGAATCTTATCTCGAAGTTGAAGATTGAAGTTCAACTATTTTCGGATGTCCGAAGTTACAATTGGATAGGTCAGAGCTTTAGCGAGTAATCGAGTTTGTTATACTCCAAACTTGAGTCATCAACAATCAAATTATACTTAGAAACTTCGCCTTGGGCGTTCAATGAAAGATTACATTTGCTTGGAGCTATTTTCGGTACTACGCTGAACTAATTTATCAAGTGTTACGACGTAAGATCACATCTCCCTCGAACCTTCAATCTGACGTTTTGAATCTTGTCAACAACACTATATCTTGCTCATTATTTACAATTAGAATTGTTTAATGCAATAAATAGCTCACATATGGATTAATTTGCAAAATGTATTGAGAGCATCATAACTTTATAATTATGATCACCATAAGTATATGATCTTCTCCATGAAGATTGGTTGAATCTTCCAATCTTCTAGTTGTTGAGTTTCGTTTAGTTCCTAAACCTTTTTAGTACTTTTTTCTCTCTTGTAAGAAAAGTAACTTTCATATAACAACAATCATCATTTGTATTTGTAGCATTAGCGAACCGAATCTATTGCGTGGTCAATCAGGGCCATTAAGGGAGATTAATTAGCCTAAATCTGTCAACAGTTCAATCCAACATCTATCAGCATCTATTGATTGCTTGTACTCGTATGTATCCCATAAATTCATTTTAACCGTTCTCTTCTGTCATCCAACCAAGATCAAGTTCTGTTGGTGTCGGTTGAGATGGGTTCTATTTATACCAAGGTTTTATTCACTTATTTCATCAAATTTATACAGTGGATTAATACATTTATTAGTGGGAAGTGTGAGAAAGAGCATAACCTGAATTTGGACATTTTGATCAAAATTGGTGTAGAAGAAGTTTTGGGCTGACGCCTGTTTTTTCTTACCTTCCAATGTATTAATTTGATGAAATAAATGAATATATAAATGAATGAAACCTTGGTATAAATAAGTAGGTTCAACTTTGATTTTTCGACTAATACGTTTGTTACTTTTGTTACTTTCAAGCTCATTAATTCCATTATTAAACTTTATAACAATAGTTCAAAGTAGCCTATCCATATATTGTGCTCTATATTTTGCACTTGCGGCTCGTACCCACGAAACAGGTGAAGTGCCCGTATCTTTTACTGCACAGCACTTCACCTGTTTCGTGGGCACGAGCCGCCAGTGATATTTTGCAAAATGGTGAACACACTTCTCATTGTCCTTTCCTACAATAAACAATCATATAAAATTATTTGGACCATCAATATATAAACTTCCATCTTATCTGAATTCGGGTGATAAATAGTGGGGATAAAGCCTGTTTTTTATCTTAATTATTTTAATTTTATATAATTGGATAACGTATATGTACCCTATCCTATATCATCTTGGTGGCTCGTTGGAGTGAGTTGATAAAGCGATGGTCTGATAACCAAGTGGACTCAAGTTCAATTCCTGATCGGGGTAAAATCCTTCGACCACAGGACAATCACATAATAGTGATACGGTGTTTCGAAGGAGACGATATACGCTGTCGCTAGACGTAGCTAAAGGTACCCAAAAAGTAGTGATTTCTCTCATCATCATCATCATCATCCCCATTTTCTACCTAAATAGTAGCCATCATGTCTCATCATCATCATCCCTCACATTATTCACGCATAAGTCTAAAATTTCATCTGAGCATCATCCTCATAAGAAAACTTTTAAATGAATTAATGATTAACCAAATTTTGATTTTGAATTGTGTGCTTGTAGGTGAGCGCTTACACGCTGGTTGCTATCAGCCTGGACCGGTACATGGCGGTGCTGTGGCCGCTGCGTCCGCGAATGGGCAAGCGACACGCCAAGGCGACAGTGGCCATCGTCTGGCTTGGCGCCCTAGTCACCGCATTCCCCATTCCAGTTGTCTCCAGTCTCAAACAGCCTTCTAGGTGGCATCACATCTGTCACAGGTGAGAAAGGTTCTATCCTAGATCCTATTGCAAAACAAAATAAAAACTAATAATTGGAAATCAGTTTATTCTCAAGAATTTGCAAATGGATTCAATGTTACGTGATACCAGTTGTCAACTGGTTACTTGAATGAGAAATTTGATCTGATTTTTGCCTTGATCTATTTTCAAACTTTCTATGATCTTTCTCAAATAATTTTGATTTTAAAACTAAATGCAGTCTGACATATTATTATGATAGTTGGCGAAACCCGTATTTCCAATATTTTTCAAAGGGAATGGTAATAAACGATAACAATATTGTGAAGTAGCTCAATGGCACTGGAATTTAAACGGGCCTAGGAAAGGAAAATCAGAAAAAATAAATATGGATAAACGGATGGATTTTGAACATGAATTAGTGATGGAATGGAATAAGTTTACGACTGATAAGTTATTGATGCTCCTCTTTATAAAGCAGTAGTGGATATTTTAAATTGATAATTAATGTGAAATTAATTCCCATGGATAAATGTTTAATTAACTGCATCGAACTGCCTTGTCTTGTATAGGCTATACCTCATGGATAAAATGTGTTGAATTGATGATCAGATAAATAATAAATGAAAGGTTGCGAGAAATGACGAGAAAAGAAGAGCTGGAAAAAGATTTCATAAAAGCTCTTCGATTTTCCATGATTATAAGATCTATAGTAATGGTGGATATAAGGGAGAAGAAGTGAGGGTGGCTACAACACATCGAATCGAATTTGATACAGCCAAAAAAACCAATGATATAAACAATGTATGGATCTGAAATAGTAAATTGTGAAGTAAATTCTATCGCTTTTCAGATCTCAGAAGATCATTGTGAAAAAATGGGTTATCTTAGCTGCTCGAAAAAAGACACACTCATTTCACAATAAAGTAGATACATTTAATGTCGCTCTTGCGACATGGTATTACTTATAACTAGCTGGAAAGAAACTCAAGGCTACATCTATGAGTCTTCTAATAATGAAGATCAGATGATTCTCGAATGAGAACGGCGTACAAAACACGGAGCGAGGCGATCACGAAAAAAGCTTCCAGAAGCAAGTTACTGTATAATGAAAAACGGACCGGGAATATTGCAGAAAGCAAAGTATTGAAGATCACGATACAAAATAATCATCATGCCTTATTGACTTTTTTCGTAATTGATTTGTTCAATATAAGAGCTCAAACGAGATTTTCAACCTCTGGGAGTCGTTTATTATTATGAATTTTTGTTACTTGATATTTCAAGTATGCACTTCACAGTTGGAAGATTTCTATCTTGGAAAGATTGAGTCAGGATCAAGATCTTTCATAGTAATTAAGTTCGGCTGTAATCCGTTTCAATAGTTCATATCTGGAATTAGTTTAAATTTTCAAGTCTGGAACTACACTCTTTCAAGATTAAATTTAGAGAAAAAATGTGGTTCAATGAGGGAAATAAATTTTTTCCATAGGCTCTTTTCATTTTTTCAAATGGAACATGATTTTCTTAACATGGTTGTGTTAATCGTTATCTACTTGGGAAAATGTTGAGAAAAATATTTTCTATTTTAGGGACAAAATCTTCTTTACGAGAAGTATATATAAACTTATGAAATTCTATAGAAAAAGTTTTAGGCTATTCAATATAAAAGTTGCATGCTGATTTCTTTTCAGCCGAAGTTGGCGTTTCTCCACAGTTGTCATCTTAAAATCGTGACAGACCAATTTTATGAAGCATCATGTACTTGACAGCTTGTCTAAATCAGAGAGTGAAATTAATCCATTACACATTTTGGAAGTTTTTACTCTGGCTTATCACTTAGTCACTTAGTATGTAATGGGATTCAAATGACAGCGAAACCAGTCATTTATAGTGATTACCTGTTATTTTTATTGCTCTATTTTTATCAAAAACTCTCCAGAAATGGACGCTATAACAAATACTTCTTTCGTTGCATTTGCTTTTGAAGACTATTTTGCATGATAAATGCCATAACGCAATGGTCTCCTTGGAATATGAGATGGCTGCTCCATTTCAAGAAATATTCATTACATTTCATTTAATCTCAAAAAGCTCAAATTGGTCTATTTATCGAATTTTTTCAGGAACCACTTAATCTGAAAAGATCATTGATTGGTGTTGCTGCAAAAAATATGCAATAAGAAGAAACAAGCAGTTCATCAGTTCCATGCACTACGAACTAAGAAAAAGTCTCACTATTACAGTATATGTAAATAGTCTGTGACTTTCGAATAATTAGATCAATATTATACTGTTCATATAATGTGAAGTTTCACGTTATAGGTCTTAAGATAGGTATTCTTATTATCCATTTGGGATATTGAAATACAATACTACTTCTACAAGAATTATTTCAAGAGAAATGAATAGTTGGTAGAAAATTTATATCCATGTTCTTGGATCATGAATCACCTTGTATCAATATCATGCTGTACATATAAATTTGATAGTATAAGTTGTTATATTATATTTCATATTAAATTGAAGATAATTATCTTTTGAATAATATTATTGAAGTTTCAAGGTACACCATTTTTGGATTTGTAGAATCTTTTAATCATGACGATCTTAATATAGCAATACCACTACACTTGACTCATAACTTGGGAATTATCTCGAGAATCAGTGTATAACTTCAATGTTAAAGCTCAAAGAAAACCAAGCTAAAGATATTTATTCTTTAAAGCATAATTTCCATTCTTGAAGATCAGAGGGTACTGCATTCTCTCTAGCTGTCGAATGGTTAACTGTGAGTGGGAAGCTTATTTCTGATGAAAAGATTGGTAGCAAACCCTTTTTTCGCTTGAATGGGATAAGCGCTCCCCTTTTAATGAAATTCCTGCACTGATGAAAAAGATTTCCTATGAAGAAAAAGTCGAGAGAAAGAGAGAAGAAATGGTAGACAGAAAATGCATTAAGCTAACTTGATGAAATCTGAACTCCCAATAACCTAGTTATTGTTTAAGTTTTGAGTGCTAGCTCATAACACAATGAGTACAGAATAAATGAGTTAAATAAATTTTTAATGAGTTCGGAGTATTAACTGTCAGACAATTATATACAAAAAATCTTCTCTTACACGTAATAAAAAACAAAAATAATTTCCACCTTCGAGAGACTATGTATGACTTGAGGCCTTCTAGCATTACTTTACAAAATGATCGTACAGTTTTGGACGTGTGTCGCAGGCAGTTTATCTTTGTAACTAGAAAACTTCTTAATCATGTACCCTTCGATTTTGTTAATCTCAAATCAAACAGTAGAACTAGGCATGAACTGGATAAATGAATTGTAGCTTTCAAGCTCAATGAAAAACTTTTTTGATGTATGTAAATTTCAATTAGGTACTAGATTCTATACTTTCTGTATTGATAAAGGTATTCTCCTTCCAATGTTATCCATCCATCTTCACTACAGTTATAAAATACTGGAGATGTAACAATAGTTTTCTGTATCTGTTGAAAATTGTAACTTATTATTTTGTGGTGAAAACTTCTCCTTTCAATTTCCAGTGTATTTTAAAATAACAAATTCATTGAACTGCAGTAGTTCTGCTACTACTGCTGAATTTAATATTTCAAATTCCAACATCAACTTGTAATTTATATATTTTCTATTATTTGTCTGAAATATTGCAATTATCTTCGCTTGTCTATTCGAAATTTTTCCATATTTGTAGAGTAATTATATCATCCTGTTTCGTTCTGTATAGTTTTTTGGAATTCATAGCGACTCATTCCTGCGCTCAGGTTTAACCTCTGCAGGGATTTTTTCTTCTTATAGTAGTTTCTGTAATATGTAATTTAATGATTATGTTACAAATTTTGTTACAGTGTTGTATTCTTAATTTGTTTTTGAAGAATAAATGATTTTGAATTTTTTTTTGAGAATATGTTATTGCTAATCCAGGTTATAATACTCTCTCAATCCTGTCATTGACTTTAGTGGAATTTGAAAAGTATGTTAAAATTCCAATAATATTGAATATTACACTTTCGACTATTAATTATCATGATTGTTTTTCGATAAATATTCCTATAGAAGCTACTAGCTAGAGAATGTGAAGTTTGAATATTATTTTACAATAGACACAGAAAGTTTTTCATTTTCCATTGAAGAAATACAGTATAAAAATCATTGAGCATATACTTTTTCTTGCTGGCTACAACCACATATTAAATTCTCAGAACTACCTGGTATCTTATTTAGCCGAAGTTTTTTTCAAATTTATGGTATAGTTATGATTGATAACTATCACAATAAATTGCACATTTTCATAAGTACAATTATTATACTCTGTGCACGGAGAGGAATAGAAATGCAAATTTTCATACCTGAGACGCATTTTTTTAATTTGATCAATGAATTGATAATAAAAATTGATTTAAGTACGGTACTTAATTATTAGTCAATGAGAGATTGAACTATTTTTCAGAGGAATCTTTCTCAATTTGGATTTTCCTGTGGGATAATATCATTTGGGTATATCTATTCACATTGTAAATTGATTGTTATAGAATCTCACCGTGAACTCTGATATGATTTTATCATATGTTATTTATGTTATTCAAGTTGTTATAGTGTCTGAAGTTTTTATTAGTGCATTTCATTTGAAAAAATGCACTATTGGTCTTGCCCTGACAATCGAAAATTTATGATGTGATATATTCTTTACACGTTTCCGAGCCCCTAGAACACGAATCTGATGTCCGTTCAAATTCATATATCTCTATATATATATTTATATATGTACAGTTTCTTGTTAACACGATAACTCCCGAAGGGCTTGTCGGAGAGCGACCAAATTGTGCACAAAAATCATTAGTGTTAATATCTCGGTCAAGTTCGTTAACCAGCCAAATTTGTCCAAGGGTAGGGGGTGAAATTAGGAAATGAAAATTTTGAAAAATCACTACAAATCGACCAATAACGTGATCGTTTTGAAAATTGGTGGGTATAATACCCTTATTATTCCCTACAATTTGAGCCATCAACGAAAAAAATCCAATCAAAAATGGCAGAGAAAATGGCGAATAACACAATGCCAAAAATTGTGTTTTTCGAAAACGGCGCCTTTGAATTCATACCCTGAATAGCTCATTATAAGTCATATGATTTGAGCCATCATAGAATTGCATTTGAAATGCACTCTTTCCGACCGCCAGCTGCCGGAGCGAATTTTTTTATAAGTTGTTATTTGAGATTAGTGAGTTTTTGAATTGATTAAAGCTCTTGCTAAGAGTCTACTTTATAACAATTTAATCAATTCAAATAAAATACCTAGAAGAAAAGATAAAGGAAATGAAAAAGAACAAACTATAGACGATGTACAAACTAACTTTTCTTCTGCAAACAAATTTCTCAAGCCAAAGGAACTATCCGTTGATCCGGACTCAGTGACGGCTGAGAAAAAATGGTGACACTGGAAGGTAATATTTCAAAACTTTTTAAGTATAGTAGCAATAACATCATTGAGAAGGACAAATTACAAGTGCTGTTTAACTTTGTATCATTTTAACTCTTTGAACTAATTTCTGGATGCACAGATTTTGACGAAGCATTAACCCTACTAGAGGAAATTTTCGCCAAGCCTAGTAATGAAGTATTTGCCAGATATTGTCTTAACAACCACAAGCAATCGAAGGATGAGTCTATTGACAGTTACTACTTGAAATTGAAGAAAATGAGTAATGCTTGTAACTTTGAAGCTGTCAGTGCGGAGAATAATGAAAACGATCATATCCGAGATGCATTTGTCTCAGGACTAGAGTCTACAAAAATCAGACAACGATTATTAGAAAAAGAATCCCTTACATTACAAGAAGCTGTTGATCAGGCAAGAATATTGGAGTCTGCTAAAAATTATGCTGATTCTTATGAGGACACCAATGATGTGAACATCAATTCTATTTCAAAAGTTGATTCACAAGATATTGTCAACCTTATTGCAAGTTCAAATAATTCTAAGAATAGAACGAATTCGGATACTTGTCAATACTGTGGGTATGATAAGCATCCAGAGGGCCGTCTATGCCCAGCTAAAGGAAAGATTTGTAATAAATGCAAACGTGTTGGACACTTTGCAAATGTGTGTAGATCAAGAAATCCATCTTCTAGAAAAGAAGTGGCGACAGTTGTTAAAAGTGCTGCTGTTACCCCTAACAGCCTATCAAGAACCGTAATTGAAATAAAAATTGAAGGAATAACTACATCTGCTCTTATTGATACTGGGAGCTCTGCAAGCTTCATAGATAAAGAATATTCACAACAAAATCATATGAAATCAGTCCCCAGTTCTTGTGTGATTACACTTGCATCGAGCCAATGCCATATGAAGACAAAAGCTTGTGTACTTAAGGAATATTGTCTTCAATGATGACACATACAATGATGTTCCTTTTTTGGTATTACATAAATGCTGTGCAAATGTTATACTAGGGCATGATTTTTTGAATAATCACTCTTATATCAAGTTTACTTTTGGCGGTCCTAGGCCAAGCTTGAATATTGATACCATCAACTTGTCAACCATCAACCTGGCAGAAACCCAAAACTGTATTCTACCTGAAGCAAAAGTCGAGCCAGTTTCTCTATTTTCTGATTTGACCATTGATTGTCACCCAATTGCTACTAAATCTAGAAGACACACAAGTCAAGATAGGGAGTTTATGATAGATAAAGTTCAACGGCTACTAGCTGCTGGTGTTATAGAGAGAAGTCAGTCTTCTTGGCGACCAAAAGCAACATGACAAGAATTTGAATGCCTTCATGAAAGCTTCTGAAAAGTGGGGTTTAACCCTAAATGAACAAAAGTGTACATTTTCAAAGAATTCATTGACATTTCTAGGGTTTTCAATTAGCAATGGGACAATAAAGCTGGATCCAGAGCGTCTCAGACCACTCATTAGTTATCCAGCACCAAGGAATATGAAAGAAATGAAACGAGTACTTGGAATGTTTGCTCACTATTCCAGATGGATTAAGAATTTCTCAGAAAAGATACACCCTTTTGTGCACACTACAGAATTTCCATTAACAAAAGATGCCATACAAAACTTTGATTGTTTGAAAAAGTAAGTTGCTGATGCTGTAATGGTCTTTGTAGATGAGAATGAAGCATTTACAGTTGAAACAGATGCATCAGAATTCGCAATAGGAGCAACTCTCACAAAACTCTCGACCAGTTGCCTTCTTCTCTCGAACATTGTCACCCAGTGAAACAAAACACTCTTCAATAGAAAAAGAAGCATATGCAATTGTTGAGTCCTTACGAAAATGGAGACACTATTTACTGGGAAAATTATTTACGCTTATAAGCGATCAACAGTAAGTGTCGTTCATGTTTGGGCCAAAACACAATAGTAAAATTAAGAATGATAAAATCCAAAGATTGCGTCTTTACTTATCTGAATTCAAATTTGACATCCTATACAGACCAGGTGAAAGTAATGTTCCAGCAGATGCCTTGTCAAGGGTCTTTTCAAGCGTAGGATGTTTGAAAGATGACAAAACCTTACATAAATACCACGAAGATCTCTGCCATCCAGGTGTAACTAGATTTTTCCATTGGATTTGTATGAAAAACCTACCCTATACACTTTATGATGTTAGGAGGGTCTGTTCCCGTTGTGTAGTATGCTCTGAAATAAAACCTAATTATTTTAAAAACAAGAACTGCTCAATCAAGGCAACCAGGCCATTTGAACGACTGAATATTGATTTCAAAGGACCGTTACAATCACGAACAAGGAACAAATATATGTTGGTTATTGTGGACGAGTATTCAAGATTCCCGTTTGTTTTTCCAAGTGTAGATATGACTACCAAAACCGTTATTAAGAATCTCATGTCGCTTTTTAGTGTGTTTGGCCATCCATCCTACATTCATTCTGACAGAGGATCATCATCCATGTCGATGGATCTGAAGAAATTTCTACTTCATAAGGGTATTGCAACAAGTCGATCCACGCCATATAATCCTCAAGGTAATGGCCAGGTGGAGCGATTCAATGGTACAATCTAGAAAGCAGTTACACTGGCATTGAAAAGCCGTGGACTGAATTCAGTGGGAGGAAGTATTGCCGGATGCGCTCCAATCCATAGCATCGTTATTGTGTACATCAACAAACTGTACTCCCCATGAGCGAATGTTCCTCCATGTAAGAAGTTCAACAAATGGAAAATCCTTGCCATCGTGGTTGACTTCCCCGGGACCAGTCTGGCTTAAAAAGTTTGAGAGATCATCAAAACAGGAACCACTGGTGGAAGAAGTTGAACTCATATAAGCGAATCCAGAATACGCTCACGTGCGGCACAAAGATGGGTTTGAGTCAACTGTTTCACTCCGACATCTTGCTCCATATCCAAAAATAAATGATGAGAAAATCAGTGGGGGTGAATGATATGATTTTATCATAATGTATTCATGTTATTCAAGTTGTTATCAGTTGTTATTTGAGATTAGTGAGTTTTTGAATTGATTAAAGCTCTTGCTCTTGAAACTATGAATATTACCTCAAATCCAAGGGTGTAATGTATGATTATCAGGAAGCTACTCATAAAATTACTCAGATGAATAAGATGGAAAATAATGATTTTTACCCAGTTTTGAGGAAACATGCGACAACATAATCCACGAAAATTGAAAAGATTTGGAGCTGTAAACATTAAAAAAGTGATTTTTGAACATGATGTTGAGTTTGTGGAAGGAATCAACTGAGTAGAGATTTTGCATCCGGGGAAAGTGTTTATTTGCTCTAAGACAATTAGATCAATATATTCGAAAACGTCACTGGAACTCTTCCGCTGAAATTAAATACCATGTGGACATATCAGACTGATTGTATTAAAGTGTATCCTTGCACGTTCTGCAGCAGGCAATAGGATTGGATTCGACTCCAATCAAATTGAAATACTCGGAACATTTTCTTTTCATTATGACGTGTACTTTGAAACAGAGAAGAGAGGGATCATTCGAATATCTAGAACATAATTCTGTACGAACGCTAGGAAACAGCTTGTAAAATCCATCTAATTTATAAAACATGTAGAACCTTTTCTATACGTAGGCTAAGCTTGGATTGTTTGGAAGAGAATGGAATACATATGAATTTTTCATTTTTTAATTTGCGCCCTATAAACTACATAACACGAATATCTATGTTTGCAAAAATAAATTGTCATTCACTTAGAATATATGTATTTCTTCCAATATCACATAAAAAATTCCACTGCTGTCAAATTGATAAATGATCTATGAATACTCCAAATAGCAAATAGCCTTTCTAGGAGCACTGAAATCACTTGCAGAGCTTGAAGAAATCAGAATAATGAATGATAGAATAATAGCCTACTGTGGTTCGAATAAAATTCATCTCATGTTTCAAGCATGAAGCCAAGGAACCATCCCGAAAATATTTCTCCTGTATATATGTAACGATGTATACAATGTTATCGCATATAATACAAGCTATATACACATGTATAAGTTTGAGCTCTAGATTCACGGTACTTGAATATGCTAGTGCTCCCAACATACGCGATCAGCGAATGACGTTTCTGCAATAAAAAGTTGATGCTATGCTGAAACAGAAGACTGGAGTGTTATAGAAAGAAGAAGAGAACAAGAAAGTGCTACTCCAGTCAGCTGAATCACTCGCAACTTTTTTTGTTTGCAACTCCATCGATCTATGATGTTTTGATAATCTATCTATCTATCAAACTATTAACTTTTATTGAATAATGTTATATAGGCTAACTTATTTTCATAACTACTAATCATGATACTAGGCCTACTATTCGCAACCTCAATAAATAGTTATTGGTTGAGGATACTCAATATCTCTGAAAAATGGATAGCAACACGATAGAAAAATATTTTTGTTCAAGGAGAAATTCCAAAGCTGCAGAAACATTTTGTAGCCCTACTACTACTACTACTACAGAAATAATTGAGATTAAAATCAAATTATGTACCGTATGCTAATGAAGCCCTAATATCAATTGAATTCAGCTTCAGAAAATATGTTTTCTCAATATGTTTTTTCAAAATTTTCAAGAATTTGGGCTACACTTACTCAAATTTGGAATACAGTGAACAGCATGTACACTGCACAGTGTAGGCCTACTGTATCATTTTATAATTTATCATTTTATTTGTCATTATATTATATGTAATGAGGTAGCCTATCTAATGCACAAAAACTGAAAATGGAATTAAGTTCTTCGGTATCTCTTTGTTTCTACTATCGAATGATTGCAATTCAATATTTCACAGAAAAATGAACATTATAAAAATTCTCATTGAATCAATCAAATAATTAATCAAAACAAACAAAAAATCACGGTTTGTAAATGACCAAATACTGCACTATCAAATTCAGTCCCAAATTTACAGTCTCATGTCTCAATACCTTTTAAAGTTTTGTTCAAAACTATCTTTTGTTTGTAGGCTACACTTTAAAAAATTCAAAATAAACTTTTGAATCACGTGTGAGATTCGAATTGCCAACTTAACTTGGTACTTAATCGTTGTTGTGGATTTGGATAACCGAATGGTTAACTATTTAACAGATAATTCATTGGAGCCCACGGTACTAATTCTATTCCATACCTGTTATCACATTCTGATATTATATAATTTGAAGAGAGATAATTCAATTTGATATTAGAATTTTATATTACATTTACATTCCGCATAAAACCGAATCAAAATACGCTACTCGAATGGCTTGTAAGTAGTTCCTCATTTGCCTACAATCCAGCCGTAGGAGAATAATAGTTCTTCTTGTATCCGCATTGTATCTTGTATCTAGCATTAGGCGCTAGTGTCGATATGTAGGAAAATATTTCGCTTCCTACAATGCAACGGAGAACGGACTAGGTTCTCGTCTGTATCAAAAGCGCACTGTTCCGTATCTTACACTTCGCATATTTCAATGGACGTTAGCACGCTCCTCTTGATACACAATTAGTTTATATTTTATTCTGTATAAGAAGTGTAGGAACTTCCTCACTTCCTACTTGGAGGAATCGCCCTAGCGCTCAATACTTGCATTTTTCTATAGTTTTTCTGCGTTTTCTCAGATTTTTCGAGAACCAATCGGTTGAAAATTTTGTGGAGAGGTTTGTCTAAGGTTTAGAAATGTTGTATTAAAATATTTTTGAAATCCGTTAAAGATTACTCCAGTAATCAGGATTTCAAAATTGTAGATGTATTGCGGGTTGCATATCTTCCTCCTTGATACAACCAATTCTAATACTGTAAATCCAATGGTTCAGCGGGATTATAGATGAACTAGTTAAGAAGATATTGAATCAAGTTTCAAACTATGTCCGATATACTTCCCAAGGTTACGATCGATATTAGTGTTTTACTATTTTTCGGAGTTTTTTTTAGATTTTCCGAGAACAAATTGGCAGAAAATGTTGAAATTTGGTAAACAGGTCCAGATTAGGTCAAGAAGTGCTGTGTTCAATAAATCTCCAATCTCTTCTGAACGGAATTTGCAGGCGAGCGAAGCGAGCCTGTTTGTCTCATCTGACACTGGCAGAGGTTTTGCAGGCGATCGAAGCGAGCCTGTTTGACTCACTTACACTGCCAATACTGGCGGGGGTCCAGGGGGCGGAGCCCCCTGGCTAGGCGGAGAAGGCGAGCGAAGCGAGCCTGCCGGCTAGTATCAATATAAATTAAAATGAAGATAATTGCTATTCCATGGGGGACTGAAAAGAAATTCATTCTAAAGACATAATGTATTAAATTGATGTAGCTCCGATTCAACCTCAGAACTTAGAAAGAATGTCAAGTGGATTTTTATATACAGTACATCAATTATTTGTTCATAAATCCAGTTTATATTCGTATGGTATCACTGAGTATAATGTATTCAGTTCGACTTCATATTCTCCCAATTCCCCATGAGTCCTTTTCTCATTCAAGGACTCTTATCACTGACACCTCAAACCAATTTGATCATGTTCGTTATTATTCATTATTGGTGGTTCACAATTCAAAAGATCCAAGATAGCCTTCATGGATTTATTTCAAGTCTCTTCCGCATTTCATGAATCCTATTACATCCTAGATATTTTCAAAATAAAAATTCCATATGCATGTTCTATTATTCAATGGGATCAGGAATCAATTGGACAGTCTACGGACACTCAAATTCATCATACAGCCTACATATTTGAATACAGGGATATGAAATTGTGATTGAACAAGGGGTCCAGTGTCTTCATGTCTCTAGTGATCCATGTATCTGTTTCCGTAAGGGCGATGAAAACTAAGCTCTCCTAAATAATTTTCAGCAAGTGAACGCTTCCAAAATGCGTTATGAAAACGCCAATTCGTATTGATAACGGTAATTTTCTTATCATCCAAGCTCTTCTAATGCTCTTGAAAGTATGTATGTTGGAAAAAGTATAAAATGACTGCATTGTGAGCAACCAAAACTACAATAATTACACCCAACTCAAGCCTTTGTTGCCTCTCTGTAGCTCTTAAACCTATACCACTCAAACTACTTCGTTGTTATGAGTTGAATGCATGTTTCATATCCAAGATGACGATGTTCTTGTAATGTTAGGAATGGCCATTGTGATGTCTTGATGGTCACTTGGTGTGTGGATAGCCTTAGTGGTTTGAAAGCAATTTTTGCTGGAGGTTTCAAGAAACCACTGTATACATATACAGTATGAAATACGTATACGGTGGAAGGTTATTTTCTAAGGAGTCCTGTGATATTGTTGCAGGTTCGTGTGCGAGGAGGAATGGGAGTCACAGTCAATGCGCCAGCTCTACAGCGCCTCCCTGATGATTCTCCAGTACGCTGTGCCCCTGTGTGTGTTGGTGTTCACCTACACAAGCATAGCTGTGGTGGTGTGGGGAAAACGACCTCCCGGCGAGGCTGAGGATGCCCGTGATATCCGCATTGCTCGCTCCAAACGCAAGGTAATGCCCTTATCTTTTTCCACACCTTGTTGCTCGTAAATATACTGTCGTTATTCATTAGAAAGTGTCACTTCTTTCTTGAAACCCGTGATATTATTGATAAAATCTTCCGTTCAAATAGTTCTGAGAGAAAATAACGTTTCTTCCTATTTGCTTTTTAAAATGGTCCACATGCCTAGTTTGCTGCTCTTACAAGGCTCCTGTATTTTAAAAGTTCTTTTTAGGTCAATAGAGCCAAGAAGATGAAAAAATTTGTCAATTGAAAGTTGAGTGCTTTGCTGTAACATACCATAGTAGTGACAGTACAAAGATCAGGAGTGCCCAGAGGGAGGTTCAGCAGCGCAAATGCGCTTCTGCGATTTTTGGGGGGGATTCTATTTTTTAGCTCATTTTCTTTAAGTTGGGGGGGATTTTTCATAATTAGCCCTCAGAATGTTTTTTGTGTTATATTCAAGCACTTGTAGAAGATTATATTTATCATATTCAATTCTAACAATGTTAGGGGATTGTATTTCCAGCGTTTATTTTTTAAATTGGGGGGGGGGAATTTTCTTGACTATACCCAAAATTATTTTTCTTATATTGTCATGAACCATAAGGTTCGACAGATCCCCAAAGTTTAAGCATTATTTTAATCATCATTCTATTTTATTTTTTTCCTTTCAAATTTAAATTCAGATATTGTTAGCTTCTGAAAGTTTTCGTGAGAACGGAAGCTCTCAGAATTTTTGCTGACGAAATTATCCAAATACGTTGTGCTGTGAGAGGAGTGGGGCTAGGCTTCTAGACTCCCCTCCAGCCAGCTAGCGGAAAAGCTTCCAATATTTTTTACTACATTAAATTAAATTAAAAGACACTCTTTCGCCGCCTTCCTCCTGAGACAGTTCTGGGACCTGGACTTTCCGTATGGCCTTCCATTCTGCCATGGCGACTATCAAGGATTGACCATCAGCGGTTTGGGTATCGTTCCAATCTTACTTCATTCAATTTTTATTTTTCTAAAATTAATAATGCCTTTTTTAAAATTAATTTCTCTAAATAAATTTTAATCAAGTTTTAAATAAAATAAAAAACAACTTAAATGAAAAAAACTCTTCAAACAAGAAATAAAAACTAATCAGGTAAACTTTGACACCTTTGTTTTAAGAAATATTAAAATACATAAATTTGGATTCATGTGTGCTATGATATCGAAAACTCTTATAGATTCTTGGCCAATAAAAAATCTTGACATTGTAACAATTTGTTTTCCTTTCAAATTTTCCAACTTAACTTTAGATCTGCTAAATTTAACTTTTCACCTGCTCTACTATCATGCTACGCTATTTTGACTTAAATAAATTACAGTGTTCTCGTCTGGGAACTGGTGGACGCCCCCTTTCATTAAACCTTTAAATAGGTACCTTTTCTTTTTTTCTATCCTTTTATCGCCCATATTATAATTACTATTGCAGAGACATTTCTATTATCACAAATGGAGGTTTCTCACATTATTAAAGAATAATGCAGTCGCCAAATTCATTCTTTCTAAAATTATTATAAATGGTGGCTGCGCCAAATTGTGGAGACTTCTTCCCATTGTTATAAAATGGTGGAGGGTCCCAAATCATTACAATATTCATTCACTATTCTTCTTAAATTTAGATATACTATTTTCGAATGAGTTCCATTTTCAGCTTAAGCCTATATCTTATAAGTTTCGGGGAGTATTTTTAAAATTAAGCTCAAAATGTTTTTCATGTTAAATATTCAACAGTCGTGAATTTTTTTCCTATGATATCTTATTCTATTATCTGTTCTCGGGAGTCTTGGGAGGGATTTTTTTACAATCAGCCTTCTCCAATGGCTTTTTGTATTATATTCATTTACTATTAACACTCATAAAAAATTCACCCCGAAATAAAATTATTTAAAAAAATTCAATTATTCTATTTTTAGGGGGGAATTCTGTTTTCACCGTATATTTTATGAGTTTGGGATTTTTTAAAATAAGTCTGAGAATGTTTTTGGTTTTTTTATTCATACCAGTAGAAAATACCTTAAAATAAATAATTATATTTCAATTTTTAACTTATTCTGTTTCCAGCTTATAGTTTTCAAGTTTTGGGGGGATTTTATAATAAGCTTTGATTTCCTGTGTTATATTCATTTACTATTAAAACTTGTAAGAGGTTTTCCTCTGATATTAAATTTTTATATTTTTAGGAGAGATTTCATTTCCCGCTTATATCTTCCACGTTGGGGGGAGGGAGATTTCATAATGATCCCTGAATTTTTTTGGTGTTATATTCATACACTATTGAAACTCATGGAAAATGTCTTTAATTATTCAAAGTAGGAAGATGAATAATTTTTTTATCAAAAAAAAAAATAATAATAATAGGTGATTATCTTTTACAATTTGAGCCCAAATGCGACTTTCCCCACCTATGGCTTCCAAGATGATCACATTTTAACAAAAAAATTTCTTGGTACATGAGAATGTACTCAAGATAGTGGAATTCTCAAATTTCGATCAAATTTAACAAATTATATGTACATTTGAAACGTCTTGATGTGCTGAGGACAACAAACTATGGTTTGTCAAGATCAGCAGTTAACTTTATGAAAGTCACGAGTGTCCTTATATTAGTTTATTATCATTGAAGAGTCTCCTACTGGTAATATCCTGAACTAAGGGGGATAATATGTTAGGTACTTACTATATTAAAACCTGATTCAAGAACAAATATTCTAGTTATAAAACTCAAATACAGGAATATAGAGACTTTTTATGGAGGTTCTTTATTAGTTATTATGATCTTTTTATTGTGCAATGAAACATGTTGTAAGTCCTATCACAATAAAGTGTTCAATTATATTTGTGAATAGCCAATATAATTCCATTTAACATCGCTTAGTGCACTCAATTTATTTTTGAAAATTATGTCTTATAAATGTTATCATTCTCACTTTTTTCTCTTTAAGTTGTTCATAGTTCCTCGTGTAACTTCCCTTGGAATGGTAGCCACTTCCTGCCTAATGGCGTCTTCTTAGTTCTTGCAGAGTTCTGAGACTATGTTTATTCTCCCCTGTATTATGCATAGGCCTACTTCGGAAATTGTCGCAAATTCATATTAGACTTATTTGAAATGATCAAAGTCGATTAAACGATTTTCTTACTATCTTTCTTAAACCTTACCTTTTTTTGGAGGTGAAAGTCTTTTCATTCATTTGCTTGTTTAATATCACCCTTAAACTTCCACCTCTACATTCTTTATCCATTGTATCACCTCATTGTCTACTCAGAAACGTCTGTAAGCCTAAGTATTACTCACCCACTCATCATCGTAGGCTATCTGAATGAATAAAAAGTGAATGGGTGAATAAAATATATGTATAACTTGGGAGGAAAATCCTCGAATTTTTATGTGATAAAAAAATACGGTATTGAGAAACTTTTGAACTTCATGAAATAAATTTGTATGCTGATTACCTATATGTTTACTATAATCAGGGCTTAATCTTGGTGGTATCTCTGTGAGAGAGCGTAAATCATTCTAATTTTCTATTAAAAATATGGAAAAATTATGGTGAAAATACACAACTAAAAGCTTTAAAATTACTCTAAAACCGGGCTTTGAAAGAGCTGAAATTCCATTTTTTTCCCCCGGACCCCCCTCCATCCAACGCTCCTGTTGCTGTAATAGAACCTGATTTAACAAATCTGGCTACATCAATAAATCAACAAATCTCACTGGCTACATCAATAATTTTTCAATGAGAAAGAATTATACTAATTATTCACTATCTACTCCATTTTGTGACAGTTCCATATCAATAAGTCTAAACTTTGTCAAATTTATAGATCCTAAACTACTAATATAACCCACAGAGAAGAAACTCTTCTTTCTTCTCTGTGTATAACCTTAATTAAAATTATGTCTGCTTGATGCTAATATTTTGTAATCTACCTGAAAGTAGAATAAAACAATCGATGGAGACGCATTGAATCAATGGCAAAGTGAAAAATATAAAATATAGCCTATCAATAAAAGATCCTTTGAAGGACTTCTTTAATTTTCGTACATCAAAAGTTTATTTGAGAATACTGTCTTAATTGTGTATGAGAAAATATATTATTGTTTTCTTCTGTATGTAGATTGTTGATCGCTTTTTCACTCTTGGGAATCATTCTTCTTAATTATATTAGGATTATATTATTTGGTTCCAATTGCAAATTGAACTTATATTGGGAGAGGAGTTACCGAATTCAAATTGGGTGGGGGGGGTTCAAGCAGTAGGAGGGGATTTGCGCTTCTGTCCATGGGGAGGATGGGCACCTCTGACAAAGATTGTATTCATTCAAACAAATGAATATGAAATGATGAATAAGGGTGTAACTGTCTTTTTAGAAATTTTTTTTGCATTTCACTTAATCAATTTCTAATAGCTTATCTTGATGGGATTTATCCTATGATAGCTTATCTTATTCATGGAAATTCTAAAGATATTTTATACAAAGATCTTTTGGTAGTAGTGGTTATTTTCATCACCATATATTGAAAGGAATACCGTATTGTTATTAGAAACTCACTCTATTTTGAAGTGAAGTGTCATTATAACCTACTAGATGAAATTTGAAAGTCAAATATTTGGTTTTTAAAAGACAATTATGTATTATACTGTATTATTATTAACTTCATATTCACATCAAATGATGCGATGAGTTCGTATTCATAATTCTATCTAGTCAACATATCAAAATAAAATATTTCTTCATTCTGGCACAACAATAATACAATTTATTAAATAATGAAACAAGTATAATTATAAAAATAATATATCATGAAAAGGTTTATCAATAATGTTCCATATACAGAACGAAAGCTAACAAGTTTCAGTAATCAAACTTACAATTTGCAGTTGAGAATTTCAGAATATGTGAAATTATCTAAAATCGGTAGACTTTCCACGGAATGCAGTAATTGAAATTCATATCATACTTCTCGTAGTTTTCCACCATTTAATGAACTTTGCTGTACGTAGGCCTGCCATTGTTGATATTTTCGAAATAGCATAGTTTGCAGTTGTATTAAATGTTTTGCCTTTTGGAGCAGTGTTTATTTGACTTCATGATTGGCTTTCAATCTTCTTCAAGCGCATTGCACACGTCTCTCCTCCCACGATTAGAATCCTATTCAAACTGAGCTGTGAAACAAATGGCCGTTCTGAGCATCCAAACGTGAAGGATTGCATCGAAGTTGAACTCCATTTTGGCCGTCAGCTGAACACCGGGGATTCCTGAGAGCAAAGTTTCATTAGTTAGTTCATTTCAAACATTACAGAGGACTATTTGAGGAATTCAGTCCATTAAACGTTGGTAAATCCAATACGCAGCATGAAATATCAACGTTCGACGCAACAAGTAGACCTTATCAGAACATACTCTCCTAGTACTCTTCGAACATTCAGAAAAATAGTTTTGTGATCTGGCGAATAAATTTTATAACTCTTCTTCGAAAACCCTTCTAACAATATCTCTAACAAGATTTTATTATTTGTGTTGTTTCCTTGAAATCATTTGATGATTTGGAATGTTTAAGAGCAAAGCCTATTTGAAAAAGATCTCTCAATGTCGAGAAATCGAGTTATTATAGTAAATTTTTGAGTCTCAACGGCTCAAAGCCAGCCTTAAAAGTTTTATGCGACTAGAACAAGTTCGAAATAAATTGATTATCAGTTGAAGACATCTAATAGAAGAATCTTATCAATTGCTGGATATGGACAGATAATCATTATCTAGTAGGCTAGATTATAAAATTAGCTAAAGTGCAGAGCACAAGGTTATTGTTGAATTCATATAATTGAACTTCAATAAGAATTAATTTCAACAAGATTGAATTTCAATTGATTTCCAATAGGCTTATCAATAATAATTTTTGAATAATATGGCATTGTATTATTATTTCAAGATTAAACTTAATTCTAATTATTGAGGTAACCACAAAATTTCTTTCTTCTTCCGTACCGTATGTAGCTCATGCTAAAAAACTCAATACTTTCACCATAAATTCCGTACCATATAATCATGCGTAGTTCTTTATTACGTGATTCTAGCCAGAATCATGTTGAAAAAGATCACTCACTGTTTGTGATCTGTAGCCCATCACAAAATAACATGATCTGAATCATGTTACAAAAGATTACCAAATTGGTAAAATGGTTACAAAAGATCACTTTTTTCTACTTTAATTTGATATTAACAGTATGATTCTAAATTTAACAAATCTAGAAATATCTATAAATAAATCCACATATTTATGGATATTCATAGATGTAAGATATAAAACATCTAAGTGAGAGCGAAAATAAAGGGTTGATGAGAGCTTTGCGTCATGGCAAGAGAGAAAAACCATCTCAAAGGAATAGATGAATATTCATATAACTTATCCATTCAGGTTGTAAAGTGATATACTGGGAAGACTGAGGCATGTGTTATATGAAGAAGACTGATTTAAAAAGCGTTATCAGTGGAGGCATGAGGTGAATCAAAGCTCTCGTCCACTCATTGTGTGATGTGCGAATCAATAGCAATATCGATTAAGGTTTAATACGGATTACAAACTTCAGGCACACATCAAGATTACTCTCCACTGCCTCCATCAAAGCCAATACTCGAACAAATCACTCACTTACCAAGTCAGCGATATTTACTTTTATTGAAAATTATTATTTTGCGCTAATGAATAATAAGCCGTCGGCCCCGACTGCATGAAAAGCAGTTCTTATCTTTCATCATCATACCTCTCATCACCCACTCACAGGCCTAGAAGCCCATGTGGGCATCCCCCTCAGAAAAAAATGAAGCGCATGCGATGAAAGTAGGATTGAATGAATATTATGATATTGGTATTTGAATATGTTAAATTATTGTTGCTAAGCATTTTTTGCTACAATAGATTGATCTTAAATACAATAGAAAATCATTCAAGTCCATGATACTAATGAAAGTGTAGAATGAGAAAAGAGTGAATGATCCTCTATTGATTTGCTATTTATCGTGGATCTGTGATTTATGTATACTAATTTTTTGAGTGGTGAAAATTCCTATCATAGTATTGTAATGTCACTTATTAGACCATTTTGTAACTAATATTTTCCCTACGACCCAACATGAATGAAATACTGAGAATATGGAAACAGAAAAACGATTCTAAAATATTCTCTTGTTACGTTCATAATGAGAAAGAGCAAAGATAACATCCTCATTTCCATCATATTACATTAGAATGTGAGTGCCGTGGAAGATGTTATGATTTCGTTGTTTTCAGATATGAATGAGAGCAGAATGAGTACTGTATGAAATACCAAGTAGGAAATAGGGGAAATACAAGGAATATATTGTTCTCCGTACAGGACGGTCTCCTTGTAATTTTCACAGCGCTTTCACGGTACGTTCTAGAATGGAAATTTTATTGCTGTCATATTATCGCGGATTCTTATCTCACATTGTCAAGTTATGCCTCATAAACTGAGAGCTCCAATTGGTGAGGTTTGGAATCAAATTGGTCGTACAAATCATGCACATTATACGTGAATTTACGCATTTGAGACTATTTATTAATAAAGCTTTAAAATTGAGAATAGAAATTAACAGAATTTTTATTAAGTATAGGAAAAATATAAGTGGATAGTAATCTCACTGACTAGTTATGAGTATCAGGAATCAAAATCTGTCACATAAAATGTTAGGTTATCTGTGTTATCAATTTCAAAGACAGCTTACTCAGAAAGTAGAATTGTTCTACGTAAACTGTCACGAACGAATTCTTCCAACTATTTCATTCAGAAAGAAGAAGATAGTGAACAACCCTTGTTCAAATGTTTTTATTGGAGTCTGGTAAATCCTTTTGTGGAACGGGGGGAGAGACAGAGTTGACAAACACAACAGAAACCTTACAAAGCTGCTTTGTAAGAAGTGTCTTTCGGGAGGGAGAAGGTTGATGTCTGCATATCTCTCATTCACTGCTCATTCAGAACATTACTCGCTTGATGCATGAATATGAAAAATTGCATTTCTAAGGACCAGTAACGTAATTCATCAGAAAAGAGAATCCATTCTTCAGATATTAGGTTGGGACTTTTGCGTTTCAAGCAAGAAAAGCAGTTGAGTTCACGAGTATGACTGGAAACATGGATTCATTTAATTGAAGAATATTTCGGATTAATGGTCGAATAAAGAAGAAGTGCATCAGTTAGAGTAGGCCTATTCTCTCCTCAGTCCAGTTGTTATTGTTGGGAAGTGACTTTCTTGGAAATTTATAATCTTTCTCTTACCGAAGAAGAAAGCGCAATAAATTTTCTATCGAAGTAGATTGTTCAAGGTGTTTAGTAACTAATGTTTAAAGAGCAAATAATAATTTTACCGTCTTCAATATTATATGATATATAATTCAACCATCTTCTACTAAACACAGTTTTGTCCTATTCAAGCATCTTGAACTGGTTACAGTATTTTCTGCCGGCTCAGAGTTTGAAATGAAATATTCACACAGAGAATTATTTAAAGTGCATCAAACTTACTTCTCAGAAGTATGGAGAAGAAAATGAAATTTGAGTTAATATTCATTCCACGTCCATTGAGAAGAACTGGAGAAGTAATAATGTTATCGTCTGAGATACAATATCATATTTCTACAATCTGTATGAATGTCATTCCTCGGTATAGTATTTCCAAAATACCAAATTCGGTATTGCGATCTCTCCATCTTAGCTTGTTATTAAGTCCAAGAGTAATTACTGAGGAAAGTCAGCTTACCTGTGAAGGGAATTGCTCAACAGGGTGTGTGGGTATAGGTATACTAGTGAGCTCTGCCCCTTAATGCATTTGCACTTGTAAAGCTTGTATGGCATCTGGTAGTGTGAGTTGGCAATTCCACCCTTGGCGACAACTCCATTTGAAAAGCTGTCTTGCTAGCGTTTGCTAGCAAATTCTTGACCGTTTAAGATGTCGGCACACACGGCAGCTTTGACTGTTCGGCACCAGTTTCAAAGGCTTGTTGACAGGTCAGCTTGCCAATGTCTGCGAAAGAGAAGAAATGAGAAAGTGAACAATATATGTCAAAGAGGAAGTGAAGAAGGGGAGTAAGAGAAGGGAAAGAGGGTTGAGTAATTGCTAAGCGGTAATAGAGTAGCGTGAACCATGTAGCAATATCCGAAAGCAGACATCTAATCCACCACGATCAAAGACAGGCCTGTAATATCCTTTCCTGCTCTGAGCTATGTTTGCTATAGTTAAGACATTGGTATAGCTGGAGCCAAAAATTAAGGCGATTGGCGAATGACCGTTATTAATTCTCAGCTCTGTCAGAACAGTCGGCAAGCTTTCTGCGAAAGTAAATCGAAACCAAAGCATCACCAGCTATACTTATTCGCTCTCGAAGACAGCTTCATACTGTCCTGTCGGAGGTCAATATTAATAACAGTTATTCGCCATCCGCCTGAATTTTTGGCACCAGCTATACGTAATTCAACTATTGAAATCCTACAGTGTGGTTTAGCTGCAGGGTTCATCCAGGAAACAATCCTCCTTCCTGCTAGTGACAGCTATTAATACGAACTGAGCAAATACAATGGATTAGTAATGGTTGATTAATGTAGCCTACTGAATCAGTCTGAGTGTCATTAGAAACAGAAACTTGAAGAAAATGAAATAATTTCGATTGAATGTTGCCTTATTTCTATTTCAAGGATTAACTATGATTTTGTGATGTTCAAAACAATGATTGATTCCTGAAAAATTACAAGCAAACTACTATTAGAAATAGTGAAATCAGAAATAGTAATTGATGATTTTGTTTACAAATTATTTTAATGGTTGTAAAATTGATCCAAAGATGTATTTTATGCCTATTGACTAGGATCTTTTCATTCGTCAGCACAGTATTTCTATTTAGTAGTCTATAGTTGAGGAAATAAATGCCTTGGAGACTTGTAAACATACAATATAGCCTACTAGTACATATTCAATAATGTAATGGAATGAATTGCAAGCTCTTTGTCAACTTCGCAACTGCAGTTGCAACTTACGCTGGACAAGTAGTATAAATTCCTTTTCAACAGTGCTTCAAATCTCTTTTTATTCAGAATTCCTATGAAGCAACAATCTTGTCGAAAAGTAACCATATTTGCTATAGATTGAATCAGAATTTGAAGTTGTGGAGAAGTTTGTTTTCATTGTGAGGGGAGACCGCCGCAAGTTTTGAGAACTTAAATTGCAAATTCCACAGCTTTGTTGCTGTGTTAGAGCTGTGAATGGCGAAACTTCTCTTTGATAACTTCTTTCTTTCGAGCGACCTCGTTCAACTATTTGTAAACACTTTCATCGAGAAATGAAAAGTTCTGAAGTGATATCATATTATGTTGAAGTTTGTCTCCAACAGATCTTCAGATAGAATTATTATAGTACTTCTTCGTTATAGTGTACTTCGTTATTATGTACTTCGTCAATCAGTGTACAAAAATTGCATCAAATGAAGTGTGATTTGGTGAATTTGAATTCTCCCATGGCTCATAATCAGAAAATCATGTATTTACAAGTTCATTTTGGTTTACTTCATTAGATTGGTTCTCTGCACTTATGGCCCACGATTCGTCAGACTACCTCGAAAAATGACGAAATGCTCAGTCAAATCAAATATCAGTAAAAAATCATTTCTAGCTTCTCTAAACTAGGTGCTCTGGGAGTAGTACGTCAACCCTTAATGAGCTTGATTTGGAAGTATTTTATTTTCCAACAATAAATAATGCGTGAATAAGTATAGTGTACTACAGTACTATTAACTAGTCGAAAATTCTTCAAAAATGACAATTTATTCAAGATGACGAGTTAAAAATAACTTCTAACTTCACTTAAGAGTGGATGGTAGTGTACGGCAAACTGCCGAACGGCAAAATCAAACCCCATAAGAACAATGAAATTCAATCTCTTGAAGCAGATAGAGCTTCTATTTATGGAAAGAATTTCACGTTCTTTATGTCACTGGGAAGAGAGTTCAATTCTCCGGGGGCGTAAAATTAAAGTTGATTTTAATAATTATTGTAGGCCTATAATCAATTAACTAAAAAAGTATTGAACTCCAATTATTGGACTAAACTAAAATTCGAATGAGTAAAAAGTCACTCCCTGGAAAATTGAATTCTCTTTCCAATGACGTAAAGAACGAGAAAATTTTGTCTATAAATAAAGGCTCTATCTGTTTCAAGAGATTGATTAAAATTACATTGTTCATAAGGGGCTTGATTTGCCGTTCGGCAGTTTGCCGACTACCACTGCCCACTCTTAACAAGATGCTCTACTCCCATACGTCAACGGTCAACCCTTCATGAGTTTGATCTGGAAGTATTTTTCATCTTCATACTTGAATAAGTAAAGTGTACTATAGTACTAATAACCAGACTATGGAAATGAGTGGAGATGAATGACATACTTTTCTTATTCAATACTTCTGCTAGGGTCGTGTGTTAAAATATTGGTTGATTTTAGTGCATTTCATTTGAAAAAATGCACTATTGGTCTTGCCCTGACAATCGAAAATTTATGATGTGATATATTTTTTACACGTTTCCGAGCCCCTAGAACACGAATCTGATGTCCGTTCAAATATTCATATCTCTCTCTCTCTCTCTCTCTCTCTCTCTCTCTCTCTATATATATATATATATATATATATATATATATATATATATATATATATATATATATATATGTACAGTTTCTTGTTGACACGATAACTCCCGAAAGGCTTGTCGGAGAGCGACCAAATTTCGCACAAAAATCATTAGTGTTAATATGTCGGTCAAGTTCGTTAACCAGCCAAATTGGTCCAAGGGTAGGGGGTGAAATTAGGGGATGAAAATTTTGAAAAATCACTACAAATCGACCAATAACGTGATCGTTTTGAAAATTGGTGGGTATAATACCCTTATTATTCCCTACAATTTGAGCCATCAACGAAAAAAATCCAATCAAAAATGGCAGAGAAAATGGCGAATAACACAATGCCAAAAATTGTGTTTTTCGAAAACGGCGCCTTTGAATTCATACCCTGAATAGCTCATTATAAGTCATATGATTTGAGCATCATAGAATTGCATTTGAAATGCACTCTTTCCGACCGCCAGCTGCCGGAGCGAATTTTTTTTAAAACTTGGAATGCAAAGTCATGATTTCCGATCGATCCATGTATTTGCTCTCCCGTGATAATCAGTCTTAAATGTCTCCAATAATAATTGATTTACTGTATCAATTAAGAAAGTACAATCAACTTTTATATGGAATAACCAGTAGGATTATTAGCTCGCCTTATCCTCCTAGCAAGACTGCTGGACTTCTCAGCAGTGTCAATAACACGAACAGGATCGCTTCGCTCGCTTGCTAATTCAGCCAATATGTTATTCAAACGTATTCGTATCGCATATGTATGCGATTAAAGGTCAAACGATCCTGAGTAACGCCTTTTATAAGAATTCAAATACTAAAAATATTTCCAACCATTACTAACAGACACTTCAATATATAGAAACTCAACTTTGTAGAGAGTCTTTTCCCTTGGAATGGAAAACTTGTGTGAAATTATTAGCATGAAATTCGTACTCATTTATAAGAAATATGAAAAATGCAAAAATAAACCTCCAGAGAATTTGGTTTAAGGCGTAGTCCCAGATGTATTTCTCCATTCTTTGAAACACTATTATTTTATATCTACTCTGAATCTACGAAATTACAAAATTTTTTTGTCAATTGATTTTCGAAAGATGTGAGAAAACACAGAAGAACTATTATAGATTAACACAATGAATGAGTGCCATTCTACTCTTATCAAATATACGTATAGATTACCACAGAAAGAAAGATATGCAACCCGCAATCACAACTTCGGAAAAAATCTTATAACTTATTGCGTGATCTGAAAAGGATTTCAAAATCGTAATGGATTTGTTATTATTTTAGAGAGCGAAGAAGAATTAGTTGTGACTAAATTTATTATTCTCATAAAGTCCAAAGGGCAGGAATGAGGCCTCCATCAAATTAATCCGCTATTGATAAGGTACTGGGTTTGCAGCCTCAAAGCTACCTTGCTGACTGGCAAACCCTATTGTAGTTTGTTACTGTATTACAGTACGGTACTAAGGCGGTCAATAAAGTCGAGGCTCCCTCGTCCACTAAAATCACTGGACAAGATGAATTGGCTCGTGTGGCTGCGAGACAAACCTTCCATGTCAGTTCATTTGGTGAAAGCTACCAAAGCAGCAATGTTGAATGTGGTATTTTGCCCGCTGAATTGATAGCTGACGCTTTGTTCTGGCTGCGCTGAAACGGAGCAAGTTTTACGACGCACCAGTCAGGATAGTACTATCCGGCGGTGAGAGATTTCTGGCGCGAAAAAAATCGGACATCGGGGACCCGCTATTGACACCGAACTCTGCTCTTGCTGGCTGTTTGATTGTTTCTTTAAATCTCATCAAAGCTAGCGGCGAATGCTTTCTGACAATGATGAAAGTCCAATCACACTGAAAGAAAGAAAGAACTGTACAATCCAATGGGCTAAAGTTTTATATCAACTGAAATTCGACTTAACTAAAACTCAACTCAAGTATTCGGGCACAATTATAACTTGATATTTACCATCTGTATTCATTTTCTATCATTCCTGCCTTATTTTTTTCTGACAATTCATTATCGGTCAATTGAAAAAAAAACATTATAAATATTATGATCCATAAAGACCATTAGAGGAAAACTAGCTAATTGGGTAACTAAATTGTTTCCCAAATTCAATGAGAAAGCCTAATTTTTTGTTTTGTTTTTCCGAGGGCCCACATGAGCTCATAGGCTTGTGCGTTGGTAATGAGGTGAATAATGATGATGATAATGAGTGATGACGACTACTCTTTCCAGGTAACCAGCACCGACGGCTTAGCGTCTCCTCCGAAAGACGGAGTGGCAGTATTTATGTGATTGTCCTATGGTCGAAGAGTTGTTCCCAGGTCGAGACTCGAGCCCGGGTCCATATGGTTATATAACCATAACTCATTTTAAACAGATTCATTCTAGAACAACATTATGTTCTCCCACAGTTCACATCCATCATAGTCATAGATAGTCCGAGATAAGAACAAAGTATTAAGTGTTCGAACAATTCCCATTCCAATACTGATACTAGTAAAAATCTCGTTTCATTTTGATTCCATATTTGCAATTTGCACCTCAGAAAAACTATATTCTATTTTCTATCGCGTTAATTGAGTGATAATTACCAGCTAAATTGCCTTATTTGCTTACAATTTGCCTTTTTTGCATACAAGAGAAGCTCAAAAAGAAGATGGGGAACAAACACCGTTCCATTCTATGGAAAGTACCTGCGTTATTTATTGAACATTGAAAAAATGCCATGAAATTCTGTTAATTAGCCGGCTATGTGGAGTTTGATTTCACTAAATGAATAAATTCTTCTGGTAGTTGAATATTTTTGCCGGAATCACGATAACAGAGGTAACTAAGTAGGCTATGTGTGTAATGTTTCCTTGCTCTATCTCTGCATACCTGAAATATAGACCGCTGAAATTCACTGCGTGTTTGAATAAGTAGCCTAGCCAAATCATTTGTATTGAAAGATTCATTTTCCTGAGATAAAAATTGCTGTAAACAAGTACTATTTTGATAATTATCGGTTAATTTGATTCGTTTTTATGTGTTCATAATGAATTAATTTTATAATCAATGATGAACCATATTTGGAATGGTGGAACACATTTGATCCACGCTTTGATTGTATAAAGCGTGATCTTTCAATACTTATTTAGTTCAATGCGATTTTTCAGTGATATTTCTATCGAAGAAGCAAAATGAATTATCGAGCTCTACTCTAGATCACAGCATTATTGAACTGGTTTGGATTGAAATTATTCTGCAGATTGAATAAAATTCCTCGCTCAAAGGCCACCCTAGTTTTAAATAATTGAACTTTATCAGATTAATTATATAAAATTCAATAATAATTCTTCTGCTAAATGATAATAGTTGAATACTGACAGAATTCGAAATCATGAATTTCACGGATGTTATGAATAAATTTTCCAGTCTGAAGTAAATTCAATTCCCGGTTAATTGAGTGATTGATCAATTGATCAATCAAATGCAGATGAACGGATCATGTCGGAATAAATGTGATCTGTCAGAAGATAGACGGATAAGGCATCCTAATGCCGGTAGAATTATGCACTAGGAATGGCCTACTCGAGTTTTCGGATGACTGCTTTGCAACTTTGGATTCTTACTTTCGACTTGGGCAATTTATTGCGAAGAAACTGTCAAACATGATACCAGACTAGTATTGATACATATGTACATGATACATAAACTAGTATTTAAAATTGGGAGAAGTTGTTTGGGATACAACTGTGTTCATATCACAGGATCACAGCTCATACTACAGTTATAAGTAATAAAATTGATTCACTACCGTGACTACATTTACATAAAAAATTCCATAACTCATTTCTTGTACATATTCAACATGCACTTAACAAAGATCTCTTTAATTTTTCCAGATGGTGAAGATGATGCTCACTGTCGTCGCTGTCTTCACAATCTGTTGGCTACCACTCAACATTTTACTGGTAAATATAGTATTGAGGCGAGATAGTATTGAGTGAGGCGAGTTTTTACAGCTTTTGCCATATTTCGCATACTTTCCTCCATTTCCCTCGATCGAAACAGCCCACATCCGTGAGACCTCTTGCCTGTATCACCACCTCAATATTATTATTCCTGAATTTCTTCAGGAATACCAGTTCAATTCCTTTACCCTAATTGTATCTACCACGTCAATATTCAAACCCATTTCTCTCCATATGTCCGCGTTTCGCAACCAACCTCGTGCATCTGCAGCACCGTCTCCAAAATGCAGCACCGTCCCTTGGAATGAATAGATAAATAATTCATATTAGAATAGAGGATAATTATTATCCTCCCAATATTCTATTGATTTCGATTAGAATGATCAATTAATCTATATAAAGACGTGTCTCCCACCAGAATGGAAACATTTTGGAGAAGATTCAGATTGGATTATGTATTCCATCCTTATAGATTACTGAACATCTAATTCCATTATCCAGGATGGAAGTTGTGAATTTATTCAACCTTACTATGTGTTCGACAAAACATAGAATGTATGATACATCTTTGCAAGAAGGAGAGAGGCGGAGAGTTGAAAAGAAACAGAAGATTAGATAATAATGCGGTTTTAGCATGCCTGTGTAGAGGAAAAGAAAGTTATACCGTATTAATCTTTATACTGATCTAACATGTCCGCAGACATAATCTGGCCTTCATGTACGTTTTATTGAAATGATGAATAAAAGATATATATTACTTTAAAAAGTAATTTTTTTGAATTTTTAGCTGTCTTCCACTTCAGTTGCAGCACAGAATCTGAATCCTCAGAAGAGAGACTGTGTTCGACCAGGCAAGAGAGAATTCACAGTCGAACAATAGTTACACCAATCCTCTTATCCTCTCCAGCAGGAACTTTTTGAGTCTTCTCTGTGCTGTCAGTACTTACTTATTGGCTTCTCAATGCCCTTCACTCGGTATTTTTTGTTAGCCATCTATTAGTCTCTCTTTATCTCCTATTTGAAGCTACGTCTTTGAAATAAGGTACAGATAAGTAGCGTGATTGAAAAATATGGATGCTCTTCTGGTAGTGGATTCAGTAATGAGGAATTAATAGAAATGTTCAAATTTTTCTCCAAGGAGTTACTATATAACTTCCTTAAAAGTACTATGAGTCTTAATAATTAATATTCATGGTGATATACTACATGGAAACTGAATGAGCGAGATATGAGATATCGGTGTAGCCTAGATGATGAAGATGAAAAGTCTTAGTAGGCAGTTATAGCCAAAACAATATCTGATTAAAATATCGGTAATATTAATCTTAAATTGAACCATATTCGTATTTGAGATGATCAACACTGTCATCCTAATGAATCGGTACGTTGAAAGACCTCATATTGAGGTGAACAGAAGAATTTTAAAATCATCGATAGGTCTCAAATATAGATAGCCTAGTATGTGAAATAGAATTGCTTCACAGAAATTGGATAGGATTTAAGTACAGTAGCACTGAAAATCTGCTTCGCTGAAGATCTGTATAGTAGTTATAACTTGAGTAACTGTAATTTTTAAAAGTTATTCAAAGTCATTATGAATAAATATGGAGCCTATAAAAGAAATTTAAGGGACGTATTTCAGGTTTTTTTAAATTTTCAGATAGTAACTTCAGAAGAATAGAGTGAAGAACATGAAATAATATTTGAATTGAGAACAAGCATTGGAGCACCGACAACACTATTATAAAGCTGACTCCACTAAGTTAGGCGGTTTGGCGAATAACTGCTATAATTTCTCAGCTCTGTCAGGACAGCCTGAAGCTTCCTTCGAAAGCGAATTAGTATGGCTGGAAACGCTCTCGTTCAGATGTAGTCTCGCAAACAGCTCGCCCACTATCCGACAAAGATGAGAATTGATAACAGTCATTCACCAACCGCCTAACTTCGTGGCGTCAGCTATTACAATCGTTAACAATAACTGCTTATGGGGCACGGCATCTCTTCTCACAAGTCTGTTTCATTAGCAGAATCTATTTAAAGTTCATAGTATATTACACAACTGGGGTCTGAAAGATAAAAGTGCTGCCTTGAATTTCTACTCCCAGGGATGAAGAGACATTTATTATTACGAGTCTCATTCGCATGTAAATGGAGTTGCTAATTATAGCAGGAACTTGCAACTTCGTCAGGAATAATGCTGATTGACGAACAAGTTAATTCCAACAAGAATCGGAATATCTCGAATTTCCTCACTAGAAGCATTGAATTTCTCACCTTGAAGCATTTCTCCCCTGGCACATGCACAACTACTGGAAAAGTTGGCTCAGTTTCTCAAACTCCCCTTAGACCTCATCCATACACCTGTTACCCACAAAATATTCATGAATCAATCTCACACTATCGAGTTATTCAATTCTTCCATCGTGGCTCAGATTCCTCAAGAGATATTTGCTCTCAATGTGCTGTGTGTGAAATTTTGATCAGTTTTCCAATGTTTCTTTAATTTGTTCTCATGTTACTGCTTTATTTAAATCATGAAGCTGCTTATTGAAACCCGATTTTGAACGAACTTCGTCCTTTCATTGAGAAAAAACGATGAACAGATCGGAAAAACATTCTCGTTTGATAAATATTAAGTTTTTTCCTAAATTTCCACGTACTCTGTATAATTATAATGTTCAATAGAGGCGATTGAACGTCTCAAAACTTTTCTAAATGAATGTTAGGCCCAAAGCCAAATAAGTTTCGTTAATTTGCAACTGAGTTCTAAGAGTAGTATCCATATGTTATTTATAACTAACATTTTCCAATATTCTAAGAAATATTCATGCATTCTTGAATGAGTGAATAGAAGATTATTATAGAAATTAATTAACCATATTGATTGGTATGGTACTCAATGCATCAGTACGTATTACATGAATGATCCTAGATATACGTCAATGAGTCTGGTTGAAATTTAATGGATCGTTTGAAATTCAGTAAGTGCAACTGAACTAGTGGTGTAATCAATCGACTGATCAAGCTCCTCTTGATTAATGGACTAGAGGTGCATGAAGCGTCGAAACTTTGATATAGGACTAAGCCTTGCAGCCTAAAATCGTATAAACTGATGCCAATCACAAATCTGTATCACGTTGCTTCAGTTTCCTGTTACCCTGAATCGCATGTTACTCTGCAACCCACATCTAATCAGTACCAATTGAAGATAAAATTCATCCATTGAAAACCTATTATTCAAATTGCCTACTCGAACTAAAAGGTTTATTTATTCATTATTAAGTTACAGCATATGATAATTAATAGAAGGTTAAACAGTATTACCAATACCTACTAATACATCTTAATAAAATGTATTAGTAGGTGTTGGTATTACTCCCAAAACTGTCCCTTTACCAATTTGAACATTTATGTGGATAAGTTAATGTTTTAGTGAACTTTCAGGTAATATCAATAGGCCTGATATCACTTCTTTCAATTCTATTGAATTTTCAATGAATCCATTTCATGGGAATTAATATTAATGTTTGATATGCTACTGAAATTTGTAAATTGAAGAGGTATCTATTAATTTATGAAGTTTTTAATTCCAGTATTCAATTTATGGTTGCAGTTTTCCAATTTCAGTTTGCGTTCCGAGGATCTAGCCTTCAAACTTATATTCTCATATCAATTAACATTACCCACAAAAATGATTCACATTATTCATAGTTTGTATAGATACAGCCAAATATAGTTATCTATTTTGTGAAAAAAGTAATAACTAAATAACTCAGCTTGGCAGACGACTGGTCATGTCAAAAATATATATTATATAATAATTTATTCGCTGTGAATTTTTTGTTGCCTAAAGGTTCCGAAACTAGTCCGCAAAGGCGCGCAGCGTTCAAAGAATTAGTTATAAAGTTACTATAGGTGGTAGTGCTGCAAGGTTCTTATAGGTTCTATATATGAACCTTGGTAGTACTGTAACGATTTATAAATAACTACTACTTCTAATTGCGTAGTTTGAAGCAAGATTATTGTTTTATTTGGTTAACTATTTTCGGCACTTTATAACAATCTCTGTCAATCCTTTCCATAGTTCAACTGACAGAAATGATCTAAATCCAAGAAAACAAATCAACCAAATATTAACTCTATTTTCATTGTATACTATGTGTGACGAAAAGGATTATTCATAATTAAAATACAGAATTAATAATCAAATTTCACAGATTATATTAAAAAAAAATACATATATATATCAAGAATTGGACAAATATAATTAATCAAAATATTACAATAGCCCGCAATTGTAGAAAGATGTGATTGAAGAAATACCTTTGATTTCGAAGAAGTGGGGCCCCAAACACTTATAGAAATTTTCTTTTTATAACACTTTCACTTTCACTATTTTGTTGAAACTGCCGTCTTGTTAGTATGGAGTAGAATGGATGTTACCGAAATCTTAGTGAAGCTGAAGTTGTCCTAATTATAGCTGTATAGTACTGGTTAAATTTGAAAGACTCCATAGTAAAGCTGGAAATCTCATTGGGTACAGCTGGAACCACTGTTAAGATAAAACTAATTTAGTTTTCTATCAATTTTCTATTAATTCCGTTCGCAGATGAACAGAGAACTCAAAAAAACGACTGAACAATTTTTAAACAAAACTGCTATAAAATAATAACATACAGTAAATGAAATAATTTGAAAAAATATTAAAAACTTTAGATTTAGTTAACTAAAGAGAACAAATTAAAATTTATCTTGCAGGTATTCAACGTGTTAGAACTTTTCATTTACAAAAATTTAAGTTTGAAAGAATTCTTGTTTTTTTAGGAAATTTGATTTAAAAATTTTTATAAATTATTAAAAACGTCAAAATAAATACATCCTGGAACTTTTAGGAGAAAAATCCCCAAAATTCTCAAAAGTAAAGAAACATGGTCTGACTCTTCCGACTGCTGCGGACAGACTGGCTCGACCAGAACAGGGAAATAGAATAGAATAGAATAGAATAGAATAGAATAGAATAGAATAGAATAGAATAGAATAGAATAGAATAGAAGGAAAGAGATAGAAACGGAACAAGTCAATTGAAAAGCACTACGAAAGAAAAGGATAAAAAAGGAGAGAGTAAAAAGACTCATTATCAGGCAAAAATGTACTAGTAAAATAAGGAATATTGTTATAACAGACAAACAAGCTCTATCTCACTCAAACTTATTGAAAAATTAGAGTGAGGCAGTTGTTTGCTGGAACTGTATTTTTGAAAATAAGATAACTGTACTGATTAATTTAATGCATGTAACATTTTGTTACTTCTGTTACAATTTGTACTGCACTACTATGTTTCATAAGAGCACGTATAGTAATTTTCTTTGTACGCTGGGCGTCGGCGTAGTTTCGGAAAGCATCCAAATTTCGATCGCATTTCAAATTTCTGGCAGGTATTACACAATAATATTTTATGATATTACATAGGCTATCTGATCATAATTATAGAAATACGAAATCATATTTCCATCTCTTTCCTTATTGATATTATCGTGTAATACCGGCCCAAGTCATGCAGCCTATTCAATTTCGATTGTGTGTATTGTAGATAACGTGGGAGAGCGCACAATGGCTGTCAGAGTGGAGTGGCCTGCCCTACCTGTGGTTCGCGTGTCACTGGCTGGCAATGTCGCACAGCTGCTACAACCCGTTCATCTACTGCTGGATGAACGCGCACTTCCGCGCCGGCTTCTGTGGTGTGTTGGGCTGCGCGCTGCCGCGTCGCAAGCAGCGCAAGAAGCGACGCCGCAGCGAGCCGCTCGGACGCGTCAACACCTGCGCCACATATGTCAGTGTCCGACGTCAGCGCGATTGCAGCCTCACCCGCACCGAGCACGCCATCTGAACCGCCACGCAGCTCGTCCACTTCAAGTACGGTTGCATTCACATTTACCATTCATTAGTTCCAAGAAGTTTTCTGTACCGTACCTGTTACCGTTTGACGATCAGCTGTAAACGATCGAACTGTCAGTGGATGTGCACCCTCACTATTGTCAAGTTATAATTTAAATTTAATTGTGTATTGAGTATTGACAAAATACAAAAGGTACAAAAAATTATTAGAAAATACTATTTGTACAATTTCAATAGAAAAAACATAGTATAAATAGTATAAAATTAAAAATAGTTACTTAATTAAAACATCATTACAACAATTAGAAGAGCAATATTTTTTGCATTGCAAACTAGAGAACACTTGAGTGTTGGGAGTGAATACAGTTGAAACATTCAAATAAAATAACAAGAAATGTAGAAATACGATAAATTAGTCGAAGCTTTTCGATAAAGTTTGAGTGGAATTCAGTACTAGAAGCAATAAAAATATAATCAAGATAAATGGATAGGAGAAATAAGCAAACTTGGATAGGCCATTAACCAAGAAATCGTGGAGATTTAATTTCATATCATTTATACGTTTTGAGCAGAACATTGTGTTTACTACTCATATAGAAACTCAATCAATTACAGGCATTTCAAACACAAACATTATGGACTAACTCACTGAGCGAGACCATTTCTCTCTACTTCAATGTCTTACCTGTAGTGTACTCTACATCATTGAGAAAATCGATGATAACGAATTAATACACAACGAGACTACGTCAAAGTGAAGATCAATGTGGAACTGCTTAGAATGGCTTGTGTATTGGATAAAATTAGATTTTGGTAATGTATCACCATACATATATTTAACTATTACAGGTACGTTATAACTGTAATAATTTTGAACAAGATAACTTTTGTTCCAATGTATGATTATTACAGATTTGTTTATTATTATTCTCATTCGAGTGTAAGGAATTAGAACATACATTGTGTATATCGTTTTGGAAGAGGCTTCCCTCTGTCTGATGTCGAACTGAACTGTCATAGCTTATACGGAGTAAGAGGGAATGCAGGAAGTGGATAATCTTGATTTCAGCCCCAGATTATGTCAAAGCCGGCCTGGTCTGCTAGAGCCTTGAGACTTGTACACTGAGCATGGCTGGCACGCGATTATCAAGGAGCCGTGCTTTGATACACACACTTGGCTCACTGGCTGCTAGTGGAATCTGAATCAGTACAGTAGCCCTGCTAACCATATACGCCGCTCGTAACATCAATATGCACCTGCTGCCAGGGAGCTTCTGGGATATTATGAGCTTGTTTCAATAAACACCCTTACGGTGAGCAGTAGATTAGCATCCACTGAGAACCAATCAAGAAAATAAAACATCATCATTAACAACATTCTTACAAAGTAAGATATTCACTGAATCACTGTGATGCGATTTATTATCGAAGTAACCACTTTCTTCAATGAAGAAGTCTTGAATTTGCATATTGGGGAAGAACCTATAACAGTTATTTAAGAAAAACGAGTCTCGAGGTAAGGTGGATTTCTATGAAACTAATTACTCGTACATTATACCGATGTAATTTCTTTGCACTCTTGTTCTAGTACATGCACTTGTAAACGGTAAAGTTCAACATGCCGGGAATAAGGAACTGCCATAGAAGATGGAATAATGTGACGGTGTGTAACTTGAAAAGGAGAGAAAGAAAAACTAAAGGAAAAGGAGAGAAAGCGAAAGGGAACAAAGAAAGAGGAGGAGAGAAAGAAAGAGAGAATAAAGACCTTTTAGAAAAATTCAAGCCAATATTCCATTGAGATGTCAATTATATTTGTTATGCATATATACAGTACTCCTAATTCTAGGAAAGTTAAATGTCTCATATTATTAAAAATCTTTCTCAATTTTTGAATTTGAATTGCTCTTTCTTTAGACCGATGCATTCTAATAAGAATAGAGATTCAATTTAGTTGAGATGGAAAAGTAATTTAATAATGTACCTTCAAAGAGGAAGAATCAGAAATCAGAAATTTTTATTTGCAAAATTACATAGAACAAAAATTACAATAAAATTGGATTCGGTGTCACATGGGTTTGCAAAAACCTGTGCGTGACACCGAGTTCTCATCATTATAGAATAAATACATTTAGACATAACTTACGCTATATTACTTCTTAGAAATACCTCAATTGCTGAAGGACAGTAACTAATAATATCATTATAAATAAACTTTGTTGTAGCTATTCATGAATAATGAGACGTAGTAACAGAAGTAAAAATATTCAAGTATAATAACTACAGTTGAAGAATACAAAAATCTGCTATGTGCTATTATAAAAAATGAACAGTATAGAGTTGAAATTGACAGTAACTTATCAATTTACTGTATATTGTCTATAATCAATTAATACAAATATGCTCGAATATGCTAGAAGCGGAATGATGATGTCATTTGATACAATGCTAAATTAATTTTTATTGTAATAGCTTTGTATTAAAAATTTTATTAAAACCTACCTGTTGTATTCTGTATGAATAAGTCTTTCAGCATTTTCTATACCTATATCGACCAACCAAGAGTTAGCAGCTAACTTATATCTTTGTTTTGAGCAATTTAGATTTCTAATATTAGGTGGGATATTACGATAAATAAAATTTGCAACATACCTAGAATTTGTGTATAGAATAGATTTAACGACTCTTGAAACCTTTAGGCCCAGATTCACTGAACCTCTGGTAAGATAGTCATGTGCTACTGGGTTTATGACTAGGTCTTTATTAGAAAACAAAAAACCAGTGTTTCCCTAATAAATAACTGCCTTACTGATAATAGTTTTGTTTCTAAAAATAATTGAGAGAAAGGGTATCTAATTGGCTTTTCAAATGCTGCTTTAATAATAAGTTTTTGTACTACTTCTAGCGGTCTAATGTGAGTTTTATAAGTGCAACCCCAGGCCAATATACCATATTGTAGGACAGACTGGACAAATGCATAATATACTCCTTTGATCTCATCTTGATTTGAAATATTCTTCAGTTGAGAAAATACAAGTATCATTTTCCTAAGTCTCTTTTTCAAATACTCAGTGTGCTCAGCCCACGTGAAACCAGAGTCAACTATCACACCCAAATACTTGTAGATATTAACCCTCTCAACAACCTGGCAATCACATGACACACTATTTTCGTCTCCACATGCATGCAGGACAATCTTGAGGTTGTTGTCAGGTGCTCGCGTGGATCGAGGCACAATATGCATACATTTGGTTTTACTGACATTCATTGTCAGGAAATTTTCATCGAACCATTTTTTAACTATTGTTATTTCTCTTGAGGCTGAAACAAACACGACCTGCCAGGCTTTGCCTCTATACAAGAGTGCTGTATCGTCTGCAAACAAAAAGAGCTTTCCCTCTAGGTTCAATTTGTCTAAATTATTAATATAAATAAGAAACAGTAAAGGTCCTAAGGTAATGCCTTGTACAATCCCAAAGTCAACTTCTCTTGGCTGGCTCTCATGACCATTGATTGAAACTAATTGGGTCCTATTTTCAAAGTAAGATCTGAACCAATCCAAAGCAAGTCCTCTTACCCCAATGCCCTCAAGTTTTTTAAATAATATATCTCTATGAATGGAATCGAATGCCTTTGATAGATCAATAAAAATGAACAATAATTTCTCATTATCACCTATGGACTTGGCAAAAAATGTATTTATTGCAAAAAGAACGTCAGATGTATTTTTACCTTTCCTAAAGCCAAACTGACTTTCTGAGAGCAAATTATTGAATTCAAGATAAGCCTGTAGCTGTTTTTTCACACACTTCTCCAGTATCTTAGCAATGACACTTAACAATGATATGGGCCTATAATTATTCATATCAGATTTGGAATTGGATTTGAAAATTGGTATCACTTTGGCTGTTTTAAATGCGTAAGGGAAAATTCCAGTAATAATACTTTGGTTGATTATATGTTTCAATGGTAGGATAAGTTCAGCCAAGCAATCCTTGAGTATACTAGCAGGAATACCATCCAACCCAGGTGCTGAGCCGCCACGCAGCTCATTCACACATTGAACAACTTCCCTCTCTGTAACTGGCACAAGTCTAAATTCTAGGTTAATTCTATGTGTGTAATCATCTACTATTGGGTGGCCTGCTTGAGGGGGATACGTGATGCCAAATCCTTCCCAACATTAGAAAAGAAAGAATTAAACGAATTGGCTAATGATATCACTTCATCTTTGCTAAAGTCAGAACCGAATATAAAATGCTTAATAGGGAAACTATTTTTCTTAGCTTTCATGCCACTATATTCATTAATTGTTTCCCAAAACACCTTTGGATTTTTGGAAGAGTCGAAAATTTTCTGTTGGTAATATTTAATTTTATCTTTTTTTATTTTGTTACTGACTTCATTTCTCAATTGTTTATATTTAGCTTTCAGAGACTCATTTTGAGGCTGTTTTCGAAGTATTTTACTCATTATATCTCTCTCTCTAATTTTTCGTACCGAATCTGCTGATATCCATGGCTTTAATTTCAAAGTTCTTGTATTTTTCTTCTTGGTTTTTTCTGACATATTCTTAAGCTTTTCGAATATCAATAGAAACTCATGACAGATTCTATTGACTTCTCTTTGGGCAATAACGGTGTCCCATGATTGGGCTCTAATAAGCTCTTTTAAAAAATTAATATCTACGTAAGTTATACTATCATTGGTTTCTTCGTTAGTTCCATTGTAAAAATTTATTTTAGATATAACAGCATAGTGATCAGTGACATCAGTATGTAGGACACCGGAACTCACCATTGTACAGTCAAAATGCTTAATAAAAATATGGTCGATAAATGATCTCCAAATGTGACCAAGTACAGGGGTCCATCTCAAATCCCTGAGTCAGAATTTTTCATTAAAAACTAGACTAATTTTGTTGAGTGTGAATAATCGTCTACAATTTGATAGCTTTGTGTCGAGCGATTACGTACATACAAAACACTTTTTCTATAGTACTGAGAACTGGTCACTGATCCTGGTTGACTGGAACTGGTTTAAAGTTCGTATCTGCAGTGGTTATTGATATATTTGCTAAAATATGAAAATAATCATTATTTTTCAAGTTCAAAGAGGTTTAACATGGTTACCTGATGCTTCAACTTACTTTTCTGTGGGTGAAATTTGTAGATGATTCAATTTTAAATAATCAGAAAATGGCGCTGGACGAGAAAATTTCATAGGTCTTTTTCTGTAGACAATAAAATTTTGAGAAGAATAAGACTAATTGCAACTTTTTATCATTAAATGTTTTCGAGATACAATTATTTAAACAATTGGTAATTTTTTCATAGGATTAAGATGTTACAATTTTTCTCACTTATAAAGTTTGTAACAATAAATTGAGCACCCGTACATTATCGTTTTCTAAATCTCTCTCGGCGAAATTCATTTTTCTTTCATTTGAGACCAATTTCACACTTTTATATTCAATATGTTTTGAACTACAGCGATTTAAAAGAACCCTAACACCCCCAAAAACCTCCAAAATTGCATATTATATCACAAAAACGTACTAAAAATATTGGGATAAGTTATTGGCTTATATTTCTGGAATTATGTTCCTGAGACCCTAGGCTGTCATGAGCAATGTTATGAGACTAAATTCAATTACTAACCATCTGAAAGAGGAAGATTTCCTCTACATTTCATTATAATTTTCGCCCACAGGTTCCCGTTTGGGAGTCACTCTAATGTGAAAATGTTCTGTTTTCAACAAGGAGGTATTATTACACACAGTAAGCTACCATTACTATCTGAAAATTGGAATTTTTTATCAAATTTGACGTATAATATATAATTGTATATATATATGAATTTATACTGGGACTCTTGTCTTGGGGACTTTTAGTATGTTATTCAGCGCCGTTTTCTGATCATATCTGCAAATTTCCAGCTGGGTCCTCCAACTTTTAATTTTGTTGCTTAGTTTGACTGGACTATTGGGGGGGCAAACGGAATGTTTGGGGGGGCAACTGCCTCCCCGTGCCCCCCCCAAATTACGCCTATGGTTCTAATCTATGAAAAATTTCTCTCACCCTGGAAAAAAATCGCGAAAAATCTATTTGAGGTTTTAGAAAAACTTGAAAATCACTCTTTTTCAACTTAAACCACCTAAAAAATTTTTAATACTGCTCAATAATCGACTATGGCATGTAGAATACCTTAAATTGTAGTCGACCAATCTAAGCAGACTATTTCCCTCTCCACCCAAGAAATAGCTACGTTGTCAGATTGTGAGAAATTGAAACTTCTTCAAATCCTCGATTAGACCCCATATCTGTATGTAGAATTTCATCCTCGACATGCCAGTAGTATTGAAACGTTTCCTGGGTAAAAGGATTCAAAGGAAATTTGATTTTTTTTATAAAATTGAAAAAGTCCGAAAATATTATTTTCTGTCGTACCTATATCACTTCTCTCACAATCATTGGTTGTAGTAGAAATCATGTTTTTATGTCAAAATGACAAGGAGAATTCGTGCTTTCTAATATTTTTTGAATTTTTTATATCCGACCAACAATTCAGTTTCTATTTACGAATATGTTTGTCAATGTCGAGTCTACTCGAACAGAAAACATGAAATTTTCGACGATCTATAAATCATTTTTGTCTAAGAAGTAAGTGGGTGGTGAAAGCAAGAAAGTTGTTCAAAAACAATTGAAATTTTTCTCCAAGTGTCAAAAATAGTAGGAAGATCGTAATTTGCCCTCTGAAGAGTTTCAAAGTAAGAAGAGCGGTATATGCATGAATCATTGTATGTTAAAGATTAAGAGAATTGGAGTTGTTGAAGCTAATCGACTTAGATTTTCGAGCTGAGAACAGCTGGTTTATTATAAAAAATAGTGAGTTTTACAACACCGCTTGATTTCTCCGAAGCTATGCTGTCACTTTTAACATTTAGTAGAATGTGTTTGCATTAGAAGAAGTTCCAATTTCACACAATCTGACAACAAAGCTATTTCTCGGGTGGAGGGGGAAATAGTCAACTTACGTTGCGCCAAGTATAATGTGAAATTTTCTACTCTTCCCAACAATACCTTTAAAATTTAATTTTGACAAATGATTCTTGAGATATTGACAATTTAATGACTGTAAGTAGGCCTACTTGAAAAAAAATAAAAATCTATGGTTTCCGGATCCGGCTGTTACACCTTTCGTGGCACTCTGTATATCATCAATATTTTATGCTCAAAAATTAGGGATTCCGGCATTTGATTGGCTATAGAAAAGGCGTTCTAAAACACAGTTTTGAAGTTTACTTTCACAAAATTTGCCTGGGGGAGGCCCCCACGCCCGCTTGGCTGAGGTGTTACACCCCCAGGCCCATTAGAGCCCCCAGTATTTGATTCAGTTTGGTAATGAAGTAGATTATGTCTTACATACTTAACAGAATTATCAGTGATCAGTAAACCACACTACCCAGAAGCAAATCTTGCCCCTTGCTTGCCCCCCCAATGAAAATTTTTAATTTACGCCCCTGGAATTCAAGTATGATTCTTTTTCATTAGGGGTATTACTAGTCTCGCCAGTATCAATATTAATATCTCCGACAAACAATAAAACTTTATTCCCATTTGTTGTGGCTAGATAGCAGTTCAAATCTGCAAGAAAGGGATAGAAGTTCATATTTGGGCTTCGGTATAAAGCAAGTATTTCGTACCCAACTCCTGAGATAGTGAAGTTAAGAATTAGGCCTGAAGCTTGTCCTATTTTATATTGGTTGCACGAAGCACACAATCTTTCATTAATGTAAACAATGACACCATTATTCCTATTCCACGTTTCTTTAGTAGAATACACATCATATCCATCAAGATCATAGATGGGCTTATCATCATCTAGCCACGCTTCCGAAAATACAATACAGTCAAATTCATCTGCTACACTATTAAGTACAACTAAAATCTCGTCAAAATTCTTGTAATAGCTCCTAACATTAAAATGGATTATTCTAAAACTTTCAGGAATATTAGTAATTAGAAAGTCTCTTAGTTGAAAATGAAATTCAAATTGCTGGCAATCAACTGTCCTAAAGCTTTTAAGCTCATCGATGTCGTTGTCCATCTCCGGTTACAGCGCAACAGACAGGCCGCGCCGGGTCGCCGTCAAAGTGTCTCCCCGACAACCGTTCCCCTCTTGGTTTTGACCACAGGCGTCAACCAGTACCCTGCTGAAAATATGCCAGTGCCGACAAAGTGTCTCCCCGACATCCGTTCCCCTGCTAGAACGAAGGATACTCGCTGTCGGGATCGTGCCGGACAACGATTCCCCTTCAGCGCTGCCAACAAAGTGTCTCCCCGGCATCCATTCCCCTGGTCGAACGAAGGAGACTGGCTGTCGGGCCCGTGCCCGACAATGGTTCCCCTGGAGCGCTGCCGACAAAGTGTCTCCCCGACATCCGTTCCCCTATTGGGCATCAACACCAGCTTGTATAGTCTGTCCAAGCAATGAAGACCCTCTGGCAAGATGAGAAAATGACTCCAGCTCGGTCAATATTTTTTCAACAAATATCGATCCCAAATTCCTACACATGAATGAATGAAAGAATAATTTTCACCAGTAAAAAGGCAGGTGAGTTACAATCAAAACAATTTGATTCTAACTGTGAGAATCACGGCAAGAGAAATGAATGAGACTTTAAAGCCTGTATGGAATGGCTATAAAGCCTAATTTGAAATATACTCTACCAAATTTGACCAAGAAATTTTGTCAACTTCATGCTTATATTTTCATCCTCTAATTTCGTAATTTCTTGATAGGCCTAATAAGGTTTATCCATAATTATGATTATGGTTAGTATCACACGATAGTATTTCTATTATCTTAGTGAATCATAATGAATCGTATCACACGATAGTATTTCTATTATCTTAGTGAATCATAAGAGATATAAATATGAAATCAATTATTCATCACTTATCATTATGATTAACCAAGATAATAGAAATATTATATTGTAATACTGGCCTAACGCTTTACATTGATTACCTTATTATAGGTTTAGGGTGCATTGTGATTGTCTTTCTTGAATCATAATATTTGGGCACGGAGCTCTGAAGCTGCGGCCGCATTTCCAAACTAAAATCCACCTATGCCGATTTGTCAGTTTTTTTCGGTTTAAAAATAAATTTTCAATGTCATTTGTTCCTCTTAGCAAAAGTGTGACAAATGAGCAAATTATACAAATAGTCTTTGTCTTAAGTGTTATATCACATCAGAATTTGAATGTTTGGCAAAGGTATGTCGACAGACAAGGAGATTTTACGTCTCAGCATACTGTTGTGAAGAAATTCTTACCAATGGTCATCCTGTGAGTATTAGGTCTCTGTAAGGGTTCTCATCCACTGATAAATTACAATCATCATTGATCGACATGCCGGTTTAGGCCGGCATTACACGGTAATATTTCTATTATGAAAATAATTATCTCGTAATTCCATCTCTTCAAATATGATTTTAAGTGATTATAGGAATATTACCGTCTAATACCGGCCTTACAGCTGTTTTAACCGCCGGATCTCCATCCACTTGGGGTCCACATCCACTGTCAATTCAAACATCCATTTTTCACGCCTAGTTTTTTGTCGTATTTATAAACTTTACTGTACTTGATAAACACTGTGATGTGTCCTTGCGCAAAATGTGTTTTTTATTGAAATTTATAGGGTTGACAAGAAACCTGACGTACCTACAAAAATCGTGGAGTCTGCAATATTGGCAACGGACACTACAGACTTTACACAGTCTCTATACGGATACTAGTAGCTAGTATCTAAATACTACAATTCTAGTATCAGTCTCCGAGGTTTCAAGGAGTGAGAATATTGAATATTATTATATTGATAAATAAATACTCTATGGGTGATAGTAGGGGTGGGGCTTCCGGGAATTTCCAGCAGAAATTCATTTCACCAAAAATGGTGTCTTCATTTAACTGTGATTGGTGCGTTCCCCCTCCATAGATTTGGCGTGACTTTCAAATATAGAGAAAATAAAAGCTACTCTATGAGGGTTCATGAGGGCCTAAAAATGTTACAATTACTTTTTCAAAGTTGGAACTTTACCAAAATCGGTTACAGGTAGTTTTTTTCAATATTTTATTAAGTTATACATATAAAGTTTCAAATAGAGCCTATAAAAATAGCTGGTTATCATGACAGTCAAACACAATTCACCCTTCTGCTCAAAGCTCTGTTTATTGATACTGTACAGTAATAATAATCACTACCATTAATTAATTTGTTGGACATTTTCAACAAAATTGTATGTTCAACATTGTATTTTCTCAACTATTATTAAATGGATATTTATCTAATAAATCAACACATTATTCGAAATGAGAAAAATAATAATAATATTGAAAATTTATACGGAAATTTTTTTCAAATACGGTAATTTTGAAAAAAGAAGAAAGGAAGAAAATTAGAAAAAATACTTGGACCAAGAAAGACCGAAGATGGTTATAGACTACAGAAAACGGCCAAAGTTGAAGAATACTCTAACATAGAAGCAGACATCAGGAAAAGGCGCCTTAAATTTTATGGTCACATAATGAGGCTTCCAGATCACAGACTTACAAAAAGAATAGTGACATATGTAGCAGCCCTTAGTAATGGAGGTGCATGGATGAAAAACGTCAAGAAGGACTTAGTACTTGCTAACATTAACAATGATGAAATATACATCAGGAACAGTTTCAGAGAAAAGGTTGAAAAATGGGAAGTTGAACCAGAGATGACTGTGCCAAGAGTGGGAACAAAATGGAGTGAAGCAAGGAAAGCGGAGTTCTCACTGAAAATGAAAAACTGGTGGATTGATAAAAAGAACAAGAAAAACAAAAAATGAACCAAATTTTGCTCAGCGTCTTCCATCTGGGAGCTTGACGGCTAATAATAATAATAATAATATTATTGGAATTTTTGAACGGATTTTATGTAATGAAAGATCTCATCATTAAAATTAAATAATATAATAAAATAAAGACATCAAAATTTCCTGCTAGAAAACTATGGAATTATCGTTTTTCACGGAATACTAAAATGGAATTTGAGCTACGGTATAATATTTCATTTTCAAGGACATGCGTACGGTACTATAATAATAATCTCATTCTAGCTTTTCTAGTATCTGAAGTAATGAACGGCTAGCTATGACAAGTAGATGCTACATCAACAATATTGCTAGTCAATGAGACGACAATCCACTGTTGTAATTAATTCCCTTTGATGAAACAATAGGCTACTGTGTTTATCTGAATCGACTTCTGAGTCATCTTTACTATACCGTACTATTGTTATTTGTAGAATAGCACTGTGATCATTGAAAATGATGACCTAAACTGTAAAATAGATGACTTTATTACAAAAAACAACATAACAACTCTCAAAAAAGATCCAACCACGAAATATAATAAACAAATCAATGATGCCATAAATGCAACTAGTCAAATCATTCCCACTGCCAAAAAACTCAAACTCAAACAAATCAAACCTCAAGCTCCCAAACTAAATGCTCTCCCTAAATTGCATAAACCAAATATTCCCATCAGACCCATGGTTAACCATTCCTCTGCACCCAGCCACCTCCTTGCAAAAACACTGGACAAAATAATAAGAAATAATATAACCTTCACAGACCACACCTCTATCAAGAACAGCACTGACCTGATAGATAAAATAAAAGAAATCACAATTCCTAACAACTGCCTCCTCCTATCCTTTGACATAACCAACCTATACACTTCTATCCCAATTGATGAAACAATCAATATTCTTCATCAAATGCTGATTGAAAATAAAACGCCAGACACCCACATCCATGAAATAATCAACCTCACAAGACTCATATCCTCACAAAACTACTTCACCCACAATGAAAAATTCTACTCCCAGAAAGAAGGCCTACCAATAGGCTCCCCCATAGCCAGTATCCTTTCCGAAATATTCCTCCACCACATTGAACAAAAATACATCCTTCACAACAACACTCATTCCAACAAAATAATATACTGGTATCGATATGCAGATGACATCATCACACTCTACAGAGGCAACCAAAGACAATCCGAACTATTCCTGAAAAATATAAATAACATCCACAAGAATCTGAACTTTACCTTGGAAACTGAAACTGACAGAACTCTTAATTACCTTGACTTGACAATAACCAGGACTGAATCAAACACTCACAAATTCAAAATCTACCGAAAACCGACAACCACAGACATGACAATCCACCAAACATCCAATCACCCCCCACAACATAAGAAAGCGGCATACAACTCCATGATCCACAGACTCATCAGAATACCACTAGACAAGGATGACTATGACATAGAACTCCAGACAATAAAACAAATTGCCAAAAATAACGGATACTCTCAGACATTCATTGACAAAATCCATCAAAAAATCAAACAGAAAACTGACAGACTGACCAACAAGGACACTGACAAAAAATTCATCTCATTGACATATCATTCCAATCAATCACTCAAAATCGCCAACATTTTCAAAAGACATAATTACCAGGTTGCCTTCAAAACTGAACACCACACTCATAGACAGCTCATTCACCACCCACCATCAGACATCTACAAACAATCAGGAGTATACAGAGTTAAGTGCAATGACTGTCCATGCTTTTATATAGGGCGGACAGGCAGATCATTCACAACTAGATTCAATGAACACATACGTGCAATATCCCACTCTCACACCCAATCCCACTATGCAGACCACCTTCTTGACACCAACCAAACATACACTGATATCAAAAACAATCTGGACATACTGCACATCATGAAAAAAGGACATAGACTCAACACAATAGAAGAATACGAAATCTACAAACACAACAAAACACAGCCCAGCAAAATACTAAATAACCAACTCCAATACCAATCCCACACCCTATTTGATATTATCATTTAAATTTTAGTTTGAATCTTCCCGCCCAAAAGCCTTCCCCAGACCCTGTCATACCTCTCCTAACCCCCTTCCACCAACCCAACTCTTTTCCCCACCTTCCCCGACCTTCCCCCACCACCCACTATCCACATTTCCCAAATTCTCAGACCTGCAAGACCTCAGTATCTAGTTACTCCTTGTATGCTGAAGATGTGGCTCAGTGCCACGAAACGCGTCCAACAAACATAAAAATCGTGAGTTCTGTTGTCAAAGTGAAAGTCACTAGTATCTACTAAGTTTTTAAGCTTACTATCATCAACAGTTCAAGTAGGATGAAGACAAAAGAAGAAAATAAATTTCAGTAGAAAAATCAAGATTACTTGGAAGAGCAAGTGATAAGAATAGTTTTATCATTATGGAATTGCTGAAATTATTTGCAGAGAGCGAAAGAATGAATGAGCGTGTTGTATAGCCCACGTTGATCCATGCTTCTTTCAAATTACGATTTCCCTAAATTTCACGCCAGGCATCCATCAAAAAAGAATTTTCGCTTCTTAGAAATTCCGCCTCCTAGTGTGAAATGAAGAATAATATTACCGAAATAAGGCTGAAATAAATTGGGCCTGTACAGCTCCTAGTCACGCAAAACTGAGGACAGGAAGAGTGTAATATTTTGCTGATTATGCGTTTTTCATCTCTTGAAGACAATACCGGTACATCTTGCAAGACGATGGAGAGAGCCGTGTGATAGTGCCCTGTTTAGAATTCTCTCTCTAATAAAATGCTACCCTCACACTGATTAATAATATTACACAAGGTCTCTCTTGATCTTGATAAGGAGTCTATTTTATTATAGTTAGAAAGCATATCTTCTAGGAATACTGCAGTAAAACATACTTAAAGTATATGCATAAACACGATAACTTCTGTTCATTGACAATAGAACAATTTGTATAATTAATTATTCGCTATCCAATTCTGCCAACTCTTGTAAAGTAACTCTTTTGCCTAATCATAGATAAGTGTTTCCTCTTCAATTCACGTGGGCTATGTTTTCAACTTCCTACCGTGCCAATAGGCGGCAGTGCGAGCAGCATTGGTCAACAATGAGTGACGACTGACATCTCTCCCACTCCCATATACTTTATATGCACCTCTCCCACTATAACTAGGGCTCTATAAAGAGGGGGTAGACGCACGGTCCGCCATTCTGTGGTCAACTTTTAGCGCCAGGTTTGAATTCATTCAATTCGACAGTCAAACATATGATTAATGATAAAAATCATGTTAGAAAAAAAACACTCACTTTACAGAGCATTGAATTTCCAGTCTGGCAATTTTTAAGTCAAAATTTTAACCTTGATTCATCTTCCTGCATCTGGAAAATTTGTATTTTTTAATTTCAGTTTTATGATAAAAATGGTTATATTTTTTGCAATTTGATGAAAAGCAATATAAACCATTTTATATGACAAATTAACCTCCAAGATTTCAAAACAATAACTTAATTCATTTGCTCAACTTGATAAACATCTGTTTATTGTCTCTATCATCAAAAATATTTATATGAATTCAAACCTAGCGCTAAAAGTTGACCACAGAATGGCGGACCGTGCGTCTACCCCCTTTTTATAGAGCCCTAACTATAACCTCACCCGTTTTCAGCTATCTGACGTCATTACCAATTCTTCTAGCGACGCATAAATATGGGTATTATGATAGAATCTCCCACCTAGTGTGAGTTGCGATGTGTAATTATTTTTTGCAAGCTAAGGGTTATCCGCTGCAGAAATTCACAGTGGAATGATACGAATACCTACTCGGTGAGAGCACTCGGTGAGTGACAGAGCACAGAGCAGTGCTTGATTGGTGTAGGAAAAAAGGAGAGCAATACTCACATCGAGAGTAATGCTCATTCATGACGACGCTTATCCTCACAGTGCTGCTGTGACGAAGCATCTTCTTGACGGTTTCAAATGGGATGTTTCCGACTATCCGGAATATATCCTTGACTTAGCACGAAGCGACTATAACATTTTCCCGTAACCCAATATGCTATATGAGAGCATATTGTTTGAGATGTCTTATTTTCATCAATATTGGAAATTGGTTACCCTCTCGATTTCCATCTCAAGCAACAGTAAAAAATGGAGTAATGCTTTCACATGAGCAAAACACACAGAGAAGAGAGCTGACCTTATTGATTTGATTATTTTTATTTATAACTTTCACAACAATTCTTGATCAAATATTATCATATAGGCCTTACCTTACTCATTATATTACTAAACTAAGCACTCGCACACCATACAGTCAATGTCTCGAAATGAATTGAAAACAAGGCATTGTTGAAAACCAATCATGTTCCTGTCAACCTAAAACTAATCCAATCTCAATCTATTCATGTATGCAGAACGCAAAACCATTTTATATGAGAAAGTTTGTATTATACAATAACTCAATACTTCCCTTCTGCTTCTAATGAAAGGTTATGTCCAACAAGCATATAACAGTGGCACTAAATAACTCCACAATAATTTCAATACTATACTACATGTAACTTTAGTATAATGATAAATTGAGTTTCCCATAGAGACTGTATAAACAGTTTGATTATACATTATACAGTCTCCATAGTGTTTCCTATATTATGCTGGCTACTCCAATGTAAAGTTATATCCTCTGTAAGTTCAGTTTTGTATAGTCAATATACATTCATGTCATTCCCATTGAAGGTTTATCCTCATAGAATTGACGAACTCAAACAGAAACATGCTGTATTTGACGATCACTATAAATTATTCATATTGTTGAATAAGTTAACTGAATATTATTCAGACTTGTGCGGATTAGGTCGCTTATTGGTCGACTGCATAAGCATAAGCTATAGTTGATGGCTGTCCAAGTGTAACAATGCTATGATCGACCTCCAGCGAACTAACTTCGTCGATCCGTTCAAATAAACAATTGTCTGATTTCTGTCGCCACCCCTTGGCATGGAGGGGGTGAGAACGAAAATGATTGCTGCCGACTGCTATTTGAGCAAATCTGTAGCTCGCAGTTTAGCTGGTATACAGAATGGAAGTAATTCCCAATTCTATATAACTACTCGTTCATCGATGTTCATCTCGCATTGTTGCAATAAGCAAACATAATGGACTGGGCGGATGAGCTGAATTGTTTCAGATGGAATAACTGGTTATTCAAATTTCAACATCAACTTGTAATTTATATATTTTCTATTATTTGTCTGAAATATTGCAATTATCTTCGCTTGTCTATTCGAAATTTTTCCATATTTGTAGAGTAATTATTATATCATCCTGTTTCGTTCTGTATTGTTCTGTATAGTTTTTTGGAATTCATAGCGACTCATTCCTGCGCTCAGGTTTAACCTCTGCAGGGATTTTTTCTTCTTATAGTAGTTTCTGTAATATGTAATTTAATGATTACGTTACAAATTTCGTTACAGTGTTGTATTATTAATTTGTTTTTGAAGAATAAATGATTTTGACTTTGACTTTTGGTTATACTAATATGCGAGCATTAGATATAGTACTGTATTAGAAAATGAACGATAACTGCACAGTAAAGATTGCATTCTGTACAGTATGGTTATGGATGGTGGTATGTACTGTATTAGTAGAATATCTCCAGAGAGAGTTTGACAGATAGACTAGAGAGACTCTCTCCAAAGTCTTAATACCTGAAGGAATAATTTCCTGGAATTTTCTATTATACAGGAATTCTGTAATACGGGAACAAAGCGGACGCACAGACTGAATACAATACAGAAAATTAGTCTATTGTGCCCAGACACTAGCCTTTATTATAGTTTGTTGTGAAGTGCTGTACGCTCTGTTCTGTTTTCCATATAATGCTATCATATTGTTATGCATGTTCATTACTTTTTGTCTTATAGTATTAGATGAGTTCAACTCTATTGAGAGTGACTACTTTTATTGGAATGGAATGAAAAGAATCTAACTGACTTTTTATAATGCATTATTCAATAGTAATGGGATCTAATGGAATTATTCCTTGAGCCATTTCATACTACCGGCTTCAAATCACACTGCTTTCTAATAGTCAGCAGTTGAACTGAATAATGAACAATTAAACGTTCTGAATCAATAGAATTCTTGCTGATAAGACTCATGCTAATCTCATTCCAGAAATGCATTAACGTTTGAGTGTACTTTGATTCGACATCAAAATGAAAATGACTGTAATCCTCAAATCCAATTAGAAGTTTGAAAATCGATCTCCGTCTGAGTTTTGCTTTGTGACTTATAGAGCAGCTTTGTTTAAATTCTCCCTGCCTGGAAATCAATAACGATCACGATTAAATGTTTCTTATTCCATCAATAAATGCTTATTTCATATAGATGCTCAGCAATGATGGGGTGGCTCGAAGGGGTGAGTTGTAACGCGTCGGTCTGATAACCAGATGGACCCGGGTTCAAGTCTTGAATGGGGCAAAATTCTTCGACCACAGCACAATCACATACATATAGCCACCGCTTTTCGGAGGAGACGATATGCCGTCGGTCCCAACCGCCTAAAAAGTAGTCATCTCTCATTATCATCCACCTCATTACCTACGCACAGGCCAAGGAGCCCATGCGGACATCATTCTCAGAAAAAAATGAATGTTCAAGTTAAACCTATTCGATTACTTCGAATATAATTATAGCTCATCTTATAATTTATTACAGTCAACTTAATTTCTTCATAGTTTGGGGGCAAGGACTATCGTGTGAACAACACTATTGATGAAAAACGTTTGGGAGTGGTGTCAATATCTTCGTTTCGACCAAGAGAAAAATAATTAGCTCTCCGAGGGGTGCGTGAGCAGTAATCCAAGATGGCGACCGAAAATTCCTGAGTTCCACAGAGTTTCACGTAGAGTTTCATAGTCAACTTAATTCCTTCTATCATGGAATAACATTATTCTTATCCCTATTACTAAATCTCATATCATTTAATAATAATAGCTTCTAGCTCCTTCTTACTTCTAATGGTTTGGGAAAACCATTTAGCCAAAACAACCATTTTCCCTTGATGGGTGATAATGATATCTATGATTTTCTATTTGATTTCAGGTGAGCTTCACAAGCTGTATTAGTATGGTTTCTCAGGTGTTGAACTTGGAGAAGGTATAAGAAACGAGCTAATCATCTTGGATTTGTTTAGGAGTGATCTATTTTCGAGGTGAGATCACCTCAATTTGTGTGTATAGTACGTGTACAGTGCAGTGGCCTAATAATACAACGAGACAGGAGATGAAAGGAGATTGACTGTGTAAATTAATTATTAATGATATTCTACCCGAATAGGACTTTTGAAAAATGAAAGCTGAGTTTATTTCAATGTACGGTCCTCATCTCACTTAAATAAATGTATTATATTTTGATTTTGCATGCATAATAGATGAATAATAAAATACTTTCAAATTTCACTTCATTCTGTCTAACTCCACTGGTCTAATGTGTGAAAAGCATAATCACGATCAGCATTCTTATAATCGATAAGTATCTGTTCTTACTTTTTCATCATTTTCATATACAGTAATTAGAGTTGTCAACAATACAAAGATGTATTGCATTATCTTCGAGAAATTCAGCTTATATAATAATATTCCATGTATTTTGATTTGACGTCAAGTTCCCTATAAATTAATCTTCTCATTCAAGAAAGCAAAGACAAAGCAGGGTTTTCTAAAATCGTAAAAAATAATTCGAGGAGAAAGCTCTGCCTGCAGAGTAATCCATCAAATTGATTAAATTGGGATTGGGAACAAAGTCGCATTGTTAGAGATTCCTGGTTCATTTTTGCAAGGGAGGATGCACCACCAGTCTTTATTGATCAGCCTGACGAACTACTGGAGTAACTGATTGGTTTTTGAGAAAAGCAGGTAAGTTACCTGCTAAGTTAAGTAGTTAAGTTGCAATAGGATTTTAATGACAGGAACTCAAATGGATAGTATTTTTGCTATTTTTTTATATTAACTTTACAGCACACATATAGCAATAGTTCCAATGCTGGTCTTTATTTCTGTGAATAAAATCTTGTTAACTCTATATCACTGGAATTTGCGTATATTCTTGTCAGATTTATTGTTGAGGCGTGCTCTTTATTGGTTTGGCATTTTGTTACGTCACCACGCTATTGTTGGTCCTTTGATGTCATCGATTGGGAAGCAAGATGTGTCAGTGGGATGGAATTGGCAGCACAGCACTTCCTTTCAACAGAAGTCTAACAACATTTTTGTCATCCTCCAGCCCACACCTATTTCTAACGATAATCATTGCACTGATCTGGATATTGTTTGTTATGAATGTTTTGAAGTAGAATGGCATTTGTTCTATTTGTAGAGAAATAATAGGCTCACATTGACATCTCTTGTTCGTTGCGCAATTTAAAATTTCTGGAGTGGCTGATGCTGTACCAGCCCTACTTTACGGTGCTCTGTACGAAGATATTGGAATTCCGGACTACATAATCATGAGTTTATTATGAGAATGATGAGTAATATCGTATTAAAGTGAATATTAATGTTGTGGAACCTTTTGATGATAAAGAATTTTATACATTATTTATTTATCAGAAAGAAGAATAGATTTAAAAATACTTCGAAGAAAGATAATTAAGAAAGAAAATATTGAGAAGGATAACTACTACCCTATTAATATTCTAGAAATTCTAGAGTAATACCCTGTAAATAAACTTGAAACTAGTCATTAAAACACTATTAATTTTTTCAATATAACTTGAATTTTGTGCTTCTGGGAAATAATAATGCAAATTGTTCGAGGAGTTTGTTTTTTTCTTTTCTTCCTTGGCTGGGTAGGAGGTTCCAATTACTTCCAAGTGAAGAAATACGGTGCAAGTAACCATCCGAAAAAATTGAATCACATTATCATGAATGAGTCGGAGTGATCCTTTTGACCTGAGAAAGTGGAGAGGAGGTGTTATGATGATGGAAGATTTAATTCGAATTGAGTTAATTGGCATGAAATGAGGAAAGCTCAGAGAAACCAAATTTTGAAGTACCAGAAGCAATTAGTTGGTTGATTCAATAGGAATGGATCTTCATATGACTTTGAAAATGATCTCACGCATTTACACGTGCTTTTGATAACAAGGATACTTGTATCGTTTTATGAGACGCTTCAAGAATATGAAATTTCAAAAGAGAGAATTCTAATGCTGATAATCGATAATAGCAATACCAACGTGATAATAATGTATTATCGACCAATAAAGAGGCGGATGGAATTCAAAGGCAGCCTCATTCTATCAGAGTATATACTCTTTGTTACAGCCACAGCAAAAGATAAATGTTCGCATCTCATCTCTACTTATTTTGATATTTTCCACCCGAGCTCTCTCTCCATCATCCCTTATCTCTTGTCAACTCTTTCCACAATGAATAGAATACTCGAGCTCTATCTTTCCCTCACACATTTCTATAAGAGTATTGCCTCCATTGACCTTGATCGTGACTCCGTTCATCATATTTACTTGTTTAAAAGAAAAGCCATTTCTCGTTAAACTTAATCATATCCTTGAAATGTCACCCTACATTTCCCGCGCATATTGTCGTCTTTGTTTTTCTCTTGATAAAATTACAAGTGAATAAAAATTTCACCTTTCCAATCAATTGATCTTATATTATTATTTAGCGTATGGCTTTTAATAGTGGGGAGACCCGAGGGTTGTTCCACTTCGCCCGATAGCCTCATTTTCCACAAACGGAGATATGAGTTATAGTACTTTAAAAAAGTTAATTCGAAAACATAATTTTTGATTTCAAAACATTGTTGACTACTGAAGCACTTCACAAAATCACTACACCATAGCCGAAAATATTGAATTTCTACTATAAATTTAGAGCACGGAAATTAAACACAGTCATTTGAATCTTATATTATAGAATAATATTACATAATTATCATAAATAAAAGTAACATCATAATAGGGGTAGCTAACTCATTTATAATGGTGTCATTACGAAACATCAACACTCCATGCTCTCTATAATATGCTCTGTTACCCTTTTAAACTTACGACTATCCTATGCTACGTACTATGCTAGCTAGAGTGGCGTTGTCGATTTTTATTTATGGTTGGTCGGTGCTAAGGTCTCCCGTTTCGGAGGACCCCTATAGAACATACATAATCTTTTTCGATTCACTTATAAGTTTTATAAGTTAAGATGCTTTCAGAAGAAAAAGTTAGAAGTTAGTTCTATGCACTAGTTTCTAGCTCAAAGAAAATCTAAACTTTTTCCTAGAATAATAGTTTAAGCTTGATATTCATGGCAGGAACTCTCAGTGTAGGCAGTTTTTGGTAAGCCTGAAATATACTTGCTGAAAACGAGTCCAACATGAGCTCAAGAAATCCTCTTACAATTCCAACTCGTCTTTGTGAATCGATATCACATTTGAGTTCGTAGACCATTCAAATAAAGATCCAAAGTCGACGAATAACAGAATACATTCATTGTAGGTGTAAACACACTTTAAAAGTCCTAGTGGTACAGTAAATTGAAATTCCCAATATCATAATGGGATTAAACCATATACACACGCAGTGGCGCCGACTTTGGGGGGGCAAGGCACTTTCTGCCCCCTCAATAATCAATCAGGGGGGCAATGCGTGTATTTTGCCCCCCCAATATTCATAGATTACTAGAGAAATTTTCATCAATTTTTTGAGTATCAATTATCAATAAGTAGGCCTATTGAAAGAATATTTTTTGCCATCATCAATTCCAAATAGCTCAAATGAAACCAATTTTAAACAATGGTCTAGCTATTTTTATTATATTCACAACTGGAAACTGGACTATGATAGTGTGGAATGATATAGGCCTACTATTATTATTTTGAAATACTACTTCCACATTGTCCACAAACCATAGAAATAGACGATCAGTCTCCTGTTTATTATTTGCATTACCCAGCTAGGCGTCTGGGCTTAGATTGTTATAGCCGCATATGAGTCGTTAATTGCAACATTTTACAAGAACTTCATTCTTAATTAATTTTTTAATGTAAAACTCTCCCACTCATCTTTCTTTGAAAATATAATACAGTCTATATAAATACAAAATCAAATACAAAATCTAGATAAACATAACAAACTACACAATAATGGAACTAACATTCATAGCCAGAATTACTCAGTTTTCATTTCCACTAGTCAGAGTGGTGGTTAGCACATGGCACATCTATTCGTGTTTCATGTATTTCGTGCGATTTTTATTATAACCGTTTATTAACATTGTGAGTGGAAATTGTAAAAACTCTAATTAAAAACGAACTAGATGTATATTATGTGTAAGTTGGATGAAAATTTTCCTTCAACCTACATATCAGAATAAATTCAGTACCTTAACTATTACCTATATTAATTTTTATTTCTAAATATTTTTTTTATGTTCAAAATTGGAGGAGAAACTTGATTCATTTACTTCCGAGAATCACGATTATAATGGCCAATTTGAATTAAATTAATGATAGGGTAATAATAATTATAGGGAATTCAAAGTAGTTGAATGGATCAGATTATCTCTACATTACAGAATTCAGCACGAAATCACATGCAAAGATGCAGTCTCACTGCTTGTGTATTTTTGTGTATTCTCACAACCCCCTTCCCCATCCTCGGATGGCACCCCCCCCCCACCTCTCATCAATCTTCAGTTTGCCCCCCCCAATATTTTGATGAAGTCGGCGCCACTGTACACACGAATCATAGATGATGGAAGTCGGTTATAAGCAACTGTCATGAATAGCTAACTATAATAATTCATTTATCTCAGATGGAAGCTGATGTTTAATAAATTATTGATGATCTACAAAATATAATGATACTGTATTTAGTTATTTGAGATGAATTATGTGTATGATGGTTAGTCATTAACTGATATTATGATGAATTATTACTCTAATAACCAAATAAAAATTTAATCAAATGATAAAGGAACATGAATTATTCATGAATCTGTTATAGAAATGTCAGCAATTCATAGAATAGATGCATAATGCTTCAAAAAGTTCACATTCAGGACTTTCTTGTTAGTGATGGGCACAGGTAGCCTACAAGTAATTTCCCTGGATTGTTAGCGGAAACTTCTGACAATGGAAATAATTGGAGTTGAGATGTCTTTTCATCCCATGAAGACTTTCAAGTTATTTGTTCGTTGAGCCCAATAATCCATCCTGATTCGAGGCTTCGTAATTCTGGGAAGATGAATCCTTTTTTGTCATTTTTCCATGAATACTGAGCAGCATCTCAGGTCGTATAATGAGGCACTCTTTTAATTAATCCGAGTTCGTTGCACTGTACTTGTTCCTCTTTCTCTTATTTTTGATATTATAGAGGATATTATGAAGTAGCTCTTGATTGTTTGTGAATTTTCGGTTAAAATTTTCAATTTTATTCCATGTTATTGGATTTAAAAAGTTTTCAAGTGATTTTTCGATTTTCTAACAACATTACTAAATTCAAAATTGATTTTACTTTTGAATTATTCTTGTGAGTATTCCCGGGCCAGAAATTTGAAGTGCGTGATATATACATAACCTTTTAGACATCATTACCAATTGAAATTGAAAGAGAAATAGTACAGGCTAAGCCTAGTTTTTTCTCTTTCAGATTATAATATCTATTATTTTAGATCATTGTAATTGATTATTAATAAATAAATAATTGATTGATTGAATTATGTGAAGAAAAAGTTCCTTCTTTTTCATAGCATGACGATAAGTGAATGAAAATTCAGAATTCTTGTATGTCAAACAGTTCATAACTTGGCCAAGTGTTATAGTGCCTACATTGGAATATTCTATTATTAGGATTCACAGTATTCTATTCAGAATTCAATTCACATTACCACTTAGTTTAAGAAATTCAAATAGAGATGGAACTTCAATATACAGTATATAGTATACATTTGTATTTATATTTTAATATTTATTTTTCGTACTACCTAATAAAAACAACACAAGTGATGAACTTTGAACAGTTGGCTGTGTTGAAATATCATTTTATCAACAACTATTACTATACTTCTAAGACGTTGAATTCTCTCTCCCCTTCACTCACTCTGAAAATATTTTTTTCTGTTAGTAGGCTACTATTGCTATATTGCTATTGCTACTAGTCTTGAGACTAATGAGCAAATTTTTCCTAACCTATCTTACTAATCTGAGAATAATGAAACTCGTTATTTTACTCCCTATTGAAGGCTGTCGAATATTGTCGATTTTATTAGCTTTCAGTGGCAGAGACAAGAGAGATGAATCCATTCCAAAATGAAAATCCTTAAACCAGGACCTTATTCCAAAATGATAGAATGAATAAAGGGATCAAGCAATCAAGTAATCAGGCTAGGTTATTGAAATGCATAACATGTACGGAAATACGGATTATCGTTTACGAATGTTGTTGTCGTATAATTGTTTCAACTGAGAACTGCATGAATTTCATCCTTATGAATATTCATGCATAGCGGATATCACAAAACAACCAGAAGCTCAATAAAAGTGCTTCAACGCATCAATCTGACGGATTTCCCAGTTTTTTCTGGACACATACATTGAAGTTATTGATTTCTGAATTATTCAGGAATGTAGGGAAGCTGAATACAGGAAACAGAGGACTGTCATAGGGAATGAACTCAGTGATTACAACGTAGAGGGAATTTGCCGAAATCGTTAAACTCACATTTCAAATGAAGCTTGAATTAACATAAAGTCTTTCACTCATAAACATGATCTAGCCTACTATGTTTACTTTTTGTCTAGGGCTACTGGAAAGGGTACTGCTTTTATCGTTTTGCTTTTATCAAGTGATCTACTGTTTACTGAAATCTAAATGGGGAACCGATAAGAGGTAAACACACTAAATTAGTAGTAGCTTAAGGCTACTATAAAGTATTTTAACACAGAAGCCTTCAATTTTGTGTTTCTCACTCTCACTCTCATTTCTCACTCTTGTTTCATTTTATCACCAGACGTTTAATAGTATTTTAGTACTAAATAATAAATAGTACTAACCGATCAGGAACTACCGATAACTAACTAAAAAGCTATTCTAGTTCATGTTCGGATGCATCTAATCTGGAATCCTTGTCTATGCTTGAGACCAAGTGTTCAGTAAGTTATCTATCTATTCTGAGTGTGAAGGTGAATCTGAAAGGTATCAAAATAGTAAGATAGCGTAAGAGTACGTCATAAAATCTTTAATACTCTAGCTTTATTGGCTCCCATTCTACAGCCTTCTGGAATCCACAATTCACGAAGTAGTATCTACATTTGCGAGAGCGTTAGAGGTATTAAATATAGGATTCTCCTCAGACAACAGTTACACGAGTATCTTATCTGTTGAAACTTTTTTAGATTGTATATTTTATAAAAAGTGACACATTCGCTGTAGAACTGTAGCATAAAGTCGCACAGAGTAGCCTATTATTATTTATAGTTCGTCGAAAATATAATATTATTCACATGCACCATTTTCAAACAATTAAATGAAGGGGTTCCATCCAACTTACTTCAATCTAACCATTAGCCCTATCGAATTGAGTTTGCTTTTCTGTTACACATTTTCAGCTCCCAAATAATCATTTTTTGATTAGTGTGCAGGCGATAACATTAAAATCATATTTCTTAATCTCCCTCGAGAGAAATCACCTTTGCTATTTCAACTCAATAGAAAGGAATAATGTTGAGGTTCCTTCTTTGATGAATTTATTGAAATTTCGATTTAAAAAATTTTCTATTTCTTCGATTAAGTGATTAAAAATTCGGTGGTTTCGAATTTTCTATTACTTTGATTACGTCTTTGAAAATTCGATGATTCCAGATTTTCTCCATTTCCAAATCAGAGAATATTCTTTTTTTAAGTTTAAACAAAAAATAGTAACGATCAACTTCTAAAGATAGTGAAGAAATGCAATCCATATGATGAAGGATCAGATAACAAGGATGTCATCCCTCTATATTTATTTATATTTATATATATTTTAATTATTGAATTATTGAGAGTATCAACTCGCAGTATGATTTTGTACATCACAGAGATAACTCTGAGATTTTTCCAGAATAACTTTATTTTTGTCTCTTCTACTGAGAAAATTTCCAGTTTTCATCGACCCTAAAATATGTAGCTTCGCTCCTGCTGCCCGTTAGTGATTCATGTCATGAATCATGAACAACAACGAGACCAAGGCAACCTGCAGTTTCTGAATGGTGTTTCCCAGTTAACCGTGAGCGTTCTCTCGGATGAACGACTTTGAGAGAGCTTTGACGTTTATCGATTCACATCGGCCCTAAAAGAATTTTCCCTCTAAAAATACTCTTCGGAGACTCCGGTTTTGTAATCTATTTTTTCTTGCATTTCAGCCAACATGTTATGGAAATGAGAAAAATGCTTCCGTATTGATATTATTCTAAACAGAGTTGGACCTTTTTTCATCTTGGTCTCCAAGATTGATCAGTTTTGCTTGAGTTATACGTGCCGTATTTGTTTCTAAACAATTCCGATATTCTTCTCAGTTTCCCATACATTGAGTCAACCGAGATATTTCTTGACTAAAAGTATAAAAAAGATTTCTTGTCATACTTCTAAACTTTTTTAATATCATCGGTTGGGAATAACTTATTCTTCATCAAGGGAAAATAAGACACCACCTCGGCTTACTTCATCTTCAGCTTACTTAAGACATAACCAAATGCGCTTACTTCAGTGCTTTAAGCAAACTTGATTATTCCTCAATTGATTATCATAGAGCTAAAACTCACAGATACTTGGATATTCTATGCCAGTATAATGTACTGAACTGAGACGCATAAAGTTTACTCGAAGTTCAAGTATACAACAATAAGTTAACACCGTGTAACATTCGAATATTAGTAAGTAGATTCTCAACTTAAATTTAGGGTAAACATTTAAATTCGATCAAAAGTTATATTATTGATAAGATGCTGTGTGGAATCAAGTTGCTATTGAAATATTATGAATAATTCCATATTAATTAGAAAGTTTGATGTAGATTGTAAATAGCTGTGAGTTATACTGTTCAATATGTTTTTCAAATTCCTGGAAAATTATGTTGAACTAAATGAGATGGAGAGAGGCTATTCTAGTGTGGTGTGAAATCACCGTAATCCACTTCAGCCCTGTTGTTCGCTTTTATCAAAAGTTGGACTAGAAACGGCCGTATGAGACCGAACGTTTTCCAAGCACAGAAATGATTTGAGGAGAGTCCATTATACGATCACAAGAAAGAGATTTCATCGAGAGAGAATAGAACCAAAGATGATTGGAGTACTAAGTCAAAGATAATAGAGTAGATAGTAGATAAATTCTTAACCCATACCTGGCTTCCATTAGATTTTTTATCAGATTCGGTTATCTATGATAAGCTCTTTCCAATTCATTCACGTACTGGGGAATTTTTCGGTCGTATCATAGCCACCTGAAATAATTGAATAGTCGTATGCGTCTTTGATTTCTATTAGAATTCTGTACAAGAGAGATTTCAGTAGGCTCACTGAGAGAGAATGTGAGAAGTGAGAGTGAGAGAATAGGAAGGATCTCCTTATCAGATTATAAACTACAAAATTTTACAGAAGTAGATCATCTGAAGACTGCATTGGATCAATCAATATAGCAAGTTTGTAGGCTACTATTAAAGCTATCAAGATATAAACTGCTCACCTGGTATTATAAATTATTAATTTATTTATAAAATTGTTATTATCATTAATAATTTATTCTGAAGATGAACTATCGCCTGTCAACTTCATTTAGGGACACAGCATGAATTGCTTAGCCACTACAATGTTACGTGTCGTGATAGGTTAGATTATTAGAGACTAGGGATATTAGATATATATGAGACTAGTCTCATATATAGAGACTAGGGCTGATAGAAATCTCAATCACAGTACCCTTTAGATATTTTTCCATTTCAACACATGTTTTAGCTTTTTAGAGCCATTTTCAAGTGTACAGATTTTCATTTAATAATTAATATTGGAGATAATAATAATAATCAGTTTGATTATACAGTCTCTATAATAATAGGTTTGAAACTCGCCTAAATCTCAATGAATGATATAATCAAGACTCAAATTCAACATACCAATGATAATATGAAAATAATTTTATTTCAAAACAATACTATAGGTTTGTATTGTTAATAAGAGGGAATAGGTTTAAATTTTAATAATAATTAATTCTACAGAATAAAGAACTTTAAAACAGGGCTGTTTAAAATAATTGAAAAATAAATAAAACTCAAACACCCTTTTTTTGAAAACTTTAAAAATTATAAAACACACAAAATGTGTGTTTTATAATTTTTAAAGTTTTCAAAAAGGGTGTTTGAGTTTTATTTATTTTTCAATAATTCTACAGAGTACGAAATCACTACTTAATCAGGGATTTGGGTTGACCATAGAAGTAGTGAAGCTCCAAAATTATTCATAGATAGTTGGCTACTTCACAGATTATCCATGAAACGATAAAAATTAGTGGCATTAGTTTTTGAATTAGTTTTTGATAAATTTTGTTTCTCATTATTTTCGAAACAAGATGGAATCATCCAAAGAGGCTTTTCAACACAGCTGGTCTGCTTCATACTTTGAGGGCTTCATAACTTGATTAATTCCCGTTCTGGCGTTGCTATATTTGGAGCCGTGTATTGTCGAGAATTACATCACGATGAAGCACCTGAGCCTCGTCTGGATCCTACTTGTAGTCGCTCCTGGATGTTGAAAACGTGTGACTCGCGTTTAATAAACAGCAGTCAAGGAGCTCTTCACATCATTGATGGAGGATTTATTCACAGAAGTACTAGCACTTGAAGATACTAGAATACAAGTATTCATACTAGCACTGATGCCATCTATATTCTATTGGAATCATTCCATCGTTCTAGTGAGTACATTTGGCGGAAATGTTGATTTTTAAAGGCTAGGAGCCGATTTCACGAAATCTGTTAGTTAACTCTATTCAACTTCCGTGAAATGACGACAATTCCTGAATTGAGTTTGTTGCGGAAAAGTAATAACGATAACTATCCAGTATCAAATTTTGGATCAATAGTTCTTTTTAACATTCTGGTAACGATTATTATCTAGAATCCAGCAACTGTGATTATTGGTTGCAATAGTAATACAGTATTAGTCTATTGCAACGTGTACTTTGGACCAGTGTGTTTATATAAATAACCTGGGGGCCTGAATCGCAATCACATCGCCACTTTCTGGTGGTCTACAGAACAAACAAACAATGCGCCTAAACCCAAATGGGATAATCAGGATTACACATTCCCACAGCACATTCGGATCATCAATTCCATGCAGAATTGTTATTATCACAATGTAAATTGCTGTGGTGCCAATTCTAGTGCATATTCTACATTAAGGAATATTAATACAGACATACTCCATTCTATTCATCCAATCTAGCCGTACTTTGTAAGGTTTCAATAACTCGTACTATCTAGGTCTTATTCGGAGCCTATCGGATCTAAATATTATCACTGATGCGGTATTTCCCATAACAATATGCCATAATCTGAAATATCAATATAAATTAATCTAATCGAAATAAATAATTATTATGGAATTATGGTATTATGGAATATTGTACCTTGTAGAATTAATTATTATTAAAATTCCAACCTATTTCCTCTTATTAACAATACAACCCTTCAGTTTTGTTTTGAATTGTTGAATATTGAATAGGCCTGAATATAGATATCAAGATGATTGACTTGAAGTTTATTTTCTTTCAAAAACAAAGCCGTTTTCAGTGCCTGACAGACCCTCAAAAACCTGGAGCTAAGGCTGAAGTAGAAAAGTGCTACTTTATATCACTCTAATTTTATCACTAACTGAAGGTAAAATTATGTACTTTCTACTTTTGGACTTCCAGCTTTGTCGATGGATTCCAGTTAATATAGGAAGACATCCAGATAATCCGCTAATTGTGATTGAAATAAAAAAATCTCACCTAGTCATGGAAGCGTTTGATCACCAAATTGAGCAAAACGATGACTTGAGGATTCATGATAGAGCAAAAACAATTCACTCAATGAATTCTGGTAGTAGAGTGTAGAACTGTATACTGAGTTCATCATTTTTCCCGATGCAGCTCACGCTTTTTCGTATGGATTTGTCGACCAGCTAAATTGCAAAAATATAGGAACCATACTGCTCAATCGTGATTGGTGGAAAAAGCATTCACACAGCACAAGGGTTTTCAAATTGTGAGCTCAAATTGGTCGTTACATTTTTGAACACGAACGGAAAAGTGATGGCATGCTGGATGAAAGAATCTTGTTATTGCTCTATGGAAATGATACCTTTTGTCGTAATTATTTTCATATGAGTTTTGTTACTGTATTAAATTAATATTAGGAATGGAAGATTAATTTTTTGATATTCAGCTGGAAACTCATTCCTTATTTGAGAGATGGCTTTACAGTTTATTAGCATAATAACAATACTGTGTGTATGAACGACACATTCCCAAAAAGTGTTAATGTTAGATACCAACAATAATATTATATTGATAACTCTGTGAGGTGTACTATGATTTCTTTTCAAAAAGAACTTCTGATACAAAATATTGAAAATATCGAGTTCTACAAATTTGAGTTACACACTTCAATACAACACTCTCAGCAATACCATACAAATCTGAAAGCTTTCCATGAAGAATTCCAACATTCTATCGACTGCGAAATTGCTTCCAGTTTCCAGGCAGTTGTATTTATTAGTTCTGGCAAAAGTTCGAAGGCGCATATTGTTTTCAAAGACAAAAGCCCAACGTTCGGAATGAGAACGACTTTTTGATTGCAGTGCAGCAGACATATCATTCAATAAGAGCGCAATCGACTGATCCCCCCCCCACCAATAGCAATTCAAAGTCGCTCGGTTTTAATCTCACCAAGTCTCGTGATTTACGATGAATTCGCTCACTATATTATTAAAAATCTATCACAACGGTGTGCTAAACGAATAGAAACACAAAATTCCAGGAACAGGTCTCCAGCTCTCCATAGAGAAATTCTGTTAATGCACTCAGAACAAAATTAAATCTCAAAAAGTTTGGAGGAACCTATTTATGGGATAGCCCAACTAGGACTCAACTGTTCCTAACAAGACTAGTCATGAAATTTTAATCCCTCATATATTATTTCGAATAAATTTTCCTTCCAGGAACCCAAGTTGAATACGTATTACGTTTATCAAACACAAACTTATTCTAACAATATTACATCATGAGTAAGCATCATGATGAAGGCGTCCTTCAAGTGAACTTCGCCAATTGTGATTTTTTGTTATGGTGGTTGAGAATTCTTTTATAGTGGGGATACACTATCCCCATTTTATTCAAAAATATTTTAAAAACGTTGGTTATAACTGAAGATGAGTGTGGAAGTGACTTGTGAAAGAGGTATCTTGCAGACCCAATGGTCAGATAATCCTCTACCACATTATTCAAAGCTGAAGCTCATGCAAAACTTATTCATATTGTCCTTTTGTTCTATATCCATCCAGCCCAACCTGCAGCTTCTGGTTAATCCACTGATATGAATACTGAATAGGCCTCTCTTCCATAAATTATAATGAATTGCTCTTCGCTAGATGTTGTACTTTCTGTGATAGGAAAATTCTAGTTATTATAGAATTGGTAGATTTTGTATGTTTTCAAATTCCACTTAGTCTTCATACCAAGTTTTAAACATGTGCATTGCATACTTGTATAAATTGTGTTATTGTCGAGATATCATAAGAGATAAGGAGATCGATTATTGTTTCATTCCAAAATATTATATTTCAATCGTATAGTTAGTGTAAAATACAATAGTTATGTACAGGTACAGTAAAATACAATACAATAGTTATGTACACATACTTCTTAAATTCAATGCTACAATTATTTTTTTCATTAATTAGGTTAGGCCTACCTTCTCCATCAAACTCACCTTCATTTCAAACACTCTGACATATTCTAAACATTTATTTCATCCATCATCTATGGATAACCAAGCAAAAGCAATTTCAATAATAAAATTGGATAAATAATATAATATTGGATAATGATATGATATAAATAATATTGGATATTGAATCTCCAATAATAATTGAACAGTTCAACTAGAACAAATATCAACTAAGATGATAAAACCGATTAGAATTAATTTTGAATGATTCTGGTTTACTACTTTCGAGACCATGCTTTTAAACACTATGAAATCATTTCTCCATTTCTAAACGAACACAGCATGAACTGGATCCATGTTACCATGTTATATAGAATGAAGGAGTTTATTATTTTGGAAAATGTATGGCCTACTGAAAAGTTGAATAACTAGTAATCGATGTGTTGGTCAATTTCTCATCATGGTGTAAAAAATCCTAGATATATTTATTATTGTGGTACTGTGAAAAATTCAATTCACAGTGGTTAATTTAGATTTTAAGACACATCATCTTGATATTTATTCGATAATTTTTTATAAAGTGAAGCCAAGCATTTCACGCAAATAAGGGTTCAACAGCTTTTATACCCACTCACTTCATAGCTGAAACCTTCATTCAATGTTGACGCAGCTCTTCAATTCTCAGTCCTTAAATAATTGAGAGTTTTCATTCCATTAGTTGATAGGGCATAATATCTTCTTTTGAGGACATGAATGTAGGATTCATTCAACTTTATGACGAAATTATTGCTTGATAATTGCATGTAATAATGGTATGTTTATTCAAGTTGAAAATCTCATGTTTCATGAACTTGATAGTTTAGGATTTAGTTATAGCATTGTAACAACCTTCAAACTGAACATTATTTATAACTTGAAAATGTAATATGACATGGTGTGATAATAAAACATCATCAGTAAATATTTCCAACCAGATTAAGAAAGAATTTTCCCCAACCAGTTTGAAATCACCAAGCATTGAATTAGTTGAATCAAATATCGATGATTGATGATTTGTAATGCATTGACGTAATATTAGGAAATTTGACTTATACTCATAACATTTGAATACATCAAATCACATTCTCCCCAGAATCAATAATCAAGGATATTAAAAATAGGAGAGGAATAACTTTTTGAATTTTTTAATAGATAATTTTCACAAGATTTCACAAAGTGAAGAACCATAAGATACTTAAGATACCTGCTTCTCAATCAGAAAAAGTATTTCTTTAATCAATAATGCTTTCCTGTCTTTCCGGAAAAATGAGATGTTCCGTTCAGGAATACCATAAATATTGAACATATTGTTTTGCAGGTACTTTATTGTACATACTAGAATATTGAATTCCAGTGAATGACAGTAGCCTACTCGAGGTGACTGAACACTTTGAAGTGTTCATCATTGATATTGATAACGAAAAATTTCGTCTGAATGTCACGATAAAATTAAGAATCTTAATTAAAACTTATTAGTCATATAAAACATTTATTCTTATGCAGTAACTAGCCGGCAGGCTCGCTTCGCTCGCCTTCTCCGCCTAGCCAGGGGGCTCCGCCCCCTGGACCCCCGACAGTATCAGCAGTGTCAGTGAGTCAAACAGGCTCGTTTCGCTCGCCTGCATATCCTATGTCAGTGTAAGCTAAGACAAACAGGCTCGCTCCGCTCGCCTGCAAATTCCGTTCAGAAGGGATTCAAATCTTATTGAACATAGCATTTATAGACCTAATCTGGACCTGCTCACCAAATTTCGACATTTTCTGCCAATTTATTCTCCAAAAACTCTGAAAATTCCGAAAAATAGTAAAACGCTAATATTGAGCGTATAACCTTGGGAAGTATATCGGACACAGTTTGAAACTTGATTCAATATCTTCCAAATTAGTTCACCTATAATCTCGCTGAACCATTGAATTTACAGTAAGGATTGGTTGTATCAAGGCGGAAGATATGCAACCCGCAATACATCTACAATTCTGAAAAACCGGATTTCTGGTGTAATCTTGAACGGAATTCTAAAATATCTCAACACAATAATTCTAGACCTTATCTGAACCTTCCTACCAAATATCAACATTTTCTACCGATTGGTTCTCGAAAAAATTGAGAAAACGCCGAAAAACTATAGAAAAACTTTAATATTTGGTGTATCCTTGAAAATGCCTGTCAAATTTGAACGCATTCGGTTCAGTGGATTTTGAGTTCTGGTGATCAATGAATGAATCAGTCAGTCAGTCAGTCAGTGCCATTTCGCTTTTATAGATATAGATTATAAAATGGTGAGTGATATAATAATATTATCTTCATTATCTATCACAGGGTAACAAAAATAAGAAGTTAACGATCTTCAGCATTCTACACAATAATCACGATTTACATTTCGCTCAAACAGTAGATTGAGGAATCATTTAATTTCTCTCTTTAACTTCATCAACCTCTCAAACTAGAAGTAGCATTTTAATACTGTTGTCACTCTTCATTATTGTGACTGGCCATCATTATTCAAATCAATATTCAACAGACTCTATACGTTATATTTTCATTAGAAAATGATCACTTCATCAGTATTCTGGAAGAAATGTTTTATATTCTGATCAAATCCTGTTTTTCCTGATAAAGTCTATCTCAATAGCTTTTCAGTAATCAGAAGAAAAATCTAAATATTAGTCTTTGTTGCAATTCCAGTTTCATTTTGCACTATAGTTTTCATTTTTCCAAGTATTGTAATATAGGAAGAAATAACTTCTGAATTAAACCCGTGAACTACATCTTTGTTTAAAAAACAAATTCAATAAAATTATAGTTTGAAATTTGATTTAGAGATGCTTAGTTCAAATTTGGTTAAGGCCTACTCAATGTCTACTGTTTTACTACATTCAATACAAATTTAAACTGATCATCCTCAATTCAAATACAGTTCACGAGTTCAACTTAAACTTATTTGAACTATTGAAGTAAAATATTATTAATAAACAATTCAGCATTTGGTTGAAAGATCCCGGAACGGGTCACAGATTTTGAGATCATGTTTTGAGAAGGGATTCACTGATTGACCATGACATTGGCTGAAACAATACCTTCGGAACTTGCACCTGTGCGATAATTTATGGTGTTTGTGGACTGTACAAAGTCATGCCTCGGCTGATAAGTGTGTTGGGGGTGTTGAGATTGAGAATAAGATCTGGATAAGTCAGGTGGCGAAATGTCGTAAGACCTAGCTGGAACGGCGCCAGCTGGAGCATTGATAGGGGTCCATTCCGATGATCCTAGTTTAGTGGAGATGGGAGCCAGCCCCGAGGCAGCAGCTCCGCCGTAAGAGGAGAAGGATGATGATCCCAGTGACAAGGAAGGGCTCTTGAAATAGTCGGGCCTGGTATAGTCAAGAGAGTCGCTGAACACTTTGCCTGGTGTACTCTTGTAGCCTGAGTTTGATGACGGTGAAACTGGCTTAGCTGAGAAGTGGTTCACTGGTTTCTTGTAGTACTTGGATAGGTTTACTCTTGTAGGGGAAGTGGTTGGCTTTGTAACCTAAATAAAATTGAACAGAATAATATAATATTACAATTGCACGATAATTCAATATTTATTGAAGAGTTGAAGAACAAACCGTTAAGTAGAAGGAAACCTAATAATTATGGAAAAGGGTGTTAATAATCAAATCAATATAGCTTTCATAATATGATTGTTGCGTGCTTTGCTATACCAAAGACAATATACTTAGTTAATTCCAAGTATAACTAATACTGACTAACTAATACTAGTTAGTCCAAGGTTATACTAATCGTTAAATAAATCACAAGTTACTAGTAAATTGTTAAATATCAAGATATTAGAATAAATAATGATGGAATATGAAATATAGTAGAATGAAAAACGAACATAATCAACTGTGCAGTACTAATACTAGGAATAAATTGAACAATTCTCTTGCAGGCTAACTCACCTGATGCTGCTGTTGATATCTGTTCTCTTTGGCCTTGTAGTAGACATCATAAAACTCTTCTGAGAAGGGATCAGGAAGGGGATCACTGGTGTCTTGTGAGCCATATCCACTGTAGTTCTCATTAGAAGTATCTGATGAATGACTTTTGTAAGGACTGATGGAGGTTTGTTTCGATTTGTAGCTTTTTGTGTAGTCATCTTTGTATGGAGAGGTTGTGAATTTTGATCCACTATCCGAAATGCTCGACTGGACATATTTGTATGGACTGGCTGGTTTGCGTACAGAAGCGGCTTCTGGTGCTTTCTTGTAATATTTCCTGTGAAACAGAATATTTGATTCATTCATGATAATTATCATTTTAACTCAATAGAGTTATCATTCTTCAAATTATTTATATTTATAATATTATACGTACTTGAATAATTCTGAGCAAGTCTATATAATTTCAAAACCACTCCAGTTTTCTAGTAGGCCTAATCAAAATATATCAATCTTGAATAGATCTCGCATCAAACACCAATATTATGAGTTCAGCAAACGCTCAATCAGGTCTTTCATGGAAGTGCTTTGGAGCGCTAGAAAAGATGGTCTCTCTGGAACGATAAGGATTTCTTCCAGCTCTCTGACAAATCCAATCTATAGTTCAACTTGATACTCACTTGAGACTGTTTTTCTCACCAAAAACTATCTTTAACAGTAAACTCGTACTTATCACTCACTTCAAGCCATAATCTATTTGAATAAGTAGCTACACAGAAGCACGAGTGCTTCAAAATCATGAACCCAAGCAGAATTGGTAGGTAGTGATCATTTTTCTTTTGAAAAAAGTTAATCTCGTTCCATATGTTGCTGTATATCTATGAATGTGAACCTATATATGAACCTATTTCAGATCATTGAATAATAAGATAATATTATAGAGCTCACAGTTTAGATGGATAGTTCACAACTCTGAAGTGAAAATTTAGTGCTTAAGAGATCAACTCATTCATTGTAAACTTTGTATGAAAACTCTCTGGCCTATTACCTGAAGTCAGTTGCGGGACGCACATACTTGTTCGTCAAATCGACGGACGGCTGCGGCTGGCCGTAGGGTATGGTGAGTTTGGCGGGCAGTACGACGCCTCGATGCCGGAAGCCGAGGCCTGGGGCAGGAGCGGGCCGTCGGGGCGCCGCCAGTGACGAGGGGTGCGAGTTGCGGTAGGGCATCGGCTTGGGCGGCCCGTATGTGGTTGCTGTCAATGGCTGATGGTCGTTCGACGAATAGCCCTGATAGAACCCTTTCCCGCTCTGTGATCCAGACTCGTCCTGATGAAAAGCAAACAATAAACATTAATCATTTATTTACGAAAAAAACAATACATATTTATGTGAAAAACAGATACATGAATATAGATATGAAAACAATATGAAACAAAGACACAAATAAATCCAAAACGTATACTTCCCAATTTTTTCCAAATCATTAATCTTGAGAAGAGGAGTTTTTTCTTCGAAATAAACTTTAATAATTATCATAACACTATTCAAATTAGTAATTACTTTTGACTTTATCTTTGAACGGGTCATTCCATCAATAGTGCAACGTAGGGATTATTGTAAAACATTTATGAGAGCATAGAACTACAAAAATAATGTGGAATGTGATTTTTAAAACCATCATGACAACTTTGATAAAGTAGAAGAAATTAGATGTATTTGAGTTAAATTGATTGCTTTCCACACAAATCAAATTAGTGATAATTATTGATAGTGATTAATTCCGAGTAAATATAATACAAAATTCCAATTGAAGTATCCAGTAATTCGATCTAATAAGTGATCCAAGAAGAAACTTGAATATGAGTTTCACAGATTAAATGCTGATATTCTTGTGAACTTTGTATACTGCTACACTACAATTTTTATTCATCTCGAAAACAGTTCTGTAAAACGATGATGACTTGCTCAACTAACAGAAGAGTGAGAAAAGAGTAAAAATAGGCCTACTTCAAGGTTGAGTAGAATTGTATGCATAACAGTCAATAGAAACACAAATAATGTATAATTCTTTTCCATTGACAGGAGAATGCTTTTCAAGCCAATATGGTACGAATCGTTAGGTATCTGAATTATAAACGTTTCCTCATATGACTGATTCTCAATGTTACTGAACGTAAAATTTGCAAGAGTACCGTTTAATCTTTCAATTCATCTTATCGAACATACTTACAATAATTCCGATATTAATGACATTATTGTCTTATTGAACATTCATGATAACATAATTCTGATGATAATAGCATTACGGGAAACAAGCTCTCACTGGATATAAGAAAGATAATAATGACGTTTTCGAATTGAATCATAATTGATTACTTCAAATTATATTTCGTCATTAGCTCATCACAATAATGTCTAAGCTGATTGAAAAGCACTGGGGTTAACCGCCAAGCGCCAACAACTCATTGGAGAGACATTCACCTGAACCACACAAAAACCAAACCGCTAAATTTCTCCAAAGCAAGTTTTTCATGAAATTATCATCAGTTGAAGAAGGAAAACGTGAAACTGTCGCTTTCGTTGAAACCGCAATATTTCAGTCTCACTTATTTATAAAGCACAAAATACGCTTTAAGTAAAGTTGCCGTACTCCAAAGGAACTGAAGGATGGAGTTGACAAACCGCTTCCTCAATGCCGCTATTTTTTCTACAAACAGCTCGTCTGGATAAACGTTACTTAGGACGTCGTGGGAGTAAAAATTGTTCTTTAATCAAGACCTGTTATCATTTTCTAGAGGGAAACGGGAAATATGTCTGTTCTTCAGTGATCACTTACACTTTTAATTCCTGAAGCAACCTGTCAATAGAATAAGAATCATAATTATTTCTGAGAAGACCCATACGCTGTAATGGCGGGAAGAGAGAAGAAAAAACATAGGAGAATTCTTCACGTGAAAAAAGGGTTTTTATAACACAAATCCCAGTCAATTATTTGGAATACGGAGTACGTGAACGGAATTTGATACTAACAAATAATAATTATTATGATGCTCGAAGTAGGAATTCTTGAGCTACTAACAATTGCCTGTTCCAGTGTTCATCTTGTATTTTTATTATGTTTGCCAAAATTTTCTCAATAATTTGCCCCCATTGTCACATTTTACTGCCACGCAATCATGAGATTAGCGTTAGGAGCTTACAGAGAACTCTGGAATCCGCGGGGACAATACATATATTATTTCTATGGAATCAAAAGAGGGATCAAGCTTTTTACTGAATAACAGACTGTATCACTGTATCATAGATAAGCTCGAAGTTGAAAGTGTACTCTTGAAGTTGAAGTATACTTCCACTTCACTACTCTTCGACTGTATGTCTGTATTCACATAATGGAAGCGACGTTCAACTTTTTGTGTACTCGAACTTACTGACTTTGAATAATTAGAATGAATAAACCTTCATCTAGATCCACTTATTTAATCATTCAACAAATAGATACTGAATAGATATTTAGTCTACGTATAATTCAATCTGAAATGGAAGATTTCTCCATCTTCGAGGAGAGATAAATTCCTCAGCTTTCCCTGTTCTGTTCACGAGGTACTATCCAAGTTTATCTTGCGAAGAAGAAAACATCTTATATGCTTAGTTTTTCAGGACATCTGAGGAAGCAGTTCTGCTGCATCTCTCAATAGAATTCCTGGAAGCCTGGAGAGGAAACATGTATCGGAATAAAACTCTTCAACTTTCAGGGATTCAATATTTTTGGAATAATGATGGCTAGAATACGACTGAATGTTCTGCAGTAATCTTATTGGATCTCACAAGTAAATGTTATGAATTGAAATGCTCTCTCATGGATTGAGAAATGGAGATTTGGTGTCCTGAATCTTCTTTCATTTATTAAGATAAGGAGATCGGAAGAACAAAATTATTCTTTGGTTGCTTGTTAGGGTAGAAATTTGAAGCATATAGGCCTATGATACAGTTCTAAAGTTCCAATAATAATAATTATTCAATCTCTTCCCAAATATTTTCTAAAATTCATCTCATTGATTTTTCAGTTGTGTTGAAAACCAATAATTTCTTCTTATTATTAAGAAATGTTCTATTATGATTTCCGTGAGTAATCGATTATTCAATATGACACGTTTGAAGAGAACTTGAATTATTTTGCTCTTCACAAAGCAGAAAGATAAATAAAATAGTGTTTTTGAGTTGTTGATTGGCAGCAGACAAAATGAGAAATATCAAGTAAATCTTGAAAATAATTTTGGAATCAATATTTTTTAATACAATGTGAAATTTCTACCTCACCCTCATATAAGTTAAAGCTCCAGTTTAATGGTCGATTATTTGAACCTTCAATTAAGATGAGAACTTTCTAGCTGTTATTGTGATCTTAATTTGGGCATGTCATCTTCAAGGATTTGGTCCTCATAAGGAAAGAGATTACTCTAGGTCTAGATACACTGCACTGCATCAAAATACCATTGTTGCTCAACAATCCATGTAATTTACTGAACTAACTGACCTGAATCTGGTCCTAAGATGGAGATGCCACTCTAACATATCCACGGAGGGTACAACACATTGGATTGCTCAACGAGAAACGTACATAATTCTAGAAACATTCAGGTTCATAGTTTCTTTCAATTGTCAGAGAGACTGACTCAAGATGACTTTGGAAAGAATTAAAGTATTTCGAGATGTTTTAAAGTGTTCTCCAGTAAAAATTAGAAATTAATCTTTTCTGAACAAACTGTACATTAAGAGTTTTGACAACTGCTGCTTGAGCGAAAAAAGGCTGGTCGAGCGAAGAAGACATTTTGGCAAGATGGAAAAATGGCTCCAGGTTGATAAATATTCGTTCAAAAGTTATAAATTGGGTCTTGATTATAGTAACCACTATGCTCTACAACTTGAGACAAGATTTATTATTTTTGAACCACTATGCTCTACAACTTGAGACAAGATTTATTATTTTTGAACCAATATTGACCAAGCTGGAGCCATGTTCCCATCTTGCCATAATGTCTTCTCTGCTCGATCAGACTATACAATACAGGAAAAATACAATACAATGTAGCCTAAGTGGAATCCATAGTAGTTCATTATGTAGTATTTTAATTGGTAAATAGGTTATTTATAACGATTGGTTCATATTTCAATTTCCTATTAATAAATTTTCGGAAAATACAAACTTGTTTTTGTTGATAAGGATGATGAGATCCTGAAGCTCCTGCTCCATTGAAAAACTTAAAACTGGCGATTGATGTCGCGTGCTGCTGACTAGCCATTGCGTGCAAATCTGATCCAGATCCGGATTTCGATTGGTGATCCTGGAATAAATACAGTAACCTATATAGAAATAACTTGTTTTCTCAGTTAATATGAACTGAGATGATATGAACTATATTGATACTGGTTATACTTATTATCGATAATCATTTTCAACTATCTGTGAGATTAATCTATGAATATAATAGCCACTGGCGGCTCGTGCCCACGAAACAGTTGAAGTGCTGTACAGTAAAATATACGGAAACTTCACCTGTTTCGTGGGTACGAGCCGCCAGTGATAATAGCCTATTCAATTCCAACTAAACATAAATTTCAAGTAGTCATGACAAACAATTCACCATAACATAAGATTCTGTTTTCTTATCTCGTGCATCTTCATAAATTGTAATGGTGTATTACGAAGAACCACTGACTAATTTCTGGAAAATTATTCCTTGCAGTAGTATTATGCGGACTCCACAGTCTGAAAGTTATAACTAAAAGTCTTTCTGGCACAGAAAGTCTATTCTCTTTGTACAGGCATCAGCCATTACAATCAATCTTCCCTCCACATTTGAAGAACAATATCTATTAGAAATGAATAATATATTTGTTATAAATTATAAGTAAATAGATACAGTATTGTTTAATTAAATTCTACTATCAATTTCCATTATTCGTGAGAAAAATAAGAATATCATAAGCTCACTGTAATACATATAGATGGGTAAGCTACAACGAAGTTACGCAGTGAGTAATTTATGACCTCCCTTATTCACAGCTTAGGCCTATAAGTATGCAGTAAACAAATGAGCTCGTTAACTCGGGAGCTGAGCTCTCTCAAGAAATATAAGGCTTGGATAGGGCTATCCCTCCATCTCCATATTTTCAAGAGTGTAGATTTTTCACCTGAATGATTGATGGTTGAAAATAAGCTAATGAGAAATTTATCATTAAAAAAACATTTTTTCGACGATCTTATCAGACTGAACACTCATAAATAGAACAGATTTATCAATTTGATGATCTTGTTGATTACCTCAACTTCAACTTGACAACTTTTGAATAAAATCATGAAAAACAAAAAAAAATTGGTTAAAACATTCTGAGCTCTTTTCAACTGAAATCCATCAAACTAGACTGGTACCCTGCTCGTAGTACCAAATAACGTGTGATCGGAAGGAGTTGACATAACTCATTCATGATCCATTGCTCTAGTAGATAGCATTTCTCCTGCTGAATAATCTACATCGTGAGAGGATTAGTAGGAAACTTGCTTACATGCTTCATATACCGTGAATACCATGAATTGACTATCTAGTCTACTAAGTAGGACGTGTCGATATGTGTTGAATTTTAATTCAGAATATTGTCGAAATAATATGTCAGAGAAGTAAGACACGTGAAGTGGGTTATTTGGATCAATAACATCAATACATTTTTGGGCTTCTCCAACATACACACAAACAAACATACACATACAGATAATAAGTATAGAAATAAGAAAAATGGAGTTAATAAACTTTTCTATTGAAATATAAATCGATAACGTTTAATAATGAAGTATAGGCCTGTTATATTAGATTTCAAAGTCCATGTATGAATGAATTACTGATTGCAATGCACATCAATGATTTGATATGTGTTGAATTCTAATCAAGAGTATTGTGAATATATGTCAGATGTGAGACAATTGAAGTAGTTTATATGGATGAAGGTTTTTACGTTACAATACATTTTTGGAATAACTCTGATTTAGATCAATCTTACCAATATGACAACTCTCATAGTAGCCCATCTCAATATAATCTTGATAAGAAAGTAAAAAAATGATCGAAACATTGTAGAATACTGATAAATAATTGTATCAAATACAACTAATTTCTCAAATTTGTAAATTTCAATCTGTTATTGCAAATCCATTCACAATTTCAGACCACAGAGTCAGAATCTGTTCGTATCTGATAAAAATCTGACATTTGTGAGTCATACAAGTTTGTATTCTGTTGCTGATGCGCAATCCCAACTGAATTGTTGGCATATTTAATTTGCATCAATAAGTATTTGCTCCTGTAGTACAGGAAGTGAACAGGCAGTAAAATTTTGTAAGGTAATATCCCGTATTTAGCTTTCCAAATTGGTCTTTATTTTGAAAGGAAATTGATTGTCTTTGTCATTAATAACAGTCGGAACGATTGTCCAGCAATAAAATTCACTCCCACTCCTCGTGCAATAAATAATCTTCACCAATAAAGTTATTTGACCAATTTGAATCAACTTCGATTAAGGGAATTTATCTTTAGAATCCAACATTCATTGGTGTTATGCAAAGTGTACCTGAGTCTGATAATTATGGCAATTAGTGTCCTGAAAATTATTCATAAACTTTTCCGCTCTGACTTACGTCGCTTGAATCCTCTGGAAACTTGACAGAAGCTTTCAAAGTAGCAAGAGCGACATCACCGCCATTGCACAAGTCGCTGTTGGAGAGCACTACGAGAGCACACAATGTTGAAATCTGCAAAAAAGAGAGAAGTTGATTATACTTTTTTCGATTTATACCTTGCAATGAATGGTTTTGAGATTTCAAAAATTATGTCTTTTATATTGTCTTTTATACATAGTAGAATGGCAGAGTATTATCATGTTGAGGAAAACATTATTTCCAACTTGTTAAAGTTTTTCAGAAAGGTCAGCTGACTTAAAAGATCAACCAAGAGTTGTAATTCGTGTAATTTCTGAAAACATCATTATTTCCAAGTTGGGGAGATTTAACACTTTAAATTAAGTCAACGAGAAACACAATTCCAAACATTCCAAAGTCAAAGGTATGAGAAATGTACAGCAAAGATTGATTTTTACTCTCGATTTCGCTTTGATTAATCATAATTTCTAATTTATTTAGTTCAACTTATCTCCTGGATCTGATGATCTCCTGAATCTCCTGAATCCTAGATCTCAAAGTGGAGTGAATAACTTATTATATAAATTCTAAGATAAGACGTGAATTTATCTTTGTTAAAATGATTGATTATGAATTGATTTTCTTTTGATTTTCAAGGATCACAATATCTCGGCAATAATATGACGTCTAGCCTGTCCAAGCAAAGAAGACCCTCTGGCAAGATGGGAAAATGACCCCAGCTTGGTCAATATTCGTTCAAGAGCTATACATGTGATCTTAATAGTAGATCAAATTGTTTTGTACAATTTGAGACCAAATCAATATTTTTTGAACCAATATTGAGGGAGCTGGAGTCATTTTCTTATCTTACTAGAGGGTCTTCTTTGCTTGGACAGACTATACTATGTAGGCTACATAGAAAAATTGCAGATAGAAAATGTTATTCAAATTGTTCACAGAATATGGAGAATCAGTTATATAAATTAACGATTTTATATTTTCAAAGAGATAAGATTTTTCTTCGTCAATTATAAAATTTGAATCTCAGTCTGTAGTATACCTACAGACAGCAATAAATAATTATTGAAATTACAATACTGAAGTACTCTTGTACAACGAGACGCTTGGTAAATAAGAGACCAATTTCTCAACTAGACATTCTACAGATGGAGAAGGCTATCAATCCACTATCCCGATTGAATTATATAAAAAGTGGAACGTGACGGAATGAGTGGCGAATCTAATTTGCTCATTCAGCAATTTGTTCCGAGACATTTTCAACATTGATTTTTTCCATGAGCAATATGGGTCTCGATAGTCACCAGGTATTGATAATTTATCAAGAGCCATCAAAGCTATGAAGCTGGTACTCCATCAGACGAATTTGAAAAACACCTGAGCGATTTGTTGAGAATTATGACGTTATAATGAGGCAACAAGTGCAATAAATCTTCGAACACCAACGTTATGAGTCGTATCTCCTGTTTCATTATGAAAAGTCTTTCACCTATTCAATTGTTACCCCACGGTTTACTGTTTTCATTAATCTTACCAACAGGGAGAAACATTAATTTTGAATGATTTGTGTTGAGTACATTATTCAAACTAAAATTATGTATTTTTCAAGAAATAATACCATTGTAGGAAGGTTCTTGAACAATACTTTGATTAATTTGTTTCAATTATTTTTATCAATCTCAGCAACATTAATTTCGAATGGTTTGTGTTGAGAGCATGCTCACACTAAACTTATGTAATATTTAACCAACAATACACAATATATCATTGTAGAATGGTCCGAAAACAGAACTTGTAAGAATTTGTTCAACTCGTAAATGATTAATTCATTTGCATCATTTGAGAAACGAATTACAAAAAAATAAGAGGAGAATATGAAATAATCAGTTACTTACTATTCAATGTTGGGTCACTCACCAAATAATATTAATATTGATCCATGGTTGGAATAATGATGATCAAAAAATGAAATAAGTAATAGTTGAAACCAATTCACTGTTGGTTCGATAACTAGGATTAATTTGATCTGGTTTTTGAAACATCTATTACAATAATTTAGTCTCATTCATCATTTTTTTGATCTCTGATAATTCCAAAGCCTCATCCATTAGGCTATACATATTAACCAGTATTCAATCACTGTAATACTCTCTCCTTGAAAAAAGTTATTTGCATTTCTTATGAACAAAAAATCGAGAGGCTCACTTTCAAACTTGATTGCTAGTCGATCAGCATCGGAGACGGAAATTAATTATAACTTTTTCGTTGGAATGTTAAATTTTTTGTTTATGGTTTGAAATAGCTGCCGGCAATGCAAGTACCACTCTCACTCACTACTTAATCCCAATATCGTATCACTATCCCTTTCATTACGAATTACGGTAATAGCCCTGGTATTTTCAAGACCAGATATAATGCATCACTGCTGTTACATTATCAAAGAGCAGAGAAAGGTTCATATTATGAATTGTATAGCGTTTATATTAATGGAGAAAGGAAATCCAACTTTAAAAGTTTTAGCTTCGGTGGATGGAGAATACAAGCGAGGAACGTTCACAAGAGGATTGATAATTTCTCAGGGAAATAATCCTGTTCCAATTGAAAGAACATGCATTGATGATTCTACTCAGGATTGATTGAATGTTATATTATTTGGAATTGAAATGCTTAAGAAGTAGAGGTGTAGAAGTGTGTAAAGGTGTAGAGGTGTGTGAAGTAGAAGTGATTTCGCGTAAGAATAAGTACCCATTTGTTCACATTATCTGCAATGCTTAGAGATATCTGAATATAATCTACGTCACTGTATATTAATTGACTGTGGCGTCAAGAATATTGTGGTTGAAATTTGTCGTGACCTTTTATATGGAATGGGTGACTATCACAATATCTCTATTCTCCAATGGAAAGTAGGTACATTAAGACCAACCAACGGGAGTATTACAGCAAATATATACTGGAGCTAAAATAATACAGTATTACAGTATATAATAATACAGGAGCTATTACAAAAATCTCATACAGTCTTGTTTCAGATTGGTTTCAGAGCTTTCAAAACCGCAAAAAATGAATTGCAATTAATATTATAATACCACAACTAGAGCTAATCTATCAATAATTTAATAGATATAATTCTATTCTATGATATTGTAATAGCTTGTGACACTTCGTGAGAATAATAATTGATTGAATAAATGGAAATCAGAGTCTGGCATTCATGGAATTCCCGTATTCCACTCCTATAAATTTTCTGGATTTGAAACTTGGAAAGAGCTTAAATTAAAACTCATAAATAGAATAATCAATTGGGAAAATTCAATTTTATATACATTTCCAGAAATGATCTTCTTAGCCTCAATATGGCCTACACCATATTGCAATCAGTCAATTTGATCATATTGTTCAATGTGGTCTTATTATTGGCTGAGCTAAATACTGCTTTATTGAATTAAATGTAGAGTTTCATTTTAGTTTCAGTAGTGGTCTGCCACTGAGAGAATCGATTAGGTATAATTACTCATTAGTGGCCGCCAATCAATAGCCATTGACGTGATTCACGAGTATATAGGGTTACAATCTTACAATTAGTAATCAGGTGGTACTCAGCCATCCATACCCCTCTATCTATACGTCAGGTTCGATGTACCTATTGATAAGCTTTCAATTGTGGCCTATCATAGAAGAGCCCTTGGAGGCCTGATAAAATACTCATATGAACAGAGCCCATGAAGTACTCATGTTGGGATGGAGAATTGGCTCTCATACTCATCCAAGTGAGCCTCTTCAACTTGATAAGTCAATTTACTCACTCACTGATTTCAGCTCACGTGCATGAACATTATAACTAACTTGGATAACATGCAAATACCTACTGTAGCAATTGTTCAACAACTCAAAAGGTAATACGAAACCCTGTGGTTTTTCAGCGTTTTCTTGACTTTTTCGCGAACCAATCGGTAGAAAAGGTTGAAATTTGGTTGGCAGGTTCATATAATGTCTAGAAATGTTGTGTTAAAATATTTATGAAATCCAAGTTTATCAAAGTTGTAGATGTATTGCGGGTTGCATATCTTCCGCCTTGATACGACCAATCCTTAAACTGCCACTGGTTCAGCGAGATTATGGATGAACTAATTTGTATTATAATATCATGATATTGAACCAAACTTTGGCCGATATACTTCCCAAGGTAGTATTACCGTTTTACTACTTTTCCAAGTTTTTCTTAGATTTTTCAAGAACCAATAAGCAGAAAATGTTCAATTTTGGTAAACAGGTCCAGATTAGGTTTAGAAATTCTGTGTTCAATAAATTTCGAATCCCTTTTGATGTTTCGCCTGTAGTACGGTTTTCCAATGTTTGGAATCTGCACATTTGTTTATTTCACGGAAACTACTGAAATAAATACGTTCGAATCATATACCCAGGATGAGGTAATAGAACAACTAATTCAGATCGATTACCGAAGAGAACACTGTTAAGTGTTGAAAAATAAATAAAAATCAAACACCCTTTTTTTGAAAACTTTAAAATTATAAAAAACACATACATGTTTCGGGAACTAAGCCCATTCTCAATGTGGATAAAATAGTTATGAAATAAATAAACAAAATTAAAATATAAGTAAAATAAATCATATGATTACAATTGAAAGCATATGTACACATCAAAATCTAGGTTTTTAAAATTTTCTCAAAAATTGGGTTATTATTCAAATTTTCCTCATTTAATATTCTATCACCATTCAACTTTTTCCCTTTATAAATTTGGAATTCTTCTTTTACATTCAATTTAGTATTTTTGCTTCCAAAATTCAATATTACCAAATTTGTTTTTATATCTCTGTAGCAATAATTTGAATCCAAAAGATGTTCAGCAAAGGCTGATTTTTGTGTGGTATTTCTGGTTATGAAAAAAATCAAAGACATAAAAATTCCTGATAAAACAATCTTTGTATCGTTTGATGTTACTAATATGTACACAGCTATACCTAAAATTGAGACAATAACTATTTTAAAACAAAATTTGATAGATAATAAAGTCAACAATAACGAAATTGAAGATTTGATAGAATTAACAAAAGCATGTGTGGATCAAAATTATTTTAGTTTTAATAATAACATTTATAAACAAGAGGAGGGATTGGCAATGGGGTCACCTCTATCAGGCTATTTAGCAAATGTATACATGAATAATTTAGAAAATTTTAAAATTTTGAATAATATCAATCCGTTAAAAGATAATATTATTTACTGGTACAGATATGTAGATGATGTAATATGCTTGTATAATAACAAAGATGGAACAATAAAGGACTTAGAAAGATATTTGAATTCTATCTCACCATCAATAAAATTTACTATGGAAATTCAACAAGAAAAGATCAATTTTTTAGACTTAATAATTAGCAAAAAAGACAGCAAACATGATTTTAGTATTTATAGGAAACCCACACACACAGATGCATTAATTCCTAAAGATTCAAACCATCCTTGGCAACAAAAAATGGCAGCCTTTAGATCAATGATATATAGATTAACAAACATTCCCATGACCAAACAAAATTATGATAAAGAGATAAAGATAATAAAATTTTTAGCAGTAAAAAATGGGTACAATACCAAAATTATTAATAAAATGGTGTATAAACAGCAAGAAAAGCAAAAAAGTAAGCAAAATTGTAACAAAAATGAAAATAACAAGGAATATATTTGTGTTCCATATAGCACAACGCTCAATAGAGCCATTAGAAAAACTTTTACAAAAAATAAATTCAATTTAACATTCAAGACAACAAACAATTCATTTGATTTAATAAAAAAGAAGTCAGAAATAAAAACACAGCATGATTGTTTCAGAAAATCTGGAGTGTATAAGTTGATATGTAGTGATTGCGATAAATTTTATGTGGGTCAAACGGGAAGAAGTTTTCATACTAGATTTCGGGAACATGTTCAAGCTTTAAAAGCCAGAAATACCACACAAAAATCAGCCTTTGCTGAACATCTTTTGGATTCAAATCATTGCTACAGAGATATAAAAACAAATTTGGTAATATTGAATTTTGGAAGCAAAAATACTAAATTGAATGTAAAAGAAGAATTCCAAATTTATAAAGGGAAAAAGTTGAATGGTGATAGAATATTAAATGAGGAAAATTTGAATAATAACCCAATTTTTGAGAAAATTTTAAAAACCTAGATTTTGATGTGTACACATGCTTTCAATTGTAATCATATGATTTATTTTACTTATATTTTAATTTTGTTTATTTATTTCATAACTATTTTATCCACATTGAGAATGGGCTCAGTTCCCGAAACATGTATGTGTTTTTTATAATTTTAAAGTTTTCAAAAAAAGGGTGTTTGATTTTGATTTATTTTTCAACTATTTTAAACAGCCCTAAGTTTTAAAGTTCTTTATTCACTGTTAAGTGATATGATGATCGAAGCAGACCCTTTCGAGCGGAAATTGCAGGCGAGCGAAGCGAGCCTGTTGGTCTTAGCTGACACTGACGGATTTTTGGCAGGTGAGCCTGTTTGACTCACACTGCTGATAATGTCGGGTGTCCAGGGGGCGGAGCCTGCCGGCTAGTTGATAATTAGCTTGTGATATTTCAAATAGATTTTCAAAGGAGGCGCGAGGGCCCTTACTCCAACGTATTCCCGTTATCAGCGACCAATAAACTATTAGATGTCAATCATAGAACTAAGTTGATTGTTGTTGTTGGATACTATTAATGATCTGGGATCTGTATGAAATTTCACTTAATTAAAGTATGAAATTGTTTGATTTAATTTCAAATTTGATAGGCAACAGTAAAAATAGTAAAAAAATTTTCTGGCGCATAATGCCGTCTTCAACAAAGCATAAGCACAAGCTTATTCACATTTTATCGGGTTTGTGGTAGGAGTTAATAGATTTCTTCTGAGAGAATGTTTTCCTTGTGAGTTCTTTTTCAACCAGCATTTAATCCAGCTTGAAAATATGGAGTTCGTTTTTCGTTAAAATCAGGGCCGGTCTGGGGAAGTTGGGGGCCCCTGGCGATTGTTCAAGTGGGGGTATACCAGGGGTATAGATTCCCCCCCCCCCAGCTAAGAGGAGAGTCTAGGGGTCCTTCCCGGAATTTTTTAATACTATTATTTGAAAAATCGTATTTTTTCTCGTTATTTGACCCTATAATAATAATGTTGTGTGACCTTGCTGGCTCAGGTCTGTGTCAGACAGCCGTGTTTTCAGGCAGCCGTGACCGACGGCTTAATGTGCCCATACTAAACACGGAACCAAAACCTGCAGTACTATACATACTTCATTGAGTGTAATAATTATTCAGACCACATATTTTTCATGCACTTGGCTAGATCACTTATAAACAGGAATATAATTTATTGTACTGGAGTCTGGACACGGAAAAAATTACTTATAATTGTCTAGAAATAATAATTCCTATTCCTTTTAAACATCAGCTTGTTGTGGATGACATAAAATGATTCACAAGGGACCGCCAAGGAGAAACCTGGCCCTCCAAAGAAATTCGGTACATAAAAATTAATTATTCTTAGTTTTGTGCTGCACAAGATTTCAAATGTGAACAGGATTGTCTTGTATTTAAACCCTAGATAATGACAAAACTATTCTTTGGTAAAAAGTTTGGGCCCCTATTGGGGCTTCTAGAACTTAAACAATATAATTGTGAAAAACTCAAAACTTCAACGAAACCGTTCTTTGGAAAAACGTGAGGGCCCCTCCGCTAGGATTAGCGGAGCTGGCCAGTCCGACCCTGAACACAGGTTAAATATTTGCAAATATATTTTATTGATATATTAAATTGTTATCGATGATTTTTTGTTACATGCTAACTCCCCTAGAGGGGTTCACAGGCGAGTCGTGCGCCTCTACGGCCCTTCCGCCTCCGTCTCTAGGGTTGCTGGTGCAGTAGGTTGCCTTATGGCTGCGTGGCTTGTACCCACACGGCTTGTCGTGCTCCTCTGCATTGGCTCCGGCGGAAGTCTCGGTCCGGTGAGATGGTGGGCGGCTCCCTTGGTCGGTCCTGCGTCGAGAGTCGGAGCTGGTCGCGGGGCCGTCCGGGAGCCCCTCTCTTACCTAGTGAACGGGATTTCATCTTCTTTCCGAGACGCGTGCTCTGGTTCCTTCTGTCCTCTTTCCCTGGGGAGGAAAAGACTGTCTAGGTTGACAGGTTGACCTAGACTGACTAGGAATGACTGTCCTGCACCAGGCTGGAGTGTGGGTCAGAAGAGATAAGACGTTTTTTCCAAGCCTCTTGACAGCTGAGGGGGAACGTCCGGGCTTGTGAAAGGGGTGACGATGATTCGCACACGCACCCCTGGAATAGCCCACGTACCGCCGGAACTGGGCGCTGGAAGCCTGGCCTAGCCAGGGTCACCCCGGCCCCAGGCCAATCTCCCGTTGACGCTGGCCGGGCGAGGTGGCAGTGGTAAACCACAGGGGGAATCAAGGCAATGTCCTATGGTCCGCCTCCGTAACTAGGTTGGGAATCAAGGCGAGTTCAGGGCCTGCCTCCGTAACTGGCTTAGTTTCAGGGGGATCAAGGTGGGTCCACAGGTTCCGCCTCCGTCCCTAGGGGGAATCAAGGCGAGTCCCAATGGCACGCCTCCGTAACTGTGGTGCTAGCTCTGCCTAGAGCTATGCTCTGGTATGCTAACGCGGGTACAGAGGGCTCTGGGTGGACCGGCCGGTAGAGGTTAATCATGTTACATGCTCCGCCATTACATAAAAAACAATTCAGTTTTACCTATAACAAAGCTCCCAATTATTTAAAATTAAATTATTCTAATCTAAGTACTTCAACATCTTCCGTCGTCTGCGTTAGTTTACAAAGAAAATACCTCGATTTCCGCGCCGATTGCGGCTAGCAAAACTATCTCTTATACTTTACTAGCCGGCAGGCTCGCTTCGCTTGCCTTCTCCGCCTAGCCAGGGGGCTCCGCCTCCTGGACCCCCGACAGTGTCAGCAGTGTAAGTGGGTCAAGCAGGCTCGCTTCGCTCGCCTGCAATTTCCGTTTGAAAGGGGAAATTTATTGAACACACCATTTCTAGACCTGTTTACCAGATTTCAACATTTTCTGCCAATTGGTTCTTGAAAAATCTGAGAAAAACTCCGAAAAATTGTAAAACGCTAATATTGAGCGTTACTTTGGGAAGTATATCGGACATGGTTTGTAACTTGATTCAATATGTTCAAAAATAGTTCATCTATAATCTCGCTGAACCATTGAATTAGCATGCCTACAGTAAGGATTGGTCGTATCAAGGCGGATATGCAACCAGCAATACATCTAAAATTTTGAAAAACCTGATTACTGGCGTAATCTTGAACAGATTTCGAAAATATTTCAACACAACATTTATAGATCTTAGGCGAACCTCTTCACCAAATATCAAAATTTCTACCGATTGGTTCTCGAAAAAAAGAAAACGCTGAAAAACTATAGAAAAACTAAAATATTTGGCGTATCCTTATGAAGTTTCAAAAATCCTTTCTTAGCGCGCGTCTAAACGTCCAACTGAACATGCTTGCCAAATTTGTACGGATTCGGTTCAGTGGATTTTTAGTTCTGGTGATGAACGATCAGTCAGTGAGTCAGTTAGTCAGTCAGTGCCATTTCGCTTTTATAGATATAGATATCGTTAAAAAAAAAATAAAAATTATATATTAAATCAACGTCTATTGTGTTATACAAGTCATGGGGTTGATTGAAGAAATAAAAACCAAATCATTTGAAAAGTATTTTTCTATTCTCTCAGTTTGGGGGCCCCCTAGCTCGGGGGCCCCTGGCGATCGCCAGGTTGCCACCCCTGCCAGACCGGGCCTGGTTAAAATATTAGCCTAGTGTTTCTCCATTGTTGAAGTGAAGTTGACTTGTATCACCTACGATGAATAAGGATGTGATTGGGTCAGGAAATAATTTTTCACCTCTCTCCCAGGCCGTGTAGAAGAGCAACTGATTGTGCTAGTAGACGTCTTTGTTGAAGGCATTGTCAGCTGGTGCCGACGACTCAGTTGTCGATTGCGCTTTATCTGATGTGAAAAGGTGATCGAAAAGCGTTGCAACGCACGAAAACGCCAGTAAAACCCGGTGAAAAAGCGTTGCATAATTTATTACAGCTAGGCGATATTATGGTGTAACCATGTGTGATTGCGTCTTCTGTCATGAATTGCCGTTTTTATAGATTTGAACGCTTATTGAGAGAAATGGATCACAAACTCTGTCCCTACAAAATCGACAAAGTTTGATTGAGTTCATACTCAATTACGCTTGCTTGACTCGATCACTCTTCCTATCCAAATAAAACAATCCAGCGAGAAAAATTGACAGTATTCAATTTACAGCTTTGAGTAGGCCTAATGCGGTATAATAAGTACGGTATATCAAAATATCAGAGCGCAAAGTATATTATTCCTAATACTCGTTTCTTCATTGCTTAATTTCTCTTAGGCTGGTATCACGATAATAGTTCTATGATCATATCTGATCATATGGAAAGTGATGAAAATACAAAATCCTCTTCATCTCCTTCCATATGATCATAGAACTATTATCGTGTTATACCGGCCTTAGGCTACTGGATTTCAAACATTCTCGTAAGAAAACATTCAGCCTATCACTGATTCGTATCCACATATCCGGGTCACTTGACAGCAATCAAAATTGAGTGTTTTGATTCAATCATCAGAATAATACTGGTTTAAAATAACTTTCCTCCTATAGAAATTACAAATACGGGATCGTAGTATCTTTGTAATTGAGCTGTGGTCAAATAATTTTTCCCTGGTCTTTATTCGAACTCAGGTCCATTTGGTTATCAGACCGGCGCGTTATCACTTACTGCAACGAGCTACTCCAACATGAATTTAATTATACTGAGTTCATTTGATATTGGATAATCAAAGCTACGTCATGCGAGAGTTTGATGAGTATTCACAATTACTCTAATAATTACTGTAATTTAATTACAATTAAATTGAAGTCCTCTTGCCACAGCTTAAGGAATAAAACTATTCTGATTTCTTATTCCAATCTTCGTGATTATTTCATTCACCTACATTAGAAAGGAACTTCAATAATTTGAGCTTTCTTAAAAAAATATATATCTTTTTATATGTTTCGAGATTAATATTTCGGCACCAATGGATTCACAATAAATAATAAAAAAAATACTCAACTTTTTCATGAAGGGTTGACATTGCTCAAATTCTATTATTGTAATTGATGGTTTGACTCCTGTGGTCTTCAAATTGATTTACATTTTCAAGCTCTCTGAATAGCACTTGGAAATGGCTAAGCCAGAACTTTCATGAGATCAATAGAACAATAATATTGCTGATGAATGAATGAAGACTCTGTCCCGTTTACTGGCACTCTTGTTCAATTGTTTATCTCAGGTAGGGAGTGCTCTACAATGAGTCAGCATGATGTAGGTCTTCCGATAAAGGCAACAGCCTATGAGAATTATGGATCCAGAAATTAGAGCCATGAGAGATTTGAAAAGGTGAAATATTAAATAGTTTTGTAGTGCAGTAATAACAGTTTCTCGCTTTTGTCCTTGGTCGGACGTTTGTCGGTCCCAATTTAAACTTGCAGGAGTCTTCTGTTCCTCTTTCCGGTCGTCCGATTTTCATGCTCGAACCGTTTCGTTACCGATCGTTCGTTATTATAGTCTCTTACAAGTGTAGCAATGCTGGCTGGGAGCTGGACGCCGGCCACTCTTGTTTCACTTTGGCCCACTTTACTGTTTCAATAGAATGCGACACTCTCGTCCTGCGGTCTAACAACGACCACCGAGCACTGAGACGGCTGCTGAGCCGATTTCCACTGAGAATTGCAAACATCTACACTCCACGTCGGTAGGGTGCACTTTATATAGGATGCTTAAATGGAAATCATGAGTAATTAACCTGAAGACGGAGACGAAGTGTACTGTATCCAGTTAGGCCTACGCTTGTTTCTGAGTTGAGTGCCATCACTACGAATCCCTTATCTATTCCTATTGAATGCAATTACCTAGTTTCTTGTTTCTAGTTTCTTTATTGTGAGATAGAAACGATCAGAAGTAGGCTAGGCCAGGCCTAGATAATCTAGATATCCATAGGAAAGAGAGATGAATAAATAAACAAATAAATACAATCAAATGGAGAATAAATAATAATATATATATATGATAATCATGTTATATGAAATAGAATAGACAACTCCATGGAATCTGTATTATCATCATCTTTTTCATCCTCGAAGTGGAAAATAGTGACAGTCCAAGTAGCCTATAGGCTATACGCAGTGCCTAAAATGCTACCCAACGTCAAAGTGTAATATATAGTATATGCAATAAGCTACATAATATACTATTATTGGAAAATATCTAGTTACTCTATGCTGATATAACTTATAAAGATATTTATTTAAAAATATTCATTCACATTCATCCAAGTAATTGTTTCTTCCTACATGATAATGTGATTATGATAAATTATAAGAAGTTCAGGTGATTTTTAATTTAGCCTATGCTCTCTTAAAGCGAAAAAGGTAATCAGTTAAGGGATAAGTTCAGGGCCAATAAACAAATAACTGGATTCACACAATAGGTGCAAGTCCCGACTGCCTTAAAAGTAGTCGTTATCTCTCATCATCATCCCTCTCATTACCCACACACATGCCTGAGAGCTGAGTGGGCATCACACTCAGAAAATATATACAGTAAATGGATAGATAACATTGATAGAATAGCCTAAGATTGAACTGAGCATCAGGCATACTTAGAGGGGAGACTTTCACTAACTTGAAAAGCTTCTACTTAGACAACTTGGTAAAACTTTATTAAAACATATCTGGCTGTCTTTAAAATAATATAAATTCTGATGGATGTGTGCGCTTTCAACCTCAGGAGGATAGAATGGGAGAAGATAAATATTGCAAAACGAGATTCACGCGAAGAACAATGGAGTTGATTGAAATTTATGAGGCATAAAGCATCAATAAACTTCTTGCTTGAAGAGGAAGTGGAAGTCAACAGCATCCCTTAAAATGGAAGCTTTATTGCTCCTATTGTGTGGATCCAGTTATTTGTTTATTAGCCCAGAATTTATCCCTTGATTTATTACTTTTCTCGCTTTAAGAGAGAATAAATGCAAAATAATCTAAACTTGCTATACTGTTATCATAATAACGTTATTATAGAAGGAAAAGTTACCCACTTATTGAGTGTTAAAAGTTAGTAGATGATAATGTGTTGAGCTTTATTATCTACCACGAATTAATATCAAGCAGAAATGTGAGCACATTGTTAATCCACAACTAAACTAATCACTCTTTGATGCATTGTGTTACCGCCCATTTTCCGGTAACAAAATAATAAGTTTTTACCACGTTACTTGAAACTCAATAGAAATTTATTTATTTGAAAGCTTAACAAAGTGGTGAGTTGGCTATTCAACTTGATGAATTCATATCTCCACTCATATACAAAAATTAAGGTGGTTGGCGAATGACTGTTTTCAACTCTGTCAGGACAGTCGGTGAGCTATCTATATCAGCGAGAGTACTTCGCTGAGCAATCCCAGGTATACTGATTTACTCTCTGAACAGCTTCGACATAGCTCGAAAATAATAACAGTTATTTGCCAACCGCCTAAACGTTTGGCGTCAGGAATTTTAAAGTCAATATTTCACTTTTCTCGAGAATAAATCCTGCTTTTTATTTTTGCAAGCTAGCAATATTCTTCGTCTTCCCTAATTTTCTTTTCAAATGGAAAGAGAAATCTAACCTAATATTATAGATATTAGGAAAGTGACTAACCTATTAGTGATACTAACACAACCCAACCTAACCGAACCTTTCGTCTATAATAAATATTATGTGTATGTAAATATTATAATTTCTTATAATATTGGAATTTTGAAATTTTATTGATTATAAGAGTAAAACTCCATCATCATTATGATAAAGATTAGAATTCTAATTTTCAAAACTTTGAAATTACAAGCTGTTTGTTTTCTGTCGGGTTAATATTATTACTCTCCTATTAATCCCTGGACCAGAGTAGGCTAGCTTTCCTTATCAAGGACACGTCCCTACCCTACCACAGTTTTGTTTGCATACTCTGGCGAGCTTGCTACTAGTTAACGGGATTGTTCGTCTGGTTAAACAGAACAATAAATTGATTATTGGATGGAAATAGAGCGGGACTATGATAATATTCCCTCTATAATCCAACCTTGCTTATTCTGGGAACTCTCCCGTTCTTGCTTTGTTATAATGAGGACTGGAGTGGAGGGTTTCTATCGGCTTAGAATAGTGACGGGTAATATAGTTAACAGTTTAGGCCAGTTGTTTAATGTTGACAAGTTCTTTGTGTTTCAAATGTAATGAGGCCAAGTAACATGATACTGTATGATTACTGATCAACAGAAACTTATTTGCATGAGTCGAAACTCGATTGAGAAAGTTTAGTTGACTGCTATAAAATTCAAGTTGATAGCGACAACTACATAGTTGGGTTTTAGCTCCTAACAATATTACTTGAATTGATGTAATTTCAAAATCAGAATGTGTTGTATTCTCTTTCTCACTCGTGCTATACCGATACGGAAGTTATACCTATTAAACTATAATGAGACACTTATTTATTTGTAGAAAATAGGACTTGATTGCAAAAATTATATTGAAAACTATAGTAAAATTAATCTGGTACGGTACTGTAATCTGTTACTATCGATCTAAATGAGTCGTTAAGTAGAATGGGAAGAGAACTCTCAATAACGAGCATGGATATGATTGTTAAGTTTCTGTTCTTCCGAAACCCGGGTTATGTTGAAAATTTAACAATAAAATTTGGAATCCCTTTAAACTTGGAAAGTGTAGTATTGATTGATAAAATGCATAGAAAGGTACTACTGTATTACTGGTTCCCCGAAAATCAGGTGAGAAAATGTAACAATAATATTTCAAAATCCTCGAAGCTGAGATTACTGCGAAAAGTTGGATCACGAGGGAAAAGCACACTCGTTAATAACTCGTTTGTGATTCTGATATCACTAATCTCTTAACGTTTCCATCATTCATGAATTTGAGCTAGGCCTACATTTAAGTCCCCTCACAAGTGCTCACATGCTAATCTGACACTGTATCTGTATATCACAATTTTATGTGAAAAGTATATCACTGTATAACACTAGAATAGTGATTGACAGCTATGAATACTTATTCTAGATCATCAGTGATTCTGTGGAAGGATGTAATCGAATATGTTTTTAACTGAACAATCGAATTGAAATATGATCTATCATCTAATTCAATATTCAATTATCATCGTATAAAAATGGTGCGTTGATCAAGTGTATAGAGAATTTTGCCCAAACGATGCACTACACCACTACAGATTACAGTGTAGGAATTGCCGTGAAACACTTCACGAGATTAGGGATTAGGCTGACATACTATTTTTTCCGAGAGCCGTCAAACTTTCGATTTATATCAAGTTCTTCAACAAAAAATTTTGAACATTTTGACTGTGTCAGTGTTGATATTGTAGAATAGTTTCATAATTAAATAAAAACTCACATTTTGACAAGATCTGTCAGTTTTTTATGTCATTTCAAAAATAATAACATTGAAAATCAATTTCCGAATTGGAAATTGCCTCTCTTTTTTCAGGATTGCTTTGATATATACATTTTCACATCATGAATTCTCTAGTCTTATTCATTCTTAATTTTAGAAGGGGGGGGGATGGATCTGGATGGTGGTGAATATGAGGAGGACAGAGACACTTGAAGGCGACTGACCAGAAACAGCGACCCCGTATAGAAACAGGAATAAGCTGAGGAAGGAGATTAATTCTTAGATCTTAGTTTTATCCATAAAGGAAGTCTATTAAATAAAATTTTCTATTAATCCGTTCAAGTTTGATCAAAAATATATTTGTATTTCATTTCTCCCATATAAGAGAAAAATTAAGAACGGGTTGATTTAATCCTGTTGAATTAATTGAATAATCATTTTTGCTTATACTTGGTACTCAAATGGTACTCATTCTAGGTACTTGATCCATACAATTGCAACTGCAATTGATATAGATACTTGGTAGGCCTACTATCTTCGCCAATCGACTGACATTTGGTACATGTATTAAGATCCACACTAAAGTTTTTTCTAGTAATTATCTGTATAGGATTTTGTAAGAAATTTTCTACTGATTTGTTTTTGTAGTGATTGTTAAAAGATGAGCATTCAGACAACAGACCACAGGTGGACTTGACAGATTTTCAATCTTGATTGCAAGTATGTTGATGCACTACCACACCTCCACAACATTGTGAACAGATTGAGAACTCTCCTAGGTCGTGCCGCTGGATGAAAATTGACTATCCTTCTTAGCAGTCGGAGAAAGCTCAGTGAGCTCGCGCCTCGCTTTGGAATGTTGCCTGCCAGCGGAGTTTTAAAAGCTAAGACGCGATAATGATAATGATGATGATTTTGATGATGATCGTAATTGTTAGATCGAAGAAAGATCTGGACATAGAGAGATGTGGCTACAGCTGGCGTCTTTCCCTATAGAGCGACTTACTACTCGCATAGCTCGTTTACCTTGTCATCAAGTTTGTCACTTGCAATAAGAGAGTCGAGTTGTACGATTTAAAGAGAGGCATAACCTTATAAGCATCAGGAAAAAAAATTATAGAAGAATGATTTGGATAAAACGCAGATTAGCGATAATCTTGTAGATTGAAAGAGAAGATTATAGCCACAACCTTCCTGATACAGCCGGTCTCTTTTTTATTTTAATGAGGGAATTGAAGTAATTTCTTTAATGGAGGAATAGGAAAATCCGATTCTTGTTTATTTCTCTTTTTAACATGGAACTTGTATTCCATTTTCGTACTTATAATCTATGTGACTATTCTATTTATCTATGTGATTATCTATTTATCTATGTTATCTATGTGACTATTCTATCAACTTAATCTATGTGAATACACATTCTCATTTTCATTCAGAATGTACTAGTCGTGAAAATGTATTATTCTAATGTGATAAAATATTTCTCCAATGATTAAGTTGTGAGGGGGAGTTAATTTGATGACAGACAGTTTTCTATATAGTCTATCCAATTGTTTTTTTTTCTCTAGTGAAATACTTTTCAGAATTCAGCAGAATATAGAATGCAAATGGTACGAGAGTGATTAATTACTCTTTAGGTAGTTCAAAATAGTTTATTATACCAACTAATAATTATTATGAACTTATAAGACTAATAAGTAATTGTGAGAATTAACATTTGAAGAAATTGGATTAATATCTCGTAGAAAATTATTAGGAATTCATAAATACAATATACATGATAGGGGATAAGATGTATCGATCAGGAAGTGAGAAAATATCTCCAGGGGGGAACATATACGTATATTTTTATTGGGGGATAAGACTTTTGGGGTTTTTTATACTATATACCTCAGTTATTTATCGCATTGTAATTTGATTGTATTGTACATTCTTCAAGTGTATTCTCAGAATTTTGAGAGGGGGTAGAATAAAACCCCTTAATCAGCCCTGGGTTCAACCCTAAATATTATTAAAATTATAGTTTGCGCAAGCTGAGAAGGTATGCCATTAAAATACACTTTACATTGTAACGGCTTGTCTTCTTAGCCAGTGCCAGTAGTATAGATATAGACTGTGAAATATCATTTTCCATATCAATCATTGATATTTTTATGAAGACTGTATGAGTCTCTTAGTCTTCTGAAGAAAATATTGAAGTATTAAAGGTGAATACATCGATTATATATTCACGAATAATTAAAATTAGTTTGTCTATAATTTTTTATCCAACCAAATCAATTTTCTATTTTTCAGAGAAATCTCACATAGAAGATCTTATGAGATTTATATTCATTCTGGGAATTCGATCTGACTATATGTTGAAGTTGACTTAACCAGAAAGCGTATGGTTACTTTATTATTCCTAACAAGGCTAATAAGTGACTGATGAATCATGGCTCCAGCTCAACACTGACATGAAACCATCATACTGTTAAAGGGACATAATGCATTTCCAGATTCTGACCAAGCACAAATTGTCACATTCCATTTATCATAACCATTTTGAAGGGTTGATGGAGAACCCGATTCAACCCAATGATTGATAGATCCCATGGATTATTGTTTTATTGATTTAGATCTATGATATAGCGTCCATCCATTCAGACTCTACTCAACAGTTCTTGTGACGTTATTCTTGTGACATTAACTTGTATTCTGTGGAAGAATATGATATTGTAAATTCGTAATTTGAATATTTGGCTTCTATTTCCATTTTTTTGAATTTGAAGAAGGTATTAATCATGCATGTGATTTTGTTGTTTTATGATCGTCTTCCTCTATTTTAAACCTTCTACATACTTCATATTGTATTCTCTTGAACAATGAACAGATTAATTTAAAAATTTTATGCTTCGGAGCCAAGGATTGTGAATAACAAATTAATTGTCTAAGATCAATAGTGGGAAATATGGCTCTATAAAGAAGAGGTAGACGCAGCCATCCGTCATTCTGTCATCCGTCAACTGAAAATAATTTCAAATCTATATTATGCATATACCCCGTCTTTATAGATCCTTATTGGGAAGTCTGAGAGCAAAGAGTGAATTCTAATTACTCAGTCAACAATCATCAACTAAAATTTGATTAATGTTTGTAGGTAGAAGAGAGCAGAGAAACTAAGGAGAGAGGTGGACGTGGGAGGGATAGAGAAAACATCTGGCTTCTCAGAGAGGAGAGATTCAGCAGAAATAAGTGAACTAAATTCGTGGATTCCGGGTCAGGAAGTCTAGCAATATGAAAATCATAAGGTACACCTTGTTATGACTAGTTTGGTGTTTATGAGTGTGCGAAATGTCTATAGCCTACGTGGGTCGTGAACAGAAAATTTATCGTGTTACTTTGGAACACAGGAACATGAATTCACTTTGTAACTGTAGCTGGTAACCAGTAATTTCGGCAAGTTCTCTGTTGTAGGGATTCATGTTCTTAGTACTTACGTGATTCAAAGTGACCATTGAATATCAATCATTCGTAAAAAAGTTATCAATAATTTTTCTTTGAATAGTTCTCATTTCTCCATGCAATTTTATTCTACATTTATATCGTATCATTATGGATTCCAGTAAATTTTATTCTGGGGAATATCTTTGCATGGATATAGGATAATTTCGTAAGTTTTCGTAGTATTGAGTTTTTGAATAGTAAACGTGAGTCTTGTACAACCGTGTTAGTTTTTCTGGTTAACAATAATATTATTATTATACACATCCGTAATCCTATTCTCTGCTCCGTTTTTAGAATTAATCGAATCTTTCCATCCTGCTAAGAGTTAGTAACACGACTGAAAAACGCCTTCACATGCCCAATATTATTTATTACACCAGCAGAAACCTATATTCGTATATTGGATATCGCGATTGGACAAAATTGAAGCTTCATTGGTAATCCAACAGATGATAATCGCATCAATCAAGATATAATTTTCCATATTACTCGTCGGTATATTATTATTCGTTGTAGGGAATTGAATCAAGGATGAGTGCAGTAGAAAATGAACATTTTGTGTTTTTTTCTCTAAGGACAAAACAGTTTCAAATAATGAATTTCAGGTGAGGAAAATATTATTCATGCCAGAACAATTTTTTTCTAAAGAGATGGTCATTATTCGCCATCTAACCAGAGAGAGAGCGAAAGTAGAATTATTATTCTTCTTCTATACTCCATGTTTCAACCCGTTCTAGCCAGTAACCAAATCATTTTCACAAAGAGCTGATCAATGTATCAGTAAATATCAACGTTACCCGCCCACTGTATTCTCTTTTTCAATATTAGAGGCTGTCAGCCTATGTTCTCTCATGCAATCAAGCAGACATTTCAGAAAAAGAAATAATAAAAACCGATTCGTTACTTTTGACACATGAATTCTTGTTGAAACTCGTTGAATTTTTAGCGAGTCCTCTCAGGAAGATGGGATATTTCAACTCAAGGTGAAATATTATTCCTTTTATCCCAGCAGTAAGATATTATACAATCACTCACGATTAAATATACGCTTCTTTATTTCCTAGTATGAATATAATTTTGGTTTCTCACAGCTTTATTAATGAGTTTTAAGTGGATATGGACTCTTATTGTTTGCCAACATTAAAATAAATTATTTACATATTTTAAAATTATGTCTGATCCAATCAGAGTGATATTTCGACCAGAATCATTTCATTGTTCGTCTTCATCATATAATATTCAAACTTGATTTTTGTTTATCAATTCCAAAACAAATACTTTGAAAAAATTTTTTACTTAAAAAGTACACCCTATATGATTCTCTTACAGTAGTAATTTAGTTCACATGCTAAGTTGTGAATGATGTGAAAAATATGACATTATTAATATTGTCACTAGTAAAATTCAATAATAGTAAAGGAGTCTCATGATAATTTATCATTGCTACATTTCTAAGGGATTAGACAAATTTTCTACAACGACACAAAAATCCAGGATTTATCTTGGAAATGGAGCGTTTTGTGATGGACTCGAAAACCGTGACACTATATAACTGTAGCCAAGAAGTAAGAATATGGTACAAGTGAGATAGCAGATAGCAGTATTTAGCTAACGAGGAATTTAGATTGAAGGCGGAGAGGGTTGGTTCAAACACTGCCTGAAAGTGATGTGATGTATGATGCACATTGCGTCTGGTTACTCCCCATTCGAGCCACATCACTCATCATGCAATCTTTCGCAAGTTCAACATACATTATTTTCGATTTTCCATATAAGTGTTGAATTTTCTCAATTATAAATCTCATGAGATCTCTATGAGAAACCCTTAGATACTTCTAGTGATTATTGAAACTTTTGTGGCTAGAACATAACAGTGAATTCAGTTGATTCGTTTATTCATCCATGCGTGATCCTACATAGTAAAATGTATATGATTTGGGAGATGAAAAAAGTACTGTATTCTAAATATTCATTCCTCGAATTTTTTTCAAGAGTTTAAAAGTTTCAAATCTTATTGAATTGAATACATAATACAGTGGAGTAATTATAGTAGCCTACAAGTGTAAAATGGTTAATTAAAAGTAGGCCTATAGCATAGAAGGATAATAATTTGAAAAATAAAAATGTAAACAGTTAATCCGAAATAAATTCCATCAATTTATAGTTAAATTGAGAGCTAAACATAAACAATTAAAACATCCTGGAATCGTAATAATCGTAATTCACCAAAAATGTATGTGTTCTCCATTCATATTGATCTTCAGAAAATTTCTACCAAACCGGAAATAAGTGGAAAGAGTAGAAAATTTGGTGTCTACAGTGAAAATAATTTATTATTGCTCCAAACTACATTTGTGACCGTGACAATGGAATGGCGCCGTATCCGCCGCGTCCTTGACTTATTTAAGCGGCCTTGAATCCAATCGCTGGGTTAGTTATAGCGGCCACCACAAGTTCAAGGCTCCGAGTTGGAAATTCGAATGCATGCAACGGCATCTTTCTCACTGCTACTGTGAGAAGTAACCGTACAGTTCACTGACTTTTGTAAAAGCAGTCAAATAGAAAACGAGCTTCGTTTCAAAGTCGGACTCCTTTTTTGGTAGTGGACAACAAGCCTGTTTTCTTCTATCTCCTTCTACTCCTCCATATTTCAATTGAATAATGCACAACTGAGCGACCTTGAGGAGCCTAAGACCACTTTCACGCAGATTCCATTATCACTGGAAAAGTATTCAATTCTCTTTGTGCAAGATTTAATAGAGTACCGTAGTTGATTCTCTGTATTATCTTTTATTCATTAGTGATGGCGCTTTCTTGAGACTCGTTATCCTTTGCTGAGAGCTGAGAGCTTAGCGCTTTTCTTCTATAATAATTCCTAATATTAAATTAATTTATTGTTGAATCCAGTTTAATAGGTACATAATCCAAATGACTAAATGAAAGACATTTCTCCAATGAGAGGAACTCAAATTTATTTTATGGTTATAACTTTTATGTTAAAAGGACAAGAAGAGTAGCTGAACCAAAGCATAAAAGCCCTTCTTATAGTATAAGTTACTGTGGATCAAAATTTTCTGAAGTTGTAGAACAGGCAATGGGCTTCAGAAAGCTGAATGATATCCTATAATAGATCAGAATCCTATAAGACCAGAATTGTTCTGATCTCCCATGTGAACACGGAAATGTGAACACTTTCTATTTGATAATGTAATTTATCAAATAGCAATGATGAATTTATATTCTCCTCTTTAATGTGAAAACCACGTTTTTTAAAAATAAATATATCAGTGCCTTATTATTATTTTTTAATTCATATAATCAGTAGTAGGAAAATCAATGCATAAATTTTTGTCTTGAAAAATGGCATGATACCGGTAGAGTCACTCTTTTAGTATTGTACAAATTTCAATTGTACAGTTTTGATAAATTTAATTTTGACGTCATTAAGAGTGATGAAATATACAGGCTTTTCCGGAAAATGTATAACTTACATTCAAGAAAGAAAATTCATGTAAAATCTATTTGGCAATGAAATTAATATTGTGAATTTACTTTACATAAAGGAGTAACGAATTGCAAGAACTGAAGAAAAGTGAAAAATGTAACCATGGTAATCAAACGGAATGAATATTCTTCAAGTTGAGTTATAAGTTGGATCTTCATATTTTTCATCATTATGCTAATTTTGAGATGTCTTATATGAAATGCCCGTCGAAGAGTTATTTTGAGTGACAGCCAAGAATAAGTTCTCGAGTTGAAGTCTGATCTGGATATTTTCCAGTGTCTAAAGTAGGTGAGTTTTTACGGAACACCTCTAATCACCAACTTATCTCTCCAACTTTCTTCTCACCTTGTCTTGTCTGCACACGATCTTAGTTCTGTTTTCTCCCACACACTCATTCCTCAGCATCTCTTGACTCTTACTTTGTTGTCGCTACAAAATGATACAACAACGTCGCACGGAAACCGGAACAAGCGTTGATAACAAACAAAGGTGGACTGCGCTGCGCAGCATACAATGCCTACGCAGTCGACCGCGCTTATCCTACAGTTTACATACTGAACATGCTCCTACAAGCAGAGAAAGCAACAACTCCCACGATTAGATCGCACTCTCATCGATTTGAACACCAACCGGAGATTTCAATATAGAACGCCAATACTGGGCCACTTTCCAGGGGAAGCAAAGAAAAACAAATAGACAGAGAGAGAGAGAGTGTGTAGTATGACTAATAGAAAAAAGATCATGCATGTTGACATAGTCGCACGAAACTCATTAGTGAAACATCAACTTTCCTTAGTAAAAATATTACCGGAAGATTATTATTAACTTCCGGAACCTCTTCACAACTTATAACAATTATGGTGAATTCTATACAGACTAATAACGCGGCTACTTCTCAACGTTGAGTCCTTGATAGAATCAATTATGGTAAAATACTCCTTGATGAATTGTTCTGATCTCCCATGTGATATAAAATTGAAAGTAGTATATCACAACGAATAGAGAAAATAATTTTGAGTCTCAGGAGTTTAATAAGAACTTATTCTGTATAAGTACTGTACGTACGTATACGCTTAATAGTGTACGTACTATTGCGGCGTTAATGACCTATATGACAAGAAACAATGTATAAAATGTAATAAAAAATACATTATAATAATTTCAAATCATGTGGTAATGGATATTTTTTTCATCAAGGTAATGGATATTTTTTTCTACTTACTTAGTCGAATCCCCTCTTACCCGTTGGGTGTCGAGGACGGATCATGAAAAATGATACAAAAATGAACATTTTTTATCAATACTACTGGGAATAAGAAACTGCAATAGATAGAACGATCTTCATGAAGAGAGTTGAATAGAGATAACAAGAAGAAAATGAAGAAAATAAAAGTAAACTGGGTAACAGGAGTGGTTTAAGATGAATAAAAGGAGGGAATTGATAAATAAAAGTGACATGAGAAAAGGAATTTAAGAGCCTTGATAGGAAAGGTGATATCGCGCGACATAGCTCATAGAGGAAATTGTGAATAAAATGGAATGAAAATAGTTTAAAGGAATGAAGAGTGAGAATGAAAGGAAGAGTGAACAAGGAAAATTGGTTGAGAAAGGAAATTTCGTTTGAGAATAAATAGCAGACAGTGGGGAATAAAATGGGATTTCATATAATATGTACGTATAGGCCTACGTGGATGAGCTATCCGGAAACTCTTCAGCTCTAAAAACTCAAATACTCATATAAGGAATTGATTTGGATTTAAAATGAACTGGTGATGGCTATTCAACTTAAAAGCTCTTAACTAGCAAAATTTTGAGTAATTCAAGCATCAGAGTCCAAATTATAGGCAATGATTGATAAACTGTTCAACATTGATAAATTATGTATTTTTGAAACATTGCACATAAAAGAATAATTAATTTTTTCTCACAAACGCTAGTTTCACAATCTCAATGTGTGAAGTTCAAATTCTAATCAGTATTTACACTTTTTCTATGAAATATATTAAGTAGCCTATGAGGTCTTGATTTATGTTGAAGTCCTGTATAAGCTGAGCGTTGAACTATGCGCTTAAAAAAAAGAATCAAATTTGACCCCTCTAGATAGGTCAAGTAATAATTATTGTTAAATAAATATGGGTTAAATTTCAACTGAATTTTATTACTATAAAAATTATTATATTGTTGGATGATAGTTCTCTCAAGTAAGTGGTTAAATTAATAATTTATTTTTCTGTGGAATTATTAGCCAACATGGAAATTTGAGGAAAAAGTGAGAAGTCTAATTTTAGTAAAACAAGCTAATGGAGTTGACTAAAGTAACAAGAAAAACAGAGATGAGAGTTTATAACCACCCAATCATCGCTTATTGGAAATGAATAATGAATCATGGAAAAGTATCATGGGTTATGAGCCTATCATTTCTGATAACATTATAATAGTATCGAATATACAGAAAATCGCCTCCATCTCATATTATTAAAATTTTATTGGTTAAATCTTTTATTTGATTTGAATGATTAAATCTTGGATACATTTCTTATTCAGAATTAGATATCTATTAAATGAATTACAATAATGATACTTTAAGGTAAAATCACAGCCACTATTCCATATCGTCTTTCTACTGAATTTTGATTAGAATAATTTGATTAAAGGTCATGTTCAAATTCACTATTACGCACTGTTTGAAGAGTATAATACATAGCTTTGTTATTGATTCTCATTTTTCGTCTACAATGGATTTTGATATGCGTTAGAGATAACAGGAAAGATTCAAATTTTGATAATTCAACTAATTGTTCATTAGACTGCCACTGTATGGAATGTATATTAGGAATGGATTTATTAATGATGATGATGATGATGATAATAATAATCATTGAACATCTATGTGAACTCCATATTCTGTCGATGGAAGCCTAGTATAATAAAATTGACCATAATTATGAAAAACGCATCTCCTATTTAGTTATTTTAGAAACTTGAATGGAAAGAAAATAATAAATAATATCATAATAAAACCCGTTTTTTCAACAGCTCACCTGGAATTTCATGACCGCGATGTAATTCGTCTACTGCTGACCAATGAAACAATGATGAGGTAGATCAGTTTAGAAGCGTCCAACTGTAGCCTACTCTTATCACCTGCGACGCTGTCAGGAGAAGAGGCGTCAACCAACCAGCTGACAATATCACCTTACTACTAGAAGAGAAAGAAGTGACCGGCTCAGAGAAGAGCCGACTTCTGCTGCAGTTTTGGGCTCGACCAAGACTCCTTTCTTCAACATTCCCCACGCCATCACACAAAACTCTCTTTCTCTCTTCACAGGCTCAGTGTATCAATGGGAGGGATATCCTTGATTATTCTTCTCCAAGAATGGACATTTTTATGTAGATACATCACCTAATAATTTTACAGTCAGCATATTGATACCATAATACCTATTTTAAAATCCTTATCTTGGTTTTGTACCAGTTTTTCTGAAAATAAATTTGAAATACCTGTATAATCTGTGAGTCTACTCACTCTACATAGCCTATTGCTTGTTCAATCCACTATAGAAAAATTAATTTTATTTTAAACTATCATAATTAAAGATTCAAGAGTGGTGTTATCTACTTGGATAAAGTGGATACGGTAATGTAATCTCTACTTTTGGGCTACATCTTTTCAAATATTTGAAGTTTTCGTCACTACAGGTTGATGGCCATATTCTTCAAGTGGATATGCTAATGTGGATATTGGTTCAGTTTGGGTACAGTTTGCTTGAGTAGTAGAGAAAATGATGTTTTGGTAGTGATCCATATCATCAATAATAGTTATCCATACAGGATAATATCTAGCTAGTCTTTTTATCCAAATATAGGTGAAATACTGTAATTGGTCTTCAAATCCATAATTTTAAGAGTGTTTTTCAAGTGAATGAAGGTGTGATAGTGGACATCAGAATCATAGAGATATAGTGATAGACAGGTGATATTTGATTAAAAGTGAATAATAATTATGAAAAATATGGAATATTAAAGAAGAAAGCTAAGTTAAATATTAAAATATTCAATTTCAAACCGATGATGGTGCCAATGATTATAGTTACACAATTTTATTAAGATTAAATCAATTCAATAAACTTACTATGGAATGTACAGTGAAGGCCTACAATATAATCATGAATAAATGTTACGTTTATGATTGAAAATATTGTTCTTCAAATATCATGGTTTCCAAAATTATAATCGATTTTTGATAAGAAGTAAGTGCTGAGGTAGAGAAAGTGGGCCTTCCTGTATTTTAAACACATATAATAATGCTTATTCAAAAAAGGGTACTTTGATTTTTATTATTTTAAAGTTCAAACACATAATATGAAAATGCCCCTTATCCTTTTATTCTTCATAAGTGTTGATATGATTATAATATTAGGCTGATAATGATAATTGAAAATACTATCAGCAAGAAATTTAGAGGTTTCTAAAGACTTTCCAAACATTTTACAAAATAATTGAATAAATCTGAGTGAAACTCTTGAGGGCTATAGGCGCTATACCATAGAGACAATAAAATCAGTCGATATTTTTATGCATTCTCTATAGGCTATACTTTAAATTATCTTAAACCTCACTTGTGTTCTTTTTGGTACCTACATATAGATGAATGTGAATGGATTTTCGAATTTATTGGAGCATAACGCACTTCCTGTAAAAATGTAAACTATAAGCTGTAGTAGTGCTTGTTTGTGTATATTTGAAATTTCTGAAATATAATATCTATACTAAATATATATTGATTATTGTATGAGACAATATAATTATAATGCATTATACAAACAGTTCAACCGTTTTGTATGATCGATTCAATTTATTGAATTACTATATGTGATAAAAAAAGTAATGGCAGCTCGTCAGGTGAAGTGCCCGTATCTTTTATACTGCACAACACTTTACCTTTTCCCAAGGAACTAGCAGCCAGTGCTAGGCTATCACGAAATTGGCTTTCATAATAATAATAATTTAGTATTCAGTTTTGGCTGATACGGTACTATATTTACTTATTACACTAAGAATCCGTGTTCCAAATTGATTACGGTATGCTTATTTTTGACCTTATTTATTGAAAAATAGCCTAGGCCTACTCTCATCATCAATGATATATATGACAATGATGACAATGACTGTAAATGATAATTATGATAGAAACACTATAGGCCTATAGTACTCCAACCTTATTTACTGTAGGCCTACTGTATGACTCGACAAAATTAGCATGGCCTGTGAGATGCATAGCCTTCCGTACTACATCTCACAGCCCTTGCTAATTCTGTCGAGTTATACTGATCTATAAGGATAAGTATAGTATGTATGTATGTATGTCTGGCTCAACAGCCCATGAAGGGCCTAGGCCTACCAGCTGGTTGCCAGTTTCAAATTCACTCTATTATACAGCCCGTCCAAGCCAAGAAGACACCCCGGCACGACGGGAAAACGGCCCCAGTCCGGCCAATACCGGCTCAAAAGCCATGAATTCTCAATCAGAACTCACAGTCCCCTCACTGGCCGAGCCGAAGACGCCCCCTCCACCCCGCCAGAATTCTCCCCCGGCCGGACAGACCATGCAGCAAGCAAATAATCATCAACCAGGATAGAGGTAAACGTGTGGTTAGCACGTTGATCCTCTCAACCATAAGCCAGTATCCGAAACCAATTGGCGGCGCAGAACACCTCTGAATAACATGCAGTTAACCAGTTAGAGTGTGATGCAACAATTACTATTCCTCCAGAGACGGGAAACGACTGTGGAGACATAAAAACTGTGATAAGTATAGATACTGTAGTATTATATAGATGCAATCTCTGTAATCTGTAGTGAAAAGTATCAATATGCGAACGGCGGATCAAATAATAGGCTAATGTGTCATAAATAAGCCTCTAATAACTGTAACATTTTTTTTCAGCTCTCATACTAAAACTCAATTGAATATTTCAAAAAATGTAATGTATTACTTCAGCAACAAATTTTGATTTAAGAAACCGATAATAATGCGCAATGATGTATTGCGAAAAATAGACACACAATATTTCACCCAGAAATAAATTTAATATTCAATCACAATCAAAGAAACTGTATCAAGTTGGCTATATTATTAGCTAATAGTAGCCCATATAATAGAGATAAATATAATATAATAAATAATATCATAAATTGAATTCTAATAGAATTGACTGATAAATAAATATTTTAAAATAAACAAGGAAATTGATAATAATAATTATTATAGGTAACTTACTATACTAAAGCTTTAGAATTCCTACTCAGATAAAATTCAGACCTAAAAACAAATAACTAATCTATCTCTCGAAGGATTAGAAATCCAATAACAGAATAAAGAGATTCAATTATTGAATTTTAGATTATGGAATTATAAATTCCTTTGTAAGATTGGAGCTTGCATTGGATTATTTGGAAGAATTTATTTTCCAGTTATTCTCTTTTCATAAATTACTGAAAAGCTTGAAGCTTTCTTTACTCAATTTAATTGGGCTATTACGTTATGAAGGTAACATATTAATATTTAATAGTGGGCCAATATATATTATTGATGTTTGCAATGATTAATGATAGGTAGCCTACTCACTAACAAAAAATATTGTTCAATATTATTTTCATTGAAATAATATTGAACCAAGGAGTTCACATCCTTGTATTGCTCTCAATTTATAATTATGAGATTTATTAATGAGTTTATGGAATAAAGAAAAAATGCTCCATGCAAGCTGTAGACCTGTGGGACTATAGCTCAAAGTGCTTAAGAGAATAGACTCATCAAGCCTGAATTGATCATTTCTAAAATTCCTCGATTATCAGGAGCTTCCTCAACTTGTTTTTTAGTAGGCTCATTTTCCTTCAGAACTCTCCATTCTCTTTTTTCCTCTTCAGTAGCCGTTTCAATACTGATTCTGAGCACATCCGCTTCCTCCCCTCCTTTTTCCAGCAATTCTTTTTTTCCAGTACTGCAAGACAAGTCTTCCAATCTACGTATGGCTGCAGAAAGATGATATGAGCCGTACTTCGAAACTTCCTTGTGCGAATTGAAAACCATTAATTTGCAAGATTTGAAATGTTTCTCAGTAGAAAGATTGTTGTCTGTTACCAAATCTTCTAGATCAATACATTCTTTCAAATTTGGGAATCCATGAATGGGAAAGCATTGTCTGCCCGGAGCTGGGAATCCTAGAAAATTATTTAAAAAGTTGGAAATTCGAAATTGAGGGTAGAACACAAATGCACGTATATAAACTGACGATACTCCATCCCATACAGGCTGAGCCTCGTAATGTTTTCTTTCTCTTTTTTACATCCATTTATAATAATTGAATCAATAATGGTCAATATTTATGTTACTCTTATCTATTATTGTTAATAATCACTTATTGGATGGTATGTTTTGTTTAAAATATAAATAATTTTATTTTGTAAACATTAAGAATAAATGTAGCCTATTCATATAAATGATCGTTCATATTATACAAAAATTTAAATTTATTAATGTTCATTTATATTGAATTTATAAATAAAAGTGATAGAACATGAAACTTTCAGGTACCTAGCTGTAAACAATGCTAGGCTACATCATTCTTATAACTGTTAAAACACTATTATAAGAGTTCATTTTTTCATACCGGTAGTCTAAAAAAAGGTATTTTCGTATTCGCTGAATAAAATATAATTATTGAATAACGAGAAATAAATTCAACGAAAAACTAAAGTTATTATTATTCTTACAACAAATACTTTAAGCCTATTACTGGAAATTAAGTGAATTCTATTTGAACGTCTATAAAATAGATTCGAAGAATAGATTCGATCGTTCAAAGAATAAAAATGAGTCCGCAGGTAAAATTCAACTCAGTTGATCGAACAAATTGCTCAAATGCCAAAAGAATAATTCCACTGTATACAGGAGCAACAATTTAATTAATGAAATAAAATATCAAAGCAGAAAGCTCATTCAAGAGTCGCACTATTTCGGTTATTAGCGTAGGCCTACATTGAGACTTAATCAATAATATTTCTAGTAAAATCTCAATTTCATGTTATAGCCTAAATTTGATCAATTTTATATAAAATATTATTAATTATGGGTTCATAATATAGATAGTAGTCTCCATATACGCTATTTTTTATATTCCTAGAGTATCTGGAGTAGCATTATAAATTAATTTCAGGATTAATTATACAAGCACTGAATCTACAATCTACTTTTGTAGCATGTATGTGTTTCCAATGTTAAGAATAATAACTACTGTAAAATAGGACTATGATGGATGATAGTTATTTACCTGTAAAGTTCATTGCCATTATCTCTGCATTATCGACAGTGAGGGAAACATTGTAGAAGTATTCGTTTTCATTATTGCTGATCATTTTTCTCATACTTTTAACAAGGAATGCACCTTCAAAAAATGGGAAGACTAGTGAATCAAATGATATTATATCATTATATGCTATATATATAATTCCAACAAAATTATCATTTATTTTCTATGAAGCATTCATAAATAATCTGAAAGATCGTACACAATAAGAGACCTGCACAATACTCTGAACAATTTAAAAAACATTTTCTATTAATAATTTGAAACTCTTTCTTGGAAGTAGGCTAATTTTTTTAATACACTGTTCGAAATGTGTTAATCAAAGAATGTATAAATATACAGAATTGCTGATTTTTGAGAAGTCAACTTCCAAAATCATATAATAAGTTAAAATTCAATCATTGTGACACCTGTTTGTTTTATAATTGTAACTAACTGTTTTTGAATTATTAATTAATATATGGTGACTTGAATATTGTCTACACCTTTTCAGAAGTAGTTGAGAAAGTATCAATTTGATTTCAGAACATGCCAAATGTAGTTCAGAATAGTGAATTGTATTTCAGAAAAGATCAGATGTAGATCAGAACAGTCAATTTTATTTCAGAAGATATCAAATGTAGTTCAGAATAGTGAATTGTATTTCAGAAAGTGTCATTTGTAGTTGAGAAAATGTCATATGAAAATGAGAAACTAATTTCAACAACGTCAGCTGACTTTGAAACACATTATAATGAATGCAATTACACATTCTGGGCCCTGGCTTATAAACATTTTACAATCCACATTACTCATAACTCGTGAATGTTATTGGTGTTCGGTCTCATAAACATTTCCCATAATTTGGAAATTTTACAACCTCAGCTGGCTAGTTGCTATGACATGAAAATCCAAAACCTCGCTTCCAATGCAATGATTTGATGAATAAATTGATATATTATTATGAATATGAATATAGATTATTATTTTTATTGTGAAATTTGAATAGAAATAATTTTTGTCGCTAAAATAATATCATAACCTACAAATATGAAACCTTGAAGTCAGCCATTGATATACTGCAATATTAGGGCAACAGCTGTTTTTTCCAAAATTTGAAACATTGTAAATCGAACGTTTTATTGATGAAACTACAATGTCAATCACTTGTTTTTCTTCAGAAAAACAAGCTGTAAATGTTTATAAGCCAGGGCCCTGGATTAATTTATAGGCACTTGGTTTGAATTAAATAAAGATGTTACATAATATAGCCCTCTACTGTACATAAAATGGTGGTTTTGCCAGGAAAGTGGAGTGAGATGATTTTTCAACGGTTTTATGATAGAGGATTTTAGGATGCTGATGATATCCAATATCAAATCTTGTGAAACACCAGGGTGTCACACTTTCTTGTAAAACACCATGGTGTCACACTTTCTTGTAAAACACCAGGGTGTCACGATTTCTTGTAAAACACCAGGTTGTGACACTTTCTTGTAAAACTTCACCCTCAAAAAATGAAACATTCGGGACCTTTTTTTTATTAGAAACTATTCTACAGTACTTATTAAAAATATGTTCAATTATATAAATAATTATTATGGTCAATGAGAATACCTACAAAATGAGGGGTCTTAAGATGAATTTTGATCAGATGTTTTTTTCTCAAATACAAATGTTTTTTTCTGAACTACAACTGACATTTTCTCATTTCCAGATGATACTTTCTGAAATACAATTCACTATTCTGAACTACATTTTATATCTTCTGAAATTAAATTGACTATTCTTATTTACATCTGATATTTTCTGAAATACAATTCACTATTCTGAACTACATTTGGCGCTTTCTCAACTACTTCTGGAAAAGGGTAGATGCTGACCATAAATTGTACAAAGTTCTGTATCAATAAATAAACTTCTATTTCTATAACTTTGAAGAAAATTCTGACAGATCATTCATCAGAATAATAATAAATAAGAAAATAGCTTTTTCATGACAAAATGAGACTGTTGATTTTCGTTATGAATCTATCCTCATCATCAATTCACTTAGAGTGATTCAAATTATTCGTCTTACGAAATCTCATAATAAGAAGAGATTTTCATATCTTTTCATAAGAGAAGATTTTCCTTGATGCGGTAACGCATACGGTCTCTCGAAATTGTTACTGAAATTTATGGTAGACAACCATAAATTTCGGATTGTAGGCCTACTATCTAGAATTTATACTCATTTGTAGCCAGTGGCGTAACGTACACCTCTGCAGCCCCCGCGGCACGGGGGGGGGGGGAAATGAAGTAATTGGGCCTGAATATGAAATATAGGTTTCCTGAAAAATGAAGTAATTTTTATTTGGGCCCGGAATGATAAAATTGAAGTACCGTAACAATTTATAAAAAAACATGATTTCTATTCTGGCAAATACAGCCAAAATCTCTAATGTAGCCATTTATGCACTGAGTGGAAAGAAATTATGCATCAACAATACAATGTTGGTGACTATTAGTGTTGTTTGAATCTAAGTTACTTTTTATCGTTCGATTATCTGCTATAGGCCTATTAGCATGTTCATATTATTATTATTGCACAATTAGAAATGTTATTTGCAAATAATTAAAATTGAGACATCCGGTGTCCAGGCTCAGACTAGACAGCTCAAACAAAAATCATTTTTTTGATTCAGTTTATTTATTTCCATCTATTTCTTTGAGTAACTTAAACATAAGAGGAAATAAAGTGCTTTCCCATAGAATTTCTCAGCGTATAGTGTGGCACAGTCGACATTAAATTTCAAATTAAATTATGAAGTAAATATAGCCTACTCAATTCATTAGGTATTTCATTTGCGATTCCAATTATTCAGTAACTTCAAGTTAGCTACTACTAGCCTATATGAAGTTACAGGTCCTGCCTTTGCCATAGGCCCACTTGCTACTCTCTATCAGTTGTTTCTATTTAGTTGAGTAGCTAGGCTTGATAGTATTTTGCATAATTATAGGCTACTTTATTTGACTTTTAATAAAGCCCTACACCATTTGAGTAGATTTGGAAGGTAGACTACCATTTCTTCTCAATAATTTTTGAATAATAGGCCTATTATCAATCAAACTCAAAATAATGACCTTAAAAACATCGTTAAAGCTAAAGCTACTTACTTAATAATACAAGTGCGCGAGGAAGCAATGGAAATACAAGTGAGAAATTAGATTCCCGGGAGAATGGAGACAAGGTGCTAACGTGCAATTCAGAAAGCATTGATTGCTCAACTTGGAGGCCTGTAGACTGTAGAGTGTAGAGGACCTTAAATATATAAGGTTTTTATAAATTATTATCGTTATTCTCTCTAGATTAGGGCCTACTTTTAATCCAAAGACTAGAGACTAACTTGATCCTGGAGTTAAATCCTTGATCCTATTTTCCTCCCTTAGAACATGATTCTTCATAATTATAAATATTGTATAATTCAATAAAATTCAATAGGTTTTTTTCACATAGGTTGACTATGTCTTTCGAACATGAAAAATGTACGTTTTTCATTTTTAGAGAGTTAAAATATTTAAATTAAGGGTTGAGAATAGGGGGGAGAAGGGATATGATTTCAGATAAAGGGGCCCGGATTTTTTGTTTTTGCGGGGGGGGGGCCGGTTTAGAAACGTTACGCCACTGTTTGTAGCTTACCTGAGTGTTGTTTCTGGTCCCCCAAATTAACTTTGCCATAGCAAGTCAGAGCATAATGATCATAGGTGGATCCCATGTAAGTCAGTTCACATTTCATGTCCTCTATGTCACTTTTCAAGTAGATAGCACCTGAAAAATACAGAGAGCTATTAAAGAGATGATTCATAGAATCGAAGAACTCAAATTACCAATAAATAATCTGAATACAGATAAAAAATGTATTATTCAATTAAAATAGGCCTAATTGAAGAAATAAAAATATAAACAGGGGAATGTGTTGTACCTTGCAACTGTTTTAACAAATATATAATTTCGATCTCCATCTGTGTATGATGAGAATAATTCATTAAAATTTCAATTTAATGAAATTACAAAATGGAGCAATGACAAATAAAATTTTTCTCAGCCATGACAGTCTTAGTTTGGTTGCAGCTGCCACAAATCTCATTTGATATAATGATGTGTCATTATATAGTAACACCTAGTGACCAGATTAGTAACTAATATAGGTTACTGTCTCAAACTGTGATATTAAAAATATTCATAAAATTCAGATTTCAGTGACTGCAAAAATATTATTTCCAAAGTGAAGCAATAATAAGAACATGTATGAACTGAACATATAGAATTCTAAAATTTCTGCTGCTGTAATTCATTTTTACTGATATTGCAATAATTATGAGAGTATTCTAGGAATATCAACCAAATCAAGTCTACATAAATCAACCAAATAGTAGTATACTATGTATTTGATATAAGATTAAAGATATAAAGTGTGTGTGCGGATCAATTGCATAAAAAATATCGAGGTTATAGCATTACCTTCTATCATTCAAGAAATGATGGATTGTTATGGTTATAGCATACTGTTAAACATGATATTGATAATGAACGAAAAAATTCAGCATCAAAATAAAAAGTAGAGAAGAATATGTATAAGGAAATTTCAAAATTTTTTCAAAGGATTCCTTAATTTCCTAAGAGTCATTTCAAAGCATGGTTACATCAGTCATTAGGCTGCATTTATATTTGGCTGATAATTAAAAAAAAAAACTATCCTGAAACCATGAAATAGATTTCCATCAATTTCATTTCGAAAGAAATGATCATATTAATAATTATACTGTATTACGGTACCTCCGTAAGGTGGATGCTGGTTCATCGAGCTATCAGCATTTGTCATAGGCGCCACCACTTCTTCAACTTTTTTCTCCGTTTTTTTTTCTTCCTGAGCACTGGAGTTGATGAAAACTCTAGCAATAGCTATCATAAAGCTTCCAGTTGCTTTTGAAATATCAACTTCAGTACTATTACAAGGGATTGAAGTTGATTTTCCGATGACATCGCTCATACTTGGAATGCTTTCCCACGGTGTGTGACTCTTGGAGCTGGCAGTGACCAGCGAGCAAGTTTTGAAAATACTTTCATCGACGAATCTTTTATTCAAACTCAGAAATGAAAGGTCAGCACACATCTCATTGCCAGGTAGTGCGCCTATTTCAAAACATTTGACGCCTGGCAGGAGTAAACCTATTGAATAGACAAAAATTTGTAGATCAAATATTTACGTTAATTATTTAATACATGCAGTTATAATTGAGTAATAATTATTATTAACAGAATTCAAAAGACTCCAGCAGCAGAATAATATGAGTATCAACAGAATTTCAATATTCAAAACTTATATTTTTTGAAAGACGTAGGCTATTATAGTAGGCTACTATAAGCTATCATGCTATCATTATACATTAAATGATAGCATATATGTATAAGCTAATCATGTAGTTCATTTTATTATTTTGTCACATTCAGATTGAATTCTAGTTCAATTGAATAAGTTATAGCCTACTTATTATTTGAACTACCCATCTGATATTATGGAATTTGAATGAAATTATTCCATTAATAAAAATGTTATAGGCCTTCTCATATTTTTTAGAAAGATGGGCCACTTACATCTCAGAATCCAGTAATTAGATTGATCATCATATTATATGCCTCAGTCTTAATTTTCATTGCCGTATACCGTATTTTATCATACTATAATAATAATAATATTAATATAGTTGTTTTGGCATAAAAAACAACATTTGAAGTTAAGACACTCGTTTAATCAGAGCCGCAGTGCCAAATGCCAATAAAAGAACACTTTCATAATATACATAGTCTCTGCTGATTCTCACTTCTATATTAAATTCATAAAAGCAGTTCAAGCTTATCTGCTAACTTTGAAAGCAAAATGATTGAAAAGCCTTCACGTACCTCTAGTATCAGTGTAACCTATTATATCATCATTCACTTTAATTTTCATTCCAAAAGTAACATCTGAATCTTGTTTCGTGGTAGTTGCATTCTTCGCCTCGAATATTATACACCCTGGAAAATATTACAGATATATTCATATTTTTGATCCTACAGCATAGATAGAATAGGTAGCTTCATTGATCAATGGAATATTTAAATAGGTTAAAGAATTATCTCTAGAGTCTATGATTTAGAAATCATTATGGATATTCATATTTTTCATGTGTGGGCCTATATATTTTGGTAAAGTTGATTTGAATAGTTGATTGAATAAGCCTGTAATATGTTCATATTAATTTATTTGACAAAATACATTACTCAATGGATAAAAAACGACAATAATTGTGATCCTATAATCATGGTCTTTTATGAACAATGTTTAAAATTAAATATTGTGTATAACACAAGTCAGACTGGAACTTATTGGGATCTGCAAGAAGGTTGAAAATAGAAATAATATTATTTATTTCACAACAAGAAGTCAAGAATTGAATAACAACACTATCTGATCTTTTGGGCATGTAACTGAGCCATGATATTCTACACGTATCCAGTCATTGATTTGAGATTTATTATTAGCCTATTTATCGTTACAACTATTTATTGATAGCAACTATTTTGAGCAAAGGTGATAATGAGTGATTGAATGATGTTGATGTTTACATGGTGAATGAAAGATTATGAAAGTTTACATTACAATTTTAACTTTGAAAAGTTCGTTGTATGATGAATAAAAAAACGCATCATTCATGTATTTTGAATGTTCAAAATATTCAAGAATGGTTGAGAGGAGAAACGTTCAAAATTAGCAGCATTTTACACTGAAGAGGATTAGGCTATTCTAGAGTCAAACATTCTTCGAAACTTCTCATTTTTTAATAGCTATATATAATTATACAGGGTTCGCCAATGAAGTGGGACGATTTGAATAAGCAACAGGTTGTTTAATAAATAGTATTTTTGTTATTTTTCCATCATAAATAGAAAGTAGAAATGTAAATGTTCAGTGTACAATAAGTCAAAAATCTTTTTTTTTCTTTAATATCACATCTTCCAAATGTCCTCCATTGGAATCCATGCAGCTGGGCCTAAAAGAAACGGGTAGATCTATGATACATATACGTATTATTACTGATACCCCGGTATCAACTAAGGAGTCATTATAGAAAAATTGAGGTTTTGGAGATCAAATACTGTAACAATAATATTAAGTTTAAAAATTAACTTGGGTTACTCGTCAATATGCATTCATGTTCTATCATAGTTGGATAATTCAATATCAGAATATTAGATTACCTTTTGGTTTTATCGCCAGTTTAGGTATTGTTACATGTCCACAACAGGAAACTGTGTATGCTGAGTCCTGTTTTATATCACAGATCATGTCATCGAGAACACTCTTCACAAATAGTGATGCTGAAAGTAGAAAAAAATCAAGAAAGATTGCATTATAATGAGTGAGGAATTTTTCTTTCTATAAATCGAGATATTCAAATAAACATCACATTGCCGTATAAATAAATGAATTTTAGAATCTATAGAGAAAGAAGCGAATATCAGTAGGCTACTTTGATCTATGTGAAGAACAATAATAGGCTATACACTAGGTGTGTTCCTAGGCTCTTAGCATGAAGATCAAATTTAAAATATTCTCATAAAATAATGTTAATGCTTATTATAATAAGTGCCAATAATTTGGAACAATATGTGCCAATAATCCTCCAAATATTCTTTTCACTCATTAATACATGAGCTGAATGGTAATAAGAACAAGTGGAGAACTCACGTTTTTGTTAAGTGCAAAAATATTTTTTGTTCTGGTGAGCTATTATATTGTTAAGAATCAAGTTGAACAGAAACTAAAGTTTAAAGTTTATTGGACTTTATTGTGTTCTCCAATTATTAGCCATTCCATTTCTATTATAATCATTCAATTATTCTAATATTAGGCTATTTTTCACAGAATGGCATCCTATATCTCACTATAGGTGCCTGGATTGTTGTCAAATAGTCGAATATAATCCGAATAGTTGAATAATATAAATACAATAGTACGGTATATAATTGGATGTGCAAGCTGATATAGGAACTCCTTCCCTAAAACAGTTTTGGGTAGGGCCTATACGAGTATACCATGGGCTTTATAAGATGAATAGAATAGAATGACTTCTTCAATTTAATGCAATTTAAGGTGATATTATATAATTCTGTAATTAATACGGTACATATACAGGCGAACTTGATATTCTTAAATATTTACTACCTGTTTATTATGAAAACAATATAGTCTTTAACTTATAATATAGTCACTATGGTAATAGCTATACCTTGTACACCTTCTTTGGTTTTTATTTTTGTGCTTGCTTCCTCTTCTATTGTTGACAAATAAATTCTCATAACAGTTGCAAATTTGTTGGTGCTTTTTTCGAGAACTTGACTCTTTTCAGTGTTGCACGGCAGATACTCTGTTTTGATTTCCAGATCCTTGACGCCAGGAGCTGTCTCCCAGGACGTACGGAACTTGGAGCTTACAACCATCAATGCACAAGTATTGAAAGCACTTTCATTCGCCTCGCCATTGTCAAGAAGAGCGAGTGTGAAATCTACGCACAGCTTGCTGCCTCCACCAATGACAAAGCAACTGTTTGAAGGTGGAGCAACGCCTGCAAAAATAACCGCGTTTTATTCATCAAGGCCCAATTGAAATTTGAAGATAAGGGTTCATGCTTATTACTGTATTTATTTATTTGATCCTGAATAATCTGTATCCAGTCAAAGGTTTTATCAACAGCCTGAGTTATAAATAATGATTCTATTTGATCAATGATGAATATTATTATATTTCTAATGAGAGATAGGAACGATAGGAATCCATAATTATCATAATGAAATGAACATAATATTTTCTGTATTATTGATGAATATGTTTTATACATCAGATATATTAATAAATTTTTTTATTTATAAATTACATGATATATATAAATTAGAGTGTAATATTGATATTATCTATGAAAACTACGGTACTGTCTTTTCAAATGAGGTAGACTTTAGCCTCTAGCAACTGCGAATTTCAATAACAGAATGCAACAGTTTATAGGTTTATATAGTCCTGTAGGAGATTTTTAAAAATACGAAGTATGCTATAGTCTGTCCAACAAGACCCTCTGGTAAGATGGGAAAATGACTCCAGCTTGGTCAATATTTGTTAAAGAATTATAAATGTGGTCTTAATAGTAGAACAAACTGTTCCCTACAATTTGAGATCAAATTTCTAATTTTTGAACCAATATTGACCGAACTGGAGTTATTTTATCATCTTGCCAGAGGGTCTTCTTTGATTGGATAGACTATTTAATGCAATAAAGCCTCCTTATAGGAGTTCTAAGACTTCTTTAATACAATAAAAGCCTCTATTATTCATTAGATTTTATTGTTGTGTGATAGGTTCAACAAAATTTCTATTATAAGAGGAAATCCTTCATATCATGAATTTTGTGAAATATTCAGTCTGTTTGTAGAACCAAATGATCTATTATTACGGTACACTATCTATAATGCCTATCGGCCTGTTTGGTTGTATGGTATTCAGCTGTGGGGCTGTGCTAGAAAGAGTAACATAGACATAATTCAGAAATTTCAGAACAAAGTATTGAGGAACGCTGTCAATGCTCCATACTTTGTTAGAAACTCAGATCTCCACAGGGACCTTCAGTTAAAAACAGTAGAAGTTATGATAGCAAACGCCGCCAGAAATCATGAAGAGTCACTACACAACCACCAGAATATTCAAGCTCAAGAACTCGTTGACAATTCTACAATATTGAGGAGACTGGAAAGGAAGAAGCCTACAGATATTGTGTAATGTGGATAGTGTGATTGCAGAAGTCAGAATGTGTAAAACTAAAAGTGTGTGATTAGTGTTTTAAATATTTAAGAGCATTGCTCAGTTAGAGTTGCAAAGGAGGATTGACTTTGAAGATCTTCTTTAGTGTGAAATTCCCGTATTAATTTAGGATAGAACTGAACTGTTCATTAGCCAAGTGCTAGATTGTAGTTAAAATTCATTAAAAAAAACTATCTATTATTATAAATTCCCCCCATATGAAGGTGTAATAATTTATGATACACTTGTTGAGTTGGAATTGGTTGTTAAACAGAAGAGATCGAAGATCGAAGTTTATAACGATTAACGATGCAGTTTAATGGAAAAATTTCAACACATTCTCTTATATATTGAGTAACTGATACATGATGATCATGAATGCTGAGAAGATTGCAAAAAAATACCCTTATTATATTACAATGTTTTATGATATATCAAGTGATCAATACATACCATTTCTTTGGAATGGATCCTATTTTAGAGAATTATTCTATATAAATCAGTTTTTTAATAAAGTTTAACTTAAAATGCAGTAACGTAATCAAGTGATAGAAATGAAAATAAAATTAATCATACAGTACGGTACCATATACTTACCAATTGACTGACGTGAGCCAATTATCTTGCCATCAACATTTAATTTCACTCTGAACATGTAATCAATACTGTCGAAAACTTTCTGAGCTTCCAGTGAAAGGCAACCTACAAGATTGATATAAACAAATTAGAACATAGAAGCCTACAACTATTTGAAATAATTATAAGAATTGTAATAACATGATAGATGGGTTTAATTGAATTGGAATTCGAATGCAAGATTTATAAGAATTTTGAAATATATATTGATTTCACTGTATTTATTAATTATAAATAGAGGATTCTGCGTGTATGCAATGTATTTGAATACTTATAGTTTATTAAATGTGTATGTAACCTGAAGTGTTACTCTTGAAACTTTCTAGAACTAGTTATAAACTGGAATTTGAAATGATGATAATATTTTTCACGCAGGCAATGACAGCCTATTTTTAATTATTAAGGCAGTAGTGTCGGAATTGAACATCGTACTTGGCCAATCAAAATAACTATTCAACATTAAAAAAACTAAAAATAACTAAAATGGATACTAAAAATGCATATTTTTATGATAGCCCAGTTGATGCTGTTAGGCTGGTAGACCTACATATTGAATAATATAATATTGCAGGTATGTATAATATTGGTTATGTGGATATAATAATATACTAAATTAGGCTAGACTACTCTAAAAAACTCATTGAAACTCCTTAATCAGTAATTATTGTAAGTACATAGTTGGAAGCCAACTCACCTTTATGCTCATCATTTGAATTGGGAATTTGGAAAGTACCGCAACAGTTTAAACGTAAAGTACTCTCATCATTGGTGTTCCTTTCACAAATCATATTTTTGAAAATACTTTTCAAGTAGATTGATCCTGGAATGAGAAATAAAGTAAGGCTATCAATCAACTGCCTTCAACTTAGCTTTTGAATTCAGAAGTAATGAGCCACACTATGTTAATCCTAATGTTAACATTCGTAATTATAATCATAATGTTAATGTTAATGTTAATGCCTAAATTTGATATTCAGTAGTTGTGAGCTTATCAATAAATTGATGAAATAATATTTGAAATAGTCTTCAGCAATTTTGGAGAAAGATATGAATTTTATTATTACACGTATACGTATAAAATATAAACAGTTGGCTTCATCAGTTATAAACATATTTAAATTTCACATTACTAACAGTGTACAAGTAGACCCAGGCCTACTGTGCTTTATTGTGTAACTTATGTGAGTTGGAAAGTGTAGGCCTAACTTTACTTTATTTAATTTGACGAGCAAAGCATCCGTGAAAATACTCTGATGAGCATGACTATGCATAAATTATGGAAAACATGAGGTGATGATGATTTGATCACCAACTACCCTACACCCATATTTTAAAAAAGAATATCCTATTATTCATTCAAATATAACATTTATATACAGTAATAGCATTACATGATTGAAACGTCGCATAAACAATAACAAACTAATGGGTATTATATCAGATCTAAAGCAATACTTGCCAGTTTGTTTCCCATCTCCCTATTATTATAATAGGGGAGAAGCGGGAGGCTTTAGCCAGTGCTCTATATATAGTTTGGCCAAGCAAAGAAGACCCTCTGGCAAAATAAGAAAATAGCTCCAGCTCGGTCAATATTGGTTCAAAAATTATCAATTTGATCTCAAACTGTAGGAAACAATTTGATCTACTATTAAGACCACATTTATAACACTTGAACAAATATTGACCAAGCTGGAGTCATTTTCCCCTCCAAGCAGCGCCTTTTCTCTGCTTAGACAGACTATACCTCTGTATCACTGGCGGCTGGTGAAACAGGTGAAGTGCTGTACAGTAAAAGATACGGGCACTTCACATTTTACGTGGGCACGAGCCGTCAGTGCTCTGTATTTTAAATTGGCACATCTAGGAGCCAAGAAAGGAGCCTAGAAGTTGAAGGGAGTGAATTACATTTTTTTTTAATTCTATGGTGAACTTGTAAACTTTAAGGTTTAAAGATTAACGAGAATCACTTATAATATTAATCATAATTATTGTTTCTGTCAATCGGCTCTTCTTGTTAACTTTTCGAACATAGTACCTAGCCTACGCTATTAATAACTTGAAAAATCATTTTCTGCTTTTTATCAACAAACTCCATAATATGAAAAATCGCACTCATCTCCCTTGTTTTCCCCTAAAAGAGGCAGAATGAAAATTATTAATAATTTTGAACAAGAAGCCAACAGAGATAACATAATACTCCCATTGGCCTCCAACTCAGCAGAGACCTCTGTTGGGTTACAAAGGAATCATTGGAAATATTCTCTAGTACAAAAGTTGACGACTAGATCTCAGCACTTGTCGAAGAGACAGTGTTATATCCCTACAAAAAAACGTTGCCTACAGTAATTGGCCTACGTAAGTTTCTAAGTTACAAAATTGTGATTTTATTTTGTACTCTATTAATAATCTATGTGTAAGCTTGGAACCATCATCACACTGTTGCGTGATTGTAACCATAATTTTAAACTATGTTATTAATCTATCAAATGGATTCTATGTGTGAACTTTGAAAAATTAATTTTTGAAGCCCGAAATGAACATATTTGCTTATAGATATATAGGCTACCGTACTGTAACATTCATTCAATCATTCAAGTAGGCCTAAGACTATAAACGACTTTGGTCTAGAGTCTAGACTGTCTAAAAAGTATCAATCTCTCATTACATTATCACTTTTTTTTACACCCAGGCACAAGCCTAGAGCTTAATTAGGCAATAGGCATTAACCTGAAAAAGTTCTTCGGGATGATTTAATAAAAATATTTCACTTTTTATCAAAGTAATTTTCCCTTACCTTCTATTTGTCCAGGTATAAGAGTATGAGGAGCTTCTTCTGCATTTTTGCCAGAATCATAACAATGGAAGCCATTTACCATGGAACAAAAACGTAATAAATTATTTAATTTGAAAATATGAGATCATTGTCAAAATTAATGGCCTCAAACATTAATCAAGTTTTGAATTTGAAGTATAATTTTATTTGCATTGATTAATAGATTATAATTTTATTTTCCTGGTTCAATAACAGGAGGTCCTATAAAGCACCTCTGTTATATTATTGATGCTGAGAAAATTATAATTATTAGGCTATATCATCCTTGGAAATCCGAGCTTCCCGTTTTTGTTGCATTATTATTTCTGTTTCCTTTTTTGTTGATTAAATTCATACAATTTATTAGTCAACCATCAGTCAATTTATTTATTTATAAGTCAAAAATATTTATTCCAATATTAAAAGTCGATAAATAAATTGTAAGAATTTTATCAACAAAAAAGGAATAAAAAATAATGCAACAAAAAAGGAAAGCTCGGATTTCCAGGGATGATAGCCTATAATAATTATAATTTCATCTGCATCAATCCTTGTTTTTCACATCATGATCTCATCTACTTGATTTACAATTTGAAGAGACAGCCTTCCAATAGTGACACATATACTTATAGGAATTTCAAACGTTTTTATGTAGACAGCGCTCTGGAGGATGCAATAAAACTTCCTTGGCATCACATCAGAAATATTTCCGATATTAATGATAAGGTTGCCGTCTTCAATCATATGCTGTTCTATATTTTTGATAAACATGCACCTATTTGTACAGCTCAGCCACGACAAAAGTCTGTGCCATGGATCAATGCCGAAATACTAAATGCTCGGAAGGAAAGAGACAGAGCCAGAAGAAAATTCAAAATATCAAGTAGTGAGGCCGATTTCAATCATTTTAGAACTTTGCGAAATAGGGTTAAGTCTCTGAGTCGGAATGCCAAGTTGCGCTATTTTCATGATCAGTTTAATAAGAGCAAATCAGTTACTTCCTTATGGAATAGTGTTCGTAGGCTTGGTGGCTGTCATGACAAGAAGAGTAGCTTCGTGTTGAATTCATCCCCAGATGAGCTTAATGACTGTTTTCTATCCTCTCAAAATCTTGCATCCAACAGTGATATTGACATTACTCGTAATCAGCAGATAAACCAGTTTGAACATGCATTATTAATCCAGATGGGTCATTCTTCTTCTCCTATGTATATCCTACTGAAATTGCAAATATCATCCTGTCAATCACCAAAAACCCCAGGGGAGTGGATAATATTTCAATTACTTTCTATAAGAAGTTACTGCCAATAATATTGCCTAGCATCACACATATATTCAATTTTTCCCTACAGTCCAGTGTTTATCCGGAATTATGGAAGCGCTCTCTAGTTATCCCTATTCCAAAGAAGAAGAATCCTACAAGTCCTTCTGATTTCAGAGGCATTCACTTATTGTGCTCGATTTCCAAAGCTTTTGAGCGGCTTGTTCACAGGCAAGTTATCAATCACTTGTCCAGCTTCAACTTCTTTGCAAAATTACAATCAGGCTTCCGTCCACAGTATAGCACAAGCACAGCTCTTATTAAAATAACCGACGATATCAGATCTGCAATGGATAGGAAGGAGGGTACATTGCTTGTTCAATTCGATTATAGCAAGGCGTTTGACAATGTAAATCATTCAATTCTCCTGCACAAGCTAAAACATCAGTGTAATTTCTCTGATTCAGCGATGCGCTGGCTCTCATCGTACCTCAAAGGTCGTTGTCAGGCTGTTGTGGGTGGCTCAGGTAATCTGTCTTCTTGGTGCTCAGTAACTAAAGGTGTACCTCAGGGATCCGTTTTGGGACCTCTCCTTTTTTCCATCTACGTAAATAAAGTACCCTTGATTTTCTCATCTTCATCTTACCACATGTTTGCTGATGACCTGATTATGTACATGCATTTCCCTATTGATTGTTTTCAATTGTCTATTGAAAACGCCAATTTAGACATAGCTGAGCTTGTATCATGGTCTGATGCACATGGGTTAGCCCTAAATCCTATTAAGACTAAAAGCATAGTTATTGGTTACCCTAGACTCATGAATCAGTTGGATCTAGTTGGCTCAAATGTTATGATCAGGGGTACTATTGTTCCTTATTCTGAATGTGTTCGGATATTAGGAATTTTGATTGATTCATCTGTGAGTTGGCGGGAACAAACAACTCATGTCTGCAACAAAGTATTTGGCGGGATGCACCAATTAAAAAGAATTAAGAGATTCCTTCCAAGATCTGTCAGAGTGACTCTGGTAAATGCTCTGGTGGTACCGTTCCTTTTATATTGTTGTGTGGTCTACAACGATCTCACAAGCGAATTGGATGTGAGGTTGCAGCGTTCATTTAACTATGCAGTACGCTACATATATGATGCCAGAAGAGATGCACATATTACACCATTTTTCATTGATCTGGGTTGGCTCAAATTGAAGGAACGTAGGAAATTCTTTTTACTATGCTTGGTTTTCAAAATCCTAGTCATGAAGGAAGGTCCTGAGTATCTCTCTGAGTCATTCACATTATTGGTGAATAAAAACAAGTAAAGACTTTACTAAGGGGTTTTCGAGTATTTACTAGCTTTGGAGTGAATAAAAACCTGTCTAGTAGAGGCTCGACTCGAGCGTTTACTAAGGGGCCTAGTAAGCTCTAGTCGACCTTGAATTTTCCTAGTGTTTACTAGCTTTTGTGTGAATAAAAGCTAGTAAAGACTTTACTAGGCTAGTATTTACTAGCCTTTTTGCAAGGTAGGGTCAGAGCAGACTTGCAAGAGAATACTAAGGCAATTCCTCTCTAACATATTCAAGTTTATCAACGAAAATTAATTATTTAGCCTATTCTATGGAGCTATTTTACTATCTATTGAAATTATTTAATTATACAAATATTTAGGAGCTTACAAAAATTATTTTTCAATTGGCTAATTTCTGTCAGGCTGGTCTTAAACGGTAATATTTCTATTTTAAGGGAAATCATGTGAAAGAGAGAAAATAACAAAATTATATTTAATATAAATCTCTTATTATATTATAATACTATTGGAATATTACCATATAATATTGGACTGCGGACATTTCTTGCTTATTTTCAGGCCAAATTTATTTATTTAAATAATAACTATTTAATTATTCATTTATATAAATTATTGTCATCACTATAACTATACTATGATATGGTTCAGTATATCTTATATAAAGATAAAACTGATATAACAATTCAACTAGCTAGTATAGAAATATAATTTTTCATACATATAGAACAAGATATAGTTATATACTGCGATTAGGCCTATAGATAGTCTTACGATGGTTTTGTGTCGGTTTATGGTGCAAAATAGATTGGAATGTTATATTTTGGTATTCGACCAGAACTTCCGAAGATTTTTTATCTACGGCCTAGACTACGATACCGTGATTCTGTAATTAGTAGGATGGCAGGTAGTGAATAGGTCATAGCAGATGTCATCTATATGAGCATTGAAGAAATACAAAGGCTATAGAAGAAACTGCGTGAGAATAATAATTATGTTTGTCCCTCTTCTAGGAATCAATGAAAGCAGTACCGTAATTGGGTTGATGTGTAGCTCTCCACTGTTCATTGATCAGTCTTCAGTTGACCAATATTATAATAAAAAGAAGTACACCTGTAGGCTTACACATTATGCCTACTACACCTAACTGTGATTAACAGTGTGACTAGAATCCATGGCTATTCTTAATTTTATTTTCTGAGAAATATCTAGAATAGGCCCACACCTGAAGAATACCAAAATGGTCGAACCGAGTACAAAAAAAAATTAGTTGGCCTACTCGTTTCATGTTATTTTATTTCAATTTCGCTTTCTTGTCCAGCCTATTCATTCAATGCGGTGGTTGGAATCCAACATGAAAGGATTTGGAAATTCGAAAATGAAATTCTAATATCCAAAAGCAAGATAGTGCTAGTTTCAATTTCCTGTCTTTTTTATCAAGGAATATTATATGACTTAATTAGGATAGAAGAAGTTTTGGGGGATTGATTATTTTCTCCTACCCATATTGTACATTTGTACTCAAATAAATAAGTATAAATTTCAAGAAAATCACTATTATTGAGACAGATTATAAGTAGCCTAATCAATTTTATATGAAAATAGATTATTAGTAACTATAGAAAATAGAAACTGGTAACTCTTAATCTGAAACTTATTTCAATTTCAAACTGACAATTTTAAACTGTCTCACTTTAAAACAGAACAGCAGATATCCTGGAAAGTTTCCTCTTCAAAAATATTCTATGGGCTGTAGCCTGATTATTCAATAAATTATTTTATCTGTGAATCAAAATAATTTGATCCTAAAATTATTTTTCAAACTGACATTTCCACTTTAAGAACAGTTTCTAGATTCCACAAACAAATATGCTCGAGAGATTCAAAGTTTCTTCTATTTGAGAGAGATTTGAAATATTCTCATGTGTAGAGCTTGATTCAATCAATAATTTTATTCATTCAAATGTAGGACTAGAAATAAAAAGAATTCATTCAGGTAGACTTGAACTTTTTGTATTCGGTTGCGAACACATCTATGAATAGCTGCTTAGTAAGAACTAGGGAGATTCTATGTGAATAAAAGCGCTGGAGAGTATACTCTATAGTAAAGACTTGGGTTTTTCCTAGTAAACACTAGAAGAGAGCGTACTAGGGTTATTCACTTCGAAGCGAGTGATTACTAACCGGGCGAGCGTTTACTAGGTAGTAAAGACTTTACTAGACAGACCGTACTATGTAGTATTTACTCGTTTTTATTCACTTGGCCCATTGAATGAAGTCAATCCTGGACGACGCACAAGGTCTCATTGCTACACACTTCAAATACCGCTGCACCGAACCGCCATCTTCAACCACTCCTTTGTTGTTACGGCTTCCAGGTTGTGGAATCAGCTACCAGAACGAATTGTGTTCTCACCATCTTTGTCAACTTTCAAAAGGAGACTCTATAACCATTTGAATTGTTATCAATGAATTCAAGTGAAATAATTGTAAAGCTCATGTACAGTTATTTTTGGGAACAGATATGTAGTTTTTCCAAACTTATTAAGGGCAGAACAGAATAATATTATCTAGTAATTTTAATTATTTTTTGTGCTTTTGGGGAAATAAGAAGTTCCTCTTCCATTTCAACCCCCTTCTTTCTTTATTTTCTATAATTTCTTTCTTCCTTTAAGTTTTTTCATTACTTTCCTTTTCACTTCACTTAACGCAATTTTATTGCTATTATTATCTTTAGAGTGTAGTAAGAACGTTCTATTAATTATTTAAGTATCAAATTATTTTTAATAATGTATCACTAATTTATTTTACTTCTTATTTTGTTTTTTCTATTGTATTTCTATTGTATCATGTTCTCTGTATTTTCATTTTTCTATTGTGCAATGGGTCTCCTCAGACCTAGCACATCAAATAAACAATCAATCAATCAATCAATCATCAATAATATAGCAGCGCATTTATTCGAAATAATAATATAATTTTATTCTTTGAACAACATATAAATATTAAATATTCCAGTATCAATCAGGCATGCTCTTCCAGAAACAGATTATTGACTTTGACATCAATTCAGATTAATATCTACTAGCCTACTTGTCAGCATTAAAAGTTGAAAAAAATTCCATTTTTTCAACTTTCAGGCTTTAAAAATTTAGCATAGATTATATATGTGAAAATATCCTACTGTGATTATTGAAATCTAAATACAATAATTCCACTGTTTATATCACGTAGATTCTTAATCATTGTTATCATTGTTATGCCTCAATATTGAAATTTATTTTATTTTTTAAATAAAAATTTTCAACCTAATTCAAATGTGAAAATCAAATGAGTCTACTTTTAATTATAAGAATAGAGTAGAATTAAAGCTTTTCCATTAATATTTCAGAACCACATGATCTGTGTAGACTGCTATATACATTATAGAAAAATGAATAAGTAAGCTATATTTTAAGATTGAAAAAGATGGCAAGATATAGCTGATATTTCTATTGGAGTAACCTTCAATAATATGTCAATAGAATTGAGAGTAACATAATTACCGATATAAGAGGTATATAAGAGGACATAAGAGGTATAAGAGGATATAAGAGGTATAAGGGGATATATTCTTGAATAATATACATTGAGCTAATAATAATCAACCTATAAAATTGCAAAATGTTGTGACTTGATGATGTACAGTAGATATAGAATTGAATAGTAGCTTAGTAAGATCTGTTTCAGTTTTTAAAACATGTTTTCAGCTTACCTACAACTACAAGGGAAAATATTCTAAAATATTGAATATCCTTACCGTCCTTTATTGGCAATGTCTCTGTTGCATTGGTAACGTTTTCTGTATCAGCCCCTTCTTTTCCATGGAAATAATGCTTTTGAGCTGTAAAATGGTGAACAAGACATCCTGTAATATCATAATGACTATACTATCAAATAAAAAAATGTGATAAAAAAAATATTGCTATTTTCTTAATGTTCTTATACGATCAAGTTGGCAGTTGCAACGAAAATTGGCACTGATTCCAAATCCATTCTAGAATTTATTATCAGATACGATAGGCGAGAAAATATGTTGTAAGAGAGAACAATATGTTCTTCTATCCATCATAATAAAATGAGTGGGATCATTTATATTGTAATCGCTTATTTTACCCGTGAACACTATTTTTTGAATTTCTGTTTTAATTGGAAAGTGAGGTAGAAGGGTTATTGTTGATGTCATAGGTTAATTGCTCAGGTAATTTAATAGGGTAATATAATACATATTACACTATAGTCTAGGCGCTGGCTTACATTGAGCATGCACGAGATAGGTAGAGAATTCGACTTCGGATTATTGTTTAGGGGTGTCTAGTGTATATGAAACCCAATGTCGTCATGTCCTAGGGTGGTCGACAACCTGGTGGGGAGGGGGGTAAGTTGTAAAAAACGGGCGCTCATAAAAACGCCTGTCCTGGGGTCACTTTTCATAGTAGAGCTTTGGATTTATTTTAAAAATTTGCAATATATATTTGGCTTTCATAATGGTCCTCTTCATTTTTGAGGTAAACAGCATAGTTTTTCAGTAAAAAAATTAAATATCTAAAAAAATTCATTTCTTTGTTCTGAATTTTTTCTTATTTCTCAAATATTGAAGTCGTAAGCTGACTTAGTGGAAAAATGGTTTCTATAAACGTTGTAGGCCTTTTCTTTCTGAATCCATTGATGTATATATTGATGTGGTTACGATCGTGAATGCGGCTGTGGGAGGGGGATAAGGAGCGCTGTTACGCTGCGCCGCGGTCCCCCCCACCTGTTAAACACCCGCAGTAGGCATACCTATTGCGACTCTTCTACAAGCGTATGTCTTCAAATAATGTATTTTGATACTGTATTCTTATGTTCAAGCAAGGAATGAAAGTTGACTCTTCCAACATGAGAAGCCCCTTAAAACCTATTTTACTTGATAAAACTATAAAAGTAGAATCAACTTTGTGCATAATTATTATCGTATGTATTGTAATTGTGTCAATCGTCGATGATCATTTCAATATACTGTATCAGGAAATCCGTTGAAAGGCCTACACTTTGGAATGAATATATTTGGGAAGATTGAACTGAGGTTGGAATTTAATCTCAATGGATTGTTCAAAAATCTCTAACATTAGACATATTATAATAACTTTATATTCTATGGCTGTGAAAATAAAAGTTAGAAAAAATATATTCTGTGGATGATAACAGCATTCCACCTGATATGATTCCATCGTTGAACGTCGTTTCTTCAAGTACTAATAATATAGCTAGAGATGGATTTGCACCAACTCAGGTTCAATGAAGCGAGCTCAGTAACCATTATGTACGACAATGAGAAATCTATTATATCTAACAAAATATAATTACTCGAATATAAGTGGAATAATTATTGACCATTCCTTTTGACAGAGATACAATACATGCAGGAAGTACAATATATTAATTACCGAAATCCATTACATCTAACATAATAATAAATATCTGGTACCAAGCTTCGCTCTGAAGCTGTGGCCGAACTGATGAATTACATAAATATGTTATTGTAAAAAATTAAGGAACCTCCTTGTAAAAAATAAATTCAAAATTGATATGATCACCTCTCACAATTTTTTGACAGTCATGAACATGTGTTATAGACTTGAATGTAACTCCATTCACTCCAGCTGGATTGCGTTTGTCAGCTAACAATAACAGCCATTATACGCAGTACTTGGGATTATGCCTGAATAAGGAATATTTTATTCTTTTATTAATCCTGCCAGAGAGTTTTCCCAGACATGAGACCTGGTGCAATCTTATTTTTCCATCACGGTTATATTACATTTCAAATTTCAAGAAAATCGTTAGAGCCGTTTTCTAGATCCGTGGTTCCACATACAAACATACAAACATACATACATACATACATACATACATACATACATACATACATACATACATACATACATACATACATACATACATACATACATACATACATACATACATACATACATACATACATACATACATACATACATACATACATACATACATACATACATACATACATACATACATACATACATACATACATACATACATACATACATACATACATACATACATACATACATACATACATACATACATACATACATACATACATACATACATACATACATACATACATACATACATACATACATACATACATACATACATACATACATACATACATACATACATACATACATACATACATACATACATACATACATACATACATACATACATACATACATACACATACATACATACATACATACATACATACATACATACATACATACATACATACATACATACATACATACATACATACATACATACATACATACATACATACATACATACATACATACATACATACATACATACATACATACATACATACATACATACATACATACATACATACATACATACATACATACATACATACATACATACATACATACATACATACATACATACATACATACATACATACATACATACATACATACATACATACATACATACATACATACATACATACATACATACATACATACATACATACATACATACATACATACATACATACATACATACATACATACATACATACATACATACATACATACATACATACATACATACATACATACATACATACATACATACATACATACATACATACATACATACATACATACATACATACATACATACATACATACATACATACATACATACATACATACATACATACATACATACATACATACATACATACATACATACATACATACATACATACATACATACATACATACATACATACATACATACATACATACATACATACATACATACATACATACATACATACATACATACATACATACATACATACATACATACATACATACATACATACATACATACATACATACATACATACATACATACATACATACATACATACATACATACATACATACATACATACATACATACATACAGAAATTACTCGCTTAATATAATAGGATAGGATAATTACTCAAATATATAAGTGGAATAATTATTGACCATTTCTTTTGACAGAGATACAATATACAGGCAGAAAGCACAATACTAGATATATTAATTGAATAGACCTTAATACAATCGAGAAGCAGGTCTCATAATCTTATGCTGTATTTATGAGACAATTATAAGAATCCAAAAGAAAATTCTTTGTTCCATTCAATAGCTTCTGAAAGAGAAACCAATAATTGGGTGTGACATGAAATTGTGATCTGACCGCTCTGTACTGGAAGGGACCATGGAAAGTTATATATTGAAGATTTTTAGCAAATATTTATAATTATTTTGTATCAATGAGTATAAATTAAATGGATAATTTTCCCACTAAATGTACTGACATCTGGTGAATATAATGATAATTACAATCTCATGGGATTATGACTTCTTTAAAATATTCAAGACAAGACATCCAATAAGGTGATCCATATTATCGTCTCTAGTTAAAGTGACTGTACCTTCTCTATTGCATATAAATGCATTGTCGATTTTATTATGGAAGAAAATGATTCTGTGGAATTATTTTGGAGAATATTTTTTCTGTATATTTTTCCTGTCTTGCCGGAGTGTCTTCTTTGCTTGGATAGACTCTATAAATATGAAACTGGCAACCAGCTGGTAGGCCTAGGCCCTACCAGCAAATGCATTAGTCTGATAAGGGGCTTCTCATGTTGGAAGAGTCAACTTTCATTCCTTGCTTAAATTGGTTGATTGAATTTACAAAAGAATTGTATTTTGTTGAAACAGTCTTAGGAAATATATTTTCCACAGGTACGATATTATTCAGTGATTAGAATGAATTCTGATTCGAGTTACAACTTATCAAAGAATTTGCAAAGATAGAATCAGATCTTTATAGTGTTTGATGAGGAATTTTATTTATCAATATATTGGCCTTTCGATGATTGATATATTGTAATATTATAATGTTATATGGTTGTATATTCATAAGAGACATTTCCAATCAAGTTATAGATATATTCTATGAATAAAAAATTGTAAATGACTGCTGAATTGTAAAAGAACAATAAAACTAGTAAGTTGAAAATATCATTTTAATATTTATTTCTGGGATATCTATTCCTGCAAACTCCGTCATAGAGTCGAATTGGCTCTTAAATTATCATTTACTGGTGAAAATATAGTGAACTAGTAGATATAGGTAACAGAAAGACTTTCAACCCTTGAAAACTAGTCGATATTAAACTTTTTTGTCTTAATTTGGAAATACGATGAGAATTAGCTGTTCTACGAGCATGAAAATTCGAAAATCGAATTCAGCGACTGAAAAAACATAAGAATACAGTATCAAAATACATTATTTGAAGACATACGCTTGTAGAAGAGTCGCAATAGGTATGCCTACTGCGGGTGTTTAACAGGTGGGGGGGACCGCGGCGCAGCGTAACAGCGCTCCTTATCCCCCTCCCACAGCCGCATTCACGATCGTAACCACATCAATATATACATCAATGGATTCAGAAAGAAAAGGCCTACAACGTTTATAGAAACCATTTTTCCACTAAGTCAGCTTACGACTTCAATATTTGAGAAATAAGAAAAAATTCAGAACAAAGAAATGAATTTTTTTAGATATTTAATTTTTTTACTGAAAAACTATGCTGTTTACCTCAAAAATGAAGAGGACCATTATGAAAGCCAAATATATATTGCAAATTTTTAAAATAAATCCAAAGCTCTACTATGAAAAGTGACCCCAGGACAGGCGTTTTTATGAGCGCCCGTTTTTTACAACTTACCCCCCTCCCCACCAGGTTGTCGACCACCCTAGGACATGACGACATTGGGTTTCATATACACTAGACACCCCTAAACAATAATCCGAAGTCGAATTCTCTACCTATCTCGTGCATGCTCAATGTAAGCCAGCGCCTGGACTACTATATATGTTATGTTATAATATAGCCTGAATATAAAATAACCCTTCTACCTATAGAGACTGCACAATCATGATTAGAGACTGTATAGTCTATAATCATGATGATTATACAGTCTCTATACTCCTACCCAACTTCATAATATTTATTCTCACAACTTAATAGTTTTATGGCTTTTTAAATGGTAATGTACGTTCCGCATTCCTATTTATGGTAATAAAAAAACTTCAATTGACATTCAGGCTACCATGTATTTTTGCTTGAGAAAACTTTTCACAAGGACGAGTTCAATAAGCTCATTAAAAACTCTCTTGAAAATTATCTAGAAAATTCACCATCTAGTAAAATGAACATTCCAAGTTGTTATTTGATTCGATAGAAATAATAGTTATGTTGTTATTCAACTAACTGGAATCAATGGAATTATTGAAAATATCAATACTTGAGCTTAACGTGTATTTCTTATTTGCTTGTTTGTTTCAAACATCCAACTCATTCAAACAGTGTGCATATTAATGTCACGAACAAAAATGATCTCTAGCGTTATACAGGTGTCCCACGAAGGTTATTGTAACAGCCGTTATAACCATAGGATCTTCATACAATTTCCAATTTAAAATATTCAATAAAAATGTATTTTATCGACCTTTGTTTTCAAGAAAACTTTATTCGTCGTCCTATATATTCCAGTCATTAAATTGTCAAATCTCAAAAATTATAAGTCGAAATTTATTTCTGAAAATATCGTTGAAGAGGAAAAAATGTGATGATTCATGTGACATTGATTTTTGGCATGTCTTTAACCACGACACCGGAATGTTGAAAACATTTGTTAATATGTTTTATATAATAAGTTATTCATAATATTATATAAGTCTATATAATAATACATTATTCACAAAAGTTGTTAACATTCCGGTGTAAATGTGGCATTACACATGCCGCCAAATTGATCATTGAGCGGTACTGTATTTTTTAGAAGCTATTTTTCAAACTTTCTACAAAATTTCAAACAAATTTTTCTTGATTTTTGCAGTATAGCTTACGAATAATGCAAAATGATGATAATTTTCATGATGCAAAAAACTTCTTTCTCATGTGGGCTATCAAATGAGACCAAGTTCAGGGATCTAGCTTGAATATTCCTCAAGTCAGAATTTTAGTTCAAGCTCGTAAAAATTGAGTGTTTACGGTACATATAGGCCCAATCATCTACAATTTGGTAGCTTTGTGTCGATTGATTTAGGGAATAAAAATACTCTTACTATGGTAAATTTGGCTTAGAAGTCTAATTAAAGTAGTGAGAATTTCTTATCTGCAGTGCTTATTGACATATTTGCCAAAATATGTAAATAATCAGTATTTTTACATAAGTAAGTTTACATAAGCTATGCTATGATTTCTTGATGCTTCAACTCACTTTTCTTTGTATCTATGTGGATAATTTTATTTCGGATGAAAAATGTTCAGTCAACAAACAGCCTAAAATGCCCCTCAAACTTAGAACCGAAGTCAGATATGTCCAACTTCTCTTAATCCTGATTTTTGAGTTATTGACGTAATTGTGAGTGGACTAAACATTTTTTATCCAGAATGTAATCAGTAGTCTCAATAGTTTCACTCATAAAAATTTTATTTGAAGCATGAAATAACCATGAGTCCATGTTAAATCTCTTTAAACTTGAAAAGTATAATTATTTTCATATTTGGAGACTATAATAATATAAGTTACAGCATTATAATGCATCACAGAGTCACATAAAAATAATTGTAACCTAATAACATATTAAATACAGATATTACTTCTAGAATTAGAAAATACATTTAGAAACAAGACTTACATTTTGAGCCTGGAATATTTAGGCTGCTTTGCATGCCTTTGTCAACCAGACTCGGTTGAAAAAGGTCTTGGTTGACTCGGACTTGGTTACAAAGGCATGCGCATAAGCAGCCGAAATTTTCCAGGCTCAAAATGTGAGTCTAGTTTCTAAATGTTTTTTTCTCTAATTCTATAAGTAATATCTGTACGGTATATATATTATTATAATATATATAAAGGTCTGGGTTGAAGAAGTCTTGCCGAAGTAGCCGAAATATACCCTGATGACTCACATAAAAGTTGAGTTTCTTAGTGTTTTTTCATATATGTTCATATATTAGTGCTAGTTTTATCCGTATATATCATTACCAATATTCAAAAGTGACTCTTTGTTGTGACATATAATATATATAATAATATACCTGATATTAATATTTCAATAACCACTACGGAATCTACTTTATAATCATCAAATCATGTAATATTTTTCTTGTCATTATGATTTCTGTTCTTTATTGCCATATCGTATTGTATGTTTTTTGGGAAATAAATTTCAGTTTCAATTACTACGTTCTAACAAGTTTTATTGCATTTTTTAACCAAGTTTAGCCTACTCGATAACCAGTCATTATAATGTCTAATTCACAAGAAGTTATCAAATTGTAGATTATTAAAAAAAAAAAAAAAAAATAGTCTCATTTTGAATAAAAATTCCAATTCAAATGGACGAGATTCTGAATCAGGGGTTTGAGCTAGATCCCTAGATTATTAGGTCTCAGTCTAGAGAACACATGAGAAGGAAGTTTTTCGCGTCACGAAAAATCATTTGAACCCTGAAAAATAACAGAGAAAAATCAGTTTCAAATTTTGGAGGAGACTTGGAAAATCTCTTTTTTTCAACTTCGACCTCTAAAAAATACTTCCTGATCATGAATATCGAAAAATCTATTCAACTCGAAAACGAGATATAGGGAATAAAATTTTACTTGACATTTTTTGTTGGAAACTGAAGAATGTAAAACGTATAAGAAGTCTTAGATGAGACATGTACACGTCGCTTACTGGTCAATTGTATAGTTGGGCCAGAATTTCTTGGCACCTGACAGCTGAGTGTTATTAACTTCATTAAAAACATTGACTGCTGCTTATGTGACATTAATAGTTGTCTAATGTTTTATGAACGGTTTCCGCACTATGCCCCTCGCCTGGGTCAGCGGCCAGCGCGCTGGTTCTGGCTGATGCCAAGAAATTTTGGTTCCTGTACAACGGTACCTTGAAGTGTACAAGTGACTAGTAAAATCGACGTGTTCACGTCTCCTCTAAGACCCCCTTATGGTTGCCGGCTGTTGCAACCATCGTGGGACAACCCGTATTTGATTATTGTCGGCTCAACATGATTTGGTTATGCATGTAATGATTCAATAATAATTATTGTATATTTTTATTAAAGGCCTATCCTATTTGAAAAATAAAGCTGAATAGAACTTACCAAAATAAACAGTGACACCAATTGCTAAAATTGTAAGAAGAAGTAAGAAAATATATCGAGGGGACATCATCTTGTCAGTTATCTGCAATAGGAAATAATGTTCAAATAAATTATTAAATATTAAGAAGTAAGAAAATACATCGAGGGGACATCATCTTGTCAGTTATCTGCAATAGGAAATAATGTTCAAATAAATTATTAAATATTATAAAATAAATATTGGAAGAAATAATTGAATAAAATATAAATTTTTATTGTAACAGTTTAATATACAATGTTGGAAATTACTCTACACGCACAAACAATGGAACCTACGTATCTATGCATAGCCTACTCTAAAACATTTTTCGTGGTTTCTATTTCAGCAGGACCATACTACGATGATTGTTGAAATCAGTTATAAAAATGTATAACTTTTCATTGGAAATAAATTTATGAATTAGATTATTATTGTTCAGATAGTTTTTTCATACACAGTTATTATTATTCTCACTTTGCCAATAACTTTAGTGACTACAGAGTGATGCTACTATAGGCTATATTTTCAAAATATGAATCTTATATTATAGCACATGTATCTGATGATCCTAATTACTAGATTATTCTTGAATCTCATTGAGAGATTAGGATAGTGGTAAAGATTATGCATGGTACCGTACTTATCATTTAAAGCTTACAGAATCCTGGTACCTTCCTAAGAAGAAATTCCAGTCGTCTTGTTCACCAGAACAAATACTCAAATAGAATAGCACTACACTATTGTAGAAGAAGCTCCACCTTTGAAATCTCTATCACTGATTATTTCTTCACAAATTTTGCTGCAACAAAGAAAGCTATCTTTGTTCTTTCGAACTGCTACACTCAAAGTGGGATTCTGAGAGAAAACAATACTCTAATTTAGACAACACACCTATGACCTTCAACATATAATACTGAATTTATGCAGTGTGCTGTAACGACACTATATTTATGCATCATCACAACCTGGCTCATAAGATACATTTGCGATTATCAGATCTCAACCAGTTTTGTACAAAATTATTTTTCTTAAACGAATTGAAGCTACCTGATTGAAATATTTTGATAGAAAATGTCTCCACGTAATAATTTTAAATTTATTGAGCATAAATCTTTCGATTTGAAAAATAATACAGTAATTGCAAGTATGTGTAATTGCGCATCAAGTGAACTTTTTTGAAATCCCCTCTTTATTTTAAATTTTATCTTTAAAAAATTTGATAAAAAAATAATGGATATAATGATTGAGAGAGATTTACTATTGGAAAAACGTGAATTTTTCCAATATAATATGTTCAATAATTTTCTCCTGCTGTGTGTTTTATAAAATTTTGTTATAATAATTCTGCTTTAAGATGAAAAAACACACTTAAAAACAAGTTTCACTATTAATAAATTAATTTATAGCCTACGTAAGTAGCCTATAGCTAACGAAATTTTAATACAGTATTTATTCTGTTGTTATACTTATCTAAGATCTAAGATGAATTATTTTTAGATCTCAGTGATAAGGATAATTTCAAATTTACATAAAAAATCATTGCTTTTACTTCAAAAACATTGAGGTGTGACAAACATTGAGAAATGAAACACAGATTGGGAAAGCATATTGACATAGCCCGCATATGAATCTGATGGAATAATGATTTGATGGTGAAAAATACTTTGTGCTTATAGTATTATCAGAGACAATGTATTATTATTGTAATAATACATTGTCTCTGGTATTATTTACACAAATTAGCATCAATAAAACGAGTACATCAGACCGGAACTATAAGATTAAAAAGAGTACCGCATATGCTATATTCGTCAAATTATGGTTTACCTGACTTAATTGTTAAATTACCTGATGAATTGAATATCCATACACAGTTTCTTAAACGGTGACACTATACAACTAAAATATTCGCTGTATACGGTACCGAACAAGCAGCTTGTGGATGAACTTCCCAAGAGGCCAGGTAACGAGGTTTCACTTTCAATGTCATTCATCACTAAACAATATTCAACTTACTGTAAATCTCAAAAGTAATTTGTCATGCAGAGAACGTTCTTGTTGAGTGAATTGTGAATATATAAAAGTAACTCATTTGAGTCAATGTTAATTTTTGTGATAGTTATATTGAATGTTTTTCAAAAGCTAGATTTCAGACGTGTGCCTACAGAGAGTTTCTTAGTTTTTTTTTATCTGTTTATCAATACCACTTTATACCTACTTCATATTGAGAGTTGGCAGTACCAGACGGCCAACTGACGAAAAGCAGAATATATGTCTCATAAGAACATTATTGTAATTTTAATCAATCTCTTTGAATAGATCGCACCGTTACTTATGGACAGAATTTCACATTCTTATTATTATTATTAGCGTATGGCTTTATTTGGTGGGGAGACCAAAAGGTAATTCCACCTCGCCAACATAACCATGTTTTGCCAATAGGAAACATGATAAAAATATTGATTATTTTCACTGTAATTTAGATTTCGGGAAGTCCTTCACAATCTAGAAAGTCCGAGAGCACTAAAACACAGGTCAAAACACTAATCCAAGACTGGAAAATTTGGATTTTTTTCAAAATTCACATTCTTCATGTCATTGGAAAGATAATTTAATTATCCAGAGGCTGAACTTTTTATTTTTAACATTTCAAGTCTTAATTATTATTATTAAATTCATTTCATTCATTGTTACAATTGCGACTCAATAGCAAGTATTTTAAGCAAAGGTGATGATGAGTGCGTGAATGATGATGTTTACATGGTGAATGAAAGATTATGAAAGTTTACATGATATTTCCACTTCGAAAACACTAGTAATCGAAAGATTGTTGATCAACTATAAAAGTATTAATCTCTGATTATTAAAATAAAGTTGAATACAAAAAAATGAAATTTCAGCACCTGGATAATTGAATGCTCTTTTCAATAACATAAAGAACGTGAATTCAGTCCATAAATAACGGCGCAATCTGCACTAAGAGATTGATGATAAAAATTGCCTTGTTCTTGGACAGAATTCTGCTGTTCGGCAAATGGCCGACGACTACCTACTACTGCCCACTTTCGAGGGGATTATTTACTCATCAGGTCATAAAATAATTAATCATACACATACAAAGTGTTTCAGGAGAGAGGTGTCAAGCTCTTCTGATGCTGATTTCTTACACCAAGTAGTGATAAGGTTTCATTGAACATATAAGTTACCTAAAAATTTTCTTTGTTACCAAGATAACAATGATGGAAGATTGTGATTTCTCATAAAATCGACAACTTTCTAACTTATAGAGGCTTCATGCGGTTATAAAAATAAAATTTCCTTTATAAATCTCTCATGTAATACTGGCTGAGGAATTGAATAGAATCAGTAAGAAGCTTAACTTTCTTAACTTAATAATGATTGGTCTATTGAGATGAATGTGGACAAAATATGATGGAAAACGAGATTTTCAATTGTTGTATGAAGATTAGTGGATATTGAATCATGAATTTGTGTTTTTAATCATTGAAAATTGTACAGAATTCAATTTTGAAAACCCATTAATGTAGGAAGCATTAACCCATTAATGGATTAATGTAGAAAACCCATCCAAATCTCAGAAATCGCGATCAAAAGGAGACAAAATAGACAAAACATAGCATAAGTGAAAAATAAGTGTTTTGGTTTGAATTATTCTTAATAAACTTAATAGAATTTGCGTTATTAACAATAATCATAATTTCAATTAATCGTAACTTTCAATTTTATAACTGAAGCAGCTAGGAGCCAAAAAGGGAAGTGGGGAAGTGATATTTTATTTTTTTCTTGCTAAACCATCTTCAAAGTTCACAGGTTCACAAAAATATCAGTTAACTACCGTATCCATTCCCACACTAAACTATATATAAAATTTATTTAAATTTATTAATATTTTGAATAATATCACCCGTGTTTTGTTTTTTTTATTTATGTAACAACCTTCCAAATTCTAAATTACGGTTTCATAATTTTTTACCTACAGAAGTTGAAATTTGTGTATAATTGTTTCAAGTGTGGACCAAGGAGGTTCAACCTCCTTGGTGTGGACATAACCTCTATTTTGAATATTTCAACCAAAATTGGGAAGAAGAGACGTTTTGGACTTTGTCTGTGTTTCAATCCTACTGTATTTCAATCTTGTTAATAAATGAATATATTTTACTTTTATGCCTTGCGTGAATTGATAATAATACATCAGGTGAATAATGATGATTACATGGTCATTATATTACATATAAAACATTGTTTTAATAATAAAATTGGATTGAAGTTGAAATTTTTTATGACACGAAGACCATGTTCTATACATCTGAATAAAACTATTCTGGTAGTCTATACTTGAATGATAATGTATTTAAGTCACATATTTATTACTTAGCGGTATAACTTACTTCTTATTACGTATAACACTTTACGTATTGAAGTATCATTATACCTATATTGAGATTTGTATTCACATATGTGAAACTTTATTGCCCGGTTTTCCCAAGCACACTCAAATTTTAGGGACCCTCAAGTTTACTATAATTTACTATATTTCCTATACTTATCATAGAGAATGTCAGCTGTTCATCAAAATTTGAGGGTCCCTCAACTTTGAGTGTGTTTGGGAAAACCCGGCATATATCTCATGATCTCATGATTTCAAAGTCAAAAACATCTAGTTTTTCATTTAATTCTTATACAGTATTAGCTAGGTATTCAAAAATACATGAGTCACCCTGCAAAAGTCGATCCTTACCTTATTTTTCTCTGAAAGACAAAACGTAGTCGCTTGTGCTTTATTATGTGGCATTCTCTCACCAACTCACAACCATTATGCGAAGCACAATTATAATTCTTGTTGTATCCAATGTTAACACTCTCACAATAGCAGAATGTTTTATCGCGACACCAGAAAAGCAATGATGAAGATGAAAACTCTAACAAATTGCTATGACTTTTTGTACTTTGTTATCTACAAAATTTGCTAAATTGTCTATTATTGAGCAAGGTGATAGAATAGTCACATAATATTGTTGTCAATGATCGTTTCGGTTACCGTTCCAAAGAGCCAGCTGTCAAAAAACAAACATTCATTACGATCATAATACAAAGAGTGCAGGAGAATACATCCAACTCCCACTCTTATCACTTGATTATTCAGGTGTTATAATTTTTGCAATTGTGGTGCAACTCAAAGAGCATCAGCAATGAATATTGGACTCAGTTCAAATAAAACATACATTAGGATATATTTATCCATTATAATAGCACTATATTATTATATGGTTTATTCTAATTTTTTCTTTTCACTGGTTCAAAGGCCGTTCATTCTCCAGGGTAGCCTCTTTGTATTATTTATTATTGGATACAATAATATTATAGCATAGCGTATAGACTAAAAGATATTATACCATCATGCCTTGTTACCTATTTACTCCATTTTATGAGAAGTTTATTGCTATGAAGAGTCCATTGTTATAAAAAGTTTGAAAGTATGGGGATTGGCAAGAAATCATAAATAGTTTTTATTCAACTGAAAAGGGTGGAAATAAGCTTAGAAGGAAACATAGAATGAACAGCAATAATAAGGAGTTCGCATATAAGGGATATTACGATTATGTGTAGGTATAAGGAATATTATCAGATTTTATTGATTTATGACAAGATTCATTATAAGGTGATATAAAAATCATAATGGTTCTTCAATAATGTAGGCTACATGATATTTGTATTAACTCATTATAAATATCATAGCCCATCTGCTCTGATGTATAACATCATTGCCCTCGTTAATATATTGAAAGTGGCTATGATAACATAGAAGAATCGTATATTTATAAAACTTCTCAGTTTTTCTAACTTTGTAAATTGTATAGACTAGACTCACAATTTGTATTTTTATTGAACACTGGCCACATTTACTGTATATAGTTGCCAGTTAATTTCCTAGTTTTTTAAATCGAAAATATGTTATTTTTTATGGAAATAAAAATTCATTATTCATTATTTCAAAAATATATGAAAAGTCACAGCCCATTTGATTGTTAAAAGGGTTCATAAAGGAGCAGATGAAGACGAGCTACGAAAATCTTAAAAATATAGAAAATAAATTTTGTGAGTGCCTACAGTAGAAAATGGGAGTAATCCACCAATGGGAGTGACGCATTGTATTGAGTTTCCAATAAAAATTTTTACATAAAAACTGTAAAAAAGTATAGACATGAGAATGACAAACAAAGTTGGAAATCAATCATAGAAAATTATTTAACTCGAATAATGTATTACAATAAAGTTGAAGTACAGTTGCTACAAGTACAAGTACAAGTTGTAAGTACCGGTAACTATAGTCTCTCCAAGCAAAGAAGAGCCTCTGGCAAGATGGGAGAATGACTCAAACTCGGTCAATATAGCTTCAAAATTTATCAATTTGATCTGAAATTGTAGGAGACCATTTGTTCTACTATTAAGACCACACATTTATCATTCTTGAACAAATATTGACCAAGCTGGAGACATTCTCCCATCTTGCCAGAGGATCTTCTTTGCTTGGGCAGACTATACTTTACAACTGTAAACATTAGTGAGCTCACATGTTTGAGCACCCAAGTCAATTGATTAATTCATATTAAACAGGGGTTTCTATAGCTGACGCCAAAGAATTAGGAGATTTTGTCTGCTCCTTGCGCGCTGCAACAGCTGAATAAAATATTTGCTTGATATGATTGCGTATTAATAAATAGATAAAGGTTGATATAAAAAATCAAATCAAAATACTTTATTCACATAAATATCAATACGGTAGTCAAATATGCATTACAATATTAACATTATAATGCATGAAAAAATGTAGAAAAATATAAGGCGATCGGCTGAATGTTGCAGAAACTACTATAATACTGGTATATTATCACAATTTCTTATTTTGCGATAAGCCTACAGCACAGACTTCTTAGGGTAAGAATATGTCACAAAGGAGAGGCTTGAGGTGAGGCTCAGTCTTGGGGTTTTTACTATGATATACAAATCATATGATGTGATATAATGATGTATAAATGTGGAACTATGTAGCACCCGCAGTCTTACCTTGAGCCTCACCTCATTATTTGACATGTTCTTACCCTTCTATTCTGCCATACAGCCGAATAATATAATTTCTATTACAGAAATTATACAGCATTCCGAAAACGGGAAATTGATTATTTTGGTGAGAGTTTAATGGGAATGATTTGACAATTTATAAAAAATAATTAATTTACTGAATTCTATAAAAGTGGAAATAATGTTATGGAATACTTCTATAGTTGGATTAATCGAATGTAACAATTTTTAAGATAATCAGGCAATCACAACGCAGTGACCAATTTTAAGAAGGCGATTGGCAAATTACTACATTCTGGCTGCAATCTTCTGATTGAATTTGAAATCAAGAATGTTGAATACTCAATAGAACTTATTTTTCAACCAAATAATTTCTTGGCTTGGAATCCTTCGTCAACATCAACATCAATACACTCACATTGATTGAATCATTGATTAGGCCTACCGATTTAATATCACTGTTTGGTTTTACTTCTGAGCTCCTCCAAAATTCTATCAATTTGTCAATTTTCAGAATATAGAAGAAATGCCTCTTCAAACACTTGAACGCTTAGGTTCCATTGAATATTTCTTTCAAAAGTTTCAATATTATTTTTTAGTTCTTTATGTAATGTATATTGTTGATAAAATCTATTGTTCAAACGACTTGCATTCGCTCGTCCTCGGTCGTATCATAAATAAGTCTGAAGACTTTAAATCTAGATAATAATTCACAACTTCCATTAAGTTTTTCAAACTATCCATCGCAAAAACTTTTTAATTAATTATTATTTATTACTTAATTATTTTATTAATGAGTATCGTGGGACAATAAATTGAAATTCATAAATTTCCGAGTTAAGTTGAACCGATCATGCTAACAGGTGTATAATTATTAATAGCCGAATCCAGTAGACGTGCTCGATATCACTTAATTGAAGAGCAGGTACAAGGAAACTCATGGACAGTAAGCTTGGATATTAACTCCAAGTATTAATAGGCCTACATACATTGCAGTGTACTATACATTACTGGACTATATAAGATATAGTCACTGTAGCCAACATATATGGTATTTTGTGGAATAAACTGATGGAAAATCTGTGTCTCGTAAATAGCTAAGAAAACAGTTAATGAATAGCTAAAAGACATTCAATGTTCTCGGCAACGAGAGCACAATTTTCTTTTTCAAGGGATTATGTGCCAGGAGAAAGCCTATATGAATCCAAATTAATTGAAGAATTGAGCTTCTGTATTGTAAACTACGGTATATCGTCCATGCCGAAATTCATTATTGCTCAATTATTGGCAATATATTATTTATGATTAGCCTAATCATGAAGTATACTGTGAGACGATTATTTTTTCATCATCACATTGAATAATCTATCAAAACGTCTCTATTTACATGTTGGCTGAGTGAAGAAACAGTGAAGAAACTTTTTTACCCACTGTCATTATCAAACAACTTTTACCAATACCAAAATTCATTCATTCAGACTCATGGAGTCTTGTCACTAGTAGTGTACATCAGATGTTCGCTCGAGAAGGTAACAATAATACAAGGGGATAACAATAATAGAGAGAATACAATGATGAAAACTAACAATAATTTCTCCATCGTTTGAAACTAATCCAAGATTTTCGTACTTGATGTCCATTATTTCTCACTCAATTACTGAGTAAACCTTTTTGCAATTTTGGAGGCAGATGAATGGAATTAATGGATGGCTACATTTTCAACTCCATGCATCTGCTCTTTTGATCCAGTGAAAACTGTAAATAAATTAATGTTACATTGTTACTTGGAATTATTTTACTATTGATAATAATTCAACTAAGAAACATTATTCAGGCCAAGAAGGAACTAAGTCTAGTGTTGGGAGTTCAGTTTCAAAAAGAAAACAAGAATTGTGTATTATTGATTCAAGTGCACAGAAAGTGTATAGAATTGTGAACTATTGTAAAGCTTTGTATCAAACAAAAGGAAAAAGGATCAAAGGAAAGGTGACCGTAGAAGTGAACGCCGATGTAGATGTTTGGGAATTTGTTTGAGTCTATTGATTGGGCCGAGTCCAGGTCAAATGGCTCACGTAATGTCGACCAGTCACAAGTAGTCTTAGTCACTGGGGGTATTTTCGAGCTTCTGAAAAATAGAAAATTAATATATTAGGACAAATATATGAGGGGTGAATGGGAGACAAAATGTGGAGCAAAGAGCTGAATGTTGTGGAAGGTTTGACAGGCTGCGCAGTCGAAATGCGCGGAGGAATATCGACCTAGGGTACAGCAGGCAGTTGCGTTCCTAACGGCAGGGAATTTTCAGGGCACGACGAGCGGTGGCTGAAGGCCCCTCTTGCTTCTGTAGGTGACACGTCCGGACGAACCCCCTCGTGTCTCGGTTGGGAGGGGGCTCTAATTCAATGAACACGCTCCCAGATTAATACTTTCCCACTCACCACAATTCGATTCGGAAAATTGGCTGGCTACAAGGCACTCAATGACTCGCTCTTCTTTTTATCCCTCTTTTTTTTATAAACACTTTTCATGCCTGGTAGCGCCACAGTTAGCGTCACAAACACCCTCTCCAGTGAGGAGGCAACTCAACTGAAGCGGGAAGTCATTTTCACCTTTGAATCTGTGGATCAAAGCGTTGATTTCCGATGTGTCAAACATAGGAAATGGAGTTCCATCATTCAGCTTTCTCAGAAATCAATTCACTCGCTGCTCAGAAACTCACTATCATTGACCAACAGTGAGACTTAGTGAGTTGGTACTACAGAAACTTTTCACAAAAAGTATCAGAACACTGACTCTGAGAAACGTTCTCTCCTATATTTTCATGTACAGATAAGATGAGATATTTTCGAAATTCTTACGTGTGTTACTCCATCCATTTCCTCGAAAAATAAGAATTATCAAACTTATAGGTGGAAACATATCACTTGATTCCTCGTTTTTACAAAATTGCCGTAGGTCTGTATCTGTAGAATTCCTTACATGATACCCATTATATTTCGTTCCATTCCATAACTACTCGGGGCTCTCTTGTAATGTAGATAATTTTTGAAAATTGTAGAGCTCTTTAGAACCTCTGATCCTATTATGAATTTCAGAATACTTTGATAAACAAAGAAAGAATCAATACACCAATCTCACGAGATATTTTCCACATAAGTTGTATTTTTTCCACGTATTGAGTGAGTTTGCTTGGAAGATAAGAACATTGATGTTTATAATGAAAATAATCATAATTAAGATGATTCATTTGAATGATTTCGAGAATACTTTCACGTGTGAAATTAATGTATTTGAATAAATTTGAGATAGTATACTTCTATACAACAGTCTCAACTTAGCAGGGGAGAGAAATTGAACGAAGGGTGATTTGTTAATTATAAATTATGAAAGAAACTAGAGACATCGCAATTCCACTTTAATCATAGTGGAATTGCGGCAACGTTTCAAATTCCTACCATTATGAAAAGATTCCAGAATATCGATATTCACTCTACAAATTCCGTTATATCAATCTGCTCGATAAATTAAAACCACAGCACAATTATTACATGAATATACGGCCTTTCGGAGGAGACGTTGGTCCCGACCAACTAACAAGTAGTCGACATCTCTCATCATCATCATTGTTCATCTCATTACTCACGCACAGGCCTATGAGCTCATGAGGGCTCCACCCTCAGAAAAAAAACCAAAAAAACTTCCAAAGGTTGATGAATTTAAAAATAAAGAGTCCCAGTTTTCACTTTGAAGATAATACAACTGTACAAGCAAACAATTCATCAAGAAACAAGTAGGAGAACCAACTCGATACAATATTTACAAGATAATGGCCTCGAAGTAATGCAGGTCAATAATCAATGTCAAACGAAAGTTACTTGTTGAACTGTTTTCTTGTTGTACCATTTCTTGACCTTGATATTGATCAATTATTTCACTATCTCCATCATGCTTCTTCTTTAATTGACATTATTATTCTAGTGGATTCACGTCTACAAAACTTCCAAGGCGCTGTTGTATGTTGACTGGGTCACTCACTCCAGCCAACTATATCAATGATTGAATGAATAAATTAATTGGCTTCGATTTAGTCTATTTATTCGATTTCGTCGATTTATTTAATTGCTCTGGAAGTACATTCAAGCTAATTGTCCTGTTTAAAAAACTCATGGTTCTTTTGGCACTTAGTTCAAATAAGTTCATGTTCAGTAACAACAAAACTTTCAGCATTGACAAGAATATCAATGCGATAAATTGATAATACATAAATTTGTTATGAACGAAATGATTTCCTATGAAATATCAATTGGAGTACTTACGTTTTTCTTCATTAAAATTTTGCTCCGATTGCACTCAATGCTTTTTGATAATACCAATTATTGGTAAACTTTGTGATTTCAATTTTTCATCAGATGCTTTTCTATATCTATGCCATTCACTTTCAGATTTTAATTATTTGTGGCTAGTCTATTTCATGCTAAACAATGAGTAAAATTGTTGATTTCTGCATAAAATAATGATTATGAACATTTCTAGTTCAATCCTCCCCCATTTTGTCAGTTTTACTGTTCCATCTTCATGTTATGTTTTATCATTTTTGTTATGAATGGAGAAATAATATTTCATCTTAATAAGAAAAAAAAACAGTACTTTCCTAGCTCACATACAGTTCATTTATTCAAAACAACGTTGATTGATGAGATGAACCTCTTGGATGTTGATGATTGATGACTGTATATTGGTACAAAGTATTTTCAAGAAAAAGTAAGATAAGTCCTCCCAGTTTTTAATCCAACATCAGCGATTCCATCTCGCGATCCACTATCAATCACTGTGACAGCGTTATTCAAAAGATATTATATGCATTTACCATTGCAGGATACTCTCTGATCTCTCTATCTCATTAACAAGCGATAAGCATTGGAGAAATATCACTCCGTCTCACATATTTGAGTTTTTCAAGATCACAACCAAAAATCAGAATAATTTAGTGTCAAACCAGCATAATACTGGGATTATTACCTAATTCAACGAGCAAATTAATAACTCGCATCAATAATCCACGATTAAACACAGAAATTTCAAATCACTTATTCACATTCAATAATAATTCTGTATTTTGTCAAAGCAGAAAGGAGAAGATAAAAACCTCTCCATAATCTCTGTTTATGTTTGAGTTGCCAACTTCAGATCATGAACGATGAGCACGGGAACTGATATGGAAACTCGAATGAATCTCAAGTCGAGAGGTCAGTGGATGAGTACCATCAATTTATCCATCTACCATATAAAATGTTTTCCTCTTTCTATATTCATTCTTTAGTTTAATATTCATTTGAGATCTGATGATTTCATGACCATTCTAATGCAATCACGGTGAGGATGGCATTCAAGTTTAGGTGGAGATAATGAAGTATTATCAACTTGACATCTTACATTCGAAGAGCCCATCTTTATAAAAATAGACCACTACGTCCACACGGCCCATTTCTTTGAGTCAGTGCAAGTTGGGATCTTTGACAGCAGGCCCGCTTTAGAGGAGACTGGAGATGAAAATGCTGATCCGCTTTCCTGTTATCAGATAGGAGTGCGGAAAAAATCCCTCATTTCTTGCCAGATGATTACAGTCGTGCTCTTACATGAGCTTTTTGCTCGTTCGAAGAGGCAAGCGAATGATAACATGAGGTGATCAACGCAGAAATCGCTCTCGCCTAATACTTCCTGTCCCAGTTCTAGTTTAATTAGCGCAATTCGGGCTCTACCCATTCTGTCCCCTTCATGGCCTCTTATCATGATTTATCCCCGATGGTGTCACTCAGGCCAACTATCCAAGGCACATTTATCTTTTAACACTTCTTTTCTACAATGCCCTTCTTACAAATGTTAAAATGAGAAAGACATTACATTCACAATGTGCAGTGAACTTCGCAATTGAAATATTACAACATTCAAAACTTGAAAAAAAAATTATTGCAATCACAGTTATTTAAAGAAAATACTTTATCCTTGTTAAACTGCAAGTACAACTTAGTCTAATGTGAATTATTTGGAATTTTCTATTCAGGGAGCTGGAATATTATTTTTCTTCTAATTGACATATAACCTAATGTGTCTAATTGACATATAATAACTGTTACATTATTATCACCGTTCCCAAGCAATCCTACCTGTCATGAGTGAATGAGTCTCTTCCCCCTAGTCTACGAAATGGGTTGAGGTGGAACTGATGTATGTATTGAAATTGAATTTGTAAAACTGCAATTTTATTCACAAACTAAGGATATAGAGACAGAATTCAGTTTTTAAGTAGGCTATTCACTTTTCAAATAACTTGTTCATAAAGTTCAATTCATTAAAAGTAGTACTCTCAAATAGATTACTCTGAAAGCTTAATAATTATTGATCGTTCATTCTAGTATGATTGGCTCTGTGTTTATTCTAATGACCATGATTGATTATACTATATTCATAGTTTCAATTGCAGAGAAGCAACTTTGTACAGTTAATTTTCATTCAATATGGCTCAGTCATAGAACTATCTATGTTTGTGAACTAATTAGTCATTCTAATACCTACAGACGAAAGTTTATGAGCTCACTCACGAAATATATTTCCAAGCTCCCTTCAATCAGACTTCCTTAGTGACAAGGAAAACGCTATGAGGAAACGTTAACGCGGTGACGCAAATCGCAAAAGTTGGATCGTTGGATGACGTTCATGGAGAAGTCAAAAGCCTCTAGGTCGGAAGCCTAGGTCGGGTTCGAAAATGTCAAATCTTTGTCCAGCTTTGTGATTCAGTCTTTTTGTCCTGACTTATTGAAACCCGGGAAGAGCTAAAAAAATTGGAGCCTATAATTCTTACGTTAATATTAGAGAACTTGTAATCATCGAATATTATTGTTTTGGTGAGTTTATTGGATAGGATAATGGCGCACATTTGGCTTCGAGACTACATTAGAACTGGAGAAAGTTTGTTGCAAGGTGAGCATTGAAGTTACGAATTCCTCCTCTTATATACTTTTGATTGCTACTCTTCTCTGTAGTAATGATTCCAAAATGGCGTTTTTATGGAGGCTATAAATCTTATCATTTTTCTTCAATCTAATTTCAACTACAAAATTCGATCGGAATTTAGTCAGTGTATAAGCCATATCGCAGACTAGTGTCACAGCTCGAAGCACTGAAACAAGAGAGCTACTTCACATTTTTGTCTCGTAGAGCAAAGAAAAGGAGAGCGAGCCGTGTGCTCTGTGTTGTGCTCTCATTCATTGTACGTTCTTCATCTGAGTGGCGGGTCAGCGAACAGAACAATGCCACGTTATTTCTTCGCACGAATGCAACTCTCATAATAAAGATACCTTGTGACATTCTCTTAAGATTAATCATAGCGGAGAATCTAGGTGGTTCCATTCAACTTTGTGACTGCAAAATAATCATAGACTGTTATAATCAAGGAAGAGAAAATGACAAAATTAACTTTCCTCTTGTTTGAATGATACACTCCATACTATGTTGAAAGCAGGCACTAGGAATCTGATCATGAAAAATAAAATCTATTCTTCCAGTACTACCCTGATGATAATTCATGAAATAATTATCAATGCTCACCAACTGAGTTTCTATTCTGTATAGGTCGATTTTGTTCCACTAATACTGGTAGTACTGATAAGTAGATACTAGCTTGACTACATTCTGTATTTAGTATAGAATGAGTTGATAATATACACTTGTTTATTAACAACGATCACGCAATTATAATTCATTGATAAATTATTTATACAGCTTGGAGCGTTGGAGAGGTATTTTTATATTTGTAGAAAAAAAATATGAGGTTCGTAGGTCAGAGTTAGAGGTATGAAAACCAACTATCTGACATAGCATGAGGCTTTATAGATTTCTCTCTAGAGTAGTAAGGAATTCAAAATCAGAATATGAGAATAATTTGATTTGCATTAGAAAAGCAGCCTAGCAATAATAATGCTTCGTTCAAGTTTAGAATTTCCCACTGCCTCTCTTGGAATAATTATAAGGCTATAAGCATATTTTTAATGGAGCTTCAACAACCCTTTTTTGCAGCTCCGCGGGATCCCCCAATCCAATTCGAATAAAACTAATTCATGTATAAGATATACATCTATCTTATAAAACGGCAGTATAAGATAATTATTCCATCTATATGAACTTATTCATAAATGAATAACAATGAATAATATCAAATAATGATGTTTGAGCGATTTGAGCCCTATTTGTATTCAGATGCTGTTAATTAGTATGTTATTCCTATTTTTGGATTCTTGTTTAGCAACATGGAGCAATTTGTTTACAGAAGCGATCCACTTCTACCTAGCAGGAAATTGGGGATCAGCATCCTCAAAATTGACAGAGTTGATTGAAGAAGGTGTAGTTAGCAGACTTTAGAATCAGTAAACAGGTCCTCTGATGATCGAAGGGATGGGTTCTCATTGGAGTTGAAAACTTGTCGATCAATACATGAAAGATACTAATGAATAAATGATAGAGATACAAGTATGAGAAGTGAAAATTATTATCGTCTACTCATTCTTCTTGTGATTCATCTATTGTGGAATCAATTTTCTATGAATAAATACAAAGAAACTTATATCACGTTGAAAAAACTCCAGTTCAAAATTTCAACATAGTATACATTCATGTCTCTTTTAAAACATTATTCAATAGTGTGATAAAATTTTCCCGCATAATTTATCAAGTTCAGATTATTCATGATCTCAATTCCAAATATCTAATCGTTGATAATCCTCAACTTTCATTTCACAATATGAAATAATATCGATGTAACATATCTCTCTCAATACTTATCTTCTGCATATCAAAGTTCAAAGTTCACGCACAAATTAATAAAAATGGTTTCTTTGGAAACAAAGTGCGATTTATTTTCAATGAAAATTTGAAAAAGACAGAACAATAAATGAAGCAAAGCTATAGCTTTCAATATTGTCCTACAAAGACGCGAATTCGAACAGCTACAAAAAGTATGCAGTCCTAGGCTAACTTTTTCTCAGTACGAGTACCTTTATAGTTTATACAGTGCAAGTAGGCTACCTATAGAACATTTAGTAGGATTTATTTCTCTGTAAAACTACCGGTATAGAGAACTCTAAACTGGACTGATGCACTCTGGTATTGGATGGAATAAATTGTTTATTTATTTGTGTAGTACTATTGTAGTAATTAGGTTGTGCTTGCGCAGGGAAAGGTTGTTGGCGGCAGGGAAATTTCTTGGTGGCAAGGTGGCGGTGGTGGCGGTGGAGCGGTGGCAGGGTTGCGGGTGGCGGCAAGGGGTGGCTGTGGGCGTTCAGTTCAGTTGAGCTGCCGCCGGCGGGGCAGTAGACGTGGCAGAATGTGGCCGCGTGTGGCGCTGCTTCTGCTGTGCAGCGGGCAGCTGGCGTTCGGGCTGCACCACCAGCAGCAGGAGGACGAGGTAGCAGCCAACCTGACCACCGGTGGCAATGACACATTGGTGGAGCATGTGCCTGAAAAGGACCCGCTGTTCCCCGAGGACATATTCACGATGGAGCAGCGGCGACGGGGCGCCGTCATCGTGCACATTCTCGGCGTGGTGTACATGTTCGTGGCGCTGGCGATCGTGTGCGACGAGTTCTTCGTGCCAGCGCTGGACGTGGTCATCGAGAAGCTGGACATCGCCGAGGACGTGGCGGGCGCGACGTTCATGGCTGCCGGCGGCTCGGCGCCCGAGCTATTCACCAGCGTGATCGGCGTGTTCGTGTCGTTCGACGACGTCGGCATCGGCACCATTGTCGGCTCGGCCGTCTTCAACATCCTGTTTGTGATCGGCATGTGCGCGCTGTTCTCGCGCACCGTACTCACCCTGACCTGGTGGCCGTTGTTCCGCGACTGCTCCTTCTACTCCCTCTCGCTCATCACGCTCATCATCTTCTTCCGCGACAACCACATCCACTGGTACGAGGCCGCCGTGCTCTTCTCCTTCTACCTTGCCTATGTCACCTTTATGAAGTTCAACCAGCCGGTCGAGCGCTTCGTCAAAAAGCACCTCTACAAGAACAGGGTTACTCGTGTGCGCAGCACCGACCAGCTCATGCCATCGGTTAGTACACTATTCTTATCCAATTCATCATTTTCTATTGCCAAAATCATCAAATTACAAGAATGCCCGCAGGTTCTATTTGAGTTTCACTCTAGAACTCACGCAGAAATTATTTATGCGATATTAATATAGCAGACGCCAACCTAACTGGCGGTTGTCAAATGTTTTTCATTGTCCTAAGCTCCGTTAAGACAGTATGAAAGCGGTTGAGCTTAGGGCGCTCTCGACTAGACATGCTCTCGCAGACCCCCACACCACTTACCAACTGTTGTTACAAAGCTGACAATTGAGAAAAGTATTTTGCTGGCCGCCAGTTTTTTTTGCATCTGCCAAAACAAAGGTGAAAACAAATTCTCAACTGCAAATCAAAGGTGAGATCATATTATAATTTCGATGATATCTTACATCGTATTCTATTCAATCTGACATGGTGAAGGTTAGTACATCGAACGTAGGTAGTGTAATTATTATTCAAACAGCTTAAAATTTCTAATCACCAACAAAAACCATGATTCAACCTGTTTTCGTATTTTCCAATAATTGAAGTGTTTATATCTAAATGTTTGTTGTAGGCTTCATATTCCTCATGGAACACAAGTAACTTACTGTATAGTATATTCCTATATACTACAATTGAGCACATGAAAAGAGACTTGTGAGATAGTTTCCATGAATGAGTATTTTCAGGGCTTATTGATTAAAATATTACCTCTCTATTTAGTTCAGGAAATTTGTTTCATCCTACACTCTATTCAGGTGTATGATTATTGAAACAGGAAACAACTGAATATATTAACATAATCAAATAGAAAAAACATTTCATTCTGTATTGTCTGTGTCATAGTAGCGTGATAGCCTGTGAGTCATTCATAATAAATTATTGTCTTATGCAACATATTTTGTAATCTCTTATTTCATTCCTAGTGAACTACATTCTAGAACATTCAATTCCTGATGTTTCATCCAATATTTTGTCTATACCCAGTGACTCAAAATTGCTTAAACAGTGACTCACTAAAAAATTTCCAGTGATAATGAAAAAGTTTGGTTTCCCAATCTTCAAGATTGTAACTTCAAACTACTTTTTTCCATTTTCACAATACACTTCACGTTAACAGACCTCTGTTGTGTTCAGAAAATAAATGAAATCATATTATAGAATGAAGGAGTTAAGTGATAAACATTGATTGTATTTTGATCAATCAAAATAGGCTGCTTAAAAGACGAAGAAAATGGACTTTATCGATTGAAGCATAAGCGTAAGTTTACGTAACATTACGTGGGTTGATGTAGCTGAATAAATTAAAAGTCAGTAAAAACTGATGAGCTGAAATAAGACAAGAGTCTATCGATAGATGAGGGATGAGAGTAGAAGATACGAGAATGATTACCTTAAATTGTGAGAATAAGAGATTTCAACGTCACATCTATTATAATTAATAAATTTCTAACAATAATTGAGAGCGTGTCCAAATACATTTTTGCGAGTTGAGCAGTTGAGTTCAATTAACTACAACATAGACTCTATAAAAATGGTAACTTAAATTGGATAATCAATTAGAGAGTTTATTTCTCTCAATCCTTATTTATAATTTCTACATTCTACTGCTAATTCACTGTTGATATTGTGGAACCGTTCCATAATGTAATAAAAACTCACAAACTTTGTCAAATCTACACTTTATTATTCTGATATTCATGGACCTGTACCACAAGTAAAATGTAGAATTGACAAAATCGGTAAATTTCACATTTCGTAAGAATTTTTAACAAGTAAGTCAACTAATAATCACAAATTATCAAAGGATGACCCAAAACTAAAAGACCTATGTTTAATGCTGTGTGTGACCTGAGCTAAGTTGGAATGAACTGCGGATCACTAATGAGCAGATCTAGTCCATAGTAGGGGAGTGGCGGGAGGCAGGCCTCATTCATTTAGCAGCAGCAATAGTGTCATATATGGACTAATAGATGGCACGTCCCTGGGAAGTTCATGTCAGACATAGTGCTACATAATGATGTCACACTCATGAACACTTGTTAGGTATTCTGCAATAGATTAGCATCTGTAAGGATGGCTACTCTGATTACTTGGATAACTCATAATCATAAACTGATCAAACAGCTACGACGCACCTATTAACCTATTGGTTGTCACTGGAAGTCGTCCTTTATTATACTTGATATATAGGTAGGTTTGAGGAATTATGAAAATAATGTTTTCTTAGCTCTTCTAGATAGTAGGTTACTTGTAAAATATTGTCGATTCAATTTGAATATTTTTTCTATGAATTCAGGGAAAAAAGGAAAGTGGCTATCGATCTAATTTTAAAATTTCGATGAATTTCTCTTATGAAATTAGTTTCTAAGTCTTCAACCAGCCAGGCTGGAAAAAAATTCTTAAGTTCTGATATAGAATAAAATAGAATTAAAAATCTCTTGATAAATCAAATTTGATTCATTAGAAATTTCGTTATGTTAAAAACTACCATTTGATTCCAATTTCAATTGAACAAAATGTAATATTAATAGAATAAAACAGTGAAAAGAGACTGTAGCAGAGACATGTAATGATATTCAATTTGATTGGACAGCGATCGATACGCTCAAATTACTGAAATTATAAAATATTCATTAGGCCATGGAAATAATACGGACTAGAATCGTTGACCTGCATATCAATTGTAGCCTATAATTTCATTTTTGTTGGTGCTACACAAGTAGGTTTCAAGCGTGTTTTCAACTCATACTCCATGAAAAAATTTTAAATTTACATGCATTCGAGGCCTGCGTTTCACTTCTGTTGATGTAGGAACCCACTCGAGATTTGAAAAAATCATCTACAATGGAATGATAAATTTAATTTGTCAATTCAAATTGTTAATAACTAAATAGAATCAAATAACCTGCCAGGGTAACATAAAATCAATGCTCTGAATCTCAGTGTAGGCCTATTGAAAAAACTAATGTGTGTTATATCTTACTTCCACACTTCAATCTTCACTTTCTGGTCTGAGAGGGAAAATATTGAGAATGATGAATTCGAAAATCCATACAATGTCAGATTGATTTTTCATTCTCCGTCGTGATTAACTCAATTCGTTGAAGTTGAGTACAAAGTTTAAATGAACCTCCTCCAAGAAATTAGTTGAATCACTCACCTAAAAACTAGTGATCAATAAATTTACTTAAAAAACACAGATCATTTTTTTAAAGTGATGAAATTAATTTGAAACTGGAGCTCTTTTTTTATTGTTTTTTTTCATAGAAAATGATAAGTTTTAAAAAAAGGGACGATCCGAACTGCGAATATAAAGGGTTTTTTTAAATCAAGTTTGAGGAGGTATAATGTTTCACACGGGAAATATTTCCATTTGAAAATTTCATTTCTAGCACACCTACAGTCTCTTTTTTTTCATATCGGGGCTCCGCCCCGGGACCCCGACGGTATAGGCGTGTAAGGAGTCAAACACTCGCTTGCCGCCTGCAAATTCCTTTCAGAAGGGATGTGAAATTTTGGAGCACAGAATTTTTACACCTAATCTGGCCCTTTTACCAATTTCAACATTTTCCCCAATTTGTTCTGGAGAAATCTAAAAAAAACCGAAAATTCCAAAAAATAGTAAAACGCTAATATTAAGGGCATGTCCCAAAAATCAAAAAAAAATCAAAAAAATTTTTTTGCTCATCTTATAGTTTAAAATTTCGCTTTTTAAAAATGGCGTCAAGATCGAGCGATCGATGACTAGATAATATTCTATGAAATTTTTTCGATCACCGACAGGAAGGTTTTTTTTCTTTGTGATGCTGAATTTTTGGAAATTTTTGGTAGGCAATTCAATCTTCTTTTATTTATTCTATGATTATAATTTTTATAAATTCTGTTTTTTGATTCATTCAAGTCTAAGACATGAAGATTCAGAAGGCACTTTACTGGAATATTGTCTTGTAGTAAAGTTGTTTACATTTTTAGGTTATCGCGGTATTTGTCGCGGTTTCGGTATTTTTTACAACGGTTCGGTTCTAGTTACTTTATTTACTTCAAAAAAGTAAAAAGTTCTTGTTTTTTTTTTTATTTTGTGAAATGACAAAACCCCAAAGGAGTTTTTAAAAAAAAGGCCCGTGTTTGAAAGGGTGGGCTAATGTCGGCCTATTGTTGTTGAAGCAGCATCACAGCCCCAAGTTCTCCGATTAAAACCAAACTTGGTTTTAAACATCAAGTTCAAGACCCAAATTGGGTGATTATCATGAGCAATATAATAAATATAGTAGCAATTTTCAGTACTAATAGTTGATTTGAATCAATTTGAACAATCTTCAAAATATTGCTCAGTGTAATAAGTGCTCGGGGAATTGAGTATTAAAAAAAACACAATTAGGGGGACTTGTAAAAAAATCTCAATAATATGTACAGTTTGCATGAAAATGAACAATTTGTGAATTCCAATGTACTAATTATAAAAATACTTTTTTGTAGATGTGAACTTGAGACTTTTTATGGTTTGAGGAAATAGGTAAAAAAAGCACAAATTCTTTTTTGGCATAATGAATCTGTGTAATCCCCCACAATTTTTTTTCTCCATAAAAATTTTTTTGACTGTTGTTGAGAGAGTTTGTAAAGATAATATGAAATTAGCTATTGAAGAAGCAGTGGGGGAAAAAGATTTTTGGGGGATTTGGCAGTTGATTAGAGGGGCATGGCAGAAAAGGGGCCAACATCATTGAATGGTATTGTTTCAGCTACTTCAGTATCTACGGGGAAAGTAGTAGATGTAAAAAATTTTTAAAATATTGTCAGTGTAAAGATAGATAAAGAATAAACTGAAGATTCTTGCTCTGCCAATTTTTTTTGGAACAAGGGGGGGAATGAATTTTTTAAATGGAAATATTCAGCGTTCATTGCCTGAGACAATGTGGGTATTGAAAATCAGGTGATGGAGATTCACGAGCATATACAAAAGAAATGAAGAAAAGATATGGAGATGAAATGTATTGACAAAATAGAATGTATTGGCCATGTACGCAAAAAAATGGGCACAAGTTTAGGTCGCTAAAAAAAAAACACCTCCCCTACCCAAAAAGGGAGAGGAGGGTTAACAATGAGGCTATAGTAAAATTCAAAAATATTATATTAGCTATTCAAAGAACAGCTGGAGAATAAATTGTTATGAAACAAGAAATTTGGTCGGTCTACTTCCACATTTCAGCTTCTAATCTGATACTAAAAAACATGGGTATTACCTCAGACCCTGACAGAATCTGGTGCAAAATTTAAAGGGCCCCAAATTTGGGAGGAAAAATTAACCCCCTAAACATTTTCATTTACCATCAGAGATTATGAGTGCTATAAAGCCAGTGTTTGGACTTGACCAACAAAGTTTATTGGAGAAATGTAGTTTGGGGAAAACACAAAACCCAAAAACAGTCCTTCAATAATTTCTTTGGAAATCCTCCCAAAAAGGACTTTTGTGGGGATAATACTTTGAAATTTGGGGTATATCGTGTGAATAATTTCAATATAGGAATATTGCCAAGTGTGAAGTATTAACTACCCCAGTTAGCCCCGGGGGGCATATGGTTTGGGGAAAATTTGGGGAAGGACAAAAGCCCAGGTACCACTACCAAAGTTCTTCGATAAAATAAAAAAAACTTCCCTATAAAAAAAGGGATGGAGGATGGGTAGAGGAAGAGGGCCCCAGCAAACCCTCCCGGGAATTATAAATAAATAAATGATGTTTTATTTATTTGTTAAATTTTTTTTGTTTTTGGCTGTTTTTCAAAATCACTTTTTTTTTCATAAAATCCCTTTTTCCCAGCTTCTATAAAGGACATGCTTCAAATTTTTATGACATGTTTCTGGACTTAGAAAAATATTAACATATATTTTCAATAGAACTCCCCTAACCCAAAAAAAAAATCGATAAAATTTTAAAAAAAAAAACGAGATTTTGGATGAAAACTTAATTTTTTAAAAAAATTTTAAAAAATGATGATAGAAAAAAATGGATATGTTAAATTAAAGATAAAATGACAACGATTAAGAAAAAAAAAAAGTTTGAAGATATCTCTGATATTATTGAAATAATGGGTCTTATGTTAAAGGTGAAATGGGCCCAAGTCCCCTTTTAACCTTAATATATAATAGTTTGAAATTTGGGGTTCAACATCTTCCAAAATAAAATTCTCGTGAACCATTGAATTTACAGTTGGGTTTTCGATAAGGCGAAGATATAAACCAAAAACATCTACAATTTTAAAAAACCTGATTACTCAATCTTAAACGGATTAAAAAATATTTTAACACAACATTTGTAGCCCTTATCTAAACCCCCTCACCAAATATCAACATTTTTCCCGATTGGTTCTAAAAAAGGGGGAGAACCCCGAAAAACTCTAAAAAAACTAAAATATTTCTTTAGTTTTAAACAAAAAAATTTAAACTAAAAATTTTTCCTTGAAAAGTTCCTGAAATCCGTTCTTAGGGCCGCAAAAGTCCAACTGAACACCCCTCCCAAATTTAACCCATTCGGTTCAGTGGATTTTTAGTTCTGGTGATGAATGAATGAATGAATCAGTCCCATTTCGCTTTTTATATAGAGATTGTCCATTTACCGTACTACCCAGTATTCGTTGGGATCTGCAGTGTCAGATTTTGATGGAATTCCAGTCCGAAAAGGAACTTTTTGATGGAATAGTTTTTCCCAAAACGATGAACTTATTTGTAATATTGAAGGTTACCCATTATTTGAAAAACCCAGGGGGAACATTAACCTGACCCAACAGAACATAGTTCAAAAAAATGTTGTCAACAGTCATGATGCACAGCATTGTTTTGTTTTTTGTTGTTTTGGGCATTTGTGAACTGATCCCCGTCACTCCTACCCAATGCTAAACCCGCCTACTTTTTTGGAAATGTTAAATTTACCTATTGAATACCAGACAAATCCCTGAACATATCGTGAAAAATTTAACCGAAAAAAATTTTTTTATTAATAATTATATTTATTATAACTTCCACTTGAATACGTTCATCCAAACGATAAGATACTCTAGGCACAAAAATACTGGGAAAGCATTTGTTCATAAAATAGGCTAAAATTGGAATATAAAAATACATAAATAAAAGGAATTGAATCATTATAAACAGTAAAATTTTCCCGTAAAAAAATTTATCTTAATTTCCTCGCGTCTAAATTTCAAGCAAAAATAAAAATTTTTGACCATGTTCAAGTGATTTTTGTGAAGTGTTCCGGTTTTAGTAATTATTATTAAATTAATGTTTTGAAAAACTGTTTTTAAATGATTTTTTGAGCGTGGAAGAACTAAAAACTGGTTCTCCATGTTCCTATATACTGAAATTTATGTTATATGGTGGAGAGAACAAACTTGGTCTTTCTTATTGAAAGCTATAAGTTTTTGTTTGTTTGTCAATGGCTCAACAGCCCAAGAAGGGCCCTAGGCTGGTTGCCAGTTCCATTATTCACAGTCTTTCAGTCTTTCCACAAAGATGATACCCTGGAAGACGTGAAAACGACTTGTGCCCAGCCAATACAAGTTGAAGAGCTTGTACAAATTCTCGGAACAGAACCCACAGTCCTCGAACCAACATCCATCGAGCCGAAGACACCCCCTCCCAACACGCCAGAATGCCCTCCTGCCAGGACAGAGCATACAGCAAGCGGCTAATCATCAACTATATAGAGGTGACGTGTGGCTGGGGCACGTTGATCCTCTCAACAATAAGCCAGTCTTGACAACCAAGTGAAGGCGCAGAAAACCTCTGAATAACATGAAGTTGATCAGTGTAATGCAATATTTTCCATTCCTCCAGAGACGGAAATGACTGACTGTCTTCACTAACGACAATCAATCTCTAAAAGACATGCGAGTGAAGCTTAGTAAATGAAATGGATGATTTTAGAGTCTCAATAGTTCATATTCATGAATGATGTACATTGTACAGTTCATTTACGTAGAACAACAGCAGAGCTAAATGCTTATTTTTTTTTCTGTAAGTGGCTGTTATCATAAGCTCTGTGCTTTCTTTGCGTCGGGTTTAATGATATTTTATTCGCTGAAGCAATTTTTATATTTTCGTGCTCATTTTTCTAATTTTGAACTTGGAATGTATTCAAGTACGCAAACCTCTCTTTGGTTCTCACTCATGCACATGCTTGTTCCTTTACCCGTTGGGTTTATTGAATTTACTTTAACGCGTTATATCCATGTTTTCGCTTTTTATATTAGCAGACAGCTATATATAGCTAGTGACATATTTGGACAGGCGTGGCTTTTGCGAACCAAATGACTAAGGGACAATAACTGATTTGTTTTGAACGAGGAATAAAAATCCTAGCAGCCAACCTTGATGCGCACGATTCTGATATTTCTTTTGTTATCCGACATTATTGGATTTTTTTGGCTCGTTAAGCTAGTGACTGCAGCAGTTGTCATTAATCTAAGTATTTTCTTCTCACCTCACATCTTGTGGAGATTCGTCAAAAACACTAAAATAGCTCTTATGGAGAAAAATATAACCAAAATGCTCAGTGGCGGATAACAAGCATTAGAAAAGTCAAAACTCATCGTTATAATTTATTTTTTATTTTTCAATATATTTAATAATAATAATAATATAATAATATATTTATTTCGCCAAAAAAAATTACATACTGTAGTTAATTACAAAGTATGAATGAAACATGCAAAATGCATAATAAATGTAAATTAAAAATATATCTAAATGATTGGCATTGTTGTTACAAGAAAACTTGTAGCGCTAGCTGCGAGTTCATAAAGCGAATAGCACAAAGTAAAGCAATACCCAAAAATGAAAACAAAAAAGACTTAAAATAAATGAAGATAATTGCAATAATAATGCTTATTATGAATAATATGAAGGACAAAATTTTTAATAATTTCGTGTTAAGATCAATATATAGGTGATAACCAAAAACAAATCATGTAGAAGCCTGCATTTATTTCCTAAATGAAAATTAATGAAGAAAATAACAAAAATAATAAATTTCCAGTTATGAGCACATCCCAGTGCTTAATCAATTTTCAAAAGTAAATATAGAAAGACATTTATCATATCAATTATTAATAATCCATATGATCTTATAAGAGCGAAATGGCACTTAATCACTCATCAACTGAACCAAATGCGTTCAGATTTTGGCAGGCATGTTTAGTTGAATCTTCAGACGCCTACCGAAAAGAAATTTTTTTGGGAAATCCTAAGGATACGCCCAATAGGCTATTTGCATTTTTCTATAGTATTTTCTGGGTTTTTCTGGAAGCGTTGAGCTGCTTCTGTTTTATTGACATTGCTAACCCTGCCAGCTGGCTTGTCTTTGGTAAAGATCGTCGATCGTTTTCAGTCTCTTAGAGGAACAGAAATGCTGCATTACACTCTAACTGGGATTAGATGAATGCTAACACGGTAACACGTTACCCCTATCTATCTCGGTTGATGATTATTCACCTCTGCTGTATAGTGTAGTGAATATGACACTGGCAACTGTCATTTACTATCAAATGGTATAGATGTGAATGAGCTGTGATTATCAACAAAGCACAGAAAAACTGCATTTGGCTTTTGGAAAATCTTTTCTGGTCGAAGAAGAAGAAGAAGAAGAAGAAGAAGAAGAAGAAGAAGAAGAAGAAGAAGAAGAAGAAGAAGAAGAAGAAGAAGAAGAAGAAGAAGAAGAAGAAGAAGAAGAAGAAGAAGAAGAAGAAGAAGAAGAAGAAGAAGAAGAAGAAGAAGAAGAAGAAGAAGAAGAAGAAGAAGAAGAAGAAGAAGAAGAAGAAGAAGAAGAAGAAGAAGAGATTGCAATATCCAATACTTCTTCTTTTTAGGTGCCGTTTCGAAGGTTGGCAATCATCAGGGCGATCTTAACTTTTTGATACCGCAGATCGAAATAGTTCGTTATATTATTGCTGCATCCAAACCAATCCCGAAGGTTCTTTAAGCCATGAGTTTCGTCTCCTTCCTACGGATCTCTTCCCTGCATAATAACTTGAATTTAATTTCTATTTTTCCTCTCCCTGCAGGCAAGTCCCATGTATAGCAGTTTTCTCTCTCTTAAATTATCATAATTACTTCTTTTCCTTGCACATGCGTCTCATCACTTCTACATTGATCACTCTTTCCACCCATGAGATCCTTAGTATTCTTCGATAGCTCGAATGCCTCCCAATCTCTTCACATCAATCTCCTTCAACGTCCAGGCTTCCATGCCGTAGTACAAAAGAGAAGCTCGTTCAATTCTGATTCTTATTTCTTGGGAACTGTCATTATTTTCATAGATGGTTGTTCCTAGGTATTTATATTCTTTCACTCTCTCAATAGGTTGGTTTTCCACATATACCATAGGATTGTCCTGCAAGCTGTCTTTTGTGACTATGTACTTTGTTTTGTTTATGTTCATGACAGCCCATAATTCTTTGCTTTCTACTGCAACAATTCTATCAAGGAGTGCCTGTAGTTCTTCATGTGTACCAGCTAAAATAACTGTATCATCAGCATATCGCAGATTATTTCATTGCCATACCATTGATTTTGATGCTCTTATGTCTAATACTAATTGGTTGATCTAATACTAATAAATTCAATTATGATTTTCAATCTTGGATAGAGAGCTAGAGAGTATCTGTAGTAGATGGATAGAGAGTATTATAATTTGAAGAATGGATGTAGTATTCAAATGAAAAATCAAACTTAATAATTGTTTTCAATAACTTATTACATAGTATGGAAGCGAATAAATCGTCAGTGTATCTTGTGAAAAATGCAAATACTAGCAATCCGGTGAAGAATATTTTGCCGTTGATTCGCGTCCATGTTAGTACTTTGAATACCTCAACAAGCTCCAGAATAATTCACGAACTTGGTGAGATATAATCAATCATTGAAGCCGTTCTTGCTTAATCAGGTCGATTGATTGTTCTACCAATACAGCTCTTCAAGCTGTAAGTTACTCTTATGAGGGCTTAAATATTCGCGTTTAGCGTGTTCCTTTTCTTTGTCTTCTTCTATTCGAGTTCAATTCCATATTGAACAAAGCATCTGAATCCATAGCACATCACGCCAAGGCTTGCACGCCTCATATTCCTTTAATGGGCCAGCTTTACTCGGCAGAATCAATACCCTCTTCCCCTGCCGAAAATTTTCAATCCAAGTACTGGAGCTCCACTCATTTCATGGGCTATTCACAAGACTTCTAAGACTCAGACAACTCTTTAATTCTAGCTGTTAAAGGAAAAATGGATGACAATTGAATCTATGTTATTGATATAATGTTATCTATATCAATTACTGTTATGGATGGCAATTGAATGTACTGAATGAATAATTTAAAATAGTTTTGAAACGTCATGTTCATTTACATGGAATGAACATCATTATTTACTAAACCTCGCTTCGCTGCGAGGTTTCAAAAATCCTGTTGCGGTTGATGAATATAATAGCTTCTTTTTGTATTATTTTTCAACAGAGAACGATCAATTCATTTAGAAAATGTTGTTACTGCTTTTGAGAATTTTTAAGATCATGATTTCAAGTGTTATTTGAGACTGACAGATGAAAATAAGATACGATAAGGTTGTATTGATGCTGCAGAGACAGAGTGTGGAAACAGTCGAGAACTATACACGAAATAAAATAAAATAGAAACGAAATAAATAGAATAGGCCAGTCAAATAAATCTATGAATCGTATCCTCTCACAATATTTGAGCTCATGAGGTTGAAAAAGTAATCAACCCATATTGTTATCAAAGAAGAATATAATCCACCATTTGTGCAATCGTCAACTAGTATACTTGAACCTTGATTATCAGAAACGTTTTTGTTTTCTCTTAGCTGAGGTTTGTTGTCAGTGACACTGAATTTTGATGAGCAAGCTTAAATCGATTCATCACTTGAAAATCTCAATGAGAAAGCCTCAAAAAGTCTTCCCTAGTAGACAATGAGATTATTACTATTTAAAAGCATTCAGTATTCTCAGCCAAAATGAATAAAATGACAAGCTTCAAAAACTGTCTTCAAACTCGTCATCGTTGTTTCTTTAGTACTCCAAACAACTGGACACTCGAGCTCATTTACTTATGATTCACGTAAGTATATTTCAAACGAATATCTATAAAAAATGTGATAACCCTTCTGGCCTGGAATGCATCCACTTTTCGTTTGTGTGCTTTCCTGGAAGTGATTTTGTTAATCATTACAATCTTAAGTTGATTGAAGTGTCTTGGTCTAGTCTGAACTAAACGAACACTCAGTTTAGATTTGAGAATTCAATTATAAAAAAAATATTGCTTTGCAAGTTTGAATCAATGGAATTTGATCTTGCTTCCAAGTATAGATGTTGAATAAGTTAATATTATCATCTCCATCTTCAGTAGAATGAAAAACTATTAATTCGTAGTCTAATACTGTAATAATTATTCTTGTGAGTAATATTTATTATAATATTATTTTGTCAAGTAGAAGGCCGAGGAAAAATTTAGTACCTAGAAGAAATAATAGAATTAGCTGGATGAAGAAAAAAAGAGAATCATAAGTATGTTCTATTCTCATGGCGATTATAATATGAGAAATATATTAACAAGTTATTTATGTAATTTCAGCGTTGAGTGAGAAAGTTGTGGATGACGCAAAAACGTTCAGCTACCTTTGATAATGAGAAAACTTTAGCGCTGCCTTTGTTCTTGTATAAACCATTTCCCGTTAGACGCCCCATGCTATTGTATAATTTTCAATTATTTTCCAATGTGATTGAACTAATTATCAATTCCATTGCAACCTGAATCATAAAAAGAGATTTATGTAACATGTAACAGATAATGTCAGAATGTTTGCTTCTGAGTGACAGATTGAATAAGCATGCGAGTGCGTTGATGAGGACCAGAGAGAATAGAATATAGAAATAGAGTCGCCTTGCAGTAGCGCTGAGTGAGACAATACCCCCCCGACTGCTAGTGTACTCGCCTCGCCCGGCTGGTATGGTAATCTCATATTGAACGGGCTTTGTAAATCATTCATAACTCAAGTTCAAATCAGAATAGTAAAACGAAATTGACTTCTATGGCTTTGTCAAATCATGCTCTACAAGTAATGTAATATACTATTTCATCGTAACTATAATATTTTCCAAGTTATTGTTTTACAAATCAAAATAGTGTAGTATTTGGTGATTACGTGCATCTCTATTCTCTTCAGTAGATTTTTATGTTAAAAAATCGATGGACAACTTTTTCGATGGAAAAAGTATTGGATGTAATTTATAGTACTAGTTAAGATCTCCAATTCTATGTATGATACCATTAACTTGATGATCAAAGAACAGCAGATTAATGCGTTGAAGATCAGAAATAATAATAATTAGCCAAGCATCAAGGCTTTTAAAAGGCTATTGTCCTGTGTAAACATTTCAATATCAGTTGAATGGTGTTTGCAAAAACCTATCTCTTTATGTAAACAACAACACAGTATTCATGGAAACGTATAACTGCCAGTCGACATTTTTTCTATATTTATTATTTCTCCAGACAAGAAACTCTGTTCAATTTTCGGTTGAAATCAGCTAGTCTGCTATTGTTCAAAGTCACTTGTTTGAAACAAGTGAAACCTTGCCGTTTCTTACCATGAACATTGCCGTTTCTAAACGTGCCGGTTTACTTTGTTACAAGAAGTTGTCAGTGAATATGAGTTAATAGTGGATAGAATAATTATGAATTATGAGATTATGTCAGTGAATGTGAGTGAGTGAATCACAGTGAATCATAATGGGCAGAATGGGTGATATGTGTGTTGCATATGGTTGCAACAATCTGATTTAAAAAGGCAGATGAAAAGGATCACGAATTTCTTTTACACCGTTTCCCAAAGCGGATCCAGAGAAGAAGAATAAATGGATTCATGCTATCAGGAGAAAGGACTGGACACCTTCACTTCATAGTCGTATTTTCAGTGAACATTTCAAAGATAGTGATTTTAATAACGATTCCCCTTTTCAGCATTATTTGAAAAACGATGCTATTCCATCTATTTTTCCCACAATTCCAAAACTTTTGCAGCCTATGCCGTCAACTTCAGGTACACGACGCGTTTTAAAGCGCGCTCTCTCACCGATTCCATCACCAGCTTGCAAGAACAAGTCAGAAACTAATTGAAACTAGAAAAAATTGGAGAATATGAGAGCAAAAATAAAAGACCGAAATCGAAAGTGGCGAACTTGAAACTATTATCAAAGCAATTGGGGGAAAAATCTTATTGTCAGAGCATGGTAATTTGTTGAGTAATATTTCCAAAACTTCTTTTTGTTTGATAAAGAGAGTGAGCCACAAAAGCATTTGAATCCCAAATTGAGAAAGCTAAACAACGAGTGTTTGAGAAATTTTGGACAACTTTAAATTTTTTGTCCCCTAACCCTAAGGCATACAATTTTGTAAGGCAAACGTTTCAGACTTCTCTACCACATCCAAGGACAATAGCCAAGTGGTATTCTTCTTTAAATTCTGAACCAGGTTTTAGTACGGAAGTATTCAGTATGCTCAAAGATAAGTGTAGGAAATAAGAATGGTTTGGTGTGTAGTTTGATGTTCGATTCAATGGCAATTCGATAACATATTGATTGATACTATTTAGATTGTCAAGGAATAACGTAGAAATCATGATAATTACAATGAAAAAAATCACGATGATAGTCACGATCCTTGTAGAGTATAATTTCACAAAGCAATCGATTTAAATTTTATTCCAATATTCTGATTTGAACTTGAGTTATGGATGATTTACAAAATCTTCAAAAGCCTTGATGCTTGGTTAATTATTATTTCCGATCTTCAACGCAATCTTCTGCTGTTCTTCGATTATAAAGTTAATGGTATTATACATAAAATTAAAGATCTTAACTAGTACTATAAACTTCATTCAATACCACTTCCATTAAAAGCTATCTTGAAAATTAATTGAAGAGAATAAAGATGCGCGCAATCACCAAATACTACACTATTTTGATTTGTAAAACAATAACTTGAAAATTATCATAGTTACAATGAAATAGTATATCACGTTATTTGTAGAGCATGATTTGACTATACTATTGATGTCAATTTCGTTTTAATATTCCGATTTAAACTTGAGTTATGAATGATATAAGAAGCACGTACAATATGAGATTACCAGACCAGCCGGGCGAGGTGAGTACACTAGCAGTCGGGGGGTATTGTCTCGCTAGCTTGCTGTAGAACCGGTATTGCAAGCCCAATCTACTCATATTCTATTATCGCTGATGAGGACCCACTAGCGTTCGGTTTGCGTCATTAGCCACAACTGCTTGCGTCAATCTAGCCCACTGAGGATTTCTGTGGCAACACTCTGTCTGGCTAATACAATAGCCAATGTTCATCGCCCGCACCTACAAACTGATTAAACTTAACTGATATCAGCTGATTCTTCAGCATAATCTATTGTTATCTCACATCATTTGGCTCATTTACTCATAATTCATCCGTTCATGACTCATTTATATGTGAGTCATCAGTCATATATATATATATTATTAGTAATTTATTAGTCCATAAATAAATTATTGCAAAATTTGTAGATTAAAGTCATCCCCGTTCTTCCGGAATTCTTGGCACAAAATAAACCTCCATATTTTTCCTGGACAAACGACATTATAAATCATCCACAATCAAACTTCCTTTTATTTCTGATACATAATGACTAATACGATTCAATTTGGCAAGGTTTTGTTAAGAAACTATATCCTAAAAATCTGGTCAATAATAGCCTAATAGCCCTGATAGCACAAACAGGTGGAGTCCAGCTGGTTTCCAGCTTAAATTAGGGATGTCAATGGATCCCGGGATCCATTTTCAATACCCAACACTCCCGGGATTTTTCAGCGTCAATGCCGGGATTTTCGGGATTAGAGAACATGAAATTGTAAATAGAATTTTCCAAATACAATTCAATATAAAATTCATTTACGTGATGAATATGAGTTTTGCATAATTTATTGTTCTAAGTGTTTGACTAATTTATTTTACAGGCACAGCCTACAGTTGCATATACATTATACTATATAGCTAACTGGACTCTGTACTGGCTAAATAGAATTCGCATTTCTCGCATAATTGTTGTTGATCGGTTGTTATGTCTCTATGATTGTTTCTGTTCACACAGCACCACAATTACCAGTCTAGACGGCGCAATAATTGCAATAGTGCTGATGTCATTTACTTGAAATGCACTCAGAACTTTGAAAAGACTTCAGAAATCAGAAATAAACAAGCATTATTATTCACTCTCTGTCTAATTATTTCTCTTCTTTTTCTTTCTCTATCATAGTATCATAAGTAGAATATCTAGTTGAAGTAAATAATAGTTGGCTCTACTAAATTTCATTTAGTAGTGGTTCAGCTTTTGCGTTGTTCTGTCGGTACTGTACCGGTATTGCGTTATTGTATTACAGTATTGCGTTATTGTATTACGTTATTGTATTACGGTATTGTATTACAGTTTTTCAAAACGTATTCTATCCTATTATTAATATTATTCAAGTGATATTAATTCAATTTACAGAATTTGAAGTGATTAATTAGTGTGAACTCTATCCCGTCCTGATGGAGGATAGAAGTGTTTTTGTTCTACATAAAAAAGACTCTGATGAGTCATCAGTTTGGAAACATTTTCTACTTCCAAAGACGGAAAAAGTGTTCAGTGCAAATCGTGTAAAGCAGTTTTCAAGACTCTGGGTGGATTTGATATTATTCCCAACTTGGGAATCCCAAGTATTTTTCTATTTTAATTATATCCTCTCCCTCTATAATGAGCCCTTTTTCATCTCTACACACTGTTACTGAACATGTAATTGAGGAGGAACAATTGGCTAAAAATGCATGAAACTGATGTTTGCCAATCACGGGATTGATATTTGATAATCCCGAAATACCGGGATTGAAAATCAGTCCCGGAATTGACATCCCTAGCTTGAATGTTCCATTCAACAAGCTGGATTCAAGCTTGGAACTTACAGTCAACAGCTGTAATACAGCTTGATTCAAGTTGAGAAGTTACCACGTTTCAAGCTGTTTGCAAAGCTTGAAAGTTCAAGCTGAGATCAAGTTTAATCATCCAAGCTTGAAAGTTCAAGCTGGAATCAAGGTTGATTCTAGCTTGAAACAAGCTGGACTGTAGCTGGAACATTCAAGGTTGATTTTAGGAATGAAAATTCCAGCTTGTTACAAGTTTAAAACTTCCAGCTTGATTGCTTACAGCCTGATACAAGTTTGAATTAGGCTGGTTTGATCAAACTGGAACTTCCAATTCAAAATCCACTCAATTTACAGCTTGAAATAAGCTTACGTGCTATCTGGGTAGTCTAGCTAGACTACTATTCTCTAGAAGAGAAACTGAACTGAACTGTGATTCGAACACATTACTATTCCTTTACGATCTTACTTCAAACTATTTATAATTCTATTTATTATTCTACAAGGACGAGATGATTGCACTAGATTTAAAACTATTGAGAGGAATTTCAGAGATTTGTGAAGACGGCACTGGCGGCTTGTGCCCACAGAACAGGTGAAGTGCTGTACACTAAAATATACGGCCACTTCACCTGTTTCGTGGGTACGAGCCGCCAGTGAAAGACGGTTATAACTATCACTCCATTTGTAATTCATATTCTATTATTTTGAATGTTGTTATGATTGATTTTGCATCACAAAATTAATATAAATATATAATGTTTTCCCCATTATTGTGATAAATAATTTTTATAACAATTTCGAAGATAATAATTTGTGTCTAAATAGTACCAGAATACAAAATTTTAGTAGCCTAGTTTATCATAGTGATGACGAGAGATTGATTTATCCTTTCTCCAAAATATAGTTTGTATCCACTTGGAAACACCCAAAATGTGATAACATCATCATTCCTGGGAAAGACATCACATTGTTCAAAGATTTTGAGTGATGAGTATGTTGAGTAAGTTGCGTCGGTGTTTACAAAGATAATATTGTAAGTTGCCGGGAACAAGTTAGTAAAATTCGGCGGTGCCTTGATGCTCTCTGAGCAAGAACTTTGACTACATACTGTTCAGCTTTGAACGTTTCGGCTCTCTCTGTCGCAAGAAACTTGAAATGTTCGAGTCTCTTTGAATTGTTTGCAATGCGGGTTGGAGTGTGAGCGAGTTTGCTAGGTTGTAACGAGGGGAGAGTGGTGGTGGAGAAAAGAGGAAGGAGGAGATAGCAAATTCGCGATATAAAGAAAGAAATTTTGTTAAAAAGTGTGTGGATCGTGAAGTGTGGGAGAAGGAATGTGAGTGTATAGTAGGAAAGAAATCGGTGATGTGGGTGTTTGTGCGAAATTAGGGTTATGCTGAGAATGGGTTGGTGGAGGGTGACGGCTGGTACGGAAGGATCGAATGTGTGCGATATCGTGTGTGAGCTGGAGAGATGAATAGACGGCAGACGGCTTGGGCTTTCACTGCGAGGAAAAGCAAAAAGAAAAGAGGGAGGAAGGGTTGATATCGCAAAAATCCTGCGCGTCCTTGGCATTTCTGACGAGAACCCATTACGACCAATGGCGCAGCACAACTTCGGCTAATCTCCAGTGTTTTTGAAGCATTTCAAAACTTCTCTCTTCATCGCTTGAATAGGATCAGTTTCTTCAACTTTTTTCAAACGCTATGAATAGAGTAAGCTTCGCTCATACTCTCCACAACATCTTTTTAATGTAACTAAACACCCGAATGAAGTTGAATCTGGAATTGATTGATTATCTCAAGAAGCTGAAGAATAAAAAATATCCAGCGGGACAATTTCATACGATTACTGTTTTGAGTTGTGAGTCAATGAGCAGTAATATAATATACGTAACTTGACATAATATAGCTTATTTAAGAAATAATAAACTTGGATTATTATTTGGCTCATATAGGCCTATTTCAAGTAGTTTTTCGACATGCTTTTTTCAACATAAGATTAGAAGATAAGATGAGATAAGATCATGTTATTTTGTGTACCAACTAGATACAAAAAAGATACGTCAGCTCGATCGGTTTTGTTCATTACTTTTGTGATTTATTTTTCTGTGATTGGATTGATCTGAACCATTATATTAAAACAATATTAGAATTCATCTTGTTCATACCAATTTCTATAATAATTTGAAATATCTTTAAATAATGTTTATATTCTGAGAGTCATGTCGTTTGCTATTTTCATTTATAATATTCATTGAGGAACGAAGTTGAAGTTATCTTATGAGAATATTATGTTGAACACACATTTCTATTGGGAAAAATAATCGCCCCAATACTTTTTGTATTATAGACGTCATTGTTGATTTTCACCAAACAGGATCAACTATTTTGAATCGATTTATTGTATCTTCTTAGGATTGTGCTGATCCTGGATTTTGATGTCACGGAGCAAAACGATCCAAAAGTCAAACAAATGAGTGATGTCACAGCCACATTATTTAATTATAAAAATCTCTGTAAAAGACTTGGGAGTCTATGGATGTGAACGGTGAATAATACTCGTATTATTTCTATCTTGAAAAGACACCTAACGTCTATCAACCCATTTCTGTTTTTTTTTACTCTTGATTAATTTCCGCTCAAACATGTGAAATTATCTGGGTCACTATTATCAGTGACCCCGAATGCTTCATTTAGCATTAAACGAGGGGAGAGTGGTGGTGGAGAAAAGAGGAAGGAGGAGATAGCAAATTCGCGATATAAAGAAAGAAATTTTGTTAAAAAGTGTGTGGATCGTGAAGTGTGGGAGAAGGAATGTGAGTGTATAGTAGGAAAGAAATCGGTGATGTGGGTGTTTGTGCGAAATTAGGGTTATGCTGAGAATGGGTTGGTGGAGGGTGACGGCTGGTACGGAAGGATCGAATGTGTGCGATATCGTGTGTGAGCTGGAGAGATGAATAGACGGCAGACGGCTTGGGCTTTCACTGCGAGGAAAAGCAAAAAGAAAAGAGGGAGGAAGGGTTGATATCGCAAAAATCCTGCGCGTCCTTGGCATTTCTGACGAGAACCCATTACGACCAATGGCGCAGCACAACTTCGGCTAATCTCCAGTGTTTTTGAAGCATTTCAAAACTTCTCTCTTCATCGCTTGAATAGGATCAGTTTCTTCAACTTTTTTCAAACGCTATGAATAGAGTAAGCTTCGCTCATACTCTCCACAACATCTTTTTAATGTAACTAAACACCCGAATGAAGTTGAATCTGGAATTGATTGATTATCTCAAGAAGCTGAAGAATAAAAAATATCCAGCGGGACAATTTCATACGATTACTGTTTTGAGTTGTGAGTCAATGAGCAGTAATATAATATACATAACTTGACATAATATAGCTTATTTAAGAAATAATAAACTTGGATTATTATTTGGCTCATATAGGCCTATTTCAAGTAGTTTTTCGACATGCTTTTTTCAACATAAGATTAGAAGATAAGATGAGATAAGATCATGTTATTTTGTGTACCAACTAGATACAAAAAAGATACGTCAGCTCGATCGGTTTTGTTCATTACTTTTGTGATTTATTTTTCTGTGATTGGATTGATCTGAACCATTATATTAAAACAATATTAGAATTCATCTTGTTCATACCAATTTCTATAATAATTTGAAATATCTTTAAATAATGTTTATATTCTGAGAGTCATGTCGTTTGCTATTTTCATTTATAATATTCATTGAGGAACGAAGTTGAAGTTATCTTATGAGAATATTATGTTGAACACACATTTCTATTGGGAAAAATAATCGCCCCAATACTTTTTGTATTATAGACGTCATTGTTGATTTTCACCAAACAGGATCAACTATTTTGAATCGATTTATTGTATCTTCTTAGGATTGTGCTGATCCTGGATTTTGATGTCACGGAGCAAAACGATCCAAAAGTCAAACAAATGAGTGATGTCACAGCCACATTATTTAATTATAAAAATCTCTGTAAAAGACTTGGGAGTCTATGGATGTGAACGGTGAATAATACTCGTATTATTTCTATCTTGAAAAGACACCTAACGTCTATCAACCCATTTCTGTTTTTTTTTTACTCTTGATTAATTTCCGCTCAAACATGTGAAATTATCTGGGTCACTATTATCAGTGACCCCGAATGCTTCATTTAGCATTCTAGGATCAACATTAATCAAATGCGCTCCTAGTTTCGAAGTTCTCCACCAATATTGAATTAGGAAGTTTGTTAGCAGAGATATTTATCAACTTCATTGTTGTTGAGCTCAGGAAGTGGCCGTTCGCGATAGTGACAAATTCATTAGCTGGTAATTTTTCTAAATAAATTTCTTAATCTGGCAGTCTCTGCTTAACAAAGTCATCATATTTCATAATTTCGACGAGAGAGGCTGGGACAGCGCGTGGTTTCGAAATGAAGTTGAGAAATTAAAAAGTTTTCAGCCAAGATAAAATCTCAGTAATTAGGAGTAGGAAAATCTTTGCAGGTCACGAAACGGCTGGTGCTATTTTAATACGTCACAGAGCAGCCTTTTGAACACACCCCCTCCCCACACAGAGTATATCACTTGCAGAATTCCGTTGCAGATTTCGTTTCGCTGCACTCTTCTCTTATCTCATAATATTTATTCTTCCTTTAATAATTATCGTAGAGAGCATGATGTAATTTCTCTCTCAACCTACACCGTTACAGATCGGAAATAGGATACTAGACGATTTTTTGAAATTTTCAACTCTGCTTTACATTAAAATGGAAATTGAATGGAGTTTGTCAGAATTTATGATAATCATCTATATGGATGGCCTATCATTTAGTATCATCATATTTATCATACCATATTTCATTCATCTTGGGGCTACTTTATTACTGTTTTTTCTTTAAATGTTAATCACAGTACCCTTCTCTATTATTTTTATTCATGCATTAAAATAAATTTAAATAAACAAGTTTAGCATTTGAAAATTACTATTAATAGTCGAAACATGTTATGCATGAATAAAAATAATTGAAAAGGGTACTGTGATTAACATTTACCATACCATATACATGATATCGTAGATATAATATTCTATTGTATAGTTAGTCTATGATGATATATAGTCGGTCAAAGAAGACCCTCTGGCAAGATGGGAAAATGACTCCAGCTTAGTCAATATTTGTTCAAGAATTATAAATGTGGTCTCAATAGTAAATCGAATTGTTTCCTAAAATTTGAGATCAAATTGATAATTTTTAACGAATATTGACCGAGCTGGAGTCATTTTCTCATCTTGCCAGAGGGCCTTGGACAGACTATATGTGTATGTGTTTATTATACACTATGATGGTGATACGAATATTTTAATAATAGCTCATGGTTTTCATTGCTCATTTCCACATTAAGACATGCGAACAGGAATGATACAATTTTTTTAAATTTTGTAATCGAAAATTCGATAAATGATCGACGATAACTATACAATAAACTAGGAGACTGTTCACGAATAAAAAAAGCACTTCCATATTCTGTAGAGATTGTATAAGGAATCTTAATGGATGTCAAGAAAAATAAAGTGGAATTATCCAACGGGTGTGAAACCGATACCTTTATAAGTGACCGATACTGAACCTTTGAAGTATGTTCTGTGTAGAGAATATTATGGTATTGATTTATAATATAACATTATTATAATTTAATATTTGTATTCTATAGCTATCGTGTCTGAAACACCTCAATATTCATGGTAACTATATTTTGACTTTTTGATAAGTGTTTTGTGAAAGTTGACTACGTGAACTCTCAAGGCTCATAGATTTTCTCAAGATTCTAGAGAGTCTAGACGCTACATACGGCATGGTTGCACACAATTGATTAGCTTAATTCATGACAACAAGGAAACCATGGTCATATATTGATATCATTTTCTGAAAATAATACATCGTTATAGATACATCTTTTGAAGATGTACAGAATACCCAAAACGATCAATTCATGACACTTGATTGCGTAAATCATGGTCAAATATTGATCTTAAAATGATATTTGTAGTTTCTCCATAGTCTGAAATAAAAAGTTTGGTGATAGGTCACCAATTCGATCTTCTCAATGTACCATGTCATTTGCTCAAGAAGGGCCTAGGCTCACTTCACTATACAGTCCGTCCAAGCAGAAAAGACACCCGGCAAGACGGGGAAACGACTTTAGCCCAGCCAATACCCGCCCAAAAGCCATAAATTCTCCATCAAGCCAGAATGCCCTTCCCGCACGGACAGACCATACAGCGAGAGAATAATCATCTACCAGGATAGATGGTTAGATCAACCAGCGTGTGGTTAGCACGTTGATCCTCTCAACCATAAGCCAGTTTTCACAACCAACAATGTATCATGTAGGTCTGCTTAATTAACATCGGGTTTCTCCAACTTAAGCCGATGTAAGCTGATCCTGTTTGTTCTCAATATAGTGAGTGTTTTATTTATTTTTCTCGCGATCCCAAAATATTCAGGTCAGCTGTTCTCATGGAAGAGGAAGTTTGAATGTAATGAGTTAACTCAACAATGGAACTGTTAGAATTATAATCGCTCCACCGAGAAACTTCAAGAACCGCTGTATTTGGATAGGGCTTTTCGGATTACGATACGATTATGTATCCTGGATTTCAACTGAATAACTTTTATGAATTGAGTCATAGTGCTAGATGATATTGAACTCACTTATTCCGTTGCTGACTCTATTTCTCATAATTAGCATATGCTATAACCATTTACTCTATTTATTGATTCAGTTTTCGTTCGGGGATTTATCAATACAGAGTCTTGTAACTCATCTCGTAGTAGTTCTGACATTTTTAACTGTGTTACTCCTGATCCCAATAATATTAGGGTCAGCTATACTCATAGAAGAGAATATTAAAATTGGATTATTCAATTCAAAAACCCTTGGCCAGTTTTCACAAATTTTGTGTGATAAATTCAACGGAGAATTTAGAAGTCCGCGAAGACACATCATGAGCTAGTCAAGTTCTGTTCAGTCTGGTAAAATTTGTAATGAAAACAAAAAAACCGGCCGTCCAAAAATCGTGGTATGTGGAAAATTGTGAAATTATATCTCATGATAATCACATGAATAAATTATATATTTATGATAAAATTGATGTTTGATTCGTGGATTTTTTATTATCTCTATTTCATCGATGATGGTTTTGGCGTAAAAATTGATATTATTGGAGTCCAGCTCACAAGTTTGTATCAATAACACAAAAGAATTCCGATCATAACGGTAATAGAACGGGAAGTTCGGTCCTTGTGTCAGGTTGAGGAAGTCTGTAGAATTTATGTTTGCAATTTAACCAGAGACAATAGTTAGTTCGACGGTGGTCGAGTTTAGAAAGGAGGGGGGAGAAAGCAGGAATGCTTATTAGTTGCGCAAACTTCCTTCCTTGAATTCTGAACACGAATTTGAGGACAGGAACTCCGGTGTGAGTTAGAATCTAATTTCTCCTCCGACCTCTTTAATATCACAGACAGGAGTACTGGTCTGACTAGACACTGAAACTATTGGATTTTAACACCGAGACGCGTCTCAAGAGTTTACTAAGAAAATTGATTCTGTTTTTCTAGAATGAAGATGAATTCACGTAATTGGACCAGTTCAATTGGACCAGAATCTGGAACCAGAACTGGTACAATAAAGTGAATAAAATGAAGTGGAATTGAATCATATTACAATTTACAATCAAAGCGAGTTATCAGTTAGTGGAAACCAGATCGGTGTATATCCGATATTCCATATAAAACCATGTATAAAACATATTGATATTCTCCCATACACAACAAACTACGCTTAACTTAGTCTTGTGTGATATTGTCCAAATACTTTCAATTTAGAGAATCGATTTGACCGTACCTGATCAAACTGATGATTGATTCGATAAATAATGAGAAAAAAAGAAACAACTCTCTTCATTATTCCTACCTGAATAGAACTACTATACGCTTCTTCTTCAGAGATTGAACAGTCTATGTAACGTTTTCTTATTCTATAATAATTTTGTCATCACATAACACTTATATTTCACAGGAATGATGTGGTTGAATGGCAATTCACAAGTGTTACATAGATTAGATAAATAATATTCCCAGCAGCCCTCCATTATAGATTTAATTAATATCAATCGTTGTTTCAACTGTTCGTCAAGACCATAGTTCGAAAAATGAGTTGGAGCATTTGAAAAATAATGGTTGTTTGAAGCTCAATTCTGTCCAAATACGTCATTGATTTTATGCCGAACGAAGTTGTTTATGAGTTTGAAGGTCTGATTTTTCATAGGATCAGCTCAGCTAACTGTATTTGATAAAGAAGAAATAATTTGAGGATTAAAGAAACACGTTCTAGAGAATTCTCGAACAGAAAAATTGAAGTTTATTTGTGTAACGAGTTCCATGTTTTTCTTATTTCGCAGCAGCAGCAGCAGTTTTCCTTATTCACTGATTCGCAGCAGTAAATAACTTCTGGAAGCCTCAGGGCTTGAATTACAATTGATAATTGTTCTATTTAGCATTTGATGCATTCTATATATGCGTCCAATATACTGTTCAATATACATGACGTCTAATAGTCCAAGTATAGGTGAGTTATTCAATTACATGAATCGGATAACCCCATTTGTCGGCATTTAACTACGTTACATCGATATTATACGAGCATGTCTCACGAGATTCGTGTTATTTTTGGCCTCGTCATTTCAATTCTCTGGTGGTTCAATTTACAATCATTTGCTCGCGTATTTGATTCTACACAGAAAGAGTAGATCATTATGAGTTGGTTATGATTATAAAAATCTTATTAGTAAAATAATTGGAATTTTTAATAGATCAGCTCAGCTACCTATTTGATAAAGAAGAAATAAATTGAGGATAAAAAACACATTCTAGAGATTAAAGGAATAAAATTAATATGATTTTTTTTTCTAATGAATGTCATTGAAACTTGTCTTAAAGACAAACCATCAATTTTCAGTTCACTTTTTTTTAACTATAACAAGACTAAAAACTTCAGTTCATCCAACGACGACTAAAGCAGTTCTGAGAGCAGCACTGAAACTGTATGCACTCACTATCACCAGAAGGTTTTAAACTAATTCAAAAGGCTTCGTTCTCTTAAGCCTCCTGATAATATCTTGATTTTGGAGTAGTAGGCCTGCCTCGCGGTTGACATGATGATGGAGTCTGGACTCATGGCGGATAGCAAATCGTCTTATCTCACTAGACACAAACGGTATACGTAGATCTCTGTGCAAATCACTGTTTCTAATGTACCAAGGAGCGTTGACCATATTCCTCAATACTTTATTTTGAGATTTCTGTATCAAATTGACATTACTCTTACAGGCACAACCCCAGAGCTGAATCCCATACACCCAAATTGGTTTTAATATCTGGTTGTATAGAATAATCTTGTTCTGTAGAGATAAGCTGGATTGACGACCAAGCAACCAATACATTTGTCCATATTTAATATCAAGCTGTTTCCTTTTTATTTTTATATGCTCCTTCCACTTCAATTTGACATCTAATGTCATTCCTAGATATTTAGCAGTATTTTCACATGGAATTCTATGGCCATTCAGGCTGATATCAATTGTTTCTATTACATTTTTGTTGGTGAAGTTTATTATTGATGATTTCGATTCATTTAGTTTTATCTTCCATTTCTTAGTCCATTGGCATAGTCGATCTGCAGCTACTTGGAGAGTGGTGGATGTTTCTTGTATAGTGGCGCCTGTAGTCAGAAGCGCAGTGTCGTCGGCAAATGTTGCAACAGTGATGCCATCACAATGTGGAATATCGCATGTATACAAAAGGTACAAAATTGGCCCCATTACACTACCTTGAGGTACTCCTGCCCCAATATCTTTCAAGTTTGAGTAGTCATCATTCTGCTTTACTCTGAATGTTCTATTTGTTATGTAAGACGAAATCAGTTCTACATATTTTTTTGGCAAAAGTGAATCAAGTTTTTTTATCAGTCCTTCATGCCAAACTTTATCAAAGGCTTGGGCTACATCAAGGAAAATAGCAGAGCAAATTTTCTTCTCCTCCAAACACTTCTCTATAATATTGGTTATTCTGTGAATCTGTTCGATTGTAGAGTGCTTCCTCCTGAATCCAAACTGATGTGCTGGTATGAGGTCTCTCTCCTCAATTATTGGAAGTAATCGTTTGAGAAACGATTACAGGTAGTAATGATATTGGCCTATAGGATTTGAGTTCATGTGGTGATTTTCCTGGTTTTTGTAACATTATTATTTCAGCGACTTTCCATGAATCAGGGACATGCTTCAATCTAAATGCTGCATTGAATAAATAAGTGAGCAGAGTTATTGCTTTTCTTGGCAATTTCTTCATAATATTCCCTGTAATTAGATCGAAACCAGGTGCTTTCCTTGTACTTAGATTGGTAAGGATTTCTTTTGATACTTCATTTACACTGACAGGCTGTATATCAGAAATATCTGTATTTTCCCTGGTCTCAATAACTTTGTTTGTAATTGGGCTGAAACGTTCTAGCTAAATATTCTGCAAATTCTTCCACTTTTTCACTGTCTTTACGAGCCCATGATCCATCTGTCTTTCTCAGTGGTGGGATATGGGATGTTGACATTTTCAATTTTTTTGTGGTCTTCCAAAGTGCAAAGTCTGTCTCCTCATCTGCAGTCAAGTTTTGAAGATAGGTGTTGAACGTTTCTTCTTTCCAGATTTTGATCTCCCTTCTCAATTATTGAGTTTTATTGTTGAGAATTCTTTTATCTTCTGGATCACGTGAATGCTGCCATCTTCTTCTTGCTCTTTTTTTAATTACTAGATCTTTTATTTCTCTTGGATAGTTGATTCCTGCTGTCTGATATGTACGTTCTTTTGTATTCTGCCAGGCTGCTTTTTGTATTAGCTTGAAAAACTTTTCTGCTTCTTCTTCTAACTGCTGTTTGCTTCTTAATTGAACATTTAGGTCAATTTCATCATCTAAAAACAACTGAAAGCTTCGCCAATCTGTAGTTCTATTGACAAGTGTGGACTTAGCTTGTCTTTTTATTATTCTCTTGCTGAGCGTGAGAATTACAGCAGAATGATCTGAACTCAAGTCGAAATTTTCCTCAATATGAGTAAAATTGGTAGATATCCTCTTTGATATGAAAAAATCTAGGAGGTCAGGGATTTTATTTGTGTCTGTTGGCCAATAAGTCGGACTCATTGAAGAATGGAAAATGCATCCTAATTCATTGATAGCATCTCTTAATTCTCTTCCTTTTGTGGATGACAATCGGGAACCCCAGTCAATATGCTTAGCATTAAAATCTCCACCTAAAATGAATCTATCACCCAAGTGCTCTAATATCATTTTATATTGATTCTTTTTCAAATTGTATCTAGGAGGACAGTAGATTGCTCCAACTCTAAGATTTTGTGCGAGTGTTTCAATTCCTATTACTGTGACCTGTGCTTCTGGCAATTGTAGATTGCATTCTTCATAATGATTTATGTTGTCTTTAACTATTATTGCACTGCCCCCATGAGCTTTATTGTCCAGGTGTATTGTTTGATATATTCTATAGCCTTTTATTTTCAAACATGAATGAGTTGTTGAGTGAGTCTCTGACACTAAGCATACGTCAACTTTATTTGTTTCTAAAAATATTTCTAATTCAAGTTTTCTATTTATAATTCCGTTAGCATTTCAAGTTACTATTCTAAGTTCCCTCTGATTCATTTCCTTATTTGAGATTTGTTTGACAAAGTACTTCTAGATTCTAAAGTTTCTAACCTTTCAGAGAAATTATCCAACTTCTTCATTATCTCGTGCAAAATAAATGTAATATTTGACTCATTCATACTATTTGGCTTCAGTGTTTTCATCTGTTCGTTATTACTACTTGTTTTGGTTACTTGTGCATACGATACATTGTTCACTACTTCACTACTTGTGTTGACTCTAGTTGGAACACTTTTTGTTCTATCTTTATACAAATTATCCCTTATTTTTTGAAGTTCTTTAGCTACTAAACAGCCACGATAGTTTGCAGGGTGAGCTTCACCACAGTTGTAGCACTTGGGTGGAGTACTCTTTTCCTTACTTCAATCTTTGGTTAGGTGTTTTCCGGCACACTTGACGCACACAGCTTCATGTTGACAAAAATTAAAAGTATGAAAAAATTGCTGACATTTCCGACATTGGAGGATGATTTTGTTACTTCGGAGAGCCTCTATTTTTACTTTCATGTAGCATATGTACTGAATATTATATATTTTTTTAATATCCTCTGTGTTCTCAAACGTAAGCATGAAGAGTGGAAGGTGAATTATGTTATCTTTACCATCGACTTTATTTTTCTTTATTTTATTAACTACATCGATAATTTTGAACCCCTTATCCAAGAGATCAGTTTTGACTTCTTCTGGATCACAAGAAGGATGAAGATCTCTAGCCATGACTCTTGTAGGCCTAGATTGCTTATTTTCATAAGTGTGCCAATCTAGCTTATTAGTATTCATTACTTTGGTGACTTCTCTGTATTCCTGATCAGTTTCTACATTTATTTTCAGCTGTTTGTTGTTCATTATTGATGCTCTATACTTCAAATTGGCCTGTAGCATGATTTCCTTCACTTTATTGTAATCATCTACATTACTCAGAATGATAGGTGGTGGTTTAAGATTCTTGACTATTTGCTTATTTGATGATTGGTTATCTCCTACCTTGTTTGACGATTTGCCTGTAGTTTCTGTCGGAGATGGCACTGTTGGGGATTGGCTTGCCTTTCTCTTGTTAGGTCTTTTATTCTTCTTGAGGATCCATTCAGTTTCCTCCCTCAGCTCGTCTTCTTCTGTTTCGTATCCTCCTGTCGCTGATGCTGTTGCTGCTGGCTCGGTGGACACATTACCGCGGTTTTACTCAACATTTGTTTTTTCTGTCGTTGCTTTAGTTTCTAAAGCAAGAAGTCGTTCCTGTAATTGTTCTAATTGATTTTTTAATTCGGCATTATTTTTAACTGCATTTTCAAATTTTGTTGCTAAGCACTTCCATGCTTTTGCTAGGAATTTTTCTGTCTCTGATTTAAGTAGTTCAGTCTTTACTCCATACGTCACGATCTCTCCGTTTTCCTCTATCGGTATTTTTAACGATTTTTCACTATCTGCCATACTGCACTTTTTCAATAAATGGATAATGTTTGCTCAGCACTTCCCGAAATGGAGTTTAGCCTGCACTGGCATTGTTGTTGAAACACGCGCGTACACGCACACACACTCACGAGCACTATTGGCACAGCCTATTTTAACTGACTCAACAGTTCTACAATCTAATTTTGAAGATAATTTCATGAGCTCTAAAAAACACGACCGTTCACCTCGGCTACTGAAAGCTGACTGAAAAATTTATATGATGAGGATGCTTTTATCGATAAATTGTCACTTGCAGTTTATGTTTACCACTAGTACAGATCGATTCAGATTAGACTATTCGATTAATCCACCTTTTGTTTAAGCAGTTTTGGAACTGTAAATTGTATACAACTTAAACAGTCCATGATAATGTATACACGGTATTATATTGCTCATTATTCTTTAGAAGAGTTAAAATTAACTGATTTTAACAATATGTGAAATGGAAAACTGGTATTGGTTCTTAAAGAAATATTATTTGATCTAATCTTCAGCTTTTAAATCATTTGATACAGTAGTGCTTTCTATATAAAATATAAATCACAGTAGCCTAGCATTTTCAAATTATTTTTATTTCAGCATAAAATACTAATGTGATTTATATTTCATATAGGAAGAATTGTAGCCCTAAGAAAAAGGAAACATTTGATACAGTTATGCCTATGATCATTATAATCTTGTTCATGCGCTAAACTCTGCTCCTAATGATATATTTGATAATAAGGGTTATATTGGAGTATCAAAATTATTAAAAAATACTTATCTCTCATGTTTAAAACACACTTGACTGTTATATTCGTGGAACAAAAACCTTTCATTCCACATTGTAGATTGTTGGAATAGGATATATTACGTTGTATGCAATACTCTTCAGGTTGATTTGGATGAGAATAGCTCTAGTGAATGCCTATAGTGTTATTTGAAGATTAATTAATATTATAAACAGCCTATTCCTTTCAGTCCGAAACTTACACCCTTTGGCGCATTATACTGATACGCGTGAGGCTTCTGTGCAATTGAAATAAGGGTTCTTAACAGAGGCGCTAATTGGTTGCTGGCGCGACGCACACACACATGCACTCACCCTGTATAATTATTTTGATTTAGAGGTGAATGGTGACCGTGTGCACTAGTTCATCCGTTTTCCATTAGCGTTGAGGTTTGTTGTGCGTTGCAAGGCTTGGTCAACTGAACATAAATCAACGCCTCAGGTGCAGAACAGTGCAGCTTGGTGTGTTCACTGTTCAACCGCTACACAATCCAACTCCATCATTCCATCCTGGTCGCCGCTTCCACCACCTAAACGCTAGATATTTCCATCGGCCGAATTATTCCTGTCGACCCGCTTGTTATTCATACCAGCTCTATAAATTCGGCACAAACGGCAAGCAGTGCACTGATGGCGAAAACATGAATTGTGAGCCCAATTCATAGGCTAATCACTAGGCTACTTGGCGACTGAATCGAGGCTGCAATTTGCCCTTTTCAATGCATGCGGATCGAATTTGATACGGCCGCATTTGGCATCAAGTGGCATTCGGTATGCAATGAACATCGCATGTCCATATTGGAACGGGAATAAAATGCATATTCATAGAAACAATGGGAAGAAGTGTATATTTTTCATTACAAAACGATTACAGAACAATTGATGTGGAATTGAAACCGACCGTGAAATTTTAATGATATCTTATGGATTCTTGTAATAAAGCTGGATGACTGGATGTTAAAGTAAACTTTAAAAACATGTAGTGCATACATCTAGTCATCGAGCATTACAAAACTTTTTAGTATGAAATAATATCGAAGTCTTCATGCACAAATCAGTATTAAAGTGATGTTAATAGAGATATCTGTTAATTCTGATATCTAGATAAGTTGTGTTTCAAGAAAACAGATATTACAAAGAATCTGATATCTAGATGTCCTTGGATATCAAAGAACTCAAATCTTCTAAGGAACTTATTCAAATGCTCCGATCAAATTAAATTCAGGATGACTGACATCAACTTCCTATCTGCATGTGAAACTGAATGATCCAATTACATTCAACTTTGTTTGATGACAGTTTCTCTATTAACAAAATTGCCGGAATCAAGACGACTAATGAATAAATTGAATGAGCGTCTGAACGCAGTACTGCTTTATAGGTTCCCTCACAGCACCCCTATTGTCTCTAATGAGTCCTATCACGATCTTGGAGGCTCATTCATCTCACTGCCTGCTAACTGCGAATCGATTGTTCGCTGATGAACAACACACACCTCTCATTTGTGTCCGACGTGTGATTGGATAGATTCTTCTCGATTACAAATGACCGGCTTTCAAGCGGCAAAAAACAAGAGTTTTTTGTTTTGTTTTTCTGTGCAGGATAAGTTGATGACTCTAAGAGACTTGCATGGAAGAAAAGCCAGATTGAATATCCAATGATACAATGGAAATCTTTCCCCGATTGAAACAATCTGAAATACAGTAAAACGCCGATTACCCGAATAGTCCAGGCATTATAGGATTTAACCTCCCAATAAGAGCAGCTAAGCTGAATTTTGGCACAAATCACTATAATGGCATTCTGAAGAAGGATTCAAGAGTATAACTGTACCTGTATAACTGTATAACTGTATAAAAGAACTGTATCACGTTTGAAAACTTTTTTATTCAAGGTCAAAGTTCAAGAAAAACAGTTTTCTGCGAATAACTCGTTTCCTGTTCAAGTTATGTTTTTAAATGTTATCATAAAAATTGTAGAGCTCAGAAATTCCTACAAGATTAGTTATATGCATTTTTCTCGAAAAACTGAAGGTTTCCGAGATACAGCGCGGAGAAGGGGGAGCGCACACTTCATCAAGGGATAATGCCATAACATACGAAGTAAAATGTTCAATTCGCTGTGGAAGATTGTTTTTGCAACCAAAATCCATCAAAGTAGCATTCCTGAGCGATGGCTTTGACTGTGCATCTCTAGCTGCAGGGCTGCAGCTGTGCGTCCCTAGCTGCGCGGCTCTAGCAGCGCGTCTCGAGCCGTCACAGCTCTAGACTTGTAATTATATATTATTTAAATAATAATTATAGGTACTTCATAATCTGCAAAGCTATTGACGAGCAGCTAGAGCTGCGCAGCTCGAGTCATCGCCCAGGAATGCTACCTTACTGTCTTGTTGACAAATTGTTTATAAAATATTATTTGTTTTGATACCGATTCTCCCCTATTTCAAAATTTTAATGAAGGTGAAGTATAATAAGCTGCGGCCGAGGTTTAGCAGCAAGGGTGATTCTACTTATGCAATAATACGTAGTGTGTTATATTTATACAACTAGAAACTATTGTAGTCCAATACTTTTACTGTTTTGAAAGTGTTGAAACATAAAACATCGTTAGTGTTAGAACATTTGTTAATAATATTAGTATTCATGTCCATCTACCAATCCACCTACTATGCAGCAGAGTAGTTACAGTCTCAGAGCAGTACTTGGTATCCAATATTTTCATATACAGTATTATCATTATTAATTTACTAATGTAGTAAAATAATTTATCGTTTTTGGTGCGGTATGAGTATACCATAGGCCTACTTCCGATTGGAGCGAAGCTTCGTCATTTTCACTGGAGGATGGTCATTTAAATAATTTTTAAATCGAGGACTTGAACCTCAAGGATTTCATTGTAAAGGACTTGTAATTGTAATTATCCATGTACCCTGATGGAATAATATTATTTTTGAGCTCAACACCAAACTTTCAGCTGTGAATAACTTCATTTTAAGATGATAGAAAAAAATATAGAGACCGTATATAAACACTTCAACACTATCTGGAGAGCAAGGGAGATTACCCAATACAAAAAAATGTATCTGGAATTTCCTTACAACGTAATTATTTTGAAAGTTTGATTATGAAGGAATATGAAGGAAGATGTACGAGTACATTGAAACTTTATTCCAAATTTATTAGTAGTGTTTTCAATTTAGACAAAAATCTTTGTTCATGCATTTAGAACACATTTCTAATCATCTCTCATTTTCAAAGATCATGAAAAATTCACCTCTGGTGCTTCCGTCATCTTTAAGATCTCCTTCCACAATGAAAGCTATGATTGGACTTTTCTCAAATTAAAGGACCATGTTACATTGAAAAGTAATTAAATGAAATCAAATCACTTTATTGTCAGGAACACTTACACATGTTAAAACATGTATTTCGTATGATTAGGAGTTACGGGTTACTGCTTGGGATTATCAATAAAATATAAGGATTGCACTCCAGTAGTTTCTAGCTCTGTAAATATAACGCACTACGAATTATTACTTAAGTGTAGAACCACTCTTGCTGCTAAGCCACGGCCGCGGCTTATTTTACTTCACCTTCATTAAAATTTTGAAATAGGGGAGAATCGGTATCAAAACAAATAATATTTTATAAACAATTTGTGAACAATTAAAGTAGCATTCCTAGGTGATGGCTCGAGCTGCGCAGCTCCAGCTGCATGTCGATAGCTTTGCCGATTATAAAGTATAATTATTATTTAAATAATATATAGTTACAAGCCTAGAGCTGCGACGGCTCAAGACTCGCTGCTGGAGCCGCGCAGCTAGAGACGCACAGGTGCAGCCCTGCAGCTGGAGATGCACAGCTCAAGCCGTCGCTTAGGAATGCTACCTTGATGGAATTTGGTTGCAAAAACAATCTTTCACATCGAATTGAACATTCTACTTCTTATGTTATGGCATTATCCCTTGATGAAGTGGAGCGCACCTCTCCGCGCTGTATCTCGAAAACCTTCAGTTTTTCGAGAAAAATGCATATAACCAATCTTGTAGGGATTACTAAGCTCTACAATTCTTATTATAACATTTAAGAACATAACTTGAACAGGAAACGATTTATTCGCAGAAAACTGTTTTTCGTGACCTTTGACCTTGAATGAAAAAGTTTGCAAACATGATACAGTATTATACTTTTTTATCCTTATTTAGAATGCCTTTATAATGATTTGTGCCAAATATTCAGCTTAGCTGCTCTCATTGGGAGGCTCGGCCTTTTTTCGCCTTAAATGCCTGGACTAGAACTAATTGGGACCGGGATCAATTCGGATAAGCAAAGATTCTGATGATTGGACATGGAATTGCATTGAAGAAAACAATGTGTTAAACTTGGAATGAACTTTATTACATTTGAAAAGTACAGTGTAGTAGTAATGTTTGATTAATATGGAAAGCAAAACAAAATCTGTTCTAAACTACAGTACTACAGTAAGTACAATAATTATTCAGTAAAACACGTCGAAAAAGCTGGTTTTTAATCTATTACTAAGCCTAAGACCAATTCGGATAATCGGCGTTCGGATAATTGGCGGTCTAATATAGTCTAATTATCTCTATCGCCGTCAGTTGCCAGTAATTTTCATTTGTGATGAAGATCAAAATTGTGAAAAATTTCTCACTATTTAAGAGTAAAATAGGATGGACGAAATGTCTACTTATGGAACCTGTAAGATCACTCGGAAAATCATACTATTGGCAAAGCTATACTAAATGGTAAGTAAATGGTACTCATTTATTCTATTGTGTATTAAATGTTGTAAAACTGTTGTTTGTTTGTTTGCTGTATGCCGATAAGTGTTGTGGCTGTTGTTTGTGTTGTTGTTGTTCGATGTTTAATGTTTCTTTTCCGTTTACAGCACCAGACAGCTGTCCAATCTCTGGTGAGTTCGATAATTGTTGTGGAAATGTTCAGGATTTTGACTGCATTGGTTCATTGAACTTGTATTGCTATTACGATACTGTATTTGTTTTAGGCATGTTCTGCATTTCTTAATATTCTCAATCAGCATGTGAAGAAAAAATTGGCATATATAAGAGTGGTATGTTTCAATAAATTTATTGGTATTTCAAGGTTGTAGTTATTCTTTGGTTTCTTGTTGATGATGATGTGCTTCTCTTGAATAAATCTTAATATTTCATTATAATAACTTTATGCGTGAAGAATATTATACATATAATAGATTTGAATAGTGATAATAAAATCATGCTTGTTGCATTTGAAATTAATGAGACTTGTTGTCGTCATAATCATATTTCTTGTTGAATGAGAGAAATAAGCAGATTCTTTATCGTTATTTAAGTAGTAGTATGAATTATTATCACTTATGTAGGCTACAAAATACTAATAGGGCATTTAATGGATGACTGAATAGAATTTCTGTGATAGTTTGATTGTAGATAAGATTTTCTTAATTTTAGTTCATATTTACGTAAACGTTTTCTAGTAGATATGCTAGATGGATTCTATGCCTTACAACGACCTAAGGACTCCCACATCCCGGTATCAATGAATCACAGATTCCTTCCTAACTCTAGTGTAATTGGACGAAATTGTACGATTGAAAATGAAAAGTATACAATTTTGTCCATTCTGATGATGATACAGCTATGAACCATTTACAAGTTTATATGAAACTGAAAAGTGTATAATTATATCCATTCTGATAATGATATAACTATGTACCAGAACAAGTCTCATTCATAATTATACGTGTAAATTACTACTTTTTACAAATTTAGTACAGTTCAGTGATTTGTTAATTTTACTCTCAATTCATCTCTTTCAATTCCAACTACCTATTCTCTTCAAGCTTAGAATTTAAACTCTCAGATACTCCAACACTTATTCACTTCACCATTCTCGTGATCTTCATCACTTATCCATCATATAATCATATATCTGTCAGTAATTTGTAGGTGTTCCACTTTTGACGAAACTGAATTGATTTTGTTCACTTTCTTAACAACTCGTTTTTACTTTGTCATTTGTTTCAAGCTATTTTTGAAGAGCATGTTTAATGCAATTTTTGTTGAAGTTGAGTATTGGTTGTAGAATTGAATCAACATTATAGGCTGATGCCATGTAGAGTTTCCAACACACGTATTTCAAGAACTGCGGAGTATCCATAGAAATTGCTTGGTATATGATTAAGGAAGCTGTTGATGTATGACATAAAGATAGTTGGAAAATACCAAAGTCCATTTGATTCTCTACTTTTAGAGCCTAGAAGTAAGTCCAGAAAAGTAGCTTATAGAAAAAGTTTGAATATCTAGTTTCCGATATTTTAATTGTTATTTATAGATTTAATGCTAAGACCCCTATTAATCCTAGATATTTGAGACTAGTGAAGTGAATTATTCTTCAAAGCGTAGCTTGTAATGCACAGACATGCAACATTAATGTAGATCAGTCGGTAATTATTAGTGTGAAGAATTCTGAGAGACTAGAGAAAAAGTTGATCATCAACACAAGTAGTCGCCAAGAATTTAGGCGGTAAACTAGCTGATGTAACCTACAAACAGCTGATGTAAAGCATGTATTTTCTCTTTCGATTTCTAAAACATCATCTAGGAACAATCAAATTACAACTCTGACAACATCAGATGTTGGAGCGCATAAGGAGCAGACGAAACTGCATAACTTTTAGGCTCAGCTATCTTCTTATTGAAGTATCAGATACGTTTTAAATTTAGATTTGTATTTTCTGTCCGAGCAAAGAGGACCCTCTCTGGCAAGATGGAAATATGTCTCCAACTTGTCCATATGTCCAATATTTCTTCAAGAATTATAAATGTGGTTTTAATAGTAGATCGAATTGTTTCCTACAATTTTAGATCAAATTGGTTATTTTTGAACCAAAATTGACCGAGCTTGAGTCATTTTCCCATCTTGCCAGAGGGTCTACTTTGCTTAGACAGATCATACTGGATGCTTAATCACAAATAGCCTGTTATGAATTGTTTACTGATAAAGAATTGTTTACCTGTACTAATTCTATATTGATACAACATTACTAGGTGCATTGTTTAATTAAGAAGAAACAATTAATTTCAAAATAGTTGGCCTCAGTAAACACTCTGATTGCATTTCAAAATTCAAATTAATTATGAGGTATCCTCCACTCGTTTTTATCATAACTACTTTATTCCATTATTATATTCTGAAGCAATTGAAATATTTATGAATATCATAATTCCATAGATATTTTCGTTTTCCGAGGGTGGAGCCCACATGAGCTCATAGGCTTGTGCGGTGGTAATGAGATGATTAATGATAATAAGAGATGACGACTACTTTTTGAGTATTTTGACTGACGGCTTATCATCTCCTCCGAAAGACGGGGTGGCTGTATTTATGTGATTGTGTTGTGGTTAAAGAATTGTTCTCCGGTTGAGACTCGAACCCTGATCCACCTGGTTATCAGACCGGCGCGTAATCACTTTCTCCAACGAGTCACTCAACAATTAAAATCCATCCATGATGGACATTAAGATCCGCATGCAATAGCAGCCTTAGGGTAATAACATGTCAAATAAGGTGAGGCTGCGGGTGCTACATAGTATATAAATAATTTCAGAACTTCATCATACATCATAAACCTCACCTTATTTGACATGTTCTTACCCTAATGTGGATCGCCCTGTTACGTTTGGGGTCATAATATATCCCAGTACTCAATTCTCGGATAATAAAATATTTAACTCAAATATAGTAGTTTTCTGTGCTCTGTGATATTTCGAAGTTGTGGAAGTTTCTTCTATATACGTTAAAATTCAGATGACTTTTTAATAAGCGAATAGAGAAAATCCATCATACAATTTACCATCAGTTGTTAAAAAAAGACACCAAAAAATCAATGATAAGTCGAAGTTAACAGATAAAATCACAAGCTGAAAATTCTTATTCCGATAAAAAAATTTTATAAGTTCCGCGTCCAGTAAAGATCAATGCCTATACCAAATAAATCTCAGACTACTACTGTTGAGAAATCGCAAATAAAATTGTCTTATAGTGTATAACAATAGAAAAGGATAGAGTCTGAGGACAAATAAAACAGAGGAATAAATTACTTCCTGTGAAACAAGTCTGGTAAAGGAATGCAATCATTATTTATAGTTGGTCTTGAAATCGATCTCTGCTTGTCTGAGGGCATTTTATACTCCTCCGCGCGCACAGCATTTCCAAATAAAGTTGAGCCAATTCTTGCACCACACCAGCGCTGCCTTCCCAACCAATTCGCATTCCTCACATTATTCCGATCCCATGGCAGCTGACCTAAGCCTCAATATCGTCGAGGGAATCGAAACAGTACACAACGTTTTTTACTACGTATGAGCTGGAAAGTAGGCTACCATTTCCAAAAACCAATCGATGGTGCGGCCCTACAACCCTAAGACAGAAACGAATAAAAGAGAATCGTTCTGTCTGTAAACGGGAAGGGTTCATTGAATTTCATCTGTGAGTAATCAAACTTCCGCAAAACCGCAGTGTATTCAAATCTGAACATTAGAGAAACTGCCGGAATGGCAAGTGATTTTCTCAAAGAAGAACCCTCCGAGATGAAAAGAAAATTCTATTTACAGAAGATGCTATAATCATACTTTCCAAAGGAATGATAAGTGATTCTAATGTTGTAGATAGTGTAGGTGCCACAAGACCAATTTTATTGATAATAGCAGGTCTAATGATGATCGAGAATTTCGAAACTGGAATTACCTCATGTTATGACCGATGAGAGCATTTGGTGAGATCAATTCCGTATGTATTCTACTTATGATTACGTTCCTCTTCAGTATCTTGATGGGTTGAAGTTCACCATCTGAGCTTCTATCGATAAACTGAGGACTGCATCATCACCCTACCATGAGGACAGTTGCCATTGATGACTTTTTCGAGGGACTTCGCTTGAAAGTGTTAGCAGTAAACCTTATTTAGATAGGATATAATAAGGACGAGCGATCGAAATTCGAAGAAATATTATACACAAATTATTATCGTTGCAAAATGATACTTTAGAATTCGTTTTCGGATAATAACAGCGAAATTCATCGAATGCAATTAGAAATTTATCATCTACCTTATTACAGGGGCTGATTATACCATATTAGAAAGGTTTATAATTTGGAGGTAGAGAGGGGCTCTTGAAATTCCTCGTGATGTCACAGAGTAGCCTATGTCTAATTTATGTTCATTTTTCATGTTATATAATTTGATTTCTGATTATGGAGGGAAGGGTCATAACCCTACTTCTCCTTGTATCCGCGACCTCTACCCTCATACCCACTACGCAACTATTCAGCAGTGCGACCACAAATCTATGGCCTGTTTAAAACGTTCTTATGATACCATTAAATAGTAAATTTATTAGCTGTTATCAGATTGAGCAACACATGCACTCCTTTTACAGTATCATATTCCAATAACCAAGCTTTTATTATCAAACACACAAAAATTCTGTTTCAGAGGTTCTCAAATTAAGAATTCTCTACCTCTAGGCTCATTTTTCAAATTCCTTCAACTCAATTGAACAAGAAAGCGGTAATTCGAAGCATGTTGAGAACTCATGTATTCCTAAGGTATTCCTTTTTATTTCTAATGAATATCTTCATGAATTGTAAACCAACCTATTCAACACATGCTTTCTCAATCAACAATGCTTGAGCATATAAGAAAAGAGGTTCGTATTTCTAGAATCGCAGTATAATCAATTTTCAAGTCAATCTCTCAACAGCAACTAATCCTATGAATTTATGATTTTAATTCATTAGTCAATCAACTTAACTCAATCTCAAGGTCAATTATTATCCAGAGTCAACACTTCCAGAAGCATTCTTAACCTTCAGATTCTTCATTTATCTTTCACACAGCCAGTTTATCTTTCTGTCCTCAGTTGTGATTCTTCTTTAACGAATGTGATTTGTGGTCGAGAATAAGGTAGTTTTGGCGAATGAGGAACGATATTAGCGGATTAGTCGGTGGCGACCACTGAAAAGTTGATGGCTTCAAAGTCTTGGAATGCGCTGTACTGCGCTGTACGGAGTCACGCGAGGTGGCCGAGGTACCACTGCGCCACCCATCTCCATCTCCCACACAGATCGATAGCCGTCCCACCTGGCCACTCCCCCCCAAACCACCACAAACAACCCTCTATCAACCCCCCCTCCCCCCAAACGATGACTACAAACAAGCTTGCTTTGTCTACCGCTAAAACACTAATCAACCTCTGCACTCACTTGGCCTCCTGTGCCGAGCTGAGTCGTCAATTAGACTCCCGACACTTTTGATCGAAAACGTGACTGGCGCGTGCACTTTTTCACTTTCGATAACAGCTCCTGTTTCACTAATGCGCACAGCATCAAATGGCTAACTTCAACAGTAATCCTTTGAGTTACATTGTAAATTATTAATAATAATAATTTTACAAGCTATCACATTACTCAGGAATACGATAAAGTTCAAATAATATACATCTAACTATGTTGAATGGTGGAAATAAATGTACAGAATTATATATTCCTAGACCCGTATGAACTATCGTTGTTGGAATTATTTGAAAGTATTCGAAAATACTCTAGATCAACTATTATTTCGTCTGCTTCGTTAGAAGGAGCATGCAAAAAAGTGAAAAGAAGAACTCAACATAAAATACAAGAGATTCTACTGGCTTATTGGAAACTAATCACCTTCAATACCAAACAAAAAGTTTCTGTACAAGCAAATCTTTAAACTTGTTTGGACCTATGGTATCAAGCTATGGGGCTGCATCAAACAGAATAATATCATCGTCATACCACGATTCCAAAACAATGTGCTCAGAAACATCGTTGATGCTTGATGCTCCCAGGTACGTGCGGAACAGCGACATCCATAGAGATCTAAGTGTCATTCTGGTAACCTTTGAGATTCAGCGGTATGCACAGAGTCATGAAGAATGGTTCCACCAACACAATAACGTCGAGGTTATCCATCTGCTAGACAATAGAGGATTGGTATGAAGGTTCAAAAGGAGGAAGCCATTCGAATAATTGGTGTAGTGCTTGTGTTTTCAAATAGCTTAGAGTGAAAAAGCAGATCAGTGATTAGTTAAACAATGAGATCATGCTTTTTAGTACAGATAATAGCCTAAGTAAACATAATATTAACATAAGCAGTGAAAGATTCAAGTGAGAATCACTTTACCCAAGTTCTATGATAAAACAAAAATGGACTAATTTCAGAAACTCGAATCATTTTTCTCACGACTCCTCGAAATTCCATGGTCAACATTGTGGATAAAGCATGCAGTAAAACCTGCTCCATTTACTTATAACTCGAGTAATATTTCAGGATTAAGAAGTGATTTAGAGCGAGCCATTAACTCGCTCTTGTTATAGCTTACAGGTCTGGAATACAAGTCTCAATACTCTCAATTCAGAAGCAATAATGATAATACGATTCATAACACATCAAAGAAGCAGAAAATAAGAGAAACCATGAGCATAAGTGGATGAAAGGAATAAAGATTTACAATAAGTATTCATAATAACTCCAACATGAAGAAAGCTTAGCGTCACAGTGTGATTCTGTAGTATCTATTGAGTTTATATCTGTAGTATATATATTCTGTAGTAATCAAGTATACTATGCAAGCGCAAAGGATTGATTGTTCTGATTGATTGTAAGCCATCGACTAATCGTTTACCAGAATAATTTTCCAGATTCAATAATTCAATTATACAACTGAGTTGATTTTATCGGTTGTATTTTTCGGTCACCACTGTAGGTCTATTTTATGCTACGATATCAATACACCATGCTATCTGAGCCGAAAGTCTATAGTTTTATCTATTTGAGCAAATTGAGGGTTGCTCCTAGGCTGCATGAAATGATGTGCACTTGTGATTGTTATCTCCAAATTATGGTTGCGTGTGTCAGCTTTCACTGCTTCCGCAAGATTGCCAGTTTAACAGTGAATGTATGCGCAATTTCCTGTCGCTGGTATAATTTGTGGCTTCCGCATCAGTGGAGTGGTTTGCGTAAAATAAAAATATTCTCATATCACATGCTTTGCACTCCAGCTTCATAATCATGTCTTCTGTCTCTATCCCTTCCAGCTTTTTCATCTTTTCCTTTCTTTCCCAATGCATTAAATTTTTAATACACATTTTTCACAAGTATGAACCAGTTCAAAAATATCACAGTAAAGTATTTTCTTTTTCTTAGGGCTACTTTATCAATGTTTTCTATTCAAAATAAGAATAACAGTATCATTTGAAATTATTTTCATTCAAGTGATGTATTTGTAGTCAATGATTTCCACTGGTGGCTCGTGCCCACAAAACAGGTGAAGTGCTGTACAGTAAAATATACGGGCACTTCACCTGTTTCGTGGGCACTAGCCGCCAGTGATGATTTCTTTTACTAGGCTAAGATATTTGAAGCGAATCACTTTTCGAGTCACCCTATAAAACCATGAAATATAATCTCACTAAAGAATAGAATCTTTTTGTTATTGAAAGAATTGATCAATTATTTATAGTTTTTCCTACTTTCAGAAAAAGCATTCAAGAAACTATCGACAAGTTGCACAGAAATCCAATACTCCAAATTCAAATGAATTTATTCTTATTAAAAAAATCTAATCTTACTCATAATCACTATATAAATTGAATAATAATTTTTTCAAAGACAGAATTTTTTTCTGAGTGAGGAGGATAATTCAATTGTAACAAAACGTTTTTTAGGTTGTTCTGCCAAAGGCAGAATAATGAAAGATAGCGATTGAGATCTCATAAGAATGAATTGTATCATTCATTAATATTCTAAATAATTATACTCTGTGATTCAAATGATTCCCTGTTTCTGTGTTAGACATTCTCAACCAACTAGGAAAACCTAAAAAGTCAATCAGGAAAGAGATGTGGTGAAGTGACGTGATCTCAGCTTCTGAATAAGGGTACAAAGTAACTTTACGTTACCTTCTTCCGCTTTCCAGCTCGCCATTTCCTTGCTTCCAGCGAACACGTTTTCTTGGAAAAAGTTTCCTGCTGTATCTAGCCACTGCTAGACCTGCATTTCTCTTCGGCCGAGAGGTGGAAAAAGATTCATCCTCAGAGACGATCTTGCTTGAAATAAACTCCATTTCGAAATTTAGAGAAGTATTATTCCAATCGAAATAGAAAACTCTTACGCTACATTGAAACTCTCATTGTATAAATCAATTGTTACCAAGCAACTCAAATATAGTAGGAACTGACATTGTAACTCAGTTCAAATTCAAATTCTTTATTGCATGTTGTACATTACAATAGGTAATATAAAATCATTCACATGACGTCTCGGTAGAAATTTCTTATTCTAGACGACATTACAGGATTACAGGTATGTAATTAATAAGTCAATACAAAGTAGTTTGTCTTCCTAAATACAACAATGCGAATGAAAAAAGATTTACAATTCGTGCGACTCATCCAAGAAGGCCTAAGCCTGTGTTTGGATGGGAGTGTGTACTAATTAAATAAATAAAAGAATGAAATAAAATTAAAATATGAGAGCAAAAGAGTTTGATCAAGAGATAATATTGTTAACAGTATGCATATCCAGTAGAATGTAGTCTTCTAGTCTGTTACAAATAAATAATGTATAATATTCAAGAAATATCGAGATTCTTGTGATAAGAATGACAAGATGAGCTATTAATACTAGATAATAATAGATCGATAATAATAGATACTAACCAAATAACGATAGATAATAATAGAATAATAGCTAGATAATAATAGATCAGAGCTATATAGAGCTAGAATAGGATTGAAAAATATAATTCTCTGTTGAGGTAGGAGTGATTCTAGCTTAGCGATAAGTGATTTTCCAGAATAGGATTGAAAAATATAATTCTCTGTTGAGCTAGGAATGATTCTAGCTGAGCTATAAGTGATTTTCCAAAATTCACTCCTAGCTGAACAGAGAGTTATATTTTTCAATCCTATTCTAGCTCTATATAGCTCTGATCTATTATTATCTAGCTATTATTCTATTATTATCTGTCGTTATTTGGTTAGTATCTATTATTATTCTATTATAATCGATCTATTATTATCTAGTTCTCAATATTGATTTTTCTTTTTTCTGTAATGAACCTTGTGTTATTTACTCGGATTTCCATTGAGACTTCTTGTCTGGTTGGCTATTATTATTTCTTTATTGTAAGAATATTGGGCGAAATTTTACAGTGAGGGCAATTTCAGGGATCTTCATATAGAAAGCCTACATATAGATTTCATATGGAATCAAATATAGATCATATAGATCCCCTCATATAGATCTACATAGAAAGCCTCTCCGGAAATACAACTTAAAAGTATTAGCCTACATACAATACCGACATAATATCGATTTTTTAATTACATTTCCTTAAAAGACAAAAGTTTGGTAGAAAGTTCGACTCTCTCATGCAATAAGAGCGCTAATTTGTGATGTAATTTCAAAGAAATATTCAATTATTCATGCCATCATGCCACCATGTGTTTGAAGCTGTTTCCATTTTTCCACAGTAGGCAAAATCCTCACTCCAAAGCAAGAACTTCAAAGATTATTTACATATTGAACTAAATTTTCGATTTTTGGTTTTGTCTTTTAGTTCCGAATCACGTTACATGAATTAGAATTATAACAAAGTATGATATTAAATTTTAGATAAGTTACTCAATAGAGTATTTTCCTCAATGCGGATTGTTTGAGCTGCCAAAAATGAGTTTCGGTTGTTGTTTACAGTGCACACTGCTAGCGGCCACAATGCTCCATGAAGCCAGATCATGACTTCATAGCAGTGTCCATGTCAATCAGATACTACCCTCTATTTAACCCTCATGATTAATGCATTAATCAATCATTTATCAACCCCGTGAAATTGGTTGCATTCATTTACCGCCAGAAACACATGATATGAGTTGTGCAGTCGTACTGAATCCCCCCTTACTCTATTCCAGTATTTGCTAATTGTCAGAGTTCAATAGCGATTGCTCATTTGATGCTAAAACAGACAATAAATTTGGACGTTTGTTGAGAGTCCTGAATCACGTTCATATTGACAGAAGGTTTGTTCAGAAAAGGTCATTTCATTGCTACAAAATATACAACTCTGCTAATCAAAATCTGTATCCATGCTCTTGAGCATGTTAATTTATTTATAATTCAAATTCATAATTCACAATTTAATTTATTAACACGTTAGTTTTTCAAAACAAACAGTTTTTGATTGGAAATTCAATAAACTCTTCCAATCAAATAATTAATATGATTAGCTCGATCAAATTGGGAGGATGGCAAATAAGGTAGGAGTTCTAGATTGAATTCGATACACAGTTTTTTCAATAAATTATCTTTAAACCAGTCTCATGTGAGCAATCCTATTGAACGGCTGCATTTGATGCTAGAGTAATAACTTTTAAAAGCGAGTCTCTTACGAAATCTGTATTGTTAACCAATTAATGAGGAGTGTGATTTGGTTCATTGGTTCATTTGCTTTGTAGGCCTACCGTCCTTATTCACAAGAATGATTCCCAAAGTCATTCTCAAACAATAGATGATAAATTCTCTCTAATTGGTTATTATTGGAGTGATATTTTTAAACTGTATTCCTCTCCAGTTAAAAAACCAGTATCTTAATAAATCAGTCTATTCTCTTTGAAATACATATTTCTGCATCTGCCCCATCATCTATGTTCCAATTTTTACCCTCTATGAGAAAGCTCTGCTCTGTCAATTGATATCTTGCTTTGTAAATGTTAAATGTGATTATGTTAGCTTGAATTATCATGACTTTGGATAGAACAAGTGTAATAAACTTTCGAATCTGTCTTATATCGAAGTCCATCCTGAATCTACTCAAATCCAAACACCGCTTTGGTTCGTTCACTGGCGGCTCGTACCCACGAAACAGGTGAAGTGCCCGTATCTTTTACTGTACAGCACGTCACCTGTATCATGGGCATGAGCCCACGATAGAGTGATTCTTTGGTTACAATAAGGATGTCTCTTTTATCTCCTGCTTATCTTCCCCTTTCTTTCTTTTTTATCTTTGTTTCAATTTCTTCGTCTCTTAAGAGGAAATTCAGTGAATCGATATCTGACTCCACAAAATGGAATGAGAACATGTTCAAGGGAATGAGGTGCTGATAAGTTCGATTGTGTTCAGTGGCGTTTGCTCCACTTGGCGCTTGAGTTGACGGAAGTTTGGCGAGGCTAGCTGCACAGGTGCGCCATCTATCCATCATCATGGAAAATATTGCAAAATCTGCATTGTTATTCACGACGCACATTCCACTGGAAACTAAATTCCGTTGAAAACTTGGGCTTACCGCCGACGGCCATAAAATTTCACAACACAATACTGCAAGGCACTCTGGTGAAACTGAGCCATGCTGATAGGCTAACCACTATTCAAAAGCAATAATAATTATTCTCGGTAGCTAGCTTCTGGCAACTTGTCCTGAATTTCAACTATAGAACCCCTTGAATGAATAAGTGGTTCGGGATCATGATAGTTTATTAGTGGGCTCAACCGGTTCAAGTTCACAGAAACTATGGGCAACAGGAAATCAAATTCGGACAATTCTAGCCAATGCGTTATAACGGATTTCAATGGAGGAAAACATTTATATACTTGAAGGAAATACATGATTACAGAGGTTTCATAGCAAGCTTGGGCTATCAATTTAACAATTGATTGAAATTCCAGCTATAGAACCAGTTTTACAAAAGTTGAATTGATTTTTTTTTTGTTATATTAAATCACATATTCAGTGAAACTGGACACAAGTAGAAATCGTGTATTTGAGTACGATAATCTATATAGTTTAACCCACAATGAATCAATACTTCTCTCGAACTAAAAATTTTAGTTTTAGGAGCTTGCTGATCAGACCAATAACCAACAAGCAACCAGCAATATTATCATCAATGTATTCCTCTTAAAATCAGTTGACAGGGGCGAATCCAGGGGGGGGGATTGAGGGGATATATCCCCCCCCCCGAAATTGGGACTCATCTTACACTAGGTAGAATGCACTTTGTAGGATACTAGAAATAACCAAATTTTTTACCAATTATAATGCTCAAAACTTCTAAAAATATAGTTTCAGGGTACTTTTTTGAAAAATTTCCTCCCTCACGGGGTAAGTTCCTGTAAAGAAGGAAATGATTTGAATCTGAGCATCCAAACCAAGCATCCCAAGCCTGAATACAGTATTATTTCATTTCTTGCTTGAATGAGTGCAATAAGAATATTTTGTCTTATAAAATGTTCCATAAAATGTTGAAGATTGGTGCAACGATTCCTTTTACAACAGCATCTTGTGAGCGCTCCTTCTCAACACTACTTCGGAGGGTAAAATCTTACATGAGAAGTGCTTCAGAACAGAATCGTTCAAATGTCCAGCCCTACTATTTATTTACAGTGACATACATTTCCGTTAACTTTTGGCATGTATTGAATAAACTGTCACAAAATAAATCTCGGTGTCAAGAAGGTTCAATTTTTTATGTTATTCAATATAATTTCAACAATTTAATTTATTCAAGAAAACCTAATATACTCATGGAATGAAAACACATCGCAGATCTATCCCTGATAGCACAAACAGCTGGGGTCCAGCTGGTTTCCAGCTTGCATGTTCCATTCATCAAGCTGGATTTAAGCTTGGAACTCACATTCTGAAAGCTGTAATACAACTCGATTCAAGTTAAGAAGTTACCACGTTTCAAGCTGTTTGCAAAGCTTGAAAGTTCAAGCTGGAATCAAGTTTAACCATCCTCATCCAAGCTTAAAAGTTCAAGCTGGAATCAAGGTTGATTCTAGCTTGAAACAAGCTGGACTGTAGCTGGAACATTCAAGGTTGATTTTAAGAATGAAAATTTCAGCTTCTTACAAGTTTAAAACTTCCACCTTGATTGCTTACAGCCTGTTACAAGTTTGAATTAGGCTGGTTTGATCAAACTGGAACTTCCAATTCAAAATCCACTTAATTTACAGCTTGAAATAAGCTTACGTGCTATCTGGGATTGTATCTAAAACTTCTTCTCTCTAACAGAATTATCTATCAACATTTTTGGAATTGAGGTAAAATCATCAAATAAACTGCTTATTAGCAAATCACATCGCAATACTCAACACAACTATATTCCAATTTAGATTCAATGACAGGAGAAACTTTCAAATCAAAAAACTTGCAGCACAGCCTGCATTTGAAGAATGCTCAATTAAAAAGTTGCCCAATACAATAAACAACAACTACAAAAGACCAATAGCTCTTGTTCAAATCTATTACCTAAAATAAATGAAAAGACAATATGTTGTCAAACCACTGATTCAATAGAAAATTGGGATACCGGTTTCGGTTGTTACACCATTATCAATCTCTGGACCAGAAACCGGTATCTCAATTTACTAATAAATCAGTGGTTTGACAACCATAATCAATCTCTGAACTGAAGCCATTTCTTATTCTTCGAGACGGTAGAAATAAAAATACGATAATGTTTGTTGGGTGAAGGTGAAGGGAATTGAATACAAATATGAATATAATACCACATAATATAATATAAATAATATAATATAATATAAATACCACATACAAGAAAAAATCACCCCTAACACTACCCCCCCAGGAAAGAATTTCCTGGGTTCGATCCTGATTACATATCACCCACCGAAATTAATTAATTCCTGGGTGCGCCCCTGTCAGTTAATACAGATGAAATTAATCGTATGTTTGGTTGACTATTTCCTATTGGTAGTTCTTGTTGCTTATTTCTTATAGTGTGATAGCCGCTTTAGATTGTAATAATTGGAGTCAGTTTTGATTGAGGACTAGAAAATTGAGCAACCGATTACTGCAGGTCTGCAGACAATATGTAACAAATCACCGGTGTCCGAGTAATAAGTAGTGTTGATAGAGTGATTCCAACATTAGCTTTCCCTTGACAATGAATGGAACGAACAAATCAAGAATGGTGGATAGATATTAATGGTAGTTTATGTTTGTTTATTTTTGCAGCACGGCAATGCAGCAACGTCGAGCGAGACAAGTGTGGGAGGGGGTGCGGGGAGCTCAGGCAGCGGGGTGCCCGTGGGGGGCTCGTCAAGGGGGGCGCCGCCCCAAGGCAACAAGTTCCGGCATGGCCTTCTGCAGCTCATGATCCACACCATTGACCCGCTACACGATGGTAAGTGATCCCAATATCCCAGTGTTTGCTTCCCATCAATTTCGTACAATTCGATTCTATAGTTTCAAATTTGAGGTACGATGATAATATTCAGTGAAGTTCAACCGTGTTACCATCTAATTGCAAAAATAGTTTCATGATAAACTAATCAAGTTGTTTTGAAACTACTTGTGATAGAATGTTTTGAGATTCACAGTAATTTGAACATAGGCCTGCTAGAAATTGTATACATTTCAGAAAAAAACCTTATGATATACAGCATTATTCAATATCAAACCAACTTCTCACTTTTATGAGCATAGAAGGAACAGAAATTCGAAGCATATCAATTTGATAAATTGCTTACAAGTTCTACTTTACAAGCTGCTGTCACATAGTTTAGTGACGGACTATATTGATAATGCACCTTGTTTGAAAAAATCACTTATCGTTTCTGACGAATCATCCGTTTTGTCAACTGTTAGCAATAATAATAATAATATTTTTTTGTCCAGAGGCCAGAAAGGCAAGAGACAACGTCAAAAAATTACAGTACGTATAAGACTACGTTAAAAATTACATCTAAGAAAGAGAAAATTCTCCACGAAGGTCAATAGAAACATTAATTGTTTTCTCCTAAAATTCACCAAGCTTATAAAGAGGGTTTTGCAATAGCCAATCGTACAACTTTGCTTTGAAAATATTTAGAGGTGCATTATGGAGTTCTAGCGGTAACTTATTGAAAACCTTTTGTCCAGCGATTTCAAAACTGTTCAAGGACTTGGACAATCTCTGATACTGAATGTGAATCTGTCTATTGTTTCTCGTGCTATAGGAATGAATATTATCTCTAGTCTGATATCTGTGCATATTTTTCTTTGTGTGTATTGAAACAGAATATATATAAAGATTAATGACTGTCAAAATTTTAGCTCCTTGGATTTGTTTTTACACCAAGCATAGTCTTGTTATATCTTAAAATAATGGTTCTTCCCATAACATTTTTGATGATGGTAACGATCTCTCAAAGTGAAAAGTTTGTTCATTCTTTTTAAGATATACTTTTTCATATTATCATGTTTATTATCGAATCAAGGATCAGTTAGTTCACAATTAATACTTTGACACTGATTAAATTTAGAATATAATACTGCTATCAGCTATCTTAGTGTAAATAATATTCTTCTTCATCCACAAACAAGCACATTCTTTACGAACACTCCCATTTTTTTAATACATTGAAATTTGAAAGTAGATGAGTAATATTCTCTGGTCTATATATTTCATGATCGTTTATGAATCGGATAAAAATTGATGACTTTTGGCATTGGATGTGGAAGGAGAAAATAATTCAATCACATACTCAAAATCGAGTAACTTACGTGAGATGTTATTGATAATAGTTTTTGACAAATTCTGGATAATACCATACCCCTTGATATGATTATGGTACGTGACGACCCAGTGAGTTGCATTTCCTGATTATCATGTCCCACCATTCCCAAGCGAGTATGAATCACTACAAGCAAAGCTGATAGGGAGGACGATAGGAGCTCACCAATGTTGAACTGCATCAACAGATGACTGATTTACCGGTTGAGCATTGTTCTAGGCCGAACACGTATGCAAGGTACGCATCTATGAAACCGATTTGATTGAACCTGCCAATCAATATTCTTGTATGGCACAAAACTCAGTCCAATAATATGAAAGAAAGAAACTTGAATGAATATGAAACTGGCAATCAGCTGGTAGGCCTAAGCCCTTCTTAGGCTAATGAGCCGTAGACAAAAAAAATGTACGCAAGAGGGTAATGTCAGGGATAAGACATTTAAATCTTATTTACTCTATCACGGACCTGTTACATTTCCAATTCTATATAAATCGTTAGTGCCTTTTTTTTTTAATTCTTGGTTGCATATAGTTACACAAGGTAACATTCAACAACAAAAGATTATCAGATGAAATATTTCAATTTCAATTTTTAGAATTGAGTTCATGCTTTCAATATAATTAATTGTTTTCTCAAGACACACATTGTTTCATCAGATGACTGATGACGTACGATAAATTGAAAAATAATATCTGAACAACTAGATGTTGAATAAATTCGTTTCATGAATAAATTGTTCTCGACAAAAATAGGACTTGCACCTCCACATCATTTTTCATTCTACATCCGCTCGATGTAATTCGCTTGATTCGATGAGAGCTCTTTGGAATTTCACAAGTGATGCAAATTTCAAACCATACATAACTTGAAACACTGTCATAATCAATTTTGTTGTTGTTTGTTCAGAATCATTTTCAACATCTCTTCAACAAGTTATTTCTCATAACTGAGGGTATATGAACAGCCTTACACGACATGTGATATTATTAGTTGAAAGAGATGTCAAAATGAATCATTAACAGTGCTTTTACGTTCTTGCTTGTTGAATGGAATAGCTCTGACAGAAATTATTTGCACTGGCCAATGCCGTGTCCATTCAATTCCACAAGCGTTTCTCCCCCACAATAATGTTTTAGTTCTCTCTCAACGTTCCATGTCATTCCATTATTGATGCACAACAATATTCGTCCGTTTTCACTATTTTTAGATCTTGTTGTAAAGTAGGATTTTTGCATCTTATCGTAGGACTTCGGTAAGCGTAATTGATGCAAATCATGAAATATGTAGTTCCTGCTGTCGTTAAGAAGTTCACATTCGTTCTACCTTCCAATCATCACTCATCAGTAAATCGACGTATTTTACATATTTTACTTATCTACAGTATGTTATAATCCATTTTTCCTTTTCAATTCTGTATCAGCGGAATCAGAATTACACATTGTGTTTTTCTCAGCCCTCATATCAAAATTCCAAAACAGGAACACAGTACTAGAAATTCTATTGTTTTTATTACAAGGTAAGGAAGATTACAAGGTATAAATAGGTTCTCTAAAGGTTTAAAGTAGCCTAGCTAGAATACAAATAATATAGGTTCACAGTTGTCGAGTGAGAATGTGGATGATACAGTATAGTTTCTAGACTTCAGCCTTACTGAGTATATACTGACTATGTACTTCACTGAGTATTTCTTCAATTCTAGAACTAATTGAAAATTTTCCATCAAAGCACTATAACCAAACCAATTCAAACCTTTGAGTTTTGAAGATCTCTCTGTGTTCTATTTGGCGTCAGATACATTTTTCTAGCTTCTCTTCATCATCCCAGTAGTCGTGTTTATTTTCCTTCATGTTATGCTTAGTTGAATAGTTTTGTTCCTCCAATCAAATAACTTTTCCCATTAAGCCTTCAGAAACTCATTTTATATGCTCTAGTTATTATCCTAGATTCTAAGGTCTGAAGAGAAAGAGTATTCTGAGACATATTACTACTATTCTGAGATCATACTACTTTATTCTAAGATTACGTTATTCTAACTGACATCTCATTTCTGATTGGATGACACAAATTGAACAAGGATTTTCCCACTTTGTTCACTCTTAAAAGTAATTTTGGTACTTTTATGCATTTCATTGGCCTATAATAGGAACTGTAATAATCCAATTGTTCTAGTTTGTTCGAGATTTTGTCCGTTTCAATAGGACTTTCAAAGACATCCTATTGAGTTTTGTAAAATGATGTCATTTTACGGCGCTGGAATTTGAATGGCTTGTGTACAATCGGCCATTTGGAAGAAATAATAATTTGAAAGTTGGGTTCCTGCTACTATACCACTCTAACCAGTAGATGAGTTGGAAACAGTTGAAAAGCAGCTGGCTATCTGATTCAGGAGAGAGAAAGACCAGGGACTTATTTCCGTTGACAAATTTGATTTGGGAGGTGCTGGGCAAACAATGCGGGGTTCGCATCCCATATTCGATGCCTCACACTGCCCGGACTCCCACAGCTGCTCACCAATCACCTGTCTCTGGAGCCCAACTTCACACACAGACAATGAACCAGGAAAGCGCAATGAGCGTCGTCGTTCAATCAGTTGTATTTCTCCACTCCTACTGCGACAGGCTAGGCATCCGCCATTTCCTCCATCTCTTGACACGTTGCCTAACACGCTCATTTGTCAAACCAGCGTTGTTTGAACCATTGCCTCCATTAATCATTACACCATCACATCGATCAAAACCAAACCATTTCGGAAATGGATTGATCGTGTGTTACTCACTATCACACTACTCCACTTCTTCTAAATTGTCTCAAGATTATTTTGATTGATTGGTCTATTATCTTCTATTATAGTCTCTTTTGTTCGATTGAGTAGCTTACACAATTTACTTGGAGCAAGTGTGATGATGGTAGAGAGAAAATGTCTAGTTCTATCTACCCATACATATCTACCCTAGTTCTATTTAAGCTACTGACGGCTCGTGCCTACGAAACAGGTGAAGTGCTGTATCAACGGTAAAAAATACGGGTACCTCACCTGTTTCGTGGGTACGCCAATGCTTCAACCTATTAGTGGTTAAGTGGTAGAGTAGACATAACTGCCCAAATTTCACCACGACATTGGAATAAAGAGGTTATTCTATTCTATATTATTCTCTTGTACTTCATTACACGTTCAGTTATGATGGATGATTCTTCCATCAAAAAACACTTCAATGGAATTTTTCTGTGGGCTATTACTAAGAATTAATCATTTTCTAGGATGAATTCATTCATGAATTGAGAATTTCTTCAGATATTTTATTGAGTGTTATCCACATCAAATCGGAAACACAACTCGAATGCGAAAATCATTGACTCACGTTACTCTAAATTTTTTATTCAACACTAGTCATTTTATTCGCAACTAGACACTAATTTGATAATAATCTGGATGCTGTTATATGTTGAAATTTCCAGCTTCTTGGCTGAAGCAGTAAATAAGAGGTTCTCTTCTTCACTGGCTAGAGATGTTTGAAATTTGCCATTTAGCCGGTGATACGTAGTTACAGTATGTAGTAGTAGAAGTATCTAACAATTCTCAAAGCACTATTATTTTTATTAGGATTTAAACTCATCCAATTATTTCAACATATATTCCTCTTGAAACCAACTGATGAATGAGAAAAAAGGCTTTCATGTTAAATTGAACAAGAAGCCATACATGCCTCAACATAAAAACAAGAACAAATTTCTAGATCATGACATGGATACATTAAGTCCACATGTAATCCGAATACCTGTGAATATCATGTGATAAAGTAGTCTAAACATAGTATGATGATGTGAATGATTTGATAAGGCCTATAAGTCTACTAACTTTGAAAAGTTCAGGGGTGGTACTCTTTATTGACTGAGCCACTATATTGATTTTAAACTTACTTATCAAAAAACATATAAGAAGATCAGTACCATTATTACCTGACTCTAACTCGGAATTGATCATGTTCAGAGAGTCTTGCTCTTGATGATATTATTACAAAACGAAGATTGATGATGTTTGTGACACGTCTAGAAGAGGTGTAGTTATCCACAACTTCCCACTCGGAGCCTTACAAGTCTTTAGTGGACACCTTTTTGATTGATTGTTGGTACGAAACAATGTTGAACCTGTTCCGAGCAGAATTGGTGAAAATGACTGGAGGGTAATAAGGGTTGCATTTTCTTGAATATTGAATAGTATCAAAAGTCAAGTTATAATCTCCAGCATTCTGTCCATTGAATGGGTGGGTTCAAGGTTAAACAGAGTACAGCTAAGTGGAAAATGATGTGAATTGCAAACCTTTCAAGGTCACTTGAACGTTTAGAGCCATGTCACACTACGCCACTTCAGACGCGCGTTCGTAACAGCGCGTTAGGCTCATCCAATTTTTTTTCTATAGTATCAAATACGAGTGGCGCGTACCCCTGTCACACTACGCCACGCGTTTTTTTGAGACGCGCTGTTGGGTCGACCGTCCGCGTTTCCAAAGCCACTCAGAAGTGGCGAGCCACAGGGTCAGCAGCTGTAACGTTATGAGAACGCGCCCAACCTGTCACACTACGCCACTTCAGCGCCACTCGCAATTAAAAATCTTATCACTCCACCAAATCTAAATCACGTGATTTTGAAGATAGAGGAATTCTGATTTCAGATTCGGATTCAGCGTTCTCTAATTAGTAAGATTTCCCACGTGGACTCAAAAATATTCAAAATTGAGGAATTTATATTATCTTTGATAGTTTCAATTTTATTCTATACTACTTATTCAGTTTCAATGATCACATAGTAAAACATTATGAGTATTATTACACTACAAATTGTTACAAAGTATAGAATTGCAGCTATATTTCTATATTTCGATTAGAATCATCAGTATCTTTTTTTATTCTTGATTATATGAGAAAATATTGTAGTATGCTTCACATTTTTTTTAAGCACACAGGCCTAATAAATTTTGCCAGTATTGAATGAATGAATGAATAAGTTATTTCCCAAAAATAAAAGTAAATAATAATACTTTTCCGAAAAGTATTATAATCAAGCTTATTATTTCTTTTCATCCACAAATGTAGTTGAGTATAATCTTATAATTCACATGATAAAATTATTCTCTATTATATTCTCTTAACTTTTTCTTATATCATTTTATTCAGAATTAAATTCTCTACAAATCCTTTGACTAATTATCTATAGTTTACATTTGAGTTAACAAAGATTTTTCACTCCAAACACGAAAAAGATATTATTTTATACAAAATTTATGTGTTTAACCTCATTTATCTCCTCAACTATTAAAGTTACAGTTCTGGAAATGGTTTCATTCGATTTGTCGGCTTATTTTACACAAAAATCATCCAATTTACGAACTCTATTAATGCTTTAAAAAGATCAGTATGTGTAAATTTCACCTGGGGAGATGAATTTTTTGTGAAATCTTTCACCCTGTATAACTCGGTAACAACGCACTTTAGGGCACATGTTTATCGGAACTTTTTTCATTATTTGATGTAAGGAATCAGCCTGAGAAGTATTGCAAATTCCTCCTGAAACACCCTGTATATAGACATAGAGGTATTCGAATTTGAACGGACATCAGATTCGTGTTCTGGACGCTCGGAAACGTGTAAAAATATATCGCATCATATATTTGCGATTATCCGGTCAAGACCAATAGTGCATTTTTTTAAAATAAAATGTACTAAAAACTCAATCAGAGCAATAACAGATGATAATTGAAGGTTCTAAACTTTATACGTGGTTTGTCGGCTATTCTTGTGTGGGACAACTCTCATATTCCAATACTACACCATTCATCCATTCTGTAAAACAAGTACATATGTACATTTGATAATAATACACATGTATTAGGCTAGGTTTTATTCTATGAGATATAAAACTGTAAAATACACTCATTTTATTTTTTATTCATTCTTTTATAAATGGGTTGGGCTTTGTAACCCTTAGCCACCGCGACCGCTATTCGATCTTTTGTGGCATCCCCTCTTTGGCTTATGCCATGTTCCGTAGTTCAAGGCCAGAGCAGAATTTACTCAGGGCTTTGAAGTCCAGTTCTCTTGCCTCCTCCAGTAGGAGGGTTGCCTTTCCAAGAAGTCTCCTCCTCATTTGCAAGTATGCTGGACATTCCAGCAGCAAATGTGCTGCTGATTATGTTTCTTCTATGCAGAATCTGCATTCATCATCCTGACATAATCCCTCCTTCCGTAACATATACCTGATTGGGCCGCGTCCTGTCAGGAGGCTTACTATTTGCCTCAGCTCCCTCTTTTCCAGGCTTATTACATTGCGAGAAGCCTTTGTTGAGGGTTTAATCAACATTTTTGATAGTCTAAGTCCTTCTGTCCTATTCCAAATCAAAATCTTCTTCTTCTCCTCCCATTCTCGGACTTTAGCTTTACAATAGCTAAAAGGAACCCCACAAACTGGTTCCGGTCCTACAAATGGAGCATCTTCACCTTTTTTGCAAGGCGATCAGCTATTTCATTTCCATAGATACCCTTGTGCCCCGGTACCCACATCAGGCTAACCTGATTCCTAACAGCCAGTTCCGTTAGGGACTTTTGACACTGTGTTACCAGCTTTGAGCTGCTGGAACAGGCCTGCATCACCTTTAGGGCTGCCTGGCTGTCACTCAAATTAGAGATCTTTGCCCTTCTCAGTCCTCTTTCAATGAGTTGATTAGCACACATCTCTATGGCCATTACCTCGGCCTGAAAGACAGTTGCCGTAATACAGTAAAAATACATTCATGATGGTGATAATAATATTGGACTATGATTTGAAATTTGATCATGGAAGTCCATATTATCCAAGTTTTCAGTTCAATGGTAATATAGGTACAGTTATTCAATGAACTTGATATATGAATAGCAGTTACAGTATTATTATTATCAGCTATTATCCAAATTGATTTATTAATATATTCAACAAAATTTTACTAGTTATTTGATTCGACATTTTTCCTAGGCTTTTGTCCTAAAATTGAATTTCCATGATTTATCTATTGGAGGATAAATCATTCAAAGACAAGCAAAGATAATAGATCAAGCCACAGAGTCTAAGGTCCAGGCTTGTTTTTTTCTGGATGAACCATGGAAAACTGCTTTTTCCTACAGATACCCGTAAAATTGCAATTTTCGCACTGAAAATCGTGTGTAAAACGGTCCATTCTTGAACTAGTAATAATTAGCGTGCCTAAAGTAAAAATTAGCGTGCGTAAAAATTTTCATGCACTCCAGATTTTTAACCTAACAACACGAAATAGTAAGTACATCAAATGGATGTTCCGTATTTGGAATTAAAAATTAAGGTGGCAGCACTGGCTGACGACCAAACAGAAGTCGATCAGCTGGTAGTGGCAAGTTGGAATCTTGACCAAAAGGTAGTAACCCAGCCAGACAGTTTTAAGGTTAGCTTATTGTTTACATCAATACTGTAAGTAAGTTACCGTGATAAAAGGTCAATTTTCTCTCAGAGCTTTTATAATAATTATGAGTGTAGGGATTTATGTTATCATACCATTCATTGTTGTTGGTTATAAAACCTGAGCTTGAATTGTTTGAATACGGTAAAATGATTCATGGTTGTCGTTTTTTGATCTTGAATCTGTTTCAGTTACAGTAGTTGACTCAATTTAAGCTATCAGAATTCAGTGGCGTAATGCATTATTATGATTTTTCCAATGTGAAAGTAGCTTAATACATAAGTTACAACTTTGAAGAAGACTCTGGCACCATAGTTACTGGAATTTTGAAAATACTGTGGGCTAAAATAAAACAAACTCAGATCACATTTACGTGATCTGACTACTTTAACTACCACTTATTTAAGTTAATATATAATGAAAAGTGGTTGAAAGCATGATATAGAATTCATAGTAAATGCGGCATTCTAATTTAATACTATCATTAGATTAAAGCTTCAGTTCAATTCAGTCTCATTGTTGGCTGGTTCAGCTTCAAACCTTGCACTTAATTCATAAAGTAGGCTTCTGTTATACAATGCAGGTGACAGCCAACGACTAAATAATTTTGCATAAAAGCATGATAAAGTCCTGAGAATCATAAGCAATACGATTGTAGCCTTGCATAATTTTAACATAGAAGCAGTTAGCTGTTATGCTATAGATAGCCTAATCACTCGCGGGTTGCATCAATCAAATGCCTACCTGCTAGAACTGATGAGATTTTTTGTCTCAAGTGATTTGAAATAAAAATTTCAAATGTGTCAAAATTTTCCCACAAAGAATAATATACAGTACTTTACATGAAAGTATGTTATTCATAGCACTATTAAGTTATATAGGCTATCATTTCAACGAAAATAAAACCATGAGTTTGATTAATTGTGAACTAGAAGATTCCAAATCCCTTCCAATCACATTAAATACTGTTTAAAAAGTCTAATTTGCGCTGAATTCTAGTAAATATTATTATTCAAAGCCATAAAAGTATGAAAGGGCGTTTTAGACTTATCAGTTACCCAGAATATTTCAAGGTCTCAAAAAGTAGTTTATACTGATTTTAGCTCATAACTAACTGGTAAATATTACAGTGAGTATGTATGTATGTCTGGATAAACAGCTGAATGTCCTAGGCCTACCAGCTGGTTGCCAATTTCAAATTCACTCTACTATACAGCCCATCCAAGCCAAGAAGACACCCTGGCACAATGGGAAAACGGCCCCAGCCCGTCCAATACCGGCCCAAAAGCCATTAAGTACAGTGAGTACAATAATTTATTATTCTATAGTCACTGTGATACATAGAATAGATGAAATGTTTGAATTATATTACTTCATATTACTTGAATAAAAGTAATGATTTGACAATAGATGACATTGGACATTGTAGGCTTCTAAAATTGAAAGTTCCAACTCAAGATTTCCGCCATCTTGGATTTGTAAAAATTGTGAGATGATGGTACTTTACATGATTCTTATATTGATTTCAAAGGCAAAATAAATTGAGGATATTGCGATAAAAAATACTTGAAATTACACTAAAAAACACATTTGAAACTTTTTCCTACTTTTCACACAGGCCCAATGGTAACTGTAGGAAAAATTTAATGTGTAACTCGAGCATAAAGTGTTATTGCTGCACTCAAGAAACGTTTTTCACTCGCCTTTGGCTCATGAAAAAAACTGTTTCACTTGTGCAGCAATCCTTCACTTTATGCACTAGTTACACAAATAACTATTTTCGTTAATAGATTGTCATCAAATTGAAAGAATGCCAAAACTGACCTTGTCAAGGTCATTGGATCCTTTCTGTTTTGATCGATCCCCGCTAAATTGCACTCACCAGCTTCCCGTTGCGTTCAATTATGAAAAGTCGTACAGTATTCATAGCTTTCAGACATCATCATGCGCTTTTGAGATCGGCGCAGACAGGGAGGTGCTTTGTGTGATAACGCGTATGATACTGGTGCCCCCACCGGATGCATCATGCAAGGCAGGGCGGAAAACACGTTTGCTTGAATTTTACAGCACACACAGACGTCAGCTGGGGCTTGGTTAGCTGCTATCCTCTATCCTCTAAAGCTGAGGGTTTCATGATTCTGTGTGTGGCAGCGCTTTAAAGCCAACCAGCGTGATGTGTTTGCTGAGCCGAGCAAAGTCTTCATTACTTTGAAATCTCGAGTACCGCAGTCCATTCTCGTCCATCTCAATCTTTTTAGCAGTACAGAGTGGTTACCAGACTGGCACAGTAGTTGAAAATGTTATGAACTCTGAATTGCTACAATGATACGTTCGGATATGCAAGCTCACGTGTGCAGACTACATTAGCTCTGCTAGTGCAAACTTTTTTAGATCTACTGCTTAGTATATCAACGTTGTTCAGTATTGAATTAATTTCTTATCAACTCAAACTAGAAAAACTTTAAGAATTTTTTATAAAAAATACCGAGTGTTAGATATAGTTCTTTTAGAGATTTGTGTGTGGCCCACACACACGATGTGTCTATATGGGTTCCATATTAATTCAAAATTTTATTGTGTTGTTATTTGTTTAATACTTGAATAAATTGAATTGAATTGATGTATATAGTCTATAGTCTATACTATATTATAGTGATATAACTTACTAGATATTTTTTGTAATGCGAGAGAACATAACAAACAATGATTTTACTTCTGAATACGATTGTTGACCTCACATAACATTCAACTTATAAAATTACTTATAAAACGACTCCGCCACAACTCAATATTTATTCATTATATATCTGCTTGCTGTGATGATTTTTCAGAGATATGTTTTGTCAAACATCAAATTTCGTTTTAAATGAATCAATGGATTCATCTTGACTGAGTAGGAATTGAGTAACTGGTAGAATCTATAGACAATCAGTCTGACGATGAAGTCTCTATGGTCGAATCTATAGAATACGACCGTTAAAAATAATATATTTGGAAAATTATTGCTACTGATCATTTTAAAATCAACCATCATAGACATTCAATACGCAATTGATAAATCAATGATCATTATTATTACGAGATTAAAATCTTGGTCTTGAAATCTAAGGTCTTGAAATGTTGTGTCTAAATGTCTGCTGTTTGCTGATGACTTGAAAATTTATAGGAGGATTGATGACTCAAATGATCTTGCTTTACTGCAGAGGGACCTTGATGCCATCTCTCTGTGGTGCATCCATAATGGACTTGAACTGAATGTTGATAAGTGTAAATTCATGATTGTCACCCGTAAACAAAGATATAATATTTTCAATTATAGAGTTAATGATATTTTCCTTTCTAGAGTGGATAGATTTAGGGATCTTGGAGTGATATTCGACACATCTCTGTCCTTTGCACCTCATGTCAACAATTTGGTTTGCAGAGCTAATAGAATGCTTGGGTTTATTATGAGAAGCACCTCTGAGTTTAGGAATGAGGAAGCCCTGACCTGTCTATTCAGCAGTTTGGTAAGAAGCATGTTGGATTATTGTACAGTGGTATGGAATCCCTACCAGAGAGGCCTCACATGTGAAATCGAAAAAATACAAAATAAATTCTTGAGACTCATCTATACAAGAAGACACAATCGTCCATGTCCTATGGGATTCCCTACAGAAAGCTTGAGAAGCATGTTCAATCATTCAACTTTGGAGTCCAGGCGTAAGGTATTGTCATGCTTGTTCCTGTTCAATCTCGTGACTGGTAGGGTTAATTGTTCCAATCTGTTGGCAAAACTGAATTTTAGGGTTCCTGCCTTCAATAATAGAAACAGACAGGAATTTTCCATTAAAAGGTCCCTTACGGTTGCTCATTATTATTCACCTATGAATAGAATTCCAAGGGAATTCCTCCGGTTAGATGGACAAGTTGATCTCTTCACCATTACAAAGCCTGCCTTGAAGAGGAAGTTGAATTATTTTTTCAATTCTTAATAATGGGGGATTTATTTAGGTGGAATTTATTACAAGGCATACCATGTGTTGGTTGTTGAGCTTGCACGTTGATTGGATCTAGATATTGTTATAAAATATCTTTCCCCTAATGTTACTCTATTGTATTTATTCGGGAGCTATTGTATTCCTATTCAGCTCTCTCACTCTCTCCTCTCTTTTTTCTCCTTTTTTTTTTTGTTTAGTATCAGCACTTCCATAATCTATCTTCAATTGCCTACTTTTATTTCACTATATTTATATTATTTTAAATTTTCCAATGTTTTTATGTGTTAGTTGTATTGATATTGTATATCTTACATTCTAAATGATGTAATTCAATTCATGAGTGCATTTGGGCTATGCCTGTAGCACTCATATATGTATATGTACCAATAAATAAATAAATAAATAAAATATTTTTGAAATCCGTTCAAGATTACGCCACTTATCAGGTTTTTTTAAAATTGTAGATGTATTGCGGGTTGCACATCTTCCGCCTTCATACGACCAATTCAATTAAATGGTTGAGCGAGATTATAGATGGATTATAGAATTTGGAAGATATTGAATAAATTTTCAAACTATGTCCGATATACTTCCCAAGGTTACGCTCAATATTAGCGTTCTACTATTTTTCGGAATTTTCTGATTTTTTCAAGAATAAATTGGTATAAAATGTTGTAATTTGGTAAACAGGTCCAGATTAGGTCTAGAAATGCAGTGTTCAATGAATTTTTAATCCCTTCTCAACCGAATTTGCAGGCGAGCGAAGCGAGCCTGTTTGTCTCAGCTCACACTCACAGAGGTTACGCAGGCGAGCGAAGCGAGCCTGCCGGCTAGTAATTTATATGAATGATATTTAAATAACCACCTCATTTTAGATTCATTTTCATTCAAAAAACGCAATATTTTCTGTTAAGATTCGTCAGAATTTTTATTGGAAATCCTTATTTACTGGAGTTGATCAATGATGAAATATTGCTTCTCTGATGTTCTTTTAGCTGAAGAAGGAAATTTTTCAGAGGAACCAACTTTATGTAATTATTGAGATGAATGAGGCAAGCTTAGTCAGGGAACGCTTTATTAATCGTGGATGAATGACTCTTTTATTTTAATTCCTGGTAACTAGAAGCAGTACAATGCTCCTACAGAGAATTTTTTCCTCATTCCCTACCTGAAATATTTAGCGTAGCTATGCTGATTCAGATTCATTTACTTTATTTATGTAAATTACAAAAATACATCGACTCAAATCCTATATTATGTACATTACAAATGATACTAATTGCTCGTTTTAATAACTAAGTATAGACTATTAAAGACTATATGAGAACTTACGAGAATGATTCAAGTGTAGGATTCAATAATTATGTTAACGGTACTATAACTGATGCTGTAATTACATAAAAAGGCGGAGTTTGGACATATAAGTGTCCATTCTTGGAGAGGAATGCTCAAGAACATACCTCCCATCAACACTCAACCATGGGCTTATGTTTTCTTGATAAATTTGAATAAGTATTGATAATTAAATGCTATGACATTATAAGAGATGAATGACGCCTGTATTTTGGTTGTCAAACCGCTGGTAAGCGGTTTTGATTCTCATGAATGAATGACTAAATTTCTTCGGGAAAAGGCGTCACCTGAAAGTGATCATCATTATTCTAGTATATCTCGATATTATAGGTTATCGATATTTTGGATAAGTTATCATTGAGATAGATATTGACAATCAAGAATCAATTCATCATATTTTAATAACAATATCGATATTCATCTTTCCTCTCTAGTTACCCGATATTTCTATCACCCCTATTACTATTATTATTCAGTAAACTGATTTATGAAACACCTGGCATTATTTCAATAAGGTATATAATAATATTAAATAGGAGACGTTTTGATGTCAACAGCTCGGAAAAAGTAGACTGCTGGGCTCTTATGCGGACTGCTTAACCTGTTTATTCAGTGTGGAAAAGTTACAAGCATTGATTACAGTTTTGGTGAATGTAGCATTCAACAGACGTGAGAACGCATGAAAATGGTATCTAATCGTGCTTGAAAAGAAAATCTAATTGGCACCTTGAATATTGTGGTCGACCAGGGAAAAGAGCTGAAGGAACGAAAGTGTGTTTGCATGGAGTGTTTCTTGATGGCTGGGTTGAAAAGTGAACATAATCTCAAGATAATATTGGAGTTGGGTAAGTTGAGGCGGAGAAATCTGGCCGACCACCGAAATGGGGACGTTTGTAGAAAGGATCGAAGTAGTCTGTGTTTTTAGAGGGGGGGGATTGACGAGGGGGAAAGTCGGTACACTTTATGCAATCGACACTGTTTGCTGTAGTGTTGCTGGGAGGGGGGGATGAAAGCCAGACCAGACCCTGGAGGATAATGGGCTGAACATTAAGGTCGCCCCACTCCACAATTTAGCATACAGTTTACCAGTAATCTGGGCTACGCAAAAAGCACCCTCTCTTGTACTGGTTGGAGCTGATGAGAACGAGAAGCCAGCGCTTCCTGAAATCGAAAGAGGTGAAAAAGTGAACTTCGAGCGCTGCTTGAAACGAGAGTGTAGTGCAAAAGACAAGGATGACAGACAGAAGAGAAGAATTGTGTCATCAATTTGAAGGGTGAAGTGGAAGGCTCATTATAGTGTTCATTGATTGAATTCCAAGCGATCAGTTACTAAATGTCTCATCTTTTTGCGACCCTAACTGGTCTTCCACGTCAATTGGAACTCGCTTTTCTTTTCCTTCAATCGTTATCTTCTCCAAATTACAAAATAGAATATACAGTAATCGACTATAGAATATAGAATACAGAATAGAATATGTAATTTATAAGTATCCTCCCATTTTTTATTTCTAGGAGAAACGCGAATACGCTTCGTTGCAAGAAAAATTCATTAATACTGTACTGTACAACCAATAACAGAGTATCAAGAACTACAAGAGTAACAAGAACTCAACACGTTAATTCACAAGTTTGAAAACATTTTGGCCGAGAGAAAAAAACTGGGTCTACAGAAATGAGCTTCTTAATATATTGATAAAGTATATTTAAAATTTCTTAAGTGCACGATATTTGTTAGATATAGTCCGCGCAATCTAAGTTGACGAAAACCCCCTCCACCAGAGAAATAGCTGCGTTGTCAGATTGTGTAAAATTGGAAAATCTTCAAATTCACGATTAATCCCCATATCTAGACGTAGAATTTTACCCTTGATATGTCCGTAGTATTGGAAAAGTTCCTGGGTAGAAGGATTCAAAGGAAATTAGATTTTTTTGAAAAAATTTTAAAATCGCGAAAATATTACTTTCTTTTGTATATTACTTCTCTCGCAATCATGGGTTGTAGTGAGAATGAAGTTTTTTATATCAAAATGACAAGGAGAATTCGAGCTTTCTAATGGTTATTGAATATTCTATATCCGATCAATAATTATGTTTCAATTAATGAATATGTTTGTCAATGTCGAGTTTACTCGAACAGAAAACATGAAATTTCCGATGATCTAGAAACTTTTTTGTTTGAGAAGATAAGTGGGTGGTGAAAGCGAGAAAGTTGTTCAAAAACAATTAAAATTATTTTTCCAAATGTCGAAAATAGTCAGAAGATCGTAATTTGGCCTCTCAAGAGTTTCAAAGTAAGAAGAGCGGTATATGCATGAATCATTGTATGTTAAAGATTGGAGTTATTGAAGCTAATCGACTTGGATATTCGAGCTGCGAACAGCTGGTTTATCATAAAAATAGTAAGTTTCACAACACCGCGTGATTTTTCCGAAGCTACGCTGTCACTTTTAACATTCAGTTAAATGTGTTTGCGTTAGGAGAAGTTTCAATTTCACGCAAAATGACAACGTAGCTATTTCTCGGGTGGAGGGGGTTTTCGTCAACTTAGATTGCTCCGACTATAGTTCGTTTGCATACTGACCCAAAGACAATTTTATAGCCGAATTCTCGTATTACCTATGTCTTTCTAGTTTTTGTAGTATTGTATTTAAAAAAATGAATTGTTAAGCACTATCTTATTACAGCTCTTGGTAGTTCCTTGTTTTAATGTTTTTCGAAACGGGGAAAAATATTATTGGATTATTTCAGGAATCTTCAACCGGATAGACTCACTTGTTTTGTTCTGAAAATAAGTTAGAATGACTACTCCAACGCTTTGACGGAAAACGGATAAGAGACAAAGAAGAAGAGAAGTTAGAATGATAAGACTTAAGAAATGTTTGATTGGTTGATTTGAACAAATGAAGTTATCGACGTGAGAGCTAATTAATTCCTTTGGAATGCCAAATTGACCGATCAAGATCAATAGCCTACATTGATTTTGTAGCACAATACCACTTTACTGTGTGATGCAATCAAGTCAATGTCCTTATATTTCAGTACCCAATATGTCTTTCATATCCAATATTTCCAACGTCCTTCTTTGTATTTGTTGTACACAACAAATTCTCCAGGCCATTATTTTAGGTTTAGCCCTATCTCCTCCAATGTTGATTCACTCAATTTTTCGCCGAAATGATCCGCCAATAGCGCCTCGATCGCCAAAAATATCCTTTCCACCCACTTGCACACAGCGAATACTTCAAACTATATAAGCATTTTCACATTGAGCGTTGAATCAACAATAACCATTCTCCTGATAATATTTTTTGGCTTGAGCATAAGATAAATAACTCTGCCATTCCATTACGTCCTTCACTGTGAGTTGTTATCATTCAATGTGTCGAAGGATAGTCGCTGCCAGTAGTGATTGCACATCTCATGAGAGAAGGAGGAAGAGAGAAAAACATCTGATAAATGTACCGGGATTAAAATCCTCTTGGCGAACCTGGTTTCCAATTCCCTCGAGAGCTATCTTCGCTCTGCTGCAGCAGCTGAGAAAGAAAACTTTCTCATTCATCATCTTTTCGGTTTCTTTTAATGCGTCAGGATCAGATGCTCATTTCCAAGTTGTCTCTACTGCGTACCACTTCATTCCCTCTCCTTGTGTTTTGCCTCACGTCTCATCAATTCTCAACAAAGTGATTTCTCAACTATGTATAAGTCACAAACTGATATGAGCTTAAAATGTATCTTGAACTAAGAATTTTTTGTGCAACCAATTCATAACTATGTGTTTTACGATTCTTTATGTGGCTTTCAGTGCTACCCATAACATGTATTAATTATTGTTCAATAAATAAATGAAGAATGAATCTGCACAAATTAAGGTTGTCAAGAGGACTCACAATGAATTAAAAGAAGAAAGTAAGATGTATAATATTTAAAAAAAGAAAAATGTATAATATTGCAAATCGCTTATTCCTTTAACGTTTTTTGTATGCTGCTAGGTATCCAGTTTATCTTGTTCAGCAATTTGCTAGATCTGCATCAAACAACACTTGAGATTGAATCAAATTGAATCAATGATTGACTTTCTCCAAGCACATTTGCATTAATTATCGACAATATTTTCGTGTACATCATAAATGTCTTTGAAAAACTGTGAGTGAATCTTATCTGATGTGAACCTCACCTTAGCTAATATTTTCTACAACTCTAGATATTGATTCGCTTCCACGACGAATCTTCAGAATCTGAAAAGAAAAGACAATGGAATAGTACATTTCATTCACGTAGTGAAGTAAATAAATAAAAGTCACATCAAATAAATTGAGAGATAAAGAATATTTTCATTTAATTATAACGGAAATTTGTGAGGTTGATTGAGTGAAAGTCAAGTGACATGAACCTTGTTGAAAAATATTCCAAACCTTCAATGTGGAAAGAAAACAATATTTCTATGAGATTAAGGTAAATGTAGCTACTTTAGATGTCAAGTTCATATTCAAGAATCTTCTGAGTCAATCTTTGTAGCAATAATAATAATAATAATAATAATAATAATAATAATAATAATAATAATAATAATAATAATAATAATAATAATAATAATAATAATAATAATAATAATAATAATAATAATAATAATAATAATAATAATAATAATAATAATAATAATAATAATAATAATAATAATAATAATCTGGGTCGAGTGGCAAAGACACTGAAGACAAAGTTGGATGGGGGAAAAATTGTGAAAGCCATCAATACATGGGCAGCACCCACTATTACTTACTCATTTGGTGTCGTAAAATGGTCAAAGACAGACCTGGAAGAGATAGAGCGGAGGGTGCGATTATCAATGACAAAGTATAGGTCACACCACCCAAAGTCAGCAGTGGAACGTGTCACATTACCCAGGATCATGGGTGGGAGAGGAATAATTGACATTAAGAGCAGGCACAATAGTGTTGTTCAGAGGTTGAGGCAGTATTTCCTATCCAAGGCAGACTTACTGCTCTACAGAATAATGATGAGTAATGATGTGGAGGGGTGCACTCCTTTGAAGTTGGCTGAGAATGGATATACTCCTCTGTATGAAGTAGTGACAATTGAACAGAAGATTGAGACATGGAAGCAAAAAGAACTACATGGTGCACATGCCCAGATGCTCAGTCAAGAGTACATAGACTGTTGCTCATCCAATTTGTGGTTGCAGTATGGGTCGTTGTTCCCCGAGACAGAGGGGTTTGCCATTGCAATCCAAGATAAAGTTATTGCCACAAAGTCTTATAGAAAACGCATCCTGAAAGAAAATGGCTTAGATGATAGGTGCCGAAGGTGTAGAATAGCACCTGAAACAATTGATCATGTTATTGGTGGGTGCTCTTCCCTTGTAGGGGTGGAGTATACAAAACGCCATAATGATGTGGCAAGGATAATTCACCAAAGAATTGCCCTACAATTTGGTTTTCTTGAGGAGGAGTGCCCCTATTACGAATACCAGCCAGCGCTTGTGCATGACAATGAAAGGGCAAAGTTGTATTGGGACAGGGCAATACGAACAGACCACACCATCACCGCAAATCGTCCTGATATAATGGTCATGGATAAACAGGAGAGAATTGCCTTCCTGGTCGATGTGGCGATCCCCCTCAACCATAATATGAGGACAATGCATGCCCAGAAGATTAACAAGTACGCAGCCCTGGCTGAAGAAATGAGGGAGCTCTATCATCTGCAGAGTGTGAGAGTGGTACCGGTGGTGATTTCGAATACAGGAGTGGTTCCAAAATTCTTGAAAACATGTTTAAAAGAGCTTGGTCTTGAGTATCTCATTGCAAAAATTCAAAAAGCTGTGATTTTAGACACTTGCCATATTGTTAGAAAATTTCTCTCACAGCAATAGCATGTAATATAATTTGAGTAGTTTGAGTAACTTATACCTGGCATTTGCCTGTATCATTGTAACCATGTTGAATGTGAATAAATAAATAATAATAATAATAATAATAATAATAATAATAATAATAATAATAATAATAATAATAATAATAATAATAATAATAATAATAATAATAATAATAATAATAATAATAATATTATTATTATTATTCGTGTAACCTGGCTGGCTCAGGTCTGGTGTCAGAGTTTTCAGGTCGCACCTGAACAATTTCAGGGTCTCTGACATGACTTAACGACTATTTTTAGGCAGCCGGGACCGACGGCTTAACGTGTCCATCCGAAACACGGGGAAGTGGCTTGAGAAAAATTTCTGGTCTGACCTGGGTTTGAACCCGGGACCTTTGGGTTGCAAAGCCAGCACTCAACCCACTCAGCTACGCCACCCCATCGATGTAGCAATGTAACTTAATTTACTAGTATAAAAATTTTTTTTTTGAACGATGCTTTATTACTTTTTAAATAATCACTATCAGGTAAAGCGGCATTTCTAGGAAGATTGTCATTAATGATAGCTCTGCGAAATTCATCCGCTATGCATAATTTTTCAAGTAAAAGCGCTCTCTATTTTGCATATTTGCCGAGGAAAAACTGCACTGTGGCTTCAAGTGAAAGTTGTAATTTCATATCTGTCACAATCTATTTCCCCTTAATAGCCGGGCAACGTATCTCATGCTTACAGCTTTGGAAGGGGAAAAGGATAGCTAAAACGAAAAACTCGAATTAAAACACTATTTGTCTCTATCCATTAACAACAGCCATCAACATTCGGCCTTAATAGCACTGCTCAGATTTACAGCTGTCACTTAGGGTTAGGAGGCCGGCTATTCTCCATTGCTCCATTGCCTCTAACTAGATTCCATTGCAGCATCGCATTAATATTTTGAATAGCTTCTGCTTATCCCGCAGTTTCCAGAAGCATTAACTTACAACACAGCTACAGTAGTAACGCACAGTCAAAACAACCATTATTTTCAGCTCTCTCAGCTCAAGTGCTCTTGCAAAAAGAGAACAAGGTGAAACCTCTGTACAAATACCGCAGCTCAACCCCTACTCACTTATTTACCAATTATTTGAAAAATGAACTTTAAAACTTAGGACTGTTTAAAATAATTGAAAAATAAATAAAAATCAAACACCCTTTTTTGAAAAACTTTAAAATTATAAAAACACATACATGTTTCGGCACATTAGCCCATTATCAATGTGGATAAAAATAGTAATCTATTTTTATTACTACTATTTTTATCCACATTGATAATGGGCTAATGTGCCGGAACATGTATGTGTTTTTATAATTTTAAAGTTTTTCAAAAAAGGGTGTTTGATTTTTATTTATTTTTCAATTACCAATTATTTCTATAATTTCTATATGGTTTTGATGGAGTTTCTATCCATCTAGGTTTTCCAATACTAAATGATATCAATCCAATGAGACCACCATGTGATTATTCCATCAACATGGTTGTAATCAATATACTTTAGTCGAAAAAGAGGCAATAAATTTAATATACGTTACAATGTTCGAAGGAACTGTGTTAACAGTCAGTTTAAAATAAAAATATTGTCTTTCGTTTATTTAATTCATTGCAATTTATTAAAAACATTTTCTATGGTTTCCAATCCTGGAATACCTGTTTAAAATAAGACTGGATTGCTTAAGTTACAGAATGGAATGAAGGTCGTGGATAGCTTTACACGGTACTCTGTATAATATGTTGATGAACCACCGACAAATTGATAGTAGAATATCTGAATGCCACTTTATTGTATCATATTTCCACTTATTATCAAATTTGGGAAGCTTTTCTAAGCTGTTCTTGATCTGATTTTATGATGGTGACGCCCACATGAGCTCATAGGCTTGTGTGTGGGTAATGACATGAATGATAGATGACGACTATTTTTTAGGTAGGGACCGTCAGCCTATTGTCTCTACAAACGATAATTACACTGAAAATCGTTTTCAATATAAGTCATCTATTCCAAAATACGATTCGAAGATTGATCAATTACTTTATTCATTGGGATTATCTCAGGAAAACCAAAGATACTGAAAATTATTTTCAAATCAGTACGGTACTATATCACAGCACACATCCTGCATCCATTGATTTCACATCATACGTCATACTGCAATAAGTACATTTGACTTACATAGTTTTATATAAATATTTTGAATTACAAATATTCTGATTTTTGCAGGTAAAGCAGATACTAAAAATGGTAAGAGATTTTGCGGGTGATATTGATAAATAAATTATGGTTGTTGAAAGTAGGCTTATGGCAGTGAATGAGATTTATGTATTTGTTGTTTTGCTCAGCGATTGATTTATGGAAGAGGCTGGATGAAATTTGAAAAATTGTATAACCTTCTCCAGCGTAATCCCTCAAATGGAAACTTGGGCGCTTTTGTCTGTTTGGTGTTGTTCTGAATACATGGAAATCGCATTTCTGGATAGAGCATGTGCAACAACGCTTCTGCTTAATTGTTATGAGTGTAGAGTTATTCCTGTACTCCACAGTGTGTACATTCACTAATTATTCATGATCAAAGTTCGTCATCATAAATGTCAACAACAAACAAACATGAATCATGGCCTTGAAACCCAGTACCTAAGCAAATCAAACATAACAGCTCGAAATATGATTGTTGTATTTTCAGGTAGACATTCAATTTGCTTGTCTCTGATCAATGTTTGTGTATGGCATCATAATATCGACCTCCATCAAAAACATTTCATCGTAACATGTATCCTACGAACATAATTCTTCTTTTAAATATAATCACAATGAGTACACATTTATTTATGAATCTATTCCAAAATAGCCTGTCAATAATAATCAGAGGTCTGTATGGGTGAGCAAACAAATTTCTTTATTTGTTTGTTCATCTTTATTTGTCTGGCAATCTTGTGTAATAAGAAAGCTTTTCGACTAAGCTTTGTGATAATATAACAGTGAACATGATTAATCCGGCTGGAATAGCTCATTGTACCTTCTCACAAAACATATCATATAAGGTCGAATAAAGTTCTACTAAGAGTTTCATTCAATTTCCCATAAAAGATTTCCTTCAAATGATCAACCATAACAAACATCGCTGGCTTATCGTATCTGGCATGCAATAATAATATCATGGCATACAATTTCCGAATCATAGCTTTGCATAAATACAAAAGTAGCTTTTGAATTGGAACAAATGATTTGAGAGTTGAACGATAAAACTTCGTGGCTAGCTTTGTTGGTTTGTACGAGTTGTAGACATGTTTTACTGTAGACCTATCCATTGTTAGTGATTAAGAAATAAGCTCCTTCTTGACATCTAGTATAATAAGCTATTTGAAAAATTCTTGAGATTGTGAACTCTTTACTTGGTTGCTGTTGGGAAAATTCAAGCCGACAAACTTATTAGAGCAACCATTGTGGAAATAATCTCTGAACCAAGTATTTCTCGGATTTAGGTGTGATTCATGCAGTTATTGTTTCTCTTTTCTTTGTTTATCTCGCTTCGTGTGTTATTTTGGTATCAAGGAACAGGAAATGAACAGATTGTATTCTGCTTGATACGAAAGAATCACATGACAATGTTTGCAGAAGAATAACGTTTGGTCCTCAGCTTTATATTTATTTACTCTGCTCTATTGATTCACGCCCCCTATACAATAAGTCTCACATCAAATATAAAAATAACACCGTGGGTTATCTATATAGCTCTGGAAAGGTTATTCCGAGAAGTTCTTGAGAAAAATATCATGCAATGTAGCTGAGATATCCAGAAATTTGAGACCATTATAATACATTTACAAATAACCACCACAAATAACATATAACTCCACTCAAAAGCAATTCATGTGAACCCTGGCCATCGAAAGCTATTTCCATAATTGAAAATTACTAGTCAGTAAAATATTAAATTACAAAGTACTCAGGTGTCCCGGTGCATACCGTCTCAAATTGAGCCCCACCTAATACCTCACATAATACCTTATACTGTACATGGATTCTAAAAATAATATTAGAATATTTCTCCTCTCGTTTGTTGAAAGGAAATTTCAGAAACATCCAATTCGAATGTTTGTTTGCGTTTATGTGCAGGTAAAGTGGACGAGAAGGCGACGCAGCTGCATGCGATAGCGTCGCTGAAAGTGTTGCTGGACGCGACTAAGCCGCACAACGGTGCTGCGAGCAGTTCGGCAGCCAACCATGTGGACAAAGCGCTCGAAACACAGCTGGCCGAGGCCAATGGCCAAGCCCTCACCGCTCAAATCGATACGATGGTCAGTGCTCACTCATTTATAGCTGCTGCTGCCAGAAATTAGTATGTTTCGTCTGTATGTTCCAATCAGCAGTTAGTAACTAGCCAGTAACTGCACCAGCTGACTAGAATATATTCGTAGCTCTATTCTCTAGTCTGCTGGTCCGGTACAGTTACATACAAAACCGACTTAATTTTTGGCACAACAGCACCAGTAGTTTAGTGTTTACAAAAACTTGTGTAATGCTAAAATACCTAGGGATATCACTACGCATACTAAAATTAATGTATTCTAGTATCCGTGGATGTCACTATCTCTATCTCTCTTGTATGAAGTGCAGTCAATGACAAAGTTACGTATATTCATTCATACATAGAATACCAAAAGTATTTCTTACATGAATCGATAAATGTTTGAATGTTTGAGTGGTGTACAAAATATTTCCAGTATCAAAACAATTCAATAATAATATGATTGACAGTTCTCAAACAATGATGTGATGGATGAATAAATTAGTATTTTCGTCTATGAATATTTGAATGAATATTTCTATCAGTGTAGAAAATAAATAATTATGTAGAAACATTGTTAACTTACAAACAAGAGAATTTATATTTTACATAAATAATAACGTTTTTAGAATTAAAGATAGTCATAATCTCGATGCTTCAGACTTGTGTGCATACTCGATTAATGTCATAATCAAGGCAAGAATAATTTTACTCATGTTGAGTTCTTTGTAAACAAGTAAACTATTCAAGAAAATTCAATCCATTTTATTCACTTGCTACAACTCCATCATCAGTTGACAATATTGATATTCCACAACATTTTTCTAATCAATCCAATAGACTATTTGTAATCGCAAGATACAAAGCCATAATTATCTGTGAGCTCGATCAATATTATCTGTTTACAATTTCCGCAAACTTCTCATTTAAGTAGGTCTCAAAACTCAAAATAAGTAGGTGTATTATGTCAACTACATATTACACTATCTTTCAACTCATTTCAAATTGAATATGAGCTTCCAGTTACTCACTCACTCATCTTATTTCATTCATACTCACTTGAATGAATGGAAAGTAAAGAACAACATTTTTAACTAAATCAACTAATCAACTAAATCTACTTGATAGTTATCAAGTTAATGACCAATCGCGAAAAATTAGGTTACTTCTCATTGAATTTAAAGTGAGTTACCCCCTTGAACTCCCCATTGAGTTTTCACAATTTCAAAATTTCTGTATCTTCAAAATCATCACTGATCAACATATGAAATAGACATAGAAATGCCATTTCATTTTAAATTATATTGGAGGTGAAACTACATTAATGCCATTTCAAATATAAATAAAATTCAATTCAGAATTCACGCGTTTTTTCTCCACTTTGAATACTTGAAAATGGATATAAAAAGAAGGAAATTCACTCCGAAGATGACTGGTTATGTGAATGATACCATAAGAATAATTTGGTTCAAAAAATATTATTGACGTAATATGAGTATTATTGCATATTCGAGCTCACCATTTTTTTGAAACAATTTAAGAGGATCATAACTTGCATGTTTCATAGCTTGCGTTAAGAAGTTTCGATCTCAACTGGATGAAAATAAAATATGATTATTGCTTCGTTGATAAACCAATGATTATTTGGAAATTATAATACACTCTAAAACTTTTCAATGGATATGAAGATTACCTCATATTTAGGTTTTGACGAATACACATTATAATTTTTGACGTGACAACGTCTTTTAAATTGGTTTGCCAGGTGACACTTCAAGAAACTGCGTTACGGAAGTGGTTAGCGGAAGTGGAAGAGCGAGAGAGAGAGAGAGAGAGAGAGTGAGAGAGATAGGCATACACACCTGTTCATGTTAGTGTTTGGCCATCGAACCTCAACTATCAATATATCGGAGAAACAATATATCACACCCAAAACATCGATGTCAAAAAAATATCGCCAGAAAACTATCGATATTTCTACATTGAAAATATCGATATTTCCGATATATCGGTAAACGTATAAAATTATTTTACCACTCAAAGTCGTTGTCACATAAAACTTTTGCCCGTATACCGACTTTACAGGCAACCATGCAATTTTTTGGAAGAATAAACTCATACTCATATTGATGTTGAAGTTAACTAGTTACACGTAAAATTAACAATCCATAATTTAATTTCAGTTTATGTAACATCATATTAAAATTGGACGTAGTTATGCAGAAAGGAACCAATCCACAAAAATTAAAATATCGGATTTTTCTATATTTGGGTTGATAAACCCCTAGGTAACTGTTTTGGATGAGAAAAAATCACTGGAATCAACCCTTATGGCAATTATGTGGGTTGGTTCCTTTCTGCAAAACAAATATCCTACTTTATGTGTTATGCAGAAAGGAACCAACCCACATAATTGCCATGGAATAGGAAATTTTATTATTAGGAACCAGACTAAATGTTAGTTTTTTCAGAGAAAAATATCATATAGGGTTAATTTTCTAACCATTGATTACTATCATACAGAGGAGTGTTCTGCCAAAATTCCACACCCCTACCCGTCTTGCTTCCCTCCCAACACACCCTTAAAGTTTCCATTTGCAAGGATTTCTTTCATTGAATGTATCTCAGCAACCATTGAAGATAAGATATTGAAATTCTCCTCATTATTTAGAAAATTAAATCTCCTTTTTTTATGTCATCAACTTTCACTAAAGCTCATGTAGTTCAGGAGTTATTTGCATGGAAGTATGATGGAAGCCCACATAGGTATAGATTTCTGCCTAAAAATTTCATTCTTTCCCTAATAAAAGTAAACTGGGAAATGTCGAATATAAAACATTTAGATAATTTTTAAATATCTACTTCACAAATAATAGAAACATAATTATATTTTGAGTTGAAGCCAATCAAATTCACTGAATAATGATACAAAGTTCAACTATTTATCTCTATAGAGTACCGAGACACATGTGATATAAGAATTCTTGAATAAGAGGGGTAGTTTGGGGACACTTGCCAACATACTAGTTATAAATGGGGAGAGAATCAACTCCATATAATTTCCTCAAATGAATTATTTCGAAATTTGATGGATTAAAAGGGGAATTTTAGTACTTACTTGATAGACCATAATATCAGGCTATCCGCCAAGCGATTCTGAGGTAGCGCTTTTCACTCATTAACTGACTTACACTTACGTTAAATTTCAGAGAAATATGTCCTATCATTCAAAATGTAGGTTTCTGCAAGTTTCATAAGAGATAGACATTCCCAGTAGAATCATCCTGTAAACTTTCATTTAGGAGATAATTAAAATTTTATGCAGAAATCTAGGGAGTCCCTCCATTCTTCCATTTATATAACTTTTGAACCGCAGGAGCTACAATGAAATGGTGAGACTAAAAATAAACAGAATTTAATTTACTGAAAAATGAGAAAGAGTTTGATTTCTTATTTCCAATGAGTGCTGAGATACAAACAATGTGAGAAACCCTTAAAAATAGAAACTTTGAGGGGTGCAGAGGGGGTAGCAAGATGGGTGTTGGTGGGAATTTTTGACAGAACACTTTTCTTTATATTATTAATCCATAAGTGAAAAACATAGCCTCATATGATTATTTTTCTCTGAAAAAAAAACAGAAATTTTAGTCTGGTTCCTATGGCAATTATGTGGGTTGGTTCCTTTCTGCATAACACATAAAGTAGGATATGTTTTTTGCAGAAAGGAACCAACCCACATAAATGCCATAAAATGGGAAATTAATGCTTTTTTCGTATATAAATATCTAGTTTATGATATTAGCACATTTACGTTCCCAAAGTCAGAATATCTTAATGGATAATAAAATGGGAGGAATTATTGCAGTTTCATCTTTGGTACGCGATATCTCAAAAGTAGCTGATTGTGGGTTGGTTCCTTTCTGCATAACTCCGTACAATTGATCTTACCAACAAGTCATGCTCTCTTTCCAAACAGTTTCATAGTTGTGGAAATACTATTCGCCTATCCATGGGGATATGAGTTGACATAGAGTAAACGTATACCAGAAGTAATAATTGTTGCTCTAACTCTTCAAACAATATCTTGGTATGAGAGCATGCACTCTAATATGTCTAGCTACCATACTTAAACATGAGATATTAGAGGAGGTGCTGGATTTATGGTATAAATAGCAAGTTTACAGTTGATTAATATTGATAATCTTAGATAACAAAGCCAGGAATATTCAGAGATAAGCCTCCAGGGTAGCCAGATCAATACGGGTAGCTCTGTGACGCAAGCAGCAGAGGGTTGAGTAGAAAACTAAACCAGAAGGGAATAGAACACTCACACGCCAACATCATTCGTTGTATCAAATTCCTATCCACTCGCATTTAGCTCAGATCGTAAACTGGGAATTCTGCTCTCTAAATAAACCTTTCGAGAGTTGTACGTTACTCTAGAGACTCACAGGGAGAATCACAGTTTAACATACTCTACATGATAGTATAGATGGTGTATGAGATAATATGACAAGGATTCGTATTCAGTAGTATTTCAGGTTAACAAACATTAACGTGAACAACGTGTTCGATTTGTCTAAAAATATTGGAGGGTTGGGGTGACTGAAGAGTAGTCACATTATTTTATTATTGTTATTGGTTTCTTATCATGCAGAATAAAAGTGGAACAGAATAGGAAATAAAGGGAATATGGATAATATAAAAGTTATAATAAAAATAATCACTGAATAATAACTATACATATAGAAGCGAAATGACACTTATTTATTTATTCATTCATCAACAGAACAAAAAATCCACTGAACCGAATGCGTTCAAATTTGGCAGGTACGTTCAGTTGGACTTTAGTTGGACGCGCATTATGAATTGATTTTAGAAACTTCCCCAAGATATTTGCGTTTTTCTGCGTTTTCTTGGATTTTTCGAGAGCCAAATGGCAGAAAATTTTAAAATTTGATAGACAGATTCATAAAATATCTAGACATGTTTCCCCATTGTTTTCGACAGACGAGACAAAAATTTACTGATTTAAATAAACTATGGTATATAAGTTTTCAAGAGAAAAAGGACAACTTCATCCCGTGAATAAAAAAGTGGGTGGCCACTTTTTGTGATAATCATCAATTGAAAACGTTTTCATATGGAACAGGGATCTTCAATTCTCAGAAATATACAGAGTGGTTCAAAAGTTAATTTAAAATTTGAAAGCTCGTAATATAATGTTTCTAAGAAATAAAGAGCTATGTTTAGTGTTATTTTGAAGAAAAACACATAACATCCTGTATTTGTACACTCAGGATATTGAGGATATTATTCTGCTCATCATATTTTTCTAGTGGGTAGTATTACGTGATCCAAAGAATAACTCGGTGTTATTACTTACTTGATATAACAAGTTCACTTCTTTCCATAGTGGATTTCTAATCAAAACAAATTGAATTCAAGATCAATTTGCGATAGGAAGAAGACCTTAACAGAGGAAAACACTGCATTGCGAGGTATTGGAATAACAGTGCATGTGAGTCTAGCAGTTGTCTGCTGTATAACTGGAATACAAATTGAAGTAGCCGAGTTGTGTTCTTTGAAAATGAGCCACGGCGAACAGCGAAAACGTCTGGAGAGGCGGCGAATCCGATACGAAGACTATGTCAATAGGGGAATAGTGGAGAGATTCCTTTGTCTCGGTGCAGAACTGAGAGAGAAAAGGCAGCAGCTGAGTGCAGCCCGAACGAGGGAGAGTGGAGAATGAAGAGTTGAAAATGGGGGAGCCAGGATAAAAGAAGGAGCCGTGCAGAGGCAGAAGAGCTGACGTCAAGGTATGGCTGGCAACTCACTCGAGTTGAAGCGCTGGCATTTTGCCAAGCATAAACACTGCCTCCATCATTTTCTTTCACATCCCGCCGCGCCACACAACCTGAGAAAGGTAGTGCCTACCACTCCCCTACCCCCTCACCAACACACCAAGGCCTCGGTCATTCCATTTTTCAGTCTCGCCTCACTTGATGTCTATGAAATTTTTAAGAGGTAACAACGAGTTTTGCAAATCACCGAAATGAGGATGGATTATGCAGCTCCTGAAAAGCAGAGAAGTTCAAAGATCAGAGTGCAGCATAGATTTGGTATACAGTTCAGAGTTGGTCATGATGGATCGATGAACGCGCTAGAAACTCACTAATCGTCTTCTGTTTTGAACATGATTATTTAATGAGGTTCCTCATTAGTCATTCGATGCACAATAGCCTACTTATGAAATTATCAAGCAGCTATTTTTCCCTCAATAATAATTATAATTGTCTAATAATAATCAAATAATCTGACTTATTACAATTTACAGTATCCTTTTCATAGATATCATAGTGTTTGACCTCCACTACTAGATGAATTCTTGATGACATTAAGATATGTGAAGCATATATGTCATATTGAAGCATGACAACTAGAAGCATGAATTAAGCCATTGAAACTTCCTTACATTGAACTGATGCCGTAAATTAACGTACCCTACCCAGAGTAATGCATAATATTCCTGCTACTCATGGGAGTAACACGATTTCTCAGGAGTTAAATCGACTGTGAATTCTTTTCAAACTGAACTTATATCTTATATGGAAACCAGATATAAATTGCTACTTTCTGAGATTTCTCCCTAATATTGCACTAATTCATCGATTTCATTCCATAAAAAATCAGAGAGTATTGATTTTTCAGTTCTGGAATTTTTGCAAAGATCTGTTTGCCTTCCTGAAAGCATACGCTGAATTCCAATATGCTACGATTTCTTTATGAACTGATTCTTTTGAAGAGCATCTAAGATGAGGAAGAAACTCGTTTCGCAGCTTCCTCTTTTAATAAATATTCTTATGGAAATACCAACTTCACAGTCACAGAATTAAGTCACTTCCACTGTAATCTAATTCGAATTTATACGAACTTTTACAAATATAATATGATTCGCATGGATTATAGAGTTATAGCCCATTTCAATTGACCAACCTTGAATGCTTATTTAAACATTAAAATTACTAATTTCAATTTCCCTAGTGATTTGAAATAAACTCATGTGCGTTGATAGCAATAAATGATTTCATCAAGTCTTTAGTTGGGATTTATTGTACAATATCGAACTTATTGCTTTTGGTTGGTTTGAAAATCAATACGTGAACCATTACGGAAATTCATCCAACCGAACATTTCTATTGCAACAGTTGGGTGTAATGTTCGGTCACTTCTGCTCGAGGCTATAGTCAAATTGCAAAATCACAGTGGACCCTAAAGGCCATCGAATTGGGCCTATATTTTCTTCTCTGAAAAGACTGAATATTAGAATCTCATGAACTCCAGCCAAACTTCAATTAGTTCACAACTGGATTCCCAAACTAGAAGGATTGCATTTCTCCAACTCAACTTTCCCTCGGCCCAGAAGGCTCTATGAAGTCTTTATAGAGGCCCAATTAAGTATTTAAAGAGCCCTAGATTTACAAGACTAGATGCAAAGACTGTATACTCTGAGATTACAAAGATTTATAGTCTTTCTTGATATAGCCTACCTGTATGAAGTGTATGTATGACCATCTGATCAATGATTTGCAGTTAAGCTCTGGCATCAGTTTCTGGACTTCAATTCATTGAAAAAGGAATGGAACCTCTGCGGTTTTCAATCGAATAAAATATTCCACAGTCATGTGTGACAAGTGTTTACCTTTTTTCTCTCTGATACTCTGATTGTTTAGTGGAACGTGTCGACCGGTAAACAAAGAATAAGAACATGTCAAAGAAATGTTGAATTCACTGTAAACAGTAAATGAATGAACCAGTAGTAGCTTAAAAGATTGAAGTTTTGGTGTCATATTCTACAAAAATCTAATTAATAATAATTGTTGATCTTATCAACAATCATTGCTATTATCAAATTCTTCCAGATGAGAGAATATTATCTGAATTCTGAATTTTTGTGAGTCACAAGAACGAGATAGTCTCACCCTTTGTTGATGCTGGATAAATCACACCCTTTTTTCCTTCAAACGTCCGTATATTATCAAATGAGCAAACATGTTCAGTAGGTCGGAAGTGAATTCTGGTAGGAGGCAAACGGATATGACTAAGTCGCTTTGTCGCTGGCGCTGGATCGATTGAATAGAGATTGGAGGAAGAGAGAAAATGAAGTAGAGATTGGAGAAAGAGGAAAGAGGGGTGATGAAGTATAGCGTGGAGGAAGAGATTGACGGAGGATGAGAGAGTGAAGTGGCGTGATGGAAGAGAGTGCAGCTTATGAGTGAGCAGGCAGGCACAGACACAGACACCACTCGGTGGTGGCAGAAAGGGGCCACGCATTTCAAAATCCATCCCAGTTGGCTTTCTGCCAAATATTAACTTCGCTTCCATGGTCTTCTATGGACATCGTCCTGGATTTTCGATACTGTTTGAATCAACTAATAGCGGATTGAGGCTTGCAAGTATTGATAATGATTGAGACAGTAAATATTCATCCTTCAATTCATATTCATAAATTTTGAGGATTATTGATTTTCTTATTATAGACATTTTTAATTAGCATTGGAATATTTTGTTCAGTGAAGAGTTTCAATTCAATTCTATGATTTTTATCTTGAATTTGTTATTATTATCTTATTATTTGATCTTCCCTTGAAAATAATCATTATTGTTTTATCGTGCAACACGAAAAGTGATACAGTCTTGAAATAATTAATTTGTATGGAATAAATCTTCTTGCTCTCTTATTTAACTGTGCGGATTGATATTACATCTGTAGTATCTATCCCAAGAGGTTCATGAACCTCCATGAGGTTTTGAACCTCCTTGATCTATCGTCATAAAATCATCATGATTTCTATGCATACAACTATAATCTATGTATATATTCCGATAACATTTATCATGTGATATAAGATTGAAATAATTATAGTTGGTTATCCTATACTCTGCAGAATACCTTCGTTCAACCTTATCTAACAGAATACCTTCTGATTATACATCCTATCTGAATACCTTCGACTTAATACAATCGCATATTTCACTTTATACAATCGTATACAATCGTAATTGTAGTTGGTTATCCTATACTCTGCAGAATACCTTCGTTCAACCTTATCTAACAGAATACCTTCTGATTATACATCCTATCTGAATACCTTCGACTTAATACAATCGTATATTTCACTTTATACAATCGTATACAATCGTAATTGTAGTTGGTTATCCTATACTCTGCAGAATACCTTCGTTCAACCTTATCTAACAGAATACCTTCTGATTATACATCCTATCTGAATACCTTCGACTTTATACAATCGTATACTTGTTATAAGAATTATGATCGCCCAAAAGTAACAAATTTTGTCGTGGAGTAGCAGAGGTCAAAGATGGAAGATGTCACTAGGCCCATTTAATCCTCAAACCGTTTAGAAGAAGCCATAATCCCTAGCTATACCTATGAATGTGATTACTTATATTAAAATGAATAGTTAACTGTATATAGTATATAGTGTTCAAAAAACAAGTTTTTCAAGTATAGAAGTAAAAACACAATATTCAAGTATATACATATGAGTCCCAGCTATAGAGTATGCTCAAGAGCTGAAGTGAGTAGGGTGGGGGTTAGTTATGGGCTATTAGATTCGTTCACGCTGAAGCCAAGGCGCACGAATGGAGGAAGTTGCGCTGCGTTGATCAGTTGCGTTGCGCTGCGCTGCTCGTGGCAAGGAGGCGCCCTGCCAATTTCACACACAAACCCACCGCCCCTGAGATTTATAAACGCAGATTAAGGCCACCCATTGTCTTATTTGTGGAGCCGAATCCTCCTCCACGCTCAATACTCACTCCCAGCTCAATAAGCTCTGTTTCTCAAACCGGGTAACACACCTTCATTTCCGAGGCTCTAAAACCAGCTCTGAAAATTTCATTGGATTTACTAATATTCAATTGGGAAACTAATATATCATGGCTTTCATTTGAAGCAGAAATGTTTATAATGTTCGAATATATAAGCACTCAATCACTTCTGTTAAATTAGTAAAGATTTGTACTTCTTCCTAAAAGCACCTTATTTGTTAATTTTCTTCCCTTTCGAATTTTAAAAATAATTTTATAAATTTTTTCAATAATTTTATAAATAGGTGTACACAATCACAATACTTGTTTATAAATTAGTGTACTAAAATACAATAGTTGAGTATATATACATAGGCTACATATCATTTCAACTTTTCTCATTTGTATTGCTATGCAAACAAGACTAGAGCAGCTGTGACAAATAAATTCATCACATAAAGAGAAAGAATTATGTTGAATCGGGGCAGAAGGCTGAGGTGACGGCTTCAACAATCTGATCAACACTTCGTTCAAAATTATTCCTACTTCCTGGATATAATATTTCTTTTTTCAGGGCTACTTATCAAAGTTTTCAATAAATGTGAATCTTAGTACACTTTTTGAATAAAAATTACTGAAAAATTACTGAGAAGTATAGTTAGAAGTATTGTAGCTATAATAGTTACAGCCAATAGTAAATTTGCGAACCATGGATGTGCAATGTGAATTACAGCAAAAATTCGAAAACCCATCAAGGCAATTTCAGAATTATCAGACCGCAGAATTGACAAGAATGCTTTCACACTAGGATTTCGGAATCGCGCATACATGATCACATTTTTCATGCCACTACTGAAGAACCAAATCTATTGTTATCCTGCACTATTCACCCACGAATCTCATGTACTGTTCAACTGTTGCGCGGGTTGCCTATACTTCTCCTTACTACCTAAGGTGTGCTTTCCGAAACTACTCTACTAACATAACAGGCTCGCAGCATAAACAAATTAATAATTGAGTTGTTATGCTTTCATACGGGAACTGGCTGGTTCTGAAGCATGCCACTAGATAGCAGCACTACCACAAACGTCTATTAGTTTTCATAAGTGAACATAGACTTAATTGTACGCTGGGCGGCGGCGTAAAACACCTTTGAACTGGTAAATGGTCAAATATATTTAATAATAATAGTATGGTGAAAATTTAGAATGAAATAAAAATATGACTAGAATCAATTATTGGAAATATCTATCACAATATCTTCGTTTATAGAATTTTCCACATTGGCCTATGCCAATCTTTTCTAAATGATAAAGTTTGAAAAGCATTCTTTGTAATTAGACATGGATCCCGTCTATGCTGCAAATTACATTTCATTTCATTTTAATTCTTCATTGATTATACTAGAAAACGAAAATAGGAACATCGCACCAAGAACCAATTTGATTGACCTCTTTTTAATTTATTCTTTACTATCTACTACTGCTTACTACTTTACTAAATACTGGTATATTCATCTTAGCATCGGGCCCAAATACAGAATAATGAACCAGTTTGTAATTCATGTTAATTGGTATCTCCACTGAACGACTAACCCATGTCTGCTTTGAAACCATTCATCATTGAAATTCTTCATTCAAATCTTCTACATCATTACAATTACGTTACAACCGAACGTATAGTCCATAAGTAGTTCTGTGATTACTGTCACAGATAATAAGAAAATTTGAAAAATCTTGTGATTTGAATAGATTGTAGTATCCAAGTTGTAGCCCAATGAGAAATAGATGTAATAATATTGTAAGCCATCTAAGAATAATAAAAAAAACATTTATTGAGATTGTGATAGGTTCTAGCAAACTGTCTACGAACAAGGAAAGCATACGACATACCGTCCTGATAGTCTGAGGACGCAACGACCTTTCTGAAGCTACCGAACACATGTCAAAGTTCTCATTAGTATCGAGGCCAATCGATATTTCATTAAGAAGTCAGATGCAGATAGGAGAAATCAATGCAGAGCTTGAGCTTGACAAGGAATTAATAGATCCACGAGTATTCTTCCAACGTTCAAAAAACTGACTGCCTTACACTTTTCTTAGTTGTTATCGAACGAACAACTTTCGGTCAGAACCATCTCCATCGATTGGCTGAGAGAGGTGGCAACAAAGTTTCGGGACACATCTGCACTTCAATATTCTTCAAAGAGTTTTGGCCTTGTAGCGGCCAGTGAAATTATTAAAAAAGTTCCAAAGGATTAACTCCTTTATTCTTCTTTAGAAATTCCATTAATGCACTATTACTCTCTCTGGACTAAATTTATTTTGTTCACATAAATCTCTCAAATAGAATGTACGTACAGCAGTTTCGAAATTACTCTTTAGTATTCTAAAAAGAGAATTGAATTTTCTCTCGTGATTTAATCAAAACTAGCCACTCTTTGACTAACCATTTACTTTTTGTTCCAATTTTTCATAAATTAGAAATAAATGCGGAATGGTACTAAAGTCTTCCCGGAAAGCCTCCAACTCTGTTCTAAAATTCCAATACTTTGTGTTAAACACTATGCTAGTATTTCATTATTTTCTGAAATTTATACGATCAGGCAAGGATCTACTACAGTGGAAAGCTGCACTTACATTGACCTAAATAGTGACAACCTTTTCTGAATAATGATCATCATATTATAGAATCACAATTGGATATGAATCTGATTCATGTAGAAATTAACATAGCCTATTATATTATTTTAGTAACCTGACTCATCCAAGATGTCAACTTTGACGTCTATTTTCAATGGTACAATGGTATCCAATATATTCAATTGAGGATATATAGAATCGTATTTGACAAACCAAAGTTGATATAAACCCACATATTTTCTATCAAGCATCTTTTTGGCAGTTGATCTTATAATGCTTTTGACAACAGTCATCATGAATCTTTCCAGGGTGTCTGTGGTTTCTGGACTCTCTTAGTCCACTGATATTCAGGAACGTTTCACTATTTTTCTGTTATTAAGTTATTCTCTGCTGAATATGATAATTGGAAATGAAAAAAATATTCAAAAGGATGAAAATCGCGCAGGATAACAATAATACAGAATTTTCATCTTGAAGATTCTACAGTATCAAAATCAGAAGTAACCAATATCACTCTTGGAAGTGTATTATATTAACATTTATTTCACACTGCAGTTGTGGAATTACTCTTTGTTTTGCTACATTATTTTTATTCATCTAATAAATTATCATTCCTTGAATAAATTATTATTCCCAATCATTAATTTTTCGGAATTTATTATTATTCATTATTATTTTATTGTGACAATTGCGACTTGATAGCAAGTATTTTAAGCAAAGGTGATATTGAGTGAGTGAATTATTATGTTTACATGGTGAATAAAAGATGATGAAAGGGATCAGTACAACAAAGAAATCAACCCAACAATAGGTGTGTAGACAGTAATAATTATTAGTCACAGAGAAATTTATATCAGTCAGAATGAACTCAACATCAAGAAGAATAATCTTATAAGGAATAGTTACTAATCTCCCAGAATCCGAGGTAACGAAGTTCACCTGAAAGTTCTGTCGATAAGGTGCAGTAGATTGAAAGTTGCGCAGTCCCTTTTGAGAATTGGAGACGCTAGAGCTCCTCAACATGCAGTGAAGCACACTGCACACGACTGGAACTAAGTCGACAAGTCAGCTATTTAAGACAAATCGCTCTTCACCTCCAGAATGCCTGTTTATTTGGGTGGAGTTGAAATTTTCTTCAGCTTCTTACTCAGCTCATGTGAGCACAGCTTTATTGTATCTTGAATATTAATCTTTGATTCGAATGAAAAAAGTATTCAGAATTGTAGATTTGTAGATGTAGAGGTGTAAAAGAGACCGATCATACGTTTCTGTAAAAAATATCGCTTCCTTCAAACTCACTTACGACGAATAAATTTAGACGTTCTATTGAAAATGTGTGACGCAACTACGTGCTCTATCGTGCCGTATATTTGCCAATAAGAATTGAAGAGCATGTTTTATGTCATCCCGTGATCATAAAACTCTGATATTACTCTTAGCTTATATTCATGATCATTCGAAAAGCATATGGTTGTCAAAGCTATAGGTTATATCCCATATTTCATCTCTAAATTACAATTTATACATAAATTCGAGTTGAAACAATGGAAAATCTTGAAAGTATTCAGGTTAAGATTATTCGAGTCTCCACTCGAAAGTGGAAATTGAAAATTGAAAACCTAAATTTGGAAAGTGAATGTTTTGTGCATAAGTACATAAATGTCTGTGAATTATTGAGAAGAAATATTATCATCATATTTTATTGAAAACAGAACTTAGATATCAAAATAATTTCCCTTTTGGAATTGAAAATCAATTATTTCCTATGTATTTGACATCAGGCTATAAATTCTGCTCACAATAGAGAAATTGCATAACTGTATATAATCATAATTATTTCACAATACCTCCTACTATAAAAATACACATCATCACAAGTGATTTGTTGTGTTGTGTTGATGTTTTAAAATGTTATCTGTACCGTTTCATGACTTGAATTGAATGACTTGGCGTGGTACCATAAAAAATTACAGTTTTTTCTATTCAATGAAAATTTTTTCCCCTATGAGAATTCCTCAGGACTTTTCGATTTAAAAATCTGATTCTAATGTCGTGAAAATTTTAAAATTGTATTGACGTTCCATTGTTCAAAAATTGCTGTAAGTCAAGTTCAGGTGAGAAAGGTTCATGAATGATAATTATTATGATTCATCAGGGATGCTCTCCCACGACTCCAGCAATTAGAATGATATAGGATCATAGAACGTTAAAAGATATCGTAGATATAGAGGCGAAATGAAAGAGAGAATGTAAAGCGTCACAAAATGATTCAGCCGCTGTTGGAATGGGATATTATTATTTCACTTTGTCCCGAGTCGAGTTCAACTTGCTACAATCCACATCAATCATTCAAAACTATAAATTTTGAAAGCCAGATCCGACGCCTTTAAAGTACTCCTCTCACTTGCTCACTCCCAACTCAATAATTCTCTCTTTCTCTCTCACCCTCCTGGTTCCTATTTTTCTCTCTCTTGAACTCGATTCTGGGGATTTGACTCACACCTCCAAAACTCCCTCCCATCATCAACTGCAAAAGATTAATTTGCCAGCACCAGCAGTCCGCTAATTTATTGTAGGTGACCTGTTTCTCTTCTTTATTCTACTATTTCTCTTTCTTCCACTCTAGCTCTGTAGCAGCTCTACTTCTGAGCTCGTCTGTTCAAATACTCTTTATCCGATAGAGAATAGCAATTATTAGACATCAAATTTTGAGTGAGATAGTTATTGTGTTCATCATAATTTCTCTTGATAGAAAGCTATCAGAGAAGAGAGAAGCTATCAGTTTGAATAAGAAGTTGATTAGAAATAATAAGGGTACTCAAGTTTATGTTTTGCCTTCGCTCATAGTATAGGCCTACTCAAGGATGGATGTCTGAGATTATACCTGAAAGTATAGTGATTTATTATCCCTTTTTGTACAAGAATAACATCATTATCAAGCATCCAACTATTGAAAAAACAAAAATAAATAATTATGATGTAATGAAGCTTCAATGCAGTAATGTAAACCACTAATCTATTTTTATTTCTCTGAATAATCTTCTTGTATGAATACAATATCCATTCTCGATTTTAAATTCAAATTCAATATTTAATTAAGTATGTAACTGAATTTTGTGTAATAATGTTTATACAGTCTGGTTTTATTATATTACATGTATTAAATCCTCGGTTTACTCTATGTCTAAATTGTGAATAGTACTCTTCTGAGCTGAATAATATCATAATATTTCACTATGCTGTTCCAAGATGTATTTTTCGCGCAGAATAGAGTGAAAATTTATGAAAGATGAAAATTATATGAGTGAAAGGTTGAATTTTAATTGGGAAAACTCTTGGGAAATATTCGAAATAAATATTGCTTCTAGTTAAAATTTACAATTTCATAGCAGTGTATGTCCAGCTTCACAGTGTGTTAAAATTATGAAGGGCGATACTTTTGAATTCGAAGTACATACATTCAAAACAATCGAGTCAATCGAGTTGTTCGAACAGTGTTCAACTAATTTGTAGAATTTTGATTGATGTTACAAATCTCCATAATTTAATAAGTAATTGAAAAGTGTTTTATTAGCTATGGAATCCAACTTAATAAGTAATTTAATTTAGTAAGTAAAATAAGTAAGCCAATTTAATAAGTAATTGAGAAGTGTTTGATTAGCTATGGAATCCAACTTGAGATACCAGATTTGTTTATTTATTTAGCGTATGCATTCATTAATGGGGAGACCCAAAGGGTTGGTTGTTCCACTTCGCAATATTATAACCTCATTTTTCACCAATGAAAACATAGAAAACTATTATGTGGGTTATAGTTCTCTTAAAATTGTCATTCTAAAACAAAGATTTTTTATTTCAAAACATCATTGAATTGGTAATTCTGGTCGGGATGAAATGGTAAACGCTGGAACTGGAAGCGTTACATTATCAAAAAAATTCCTGTTACCTGTGAATTTGATCGCCGATAAAATCCTTCAATTTCATTCCTCCATCAATTATCATGGGTCATTTCTTCAGATTGGACGAGTCAATTATTGATTCGTAAAGAGCTGGTTACAATACTCCAAAAGTTTAATCCGAATGAAATTTACATTCACTGGCATTACTGATGTTCTCGTTCAAAAGCATTGGTACTGAAGCTCAAACACTTTTTTCTTACAATTTTCAATTTAAAATTAAAAGCTGAATGAATACTGAAAAACTGAGTTAAACGAGAAGCAATACTATTTCAATACTAATTCAATAAAAGCATGGCATGTATTGAAAAATGACGTTGAATAGCGAATCGTTCTGATTTCGGGGCAAACGATGTACTACTGATCGAATGTGGAACTCGTTCCTGTTTATCGATTCCTTTGTCGCCTACCCTGCTAACGGCAAGTTAAGTATTGTTGCCCCCGGCTTTTCTCGATACCTTGCGAGTAGATACCATTTTTCAACCAGGCGAAGAAAGAATTCTACGTGCATTAGCGCGAATTTCAATCATCTTGAAATTTATTGTAGCTTCGGGCCATTACAAGATGTTGAATGATAAAACGTGACAGTATCGATCTTAATGGATGAATGCTTCTAAAAATATATACATCCTGAATCAATTTATGTTTGTTAAGACCATCAAATAGTAGATTGATAATATTATTGATTATTTATAGATTGATTGAATGATAGGATAATTTGAATTGTTCAACTGATATTGGAAAAGAAAATGGTTGATGAATAATTGCAATTGAAAGTGTTCAACCCTTCCTTTAATGTTAAAGGGGGCTATGGTTCAATTCAATGAATATTATATGTGGTACATAAAGAGACAAGATTTAACAGTAACTTATAACTGTTATTGATAACTCAACTGTTATTTAATAACAATTATAATGTTTATTCCAATCATACTTTGCTTTTTTGATCAATTTCCAGATTCCTATAGAACATCTAAACCTAAAACATTTCCTAAACATCTAATTTCTCAAGTGATCAATCATTTAGAAACTTTTTCACAGTTCTGATCCAGCCTGGAACATGTTTTATCTTAGACCTCAGATTATTTGAATTCTTTCTGCTGAATACAATGGAAAACATAAGTCACTAAAATTGAATTGGGTTTGAAAAATCTGTTCATAGTTTAGGATTCAAATTAGGAAGCTGGATGTTGATGAGTAGGAGACTGAGCTCAGTGTAACTTTGACTAACCAGTTTGAAGAACAATCAAAAAGAATTCATTAGAAGAAGCTTCTTATTATGGTATATTTTCAAAACTCTAACAAACAATCGATTTTATTATGCATAGAACATAATGAAATCGACATTGCAAACATTGCATATTCATCGAACGACCTTAATAAAAAGGCTCTGGATGAGACACTGAAGAACTGAGAACTAAGAGCCCATTATTAGCAGAAAAACTTGTTTCACCGATCATCCAAGTTCGCTTATCTTTGCTCGTTCTGAACTCAGGAGATCCTTCGACTTTTTTGCCTTAAGATATTGAGCGAAAATCGATGAGGTTCCATGCGATGGCCTACATTGCAGTTTTGCTAGCTCTTCAGCACGCAATCAAATAAATATTCAGATAAGAATTCATTCATGATCAAACAAAGCATAATACCTACTACAACATGCAACATATTTACCAACCAATTTCTAAGTATTGGTTATCAATATTTTAAATAATTTCCAATTGGATCCATATTGAATTCAAATCAATTAGGATCTGCTATTTCTAAGAACTCGAAGCTCAAGAGTTGAGTTGGAGTTGGCTTTAGATTGGAACTGAACTTCTAAACAAATTCAAAATCAATTGAATTCATATAGTTTTATTACATCGTACACGAATTAGGAAATAACGAGTTACACAATACAGTTCAAGACATTATGTTAAAATTCAGGAATAAAAAGAACAGAATTGGAAAATAAATATTAGACAATAGTTGGGCAGTTATTAAGGTTATCTTCAAGAGTATCTTACAATGTTGAGATACTTCTTACGAGAACAATCCTATCAGTTAAGTTATTGTTAGTATTGATAGATTAAGAGCATAAGGAAAATTTTCAACTGTATTTTAAAAATACACTCAGATAATCTCTGATGGAATAGAAATTCAAATTCAGTAAATGAAAATTTCAGTTTAAATAGAAGTTAATGATTCAGATTTTTCTCAAAGCTTCTACGAAAGCAATTGAATAGCTTTGCGGACGATTCCGTTAATTTTGGATAGGCCTAACGTTTGAGATGAAGGAACTGGAACAGTAACAAAGGTTCAGAATAGGCGTATAAGGAATGTTTAATACTCAGCGATTGTCGTGTGCCATCTCACATTACTTGAATAACCAGCCATAGCTTGTCATTCATTAATCAAGGCTGATAACAGATGGTTACCGAGATCCATTAACATGAGTGACGTTGGTTTGTTGGTTCCAATTATCAAATCAAATGGCACAATGACAATCAATCTAATAAGGACGTGCCACAAGGCACAAGGAAGCATTGCTATTGTGAAAACCAAATGCTTTCCTATATATTGCTTCGAAGCTACTCAGACTGTGTAAATTCGAAGTAGAATGGAATGTTTGTCTTGGAATTTCAACCGTTGTATACATAGCTTGCAAAATATTATGTTTTATTCTAACTGTTATGTTTTATCTGACTGTTTTTATACACTGAGCTATGATATCAAAGAAAAATTTTTTTGTCATAAGATTGGAACTGGAGATTATTCTCTCCATAATTTGTGAATCAACCTTAATACATTTTTCTTCAAGTGAAACGTTCAATTCCGAATTGAAAATTCGGCATCTTTAGAATCAATGAACCGGATAGTATCTGAATATGGCAAGGGTCAACAAAAAGCAAGAGATATTCTTTTGAGGGTAACACCTACAAGAGCTCCCAGTCCTATGCATCGGTAAAGAAGATCATGATGATGAGAGATTACATTTTAGGCAGTCGCGACTGACTGCTTATCGTCTCCAGGAAGATTGAACTAATTAGTGATCATGAAGCTCACGTGTGCATTTCCATTATGTTGCAAACCAAATTATCAAAATTGGTATCATTTATTGATTTTTTATATCGTTCGTTCCTCATTTTAATTGGGTGGTATAGTAGCTTCACTAGATGATTTGTAATTTGGGATAATGGGGCTCCTCTTGTACAAATCAATTTTATCATTATATTGAGAAAATATCTCGTTTCTATAGTCTTGCTCGTTTTAAAATGAATCACCTTATCTCATGCTTAAAGAATTCCAAATAAAATGAATAACTCCATAATTATTTTATCAGGTAGCAGCACAAACTCCAAGATTACAACAATAGAGATATGTGGTGCATGACTGAAGTGTTACGCTCGCAGAATAGGTAATGCCTCAATGTATAAATTCAGCGGCCACCATTACCCTGGAATCATGAAATAGACAGGAGTCAATGTGAAAAATGGTCACGGCTGTTCGACCATCCACAGAAGGCCTTGGGCAATAAAAGTCCAAGTGGCTCTTTGCTCTCTCAACTCACATCCAAGAAGAATCGTGCTTTACTGTGCTAAACGTTTACTGAACAATTTTCTCTTTTCCAAAACAAAGATTCGCAATATCTTTGAGTGGTGTCCTTGAGTTGGTTGATGAATGCTCATGACATTGAAACACGGGCTTTTTTGGGGGAAATTATTGACTACAAGATTCTAATGATCAACCTTGCTATAACAAAATAACAAAAAGCACAAATTTTAACTGCAAGGGTTGTTCAATTCATACGTTATCTGGATTAGCATTTTTAAAATTAAAGAACTTTAACATTATGAATAAAACAACAATCTTTTGCTATAAGCTATAGATTGACTTGAGTTGCTATAAGCTATGGATTGACTTGAGTTTTTCACAGGAAAGAGTAGGTCATAATTTCTTTGTAAATGTTGAAAAAAGCGATCGGATAAAGAGAGTAATATCATCTAAGAGTTTTAACCTTCTCCAATCACTCGGTGCACAGAACATGAACATAAAATCTAGTATTTTCTATTGTTTGTGCTACTGCAAAATACATAGTTCCAATGTCTTTCAGTTTTGACCTACATCTAAATACCGTTATTTATTGATCTCATAACCATCACATTGAATTACTGTATAGAGCAATGTGAACCAAACTGTTCAGTATACTGTTACTATTCAGTATTGATTTTTATTAGTTTCATGATAACTGAATAGAATTGTTCACTCAATAGAATTGACATTATATGGTGTGATTTCAAATTACAGTTTTAAATAATGTGAATCAGTATTCATTGTCTGAATAATTATGCAATTACTTAGTATACAGAATATGCACATATGCAATGATATATTTAGATATATTATACTAACTCAGTGTATTTATTCTGTTAATAGGGCTGCTTCACTACCAATGTATAATGAATCAATTATTGATCAAAGCTAGAAAAAAGCTTATTTTAAGGGTACTTTAAAGGTATTTTTAAGGGTTGATTATTGATTTACTGACTTAGTATTTATTTGTATTGGTTCAAAAACCTTAATAGTTGATAGTATGTCTATGGCTATATGATGATTTCTAGTAGGTCTATTTTAATGCAATATGGATGGATAATCACCACACAATATCATCTTCGCAACTACTGCAATCAAAAATTTTCATGACTAGACTACTGAATACCATTCTACTCGATAGAATATTGATTTTAATCTATGTAGATCATCAAAAAACAGCAATATTGTTTAATAGAACACCATATTGTCCAACTTCATCAATGGTCGAATGTTATATGAAACCCTTAATTTTGAAATTGAACCTGCCTACATTTATGCCACAGAGTATGAATTGGAATTCATACCCTCCGGAAGTAATATTGAAAAGCCTGTAAATGATTTTTCTAGGCTAATTCACAACTAGAACTCAATTTGTCATGGAGGCAACAAACTACGAGGAACAGGCCTCCTATTGTAGGAGGAGAATCAGATTGTGCCTTGTCGGGCCTAATCGATTAATGAGTCTCATGTAAACATCAGCCCGCTATTGACTTACCTGCGAGTTAGTGAGAGTTTAGCTCTTATTGGAGACGCTCATGCAATGTTCGAGATGTATATAGAACACGTACATTATGTGCAGTTTGTGAACGCATACAAGAAGATAACGCATAACTAGGACCTATCATAACACAATTGGAGTACTTTACCTACAGTTTGAAACCACTTGAAAGACTTCGTACACAATACTGTATATTGTAGCACAATAATTTTTTTTAAATTTATCTCACATTAATTGAGTTGTCTTTTCTGGGATTTCTTTGATTAAGGGAGTATATGCAATACTTTGTTCATGCAAGTTTTAATGGGAATTGTCTTATTTCAGAATTCATAGATACTATGAAATTCCCGGATAATCTCTAAATCAAATCTAGATCTAGTCAATTGTCAATCTTAGTATTACTTATTGGTCTGTTTGTATTGTGATTTTTCAATTGTGTATTTCTTCGTGTCAATCAAAATCAAAATCGAGCCTGAACGATGAAACTAATCCAAATAATGTGAAAACATAATACTATACATTTATCACGCCACCAACTCACTTCTCCTTGCAACTGAGAATTATTTCGGAAATCTGTGAATATCTCTTTTGTTTCATCTCACAAGAGTAGGCTATAAAAATACAGACTTGCAACTTGAACTTCAATCAATTTGCTCTTCTGGAGGGAATGAAAATTGGAGTATAATTTTTGGTCAGAGAATATGTCTTCCGACACCTATGATACAGTCAGAAACCACAACTATATACTCTATACATTTCAACCTTTCTCACTTATATTACATGTTTTTCATGCTTCATGTGCTTTTTTATTCAGGATGAAGAAGATGAAGGCAACGAGCCATTGGACATGGGCTGGCCAGACTCAGCGAGAAAAAGGCTCACTTATTTGTTGGTAGCACCAATCGTCTTCCCTTTGTGGTTAACCCTTCCTGACACAAGAACACCTAGAGGTAAGTGTAATAAGAGTTTATTCAATGAATCTAATAGATTTATTCAATAATACTCAAGGTGTGATTCAGTCCTTCCTGTTACTAACTTAGCCTTAGAGCCTTAAGTGAGAACCTGCTTCTAGAAGTAGGAGTGTAATTGAGTCGCAAGGAGAAGACCTTTTGCCAGGATGGCGGCCATTCTATTCAATTTGCTTCATATCATAGTTGATTTTTAGAGATTCATTCAACAAACCTCTTTCATCACATAATAAAATTTCTGTTAAACTAATTTAATTCAGGAAAAACTTGATTATTGAATTTCCTGACCTTTTAATTACTTCCACTTCAAAAAATTTCAATACTGCTTATTATGAATAGAATAAGTACATGAATGGAATAATTAATAGAGAACCGCTCTCCAAAAATGATGTCTATAAGTAGTCCTTCAAGAACCTCTACTTCTCTGTGAATCTTTACTTTACTATCTTTACCCCATAGCATAATAATACTTGAATAATTTTATATCATCATGCAATAATATAACATCTTCGCGTAACCGTACGATTTTCAACCCGATCGACTAGTCTTCACGGACAATATATTTCCAATTATAAAGAATATTCTGACATAGCTCCAAAACTTCGTATAGAAATTATTGAGACAGAATTAATAAATATTCAAACAAAATCATCCATTTGAAAACAAAGAGTACGCATCTTATTCTCCACTCATTCTTTTTGAGAATATTAATCAATAATGTGAAGCAGAATGAGACAATAGACAAATTTCTGATAAGATTAAAATCGGAAGATGTGTTGAATCAGTGTGAAGGGATGCTATTCAAGATACTTCCTACCCATTTGCCATTCTATTGAAGATGACTTCCTCAGTTGAGATTGTTGAGAGGGAACAGCGCTTGGCAGATGGACTCGTCTGCATGATTTACTCGTAATTCGCTCTAAACTTCTTCAATTGCACGTGATGACTTCTGAAGTGGCGCCCTGTCTCCATCACAGAGTTCTCAGAACAGAATCAGAACAAGGATTAAATTTTAATTATTGGATGCCAGCACAGTTTGCGTGACTTTTCTCGCTGCTGAGATGCAACTGGCAATAGTTGAGAGAAAGTTTTTCCGATGAGAAACTCTTTAGACTGCTCTCCAGACGAATGATAATAAATCTCTTGTGAGAAACTTTTTAGCGGGTTCCATATCAATTCAATATTCAAATGAGAAAATACTATTATTGAAACATAATTGAGCAATAGTGATAATAATAAAAATTGTGTGTTTAATTCAACTATATTTCATTTAATATTAAGTTTCAAAGAATGTTGTGCTTGTGGATATTGCGTATAGACACCAATTAGTTTCATACTTCCCTCACAAAAATTACACATTTTCGAGTCACAAGTTTAATAAAGTCAATAAGTAAGAACTATAATATTGACAAGTAAAATAGAGAAATAGCAAGTAAAGTGTCAATTTTAACAAGTTTAATCTTTGGAGACTCTGTATCTTATTGTCCAAAAATACTGTATGCAACGGGAAACTGTATCCGGTTTTGAATAGTGGCTACATGAATGTAAAATTTTAAATAATTTTTCTGATTATCATTTAGCGTATGCTTTCATTAGTGGAGAGACCCAGAGGGTTGTTCCACTTCGCAATACTATAACCTCATTTATCACGAATGAAAACATGGAAAACCATGTGGGTTATAGTTCATTTAAAATAGTCTAAAACAAAAATTTTTTATTCAAAACATCATTAACAAGCAAAACTAGAACACTTCACATCTACTACACCATGGCCGAAAATATTGAATTTTGACTGGAAATTTAAAGCTCAAAAATTAAACACATTGAAATTTTGTCATTCAAATTTCTGATTAATTAGATACTGAGATGAAATTAGCAACGTGTTAGATCGTGTAATAAAGATCCTAAAGAAGTTATTCTCATGATTGACGTTTGGTGTTTGTCACTACATAAAAACTGGAAGAGGAAAATAGAATTGGAGTTGAGAAGAAATGATGAAATAAATTATTTATTCGATTCGATTCACAATCCCAGGAACCAGTTCTCAATTCCTTCATGTTAGTTCGCTCACTGTGAAAATACATAAAAGTTTCTTTTAAATCAGTTCGTGATGAAATTATCAAACTAATTGGAATTGTGTTTTGTCTCCTTATTACATGAATTTCGTTTAGCAGCTTAACATCTCTCTATCTCTAGATGAAGTCTCTCCATAATATAGAGTATAATATACTATATTATAGTATAGCTCAGTGGTCACCAAATGGCGGACCGCGGTCCGGATCCGGACCGCCAGCCAGTTTTGTGCGGACCGCGATGTCATACCGATCTCAACGAAAAAAAAATCTTAAAATAAATCCTAAAACAAAAAATCTATAAGAATACATCTAAAGTCTGAATGGAATTTAATTATTAAGAAACAAACAGAACCAGGGTTTGATTTCAGAGGGAGCGGCGCTCCCATACCTTTTTCTGAGCGACGTCATTCTTCCATTCTTTAAAATTGTATTATTAGTTTTATAAAAAAACAGCTACGTAACATTGCTCAGATTTGCTAAAAAGGCTCCAATTCAAGTATGATTTTTTTTAATTTCCCGGGGGAGGGCCCCCAGACTCCTCTCCCGCTGGTGAGCCCCATTCCTCCCATTCCTCCCATTCGCTCCCATTCCTCTTTTTTTAGAAATCAAGCACTGAACAGGACAATGAATAAACACCAGCAGTGTAACCCAATTGGAAAGGAGGTACTGTATTTCTTCCAATGTGAGCGAAATCTAGCTACCTCTCAATAAAATAAATTTGGCTGTTGATTTCATATTGTTCCATTATTTCATCCAATTATTCTATGCCTAATTCAATTCATCTTGGTATTTCAATAGCCAAAGAGATGAAGGACTAAATTCGAGAATACTTCATACAATTTTATAAGATATTAATTCTTCATTAAAAAAATAAACAATAGAGTAATTTTTATTGCCAAATCCGATTGAAATAATGTCCTTTTTTTTAATAGCATGATATCAAACTTCAATGTATTTGAATAACATTAAAATCAAAATACATACAGAGTTACTACTTCAAATATTTGAATAATTATTGAAATTGATGTAGTAAAACTATCAATTTAAAAAAAAATTCGGGAGAGTATCTGATCATCTATCTGTCTATTATAACTTCCTTCTATCGATGTAACCTTGAGTGGTGTGAATGGAGCGCAGTATTTAGCAGATCGATAATACACGCTCTGCATTCATAGATGGGACAAATTCATCACTCACATGCAATGCTCAGATCCCAAGAGTGAAGTTGATTGCATTGTCGATTGAAGACTGAAATCTAGTTGCAAGTTAGAGTATGGTGTGTAGATGTAGCACGTGTTTCCCATTGAAATGTTGTTAATGTCATCAATAGGTCATGTGTTAGCCCATCAATAGCAAGAAAGCTTCTTGCCGTTAGGGTAGTAACGTATAGAGCACGCCAGAGTTGTTCTTTCACCTCCAAGGCTTCAGGCAATTAATCACTGTGAAAGCCTGTCAAGCGATTAGCAAGTAAATGGTGAGAACGAGCATTAGCTCTTCAATCTCTCTCACAATCTCCGTCTTTCTTCTTCACCCGACAATAAGTACTATCCAATCTGTTACGATCATTGGTCAGTTGCAGCCACCCCTTATCAAAAAGGACCTTATCCAAGATCTGATGTAATCGAAAGGTCAACTAGGTTTTCCATCAAAACTGGTTCATCAATTTGTTTCATTCCGCACCACCAATAGTAATAGTACATCTGATATTTTTGTGGCTAGATTACAAGAGTCTCTTGAATAAAGGGTCACTTTAGAGTTCTTTCGGTTTTCCAACTCTTCCTTTCAACATTACAATCCCAGTTTGTTGACATACAAACTTCTGAAAGTCGGCCAACCAAACGTAATCAACAGAACATATGAAACCTTTCATAAAAACTTGAGCATCAACAGTAGAAATCAAGCCTCTCATATAACACTCTTATTGTTACCAGATCACAAAATTATCAGTCCGGTTCCTAAATATTTGATACTCTTGGCACTATTCTAAGTTGTGTAGGAAACTAAACCGTATCACATTACATTGTCAAAACGTTGTTGAAAGAATTGTTTGTTTCCATTATTTCTCTGGGATAGTCAGATCGAATTTATATTTCACACGGAGCTGAACGGTAACATGCTAGTAATATATAGACAATGTTTTAAAATCCCCAACGTAAGGTATGCTAACTTGGAGACTTTTAGCGTCAGCTCTGTACTGCTGTTTAGAGCCTGTTCTTTCCCCTTTATTGGCGGAAGCTTATTCCCTGGAGTTGATACGTCAGTATCCTCCAGTAGATCTCTCAAGAGACTCATACCTTCAGTTTCGTGTGAATTCTTCGACGCTTCTAACAAGATACAACGCCCTCGACCAACATTGCATGCTCTCATTACTGCAACTGAAAGCATAGATTCATCTCGTTTCATGTCATACTATGGGAATTATTATTTCATCTTGCATAGAATCGATTTTTTTTATCTATTTTTTATGAATTTATCTTTAACATTTTTTCCCCCAATTTTTTGTCCCACCTAATTTTTTTGAAAAAATTTCATCTCAATAATTCTAAAAATTATATTATCTTAAGGGAAAAGCACCAGTAGTGGCCACTGTTTCAGTAGTGGCCACTTGAATGGTTTTTCCTATAAAACACGAATTTGATGCCTTCAAATGAGTTCTAAACCTGCTAGAGACTTAGCTTATACTATTCAGCAGCTAAATAGTTCAAGTAGGAGCTTGCAGAGCATCATTAGAGAAATTTGAAATTTGAAACTTGGTTTTAGTAAGAAGTTCAGTTTTCTCATAGCAGTTTCAGTAAGAAGGCATGTATACAAAATTTTGTATTATGACTAGAAAGTCTAAAAATTTCGCTATTTCTGCTGTTATAATCATTCCCTAGAATGTCTAGATGATGTTTAGAAGGTTTCTAGCTAAATACAGATAATATTTCGGCGTAAAAGCAGACTGGCCACTACTAGAGCAAGAAACCGTCAATAATCTAGTAGTGGCCACCCAATAGAAATTGTTGTAGATATTGTTGTAAAAGTTGGAGTAATTTGAATTTATGTTCTCCTTAGACTGTTTAAAATAGGATACAGAGGAAAAATAATTTTACAATATCTATTTTCTGGTTTAACCTCACTTTTCTAGTGGCTCGTAACCAACAACAATGCATTACCAATTCAACTCATTTTAATATAACCTATTATTATTTCTGGCCTCATAATCAATGTCTGGAATGAAAAATTAGCTTACTTGAATAATTGCAACAAGAAGCTTGAGAAATTGACTTGTCAATGAGCATGAAACATCATGTGGCCACTATAGAATCAGTGCCTGGCCACTATTGAGCCATAGCAGCCACTTTAGAATCAAAATCGAGTTTCACGAAAAATTTAATAATTCATTTGTGAATTGACATATTCGCCATTTCAAGGAATAGGTCAATCAGGAAGGATCTGGGCTTCATTATTTTTGAGTTTTGGATGAGATAGCTGATAATATGGTCTCTCAATTCGGCATAAACTATAAATAATTCCTTAAACATGGTCACTACTGGTGCTTTCACCTTATATTACCTTCAGTTTCGTGTGAATTCTTCGACGCTTCTAACAAGATCGCCCCTTTTGTTAACTGTACTTCTTTTTTCAAAACAAGCTCTACAGATATTTTATGTGGAAGTATTTTTTTCTATTCTGAATCATTTCCTCGAGTAGCCTATTTTCGGAAATCCTTCACGGAAGCGAGCTCACTTACCAAAACCCAATCATTTGATAGTACTTGATAGATAGAATCGTAAAATATCATCATATCCCTCTTTTGAATTAATTTGAAGAGAATAATTATTTTTGATGTTTTTCTCCAATGCTAATATTATCGCCGGACACCTGAAAGAAGCTGTCTTAGATTTTAAAGTTATCGTATGTCCAAAAGAAACAAGTATCAGGTAGCCCATCCTTTTTCCCAAAGTAATTAAAACTTAGCTCGTTATAAAGAGAAAAAACAGGAAATCAATTAATTTACTTCAACAGTGACGCTTTGAGAAAGTTATGAGATTGAAAGAGATTTCTTTTTTGAGCACGTTTCGTACAAAAATGTTGATTGTGCATAAAGAAAGTTCCCTTCGAAACAAAAACATGGGAATTTTATCAGGTAGATTCTTGGGTAAAGAAGACTCTAAAACCAATATTTTGTCCGTGAAAATGAAAAGCTTGTGAACTGGATAAAGCCGCGTATCGACGGTCCGAGGTATGTGCCGCGAATGCCACAAGGTACAGTCTGTTCACGCAAAGAAGAGTCTTGCTACTACTACTAGTCTACTATCTACTCCAGTCTCCAGCTCGGTCAATATTGGTTCAAACATTATGGATCTGGTCTCAATTATAGGAAACATTTCGATCTTCAATTCAAGACCGAATCAATAATTTTTGAACCAATATTGACCGAGCTAGAGACTGGAATAAAGCCGCGTTTCGAAAGCTCTATTATGTGCCACACATGCCTCGGACTGTCGATACCGGGTTTGCTAGCAGCCAGGCAAACGCGGTACACAATTCGCAGCGAGCAGTGCCTGTTGCCTCGCAACGCACAACGAACAATTCTGCAAACTAACCTCAAAATTGTACCCCAATCCAATGCATTTTTGTGATTGAGAATTCTTTTTAGGTGCAGAAGGTTCTAATAGGCAATAATAAAAATCACCTTAAATTTTTATCTAGTAATTGAGCACAAACCAACCTCCAAAGTCCAAATTATCAATTGTCAGAGCTTAGTTGCTTTGTCTCCCGCTTGGCGCTAGTCAATTTGTGCTCGCATTTTTGGTTATAGCCCAGTCAATAAAGGTTTTTTCCGTCACAAAATTAGGAGAAAGCTGGATTTCTCACCATCGATAGAATCATCTCAGAGGGTTAATTTCCCAAAAGTCCCAGAGAATCCCGCTGGAGCTTTACCCCCGGCCACCCCTAAAGTTCAAAAATGTAGGTTATCACGGGAAACCAATTATCTCGGTACCTATTTATCGAAAAACCTTCATTTATATATCATTTGATTTGCAATATTATGGGCTACAAGATTGGTCCTATTCATTTTTTCGATAAAATAGATAGATTTTTCAAAAAAATTATATATATGTCTAAATTTTGGATTTTTCAAAGTTCAATCTTCAGTTTTTTCAGTTTAACTTTTTTGGGAGCCCTTTTTCGGAAAAAATAATACCTCGAATAAAAAGTTTAGCCACTTTCATTGCAAATCCATCGATGTATATATTAATGCATCTACGATCCGAGATGACGCAGTGGAAGGGGAAACAGCCGACGCGATACGCCGCGGTCTAGCCCCCTCATCAGCCAACTGCCGTTTCAGCATATCACTATCAGTACAGTGCAATTAGACATTAACCGGGATATCCAAGCTGAAAGTTTCCCTCCAACGCCAAACTGTTCTATATAATCCCTGTATTGTCTGGTAGAAAGTTGCGCCCTTTTGAGCGTCAGGTTTGGTGGGAGGGGGGTGAAAGGTACAAAATTTCAGTTTTTTCGTAATATCTCGAAATGTATAGGGTTGAGGGCAAAATGTATATTTTACAAATATATTCTAAGTTTAATGTTAAATAAAAATTGTTCTCTACAAAATTACGCCGAATTGAACGGTTCCCGAGTTGCAGGGGTTGCAGGAGTGTAATTATAGTAGCCAGCGGTGACCCCATTAATTCATTTAGGGTGGCGGGGGGTACACATGTTGGGGGGGGGGGGGTGTTGGTGGTTGTTGAGAAGGCCAGCTTGTTTTATTTCACATACTGAACTGTTGCACCTAATAAACTGTACTATTTCAATGAATTTGTGAAACTCTGTACTATATATTTAAACTGTTTTATAGTTTAAGTTGTATTTTAACTGTACTTACTATTTGAAAAAGTTTGGGGAAACACAGGATGGTTATAGGATATTATGGTGGATACATAATACCCCGTCCCTTCGACCCCAGTCCACCTGAGGTTTGTCCTGTGGTAGTGGTATAGGCTGGTGGTGAACTCACCTCACCAAGCTCCTCTAGGGGAAAAGAGGCTCCCGCATTTTAGATTCATTCTAGATTCTATATGGCCTAGAAAAATCTCTAGGTCATATAGAATCTAGAAAAACTCACTCTGAGCTTTCCTTTCCTCTAAGCTTTCCATTTACTTATCTATAAACTTATCGATTTCCTATTCTGTATCCCCATCTTCAAAGAAGATAAGTCCATGTTGTAATGGAATGGGATTAGTTCAAGGTGGGTCAGCTAATTAGTATATATTTCTATGATGTTGTATTAATTGTATTGTATAATGCATTTCTTGAATGAGATCAATTCAACATGATTGATTGTTGTAAGAGATAAATGATCCGAACTCTCAAGGAGTTGGATTTGAAATAAATAAAAGATAAAACTGTAAACTATAATAATGAAATAAAATGGGGTTAAATATCGCTTGGCATACGAGAGGTTAAATTTTGGATCTTACTCTTTATCTCATGAGAAGGTTTTAACAGTAAAATAATGAAATGGAAAAAGAATAATATAAAATTTATTAGTTTTTTTCACCATTAGTCGAGTCATTCTAAGGTTGGAGGTGGAACTAATTGCAACAAAGATGTTTTATGGTGGAAATGGTAGCTGACACCCTCCTATTCAACGTGTAAAAAATCCCACTCTCAACTCGTGTCGGAAAGTTGTTTTTTGGCCGTCATATTGGAAAATTTTGCTCAATTTTTTGTTTTCTTGGAATAACGTTAAAACGAAGCGTCTAACAAAAAAACTTACTGAACCTTTTTTTTAGTAAATTAATTTGCAAAAGAATGGTGGTAGAATCATCTCTTTATCTTTACTAGAAACCGAGTTACGATTTTTCAAAAAATAGGTCAATTTTCAAGAAAAACTATAATTGAGTATTTTTAGTTTTTGTTCGCACAGATCTTTTGACATACTCCTTTGAGTTGTTCAATTCAAAATCCCTCTGGGGATAATTTTGTGCTCTACAATTTGAGACCAAGTAGACCTTCCTTGTATAGTTTTTGATCTCATTCTTTTCAGCTCATCAAGGCAGTCTAAATTCATATATCATACGTCAAATTCGGTCAAAAATGTGGAAAATAACTCCGGAGAGAATATTGACTTTTCCATCATATACCAGAAAAATGTATTTTTTGCTTACACATGAGTATATTTTCGAAGTCCTTCGTGATAAAAAAATGAAAATACATTAAAAATGTAGGCAAATTCTTCCTCTTGAATCTCCTATGAATAAGGTTTATGGCATCACTTATTCAGAATAGTTACATCAACTTACATAAATGGTGAAATTCAATACATCTATTTTTTAATGATTTGTCAGACAATCAATAGCCTCTAAATCAAGAATTGAGCAATATTAAGTCACGTATTTGCGCTCAAATTGTAGAGAAAGAATATTTCTACATGCTCAATTGTTCCATTGACCTTTTGAATCACTTGTTTGATTACAATATGATTGAAAAGTGAAATGAGTAGAATTTTGGACCATTCTTTACCTCATAAGAACTAATATTTTTCCCTCTTATTAAACAGATAATTTTAGTAATATTATATGCAAATGAGAGATAAAATTGTGTTCTACAATTCAAGACCAAATACAATTCTTTATCATCAAGGACTTTAAAGATATACTCATTTTTAAGCAAAAAACTACTTTTTTTTGTATATGATGGAAAAGTCAATATTCTCTCAGGAGTTATTTTTCACAATTATGACCGAATTTGACATATGATATATTGATTTAGACTGCCTTGATGAGCTGAAAAGAATGAGATATGGTTTGTTGAGATCCGATGACTTTTAAAATAGTTAGAGGTATCCTTAGGTTGAGATCCTTAATATTGAAAAATAACCTAAATTCAGGTCGGTGAGTAGCTTATCTGCTAGAAATTGATCTGAAAGACATTATTACCAAAAAATATCAATATGAGCACGGTATAAATTTTTTTGGAGACCATTTCCCCCCAAAATAGGTTTTTTTTCAAATACAAGGATATCTTTTAATTGCTCTAGTTCAAAAACTATACAAGGGAGAAAGGTCTACTTGGTCTCAAATTGTAGAGCACAAAATTATCCCCAGAGGGATTTTGAATTGAACAACTCAAAGGAGTGTCAAAAGATCTGTGCAAACAATAGTTTTTCTTGAAAATTGACCTATTTTTTGAAAAATCGTAACTCGGTTTCTAGTAAAGATAAAGAGATGATTCTACCACCATTCTTTTGCAAATTTAATTTACTAAAAAAAGGTTTTGTAAGTTTTTTTGTTGGGCGCTTCGTTTTAACGTTTTTCTAAGAAAACCAAAAAATGAGCAAATTTCCCAATATGGCGGCCAAAAAAACAACTTTCCGACACGAGTTGAGAGTGGGATTTTTTACACGTTAAATAGGAGGGTGTCAGCTACCATTTCCACCATAAAACATCTTTGTTGCAATTACTTCCAGGTTGACCCCTGTTTTGAGCTAGAATGACTCGACTACACCCCAGTCGACAGATTCTTCTTCTCAATCATTCACTGCTGTAACTGGTTGTAGGATTGGAACGAATGCTGCGTTGCTGCTAAGAAGCTTCTGAAGTAGAAGCTTGAAACGAATTTTTGAAATGAATGAATAAGATACTTTCCAATAGCTCCAAGTAGGTGTATTGATTTTGATTTCAAAAACATCATCTAGGCATAGTTCATCATAACTCATGCGCTAGGCTTGTGAAAGCCTCTTCTTCCCTGAAAGGAGCATCTTATTTAGAGAAGTTGGTGATGTTACCACCAGCCGCATGTTACCACAGGACAAACCCACGTGGTACGGGGGTCAAAGGGGGATGTATAATAATATCCTATAATCTCCTATAAAAATACAGAAAACATAATATCCTATGGCCCTTCTGTGTTTTCCCAAACTTTATGAAATGGTAAATAGTACATTATGTGCAATAAACCAAAGTTGCATATTTATATCCAACTACAAGGGGCCACTCCAAATGATTTGTATCCCCCTAAATAGATTAATGAGTTCATCCAAAGCTACTATAATGGCTACTAGCTTCCATGAAAAACAGTTATGAGGAAAAAATATTTCCCTCTAAAAGGAATGCCCTTGCTTATAGAAATTGGTAGGTTACTCCCAGCCATTGCCACAGGGCGAATCCACGGGGGACAGTAAGGTTCAGTAAGGTTCCTCAACCCTATCTTCAAAATACCTATTATTCCCCCAGAGTTTCACAATTTTATTGAAATAGTACAGTTTATTAGGTGCAACAGTTCAGTATGTAAAATAAAACAAGCTGGCCTTCTCAACAACCACCAACACCCCCCCCCCCAATGTGTACCCCCCCCACTAAATGAATTAATGGGGTCACCGCTGGCTACTATAATTACTATTAGCATCCATGAAATACATTATTATAGTAAAATATATATATTTATTGACAATAATGACATAATTCGATGATAAATCTGGAAAATCTGAAAAGTGTCTACGCTTATCCCCCCTGCAACTCGGGAACCGTTCAATTTGGCGTAATTTTGTAGAGAACAATTTTTATTTGAAATTTAATGTAGAATGTATTTGTATTGAATACATTTTGCCCTCAACCCTATAGTTTTCGAGGTATTTTGAAAATCTGAAATTTTCCACCTTTCACCCCCCTCCCCTCCTCAACCTAACGCTCAAAAGGGTGTAAACTTCTACCAGACAAAAAAGGTGTTATATAGAACAGTTTGGCGTTGGAGGGAAACTTTCAGCTTGGATGTCCCGGTTTAATGTCTAATTGCACTGTACTGATAGTGATATGCTGAAACGGTAGTTGGCTGATGAGGGGGCTTGACCGCGGCGCAACGCGACGGCTGTTTCCCCTTCCACTGCGTCAGCTCGGATCGTAAATGCATAAGTATATACATCAATGGATTCGTAATGAAAGTGGCTAAACGTTTTATTAGTGTACTTTTTCCGAAAAAGGGCTTCCAAAAAAGTTAAACGGAAAAAACTGAAGAGTGGACTTTCAAAAATCCAAAATTTAGACATATATATAATGTTTTTGAAAAATCTATCACTTTTATCGAAAAAGTTAATAGGACCAATATTGTAGCCCATGATATTGCGAATCAAATGACATATAAATGAAGGTTTTCCAATAAATAGGTACCAAGAAAATTGATTTCCTGTGATAACCTGCATTTCTGAACATTGGGGTGACTGGGGGGGAAAGCTCCAGCGGGATTCTTTGGGACTTTTGGGGAAATGACCCTCTGGGATGGTTCTATCGATGGTGAGAAATCCAACTTTCTCCTAATTTTGTGACGGAAATCGCCTTTTTGGACCTTTATTGGCTGGGCTATTACAATAATTGCAGACCACATGCCTCAGCCATGAGTTGATACTTTTTTTGCGTCAACAGACTGTACCGCGAGGCATTCGTGGCATATGCCTCGGACTGTCGATACGCGGCTTAGATTGGATTTTGAATAGATAACTGTAGATCTTTTGCCGCAAATGTTCTAAACGCAGGGTTATCATAAATAACTTTGTTTTTACTGTATTTTAATTATTATGTTTTTGGGCTATCAACTTTTCATCATTGTACGTATTTTAGCAGTTTTTCTTTTGTACATGGTGAGCTTGAAAATGAGAAAAAAATCATGACCCGAAGTCACAAGGCATTCATTTGATCGAGGGAAATTTAGTTATCAATAGACATAATTTATTAGAAGAATAAGTACATGTGCACAAAGCGCATTGCTGCTATAAATCACATGACAGTACCGATCATATCCTTCTGCCATGTTAATTAAGCCATTAAGCACTGCGCTAATGTGCTCAGACTGTACAATGTACATAACTTATCTCACTGAATTTCAATGATAATGTTATAATTGTCATGCTGTGCGGTGTTGAAATGAGATGTCTATCCAAATTCAAACAGCTCTGCTCATGATTTACAACTAAATTGAAATTTATGTGAAAACACGATTATTATCTATTTATTGAAATTACGATTAAATCACATTAGGACTTTCTATTTAGAATCAGCAGAACATTTCCCGTTCGAACCTAGAGATGATAAACGACATGTTGCATTCATATGAACTGAACAGACTTTCCAATATAGATAGTAATTATAATAAAAATCTGTATCTATGAGAGCTTTTTCAAAGATCAAGTCACAGACTCTAAAAAAAAAATGATATAAACCGCAAGCCAATCATAACAACTGAAAATTGAACAACAACTGCTGAAAATAGAATCATAGAGAAAGAATAGTTACTTCAACCATCATTCTTCTATTAAACAATTTACTCAGTGAAGAGTGTATAATTGTCAATCATGGATAAATGTTTTATAGTTTATTTTTCCCGAAGCGTTTAGCGATTTTCAATTGAGGAAATTCTACCCCCAAGATATTAATTGAGACACAACAAATATTCTGTATGTTGGTATATAGGCTAATTAAAATATCTGGTTTCGAAGACAAACAGACGGGTGTCTCTTTCAGTCTTATGGATTCAGTTGAAATTATACATCTACCTCTGATTAGCAGACATCTTGAGATACTGACTGGGAACAATGGGGAGAAGTTGACCTCATGTAATACAACTATTGAATATTCTGAATACGCTATACTCGTGACCTGCTACATTTCAATAAGGTTCTGATGTTGAGTGTTTGCATTTGTGGAAGTCAGCGAGATGATAAGTTGTTTAAAATACGACCTTTTTCGAACAGAATCTCATTAGTTTTCATCTCTCATTGCTCTCCATAGCGAACCACTACAGAATGCAATTGTTGGCGATTTATCATTGTGTCAACGTGATTAAAAAAAAGAAAGACTGTGATGGAGTTGCCTCATCTGTTTTTTCGTATCACCCTCTTTCATCCAGTATGAAACCCCCATCTGGATGAAATGAGTGTGCATGATTGTTTTATTTAAAATAGATTAAAGTACACTCATCCCGAAACTATGGAATTTCGCTCTCTAATGAGATTTTTAAAAATATCAGGCGTTAAATGAATAAGGGGAATGAAGGGAGTATTAATTAATACTGATAGTTCAGTATATGTTTATGAGATATGCCTTATACCTAGGTGATAAATAAGCAACTATATCCCCCCCCCCCAAAAAAAGCAACTACGATCAGCGCAGGTGCATGCTCTTATTCGATAGATGTGAATTATGAATTAAACTATAATGAATGAGCATATATTCATTTTTGTCAGAATGGCACCCGTGAATGAAGGAAATTTAGAGGATAAAGGAGAGAGAGGAGAGAGGAGGATTTTATACTCCACAGTGTTTAATGTAATCGCATCTTTGTGTAATCCAGGCCATAGTAGTTAGTTATGTGGAATTCCTGATAATTATCGAATTCAACCTTAGTCTCGACTCAGAGGTGGGTCGAGAGTGTGAATCGAGCGATGAAACACGAGTCAGTGCACACACTCCGTTGACACATGTACGACCTTTGCCAAATATAGCCGTATATCAAGACAGACATAGGCGCGTGTGTTTTGCTATAGGCTGAGTTTGCTAGGATAGTGATGGTATCGATCGGGGGCCAATCTTGCGATGTTTTATCGATGGATGGAGTTCTTGACCTAGCAATTATGAATGAATCTGAGCGGTGAAAACGAATAGAAGTGCTGTTTGCTAGTATCGACCTACGCCTTGACCTGATTTCGGGTGACCCAGATGCTGCCGAACCCCCACCAAACCCCCCCTGCCGCTCCATAGCCCGGGTTCGCACGCCACGCATCTGTTCACGGCGCTTCTCTCTGCTGCCCTCTTTTTCCCGCTCTTTCAACCCATCATTCAACCCGCATGCTGCGTTTAGACCAATGAGCTCAGTTTGAGCTTTCCTTTTTTCTCCCTTCCAATCCTCCAGTCACAATCATCCGCTCTCTATCATGATCCTTTCTAATCCCTTTCCTTATTTGTTCCTTGCCCTTCTCCCCAAATTTTTGTTACTCCAACATTCTTCTTCTCTCAACTTCCTCTTTTCCATTTCCTCAGTTTCTTCACCTCCCTTTTCACGCTTCAATCATCATCTCTCTTTCCTGATCCTTTCAACCTATCCTTTCCTTTCTTGTCCCACTCACCTCTCTTCTTATTCTTCAAATCCAATATAATCTTTTTTCTCTCTGGTTCTCTCCTTACACATATTTTTAATCATATTCATTCCTTTGCTCTTTCCTTCTTCTTCCTCTTCTCTTCATTTCCTCTCTTCTAATCCTGTTTTTTCTGTTTCTCATGCCTTTCCCTCTCATATTATACATTCCTATTTGAGCAATTCTATTCCTTTTCTCTCCATCTTCCATGTTCTACCTGATCTTTTTCATCCTCCCTAATTCATCTTTCCCATTCTTCGAATTTTTACCCTTTTTTCCTCTTCCCTCTTTTCCATCTTCCTTGCCTTCTCTTTCATTCTCTCCTCTCAGTTTTCTGCACTAACTCTTCCCATATCCACTCTTCTCACCCAGTTTCCCTCATCTTCTGTTCGCAAACGTTGTTGGTGTTCTGCAGCAAAGTGAATGTGGGTGGGAAGACGTGTACTGTGCTCAGCATGTTCTCCTCTGTACGTGAACCGGAATCAGACCAGTGCTGTGAGAGGAAATAGAATGAACCTGACATGCACTGCACTACGCTGAGCTTCCACCGAAAATGAGCAGTGAAACAAAATCTATTGCTGGCTTTATTGTTTTCGGGAGAAACATGTTGTATTGCCCATGACATTTCACTATTCTCACAGGTTATTTATCAAGAAGGCATGTTTCGCATTTATTCACAATTCCACTTTGTCACGACTTGCTACGATTCTGCAATATACATTCAATATTTCCACTGCTCCAACAGTTATAGAATTCCTCAGATCTCTATACACATATAGCCCTACAGATCTGTATAACAGCCCTACTGAGCAATTAGAAATTTTGAAAAGTTTAAGCCGATGAAAAATCGCATTCGTGGAATTCCCTTCACTGAGAGATCCATTCCACTTCAATAATCTTCGGAATAACTCAGGATTCCCGCTACAAGAATACTGACTTATCTTATAATTACATCGTTCAATTATAAGAATAGATACATAGGGTAAAGAAATAATAAATTAATTCATACGATGAAAACGCTATAGGCCTACTCTAAGAAAAGAGGAGAAGCAATTATTATTGGGAATTGATTGATTAGTTTACTAGTAGATTTTATCCATGCCTGTGAGTGTAAAAGGAAAATAATATTCACAAATGTATTGAATTGACTGAAATATTCAAATACAAGCTACAGAAGAAATAATATCCATTCATGCCTATCAATTTGATTCATTGATATTGAAGAATTTCTTCAGTTGAACGGAGCCAACTTGTCTTCCTCATTGCTATTACATAATAATTATTTCTCATATTTCTTTATTTGTGTATATACTCATATTTCTGTATTTCTTTCAACCTTATAAGCTGAGCTCATACTCGTATATGAGTACTGTAATCATGAGACAACAATAGTTTCCATCCCAACCTCGGAATGAAATTAATAGAATTTACAAAAGGGATGCTTTTCAGTAGGATTAAACTACTGGTGGTAGGAAATTCTGGTGGACTTTGTAAATGGGGAGGACGTATTTTACTAGAATAACTGGTTTCGATTCGGTATTTGCTCGATTAGAAGATGAGAGCTGGCAAAGCAGATAGCATTCACCACAACAGAGGCGACCGCCGCTCATCCAAGCACCCCTCCTTGCCCTGCCGCCACCGTCGTGTAAACACCATCAGCCATGCCATTCCAGATCAGTCCCGCTTATAAATTATAACTCCGTCGCACAATGTGAACGGTGACAGACAAAACTCTTGCCGTCTCTTTTGCGCCCTTTATCAAGTGCTTACCCCCTCATCATTCATACGTCACACGTCCTAAAACGAGAGCAAACCACCACCGCACACTCACTCATTCACACACACATACATCCTTTCAAACTCCCCGGCAATGATTTATTGCAGTGCTGACTTATTCAACTTACGCCAACTTTGGTAGTAATCTCTTCGGCAACGGGAACGTCATGTCAATAAATTCGGCATATTTTGAAAACTATCCGCCAACTCTAAATTGAGTTGTTGTGATTGATTATACACTATGTTTGAAAGAATGAAATAATGTGTTCACTGAATAATTGTGTTCAATGAATAGAGATGGTCAGATTATTATTGTGATAGAATGAATGGAACTAGAAGAAGATTCAAGTATTTGAGTGCTTCCAAAAAAAGTAATTGAGTTTGAATAAATATCAAGTAACGGTTTTGGAGTAGGCTTGCTCGTTTGGAGCTCTTTAACTTGCAAGGGCTGACATTATTTTCGTGTTTATATTCCTATTAAATAGAAACGGATTCAAATATTCTACGTGAAAAAATTATGTATCAACATATTGTGTCAAAAAAAACGTGCAACATCTCGTCTTATTTCCACTGATCAATAATAGAAGTTTATTTCCATGAAAATCTCATGTGAAACTCCAACAATCAGAGTAAACATGCTTTTATAATATCGGTGTAATTGGTGTAGTTGCCTTATAACAATTATTTTTTTCATTCGAGAACCTTCTTCATAATATTCTAAATTTCATGAGAATATAGTGGAATGATACAATCTGTGGATCAAACTCTTACTCCCAATTACATTAATATCATGACAAAGTATTCTAAAAATAAATATAGAGATCAGGTAAACCATTTCAACAGTTAGTTCGCCAATACCTTCGTGAACCGGGAGGAAATTTCTATTTGGCGATAAGCCTGCCGTCGTTGTGGACTTGTGGAACAGTTTAAAGTTGGAGAAACAACGTTTAACCAATAAGCGTTCGAACATTCAATTCCAATTCCGCCAAGACCGTTGGCTTCATCCATCAAACAGCACGCAACAAACAGCAGATGCCTGCCAGCCTATGCTTTCAAGGATCAATTCAATCTACAAGTAAGACCCAGTTTTGCTGAATTCTTGTGTGGCAAATATTTCATCTTGGATTGGATTAAAACGATATGATTTTCTCATTCACTGAAAATAAAAATATCAAGTCAATTGAAATTATGGAATCATGATGAGATCGAATATGGAGAGACTCTAATGTCATGAGATCAAATAAAAATATCAATTTTATTAAGGTTAAATGGAAATAAAAAGTCATTATTCAATGTGATGAGACTTAATAATCATGATGATGAGTCGAAAATTAGTTCAAACTTTGTCATTGAATTTGAACAATATGAACCAAACCACAAGAAGTTCCCAAAGATCTATGGTTATCTACTATAAAGTGTAAGATGGTTGGCTGCATCTGAGCCCTAAATTCGGTCTCCCAGGGAAAATGAAGGCAGAATATCTACTTGTTTCCAGGAACTTTGAACCGAAAAGTTTATGTTAATTTCAACTAATTTCCAGTAAATTTGATTTGATAGAAGATTCCTCTAAATCAACTTATTTTCTTCATCACTGATTCTTAATTTTAATAGCCTGTTACTGAAACATTTATGGTCCTTGAAAAGCGTGATGGTGAATGATTCCTACTAGGGTTACGCGCTTTCGGTATCTTTTGGGAAACAGTGTGGACTAGTAGATTTTCAGGGCCACTTTATACAAAAATTTCATCCTTTATTATCATCAAAAAACCTCTTTTTTAAAGCAGTAACATTCCAATTGAATGCATGTTTAATTTCAAAGAAGATCTTCCTGATAATTCTCACCCGCTGGAACATTTTGTCAATAGTTCTTTGCTATAGCCTAACTCTGCTATACTCAACTTTGCTATATCTTAGCTTAAGAAATATTTTTCATAGTTTAAAAATGTCCTATCATCTCAAATGTTATCATTCTATACTTAATTTTATTCTTGATTTTTTGTTCACAGGAAAAAAATTCTTTCCTATAACATTTATAGGGAGTATACTGTGGATCGCAGCCTATTCCTATCTCATGGTCTGGTGGGCCAATGTAGCTGGTGATACATTTAGCATCCCTCCAGAAGTAAGTCCAGAATATACTGTTGCACATGAATATTTTATTTTTGCCGTCTAAAATCTATAACAAGAGGCTTTTTCTAGATCCAGTGTAAGATTCATAAGAATTCAAATGTATTATTCAAGTGTAATTTGATATACAAATTCAAATTACAACTACAAATACAAAATTCACAACAAAATAGTAATGTGTTATTTAATATACCTACTCATGGATACTAGAACACATTTTGTATTCTAGTATCCGTGATACCTACTATTTAATTCACATTTTAATACTCAACAGAGCACTTCCTCAACTCTTGATATTCTCAGCATTGATAAATAAATTTCAAATTAAAACTAATAAATTCTAAATTGATTCAATTTCAAAGATCATATTAAATTGAATGATACCACAAGTTTGTCAAGATTTTGACATGAGCAATCATGTCATAATAATTAATAACTCTCTGTGGTATTGGTAAAGTTCGCGCACGCTGAGAAGAGATATCATCACAAAAGTTAAGTGTATTGGAATAGCCTCTCTTCTTGCTTGCTATAATATTCAACTCAATTCCATAATATAGCTCTGAATTGAATGTCATTCAATAACACAGCTTTTCATTTCTCTTCCACTTTTCTTATGTTTTTCCCAGGAATACAGTGATTAAAAATAATAGCAAGTATTTACTTGAGATTAGCCTAACAATAACATAATAGCTGTTCCATTGAAATTCATAGCTATTTCATTTTTCATTGAGTAACAATAACACAGAGCTATTTATTATTTCATTGAAGATTTCAGAAGGGAATATTTTCTGTCTCAATATCAATCAAAACACAGACTGCAGTTCTCCAAGAATTCACATAAATGAATTTCAAGTGTATTTCATACTTGAAATGAGACTAAGTAGGCTACAGTGTTACTTTACTTACAGAGTATCAAGAATTTTGCAGCATAGCTTACTTTTGATTTTCATTTACGTGTTCTTTTGCTGGAAAAGAACTCTTGGCTCTTTTATTGGTAGAAGATAATCAATGACAAGCTGGGTGAGTTCGAATTGATAGTAAACTTGTTATTTCAGGTCATGGGACTTACATTTCTAGCCGCTGGTACTTCGATACCAGATCTTATCACCAGTGTCATTGTCGCGAGAAAAGGCTTTGGCGATATGGCGGTGTCTTCTTCTGTTGGAAGTAACATTTTTGATGTTACTGTTGGGTGAGTTCACTTCATTTTTCTTAATTATAAAATATTAAACAATGATCAAATAATGAAGTTGATCAATCAGAAAGGTGCCTTGCTCATAGCAGCATTAAAATTGAAATTCAACATTCTTTTTATGAAAATATAATGAATAAGCATTTAAAAACATTGTTTTTTTTCCTATCGGTACCTATAAATTATTCTTATATTTCAGATGAAAAGTTTTCATTATAGTTCATTTGCTTTGAACATAGACTACCATATTATATCAACTCATCCTATCAACCTGTATCATAACAAATGATCATTATGAATTATTTCTAAAATGAGAAGTTCAATAGGGTGATCGAGTTGTTTCCAATAAACAATAAGAGCATTTTCTCAATTGGGGTTGCTCGTTATATGGATTCAAACTAAATAAAATGAATCTAGTTTAAAACTGAACTAAAATAACAACGAAAGTGATAAAACATTTGAAATAGTAATGATGATAATTTATCATATTCATGCATAGAAATATGGCTTGGCTCCTTTGGTGTGGAGCTACGCGTCATGGTAGAGATCATTAACCAATAAAAAATCAATAATCTCCACTTTTCCTCATTTTTTCAGATATAGTCTGTCCCAGCAGAGGAGACATTCTGGCAAGATGGGAAAATGACTCTAGCACGGTGAATATTGGTTCAAAAATTATAAATTCGGTCTCAAATCATAGGAAACAATTCTGATCAACAAAATTAAACTGAATTTATCATTTTCGAACCAATATTGACCAGGCTGGAGTCATTTTTTTTTGCTAGAATTGTCTTCTTTGCTTCGACAGACTATACAGTACAATCAGATAGGGTAGATGTAAATATAGGCTAATATTATTCTTCTATATTATGAATAACTATTATTCTATACTCCCTCTATTCTAGAACCTATATTAATGATACAAAATAAAGTTGAAAATCTTCAAATATAATTTTTTGGTGACAATAAACTTATAACACTACTATTAATAATCAACTATTGGTTATTATAATATATAAATTTCCCTATAATTAGCCTATTGAAAGGATTATAAATAGTATTAATTACTGATTTGATGTTTTTTGCAAGTGTTCAATAAGAAAATCAGTTTTCTAATAATATAATGTAATTGGTTTGTGGTTAGGTTGCCAGTGCCTTGGTTGCTGTATGGACTGATCTACGGCACGCCGGTGGAGGTGAACAGTGTGGGCATGGTGTGCTCCATCTCGATCCTCTTCCTCATGCTGCTGTTTGTCATCATGTCGATCGCCTGCTTCCATTGGAAGATGAACAAGAGTCTGGGCTTCACCATGTTCCTGCTCTACTTTGTCTTTGTCGCCGTCTCTCTCATGTTCGAGTACAAAGTGTTAGTATGTCCATTCTAGGTTGCTGCTAGAGACTGCACGCACACATTCACACCAATAACAAATTATATTCTATTTTATTTGAGAAAGCTCATATACATATTATTATATAGTACGGTAATCGTAATTTAGAATAATTCTGTGATTGAAGAATTATTATGTGGTTTTTATAAAATAATAAAAGGTTTTAATTACTAGACAACATTGTGAATTCTAGATCTGTAATATATTTTAGCTATTTTTACATATCCTACAAATAAGCGTTATGAATGATAGTAATATTATTGTTATGAATATTCACTGAAAATGTGTTTTTCCGCTTGGAATGTGCTCTTGTTCATCTTATCTTTCTCGAAGCACAACTACATTCACTCGTTCATTTAGTCAAAATCTATAACCATTGAAAAGCAACAGATAAATGAATTTTTATTATACAGTGATCTACTATTTCAAGCAATAACTATTATTCCTCTTATATCATTCCTTACAAATAATTAGATATTGATAATGGTGTAACAACCGAATCCGGTATCTCGAATTTTCAATAAATTAGTGGTTTGACAACATTTGCCTTTTCATTGAACTTACAAATAGCAAAATTTTCCGGCCTGGTTGGCGCAGTGGGTTGGGGCGTCACAACCTTCAGTCTTCTTGCACTGCCAGGTCTGGGTTCGAATCCCAGTGGCATGGCTGTTTTTCACCTCATCAATTAACTTCGCACTCAATATCCATTACCCACGCACAAGCTAAAATGCTTATGTGGGCATCATTCAAAAAAAAATATTTTTGAAAAAAGATATAAATAAAACTCGAACACTGAATAGTTTCATTCAATAATCATTGTCTTAATTACGCGTATCATAAAATGATGGGAGTTATTAATCTTTCATAATTAATTTTTAGCTTTTGATATATTTTTTAATCACTAAGAATTAGTACAAGATACTGATCATAGTCTATAACTCTATAGCCTATACCATAACTTATTATCGTATATAAGTTTCATATTATAACATGAGAACTCATCCTATAAATATGAAGATCACTGATTTTCTTTTTCATGAAAATCTACTCTATTAATCGAGTGAATTGAATCGTCATAGGAAATAATTATTATTCAATTATTGAATCACTTGGAAATATTTATTCATCACCAAAGATGGAATACAAAAGTTCAAATATAATCATTTCCACTCTACTTCTACAAGATAAGGGTAGGCTACAGAAAATTTTCAATCTGTTGCTTGGTTATTTATCGATTATCTGTTTACATTTCTTGAGAACATTCTTTTTATGAGATCATTCCATCAATGATACATTCCAATTGATAAGCACTATTGAGCTCGAATGTGTAAATAAGTTATTTAGTTAGTAAAATCTACTGTAAAATATGTTAAATAAAAATAATGTTACCAATAAGTGGGCTAGATCAAAGTGAGAGAGCTCTATTATACACCAATTTGATATATTAGATTGTTTTTGGCAATGAATGATGATAATAATAATATTAATAATTATAACATCAATAATGATAAATTATGACGACAATGACATATTAATTTCCCAATTGGCCTATTTATCAAATTTAGAAGAAAACATTTCTTCAATTCAGTATTCAAGAATTTTTCCTGTAGAATACTTTGATTATTAGAACAAGCATTTATTGGAAGAGAATCCAAATAAGAATAATTATAAATTAATAATATTTAATATTTATTGAATTGTTAAATATACATTTTTTAATATTGTTAACAATAATGTGAAGAAATGATAAATTCGAAAAATAATTCCAACAATCTAAGATAATTTATTCAAAATAAGATATTGTAAGGTTTATTAAGATATTCAATATATTGAGCTGAATGCATAGGACTGCAAAAATATTCCAGAAAGGTATGATTATAAATTTAAAATTTTAGGGCTGTTGTGAAAAAGATGAAAAGAAAAAATTGTTCATACTTTTGAACAGCTAATTTCATATGGCAGTCCATGCCCTGTAATTGGAATTATAGTGTCGTTTAAGATCAGTTATCGTAACAAATTGTTCATCATCTTAAACTCTACTCTTAGTTAATGCAAATTCATATTGTTGGTTAGAAACATGAAAGTAATTCTACATTAGAATTGATATCCAACAAAATTTTAATCAAATTGATATTGATATAATCTCAATATTCATTCACCTTCATTCAACATCCTTCTTAAGAAATCCATGTAGCCTACTTTGTATAAAACAAACGTAATAGCTCCATTAAGAAATGGCGAAATGACAATGGAGAGCATTAATATCTATTACCAAGTATGCCAATTATTTATCAATAACTTTCTTAGAGTATTTCATCAGTGAGTTGGAACAACCATATATTTCAATTTCTGTTTAATGGTACGTTTGATTATTATTGTCTGTTGTTTATTCAATTGCGACATTGGTCTTTTAAGAGAGGAGTTTCATGTGCATCAGTCAATCTATTGAATAACTGAATAAACCTTTGTCAAAAATATAGATTTGATAAGAATGTTATCAATTACTGCACGAATATATTTTCAATTTATTGTTGAAATTAAATTATTATACATGGCAAGTGCGGTACCGTATTGTATCTAAGACTCTAATGTAAATCTGAAATTGTAAAGTTAGTTACCTCAATATATTGCATACGACATAGTTGAAGTACCTAGTGCGTTATAAATCGAATAAACACTCGAAAATATGTAAAATGTGTGAAGTTTCTCTTATGATACAGATTCATTAGATATTCGGTGCAAACTCACTTGAATGAGTTATGGTAGGTCGATAGTTGACTTTATTGGACAGGTGTAAATATGTAATAAATAATGATCTGGTTGTATGATCCGCGCCAAAAAACTCTTGTGGCATGTTGTTATTTTTGCTCGCTTGAAAAAATGTTACAACTTTTAAAACATACTTCCATATCAATGTTGTTGAATTGTAAATTTGGTGTTGCTTAATTATTTTGTACAATAATGATAATAATACGAAACAGTAATAATAATAAATAATATAAAACCACTACCGTACGTAAAGGTGGTGAGAATAAAATTAATTTTAAGTATTTTAGACTGGAAATTAGCTTTTTAACAAGTAAATTTTTCGAGCAAAAAAGCTACTATTGTTATAGGAATAGAAATAGAAATGGTTGAATAATTTTAATTGTCATCGATGATAAAGGTAATCAGTTCCACTTCTCCATGCATTAAGTGTATTTGCATTATTGAACGATAATTATTGTGAAATATAAAGTGATTTTGCCAAGATGTAAGCAATAAGAAATTCAATTCAAAGAGGTTTTTTGAATGGAGGTGTGTAAGTGACTTATATACTCATTACAGATAGCATATATTGAGTAGGTAGTATTATAATTTTTCAACAAATTCAGGTTTCAAAAGCTTTCAATTATAGTATCACATATTATTATATTTAATATAATCTAACACATAATGTGTGATGTGTGCGTGTGTGTATGTGTGCATTAAAATGTTTGTTTAGAAATTGGTTGTAATGTGCAGAAACAATAAAACCAGACAAGTGGATAGTTTATCATTAGGAGTCAATATTTTCCTTCAGAAGCTAAGCTTAGTTGTTGAATAATTATATTGATCAGGTGGAATTTTAAAGCCTAATTAATAGAAATGCAGAAATGCCGATAAGCACAGATTTCTCAGGATGACGATATTTTTTCGAATGATTTTTATCCAACTGATAATTAAGTTTACTGAAGAAAACCAGCCAAAGGTTGATTTAGCCGGAATTACCACTTATACTTCCATTACTACACTTATACTACATTACTACTTATACTCCCGGAATTACCACATATACTTCCCCTACACACAGACGAATAGTCTTGTAGGGGTATTCCGGTAACCATGTAAAGTGAATTTTCATTTTCCTGTATGTAATTTTTTTCGGAATAATAAAGATTATTTGATTTGACCACGAGGCCCAGGGCCGCTGACTACAGGGGCGGAAAACATCACTTTTTCACTACCTACACTAACAGCAAGTGGAGAAAATACCGTATTCAAACAAAATATATATTTTCCACTCTCATTGAGTCGCACTCTCTTCAGGCGCACGGCTACAAACTACGTAAATTTTAGCATAGGTAGTCAGTTGATGCTATATTATTTTGAAAAGTTGAATTTTGTTTCAATGATTTACTACATGAAGTATGACTACATGACATGAATTGAATTTTGGAAATAGATGTTCAAAATCCCCAAAAAACAAAATCCTGTAAAATCACAACACATTTCAAATGCTGAAATAGCGTTCTAATCTAATCAATATTCTTATAACTATAAGGTAATTCAAAAAGAGCGCCGGTTCTAATATACTCAATTGAGAATAAACGAAAAATTGAAAATGAATACATGAAAATGTTTGTCTCACTTTCCGATTCCATGTATGGAAAATTATGACATACATGCTCCTATACTGCCCTGGCAAGCATCAACTCTGTCCATGTAATTCACTATTACTGCACGACAAGATTCCACTTCCATTTCACCGATAACCCCAATAAATTACAAATACCAATTAACATATCCCAATACCCAATGACTAATTCTGTAATTCAAATAGGGTCATCCAAAGTCATTGGTGTATGTTAATAAGCCCCGGAACATAATTGTCTTGAGAAATCGACGGGTCATCAGCGAAATGGAAACTTGTCTTGCGGTAATAGTGAATTACATGGACAGAATTGATGCGTGCCAGCGCAATAGAGGAACACATAAATGGCATCATGGAATCGGAAAGTGAGATGAATTTATTTTAAATTTTTCGTTTAAATGAACCTCTCAATCTGATATATTGAAACCGGTGCTTTTTTGAATCACCCTATAGTTTTGGAAACTTGGGGTACACCCTCGGACCCCACGAATAGAAGAGGGCCGAACAGTTGATTCGACCTGGGACCTCTATATTTGTGTAAATCCGGCACTAAATAGGCTACAGTACCTTATATTTTGCCAATTTTTCTATTTAATGAACAATATCTGAGCAATATTCATGGATATGAAAAATAACTCCTATCCTTGAAAATTATATAACTTGGTCACTTCATGGTTACGCTTATAGTTGAATCCTCAAGTCTTGGAATACAATTTGAATTTAAATTCAGGCTACACATGTGGCTTTTTCTGTTACTTTTTGCCTGAATAAAAATGCACATTTTCCCGATGATTTGGGGAAAAAATAAATCAGTTTATAGAGACACCTGGAAGGGGATATAAGTTTTGATAATTATTCATTTATTGAACAGCAGGCCTATTTATGAATGAATCAATTGCATCCAATACTCTGTGAAGCCTGAATGCTCTGGGCTACAAACCAGACCTTTGAGAATCATCGGATTGGATATTAATTCGTATGATATCTTTAAACTTCTAATGAAACTATCATGAAGAATAAGCATAATAATATTATGCATATCATGAAAATATCATCATCATAATTATCATGAATAAATATTATTAATTGACAAGCAAGAGCCTAATAAGTAACAAAGCTCACAACAAGAATGAATAATTCATCATTATTCATTTCATTGAATGAACACTATGAACACCACTTCAATCTGAAACGAAATTATAGGGCAATTTTCTTTCAATTCACTGTCTAACACTTTCAATTCACTAAGATAACAATCATAGGAATTTTATGAGTTTTGTAAAAAATTGTTACATTGAAAAAACATTCAGAGAAATCTGTGTTACACGGAAAGAATTTAGCACAAAGCAAATTGATTTTCCACGATGCCAAAATTTTTTGTATCTTTAGTTGGCCTAAATAATTTTTTTATTTCTGATGCATACATCAATGAGATGTATAGTTATGTAGCTAACCAAGTTAGATGTACAAAGTATGATGTAGTTAGTCAACAATTTCTCAATTGAATTATTCAAATTTGGTGCTCTATTCAGTAAATTATAACAAAACTGGGAATTATTATCACTATTGGGTATTGTCGGTATTATATTGTACCTAAGTTTTATCTACCAACTCAAATTAACCCCTAATGTGCGTTGTTCTTATTTTGTTAGTTGTAGAAATCTAAGATTTTTATCCAATAAGTTTCTATTGATAAGAGAGCCATTGAATAAAGTGGACAAGTTTCTTTGAAGGAGTGACAGACAAAATACACCCTCAAAAAATTAATTGGTTTCAAAATTGAATTGAGATTAGGAACCACTGAAATGAAAGCTTTTTAAAAATTTATTATCACGTTATTCAAACTTTCAAAAATTGAAAAATTTGTTTTTTTTTTCAAATAATATTGAGAAATAATAGTTCCCAGCATTACAAACTACTGAATGTGCCCCGGTTTGAATAAATTTGATGGAGAAATTAGCGGTATTTATTAATGCTAAAAGTGCCTAGAATTATTACCGTACCACCTAATAAAACCAAGCCTATCCATTTTTCTATAATTTGTATTATAATATAGCAAGCTGAGACATTTCTACTGATTTGAACATGTATCATAATCATTGTGGCATGAAAAATTAACTACCGGTACGGAGGTTGTTTCTATGTTCCATCAATAATGTTTCCTTATAATCTTTCCCTTCAAGGGTATTTTCTCTCTATTTTCTTCTGTATTTTAACACAATAATATTACAGCTCGGTCTAAGAAAAACAGGCTACGTGGCTATTCACGGAAAATGTTTATTTTAAAAATTTTTAAATTTTCTCAAATTTATTTCATCCCCATAACTCAGTCATGAAAAGCAAAATGTTCCAATCTTTTCAAACAATCAATTAAAACAGGTCTCCAATATTGAACTTTGTTTTTAGCTTCAATGTGTAATAATATTTTTCACATTTTACCAAATTAAATAATTATCGTATAACAGACTCCAACAAAATTTGCGACTTGCAAATGTATTTTATTGATGATCAGCAGCTCTGTTAGGACACTCTAAAGCGATCTGCAAGAGCGAGGTCTTAAAATGTTAAATTTTCGGTATTGTTGAAATGCAGCATATGAAAAAGTTGACTTGAATCTTTATGAATTACAGAAAGAATGGATCTCTTAGTATACGTATAGTCTGTCCAAGCAAAGAAGACATTCTGACAAGATGGGGAAATGACTCCAGCTCCGTTAATATTTATTAAAAAATTCTAAATATCCATCTTGCCCAGAATTCTTACTCAAATTCCCATCTTGCCAGAATGTCTTCCCTGCTTGGACAGACTATACTTGGATCGCCTTGTTCCAGATTTATTGTGAAAAATCATTTTCAGTCAGCACACAACCTTTAATCAAGCCCTTCAATCAAGAAATTCTAGAGTATAAGATATCAGAGAGAATCAAGTCTATATCAAATAAATTATTATCCCACTAACATTTTCCTAGACGAAGCCACAGCCTTGAATATCGTGCAGTATAAACTCACAGTGAAATTGTTTGATAAGTCTTCAAAAACTGTAATCTTGACTTTATTTATCATATTGATCGTTACGTTGAAATGAATTAGCTGTTGAATTGTGTATAGCTTACCAGAATAGATAATCTAAATTAGATATACGCTTCTAAAACACGATAAGTGGTTCGATAAATTTATTATATCTATGAATGTGATTTAATTTTGATCAAATGATGCACTTATTGACTGAATAGTATAACGTGTAGATTGTAATAAATTATTGGTATGATTCTTCTATTCCTTTGCTTAATAGGAAATTTAGTTCCAAAATAATATTTTCAAATGGTTCACAGATTATTATGAATGATTGATTTGACTTAGTAGTATTTCAATTCTGAATATTATTTTCTGTGAATTCTTGTATCTTTACTCCATGAATCCTTGTTGAATTTTCCCCCCGACGACTCATGCGACAAGAGAAGCATTAATTATCGTTTTGTTAATTCATGTTAGTACTACAATGCAGCGTCTGTGATTGTATGATGGTTAAATTCCATGTATAATACTTTTACTTTCAAAATAAAGTATTAAAAGTGCACAACTGTAATCCTAGTCTATACTCTTCTGATATTATGAACTCTATTATTACTTTCTCTTTAATAAAGAATTTTCAACACTAAAGATATATAAAAATTATAGAATTATGATTTCAAATATAATTTGTGAAATGAAATTAGTTGTTAAATCTAGACCTGTTACTACAATCTTGTTAATCTTGTTATAAATAATGTTGAATCTATTGATTACTCTTAGTAAAGTAGATTCACCTGTAAGAAAGTTTCGCTCATCAAAATTTCTATTTGAATTAAAAAGAAAGACTTGCATAGTTTAGAGGAAGATCTTAGATACTTTTCCAAATACTTCTGAATGTTCAACAGATAAACAGAAAATTCAATATCTAAGAAGAAAACAGTATTTTGAGAAATCATTCAGGATAATGCGCAAGCTGGATCGAAGGTTTAGCCTAGAGAAAATAAAAACCAAGAATTGATTCTTATTATTAAAATTAGAAAGTCAGGAACACCACTAGATTATTAGCATGCCAGTATGTAAGATTTTGCAATGAACTAAATCATTGTGTCTCATCAGTGGAAAATTTGTTTATTCTACTGAGTAGAATTCAGAGCATATAAATTAATTTTGTGTCCAACCTTCAAATGCTTTCCAATGTAAATTAGTACTTATTAGTGCCTTATGGCATCCCACCAAAAAATTTTGATCACATTATATGCCCTTTTTCAAGGTAATTAACGAATTGATAATGTTTTGGATACATAATGGATGTCTTCTATCCAAGCCTTGCTCATCTATCACATAAAATAATAATAACCTATTAATAACGAATCATTTTAATTCTTTTCAAATTATCGTCAATTCTACTGAGTCTGATAACAATATGATGGAGCTGATCAGATTGAAATGATAATTTTGATATGTGGAGTTCGAAAGAGTTCAGATCAATATTATTATGTGATGAAGAAGGTAACACTATGAAGTATAGTACAAACTAAAAACCGCTGAGATGTTGAGAGGTTTGAGTCGGATTACTGCCAGACTCAATTCTATGGCTATTATATTGGCATGCCGCTTGTTTCGATTCCAATGTTTAGCAAACTAAAGGTTTGGCAAGTTGAGGCCAAGGAAAACTCTCTTGAACTGACAGCACAAGCGCTTGATGAAAACCGCTGAGATGTTGAGAGGATATTCAGATTCTGCATTATCACAAAATATTCCACTTGCATCTTCACAATGGGTTCTCATAAATGATGAGCTAAGCTTTTTAACAGAAGAAAATTTTGCTTTTACCATAGTACCTTACTGTTGATAAGTAGGTAAACGTAAGTTAATGATGTACGTACATACTACACTACAGTAATCCTATTTTTTCAAATACTAATAAAATATGTTATATCTGCTCTTCACTTGAAGCTTAGCAAACTTTTTATCTTTAAGATAATTAATCAACCTAGCTGATCAAAATGATACTCTCATTCATCTCTTAATATAAAATAGTTTGTGCAAAATATAGCCTACATTCGTTTGTCATACACTAAACTGATAGTTTGCTTTGTACTCGATAAAGATTTTTGGTATTATTCCATCATTTCAAAAATCTGCAACTCTATCAACATTTGAACCATTAAAATACTGCACTACCTATATAAAAATCCATGAAAATTAAGTATGAATTGCTTATCATGTGATACGTCAAAATCTAATCAATTGTGTATTTAATTGCATCAATAGCTTATAAATTTTAATATATTGTATTATGGAATTACAGAGAACCTACTTTCAATCAATTTTTATTGGAAAAAATGCTACTGTTGTTCCAAAAATGCTACTCTATACCCTATTCACGATCACTTGAGACGAAATAAAGAAAATTTCTGCATGTACAGGTAGCTAGTTTTGTTTGAACTTGAGGAAAAGCCAAGAACTGTGATTGGCTATAGCTGTTCGACTGCGGCCGACCGTCGTATGAAGTAATACCTCCCTTTACCCGCACACACGCACAAAAAGTTAGTTCATTTCGTCTCAAGTGATCGTGAATAGTATAGTAGTAAAGCAACTGTAGTAAACATCAATACTGTGCACGATAGAAAAGGAGTCAAGTAAGACTACTGCCGGGTTTTTCAAGCACACTCAAACTTGTGGGACCCTCAAATTTTGATAGAGCAACTGACATTTCCTATGCCAACTATAGAAAATGTAGACTGTTAAATGTGAACTTAATGGTCTCTCAAGTTTGAGTGTGCTTGGGAAAACCGGGCATACCTCTAGCATACTCCAGAGATAATTGCCTAGCAATTCATAAAAAGAGTAGCCTACTTCATTACATCATTTACTAGCTACTGATAATACTACAACTTGGCCAGCTTATTAATCACTTTTAAGAGTCTGAATGATTCTTGCCTTTTTGTGGGCACATGATTGTGTCGTACTTCAATAATATATTCCATCTATTACTTCAAATCTATTCCCGCCAAAATTTCTCCAGGAATTTCATAACACAGTCTCAGCATCAATAACTCAATAGCTTCTTATATTGACAAAAAGTTGAATTAAATTTGAAATCGATGAAAATAAGCTAAAGACAAATCCATTAATCATTATAACACTTGTGCTCTTCTCAATTCAAATTGCGATTCATTAATGATGGAGTAATACCATAGTGTTCCTATGCTTGTTATACTGTTTAATATTATGAAAGCTTTCATCTAGTAATAAGTATGATGTATGTATAAATGAAAGATGAGCTGCGCAGAACAGAGCTCTGTTCACCATCAATAAATAAACATAGAAAAGTTTCATTAACCCTTTCCTATCAAATAGTTTGGTTTGAAATTAATACGATAATGATATACAATATTGATGATAATATATAATATAGTTGGATGAGCTATTTATCATCATAGTGAAGCTTTAACGAACATTAGACTAAAATTGGAATATGATTGTATTTTAAAAAATGTTTTAAAATTAATTGTCTCACTTATCAGAAATTATAGTTATAGTTATTATGCTTTAATAACGGTTGATTTTGACTTTCAATTTGATAGTGTTTTTAAAAATGTTGAAATAATACCATGTTATTTTAATAGTTTGTATTAATAAATTCTCTGAAACTGTCGATGCCGTTGAATACCAATAAATATAGAACACAGGGAGCGAAACATGGAAAGGAGCAAAAAGCTACTAAGATAAAGATGAAAAACCTTGTCATAATAGTAGACTACTTATAGTAAAGATGGTCAAATTTGATTGCCCGACAATGTTTCCTAATATTTTCAACTTTCTCTAGATGCGTTTCATAAGTAGTAATAATCAGGATCTGTAACTTGAATACTAAAATCACCTCTTTAATACGTCCGGAACCGAATAGCTGAGCTATTGTCAAGAATGTGAGATAGCGCCTGGTTTCACAGCTAAAATGGCTGTGATAGATTGATGATGCCACATTCTGATTATTTTTCACAATAGTAAATTCAAACTGCTCCATCAAAAAAAGATCTAATCAAAAACAAATGCCGTAGCTGGAAATTATCTAGAAGTAAGCTGCTTTTCCTAAAATGATATTTACAAACCATTGAAACCCTACGAGAGTGTGAAGTATTACATCCTGGGCTCCCTTTCAATATTCATTTCATAGAAGAAAAATTAGTCGTAAGTAAGCAAACAGTAGCTAGGCAATGTTCAGCTTTCAACATGATAACTAAATCTCTGATACAGATATCAGAGTGATAATGATATTTATATGTATCAACGAAGAAAAATGTATAGTTCATATCAAAATAGAGCATATTATTTTATGGGAAATTTAGGAATTAATAGAGAATGGGATACACAAAATAAATAATGAAATTGATCTGTTTTCAACTGAAAAAGTTAAATTGGGAAGACAGATTGTATTTAGTTATATGACAATACGTAATATAGACGTATAGTATGTATGGGGCCATGCCTGATTAGTTATTTTAAAATGGTTATTCACCGTCTGTTGATGATTTGAAATGTAAATAATATTTATCAATTATATTTTTGTTCATAAATGAGAATATAGTCTATTACATTAGTTTATTTCTTTTTGAAGTACATAATTGTGTTTTTTTTCAAATATGATAGGAATTGTGATTGTTTGAAAGGCCTTTTCGAACAGCCTGGGATTTTACTTCTTGTGAGCACTAGTGATATTGTTGAAGTTTGGAGGGAGAAGGTAGAATCGTACCGTACCGAAATAAAGTAAAACGGAAAGTTTCGTTCGTGCATCTCAGACGATTCAAAATTGAGTGATCACATACCGAATTAGATGAGAATAATAGAATACTATTATAGGACCGTACTGAAATCTGAGTTGATACTTTCAAGAGTAGGCACATTTTAATCAGGTATTTCATAACAAAGAGGGGGAACTTAGGTCCAGCAGATAACGAATCATTTATTGATGAATAAGTCCATTACTGTCCCGGTCTATAAGTATTATTTTCCTACTCCCACAAAGCAATGAAATTTACATTAGGCTACTGCTAGCATATATAAACGACATAAAAGGAAATACCTAATAGGAGTAGACTATTGAAGCATTAAATATCTGATTAAAATTTGTACGCTACATACCTGTATTTAATTTGTACATGACATATTAAAATAAAAGTTGTTTTTCTTCTCCTTTTTTTGATTTCTTCACTTGTTTCTTTTCTCGCCTCTACTCTTCCTCAAGGAGACCACAGTTCTCTAATAGGTTACATCAACAACGATGCAGCTCACAATAGTAGAGGTAGTTCTCAATAGTTTGACATTCCTCATAGAAGAAACCCTGAAAGAATTACACATTATTTGTAGGTATATTAGAAAAGAGCCAAGAGTGAAATCAACAGACAATGTGGTAATTATTGAAGCATAGGTCAGTAAAAAATACCATATAGGTGGAAATATCCAACTCCTTTGTGGTAGTATGTTCCTCGCTAGGATATCCATGTTCTTGTAGGAACATTTCGTATTTTTCAAGCAAATTGTTCCCACTATTATTGTTTGGTGACTTCTTCTCGTATGTTCAGCTGAAAATAGTCGTCCAGATTTCTCCTTGAACATTTCAGAGGATTCGAATTAAATTATGCATCAATAGTAAGTTGTTTACTCCAGTCTCTAATGAATCAAAAATTGGCAAAAAACCTTCACATGATAGGTCTGACCTGAATGGAATCCTAGATTTTGTCTTGACTATTGTTATTTTCCGATTGGAGAGGATTTCAGGGAAACTCATGTTCTATGCTCATAATCAGTTATTTTATTCAGATTACTTAAATTATTAACAATTTATCTTTCAGAGAATATCTCTAGTTTGATACAGCGAAAAATATTATACTCAGAAAATTCACGAGGATGCAACAATATTGAACATAAAAACACAAAATATTTTTCCCAAAAATCTCAAGATTATCTCACAAGTTTCAAAACATGCCAAATTTGCAAATTTGGTCAGCAGACTGTACAAGCTACTAAGTTACTATATTCAATGTAATATGTTCACACTCAAAGTCAAATTAATACAATTTCACAATGTAAAAACATTAAAAAATGAAGCTTCAAGAATTATAGTAAAGCAATTGAACAGAGTATAAACTAAAGGTGTATCGCTATCCTCGAGAGTTGAGATCAGTGGAATAAAAACATTATTAAAAAAAACTTTGAAAAATATGAAATTGTAGAAGAGCTGGGCCGAAATGAACGGGACTGGCATATTCCAATATAGATAAATTAATCATGATTATTAAAAAAAAACGAAGGAATGATTGAATAGAATAAAATGCAGGCACATTCGGGCATATCTAATATAAATATAAAAAACATGAAATTTTGTTGGTTTGAAACATAAAATTCAAAACAATAAATTAATGGTGATCACAATAATTTTTTAATATTAATAAATCAGGACAAAAAAACTAATCACAATAATCACCCATTACTAATTAAAATTTTACTAAAAGCGACTATTCACAAAATATTTCGATAAGTTGAGTCAACAATCAATAAATAGGAATAAATTTGGCATTGCATTTTACCCAATCAAAATTTATAACAAGACATCAATTATTCCATTATAACAATATATTTTGCACATCGATCAAAAACAAACACATAGAAAAATAGATCACATTAGATTTAATTTAGCTGTTGTATTCAGCTCTCTTTTGTCAATTAGTCTTATGAGAGCACACAAAAATAGATCATGTTGAAATCCAATTAAAAATCACTAAACAAATAACAATAGTAGTTGCATTATAAATTCAGTCACTCATTTTTCAAATGTCAGTTCTTCCCATCTTTCTTACAACGAACCCCTTCCACCACCAATAATACAGTCATTGAAGAAACTGAGTTCATCCATCAAAAATTGTTAATCTTTGGCCTTTTTCCTTAATATTTCTTCTTTCCAATTCCACTAATAGCGTTAAAATTTGCTAAGCTAATGTTTAGGATTTATTACATTGACAAAACATAATAATAGTTCAACCTATTTTCTAAAACGAGATGCTGGTCAACAGTTTTCCAATACTTAAAATTCTTGTTGCTTTTCCTATCCTCTCAACTATCGCTCGGGTTCTTAGTATCGGGATGATAAATCCGATTGATCGATCCAGTTGACGTGCTCTGAACTTTGATAAAATGCCGGATACATGCGAATGATTTACAATAAATTAACATAATCAAGAATTTAGTTATGAACTGTACCGACTTAGTATGCAATCAAGAGCACAGCTACGAACACAATAGTTCGAAGTACTATCACAGACACGAATAAATAGATAAGAAAAGCGAAAACAATATAAAATTACAAATATCAGCAAATCTAATATCAAAATCATATCTCTAATTCTCTCCATGGTTGAATACTTTTATCTACTGCCAAATGACTTGCTTTCACATCATGTATCTATTTCAATAATTACAGCCAGTTCGTTGTTGAAATGATGGGGAAGTTGTATCAATTACTGTGCAGAGGGATGACAAACTTAGGTCCAAAAGGGGATTTATAATTGACGCCCACTTGTGTGTAGACTTTTTCCGGAATGGCCAGGTTGACCATGTAGAGGCGGCCGTTGTTCTCGCAGTGTGGCAGTGGCAGGGGAGGAATAACCGACAGTTTAACAGGGATGCCAGGCGTGCCAGACGCGGGGGGGTCGAGGGCCAGCAGCGGTGCCCTGCACTCCACAATCCACGACTGAATCGACGTGTCTATCTGACTGGATGAGTCGCTCGCCAACGCCACCACCACCAAGTCAACTGCTCCCGACGGCAAATCTAAAAAAACACACACATTCATTATTATTATTATTATTATTATTAGCGTATGCCATATTTCGTGGGGAGTCCTAAAAGGATGTTCCACCGGCAAAATAACCTCAATAATTATCCTCGATAGAAAATTGTGGTATTTCTTGGAATGATCCACGGAAATTTAAAACTTCAAAGTTTTTTTTTTAATTTGAGAGAGTTCAAAACACTCATTACTAAAATAATGTCTTCATCGTATTCAAAATATGAACACCGAATCTCAGGAAACTTTTCCATATTATTCATTTATGCCCGGTTTTTACAAGCATTCTCAAACTTGACGATTTGACAAATTTTGAGGAGTCTTCAAATAATGATCAATTTTCAAATAAAAGTTTATAATAGTTTTATTTTTTTCATTGGGCCAATTTTGTGAAAATTGAAATGAACTATTTAGAATGTTTTCATTTTTGTATTGATTATAAACCTATACAATGGTTAGTAAAATTATTTAAAAAAAGTTTGAAAAAGCTGGTTTGGAGTGTGAAAGCTGAACGCATTCGGCTATCGTGACTAGGTTGAAGCAGGAGAAAACTGACACACTTCTATAGTCCATTCACGATGGCTTAAGACGAGATAAACAACAGCTCTGAAAGTGTGTGTGTGCGACTGGATTGGCTTCGGATTGGCACAACATGAACAAGTCACAGCAATGCCGAAATCCTGAATTTTGTTGTCGGGACTGTAACTAAATCATTGACACAAAAACTTTTACTATAATTGTTTGTTCATTTTAGGTTCATGCAGTCGAGAAATAACCGAAACAAGCAATTTTCCAATGTGTATCTATAAAAAAGATTACTTAAAGATAATTATTCTGAATTGCCTACAACAAAATTTGGGATTTCGGCATTGGTGTGACTTGTTCAAGTCGTGGTTAAAACAAAGCCACTCCAGTCGCACGCACACACACACACACACACACACACACACACACACACACACACACACACACACACACACACATACACACATACACACACACACATTCAGAGCTTTTGTTTATTTCGTCTCAAGCCATCGTGAATGGACTATTGATGAGCTGCGGCAAGGAGACCAGTGCCACCGGTGTACCAAAAATGTACTTAATATCTAGATCCTAAGCGCGGTTAAATTTAAATCAGGGTGTCTAGCAATTTGAATGAATTAAATTCAAGACTTTTTCCCGACTTTTTTAAAGACAAAGTTGGAGATTCTCTATGCGTTTTTAAACGTTGCAACTCGTGAACAAGTTGTGATATGATTTTATGGCTAAAAAAATACCACCATTTTACGTCTAATAAAATAGGGTATATTTTAATATGTACATAAAAACATATTTAATGTTTACATATAGTACGGTGCAATTAGACTCGAACCTCAACGTCTGAAGAGAAAGGACGATTCCTCCGCCAACTTTTCTATACAACCCCTTTATTGTTTGGTAAAAAGTTACACTTTTTTGGGCGGCGAATTTTCTACTTATTACGGCGGGATGAATTAATATATTATAATCCAAATGCGATGAAAAACTCCAAAATTCAGATTTAAATGATAAGAACTCTTGAATAATAATACCTCCACATTGAACATTCAAATTTTTCACATTTCAATGCTCTCACTCCGGCAATTGTGAACGGAAAAATCTGAAACTTATCAAGAAATGCAGAAAAATCATCCTCTTTAAGATGGTTACGATAACCGGGTTTTATCATCCTTTTTCTGATAAATTCACTCATTTTTTCCAATGCTATTGAAATTTCTCTAACAATAAGCATTGAACAAGCAAATTTTAATATACGGTCTTCTAAATAATAAATTACTCTAAATTTCTAGACCAAGAACATAACTCTTCCGCCAATAGTTACCAGGTTACAATTGAATAAATTATTAGAATTTTTGTAACAATTGAAAACGCAGATTTCCCAGCAGTATTATCATTAAGAATATATTAGAGTTATGATTCATCATAATTATTTTAATGATTCATTATATGATTTTAAAGATCACTTTTTTCTACAATTTGAGACCAAATTTATATTTTTCGAACAATTATTTAATTATAGTCCAGTCAATAAAGCATTATAGAGTGCATGAAATATGCCCCAGTTTTCGACTTGGGGGATTTGTTCAGACTAGTTAGGAGGTTAACATACTAAAAGTCCCCGGACCTGGGGGTGAGCATAGGGCGGGAGTGGGGTGGTAGAAGGTACAATTTTTTAGTTTTTCGCATAAAACTCGAAAACGGTTGATCCTAGAGAAAAGTGCTCTAAATAGAAATTGAAGAGGACTAAAAACTGCGTCGATTTAAAAAAAAGAAAACGAAAATTGGCCGAATAGAAATTTTTTTACATTCGATCAAAACTCCCATTTAAAAAAAATCACAAAAAATGTTCCTAGATGCTTTTAAATGTGATGTAACTTATAAAGTAACAATAAATCCACTACCACCTCACCTTAAAAGTTGTCGAGCATGATAAGTGGAGTCAAAATAACATATCAATATTGATATTTGACCTATTTTTGGAAATTTAAGAATCACTTTTCCAAGAATGGAATTCCTCCAAATTCAGCTACAGGTGGTTTTTGTCAATATTTTGATGCTAAAATATACATACAAAGTAATAACTATATTCAAGGTGATGTCTGGTAGACTATATGGATCATTCCTCATCAGAATACTTATTTTACTGCTCAAAATATGGACTATTTGCAGTAGAAAGGACCCTTCAAGGATAACAATCTAAGGACATCCCTAACTTTCGTAAAAGTTAACGGATCTTGACAAACTATGGCTCATTGTTTTCAGCTTCAAACGGCGGTTCTATTTCATATACTATATGTTCAATCCGGACAAAATTGAAGAATTTCATTAACCCAAGTTCTTCGAGCTTATTCCTATATACAGGGAAACACCAATTTTTTGTGTTAAAATGAGTCTATCTTGAACATTATTGGTGGTAGAAAGTCGCATTTGGGCTCAAATTATAGCACATAATCTTCTTTATCATTTGCATGTAATAAAATGATGAGATACTCTCTTCTAAGAGTAACTATGTTTGATTTTGTAAATTCAAAAACCATCAGAATTATTCATCTTTATACTTCTTACGCCATATTTTTTTAGAATACGGGTTTGAAGAGTTATCGAAGTCAAATCACATCGTAGAGAATTTAATTCTATACAATTTGAGCTCAAAATCGTATTAATAACTTGAATATTTCACAATTTAGAATCAAATTTCTAAAATTAAAATAGTAAGGAAAAACGGAAAAAATGTTTTCCATTTTCTGTTACTGTCAATAAAATTGACTTTAAAAGTTTTAACTCAAGATTCTTATATATCGAACGGTAGAGGAGACTATGTTCTACAATTTGAGCGCAAATGCGACTTTCTACCACCAATAATGTTCAAGATAGACTCATTTTAACACAAAAAAATGGTGTTTTCCCAGTATATAGTAATAAGCTCGAAGTACTTGGGTTAATGAAATTCTTCAATTTTGTCCGAATTGAACATATAGTATATAAAATAGAACCGCCGTTTGAAGCTGAAAACAATGAGCTATAGTTTGTCAAGATCCGTTAACTTTTACGAAAGTTAGGGATGTCCTTAGATTGTTATCCTTGAAGGGTCCTTTCTACTGCAAATAGTCCATATTTTGAGCAGTAAAATAAGTATTCTGATGAGGAATGATCCATATAGTCTACCAGACATCACCTTGAATATAGTTATTACTTTGTATGTATATTTTAGCATCAAAATATTGACAAAAACCACCTGTAGCTGAATTTGGAGGAATTCCATTCTTGGAAAAGTGATTCTTAAACTTCCAAAAATAGGTCAAATATCAATATTGATATGTTATTTTGACTCTACTTATCATGCTCTAGGATCAACCGTTTTCGAGTTTCATGCGAAAAACTAAAAAATTGTACCTTCTACCCCCCCTCCCGCCCTAAGCTCACCCCCCAGGTCCGGGGACTTTTAGTATGTTAACCTCCTAACTAGTCTAAACAAATCCCCGAAGTCGAAAACGGGGGCATATTTCATGCACTCTATACCCGTGTGGACAGGCTTTATTGACTGGACTATTAGCTACGTACATTTTTAAAACCAATCGTCGTCTTCTTTAGCTCACCGAAAGGGCAGGCCACACCAAGCTCGCTACCGCGGCGGTAGCGAGCTAAAAAAAACTCGCTTTCCATGTTATTCAATTGAGCAGGCCACACCGAGCTCGCTACCGCGGAGGTAGTACCTCGGCGGTAGTTTTACTTCGCTGAGCCAGGCGAACTTTTGAAACGTCTGCTGGTGGTACTACCGCCGAGGTAGAGAGCTCGGTCTGGCCTGCACAATTGAATAACATGGAAGGCGAGTTTTAAAAATTTGCCATCGGTAGCGCATGCGCAGAAAAGTACTAACACGTTCTTCAGTATATTTTTCACTTACACTTACTACAGTAAAATTTAGTATAACATGCTTCTTCTTTTGTAGTCAGTCATACTATTTTTTTGTATGTGTATACTATTCTGTTTCGTATTTCACGCTTATAAAGAATGCGGGATTATACCTGACTCATTGTGAATTATCATTATCAACATTGCAGGTCATCATTTTTGTAATAAAAATGGTACTGTTCTCTAAATTTATTCATCTTGCGTGTCCAGATACCCAATGATATATTTCCGTGTATAAATATATAATATAAATATATATTGGGTGACATAATTATATCACATGAATTATTATTGACAAATTACTTCAAGCACATACTTTAATGATATTATATTCAATGACTGAATACCATATTAAATTTCAAATTTTTCAAATCTTTTGAGTTTTTAAATTATTTAATGACTGATTTATGCCATACAACTATAATGATAGACGTTTAATAATTCCTTCGTAGTAATGAATATTACAATGTATTGTAATGTATTACAATGTATTGTAATGTATTACAATGTATATTAGTAATGAATATAACTCATCAAAACAAAAACAAAACCAAACTACCGCTAGGAGACGTTTTTTGGTGTGGCCTGAACTACCACCGCGGTAGCGAGCTCGCTACCTCTAGCAGACGTTGGTGTGGCCCCTGCTGAAGTGTTTGAATGTATCATTCATAGTGTGTGGAGCACCTCTCAAAGTGAGCCGGAGGAGTCGACAATTGGTTTGAAAAAAGGTTCTAGCTAATTCAGTGATTGTTCAAAACATGTGAATTTGGTCTCAAATTGTAGAGAAAAATGTACTCTTTGATGCCATATATGATTTAGGCCTACTCTATTTCTTGAATAACTTTTTGGTGAATTCAGTGCTGGAAAATCAGCTACATCAATTGTTACTTATTTTTAATAATTATTCATTCATCTGTAACTTTGTAAGTATTGAAGGTGGAGTTATGTCCTTGGTCTAAAAATATAGAGAATTTTGTCCTCCATAATGATTATAGAATTATAAGCCAATTCCAATATTTTAAGTTAGTCTTTTGTATGATAAAATGTAATTTCAGATGGTGTAAGGGTTTTCTAAAATTTCTGCAGCGATTTATATCGTATATCGGTTCAAAAACATCAATATTTGCAAAATATCGATGTTTGATACCAAACACTAGTTCAGGCCTGCCCAATATGAAAATAACTCAACTAATATGAAAAAAATGAACAACTTTATAATCTATCAATTTTCCCGACTTGACTTCAAATTCCAGGATAATTCCCGACCTTATTTCATTTCCAGACTAATTCCCGACTTTCCCGATTTTCCCGACTGCTAGACACCCTGTCAAATGCAAAAACAAATTCGCTTGTTTTTGAATACCTGCGAATAGAAAAACTATTTACTTCCAAAGAAAAGATGTCGAAGTGAAAGAGGAAATTTTGTGTGATAGATTTCAATAACAATTATTCCAATTCTGAAGGAAAATGTTTCCTACTTATTCTTCTGGAAACTCGCGATCGACTCGAGAGGAGCTAATTCAAGATGGTGGATACGGACAAACCTAACCTAGAAGCAAGGGATATCAGATTATCTGATGGAAATGCTTTCAAATTGACTGATACATCTCTTAAACTATTCCAAACTGATAAATATTTTATAGCTTTACGATAGTATTGATAAATCAATGATAAAGTTGAATAATAACACTAACTGATATCCCTTGCTTCTAGGTTCGGTTTGCCTGTATTCTGTATCCGCCATCTTGAATTAGCTCCTCTCGAGTCGATCGCGAGTTTCCAGGAGAAGAATAAATAGGAAACCTTTTCCTTCAGAATTGGAATAATTGTTATTGAAATCTATCACACAACATTTCCTCTTTCACTTCGACATCTTATCTTCAAAAGTAAGTAGTTTTTCTATTCGCGGGTATTCAAAAACAAGCGAATGTAGCTACATGTATTTGAATTTAACCGCGCTTAGGATCTAGACATTCAATACATTTTTTGTACACCGGTCACGCTGGCCTCCTTGCCGCAGTTCGTCAATACACGACAATTCAAAGGACGCTATATGAAAGGTTATAGTAATGGAAATACTAAAAAGAATATAGATAGAAGAAGACTATAGATAGTTATTTTTCAATTGCAATCATCATATCTTCTATCGTTATTCAGCTCTGCAGTCCATGATTGCAGTCACAGAGCTCTTCAGAACTATTCAAAGAGCTTTCTCTGGTCTTCCTTATCACCAAATATAAGTGTTGTGTAACTTATAATTGTAGTTATTGAACTACAACTCTAAAACTCTACTTTTTTCTCAAGAGGTGAGACATTTTTCAATGGATACGAATCAATATTAAATACAATTAAGAGAGGGTAAATGAAATCATCTATAATAGAGTAGCGCATACCACTATAGTTGAGACCAAGAGGATTTAACAGATAAAGGAGTAACTAATAGTGCAATACCTTCAACACGAGTTGTAGACTTCTGACCAGTTAGGTGGTAGAGAGAGAACTCCTGACTGACGACGTGCGTGGCTAGGAATTCGCGATTCAAGTGGACCACCGTGTCCACACCATGTGAAGCCAGTTGACGCGCCGTGTTCAGGCCCATCGCTCCCGCCCTATTGCAACCGCACATCACAACCACTAACGGCTTCTGATGCGAATTTTGCGGATTTAACCTGCAAAAACACATACGGATGACAGTTTGAAATCAAGTGATCATCTTAATTTATGGTATTAAGAAATTAAAATGGAACAGCAATAATTTCTCTTCGTGTTCAAATTTGAATAATGTTTTGTGTTTTTTAAATCAATGTAAATAATGTGAAAAAGTGGATACATATGGAACATGGAAGCATGTAGAAATTTTTTTTAAAACAAATAGATTTGGAAACTTAGTTTCAGTTTAATCCTAGTTTTCGCATACTTGATACGTTTTTAGTTGAATTTTCAGTTCCATTTTATTTAGTTCATTTTTCAATTGTATAGTATAACGTTTATTTATTTATTCCTATGCATTGTAATTAATGATTTTTACTCAATAATTAAATACTGTGGGTTAAGTGGAAGAGGGTGGTCTTGTGCCTCAACTTCGCCCACATCACTTAATAGGTAATGAAGTAAGTGGAAAAATAAAGGCATATCTATGATCTATCTATTTAAAAAAACTATAAATAAAATCGTTTTTTTAATATTCATAACGTTGGGACATTTTATAAAAGAATAATATGGTACCTTGGATTTAAGAAAAAAAATCGCTAACAAAATATAGACAAAGAGAATGATAATAATCATTCACTATAGACTACTTTCTCACCATAACATAAAATATAAAAATTGAACATTAATCAGACATAAATTTCTATCTCAATTATTATGTTTTCAGAACGGTATTTTTCAATTGCGTTTGAAGGTGTGAAATTGAAAAAAATTAACCTGCGAGCTCCCCCTAGGAGTTGTAGAATAAGCTCAGTAGATGCACGTCCCATAATTTCACATTGTCTCTTGAAGGTGTAGCCATAATCTTCAGAGAAATCGAATATAGCACGTCGGAGATCACTGGTGATGCAAGGAACAACTACACCGGAGTCTGAAAAAACACAAGAATAATTTTTGAGTTCATTTCGTTCTCAAGAATGACAGATCTCGTCAATATGGAATAAAATAGAAATAAAAAAAGATTTTGTATGAATTTTAAAATATGCATGCATTTCATAGATAGTTCAACATTTCATCAAGCAAATCTGTTCTAATAATTGATTAGCCTACATGCAACTTTTCGCTGGGCCTGAAGTTGAATAATGAACTCACTCACCAGTAACATATTCTTTTTTTCCGCAAGCTGCAGGGACAGAAATTTGTCTCAGCCTCATAGGTGATGATTCAAGTACATTCTCGTTATGCCTGTAATTTACAGGTTTGTCTGTTTGTTTTACCAAGTCCGGCTTCTGTGCATTGATTTCGTCATATACTGCCTGAAAAATACACAATTACACATGTTTGAGGTTGTCAATAAGTTATTAAACTTCTATATTATGAAGTCTTTCTTATTACAATGTCTATCCATACATTTATATAGATTAGAATAGATTTATAGATTTACCAAGTACTTTATAATTTTCATTCACATGCAAAGAAATTTACTTGAAGGAAAACATGGGATCTTTCAGTTTATTGAATACACATTACCGCATATATACTCTTGGAGACACATGAGGCGTAACCTGTTGTCTCCAAGGAATTAATAGGATAAGATTCATGAGAACGAATCTCATTTCCACTCATCATTTACTGAGTTGAAATTATTTTGCTATCTATTAACGGTATTTCCAACGAGAACTATTGACTTATTGTGAATATTTGTTTGTTATGTGAGAAACAAATACATATGATAAGCATATTATGCAAAAGTTTAAAGAACCGGGTTGAAGTTGAACTACAGTCCAATGGCTCCTCTCCAAAAATAACTTTAATAATGTTTTTTTATATCCTGCTGGATGTTGAAAATTATCAATCTCCCTATAGTTTACCAATTCGTTATTAATCTGTCTAAAAATAAGCTCACTCACTTTTTTGTTGAATAGAGCCAAGTTTTTCTCGAAATCGAATTCTTGGTGCATTATATTATCAACAGGCTCACCAAAGCACGCTTCGTTTCTATCAACCCATCTATTTTGACGAGGTCGATCTTTCTTATTTGGTGTTGATGAACTGGCTGAAAAACAAATAAAATATAAATAATTTCATATAGCCTACTGATGAAAAATTCAAAGAATTGAGATTGACTCCATTGACATAATCAATGTACTTACAGAAGAAATTGTGCATGCAGCAATGTTCAGTAGGCCTAACTAATATAAGTCAACTGAAGCCAAAAGCATGAGGTGAAAATGTAAAATGGCTAAAGCATGTGATGTAAATCTTATCACAAATTTAAAATAAAATGGAAAATAAATATTCGATTAAGTTACAATAGAGAACTCAAGCACAGATTAGTGAGAGATTAGAACGATGTGAGTTGAAAATGGTGTTAAAAATAATTCTGGTGAAAGAAAATCCTACAATAGTGATGATCAAGTTACCTTGATGAGAATTTTGAGATGTTGAAGTCTCGATTGGAACTGATTTTACAGAAAACTCTCCCAAATTATGTGACGAAGAGGACTGCGGCATTGCCATACGGTTCATAACGCAGTTTTTAGGCATCACTTTTGGAGCAACAATATTCTCACTCACAGATCTGTCCATCCTTTTAGCTACAGGCTTTCTCACTTGAATTTTGCTCGTCGCTGGTTTAGTTTCTTTGTTTTCTTCAGCCGTTTTTAGAATTGATAGATCTTTTATCATTTCCCATCTGGAACAATAGGAGCCATTCACATACATATATATATATATATATATATATATATATATATATATATGTAGTAAGTTGAGATGGTTTCGAATAAGTTGAACGTGTCATATGCTAAATGAGGCTATAAGCGTTGCTCAGTATTTGCTGCTTGTATGTGACGAGTAAAAAATTGTAGTAATAATAATAAAAAAGAAATATCAATTATTGCTCACCATTGGCTTAAGTTACTTGTTAGGCTAAATCACAATGAAGGTTAGCCTACATGGATTGGCTCACAAACTTCCCGAATGAATTTTAATTTGAGTTGAAATAACTCAATTATCTAAATAATTGAATTGGAATAGTGAAGAGATCACATATTCTTCTTACACAAATATTCTAACTTATAGCTCTACAATTTTTTCAAGTCTAGATCTCCTGATAAATATGGTATAATTTTGGATAGGCCTAGACTATATTCAACTTAAGATACGGTAACTTAGCCTATCAATATTTTCTACACAATTGTAGAAGTGTGCAGCCTTCGAGAAACTGCCAGTGCTGAAGGCTGACTGCATTTAAAAATCAACAAGCTCTGTACAGTTCAGTAACTCTGTAAGTTATGTTGAATAGTTCAGCCTGGGCCTACTGTGATCTATGCATGTGCATAGTGATGTAGGTCGGGTAAATAACCAGCGGGTAGGTAAATATAAATTGGGTATTTACCGGGGTATTTACCCGAGGCCCGGGTAAATACCTAAAAACTGGGTATTTATCATTTTTATTGAATTTAGAAAAGATTTAGCTGTCTTTTTGCATTCAAACGCCTTTAATGATACTGAAATGATGACAAAATGCAAACAAAAATGTTTTATATAGTGACAAAAAGCATTTAACTTCCGAGCATCATTGACATAAATACCCGGGTACTGGGTATTTATGATTTCATTTGTTTCTGTGTTGTTAAATTTTATTGTAAATGACAAGAATTTTTTTATTAATAACTATTATTTAGCGTTCAAAGAGAGGGGAATTTGACCTATAGTCCATTCACGATCACTTGAGACAAAATAAACAAACATTTTGCGTGTGTGTGCGTGTAATGGAAGGTCTTCTATGCGAAAAAATTGGCTGCAGTCGAACAGCTGACTCCTTTCTGTAGCTGTGATTGGCTTCAGTCCGACTTGTCTTGTCTCAAGACTGTTGTCTTGAGCTGTGGTTGGCTACAGCTGTTAGTCTGTGGCCGAAAGTAACGCATAGAAGAAGACCTTCCATTACACGCATACACACTCAAAAAGTTTGTTTTTTCCGTCTCAAGTGATCGTGAATAGAGTATAGTATGTATCACTTTTCACTTGCAATCCATTTTCTATGGAAAAATTATAATAAAACGAAATAGCAATAGAAGCATGTTCACTATTTTTCTAATGTGGTGCTGTCATGATTTCATTGATAAAGATTGACTTCATTGACGATTTCGTTGAGAAAGCATCACATTATGCCATTGATACGAGCGAATCTGATACGGGTGGATGGTAGTGGACGGCCAACTGCCGAACGACAAAATCATGCCCCATAAGAACAATGTAATTTTTATCAATATTTTGGAGCAGATAGCGCCGTTATTTATGGACATGATTACAGGTTCTTTATGTGATTGGAAGAACATAAAACAGATTATTTACTCAGTTTTTTATTGAGATTTCTTTTATGGTACCGTATAGTCTGTATAAGCAAAGAATACATTCTGGCAAGATGAGAAAATGACTCAAACTCCAGAAATATCAGTATAAAGATGATAAATTTGGTCTCAAATTGTAGATCAGAATGTTTCCTATAATTTGAGACCAAATTTATAATTTTTAAACTAATATTTCTGGAGCTGGAATCATTTTCTCATCTTGCCAGAATTTTTTCTTTGCTTGGACAGACTATACTAAGTATTATTTAGGCTAAATATTTCCAAGAGAACAGAAAAGACCTACTTCATCAGGAAAATATTTAGCGAAATTTTAACGTGTGGATATCATTCAGGAATCCTTTTCATGAAAAGCCTACATCCAGGACACCTGAAAAACATTTCTTGCAACCTAAAACTACACGTGTTCTATCCCAATCTATGCCAATAGGCCTCTCATTTTTAGAATGTTGAATTTCCTAATGTATTTATTTGATTTAAAGTTAAATGTTTGAGTTTGATCCATTTTTATGCCCTTTATCAGCCTTAAAAAATATTTCAATATTATTTGTTTTCACCTACAGAATTTTAATTCATGATTCAATTAAAATTACAGATTTATTACAATTTCAAGAAGAAACATAAAAACATGCATGAAACTTCCATAGGTTTTTTTTGACACAAAAAATTCTCAAAAATATTTTCTAAGAGTTAGTTTCTTATTTTTGTTTCTAAATAGCCTTAATATGCTTCGCGAGATTTTCAAGTTTGTAACTATTGGTTTTAATTTTCTTCTAATTTATTATTTTTATTTATTATCCTATAGTTTAGAGTAGAAATATATACATAAAACTCCTGCAGAGTTTGTCTAATCTTATTTACCCAGTTTTTTTCATGAAGAATCGTATTCATTCGAAACTTGTAATAAGTAACAATTAATACTTGAAAAAACTAAATAAAGTCATTGAAAATAGCAAATAAGTTTTTATGATATTATAACAATACTACTACTATGCCAATATATCATCAATGCCAATAATAACATATTCAGGGTTACAAACATCAATGATTCGATAAATACCCAATATACCCGGGTATTTATGAATTTTGGATATTTATTTACCCGGGTAAATACCCTGGGTATTTACCCCGAGTTTTAAATACCCGGGTATTTTACATCACTACGATGTGCATAAGTCATATTGTTTCTTATCCTTGGTTACATTTTTGACAAGAAACATAGGGCCTAATACAGTAAGTTATCAAGTTATAGCAATTTTTTAAAATTTGCTTCATCGCAACTGTAGAGCCAGTAAATGATTATTCAGCCCAATATTGTCCTACCAGGTGCCAGAAAGCCCTTGTCCAGTGATAAAATGTAGAAGAAGAAAACTTTCAATACATACACAATGGAAACGTTGCCATCAGGATGAGGAGCGCCATTTAAAAATGCTTTCTTCAAAAATAAAATTTGTTGTTCTGTATTTATTTTATTAACTTCGCCTTGATAAGTCCCATGTAAAGGTCCACAATCAACAGAAACTATACACCCAATCCACTTCTGTTCCATTTTTCTAAAGGTGTAGAAAACTTCAAATAACACTTTTTTAATTTTTATCCATGCAACTTACTACTTACTACACAATAAAATAATTATGATAAATGTAGGCTATGTTTCGTCATGAATAACAGAATAAGTAGTCTCAAATAGCAATAGGCCTACAGTCAACAATCAACAGGAAGACAAAACTAAGCAACTCACTCGCTCACTGGTCAATGCTCAGCTCTGGGAGGGAAGATCCTGGTAGACCTTTCTTCTGTACGACCTACATAAAAAAAGGGTGGCCACCGATAGGCTGGACAAGCCACAGCAATGACACGACACAACGAACCTAATCTCTCAAGCAGTAATATTGTTTCTTGAATATTGGCTTATATTCTATTATATTGGTGGAATGAGTGAAAATTATCGATTGGGATATTAATCTGTTTTATTTTATTTTAGTTTAAAGATGAATTCATCAATGTTTCTCCCTGCATCATGATTTTTCACGGTGTGTAACAAACTGTTAATTTGTGTCTAAGTTTGTTAGCTGGTCCAGTTGCTTTCAAACTGGTCTAAAGCAAAATGGTCTGAAAAAAGACAAATAATCCAATTCCCATACAATATTGTCAAAATTTGAGTAATTAAACATGATAATCAATGTATAATAATCTAAAATATATTAATATTCATAATAGCAGATCTTTCCCATATTTCAGTACACGGTTCATTAACAGTTTTCAGCATTGTAGGCTAATCATTCTGAAAGTGGAAAATTTAGTCAAATTATTGTTTTTTGACAATTATAATTATCATTTAATTTCTTGATGAAAGATAGCAAACAATTGAAACTGTCTTTTTTTAAATACGCTGTGGCTAGAAGCACGGCAGCCGGGCGTCCATTCCATACACGGCAGATTGGTGACGTCACAGTGATTCCGTTGGTTGCACTTCTGACTGATTTTTAGTGAGATTATAGACACACGTTCACGGCTCACGAAAATGAAATTTTCTTTGTTTGAAGAGTTGATTGTTAGTTATTTCCATGAAAGAAGAACAGGAATTTATACAGTGCTCAATAACTAATTCAAGAACAGTTGAGTCAGCAAGGAAAAGGGTGAAAATATTTTTAAAAGGCGAACTTGTTTATATCAAATAAATATCATAGAATGAAATCATCTTTTCATCACTTTTCTATTTATTACCGTATAATACCAGTCTAAGACACAGCAGACAAGATACTCTGGACCTTGCCAAGATTTGACTATTAATCCAGTACACTGGGAATTTTGTAAGGCTAGTTTTTGCAAAAGATGGTGTATGCGATTTGATTGTTTTAATAGCTTTATTGGGACCCCAATAATTTGTACCGTATTTGAAAAGTGCACACAAAATTTCTCTTGGCACAAATTTTGACAGCCAAAAAACCATGCATTTTTTAGTTTTTTGCATGATATAACTAAAAAATGGTCCACATTTTCATAGGTACATTCTCATAGTGAATGGTAGAGAACAAATAAAATAATGCATCAATTGAGAAAGAGAAAACAAAAATCAGTCGAATGGATATAACTTTTTACATTCATTCAAAATACACAGTTTTTAAAATTTCCAATAAATTGTTCAAATAAATAAAAGATCCTGTATAATGTTATGTAGCTTATAAAGTAATGGAAAATTGTATTACCCCCTCCCTTAAAATTGTAGAGCATCAAAAATAGAACAGGCTCTACAGGTCTTTTTTTTCAATGTACTTTGATGTTAGGTTGGACATGAAGTTTTATATAGAGCCTATCTTGTATAGTCCATTCAAGCAAAGAAGACTCTGATTGAATAACACAAAATTGTCTATATCACTGAAAGTTTTTTATTTGGTACATACAATTGTTTTGATGTGTTTACATCATCATCAGTGTACTGCCAATGTGATGTACACTGATGATGATGTAAGTACACTGATGATGTAAACACATCGAAATGATTGTTTGTACCAAATAAAAAACTTTCAGTGATGTAGACAATTTTGTGTTATTCAATCATGTTCAAGTATCACAACATCTCACCTGACACTTTGTCTTCAAAGAAGACTCTCTTGGCAAAATGAGAAAATGACTCCAGCTTGGTCAATATTGGTTTAAAAATTATTGATGAGGTATCAATTGTAGGAAACATTCTGAACTACAATTTGAGACAAAATCAATATTTTTTTAACCAATATTGACTGAGCTTGAGTCATTTTCTTATCTTTCCAGAGGGTCTTCTTTGCTTGGACAGACTATATTTTGTAGTTGAACAATTTTTTGGAAAATTTAATAAAATTTTGTTTTTAAATGTATGTCAAACGTTATCTATTTGACCGATTTTCGTTTTATCTTTTTCAATCCATCTACAGTTGTCCTCTACAGTTTACTATGAGAATGAACCTATGAAAATGTAGACAATTTTTTAGTTATATATGAAAAACTAAAAAAATGCATGGTTCTCTGGCTGTCAAAAGTTGTGCCAAGAGAAATTTTGTGTGCATTTTTCAAATACTCATTATTGAGACCCCAATGAAGCTATTAAAACAATAAAATCGCATAACTCACACCACCCTTTGTAGAAAGAATTGCCTGCGTACTGGACTCTATGGACAATAAGTTATGTGAACAGTAGGCTAAACCTCACGCAGTAACAGAATAATTGAAGCTCAACGCACACAGGAGGCGCGCCAAACATCGAAAGAATTCTGCTCGAATACTGAGCATAATTTGTAAGTAAAGTTGTTGAGGAAGCTTAGCCTACATTTTAGCACAATTTGTGAGTAAATTTGCCAAGGAAGCTTAGCCTACATACTAAGTGGGTTTAGTGGAAGAGGGGGCTATTATGCCTCAACTTCGCCCACATCACTTTCGTATTGTACTAAGTGGAAAATAAAGGCATTTTACCTACCTATCTAAGTATTCAAGACAAAAGGAAATCTGAGTCAAATCATAGACCGGTAAAAATAGTTTTAAAACGTAATACGGTAACTTACTCTATAAGCTATATGCTATAAGAAAGTGAAATATGCACTGATACTCGTAATTCTAATTTATTTATTTCTCATTTCTAATTTTATTCAGTAAAATTTGTGTAAACACTTGACCAGCTCCTGGTTTAGCCGCTCTAATTTATGCTGTGTTCAAATAGAGTGACTGAATTATTATCCCACTCCTATTCGTGCTGTATTTAAGAGAGTTATCTATCTGCCGTGTGTGGAATGGACGCCCGGCTGCCGTGCTTCTAGCCACAGCGTTTTAAATAAGTTATCTTTGAAAATGTTGAAAGTGCACAGATCAAAAAGGCATTAGCATGGTGACGCCATCTTGTTTGTACATTCTTGCTTGAAAGCATAAAGGTACGATTTGGTTGGTGCGGAACGTAACGACCGTCAGCCGCAATGTACGCATACGGCTGCGGCTGAACCATTTTCTTTGGCACGACCCAGTCGCAATGATCTGCCTTCATGATATCCAGATCTACTAGTGAAAAATAAAAATTACTCCATTTTGGTACTAATTGAATTAAAATTTCATCAACTTTGATATTAATATCCCTCATAATTATCAATATATCCCTTCTGGTCATCTCAATTATAACTTACTACATCTTCTCCAAGTCTCCAAAATATTTGAGGTTAGAATCCACTGCGACTGGTCACCGCAACACTGCGGTTGCGGCTGTTGGTCGTGGTCGTTGGTGATACGCATGAACGAAATCGGTCCTATGATTCAACACAGAAGCAGTCCGCCATTTTTTTATGCAACGACCGACGGTCGTTACGTTTTGCACCAACCAAATCCTAGCTTTAGCATGATTTCTTCATTATATTCGAATTATATCTACATGTATGAGTATTATTTTATTCAACCAACTTTTGCTGTTCATCTTTATCTTTTGCTCAGAACAGCAGGTTTCACCCAATTATTGATTTAGGCCTATAGCTTTCATAAAAATTATTTAAGCTATATTAATTTTTTTCAATAATATTGTATTATTAGTCTATCAAATATTTAAAATAATTTGTTAACTTCTTGCAGACCTGACATTATTTACTTTTGTACCAAAATATTTAATTATTATTTCAATGAATGAAATCATTCTCATCAGGCCAAAGTTGATTGTTTGAAACAAAATCCAACAAGAAATTAATATAAGAATTAATGAATATAATTGAATATGATTGAATATAATTGGACAATAATAGGCCTATTTGTGTTGACTTTAAGAAAACACCAGTATTTTATTGTATTAATTATAAGATGATGATTGTCATTTGAATTTTAATCATGATAATTGCTGGTATTTAGGCTATGATGTTGAAGTGAAATAGTCAAAATGGCTTTGATTCTGAAACATGTTTAAACAGTTTGTATACTATCAAGTTTTCATTTACTCAATAAAAAAATTTCATTTACTCAGTTTTCATGTCATTTCTCAATAAAACCGTCATGAGAATAGAATCTCATATTGTTTCAAACCCAGTTTGATTCAAATTTTTTTGAAAAGTACAGTATACCTTTATAATAAATTATTGACAAAATCAACAAAATATTATAATAACAATTTCTATAAGTGCTATTTTTATTGTCAAACCGGGTAAAATATCCATTTTTTATTAAAAAAAATACAATAAATATTCATAGTATGGATGAAAACAGTCAATACTGTGTTGGCGGCACTCTATACCGCCCGCGGGTGGTCTACTCCATCTCATATGCGTGGGTGCCCAAGGGTTGAGTTATACTTAGTCCACTTATTATAGGCTATTTATAGTTACCCTCCTTTGGGAGATTGGCTGTTGTTAGTAAAGACAGTCAGTCGTTTCCCGTCTCTGGAGGAATAGTAATTGTTGCATTACACTCCAACTGATTAACTGCATGTTATTCAGAGGTGTTCTGCACCGCCAATTGGTTGCAGAGACTGGCTTATGGTTGAGAGGATCATTGTGCTAACCACACGTTACCTCTATCCTGGTTGATGATTATTTGCTTGCTGTATGGTCTGTCCGGCCGGGGGAAATTCTGGAAGGGTTTGGCTCGACCAGGGTTGGTTTGGGGACTGTGAGTTCTGATTGAGAATTTTTGGCTATTGAGCCGGTATTGGCCGGGCTTGGGCCGTTTTCCTGTCGTGCCGGGGTGTCTTCTTGGCTTGGATGGGCTGTATAGTAGAGTGAATTTGAAACTGGCAACCAGCTGGTAGGCCCTTCATGGGCTGTTGAGACATACATTTATAGTTATGTCTTAGAAAAAGTTTAAATCTTGCATACAATGTGATAGTCTATCAACAGTAAGAGTAATAAATTCAATTAACATAATTATATTACAATGAATTATGTTGAACTCCCAATTATATACCTAGCTGATTCAGTGTTTTTGACACATATTAGGTATAGTCTGACCAAGCAAAGAAGCATGATGCATGATGGGAAAATGACTCCAGCTCGGTCAATATTGATTTTAAAATGATCAATTTGATCTCAAATTGTGGGGAACGATTTGATCTACTATTAAGACCACATTTATTATTCTTCAACAAATATTGACCAAGCTGGAGTAATTTTTCCATCTTGCCAGAGGCTCTTCTTTGCTTGGTTGGACTATACCTACCATACATTGTTTGATATGTAGAAACCATTCAAATTCTATATAGAATGCCATAAATCTATAGAATTCTATATAAAATTCTATTAAAATGCTATTAGCCAAACGTATTTTTGATTGTGATATTTTCATCAGTAGACTAGGCCTTGTATTGAATATTAGCCCAACTTACCGTACTATTAAAGTCTTTAAATCTTGACAGAGAAGCCTACAACCGTAAAATAATCCCCTTCTATAAATTTTTTTTGACATAAAACATAAGTAAATGAATAAAAAGTTATGACATTTTTAATAAAAAAGAACTATTAGCAGTAGTCTTAATCCAATGATTCATTATGCATTGATTATTTTATATATGTAGGTACATAGACCTGCCGGTAGCCTATTCAATTGTTGCTGCATTGCAGCAACATTCAACATTAATTTACTCAAAACTGTGACCCAGACTGGAAAAGCGCCCTATAAAAATGCAATCCAGGCAGGGTTTAAAGAACATTACAGAACTATAATTTTGCTCCAAACAGATAAGTAGGGTGAGGCTGGATCAGAATCTGAGGGTATAAATAGTTGATCATTAATGTGAAAATCCTTCACAGTTAAGCTGTAGGCCTAACTAAATTGAATTAATTATATTGTATCGACTTATAACGGATGATATTTTCAGAAGCATGAGCATCATAAATTTAAATCTAAGTCCATATTGACAAACAACTTTTGAATTTGCTGGTTGTTGAACAGCCCCTTTCATCATGGCTTTTTAAATAATCATTGTCCATCAGAAGTCAATTTGAGCATAATATTCTAAAAATCAATAACATTGGATTAAATTAGTTTCTCTACACGTTAAAATTAGGAATAAACTTTCAAAAATGATTTGAATTGGATATAAGTGATAAATTTATGAATATAGAATGTGATATTATGTATGAAAATCTTAATCTAAATCCTATATCAAAATCTACAATAGAATCAAATATTATCAACTAGAATAATTCATTTTTATATTTTTATTCGTGGTTAATCATAAAATATATCATTTGAACATATTTCATCCAATTCTACTGGGTAAGCTCTCTACTTCTTCTCTGCCATGAGGAATATTCTAAAGTTTGTAAATTTTCCTATTCGAAGCATGGTCGATGAATTGCTAGTCCGTGTCTTGGCTATCTTTTGTCTAGGCTATTGGTAGCCAACCTTTTTTATGTAGGTCGTACTAGAGAAAGGTCTACCAGAATACTACTCAGCTCTCAGTGCTCACTGAATTCTGGAGACTGAAAAACGAAACAGAGAATGAGAAAGCCCACACGAACACAGCCATATTATTTAGAGGTGTTTTAAAAACTCGCTGCCGAAAACCTTTTATGTTTCAAAAAGCCCGCAGCTAAGTTCCTGGCAGCGTTTTTCAGCAGCTGAAATCGCAGAAACCCAGACTGCCGTGTGGATCTGTGAGTTCGCTACTGATTATCGATATAGAGTATAAACGCTTTTGATTCCGATTCTACTAATTACATTTCATTTTCGACAGTAGCATCAAACAGTTGATTCCATTAAAATTTTTTCACCAATGAAAAAACTCTGCCCACTTCGAGAGAAAAAAAACAAAAAAACTATTTTATGTATTAAGAGCGTAAAGCGCGACTTTATCGCTCGCGCAAAACAGTTATCGCGCGACGCGATAAGCTGAGTGTGATAATTTTGCAAGAGCGATAAAGAAGCTTTTTACGCGAATTACATGCAAAATTTTTCTGCAACTGCACATTATAATAACCTGTTATAACAACCAAATAATTTCATTTGTCAAATGGCCTACAGTAAACTATTATTGAATTTTTCTGATTATTATTGTAATAATAAAATGAATCGATCCAGTTAAACTCGAAAATTATAATCTATTTTTCAATATAATTATATGTTTTAATAATACTAAAGAAAAAAAACGTTTTTTGAACTTAAAAAAATCAGCCAGAAATCAGATTTGAACCTTTAACTGTTGCATCAAATGGTAATGAACAATGCTCTAACTAACTCGGCCACTACACTCTCTAACAGAATATGGCGGAAATTTAGCTATATGAATTTGCATTTTTTTCTGTTTCACTGACTGAAGCTATCACACACCTGATTAGCAAGCAAAAATAAATATCCTGCTCATGCGCGCAGTTGCTTAGCAAGTGTAAAGTAATTCAAACCTGCACATGCAGATGGTCAGCAAGCAAAAAGTAGATTCTCCTTGGAAATTGGCTATTTTACTTAGAGAATTCAGTATGTAAAATCGTGCTTTACGCTAAGAAGTTTAGAAAAATAGTTATTTGTGCATCTAGGGATTCAAAGTGGCAACTTTTTTCTTGCTGAGGGGAAACTGTTGTTGCCCAAGGCGTAGCCGAGGGTGACAATTTCCCTGAGAGAGAAAAGTACTTTAGGTCCCGTGATGCACTTGGCCACAACATTTTTCATCCACCTACATTAATTAACTATTGATAAGAATATATAGGGTGTCCTAAAATTAAAGTGCCAAACTCTGGGAATACATTCTATGGATCAAAATAGAGAAAAAATCACAAATAATCTTTTTTTGCAAAAAGCTTTGTTCACCAGATATCCGCCTTTTTGCATTTTTTACAAAATAATTTTCATCTTCAAATCCTTTCAACCAATCTTTATAAAGCTCGGTAAGTATATTTACATAAAAGAGATCAGCTGTAAAATAAATTCAACTTGGTCCAATCTGAAATCTCAAAACTAGGAAGTACAGTAGGCTAGCTGCTACTTCCCAATTTCTAATTTTTGTAACTACAAACTACACAAAACTGTTGAAATAAAAGAATGAGGAATGAAATGACTGGGAAGTTATACAGGGTGTTTCAGGAGGAATGTGCAATACTTCTCAGGCTGATTCCTAACACCAAGTAGACAAAAAATTTCCATGGGACCAACCCTCAAAAACGCTTTGTTAATGAGATAACAATGGCGGAAAATTGAGATTTTTCAAAACATATTAATTTTTCTAATTTTTTAGAGGCTTTAATAAAAATGAGGAATTCAATAAAACCAGTTCCAAGTTTGTAACTACAACGGTTATTGAGATAATTGGAAAAATATGCTAGAAAACGCCATTTTTTCAACAATAATGGTTATAACTGGATAAGGAATCCTAAAATTGTATTTTTTATTAATGGAAGTTGAAGAGAGTCGGATTCTAAACAAAAAGTTGAATGGCAGCGATTGTGTAAATCTTACCCAAATCTCATAAATGGCGATCAAAAATCGCAAAATCGCTACTAAACACAAATTTATCACTCTTGTCAATTTCCATCATTCAACTTTTTGTTTAGAATCCGACTCTCTTCAACTTCCATTAATAAAAAATACAATTTTAGGATTCCTTATCCAGTTATAACCCTTATTGTTGAAAAAATGGCGTTTTCTAGCATATTTTTCCAATTATCTCAATAACCGTTGTAGTTACAAACTTGGAACTGGTTTTATTGAATTCCTCATTTTTATTAAAGCCTCTAAAAAATTAGAAAAATTAATATGTTTTGAAAAATCTCAATTTTCCGCCATTGTTATCTCATTAACAAAGCGTTTTTGAGGGTTGGTCCCATGGAAATTTTTTGTCTACTTGGTGTTAGGAATCAGCCTGAGAAGTATTGCACATTTCTCCTGAAACACCCTGTATATTAACAATAAATGGAAGGTAAATAAGTTGATATTGCTTCCAGTTTTAAAGTAACAATAGGCTACTGATAATAAAAAAGTTATGAGAAACTAGATTGAGCAATGAAACTTCTATTTCAACTTTTGATTAGGCTATATGTAGAACTAAAACGTAATAAAAATATTAAGATATTCAAGCAATCAACTGAATCATTTCAAATTTACTATAATAGACTTCAATCTAATTAACGTCATATTAAACATGTATGAAAGTTATAAAAACAATCTTTATAAGAAACAAAAATGAAAGAAAACAAAAGCATCAATAAAATTTATTTATTTCTAACAGATATCAGGCTACTAGCTTCCAGCAAGTACATACCGCATATTACAAATGTTAAATTGTAAATTCAACTTTCAGAGACAGTTACAATGTTTGAAGGCCTATTTCGTCCACAACACAACAGTAACCGATCATGAAAACCTGACAATTAAAATTCAAATAACCTATTTTGTGTTGATAGGCTATCTAAGGCTATCTAATGGAGGATATTTGTTCAAATTTATGTCAAAAAGTCCGGTTTCCAATTGAAAAACTCTAACAATTTACTAAAGTTTACTAACTTTAACGATATTACTAATCTATACTACCATATAAGTTGAGGTTAACTATACTTTCAAACCTTATAATCAAAAGTCTAATTCAACAAAGACATTCTATTATCATTGTTCCAGTATAATATGATAGCCGACTATTGATAATTAGTCGAAATTAAAACAATAAACACACTATTATAACAATAAACTTGAATAATAACACACAGATCACAAAGTACAATAAACCATTGTAGGAATAAATCATTGAATTCTATTCTAATCAATTTGATAGTCGATATTTGATAGTGATCAAGAATTCTAGCTGTTAAATCATGAAGATTGTTTTTACTTTGGTACTATAATTCCGTATGTATACATTCTTACATTTCTATAAATTTATGAATAATATACAAGTAACTTTCTTTCTTAACTTTCTTTCTTAACTTTCTTTCATCATGATCCATTGTTTTAGAAATATTCCTTCAACATTATCAGCGTAACCAACCTTTCTTCCAAACTGTGCACTCTATACTGTTTACTGTTCTACAGTTCACGTCTAAGCTCCAAATGTAGACACAAAATATCATAGAGATGCTTCCCATGTTATTTAAATGGGCTTACTTTATTTCCCTAGGGAATTTCAATATTCTTTTTCTCCCGAGGGAGAGAATGAAGAGCTTTAGTATTCGATTCCGGGGAGTGAAATGCGACTTTAGATAGTAGGTGGAGGAAGATAATATTTCCTCCTCTGTGGCCTGTATACCGCCGAATAACCTCGCCGAATACCGCAGCGTAAAAGTACGATTTGGCTGATGCGTAACGCAGCGACCGTTGGTCGTGGTCGATCTACTGTAGTCAATATAAAACAAAAACAAGACAATAGCTGTGATTGACTACAGTTGATCGACCACGACCGACGGTCGTTACATTACGCACCAGCCAAATCATACCTTAAAACTGCAATGATATTCGGTATTCGGTACCGATACCGCCTTCTTGATATTTGAGCGCTAAATTTTCAAATTTGGGCTTCGGCATAACCTCAATTCTGTATTGATGTCATTGCACTGATTCTATTTCTAATTAGATTAATTTAATTATAATTTTTATAGGCACTGTAACTCAATAAGTCTACATTCTCGATTTATAAAAACTCACAAGTTCAGTAACAACTTTCTTGCGTAAGTATCAAATTGCAATCTTAATAATCTTAAATTTATTTACGCCTATGTAATATTATTTAAAATTGTTTTTGGGAATAGGTACTGTAGGCCGAATATATTTTACGAGTATCAGATATTGTACAAATAACTCTAATGCCCATACCCTTTGATTCATCTCAGGGTTTGGTTGAATCTATGAAGCTGTAGTGTATTTCAATTCGGTACCTTTACGTTGAGGAAACCTCCTTCGTCTCACCACATTTGGGTTTTGTCAGAGCAGATCCTCAGATGCTGTTCGCAGTTTGTTTGAGTACTTGAGTCCATGCTAAATGCAATGGACGATCGACTTTAGTGGCATTGAGTCTGAGCCACCTGATTAGGATCGTGGCTTCCTCTGATATTGCTGGAGAATCTTGACGTCTGACCCTACATCTCTGGTTCCTCAAGGATTACCTGGATCGTCAGAGGCAGATGGTGTTGTGTCTGATACTCAGGATGTATGCTACAGCCTGCAGTGTGTCTAGATTTCAATCTTGGGCCTCTCTTGTTATTGATTTTCATCAATGATCTCAGGCTGAACTGAGAAAAGAGCACTTTTTGCATTACGATAACTGATAAGTTACCAGTGTTACTTGTTAGTGATGCCGATGCGGTAGTACGAAAGTATGCCCAGCTGTAATTTATGTATTATTAAGTTCATAAAGTGGGCAATGAACCCCCAGGGACACGTCAAAAAAACAAAGGCCAAGTGGGCCAAACACAAAACAGAGATAAAAGAGATCACAAAACAAAGCATGCAAAAAGCATATCACACACAAAGAAAACAGATGCTCTTACCAAGCTGTCAAAAGATGAGAGTCAAACATGCATATCACAGAAGAAATTTAAAAATATGCACTCACCAAGCTGCTGTCCGACACAAAAACTCGCGTAGTGAGTACAATGGCACATCCAGCAATAGGCGTCTCAGGGCCCTCCGTAGGGCTTCATGTCAACAAACTTTCAATGAATGAGAAAACGATTCAACATCTAATTTACACTCTGCGGCAAAATCTACCAACTTTAGTTGATTGTAGTGTGAAGCTGCTTTGATTCATGATGGATGCCCAAAAGATGTAGTATTAGGTATAGAAATGTCACACTGACATGAGATCAGCATTTTGACATAATTTGCAATAGATTGTCAAGAGTAACCTAAATGAAGCGTACGCTGAAAAGAGTATTTCATACACAGAAGAGTTGTTTATGACACAATCTGTCTGGTAAACCCAGTCAAGGACGACGAAAACAAGTATCAAGAAAGTATGAATGCCCAAACGTTGGAATATGGCTGGCAGTGGGCATCAAGCATCATCACACAGAATTCTTTCTTTTGGGGTAGGAGAAAGTCCTTTTTAGCATGAACTGGATGTACAGACAAACACCAGTATTTCATATTGGATGTAACTATTCTTACTTCTGGTGTCTCAACGTTTAAAACACACCATGAAACAGAATCAGGCACTCAGAAGCTCTGTCATTTTACGAAGTGATCACTCGTGACGTTTTTTGCAGACTTGCATTTTTCCAAGACAATTTGGTGTCCTTACTGAAACCAATCAAGGTTATTATGATGGTCTATATTCAGTACCTGTTCAGCTTCTTGTTACTATTGAAAAGAGGCCAGCATACATTTCAACTAAGAGGGCAAGCATACAACACAAGAAAACGGAATGACATCATTTTGTCTCATGCGGCGTCATGCCAGGCTGACTCAAACGCATTCTAACTTCCTTGTCCGTGCACTAAAGAACATGATGCTGGTGGAATTCTGTGAGGAGGAGGTCATTGAACGGGCACTTCGTGTACCAGAATCTATCATTCTCAAAAAAGCTTCCATTTACAATGCGCATAGAAGTACTTACCCCAAGAATATATGATGGAGAATTTGACTAGTGGACATTTTTATCAATGTATCCGAGGTAGAAAGACTTCTTTATGTCTGAATTATAACTTTTGAACAGGGTTATCTTCAAGTTCGTGATTTGGTCTTGAGTAATTTGTGAGTGTATGTTCATATTGAAATCACTTACTCAAGTACTAGTTGAAGAATCATCGAACAATTTGAATTGAAAAACAAGGTAGATTGTATGTTCTAACGTCTTCTTTAGCCTTGAGAAAAAATAATAACCGTATATTATAATTATACCAATGTACTTTTGTATCTTACAATCATCATTTTCATTTCAGATATTGACATTTTTGTAAAACGATAACAAATAATGTCTGAGAAAGTAGTGCGAGCTGCCGGACTTTTAATTTTTCGAAGGAGCCCTTCCATAGAGTATTTATTGCTAAAAGCTTCTTACAAACCTTACCATTGGACTCCACCAAAAGGTACTGTGATTTTAATTTGGTTCCTAGATATTTAAATTAAAAATTGTTGGATACCATATATTACCATGTTCAAGAACATGAGGAAGTAGAAGCTAGTGAGATTATTTTCAACTTTGTTCTGTGATATGCAAGTTTGATTGTTATCTTTTTGACAGCTTGGTAAGAGCATATTTTCATCTTTGTAAGTGCATGTTTTGTATTGTGATCTCTTTTTATCTTTGTTTTGTGATTTGGCTTACCTGGCCAGTGCTTTTTTGCCGTGTACCTGGGGGTTAACTGCCCACCTTATAGAATTCATAATACATAAAATTACTGATAATGAGAATGTTGATCATTTTAAAGTGTGTAAATGAATTTTGAAAAATCTTTCGTTTTTGGAGAAGACGATCCCGACTGCCTGAAAATTAGTCATAATCTCTCATTACCAAAACACAAGCTGTGGTTGTATCACGGCTGTGGTTGTACGTGATGTGGGCATCCCCACAGAAAAAAAGGTAAGGAATTGTTAAGAAACGTCTATAAAATTAACTAGGATTTGCTATTCTATACCGAGTTTGTATTGGAATTGAGAAACACGTTATTTCATTAGAAAATACCATTTCGTTCTATTTTATTGTGTTAATTTTGTACAGAATTCAGTAAGTTAATTAGAATCAATTTCGGATTACTGCTCCTGCATTGGAAACGTGATTTCTCAAATATATAATTGATGTTGCTTTCCATGACGAAATACTTATTAACACTTATATAGTAGAAAACGACATGTATTTCTACAATCTGCTGTCCAACAGTCTAGAAAATATAGCAATGTCAATAGCATTCACAAGAAACTTGTGAATATAATCATAGAATACGTTGAGGAACATACTAACAGTCAGAAGGACTTGGAACGAGAAACACACAAAATAAATGACTCCTTAAGCAGTGGACCGATAGGAGGACCAAAGAAAAGTAGAAGTAATAAGAGAAAAAATTACTGAACTGACACCACAAAAATAAAACTTATACATTTGCACTTATATAGTAGAAAACGACATGTATTTCAAAGTTAATTTTTGTAAATCACTTACTTATGGCTTAGTGAAGTGGGATGCATTTCACTCCTGAAGAGGAGCTTCATCAGCCTGCCACCAGGGGGACAAGTTCTTAGGGGTTGGACTGTGTGGCCATGATGTGTGAAAAAATGGTATTTGATTTGAAGTGTATTTGGTCATTTATGTTTTGTCTGTTCTGTTTGAACTGTTTGTAAATTTCATATTGCTCTAGTTTGTTCAGTTTCTGGCTTTTGTGATGTATATGTAGTATTTCCATGTCAGTTTGAATGTCTTTGTGTTGGTGTCCTGTGCTTATTAAATGTTCTGCAAATGTGGATTCTGAATTTGATTTTAATGCTTTTATGAGTTCTTTGTATCTTATGCTGAAACTACGACCAGTCTGCCCAATATAATATTTGGGACATGTATTACATTTTAGCTTGTATACTCCTGTTTTTTTGTATTTTTCATTTGAGTTGTCTGTTTTGAATGTAGCTGTCTTCTATTTCAATTGATTTTTCAAGTTGTTATTTGTCCTGAATGCTGTTCTGTAGCCTGATTTTTTGAAGATTTGTGCAATTTTTTGTGATTTTTCATTGAAATATGTTAATGTGATGTATTTGTTTGAATTTGGAGGGTTTTTCTTCTTGTTTTTCATTTTTTGTATGATTTTGTCAATGATGTTTGTCCTGTATCCATTGCTTTGTGCTAGGAATTTTATGGTGTTCAGTTCTGTCTGATAGTCTTTTTCTGATAGTGGGATGGTTAGCAGCCTGTGAATCATTGAATTGAAAGCAGCCATTTTATGTTGTTGTGGGTGGTTGGAAGTTGAGTGTATGAGGGTATCTGTCATTGTAGGTTTTCTGTAGATGTTGAATTTTGGTTTGTTGTTCATTTTTGTGATTGTGAGATCTAAAAAGTTCAAGCTGTTTTTGCATTCATATTCTCCTGTAAACTGTAGGTTCTTGTGTACTTTGTTCAGATCTGAGAGCAGCTGTTTGCACTGTCTAGTATTTCCTCTGTAGAGCAGAGCACTATGGCTCCCCATAGGTAGGCCCTCTTTTTGAATGTAGCCTAGTATTTTCCATTGTGGAAGAAATAGTTCTGTGTTGTGATGACATCCAATATTTCTATCAGTTCTTTGGTGTTTTCTGGTGGATTGTTCTTTTTGTCTAGAATGTTTTTAATTATGGATATTGTTTCATTTACTGGAATATTTGTGTACAGATTCTTTATGTCATATGAAGCTAAAGTGGAATTGAATGGAATGTGGATGTCTTTGATTTGGTTTACTAGATCTATGCTATTTTTTATGTATGATGGGTGCTGATCAACTGCTATTAGATTTCTTAGTTCTGATTCAATTCGTTTTGCTAATTTGTATGCTGGAGCAGTTCTGTAGTTGATGATAGGTCTTATTGGTGTATTTTCCTTGTGGAGTTTAGGTAGGGCTTGTAGAGTAGGTGCAGAAGGGTGTATTTCTTTCAAGTATTTTTTCTCACTGTCTTTGAAACTTCAGGAAACTTGTTTTGAAGGTTAGGACTTTGGCCTTACACATAAAATTCAATGAAAATTGCTTGAAACTTGATATCACACCGCCATATGCAACAATAAACATCAAATCAAAATCAACAGCAGCAAAAATTACAAAGAAAAAATCACAAATTGTTTTTATAAAAGAATCAATAAGAGAACTACACATGAAAAAAGATAAACATAACCTAGAACTATATAGGCTACACCTGAGAATCGCCCATCACTACCAAAATCAGATTCTATTGGAAACAATACATCACACAAATTCATGGGTAGATTACAAACTGGAGAAAATCAAAGTAAAACCTAGAAAGAAACTTGCCAAACTAGCCCCAAAAGAAAAATCTGTCATTTCAACACAAAAATTCTATCCAAGAACAGTCAACCTTACTCAAATTCAATTCAACAACAATGAGATGAAATTACTGGATAAAGGACTAAAACACAACATGAAGAGACAAAGTAAAAACTCAAAAATATAGAAACAAACATAAAAAAAATCACTACAGAAGAACAGGATCATGTGAGACATGAAGCAGTGAAAATTATCAAAAAACCTAACCCAACACAACAAAAACCCATGCAGGAGATTGAAACATTGAAATCTATCAAAGAAAAAGCCAAAAATCATAGCTTATCATTCACAAAAGCAGACAAGGGAAACAGCACAGTCATCATTCACAAAGATGATCTCAACAAGAAGATAGATGACTTCATTTTGGATAACAAAATAGAGGACATGAAAAAAGATCCAACATCTAAATATCAAAATGAGATAAAACAGGTAATTAACAAAACAAAACACATTTTCAAAGACAGTGAGAAAAAATACTTGAAAGAAATACACCCTTCTGCACCTACTCTACAAGCCCTACCTAAACTCCACAAGGAAAATACACCAATAAGACCTATCATCAACTACAGAACTGCTCCAGCATACAAATTAGCAAAACGAATTGAATCAGAACTAAGAAATCTAATAGCAGTTGATCAGCACCCATCATACATAAAAAATAGCATAGATCTAGTAAACCAAATCAAAGACATCCACATTCCATTCAATTCCACTTTAGCTTCATATGACATAAAGAATTTGTACACAAATATTCCAGTAAATGAAACAATATCCATAATTAAAAACATTCTAGACAAAAAGAACAATCCACCAGAAAACACCAAAGAACTGATAGAAATATTGGATGTCATCACAACACAGAACTATTTCTTCCACAATGGAAAATACTAGGCTACATTCAAAAAGAGGGCCTACCTATGGGGAGCCATAGTGCTCTGCTCTACAGAGGAAATACTAGACAGTGCAAACAGCTGCTCTCAGATCTGAACAAAGTACACAAGAACCTACAGTTTACAGGAGAATATGAATGCAAAAACAGCTTGAACTTTTTAGATCTCACAATCACAAAAATGAACAACAAACCAAAATTCAACATCTACAGAAAACCTACAATGACAGATACCCTCATACACTCAACTTCCAACCACCCACAACAACATAAAATGGCTGCTTTCAATTCAATGATTCACAGGCTGCTAACCATCCCACTATCAGAAAAAAGACTATCAGACAGAACTGAACACCATAAAATTCCTAGCACAAAGCAATGGATACAGGACAAACATCATTGACAAAATCATACAAAAAATGAAAAACAAGAAGAAAAACCCTCCAAATTCAAACAAATACATCACATTAACATATTTCAATGAAAAATCACAAAAAATTGCACAAATCTTCAAAAAATCAGGCTACAGAACAGCATTCAGGACAAATAACAACTTGAAAAATCAATTGAAATAGAAGACAGCTACATTCAAAACAGACAACTCAAATGAAAAATACAAAAAAAACAGGAGTATACAAGCTAAAATGTAATACATGTCCCAAATATTATATTGGGCAGACTGGTCGTAGTTTCAGCATAAGATACAAAGAACTCATAAAAGCATTAAAATCAAATTCAGAATCCACATTTGCAGAACATTTAATAAGCACAGGACACCAACACAAAGACATTCAAACTGACATGGAAATACTACATATACATCACAAAAGCCAGAAACTGAACACACTAGAGCAATATGAAATTTACAAACAGTTCAAACAGAACAGACACAACATAAATGACCAAATACACTTCAAATCAAATACCATTTTTTCACACATCATGGCCACACAGTCCAACCCCTAAGAACTTGTCCCCCTGGTGGCAGGCTGATGAAGCTCCTCTTCAGGAGTGAAATGCATCCCACTTCACTAAGCCATAAGTAAGTGATTTACCAAAATTAACTTTGAAATACATGTCGTTTTCTACTATATAAGTGCAAATGTATAAGTTTTATTTTCGTGGTGTCAGTTCAATAATTTTTTCTCTTATCGATTACTTCTACTTTTCTTTGGTCCTCCTATCGGTTCACTGCTTAAGGACTCATTTATTTTGTGTGTTTCTCGTTCCAAGTCCTTCTGACTGTTAGTATGTTCCTCAACATATTCTATGATTATATTCATAAGTTTCTCGTGAATGCTATTGACATTGCTATATTTTCTAGGCTGTTGGACAGCAGATTGTAGAAAAATTGTCCATCATAGACCTGCGTTTTGGTGAACTTTGTAGTTGATGCTGTCTGTAAGAGATTAATATTCTGCTTAACTCATGAGTTCTATTACTTATGTTAAGCTTATATAGAGGTACTCATAAGCTGTATATCAGAGGACAGATCTTTTGCATCATATTGTATATTGTTTGTTTCTACTATATGTTTCAAAGAGTTATTGCATGTTTTTTGATATACTCCTTCTGTTAACTTATCAATTTTGGAGGTAGTTCAGAACTTTCTGTGATTTGAAAATTGAGATTTTTAAATAAATATTAATTTTTCTAATTTTTAGTTGCTCTAGTGGGGTTCTAAAATAATCAATTCCTATGTAAAATTAGCTGAGGAATTCAATGAAACCAGTTCCAAGTTTGTAACTTTAACGGTTATTGAGATGATTGGAAAAATATGCTAAAAACGCCATTTTTCAACAATAAGGGTTATAACTGGATAAGGAATCATAAAATTGTATTTTTCTACAACTGCGCGTAAAACAAGATTTTACGAGCTGAATTCTCCTCGTAAAGAAGCCCATTTCTGAGGAGAATCTTCATTACGCTCGCTAACCATCTGAGCATGCGCAGTAGAATTACTTTATGCTTGCTAAGCAACTGCGCATAAGCAGTAAAGTTACTTTACGCTCACTAATCAGCTGATCATGGCTCGCCAAAAGTAGGTCAGGTGCAGTCATAACATAACCTAACAAAAGTCGACAATATCTGATTGTACCTGTACCAGTGTAATTACACAAGAGTAATTTAATAGTTCGCAGTATTTGAGGACTGAAAAAACTGTAGATTAACAGGTTCGTGCAGTTGTAGAAAAAATATTGTATGTAATTCGCGCGTAATGCTTCTTTATTGCTCTTGCAAAATTATCACGCTCCACTACGCGTCGCATGATAACTGTTTTGCGCGAGCGATAACGTTGCGCATTACACTCTTGATACATAAATACCGTAGCTATTTTTATTAATGGAAGTTGAAGAGAGTCGGATTCTCTCTCATGCGGCCATTTAACTTTTTCTTAAGAATCCGACTCCCTTCAACTTCCATTAATAACAAATACAATTTTATGATTCCTTATCCAGTTATAACCCTTATTGTTGGAAAATGGCGTTTTTTTAGCATATTTTTCCAATCATCTCAATAACCGTTAAAGTTACAAACTTGGAACTGGTTTCATTGAATTCCTCAGCTAATTTTACATAGGAATTGATTATTTCAGAACCTATCTAAAGCCTCTAAAAAATTTTAAAAAAATATTTTTTTGAAAAATCTCAATTTTCCGCCATTTTTATCTCGGTAACAAAGCGTTTTTGGGGGTTGGTCCCATGGAACTTTTTTGTCTACTTGGTGTAAGAAATCAGCCTGAGAAGTATTGCACATTCCTCCTGAAACACCCTGTAGTGCAATAAAACTGGCATATTGAATAAAAATACTAGATATTATCAAACCACAGATTCACTAAAAATCTAGATAAATTCCGATTCAAATCAAGAATTTTTTGATAAATACGTGGTTAAACAGTATCTAATCCATAACCAATATTCACAACTACCTCAATATCACCTTCACAACTACTTCAAAAGTCAAATTGGCTAGATAGATAATTTACAAGAATATTCATGATTAATTATCTATGATTATAGGACATTTGGATCCTGGAGAAGATGAGATGCAAGCTGCTTTGAGGGAAACCGTGGAAGAATCTGGAATTAATGCCGAAAGCCTTGCAATTGACAAGGAATTCCATAAGCAATTGGTGGTAAGTTATAAAATTCTGTTGGATGGAAAAAAATTATTAAAAACGTGAGAAATTTTTCCTATGAAGAATTTAGGCCCATATTATCAATAGCAGTTTGAACCAAAAATAAGTTAATGCATGGTTGTATTTAATATATAATATAATGTGTTTCATTTGAGCCAGTTGTTGTTTCAAACGAAACTGTTATTGATAATACGGGTCTTCAAGTTTCAAAAGTCTTGTTAAGCTCTGGACAAGATTTGAATTCATTTTCTTTTCTATTGAATTGGAAATGACAACCTGTAGATAACTCGAAATATGGATGCAAATTACCAATTGATTTTCAATAAATGTAGATTTCACTAACTTACCCTTTTTGATAAAACTTTGATAAGTACAGTAGCCCTAAGAAAAAGGAAATGCCAATCGATTCTTTTACGATTATTCATTGAAATAATAATGAGTTAAATTTTGCATGAATTTATAACAAGTTTAATTTTTTCAGTACGAGGCATTTGGAAAAAAGAAGACAGTTTCTTACTGGCTAGCAGAAATCGTAGACAAGAATGCAACGGTCAAATTATCATCGGAACACCAAGCGTTCGAATGGTGTACTATTGAGAGTGCACTTGACAGAGTGGAGTACGAAGACACAAAGTCTCTCTTGAGAGAAGCAGAGGAATATTTGAAAAACTCAAATAAATATTGTAAGTGAACAAATTCTCGTTAACTTAGAACTCAGTGAAAGTGCTCTTTTGTAACTTTTAGCCTCGTTTGAGGAAGTTTTTATTTTAGAATTTGATATTCAGTACTAATTCTTGAAAAGAATCAGTGCTTGAATTATTTATTTGAATATTCAAGAGTGCATAGCATATGGTAATATTTATATTGCTGAAATGAATAAATGAATGTGTAATTGAATAATAAATTATGCTTAACAATTAAACGATAATTCCAACTACTGTATCCAATTCATCTCCCAGAAACAGTAGTTATCTTCCAGAGTTGAGTCAGTTTTATTAAAAAAAGTATAAGTCACAGTCAATAATATGCCTGTTCAACTCACTTTTAATTGAAATTATGATTGATTATAATAATATGTTGAACAAGAAAAAGGCAAACAATCTCTAGCCATTCATTGTAGCAAGGTCTTCCATAGAATAGTCTTGAAATCCCCTTTTTCTATTTTCATAGGAGGTAGGACTGATGCAATTTTATCAAACGCATTGTACATCACTCACATGTTGCATTGTTATCTAACTATTCATTTGTGTTCGTAGCGTCTGTATATATTTTTAATAAACTTTGTTATGATATTGAAAGTTTTACAGCTCTATTGGGAGTCTTGTATAATAAACTGGTAAATTATTGTTCCAATTCTAATCCTTCAAGTCTACAGAAAATTGTATTCTAACCAGTACTTTAGATATTGAACAACTTCCAATAATATCAAACGCTCATCATTTGGAAAACCATGTACAAGCCGAGCATATTATGACACTTCAGAAACAAATTAATGCTAGGATAGTATTGCTGCTTATGAGTTATGTTTAATCATAGCTTCCTTTACAGTATACGGTGCAATTTGTTCAAAAAAAGACCGGACCTCAACATCCAAAGAGAAAGGACGATTCCTACGTCAACTTGTTCTATACAACCCCTTTATTGTTTGGTAAAAATTTACACCCCTATGAGCGTCGGGTTTTTGGGGGAGGGAGGGTGAAAGGTGCAAAATTTCAGTTTTGCAAAATATAGAGTGTTTATCCTTCAAAAGATAGTATATAAAAATTTCTTGTTCAATGCTTATTGTTAGAGAAATTTCAATAGAATTCAAAAAATGAGCGAATTTATCAGAAAAAGTGTGATAAAAACCGGTTGTGTACTTTCTTATGTCGAAGGCCTCGTAATAGTAACCATCTGAAAGAGGAAGATTTTCTCTACATTTCTTGGTAGTTTCAGATTTTTCCGTTCATAACTTTCCGATTGGGAGCATTGAAATGTGAAAAATTGGAATTTTCAATGTGCAGGTATTATTATTCAAGGGTATCATTTAAATCTGAATTTTGGAGTTTTTCACCGAATTTGGATTATAATATATGAATTTATACCGCCGTGATGATTAGAAAATGATGAACTATTAAACGATAGAATCCGACGTACCAATCAAAAGTTATGAGGAAATATAAATTATTAAAAATAAGCGGATGCTTTTGACCAACCCCCATGAATCCTATGATAGTCTTGGTCGTGTAAACGATTTTTATGACAGTCTAGGGTCTCAAGAAACAAAATCTAGAAGTATGAGTCAATCCGAAAATTTTTAGTATTTTTTTTGTACGATAAAATGTAAAAAAGTGCAGCTATCTCTTGGTACCATTAAATATGAGATTGGATGATTCGTTTCTCACATTATCTTTGAAAACTAGTAAACCTGTCCCAAAGTAACCCCCAGTTACAGGTATATATGATTCACAATATTTCTTGAATAAAACTTAGATGAAAACATTGCTGTAAAATCAGCTATTTCAATTTTTACTTATTTTTAATAATTTATTCATCTGTAACTTTGTAACTAATGAAGGTAGAGTGGTGTTCTTGGTCTAAAAATGTAGAGAATTTTGCCCTCCATAATGATTGTGGAATTATAAGCCAATCCGAAAACTTTTAGTTTTTTTTTGTACGATAAAATGTAATTTTAGGGGATTTTGGGGATGTAAGGGTTTTTTTAAATTGCTGTAGCACATGAACCACTGATCATAGAAGTGTGAATTTGGTCTCAAGTTAAAGAGAAATAAATTTCGCCGAGAGAAATTTTGAATTACGGATGCAAGTGTTTCCAATTCAAAGTTACAAACTTTTAAAGTAACGGAATAATTCCTGTGAAAAAATATGGAGTTTACAAAAAATCGTAACTTGGAAACGGTTGATGATACAGAGTTGTGATTGGTCTCAATCTCTTCCAAATTTTGTTCACTAGAAAATACATGGATGAAATTTTTTGTCCGACGCTTGGTTCGGCTACAATTCACAAAAAAACTGAAATTTTGCACCTTTCACCTCCCCTCCCCCAAAAACCCGACGCTCATAGGGATGTAACTTTTTACCAAACAATAAAGGGGTTGTATAGAACAAGTTGGCGTAGGAATCGTCTTTTCTCTTTGGATGTTGAGGTTCGAGTCTAATTGCACCGTAATATTAATAGAAGGCCATGGCCTAAAAATTGACAACTATGTAGAGTAGGTAATTTGGTTCATTTGAAATCATTTTCCAATCAGCTGTTCTAATGGATGCGTTTTTGTGTGCGTTCTCCCATTTGACTTGTTACAAATCATAAGCTATTTTAATAAATAACTGTCTATTCTCTATCTTTCTTGCTAATCTCTATCACAACCTATTACAAAAAACAAAAGGAATTCTATACAAAGAGTTTCATGAACGTTTTTCATGGAAATTATGCTCAAAGAGAGAAAAACCAAGTCAACATGCATGATTTGTTTCTGTACTTAATGCTTTCATATGAAAGACTGTGACTACGGTGCGACGTTGCCATATTTTTGGGGCAAGGCCTCCTGTTAAAGGAAGCTATGGTTTAATGAAATAATAAAAATACAGTAGGGGTACTAATACATTATATTTTGCAAAGGAAATATTCCGTATGGTATTTGCAAAAACAATATCTTCCCTCAAATTTTGGAAAGCGCCACCTTTAAAACACCCAGATTTATTTGTCTTTTAAGAATTCTGTTTCACTTGATAAAGCGACAGTGTAGATCAGTACCTCCATGTCAATGCGTTTTTATTCAGTTCAAGTGCTTCCTTTTTTAAACATCCATTATTTCGTGTTGCTTGACAAGGAACTGAAGAAACGCTTTTGATTGCATCAATTCGATAAGTGTAATACGGAACACATCAACAATAATTAAATATCAGTTTGAATGCTGAGTGGTAATGATTATGTCAGCATCATCAGAATGAATACCATAATAGTATCAATACAATTGAGAATTAAAATATATAAAACATATTGAACCGTGGATAAATTAAGCGGATTAGAATGGATCCAAATTTATTCAGTCTTTCCTGCAGTTACATCAATATGATTGCTTCATCGAAATAGAAATTAAATATCATCAGAGGAATGTTAATGAGTATTTGAAATTTTTCACAATACAAAATTTGACAACATCATATTCTCTTAATTACAAAATAGGATAACATCAATATCTTTCATGTATTTTTAATTAAATCTGGGTTTGAACAAATATCATTGATTTACATTATAGACATTTTTAAGTCTAATATTATTTGCTTTTCTCTGCTTTATTTGGTTGCTTTCATCTCAATAGGATTCTAAATTGATTAAAAAGGTTGTTGCTCAATTGGATACCGGCCCCAACACTATATCAAATATTTGTTATCATAGCGATCAACATTTTACATTGATATATCGATGGATCTTGATTTTAGATTTATTTAAATTCTCTTCTAAATTATAAATTCTATAAAGAAATACAATCCTATTACACATGGTTAACATTATATTGAAATTAATAACTGCTTGGAACTAAAACTACCTATAACTAAGTATTAATAATGATTTTCGACTTGACTTGCTTTTTACAATCAAAATATTAATTCAGTATTTACCACAATACTTCCATCTAATTATAATCAAATAATTGAAGTTGGTGTGTGATTGTTTTCAGAAATTAAGTAATTCATTCGTTTATAATGAAGTAGCCTCATTTAATGGTTATTGACAGTAAAAAGGTTAGCAAGTTGTCATCCACTCTACTGAAGAAATAAATTATCAGGTTATCAGGTAATGAATAAATCCTACAAGTACCTCCTCCATGAGGTTGAAGATGCACGTCATTGAAGGAGAGGTTACAGTAAAAATTCAAGTCATACACAGAAATAAGTCGCGGGTTAATTTGTCAAAAACAATATGCTTGGGATCGGTTACTGTCAGAATTAATTATTGAATTACGTGATAATAAAAAATCTGGTTCAAGACACACAAACAGATGATGAGTCTAAGCTCGAAGGTCCATTAAATTCTAACGAGATATTAAAAAATATCACAAAAAAATCAAGACAGTACCTTGATCACATTCTGATCACACATTGCTACATAACTTGTGAACTTTGGTCTAATTGAATTACGCTTCAACAAACTTGATGCTTCTTTCGTACAATTCTTCTCTCCGAGTCAATATTTTCTTCTGTCTGTGTTTTTCCTGCACTTTTATGAAGTGGTCGAGAAGTTTCTCAAAATCAACTTTGCTGGACTTAGTTCGAACATCTTCTTTCCTGACTGCAAGATTTTTACTGGAATTCAAAACAAAATTACATGTGTCTTGAAATTTTATCCACAGTAAAATATTATATAACTCAGGAATGAGAAAAAATTCTTGAGATTGAGTTTGATTCTCAATCAAGGTTTTCAATCATGACATGACATAAGATTGGAATTTCATTATAATCATTTCAAGAAGAACTCGTCTTTTATAAATGAAAGTTCAACAATGGAATTCAATAAGATAACATGAATTGAGCATACGCATTAACTGACATCGTCTTTGAATACAAAACAAGAGCTAAACCAACTCTCATAGAATTAACTAATAAAATACAGTAGGCTATATTGGATTTTTATAAAAATAAATTGGGGCCGTTTTTCCATGTTTGTAACTTCTACGGTTATTGAGATAATTGGAAAAATATGCTAGGATACGCCATTTTTCAACAATAAGGGTTATAACTGGATAAGGAATCATAAAATTGTATTTTTTATTAATGGAAGTTGAAGAGAGTCGGATTCTAAAGAAAAAGTTGAATGGCGGCTGGTAATTGGTAATTTTACATAGGAATTGATTATTTTAGAACCTCACTTAAGCCTCTAAAAAATTAATATATTTTGAAAAATCTCAATTTTCCGCCATTGTTATCTCAGTAAAAAAGCGTTTTTGGGGGTTGGTCCCATGGAACTTTTTTGTCTACTTGTTGTAAGGAATCAGCCTGAGAAGTATTGCACATTTCCCCTGAAACACCCTGTATTAGTTTTTCACATTGTTATTAGATATTACTCATTATTTCATCGTTTGGCATATCAATTCATTCAAAGATCAGTTGAACTGATAAAATATTTAAAAAAGTGATCAGATAAAAAGCTGCATAAATTATAGGTATACTCGTACAATGATGATTTTAGATTTTTATTAAAAACGAATGACACTAAGTGAATGGAGAGATTATTATACATAAAATTTAATTTGAAAACGCAGGTATGTGTTTAAGTATGCAGTTATTTGATTTACCTGTTTCCAGTATGAAGCTGTAACTTTGGAATGCAGTCCAAGCGATGTCGCAATGTGTGAAAGGCTGGTGACTGTGGTAACAGCATAAGCAGGCCGTAAAGCGCCCTCACCAACGGCCCGTTATGAGGAACTTCCAATAATTCCAATCTCACGTCTGCAAAAAAATATAGCCTACAATATTCTTGTGTACACACTTTTATACACAACCTTATTCTGTTTCAAGCCGTAATATGAAACAGCTCAACATCTATGCCTTGCCTGGATTGTCACGAAACTGTTACGATGATAGAGAACATTATTTTCAGGACTTCGTATATACTGGCTGCACCATGCATCAATGAAGACCGGGGAAATCCAAGTTTTATTATTACTCTGCTCTCAGCTTTGCAGTTGAAGAAATCAGTACCTAGATCAACCGTGTATTGTCACATTCGACCAACCCTATTTTATCACAATAGTTGATATTGTTTTTATTTCACCGCCAGATAATCCAGTGTCAAAGGTTGTTGTCTGATTGGGTGGTTTCCATTTCCACTACCGTAACTTCGAATTCGAATGTACATAGAAGGTGGCGGAATTGAATAAATGTAGTTCTGTTTATGGAAAAGCTACAGTTTCTGAGGACATATTCAAGATCTTATAGTGTATATGGTGACTGAAGCAGCATGAATTCAACTAAAACTATGATGATTTCCTGTTTTATAATTTACTTAAACGATAATTTTTGTCGGATGTAGGCTAATTATTAAGAATTAGATGGAAAACATTTGCAGAGAAATTAATATAGAAGATGTTTTGGCTAAAAATTGAATTGAAAAAGTATTAGAAAGGCTTGTAGAAATTTGTTTTGAGCTGATTAGAAGTAAAATGATACCAAATAGCTTCAAGGTTAATTCAATGTTTCACTTCATTCTGACAGGAATAATTTTAGATTTTAAATTAGGCTACATATCAATTCTGTAAAAAGATGATACCATATTTTCATACGGCAGCAGGGGTGCCCAGAGGGGGGTTGAGCAGCGCAAATGCGCTTCTACTATTTTTGGGGGAATTCTATTTTCCAACCTTTTTTCTATAAGTTGGGAGGGGGGTTTTATAACTATCCCTAGGCCTAGAATATTAATTCTCAGCTCTGTCAGGGCAGTCAGCGAGCTGTCTGCGAGAGTGCATCAAAAAGAGAGCTTTGTGAAATTTTGGTGAAAATTCATTTTATTCCACCCATTATTTATCCTTTTTCTGCTATAATTAGAAACACTGATAACAGCTGACCGTAATTTACAGGCAGCATGGTGTGTCAATTGTGAATTATTTGCTTTCTCCCTGCCACCAAGAGACAAGAAGTGACACGGGAAGACAAGAAAATATAAGTAATCCTATCAATGTTATCTATTTTGATTCCATTCTTTTGAATTTACATCTTTATATAGATTTTCAATTTTGGATTCTTTACTCTTTCATACTTGGCTTAATTGTTGATTGTTGCTTTGCATCAATCCGAGTCACCTATTTTTGTGCTGTGCGGAGGCTGTGCCCTCCCTGCTGTGTGAAAGCTCACATGCAAACCAATACTTTCAAAGGTACGCTTTCTAGTATTGCAACATAGCGGCAGGATATTTTCCTTAGCCTACTTGCCAACTAAATCAATATCTGCATCTTCTTCAACAGAAACAGTTGGAATATCATTCGCATGCAGTTCCTCTATAATTAATAAAATGAATGTATCGTTGTTCTTCAAGGCAAGAAACTCATTTTGAGTAATTGATCACTCCAACATATTATTTAAAGTGAAAGTGATACGTTTGAGTAGAATACGATGTATGATTAATTAATTTGTTGATTTGGAAATGTCCTAGAAGTTTTTTAATAAGTAACATCAAAGAAACTTTTTATATTGTTTGTGTGCAAATAATGTATTTATGAAGTATGGAAGAATTATTAGGTATTGCAGTACACGAACTGATGGATATTATAACAATTATTGTTATTCAATTATCTAATTATTATAACAATTAATTTGAATCCCCATTTGACTGGAGATTCGAATTTATTATCCTATTATATTAAGCGAGTAATTTCTGTATGTATGTGGAACCACGGATCTAGAAAACGGCTCTAACGATTTTCTTGAAATTTGAAATGTAATATAACCGTGATGGAAAAATAAGATTGCACCAGGTCTCATGTCTGAGAAAACTCTCTGGCAGGATTAATAAAAGAATAAAATATTCCTTATTCAGGCATAATCCCAAGTACTGCATATAATGGCTGTTATCGTTAGTTGACAAACGCAATCCAGCTGCAGTGAATGGAGTTACATTCAAGTCTATAACACATGTTCATGACTGCCAAAAAATTATGAGAGGTGATCATATCAATTTTGAATTTATTTTTTACAAGGAGGTTCCTTAATTTTTCACAATAACATATTTATGTAATTCATCAGTTCGGCCACAGCTTCAGAGCGAAGCTTGGTACCAGATATTTATAATATTCATGAAGTGGGTTGGTCAGCCAATATAGATATGTCTGTTAAGTTTCATGGATGTAATTTGGATATTATAAATATCTCCTGTATGTATTAAAAAAACGTAATTGTGAATCTATTATGTCATTAAACTCTACCAATTCTAGAATTTCAGAAGATGAAGTAAATTTATGTCACCATCTCGGGTCTAGCGGGTTACAGTGCATAAATATTGAAAAACTATTTCGATACTAGCAGAGTAAAACGCATGAAAATAGTCCATTAAGACTTGCAACTATGCCAATTCAGCTGATTGTAGATAAAAATCAATTTATATTTTTATAATACACCTGATGAAATAGCAACGTCAATGGGTGCTAATTAGAATAGAGAGGTAACAGTCATCGTAACCGTAGCCGGGAGAAAACCGTGAGTTGTGACATCATCGGAACCACAGCTGTGAATTTCCTAACTTTTAGGCTGAGGCCGCACTGCCGGTGGGTAGAGCGTGGAGGGTGGAGGGTAAATCTGTAGGAAATACACACCATCCACAGTAATACATCATATGAATGGTATGTGTTCAGCCGCCATCTTGAAATTCTTAAATATGGACAATATAACCTCAAAAAACAGTATGACGTCATACCATTCACGATGTATTACTGTGGATTGTGTGTATGTTCTATAGATTCACCATCTACCCTCCACCCTCCACGCTCTACCCACCGGCAGTGCGGCCTCAGTCTTAGCGCCAGCTAGGTTTGCTTAACAGCTGTGAATCCGATGACGTCAGAACTCACAGTTTTCTCCCGGCTACGGTTACGATGAGTGTTACCTTTCTATTCTAATTACCTTGGATTGAGGTAAGTCTCTGCTATTCCAGTTTTCATTGTACTATTTTCATGCGTTTTACTCTGCATCTACTCACATGTGAATATTGGCGATTCTATTAGTTGAATCAATTTATCAATTTCAATCAATAGATCAACTGTTATCTCCATGCTAGCGCTGTAATTTTAGTCAAGGATAACATCGTGACTAATATTTCAATTATTAATTCAAATAAGTCTATAGGAATTGCACATTTATATACAAATACTTCTCTGTAATTAATTGTATTAATTTTCGTACGATTTTTTTAATGTAATAAACTTGAAAACTGAATTATTTCTACCAAACGTGAACGTGAATTCTACAAATCAAATTATAATGAAGAAAAACATTATGGTTTTACGAAAACTCGTCCTTGATCCAATATTATAATTTGATAGTAGACTACAACATTTTGGACAAAAAACTATTCTTATCAATTACGTTTCACGAACGCAAATTTATTACTTTAGGTGAGTTTCCACTGATGATGATGCCCTGAGAATTGAAACTTAATAGCGTATGGTTTTTTAAATAAACTTTGTGGATCGGACAACATTTGTTTTCACTTACCTAAATATTATGAATAAGTTCCAAAACATCTCTGATTAAAGTGTAAATTTTATATTTATTACGTTCAAAACATTTTACGGAAGTCAAGACAGTTAATTACAGCAAACTATTCGTATACCATTACCATATTATATTTAAAACATTGAACTTGAAAGGATACAACACACGAATAAGTTCACAAACATGTGTGTAATTCTGTGTGAGTAGACATAAGGCGATTGTTGCAATAGGATTGTGGCACCATGGGTTGTACAGGCACAGGAACAATTTCCAGCTTTCCTAGCAACAGAGACATTCACATTTGATGGAATATACACAAATATTATAAACTATATTAATGAAACAATCACACTAACCCTAAAGAATCTACTGAACAGACTTGAAATCAACATTAGTTTTTTAAAATCTAAGCGCTTCAAAAATCGTACCGTATGGAATTTTTCCAAGTACAGTAGTCAAAAATTATAATAAACATTTAAGAAATCTAAGGAATTAATCATGTCAGATACTACTGTATTGAAATTCTTTCTATTATATTCTATATCTGCCATTCAAATCCAGCTCAATATAAAAGTTTTTTTTTTAGAAATTTGTCTATAATTATAACCAACAAAAATTAAACTAGAAAAATATTGGACATCGATATGATATTTCTAGAGAATCGATAGTTAGGTCTTGTAATTGATTAGTGGAAGTATATTTTCATACAACTACTGTATCATTAATTGAAACTCATAAACCATCATAATAGTTACTCAAGCAATTTTCACACTTTGATAAGAGTGTACGATAGAACTATAAACATTTTTGTATAATAACAAAAATAAAATAAAAAATTACTATAACTTGGCAAAATTCAAATGTGGACTTACCTCTGTATTGAATTCTTTCAATTTTGTTCTAAGTTCAAAGAGTTCTGATGATGTGAGCAGAATAGTGCTTAATACCTCAATCATGGTACTGGTGAACTTCAAATTTTCTTCCACTAGTAATATTTCTGCTAGCATACAATAGATTCTCTCAGAGTTGAGAATGACGCAAAGATGTCTGAAAATTGATTAGAACCGATGCAGAGCTTTTAAACCTCATTTCAATCACAATAATAAATAATCGTTCTTAGTTTATAAGCTTGCACCAATAACATTTATTGTAAACTATTTTTTCAATCGATACGTAGAGAATAAACTTCTCAGGGTGAGCTGAGAAGAAACTAACAATGAGTTTAGTAAACAGTAAAAACAATATTATAGATATAGCTGGCGTCAAAAATAAAGGTGGTTGACGAATGACTTTTGTTAATGCTCCGCTGTGTCAGGACAGTCTTAAACTGTCTTCCAGAGCAAATTAGTATAGCTGAGGTCGTTCTCGTTTCAAATTACTCCTGCTGACAGATTTGCATCTGGTCCAACAGAGATGAGAATTAACAACATTCATTCGCCAATCGCCATAACTTTTGGCGCAACTATACTAGAGTAGAAAAGGAATCAAGCGCATTTACCAACCTAGATTTTGTGAGAAGAAGAGATAACCTGCACGGAGATGTCTTATGTTTCATTAAGGCTCTATAAAAACGTTTTTATACAGCCCTCCATCAAAATAAGCAACTTGATATACGCACCCTAGGCTACGCTGTAGCAGACTCATGACCCCTACCGTGTCATATTGATTTGTATAGATAAAATTAAAGTCGTATAAATTGAAGGGTCATCATGATTAATGATATCAATTCTGATGATACTATATCAGTGTATTCTTCATTTGTTAAGAACTTTGAAAATGTGTCTTCAAAATTTTTAAAAATTAAACTTTGAAAAAAGTTGAAAATTGTATGGTTGAAAACCAATAGGCCTATAGCAATTCCGTTGGCGAAGCTATTCTTACCTTATTATGAAAGATCCTCTTTCCTCTAGTAATACTTTGTTGCAGCTGAATTGATTCAATAAGCTGATGATAAACTTCCTGAAATAGTAGTCTTTCTCTTCAACTGGCAGCACTGAGTCTAAAAATAATTATAAAATATACTCAATTTATAGAAACAATATCCATATGAAGAAGGATCATTATTCCATAGATCATGATTTCATTCATTTGTAGAATAATATTAGTCAGAGTGTCATTTATTATTTATAGTTTATAGTTTTTGGAGGAATCAAATGAAATGAAAAAATTTCGTTGAAGAGAGAAACTTAGTTGATGATTGAAATCTCTGACTTTTCACGTAAAATAAGCAATTTTGTTCATAATTGTTCACGATATTATCATTTCCTGCAAATAGAAGAGCTTAAAGCATCATAACTAGCATATATTGGTATAATATTAGAGAATGGATATTGATAATTTTTATAATATTGGTATATATTCAGATAGTTCAGTATTCAAATACGCTAGTAGAATCAACTTTTTGATAGACTTTCCAAACAGAGGCAAGAGACACTAGTAAAACAAATATTCTCGAAGCATGATAACCATTCAATCAAAATATAAATATATGTCATGAGATTATACAATTCAATAGCTCAAGAGAAATAAAATATTAATTTAAAAAAAAAACCAAGAATCATTCGATCGAATACAGTTGAAGTTATACAAATTCTTACCTGCATCTCCAGATTTCGAATGATGAGGCAATGTTATTATTTGTGCAATCACTTGCAATGTGTTTTGAACAACATGATCGGAAGAATCTGAAAGTACCTTCAGGAGTACTGGAAAAACTGATTCAACATGATCCATCATCTGGAAAAATTGAATGGGTGCCAAACAACAAACCAAAAGAGCAAAATAAATATTGGAGACGTAAATTCTGAATTATTTTATGTTGGTATAGAATTAATAAAAGATCATCAGAAAACCAACTTCATCAATTTATAGAGAAGATGGGGGATTATCACAATATTTTGAAATCAATAAGCAGAGTCAATTAGCAGCATGTTTCATAGTTCGAGTTTCAATCGAATTGAATATCTTGGGGAAAAATAAGGGCTTGTGATATTCATAAACAAAGAAAGAAAGATTTGTATCATTCTGGATGGCTTTTATCATAGCCCTCTATTGAAGTAAGCTATGCTTTTATACCTTCATTTAAAATTCCTACGCAACTGTTATAAAGTTTTTCCAAACATAATTGTCTTTCAATTTACTTATTTCAAACAAATAAATTGTTTTTTTTTCACTATAAATCGTTCAAGAACCATGAGCATCAAGTCAATTCTTCCAGCAACATGATATTCGAAGCCTGAATAGAATAATTATAAAAATGGAACTTCCAAATAGAAAAAAAATGAAAAACTCAACTTACCCTATTCGGCAACTTTGTGTACAATTGATAAATCCACTGGAGAATTGCAACCTTGGTTTGTACTGAAGTGTGTAGAAGATTTTTGGTGAGAACATCAACCACAGATTCAAGGTCCAATCGAGATTCTTTCTGAAAACAAGAAGGAAACAACTCAGGTAAATCACTTGCTATGTACTCGACACAATTGGTTGAGGAATTGAAACAATGGATATTACTTCGACTGCAATGAGAATTAGACTATTGCAGTTGATAAGATTTGTAATGAGCCAACAGAGGGGGAACAGTGATAAAAGTAGAAAAAAGAATAAGGAATGAAGTTTGAAAGAGAGGTACATTTTAATTACAATTAAGATAGATACAGATAATAATTTGCTTGTTTCCTCATAGATAAGAGTACCAATTAGTGTTGGATAAGAAATCTTAATGCAATTTTTATATGTTCAACAAGTGTTCTATATAGTAAAGACAGAAAATGTCTCATTCATAGTTATTGAGTATTTCAGTTGACTTGAACACCTTTTTTCAAGGTGGTTAACAATCGTTTTTATTATTTAAACCGATTTGAGCACGTTGATGAGAAATAAATTTCATTTCATGACTTCTTATAATTATCCTGACATATCATGAAAAACGATAATACGTGAACGTTATTAGACTTCTCTTTAAAATAAAGAGAATGATGATCCTTAATATAGTGCTATACCTTGTATAACCTTACAGTTATTCTAAGAAAATGGAAGGTTGAAGAGAAATTGGTCATTCATCAATTGCAGTAGACTGAAGATTAATTGTAAAATTGATAAGGTCATATTCAAAACTATCTTACCTGGTTAGAAGAGTCGGCGAAATCGGGTTCCAAAATGACAAGAGATAGAAGACTAACGTTCACTTCCTTTGCGGTTTCTTTTATGTCTATTTTATGTGTTGAGGATTTGTTCAGTATATAATCAATGAAATAAACTGGGTTTCCTCTATGACAGAATTGTCCACTGTTTTATATCTATTGTCATTATAAGTGAATCGAAATTCACCTAGACAAAATAGGTTATGATTACCGTGCTTCAAGATAAGTCAATTGAACACTATTATAGTCGACTAAAACAAAAATACACGAAAACATTATTCTTGAAACACAACAATCGAATAACTCTCTTTTAAATTATTGAATCTCAATACAGTTGAATATTTTGATAATTTCAATAGCCTACTTGGCGGAAATTCATTGTTAACAGTGATAAAATCCCAGAATTGAACCTTGACTACTAGAATGCAAAATTGAGAAAAACAAATGCCTAGGTATGCACACCTGTTCACGTTCGAGCTACAAGTAGCTTCTAATTAAACACAAATAGTATACTGAATCGTAGATTATTGCTTATCATTCGATTGTTAGTTTCGATTTAGATATTGAATTCATCGCTACAGTACGTTTAAATGTAATACGATTTTGGATAAATTAATACCGTAGTTGAGAAATATTTATATTGTAGATATAAATAAATTGAAAGGATACTTTTTCTTGAGTCATTCTCGTAAGAGAGGCATGGAAATATTGCCATTAGAATGCCAGAAGTGTATGGGAGCATCTCTTGCTTGGATAGCTGGACGAATTCTTTGATCCAAACAATGGCAGTGTACTGTGGAAATTATTTGAAACTTTAGAATAATAATTATCATATGAACAAATTGGAATAAACATACTGAGCATATTATACTGTGAAATGGAGTAACGTTTGGGTATTGATTGGATTCAATAAAAATGTTCAATAGAGAGATAATGTTTAATAAATTTAATGCTTAATGGTTTGGGATGGAGCAATTGGGATGGAGCATGAAGCATGTGGATCGCGAATAAACTTGGAAGTAAAAATAAGAAAATTATATTGTTCATTCAATATTAACGATAAACTTGTGTTTTTTGCATTCCAGCAAAGTCGTGATTCATTTTAATAGTACACAATAGAATGCCTTTATGCAAAGTCAACCCAATTTATCAATTGCAATTTGCAATTCATAGGGGTCGCAGGACCTGAAAGGTTGAGAGCCACTGGAATGAAAAATGTGTAATGGTAGTAATTCCACCATGGAAATTAAATGTCTTCATATTCCGTAGTTAGTTTTCTATAAACTGCAACAAATTCGACACATTAAAGTGGTAAGAGAAATCTCAAACTCTCATGACAGTTGATATTAATAGTGTCTAATTGATTTAATTTAGCCTACTCAAAAAGTGGAATTTGTTTTCAAGTACAATTTTTTTTTCAATTTGTAGAGTTGTTCTTGATAATTGTTGGCGAATGAATATATTCGATTTATTATTTGTATTTATAATAATCGATTAACATTATTCATTCGAACTATGCAATAGATGAATATTTTTTATGGAATCAATGCAATACTCTTGGATTATCTTATTTTGATTCACTTTTCAAATGATAATTTCAAATACATATAAAGTTATAATAGAGGCATTACCTGTAAGAGCTCATCTGATACTTGTGAATGATTGATCAGGATATTAATCATAGCTGGAAAATCAACTCTAGTTGGATCTTGTCTGATGCTTCGTAAAAATTCTGACAGAACCGTATCACACCTGAAAAAAAACATTTACTCAGTAAAATCTTATCGTGAAAATTGCTCAATTTCGCAAAAACTGTACTCGTGAATTTTTCTAATAGTTTGGAAAACAAACTGTTTTCTCTAGAAAATAATTCTTAGCAAAGTAAGTTACGAAGAAAAACGTAAGAGAAGTACTTGAAGAACGTAAGAGTAGAATTTTAATTGGTAAGTAGAAGAACGAAGAATAAGTAGTAGAAATGAAGATAGAGAACAGGAGAAAATTTATTCAAGCCTCAAACAAAGAAATCGAATAATCAATTATTCATTTCCATAGGGCGTAAGTGAAATTTTTTTCAACTAAATTTGATTTCTTTTTTAGTCACTGAACTGTATATTCTCACCAACTCACTTCCACTTTCATTCCTATCATTTTCTGGGTAGGTTAGAATGTTAGATAGTGGTATAGTCTGTCCAAGAAAAGAAGACCCTCTGGCAAGATGAGAAAATGACTCCAGCTCGGTCAATATTGGTTCAAAAATCATTGATTTGGTCTCAATCGTAGGAAACATTCTGATCTACAATTTGAGACCAAATCAATATATTTTTAACCAATATTGACCGAGCTGGAGTCATTTTCTCATCTTGCCAGAGCGTCTTCTTTGCTTGGACAGACTGTATGCTTGTGAGCAGCATTGGTTATCTATACAATCAATATGAATTGGAAAGCAAAAACAAAATTGACTCACATCTTTTTTATTTCGAATGTAGGATCCTCCAAGATGTGGAAAAGGCCATCTAAGATCTCTGGAAGGAATAGGATCAAGTCTATATCAGGCACAGCATCCAATACGGATAGCCATGAAACCAAGAACTGGCGAGAGAATGTATTACTTGTATAGATTCTTTCTCGAAGCAGAGGCATGAACCCAACTAAGTCAAATGTTGCACTTTCAGTCACAATATCCTGGAAAAATATGAGGAAAAATATGAAAACTATTGTTATATAATTTATAAGAATAATATATTCGTATTTTATAGTAATATATTAGTCATCAACTAACAAATTCAGTGACTTACATCTGATAACAGGAAAGGGAGAATTCTAGTTTGACAATAATGTCAAATGATGTACTCTAGTTTGACAATATCTGATCTTTTTATTCAACCGAGAATTCTTTCCTTCTCTGTGATCTAATAATTGAATTTATTTTATTAAATAATTTAAGCATCAATTTTAAACCAGAAGACAGAAACAGAAATAACTTAAACGGACTTACTGAAAATTTAGCTTTATATCTCACAAAATAATTTAAATAATTATCATCTTCGATTGAATTTATTTAACAAAATAATTCAAGCATCAATTTTAAACTGAACAAGAACTGAATTCATTCAATCATCTATTTGAACCTTGGCTCAGTTTATAAGGAGTGACTTGACTAACCTTCATCAACCGATCAAGGAGCTCCAGGGCATTTTTTACAGTCTGATCAGGATCGGCCGCCAAGCGACTAAGGGCGCTGAATATTTCGGTAAAGTGCGGCAAAACTGCGCCACGGGATACTTTCACCACATTGTACAAAGACTCACAGGCATAATAGCGTATCCTCGAGTCTTGTTCACTGAAATTCGCAAGAATTGGCCGAATCAAGGCCTCTGTGTAATCTGATGTGTCCTGAAACCAGAAAAAACCAGTAATAAAATAAATTCTGAATCAATTTTCTACCATGCATGGTAGGAAAATTGGCATGAGAAAACATTTACATTTCAATAGACCTTGCACCTTCCACAACTAGGATTGTTCGAGTAAGCTTAGAACACAGATTCAAATCAAATAAGATTGAATTTATCTATTTTATTTTATTTAATCAGTGTCCACGATAATAGCCTATGATAATTATTGTGTTCTTGAGCCACCTCACTCCTTGATTTGCTTTTAGTTTCAAATAATTATTTTTTAAACAATAGTTCACGTAAGTCAGTGAAATATTTGTCAGTATGATTATGAGTGTCAGGTTTTTCATCGATATCAAATTCAAAGTCAGAGGAGAGTCTCTTCTTGACTCAACGGTAGGAATATTTTGATATTTCAAAAATCAGAACGTTAGTCAATAAGTGTCTTGGAAAGTGATTATCTTTGAGAAGAATTATTAGACATTGCGGTTCACCAACAGCTGAATTACAATAACAATATTAAATTTGAATTTCCACCGGCCGGCAACCGAGAGGAACAGGGCTCGATTTCCGGACTAGGCACAGTTTTTATTCACCATACATGTTTCATTCAACGAATTTCCTTCTGCTATTCAGTACATTGGTCAATATTTGCAGAAGCAGAAGTTCAAGTTTTATTTATATAGAAGAATTTCTAATTAATTATCATTATCATTTATTTATTGTACAAATAAGCTCAATTTCTATACAGAGCAAGAAATAATATTAGTATTATTAATCATTTTCAATAAGTCTGCTCAATTGTATACCTACAATATTTTATTGTATTAAAATTGTTGAATCAACTATTAAGATGGATGTAAGATAATTCTCGTGACTAATGAGTAGTGATGGAATATTGAACCTCAGAAAGGAGGCGATGAATCAAGAGAGTTAGCAACAATACAAAAAAATTGATGAACGCTATTTAATCTCCTCCTTCGTTATCTTTCAGTACTTGATAAATTTATACTTGAGAATTTGGCGATTTCGTATGTCTCTTGTACGTGATGTAACCTACTAATTATTAATTGGAAAGACAGGATGTTGTAAAACAGTTGAGACGCGTATCGACAGTGCGAGACATGTGCCGCGAATGCCTCGCGGTATAGTCTGTTGAAGTAAAAAAGACCCTGGCAAGATGGGAAAATGATTCTGGCTTTGTCAATATTTGTTCAAAAAGTCTAAATAATTTGTTCTACAATTTCAGACTACATTTATAATTTTTGAATCAATATTGACCGAGCTAGAGTCATTTTCTTATCTTGCCAGAAGGTCTTTTTTGCTTCAACAGACTATACCGCGAGGCATTCGCGACAAATGCCTCGCACTGTCGATACGGGCCTTTAACCAGAGATTGATAATGGAGTAACAACCGAAACCGGAATCTCGAATTTTTATAAATTAGTGGATTGACAACATCTTGTCTTTTTATTTATTTGTTATAGATAACTACCACAATATCACCTTCACAACCACTCAAAAAGTAACCTATCAACAGCTGATGTCTAATATCTATTATCTCTTTTGATTCAAAAAACATCATCTAGGAATAACCAAATGACAACTCATTGTAAAAATTTAAAAATTGTTAAATAATGGCAAAAACATCTAAAAATTAATTAGACTTAACAAAGAATGGGATTATGGTCTATCACCCACCCAAGAATAGCATTGCTGAAATTATTAGGCTACATACCTTTCCCAACGCTATTGCGACTGCAGCCAAACCAATAAGCGCGCCTTTCCGTGAATTATGGTTTTGAGATAATGCAAAATCCTGCCCTAAAACCTTCAGGATTCTTCTTATCTGAGTGGTATTGTTGACAGCAGCGAATTCCTTAACCATTCTGGAAAACACGATATTGTGGTTAACTGAGACTAACATTTTTTGAAAACAGTTCTTCAGTAAACAGTATTTGAAAACTTTTGAAAACAGTATTTTCATTTTTGAACACCAAGATTTGATGTTATAACTTGGATGTTTTTTCAAGGTGATTTAAAATAGAAATCAGTTATTAAAGAAATTAAAATATTATTATAATATATAAGAAATTGAACTAGAAATCAGTTCGAGGGGTAATAAAATCGGGGTTGGATGAATGTAACAATAATAAAATTAGTAAATCGCTTCATTTACCAGGTACTGTGAGAATGCTGGACTCATGGGCGAACGCAGGCAGGGGCAGGGGGGGGCAGATGCCCCCCCCCTAGAAGTTGACAAAATTTTTGTTTTCAATACATAAAAAAATGAATTGGATAAAAAAAAAAATTTATATAATAAAATAAAAATAAATTATTATTATCATTATCATAGAATGAAATAAATTCACAACTCAATTGTAGGTTGAAGATTGCGAAGTCACAGACTCACAGGGGTAAAACTTCCATATCTGAGTCTCCAATTTAATACTGGAGAAGATAATTAATAATTCCTCATCTTGACTCATTGGAAGTAAGATTCTCAGATGAGAATACGCTTTTTTATCTCTGTCACTTTTCCATCCTTTGTAGGGTTAGTAGGGTTAGGGTTAGGGAAAAAATACAGCGATCCACTGTACAATGAGAGAAATAAAGTAGTTTTTATAGAAATCAATTGTTCAATTCTAAACATCAATTTCTCATGTTTTTAGAGATTTGCATCATCACCTTATTTTCAGACGTGTATGTTTAAACAACTTTGAAAAAACTGAAGAAATATCTAAAAAACTAGATGAGAGTACGAAAACCTTCGAACCCTTCAAAATATTTCTTTTGTTCAACAGACAATACTCCAAAGTTCACGCAAATCTGTCCAACAACATGCTCTATGCCTTGCAATGAAGGACGATTCGCAAATTTTATATTCATAAATTAATATTTTCTATTATTGTCCAATAGAATACATTTAGAAGTACATTTTTTCTTCATATTCATGACTAATAAATGATGAAATTGATTTTTTTTCTTGAAGAGTTGGTGACTTATTCAAATCTTTCTGTTCTACTTGCTAACTCTCTATATGCTCAAATGTTACTCCAGAGAATTAAAAAAAAACATTTTTAATCTTCAATGGAGTTTCATGACCTAGAATCCATTACTGCGAAGTTATAGCTGTGGTATTATGTATTTGAATGAAAAAAAAATTGAAGATTTGAAGGTAATTGTAGCAACTAATTTTTTGGAGCTGAATAGCCATACAATAGTGTTTCAGAACTCCCTACCAATATTTTAGATCTAGGTGAGAAACATACTACAGTTTCTAAATACAGGGTTCGCCAATGAAGTGGGACGATTTGAGTAAGCAACAGGTTGTTCAAGAAATTGTATTTTTGTAATTTTTTCATCATAAATAGAAAGTAGAAATGTAGCCATTTAGTTTACAATAAGTCAAAAATAATTTTTCTGCATATAACACCTTCCAAATGTCCTCCATTGGAATCTATGCACTTTTGCAGCTGGGCCTGAAAGAAACGGGTAAATTTGCTGTCACTTTTAACTTTGTGCGTTACATCGAAATGATTCATAACTTTCTTACACCAGAAATCGCCCGTTTGCCATTGAATGAACAAACAAATAGGACAACAAGCCAAACTGCGATAATTGCCATGAATGCTGTAAATGTTTTGTTTCCTGTAATATTTTGTAGTAGGTACTCATTACCAAATAAAAGACTGTTCACTTCACATGTTATTTTATTTCCTCGCCATCTTTGAATTTACAGAAAGTGCAGAGAACGGTTGGCACACACTGCTGCCAACCCAGCAATACAAAATAATAACATAAATATAAAATAATCATTCTTTTACTTATTATGAAATACAAAATACATTACACCTTCCTCCTCTTAAATTTAAGTCACATTCGGTAAAGGTCAAGTCCGGTAAGTACATAATCAATAGAATTTCATTTCAAGGATACATTTCAAATTTCAAAATTACAAATCAAGGACAACTCTTGGTTTCACAGTACGGTTAGAACGTCTTAAGTTTGGAATCTCTACATCATTATTTACAATAGAAACATCGTTGTTAGAAATTGCATTAGTATCTGCATCTGGTACAACATTATTTTCAGATGGTACAAATCTCATTGACTCTGCAATACTTGTATCTGGCAAAACACCAAGATAATCTTTATTATTTGACAATTCAGGAATAAATACACTTGAGCTATTATTATCAAACATTTTGGTATTGAAATCCTTTTCCAATAATGGAAGAAGTTGATCCACATGCCTTTTCCATACAAATCCTTTATCAGTTTCAACTCTATAAGTAACTGGGCTAATTTCATTCAAAATTTTACCTTCAATCCATTCACCCGATCTGTAATCTTTAATCATAACATTTTCCCCTTTTGAAAATTTTACATTGCGTTTTCCTCTTGAAAACTGTCTTTGACTTTCAAGTTTTTTATCAACATCAATAGAACTATTTGGTCTAATTCTATCTAAACGCATACGTAACTTCCTACCAATATGCAATTCAGCAGGTGTCCTGCCGGTTGTACAATGAGGTGCATTCCTATAATACAATAGATATCTACTAATACTTTCTTTGATAGGTAAACCTGATTTCAACAAAACTTCAATACTCTTTTTAAAAGTTTTTACAGAATTTTCCGCTGCACCGTTGGTTGCAGGATGATAAGGAGCCGTTTTCATGTGTACAATACCATTATTTCTCATAAAAATGTCAAATTCTTTTGAAGTAAAAGTAGGGCCGTTATCTGTTACTAATTTATAACAAATACCCCATCTAGCAAAATAGTCTCGAAAAGCTTGAATAGTCAATTCAGTAGTAATATTTTTCATTTCAACAATTTCAGGCCACTTAGAATGAGCATCAGTAATTACTAAATACATTTTACTAGCAAAGGACCTAGAAAATCTGCATGAATACGGTGTCCTGGACCACTAGGCCAGTCCCAATTATGTAGAACTGCCTTAGGAGGATTACTTTTTACACTCAAACATAATTTACAACTTTTACTGATCTCTTCAATATCATGATCTAACTTAGGCCACCACACATAAGATCTTGCCATAGATTTCATTTTTACAACACCTAGATGACTACTATGTAACTCATGTAAGACATAATTTCTAAGATTGTGTGGTACAACAACTCGATGTCCCCACATAATACAGTTTTTCTCAATATACAGTTCATCTTTCCTAGAAATATACGGTTTCAAAAATCAACATCTGATGGTATTTGAATCCATCCATTCAAAATCAAATTATACACTTTACATAGAATAGGATCCTTTTGCGTTTGCTTACTGACATCAATTTCATTGAATAGAGATACTGTTTCTTCTATTAGATTCAAATATGTAAAATCATCCTGATGAATTTCATCATTGACCTTGAGAGGTAGTCTAGACAATGCATCAGCTACACAATTTTTGTTTCCATTAATGAATTGGATGTCATAATCATAGCATGATAAAAATAAACACCAACGCTGTAATCTACTAGCTGCCATTATAGGTAGACCTTTCTTACAACCAAAAATAGAAGTTAGAGGTTTACAATCAGTAGCAAGAATAAATTTACGACAATACAAAAATTGATGAAATTTTCTTATACCAAAAATAATAGCTAGAGCTTCTTTATCTACTTGACTATAGCCAGACTCTGCTTTAGATAGCGTTCGTGAAGCGTATCCTAAAGGCTTTTCTTGTCCATCTGGCATTACATGAGATAGAATACAACCAACTCCATAAGGAGATGCGTCACAAGTCAATTTGATTTCCAAATCTGGATTAAAATGTACTAATACCTTAGTTGAACACATCAACTCTTTGATTTTATTAAACGAATTTTCTTGTTCTTTTCCCCAAACCCAATTAACATCATTCTTCAGTAATTTGTACAAAGGATTGAGGACAGTAGAAATATTATGAATAAATTTCGAGTAATAATTGACCATACCTAGGAATGATTTCAGCTGAGTTACTGATTTCGGTACTGGTGCATTTTTAATAGCTTCAACTTTGCTCACAGCAGGATGCAAACCATTTTTATCAATAGTATAGCCTAAAAAACTAACACTATCTCGGAAAAACGCACATTTCTCTTGTTTAACAGTCAGACCTGCATCATTAAGTCTAGAAATTACCTTATCAAGTCGTGAGAAATGTTCCTTATCATTAATTCCTGTTACAAAAATATCATCAAGAAAGCATACAACTCCATCAATACCTAAAATTAATTTTTCCATTTCTCTTTGAAATAAACCTGGAGCAGAAGAAACACCATAAGGTAAACGATTATATCTAAATAAACCTTTATGGGTAGAAATTGTCACAATATTTTTAGAATCATCTTCTAATTCAACTTGCTGATAAGCTTGAGATAGGTCAATTTTCGAATATTTTTCACCTCCTTTAAGTGCTAAAAATAAGTCATCAATTCGTGGAATAGGATATCTATCAACTTTCAAATGCTGATTAATTGTTACCTTATAATCACCGCAAATTCTTATGGTACCATCAGGTTTCAAAACTGGAACAATAGGAGTTCCCCATTCGCTATTCTCAATTGGTTCTAGAATTTTACAATCAACTAATCTTGACAATTCGTTTTCAATTTTCTTTTTCAAACTAACAGGTACTTGTCTAGGCTTGAAAAATTTCGGAGATGCCTCATCCTTTAAATACAACTTGAATTTGGTTTTATTGTAAAGTCCTAGTTTGTCGGAAAAAACATTAGGATATCTACTCATAAGGATATTCCTACCTTTCATAGCATTATTATCCACATTTGATAATTCAATAGCATTTACAGATTCATTTACATTTTGATTGAAATTAAAATTCAAGTCAGCCATCCATTGTCTACCAATTAACGGTGGACCTCCCTTGGAATGACATACAATTCAAGCAATTTTGAAATAGAACCATAGACTACATTAGTTTTTAATATACCTATTGGTTTGATAGGATCACCAACGTAACTCTTGAGTGAGATCGAACTGTCTATCATTGGTAAGTTTTTGAAATATTTCTCATAATCTTTAAACGAAATAGCAGAAATACTTGAACCTGTATCGATTTCAAATGAAATATCTTTACCTTCAACAGTAAGTATAGTACTCAACGGTTTAATGTAGAAATTATTTTTAGTCACATCCGGGTTGTTTCATTGAAAAAAATAGATGAATGGGCTAATTGCTCACTTAGTTCATCATTAATTTGATTCAAAGACTGTTTCTTTACAAATTTATCACCATTGCTTTTGAGTTTACAATCTGAAGTTTTTGATCTACACATTACTTTTAAGTGTCCTACTCCGCAATTATCACATTTCTTATTTTTATGTTTACATTGTGGTGAATAGTGATTGGACTTACCACAGCAATAACATACCCCTTTATTTTGTCCCATGTTCTTACTCTCTGCTTGGCTGGACCGATTGAAATTTCCTCCTTGATTAGTCTTCTGAAATCTGGAATTCATCTGGAAACTGGGTTGCCGTCTTTCATTTTTGTTGTAGTTCATCATCCGCGAAGTCGAATTACCACTTAACTCCCCCACATCATGCGTCGCCGTCTCCAGGGCCAAAGCCAACTCTACTGCTCTCTGGAAGGTTAGATCCGCCTCTCCTAGTAAACGCTTCTTGATATGTTCTTCTTTTAAGCCCCATACAATCTGGTCTCTTAGATGTTCATCTAATTTATCGCCGAAATCACAATTTTTGGAAAGTTTTCTCAAATTCGCGATAAACGATGCAATACCTTCGTTAGACAGCTGCTTTCTCTCCTTAAATTTATAGCGTTCTGTTATCGTCAATGGTTTAGGTTGTAGGTAGTCACACATTAACTTTTGAAGAGTGTTCAAGGATTTTGTTGCTGGCTTCTCTGGTGAGCACAGATCACAAAGTAAGGAATAACCCTCAGCACCCACCATCGTCAGGAAAATAGGTACCTTTTTGGTGTCCGACACGTCGTTGCATAGGAAAAATTGTTCTAGCCGATCGCACCACTGCTCCCAGTTGTCTTGTAACCGATACTCGTTTATTGCTCCTATCGTTCCCATAACGGTAGGAGTTGCACTAGCAGAACCCGGCAAAGACATTTCGATTAATATTCACCAATTTACCTCGTCGCCAAATTGTAATATTTTGTAGTAGGTACTCATTACCAAATAAAAGACTGTTCACTTCACATGTTATTTTATTTCCTCGCCATCTTTGAATTTACAGAAAGTGCAGAGAACGGTTGGCACACACTGCTGCCAACCCAGCAATACAAAATAATAACATAAATATAAAATAATCATTCTTTTACTTATTATGAAATACAAAATACATTACATTTCCAAGCCGCGTCATTTCTCGAAATGGGGATATCCCTGGCCCTCTCACTCTCCAGATTTATCAACTTATGACCATTCTCTATGGGGCTACTTAAAAACGAGTGTTTATCAAAGCGATCCACCCAGAACTATCCCAGCTCTAAAACAACGGATTCGAGATGAGATTGGAGGAATACCACTCAATATGCTGCGAAATGTCGAGGGAAACTTCCAGGCCCGGCTGCAAAAGTGCATAGATTCCAATGGAGGACATTTGGAAGATGATAAATTCAAAAAATGATTTTTCACTAATTGTACACTGAATGGCTAAATTTCTACTTTCTATTTATGATGAAAAAAATACAATTTCTTAAACAACCTGTTGCTTATTCAAATCGTCCCACTTCATTGGCGAACCCTGTATTTTGAAACTGTCCGAAGTTTAGGATACCTTATTGTTGACTGGTATTTCGAATCAAGTAATATTGTAGAGAATGAAATTTTGATGAATCAGCTCGGTTGCCGTCTCTTCTAGGACGCACCCAAATCTCACAAATCAGGATTTCAAGGAGACAAAACAGACAATGAAGGCAGTTTTGAATAGATTGCTTGTCTTTTGAAGGATTGTTTAATTGATTGTCTCGAGAAAGTAACTGAATATTTCTTCTGAAATAAATCGAATTCTATCTATTTGTGAGACAATCAACAGGTCTTTGAAGAATAAAGCCAGGAGAGAGACCAATTTGAAATTTTACATATGATTACAAGTGATGGCCATCTTAGCTCTCCTATATATGACTCTGAAACCTGGGTAGGTACCGAGAAATAAAGAATAGAGAAAGTTACAAGTGGCTAAAATTCAATTTTTTAAAGCAGTAAAGAAGATAAAATTTGAAATGTTTAAATAAGACAGGTACTCAACACATTATCATTGAGGCAGAATAAACAGACCTGGAAAAATCAATATTCAATGGATGGAACCAGTCAACAAAAAGGGATACTATTTTCATCCCTTAGAAGTTGAAAAATTGAGTTCTCTCCGCTTATATTTTGATCATTATCTCAATAACCACCAAAATGGTTTTATTGAATTTCTCAGCTAATTTTTCATAAGGATTGATCACTTTAATACTCTCTTAAGGCCCCAAAAAAATTATAAAATTTATAGAGGAATGTGAAAGCATAGATTCGGGCATTTGGATGTGTGAGCAATTGAGAATTTTGGGACAGTTTCAAAATAATATTTAGATATGTTTCTTACCCAGGAGCAATGCATTAGATTATTGATAGGGAGTTTTGAAGCACTCTTTATAGCCTAGTTATAAAATGTTGATGAATTTATTTATCTAAAACTAGTTTTTAAATTAGTTAGGGTACTTCTATTTGTATTCAAAGTGTTTGGAGCAGATTATTATTCAATATTTTAGTTAGACTACCTATCATAACTTTGTACCATGCTTATAGATTTTGGTATTTGAACAATTTCGAGGAAAGACTTTTAATATGCAATGCTTCCTAAGAAGGGAAATACTGTTTCAGGAATTACAAACACCTGAAAGATTGAACTTGCTTTAAACACTCAGTGAACAGAGAAATTGAATCACAATCAAACTTTGTGATGAAATTATTTGAAACAAAATGTGGGGCTTGTTAGTACAAAAGACCTAATATCTCACTTAACTTCATGGAAATTTAATCACTTAAATCACAAGTCATCCAAATTATTTGCAATATTATGTTTAATTTATTTTTATTCTCAATTTTCATGATAGAATGTATTGAACTGAACAATATTATGACTGACCCCCCCTCTTTCTATGAGGGGGGGGGGCCTAGGAAGAGAGGGGTGGGGGGGGTGATCGCCGTGAACGGGGAAAATGGCTTGCCCCCCCCTGGAAAAAATCCTGCGTACGTCCTTTGCTGGACTGTTAGTGGATGTTTAGTTTATTTTACAAGTGGTCTCTCAAGGTCCATATTTGTCCCCATGCTTTTGATAATCGTGATCAATGATCTGCCTTTGACCCTGGGTGATAAGTTATAGTAGCTTATGCGAATGATACTACACTGTTCGATGCAAGAAATTCATCCATAAGTTATATCTGACAGTGGACTCCATTGCTGCATCTGCGTGGTTTAAATATTTTCAACTTCCTTATGCTCAAAGAGAAGAAGGCTAGAAAGATGATCTTCAGTTTGAGGAATATGCCAGATCAATAGAAAAGTGTAAAACTTCCTGGTTCTCATCTCGAGCCTAAATTATCTGGAACCCCAACATTAATCAGCAGGAAGCTATCGGCCATTTTTCTTTCTTCATCCTTTCAGGGAGCTACATCCTGAAAGATTGGGGGTGCAGCAAGTGGTTCTCCTATTACAAAGAATGCCATGAGGACTTGCTAATTGAATCATCAACTGACTGTCGTTCTCTATTTGGTGCAGAATCAGTTGACAGTGATATGCCTCTATATATCTTAATATCACCGAAATAAGCCAAGGATTCCCTAAAGAGTATAAGCCTGCGAAGCGAAATCCACAACTTATACCAGGTCGACGTCGAACTGCTTGACACAGAACTAAACCAGGCCAACCAAGTGCAAGACATCTGGCAGCAGCTAACTTGGGTCTCTACCTACCAAGAAGTTTTTCCGTTATAGTCTACCTACAACTTCCTTCCCTCATAAGAACTTCTATATTATGATATAAATGCGTTCGTTAGTGTTTCTAAAAGGACATTCGAAGAGTTTGAATTTTACACAAAAACTCAAGATGCAAATACAAATTGAGATTAAGCTTAATACAAATTAAGATGCTTGATAATGGGGCCTCTTGAAAAATACACCCTAATATTGGTTACGGTACCTTAATAACTTCATAAAGTTTAACTTGGGCAATTGGGTTTATTTTTTGCTTGAATATTTAGAAAATGTTAGAATAGAATTTAATAAACCTGAGCATCAAAAACATAATCTACTCACTTTTCAATCTCTTGTGCAGCTGCTTTTCGTTTATCATACTGTTTTTCATGTAACGCTCTCACACAAGCGGGGCTCAAAGGAGCATGATCCTTATCAGACATTTTGGTATTATACTTTCAAATGATTTTTTATTGAAAAATATACCGATAACATAACACTTTTATAAATTACAATATACAGCAAGTTTTATTCATTGTATATTGAGTTATAATTATGACCACGACGAAATTCAATAAAATAACCTATAGAATAGATATAAGAAGACACCACCTCTCAATCCCAAGTTCTCAACAAAATTCAAAAATCATAATAATCTACGTAATCAGATGATCGTGAACTGAAGACTGAAGAGTCATCAGCTCAGCTGATCAGTGAAAGTAAAGCTTATAATCCCAGAGCCATTCCAGCTTCTGTGCAAAGAGAACTGCTCAGTATTCGACATTTGTTTTCCCGTATCACATGATACGTTCAAGGATACGTATCACAAGATACGTTCAAAGGAGTCGCCGGATTTGGTCCACCTGGATAATATTTCCCACCATTTTTGAGAAAGTGGGGTGCCAAGCTATTTTCTCATCCACAAAATTGTCCGCTCAACCACTACCTTCTAAACAATATTATTGATTGTCTCAGAAATCTATTGCCTATATTCACTACTGTATTCAAACATTGAATTAATGATTATAAGAGCCAAAATATTCCTTATCCTACTAACTTTTTTCAACTTCTTTGATCCTGTGCCCAGAAATTGTCTTATAAGTTTGGATTTATTTGTGTTTCTATTTTTTGCAAGTAGGCTGCTGCTATTTCCATTGTATTATTCTGGTCACTTGCATGAGAAAGAAGTATCATCTAGTGATCTGCAAGTCATGATAATAAATGATTGAGCATATTTAGTAATAATCACCTATCAATGGAGTCCTACCTATCTATATGGTATCCATAGTTGATACCTTCATTATCCTTCATTAGATGGAGGGCAATTATTTATTTATTTATCAGGGATTGGCAGTTTTCTGGAGTTTCAGAAACTTCTATTTCCTTGAATTCTAACATACCTTTCATGGGTGCTGGGTACTGGTAATAATAGTTTACTAATAGATAGTGCAATAATAGGTTAATGTTTCAAATTTGAACTTTGTTGCAGCTAGGAACTACAAAACTGGCAAAAGCAAGGCGCAATATTCTTGAATTAGCCTGATTAACTTGTTCAAAACTGAGACTAATCAACTAATAAATTCACTCATTTAGTAAAAACTCAAACATTCACTCATAAAAAAGTGCATCCAGTTCCTATTATATTCAAATATCAACATCGTGAATAGTGAAATAATAATTATGATTCAGTATAATATTTTAATTAATCATAAATATTATTGTTTCCAAGTTCCACTGAGTTCCCAAGTTGTAACATTTCTTCAGTTTGTTAAAATAAAATTATTAAATAAACTGCCAACTTTTTTAAATCCAAGGACGCGAACCTTTAAAACAGACTTATACAGGTTCTTAGTTGATAAGGGTTACTATAGCATTGAAGAATTTTTAAATTAAATTAAATGTAATGTTTTCCAATGTTAATTATGTATGCCAACAATGTATGATTTACATAATAACTTGACTTTTGTAATTTGATTTCATTGAATGTTTTTTCAACTTTAAACTTTTTCTGACGATATTTAACTGTATGGAAATTTTCTGTATTATTGTTGAATAAATTGAATATTCTATTCTATTCTATTCTATTCTAATCTCAATCTTCTTTGTAGAAAATTGGTAAAAAGCGGACAGATAATGAGTCAGGAAAATAAGAGCCACTTTTTGGTGGTACATAATTATTCAAGTGGACAAGATACGCGACCCCGTTCAAAGACACATCATTGACACGCAGCACAGTCGTTGGGTCAGGTGAGAATTGGGTAAGATGTCAATTGGGTCAAGATGTATCAAGGTTTTTCTCAATTTTAAAAAATTGGTATCTAGTAGTAGGTTGGGTCAAATGGGAGTTGGATCAGTTGGTTGACCCCCATAACATTTTGTAGACTGGATAAGTTATAGTCTGTCCAAGCAAAGAAGAGCCTCTGTCAAGATGAGAAAATAACTTCAGTTTGATCAATATTGGTTCAAGAAATATAAATGGGGGTTTGAATCCCACCAGAGGCATGGTCGTTTATGCACCTCATTAACCAAACGTGAGTGAGGTCTATGATTCAAGTCGACGATTTTGCATTTGTTTGTATGTATGTATGTATGTATGTATGTATGTATGTATGTATGTATGTATGTATGTATGTATGTATGTATGTATGTATGTATGTCTGTATGTTCCACATTTACAACTGAACGCGGCAATACATTCTAATAAAATTTGACAGGGATGTTCCTCTTGAAACGGCGCGTCAATGTATATGTAAGGTTTTTTGACAATTTTCATATTAAGGACAAAAAAAGGAAAAAATTTGCTCCGGCAGCTGGCAGTCGGAAAGAGTGCATTTCAAATGCAATTCTATGATGGCTCAAATCATATGATCTATTCAGAGTATGAATTCATAGGCGCCGTTTTCAAAAAACAAAATTTTTGGCATTGTGTTATTCGCCATTTTCTCCGCCATTTTTGATTGGATTTTTTTTGTTGATGGCTCAAATTGTAGGGAATAACAAGGATATACACACCAATTTTTGATATATATATGAATTTGAACGGACATCAGATTCGTGTTCTAGGGGCTCAGAAACGTGTAAGAAATATATCACATCATAAATTTTTGATTGTCAGGGCAAGACCAATAGTGCATTTTTTCAAATGAAATGGACTAAAAAGGATTGAACTATTCTCTGATATAGGTATACTCCATAAATGATTTGATAGCATATTTATGTTGATATTACTAAACATGTGATATTATGATACTCATAATAAAAAATTTTTCAAAAATTTCTACTTCAGATGATATACTTTCATTGAAGTCAGCTGAGATATTTCAGATGAATATTAAGGTAAGTTTTTCTTTATGCAAAACGGTCCAATGATTGACCGCAGGCTAACAACATGAGCTGTGATTGGCTATAGCTGTTTGATTGCAGCCGACTGTTGGACCGTTTCTCATGACAGAAAACATTATTAAAATAATTATAGAGACTGATGCCTGGTTTTCCAAGCACCCTTGATGCCGACATAGAGCAAGACTGTGGCCACTGCATTGCTGACTTCCTTGTGCCAAATTTTGGAATCTATGCACAATCTGAACATACTGTGAATACAGACAGTGCTTTTATGAAGCAGGGAACATGGGTTACTTCATGAGGTCTACCGTTCACAGAACTACTAATAAATCACCCTTGCACACTCCATTACCCATGGAGAAGTAAATTTGAATACTTACCCCAGGCACACACACCAACACGATTTTGTTGCAAAGGTTTGTTGCGGTGCGAATTTGATTCTGAGAACTTGCTGGACAAAATTTTGAAACTATTGCGGTGTATGAGCTAGTGCAGACCAATGCATTGCGGAATATTTGGTTTGCAAATAGTGTGGCTAGGTCAGGAACTGAATCTAATTTTTGTCTGCAAGTAAACAGACATAACCAAAAAGGAAGAAAGTCAGCTCTCAGCTCTTTGGAAATGAACACTGAGCAATTGTTAGCAATTATTTTCAAATACCATGATGATTTGGATTTATCAACATGTATGATTTAAATCACAAAGAACAAAATATAAGAGAAAAAAAAAGATTTGGTGTGATATTGGAAAAGCTGTCATGTTCCAGGTTAGTTTCAGTTTACTTTTAAAAGGTAATTGGGTATTTGTTGTTATTAGTCACCTTACTATAGTAGTTTATACAATAACTCAGGATATTATTATTGTATTAAGCATCATTATTATAGTTAACTTCGTAACTTTCTATACTATTTTTAATCGACAAGGTTCAGGGGCGATGTATGTATTCTTTTGCCATATGGTGGGAGTTCCCAAAGGAAGTTCCACCGGGACCCCTTAATTTTTGTCAAAGGGAAACTGGTATTATTACATGTTGATTTGATTACTTGAAAAAACTGAGATTTGGTTGTATTGGAAAAGTTCTATGAATCAAGGTAGTTTTTAAAATACAAGGGTATTAGTTTATTAGTCACCTTACTATAAAAAATAATGGAAATTTCGATACAAATTATTACAGAAAAATTTTTACCTTGTTAATTAAATTAGGACTTGATAATCAGCTATAACAGAAGACTCACTATGAATGAAGCAAAGTTTCTGGGCTTCACCCTGGACATATGCCCCGAATTGTCCCCTCACAGGGGGCAGAATTTATTCTGTCCGGGGTGTGGCAATCCTCCGGGTTCCTGATGCAAGTGGTAGATGTAGGCTGGTTGGCAACCAACAGCATTGCATCCCAGCTAAAGTAGGGTGTTTAAGTAGGAACACCTGAAGCATCAACTGCGCAATCCAAGCCAACATATGGTGGAACAGCATATGCCGAAGGCTGCATGGTCAGGGAGTGCCTGACATCAAGTATGCAAACTCTGGATACCAGGCGCCCTCCAGTTTCAAGAAGCCTTCCCTGGGTGAATGCGGAGCTCTGCCCAGGGTGACTGAATAAGTCTCCAGCTACTTGTGGGAATCTATGGATACCAATTTAAAGTAACAAAAGAGGCTGAACAGCCTCAAACATCTAATGAGGATGTTTAGTGATTTATCCTGCATATAACAAGAACAAAGTCTCTTGATAAGGCCCTTGAGCACCCGCCTCAGCTTTGAAAATCAGTAACATTAAATACAGCAACGTGTTTGCACATCAATTAGACTATTAGAGTAAGTAGTAAACTTACTTTTAGAGTTTTTCCGGTAAATTTATTTTCTTATCTCATAGAAAATAATGTCTTCAAGAACATATATGTATACTCATAATAAGAAATAATAATGTAAAAGTCACGCATACTCGGTAGGGGTTGGTTCTAAAGTGTTTTTTCCTCATTATTCTCATCAAAGACAATAAAGAATTAAGAATATGCCTATTAAAGTGCTAGTTATTACTCTACATGCTATTACTCTCTCTAGTTTAAAAAATGTAGAATGCTCTACTTTTTAGTACTACCGGAATCTATCATGTTCTTGAAATACTCAATTTTTTTGAAAATCTTTTAGTCTTGTTGTAACTTAATTCTTCATGAAGACAAATAATTAAAATGTAATCCAATTTACAAGTCAAAAAAATTATCATAAATATCTGACAAGATAATTTTGAGAAAGATTATGAAATTGTTATCTGAGATTCATGAATTTTCTTCAAATATGATTACATTAAAAAATGTATAGAGAATTAATATTCAATCTTGAATAATTTTGTGATTGAACAAGTTATTTCACCTTTAAATCGTGCAATAAAATTTATAAGTTTGAAGCCTGCTCATTATTTAACGTAATTTTTTAATGCAAGGTGTTATATATAGTCCAGCTGATCAAAGCTTCGTCCACACTTGGTATAGCAAAATGGGTTGGTTGAGGTTCTCGCTCCCCACTGAGATAATATTATGAACATATTATACCTCACTTGATTATCCTGACAAAGCTCAGTATTATTGATTCTCTTTAATCATTCATTGACCGCTAATTTCGGTAGACGCCAACTGAACTTGTGGTGAAAAGTTCCCAACTTTCTCAGCAAAGTAGATAACATTCTAATTCATTAAATTGGGTAGCTGCTCAAATCTCAACTTCGTTATTTACAAAAATATGAAAACACAGAATCACTATATTTCAATAGTAGTAATCTACAAATAAAACAAAATAGAAAATAAGATACAGCAACCCACAATAATACTTGATAAATGAAATCATAGAATAAAAAAAGAATTGCGATAGGTACAGTACCTACCTAGTTTTGTTTCCAACGCAGTGGTCTGAGCCACTAAAATTAAAACCGTGATACATCTGCTACCACTCACTGTATAATTTGTAAAATTTACTGGATTTGAAAAAAATGAAATATTCTAATTTTCATGAGTGATATAAAATTTCACTATAGATAGGCCTATTAGCAGAGCTTTTAGATGTGTTTTAAAATTGAATTATTCTCTATTTTTGTTAAAAGTAATAAATAAACAATTGAGTTTTGATAAATAAAATGAAAAAATCAAATATCCTTTTTTAAAACTTTTAAAGTATATTTTTCACAGACATGTTTTGAGTTTAAGTCTAGAATAATAATGTGAGTATTATTCTTGTCACATTGAAAATGGGCTCAAGCTCGAAACATGTCTGTGAGAAATAGTACTTAGAAAAGGTTATATGATTTCTCCATTTTACTCATCAATTATTTTAAATAGCCCTAAGTTTAAAGTTCAATTCTCAATTGAGTTTTGCTATACTTCATCATTTGATGAATACTTAGTAAGTATAGTGATTGCCGCATAGTACCATATAAAATATTTGATAAGGACCTTTATTATTAATAAATGTACAGTATTTCTGAAAATTTTCAAATTCTTATCAAAAGAGAAGTTTTTCAATTGCGTAGGTAGAATAGATTTTCAAAGAAAATTTATTCAACTTCACAGTCGATCCCTTTGCAAATGTTTTTCAACCTCATCCCTTTATTCATAAATACTCGCAAAAGTGGAAAGGAGGAAAGGTACAGTACCGTATTGAAGTACAATGCTGTAAGCAAGAGCTACTTTGTCAGAAAGGCCTTATATTCATTTTTCACATTTTCTCTAGTTACTCTGTCCGGCGACAAACTTACAGTATCAGTACATGAATTTATTCATTTCTACGATTTCAATAATTATTATTATACTGATCTTCCCAATTCTAAACGTTTCTAAATTAATTGAAATTTCAAGTATAGTAATGTGAATAATAATATAGTATTTATGAAAATTTATTGGAAAAACTTTTGATTACACGGTATCTTGGCTCATAGGCCAGATAGAGACTTCTGGATTTTTACTAACTGATTGCTGCCATCTGACACTACAATTTGAGCAGCAATTTTATTGGTGTTGTGTATCCATTCTTTTTTCCACTTTAAATTTCAAAACTCAATAAAATCACTTTTATAAATGGAAATAAACTTACTTACATAGTAGTTACTGAAGATGAGTCTGAAGATGACCACACAACAGGTCGAAACTATAGTAACTACTATGTAAGTAAGTTTATTTCCATTTATAAGTGATTCTATTGAGTTTTTAATTTTATTGATCGGTATTAATTAGTTGTTAAATTGAATAAATTGAATTTAAAGTGAGTCTAGTTTGCTTGTACTGTATATATTTACCATGCAAATGTGTATATAAGTATGTATCTGTATATATGTATCTATGTATCTTGTGTATACAGAGTATACATGTACCGTATGTATCAGTAAATCACATGTTTGGTAAATTCCATCATAACTTTGATTTTTTAAAGAATGTGTTCATCCAGCTGTACCTTACACATGAGGATATTTTTTTTATTGTTGATGAGTTTTCAAATTAGTGAAATTTTTCAATTTTTCAAGTGTTTATTTATTAGTGTAGGTATTGATTTATTCAATTCAACCTTTATGAATGAACCTTTTCAATTAAAAATATTCAAATAATTTTTTGGGATCAATTAATTTATCTTAGACCTAGACTGCTCTAATTGGTTTAGCGACCAGTTAACCCCCAAAGATTCTGTGTGGTTCAGGACTTGCATCTAGCAGATTTTGTTGAAATTTCTCAAATTCATAACTTTATATGAAAAGTAAACAGATAAAGATAATTTTGAAAATGATAAAAACTTTTTAAAATACACTAAAAAGGAGGAATTGACTTCTTTGATCACACTATTGGTTAATAGGAATCCTTTCTCTCATACCTGTGAATATACAGGGTGCTTTGAGAACAATACAGCGCTTTCAGGCTTACACCAAGTAGACAAAAAAGTCTCCATGGGACCAACCCCCAAAAAATGCTTTGTTAGCAATAAATGGCGGAAAATTAAGATTTTTTAAAATATATTATTTTTCTAATTTTTGTTTAGTGAGGTTCTAAAATAATCAAAACTTATGTAAAATAAGCTAGAAAATTTAATGAAACCAGTTTCAAGTTTGTACTTTCAACGGTTATTGAGATAATTGGAAAAATATGCTAAAAAAACGTAATTTTCAATACGTTATAACTGGATAAGGAATCATAAAATTGTATTGTCATCAATGGAAGTTGAGAGTCGGATTCTAAAGAAAAAGAATCGCGGCGATTGTGTACTACCCAAATCTCAGAAATGGCAATCAAAAATCGCAAAATTGACAAAAACATAGCACAAGTGATAGATTTGTGTTTAGTAGCGATTTTTGATTGCTATTTTAGATTTGGGTAAGATTTACTCAATCGCCGCCATTTAACTTTCCCTTGAGAATCCGACTCTCTTCAACTTCCATTGATGAAAAATACAATTTTATGATTCCTTATCCAGTTATAACCCTTATTGTTGAAAAATTACGTTTTTTTAGCATATTTTTCCAATTATCTCAATAACCGTCAAAATTACAATCTTGGAACTGGTTTCATTGAATTCCGCAGTTAATTTTACATAGGAATTGATTATTTTAGAACCGCACTAAAGCCTCTAAAAAATTAGAAAAATTAATATATTTTGAAAAACCTCAATTTTCCGCCATTGTTATCTCAGTAACAAAGCGTTTTTGGGGGTTGGTCCCATGAAACTTTTTTGTCTACTTGGTGTAAGGAATCAGCCTGAGAAGTATTGCACATTCCTCCTGAAACACCCTGTATAATAAAAATATTATTATTACCTCTAAATAAAGTACTGTATTCAAGTACAACTCAAACAATAAAAAAAGGTGTGGCTAAAACTAAGTAAACCTTCATTATCTATAAAGTTAAAATATTTTCTGAAGAAATACTTTAAAACTATAGTTTCAAGCCACACTTTTTATAGTTTAAGTTGTACTTGAATACTTTATTCAGAGGTTTATAAATACTTTATTTATCTATGAATAATTTATTTATTTATGAATACTTTATTCATTTAGTTTATGAATTGAGTTCTTGTTATAGCACAATGTATAAATTTTAAAAAAATATATAAGTTACTCCTATTAGGTTATTATGGTCTTAACATGTATTTGTTAACTCAAGTTCAGTGTAACTTCACAGAATAGTTTATGAATTGAATTCTTGTTATAGCACTATGTATGGGCTAATAGGTACTACCACGGATACTATAACACCGTATTCCAGTATCCGTGATAGGTAGCCTACTGTATAAGTAATTCACAGTTTTATAGGCCTAGTTACCGGTAGTCAACATAAATGGAGGCCTAATTAATTATAGGCGCATATTTTTATAAATATTGTATGCCTATCTTCAGTTGTGTAAATTTTAAATTTTGTCAATTCTTGGCCTGAATGTTTTGTCTTCTCCCAATTAAATTTGCTATCATTTTCCAACTGTGTAAAAGTGAAAAAATACAATACTGACTTGAAAATGATGCTCATTTATTATGTGAGTTGCAAGTAAGTTATCAGAAACAATTTGCAACAAATTCTGGAACAGATTGCTACCACACACACTGCTCAGGTGCAAAGTGCTGTATGTAGACTAACAGATAGGAGGAGAAACTGAGTACACTTGTTTCCATCATCTACAGTATACAAAATCTTCTATTTAATAGGCCTACTGTATAATATTTAGGCACCGGTACCTAATAATACAAACTATGTAGTGGACCATATATTGATGGTCTAATTGATCTCTCAATTACAGATTACTCATTACTGTAATGACATACAGTAACTTGAGGGAAGAGATGTGAAAAGAGGTCATGTTTGTGTACAAAACTGGGAATGATAGATAGGCCTACTTCTCAAAAAAATATATTCAATGTCAAGAATTAGCAGAATTTAAGCCTATTATTTTCTAAGCCTATAATTTTAGCCTATTACCAGACTTTCTAGCCTACTTGGCGTACATGGCTTATCAACGATTAATTGGAAATATAAGATATATGCCAAACTTGCGTTAAAACATCAAAAATTTTATCTCAAATTATAGATCACAATAGTTCATCATATTCATAATTCTTGAACCAATATTGACCGAGCTGGAGTCATTATGGATCACAATGTTTCCTATAGTTTGAAATCAAGTTCATAATTCTCAAACCAATATTCACCGAGTTTTTATAGATCGCAATGTTCCCCACAATAATTTGAAATCAAATTCATGATTCTCGAACCAATATTGACCGAGCTGCATAGACTTGCGTCGAAGTATATCAGGTATCAGACTAGCGTCAAAGTTTGCATGCCCCTCCTAGACAGATGAGTTTTATTGATGGCGGACTGTGGCACGAAACAGCCAGTTGCCTGACCTGGCCTGCCGAGCTGCAATAGCCAAAACGTAATTTCGCCATTTCTCAAAAAACACGCAGTTGTCTAAACAGCGAGTCACCTCCCCAGCGACAGTTCGGTGTTTTTGGATAAACAGCGAGTTGTCGAAATAGTGAGTTGCCCCGTCCCATCTGCTTCCAGCCTCACCAACCCTCATCCCTTTCTTCAACCAATCATCCCTCTCCCTCAGACCCTCAACACTTGAGTAAAACATCATGGCCGACAGTTTATGTTGTGTATACGGTTCATTCGATTTCTTAAAGTCTTTTTGTAAAAGACAGTGCAGTTTTTAATCGGGTAATTGTGTTCAATTAATTTAGTGAGTTGTCTGCAAGTGAGTATTTATATTACGAAGTTAAACAGCAGATCTTATTTATGAGAGCATTTTAAAAAGATGTGCCCATCCGCGGCGCTATCCCTTAGCGTCATGCCGTTCTGTTTTCGGAAATGTGAGAAACATTACAATGATACAAATATTCCAAGCGTCTATACCGTTTTTTAATGTTTGTCTTATGTTTCTTTTCATTTCAAGTGTGATCTCAGTTCTAAATTTCATGCATCTCAGTAAGCAACTACCTGGTTGCAACTAGATAACTTAGGCTTATGAATCTAGAGTTTTTATACTGTGTAAGTTGAAAATTACTATACCGTACTTAAATTATTATATTTAAAAGCAATAAATCCATTTTTTTATATCAAATTCCAATTGAGTAAGTAACGGTAGCTTACCGTATTTTATTGGGTGGCGTAGCTGAGTGGGTTAGGCGCAGACCAGGAATTTTTCTCAGGCCACTTTCCCGTGTTTCGGATGGACACGTTAAGCCGTCGGTCCCGGCTGCCTAAAAACAGTCGTTAAGTCATGTCAGAGGCCCTGAAATTGATCAGGAGCGACCTGAAAACTCTGACACCAGACCTGAGCCAGCCAGGTTACACGAATATTATTATTATTACCGTATACTATGCAGTAACTGCTTAATTATTTCAACTCCAATTAGTCTGATGCACAATAATAATAATTGACTATTCTAGCCAGATGTTCATCATTCTAAATATTATTACTCTTGTAACTTATCCAAATTCACATTTTTAAATAAATCTTTCATTTATGTAAGCTAGGCCTAAGTTAATACAACTGGTAAAAAGATATCCCGGTTATTTTTAGATGAGCTTGAAATATTTTTTTTATTTCAAGAAATTCATTCTTCACTACCTTCATTTTAAGCTTTAGTAACTTAGCAATTACTAAGTTGATATTTGGTTTAATAATCCCAAATTAATAATACAGTAAGTTATCAAAAATTACAACTGGAAGCAATATAATTAGTAGGCCTAACCGGAAACTTACCGATTAACCATTTTTTGACAGTGAAAGCTTGTTAAATAATACACTGCTGAGCTTGTGTCTTGAACTCCCTCCTATGGATAGGCTTTAACTTGATTAAAAAAGTTTCTTTCTGCTGGTGATCGTATAGTCTGTCCAAGCAAACAAGATATTTGTTGAAAATCTATAAATTTGGTTTCAAATTGTAGATCAGAATCTTTTCTACAATTTGAGACTAATCTTATAATTTTTGAACCAATGTTGACAAGAGATGGAGTCATTTTCCCATCTTACCGACAGACTGACTGGTCTTAGGCAGTAAAACTAAAAGTAGGCTTAATTGGAATAAAATTCAACTGCCTGTCTAGGCCTACATTATTTTCAAAGCATTGAGCCTTCACAGAAAGTAGTGAACCAAGTAATCTCTTTAATGTTGTACTCTGTGTTGCATGAATATTAATGTGCATGAATCTTTCCAGTTGCATGGAGATTCCAACTAGCCTATTGTAGTCTCCGAATGGATTACCAGAGTACGGTACCTTCAAGCCCTCTAGTGAGACCTCAATAGTATAGGCTACATCAAAGTAAACAATGTTCTTGTTGTATTTCATTGAATATAGACATTACAGTACAATTAATTCTAGATGCAGCTAATTTTCATTAGAGACACTTTTTCATTGCGCTCCAATTTATTACCCGTTACGTTAGTAATTGTTATAGTCTTGGGTATTTTCTATCCAATATTAGCTCCTATTCTCAGTCTATGCCTTATTCCCTTCCCCTTTGTAATAAATAGTTTTAGTGTTAACTTATTAGATATTCGACTGTATGTTGGAAAATTACTAGGAATTTGTAGTTAAGTTGTAGAATATCTACTAATAATAGTACATTACGCCACAAGCCTTGGAAGTGAACGTTTACGGTATGAGGATAGTTTCCCGGGCGAGGCTTGCCGAGCCTGGGAATAATTCCGAATACCGTAAACAAACTTCCTAGGCGAGTTTGCGTATATTTATTTTCGCCTCACTTCAGATAAGCATTATCTATCAAATTTCATTTAATCAATACTTCACGATTAACAATTCAATCTGAATGAGGTTATAGCGATTGCTGATTCAAACTGATAACTGAATAGGTTAAAAAGGTGCACTGTCACCCGATCTAGCGGACGGCTTGATAACTACTACGTTAATCCTGTCAGCTGCTGTTGTCCACGCACGGAAAGAAAGTCCCCGCATGGAAAGGAAGTCTTACCGCTCGAGGACAACAGCTGACTGTTTGCGTATGTAAATGACGACTTTCAAGTCTACATAGGGACCCGTAAGCAGCTTCTTTCTGTGAAGTGTGGCGAAAACTAGTTTTGATCTCTGAAATATTTGTTGAGGTGCATAACTTACATTTTATTTGTTTCTCTAAAACTTTGCTGTCCATAACAATGATTTTTATCATCTTTCATTAAATTTTAGAACTTTCATTAAATTTTAGAACTTGAACAGAGTCTCTGCAATTCATCCTTCTCTTGAAGAGCTCTTCAAATAAAAATGATTGTTTTAACACTTCCAACTCCAACTGTTTTTGACGTGACGATAGTGCAAGTGCATTGCTGAAGCAGCAAATTTCGTCAAGCGTAACCATGTCCGCGAAGTGCCCATCCTGACTTCACTATCAGATCAATTAGTTACATTGAATACAGTACATTAGCAAACAATGCGTTATTAGTATAATTTCAATCTATTTCCACTTTGAAGAATAGCAAAGTACTTGGCATTATGTAGTCGAGAAAAACATATTTTTATGGATCAATTATTATCCCACAGCACTATTACTGTTAAATTATAACTAACTAAATAAATATGTTAAAATTTCAAATAGAAATAATTTGAGCAGTCATAAGTAAAAATCCTGGTTGATTTTGAAAATATTTCAGTCAAGTTGACATGAACTAACTAGCAGAAGAATAAGGACAGATTTTGACCGACTCTGCAGCAATGTCGGCAGCCACTTGTACGACGCGCACATGGAGCGGCCCTCTTGACTGTCTCTTTGTTGGCTTATTACATGACATAAGCTCAGAGGCGAGGCGTGACTTTTTGGCTCGGTCATCTCTAGGAAAAATTTAGTTCCGCACCCCATCTATCTCACCCCCTCCCATACCCAAAAGATAATAATGTTCCATTTTAGACAATTATTTATCAAGCTTTATTACAACTAGTCCAATTACTAAAGATAATACACGATGAAGAACACTAAAATCTGTTGGAAATTAATAAATAATTGGATAAATTAAATACGCTGTTATTCAAATCAGTATGCTAATTGAAATAGAAATTAAGAATTGAAATAGAACTCCAAGAAACCAAATATAAATGGTTTTAATTTATTCTTAATTTGATGATTACCTAGCCAAATGATATTGATTGATTTATTTATTTAGTGACAAATTATTCCTTATCTTAGTTAACCATAGTTATTTATCATATCATTCATTGTACAAGAGGCCAAATAAGGCTCGGTGCACATATGCGATAGCGGCTCAGCTTGACGCCAGCGGGGCTCTGAGAAACCCCGTCAGCGGTTTGGCAGTACTAGCAATCAAATGGAGCGGTGCACAGTTCAGCGGTGCGATCATCGAGCGATGGCTGGATCGCGGCGGGGCCAAAACTGTCGCCGAGTACTGCCTCACCGCATTTCGGTCGCCGTTGTTTTCCAAGAAATTCACTTCTCTACAAAAATTTGAAATTCGTAAAAATAGAGATAGGAGAATTTTGATTTCAGATTTGGATTCAGCGCCATCTAATTAGTAAGAACTCACGTAATTGCTCAAAAATAATGAAAAATAAGGAAGTTATTTTTTTCAATTTTATACAGTAATCTACTTGGGTTATTTCTAATCAATATCATAGTCATCATCAACATATATTACATTATCATGTGCCTATTATTTAAACTATGAGCTATCATTATAACAACTATTACTATGAAAAATATTATATACGGTATGTTTCTATGTATTATATTCATATAATATAATAGTTTAATATTCCGGTTTATAATAAAAGTTTCAACAAGATTATTTTCCCTGAGTTGAACAAGGAGTAATAAATTTTATTTCTTAGTTCAGCCCTTACTTAATACAAACTTCAGTCTCCTCTTCCCTGATATCTTATCTTTTTGTCTGGTTTAATAATTTTGTCAAGTAAGTACAGTAGTGTGCGGATACAATGGATTCTTGAAATTTATGTGTACTTTAATGCGAAATAGATTCATTTCATCCTATCTATAGGCGGTGTCACTGGGGGACCTGGCCTTGTTAAAAATATTCGCTGTATATCATATATACTATCAGCTACCCCAAGACTCTGATGCCCGGTTTTTCCAAGCACACTGAACGGTGAGGGACCCTCAAATTTTGATAAACAGCTGACATTTTCCATGATAAGTATAGGAAATCTAGTAAACTTGAGGGTCACTCAATTTTGAGTGTGCTTGGAAAACTGGGCACTAGACTCCACATGGGTGGTAAACTCTGCCCGAGTTTTTATCCAATAACTCTATGATTCGAAGTTTTATCTTTTGAAAGATTTAATAGTGGAAAAAGTTTTATGTCAATGAATTTTGCGTGTGAGACCGGATCAAGTAGACTACATAGTACTGTATAGTTAATTCACAGAAGTCGCTGAACATCTTGGAAACAGTAACATTATTATAATTAAACGCAATACGTGACTTTGCGTATTTAGACCTATGATCAATCAATTGGAAAATGAAACTAGAGAAATAAGAACCTCGAGATCAGCAGTTCAATAGGAAATCATCATTTCAATGCAATATCAGAAATTCAAAGATGTAGGCCTATGTGTCATCACTATTATTTTACACAAAACTGCAAACTGTTTTGACTTTACAGTATCTTGATTCCCTGGGACAGTAGGTTAGTTAAAATAGAATTCCTAGTATTGGCTAAGCTAAAAAAAACATTGAGCATTGTCAAAGAAACTGTCATGATCAGAAGTTCAGGGAATGGACCAGAGAGAGGTAATGAGGTTTAATTTTGAGAATAAAAGTTGATATTGAAAATATGCAGTGTTTTGAATTTATAAATAAACTCCTCTGGATGTGTCGTCTAAGGTTCAACATTATTATTGTTATAGAATAAGTATTTTTTATATAATTATTTCTAGGACTTTGGTCTATATCAGAAATTTTCTGCGCATCTGTTTGCGCATGCACATACACTTTGTAGTCAGTTTATGCTAGGCACTTAGAAAAGAAACATTGTCAGTTCGTGATGGAAACGTTTGAAACTAATTTATTTATTAGAGCCATTCACGTGCAATCAGCTATTTGGGATCACGATAGGAATAGGAAGAGAGCAGCTTGGGAGGCAGTATGTGAGGAGGTTATTCGCGGAAAAATCGGATGCAGAGAAAAGTGAAATAGGTATAGTCTGTCCAAGCAAAGAAGACACTCTGGCGAAGATGAAAAAATGACTCCAGCTCTGTAAATGTTGGTTCAAGAATTATCAATTTGGTAGATCAGAATGTTTCCTACAATCTGAGACCAAATCAATAATTTTTGAACCAATATTGACCGAGCTGAAGTCATTTTCTCATCTTGCCAGAGGCTCTTCTTGCTTGACAGACTATAAGTGGCTGATCTTTTACCATCTTGTAATTCTATAAGGCTAAAATTTTATTATCAGTTGTTGTTTATTCCGGAAAATAGAGGTTTACAATGTATAGCAAGTTGATCAAAACTGATAACTTTCTATCAAGTGTAAAAAAAAATTATTTTATTAGAATAGTTGGAATGTCGAAATAATAATTTGATATTGCTATTGATATATTTTCATTTGCTTACTTTTCAACCACAAATGATCATTGCATTTTTTGTTATAATTACAATATTCGGTAACTCTGTCATGTAAACACCGAATGAAAGTCCAACTCCATATTGGACAGAAAGCATTATTACAGATTGGAGTCGAATTTCCAGCAGTTCTACTGCCCTATAGTCACAAAGTATTCCACTATTCATAGCAAGATTATATAATGGTGATATTCAATCAGTGACAAATAAAGTATCTGCAGTATTGTATAATATAATTATATTATAAATTAATCACATGATATTATCAATCCTATTTTAGGCTACTACTCTATAATTTTAGTATTATTAATATTTAATTTTTACAAGACAATTTTTCCAGGCTGAAGCCAATGCATGAAATATATTACAAGGTTTATACTTATTACAAAATAATCAATAGGATGGAACAAAACCAAAATTATAATTAATATAGTAAACAATTTGAATTAACAATAAACAAATGATTTTCAAAATAGAGACAACCAATTAGAATAATATAATGAAAATTGAAAAGAACTTATTGTACTAATGATATTATTAAAAACATTAGCAAAAAAGTCGTAGCTTGTTGGAAAACTAATTACGAAGTGCTCTTTCACTAGTCCATTCTGTTCGAATGATCAGCATAGACTAAATAATGTAATATGCATTGAGTCTCAAAAATATGTGTGGCTTTGAATCCGTTGGTGGGGAGCCGCTAGACAAAGAAAATATAGGCGACCTAAAGATCAAAGTAATATCAACACAAATAAAATACAATGATATACACACTTTAAATTAGAATGGCATTTCCTCGAATGAAATTCACAAGAATTATTATTATTATTTCATTCAATTTTACAAAACAAGACTTTCTGGACAGACACAACGATTGCTTACTCATCAATAAACATCAATGCACAGTTTCAAATCCTTAATTTGATGCCTAACTTATTATGATTGTATTCAACTGAGTTCAGCAAATTTCCACTCTAGCAATATTGTCTTATCTTACTGGAACGTTTCTTTTGGAACAGCAACTGAATTGAATTCAGAACCTCTGATTATAAGACCGGCGCATTCTCAATTGTTACACCAATGAGTCACACAAGTTGAAATTGGCACTTTGATGTCTGTTTCAATCAATCTACAAAGCAAACATTTCTGCTTGAAACTATTATTTTATAAAAAATACTAGAACTTCCAAATATTCTTATTAGAGAGAAAATAAATTGAATTTTCATTTAATAAAAGGGGGAAATGAGTAGACAGCTATTATAAAACGACTTTCATAATGAAAAAAATTACTAAATTATTATTATTTCTGAACTCATGTAGGGAATATTACTAATTCGGGGGGCGCTGATTCCGAATCTGAAATCAAAATTCTTCTACTCCCATTTTTTTAGATTTAACTTTCTGTAGAGAGCATTTATCCATTGGTCCCGCTAGAGACTCGCAATCGAGAGCCGCTGAACTGTGCATTGAACAAACTAACGCTGAATCTTGATTTTTTTTTAATCCAGCAGCGACCAAGCTGAGCCGCTATCGCATGTGTGCACCGAGCCTAATAGTACAATACAATAAACATCTTATGATTTAAGTTTGCAACACTGAACGGAGCGCAGAGTGCAGAGAATTTGTTGTCAGAGACGGTGGAATCGCAGAAAATAGCGATGTTTTCGTCCGTATACTCCGTCCATCATTTGTGGGAGGGAGTGGGAGAGTTGATGCAGAAGAGTGGTGGTAACGAACGCGAATTAGCGTTACTGGAATCGCTTACTGTTGAGCATATTGAACGAATGGAACTGTTGATGGAGTACGGTAGTTCACTCTATTCGAACTTGGCGCGCTTGCAAAAAGCTTTATTTCTTCACTTCTTTGTATTTATTTTTGAATATTTCCAACTTGATAATTCCTACACATTATATATCAATCTAGTCTAGTCATCGGCGAATCCAAAGATGACCGGACGCCTCGCCTCTGCATAAGCTGCATTATTGGCAGCCGCCGCTGCCAGTAGCGTGTGCTCCACTTCATTAATTTACAAGAATTGAGTTAAGGCGCGTGCTCGGCTGCAGATTCGGTCCAAAACAGCCTCGTGTAGAGCTACCCTGACCTCCTGTCCACTGTGGGAAATATTTCAGTAGGATTTAACTTGAATTACCAAACGCAGAATCTTGTTCATTCTACAATACGTTCTTATTCTAATAATAAAATCTTATAAATATAGTAAGTTACCTACTGACTAGATTTTCACTTATATCCAAGAAGAATAATCCTACATGGGCATCAGTGGTCTGTGCATAGACTCGAGAAACTACTGAACAGTAAAATGAGAACTAATGTTCAAGTTGAGATTGCGCTACAAACTTTTATGTTTTATTATTTATTTGTAGTAACTTAATTGGTTGGTTTTGTTGTGTTTTGTGCAGGTGATGGGTTAGGTTCGCTACGATGGCTTTGGTGTGATGCAGTCTGATTGTGGCCGCTACCTGAACTCAGTGTCTGATTTGTACGGTGCCGACGAAATATCAGTCCTACTGGAGGAGATACGGGACCTGGAGCCGGCCGACTGCCGGCCCGAAGACCTGCAGGACTTTGAGATAGCAGGCAGCCAGACGGGGCCGGGCGGGGGGGCACTGGGAGGGGGAGGGGGGGAGACCCCCGGTGATATTGGCACCGTCCACTCGTGGGACTCGCACGCTAACTACAAGCACCATCTGCCCGGCTCCTCGCCCACTCACTCCATTTTCTCCGGTGTAATTCTTTACTGCGACGAAACCCACTTGAAATCTTCAACTGGTGTTATTAGACTCCTGCTTGTTGTAAGCTTCAAACACAACATATCATTAGTTTTTTGTAGTATTTGCTCAGTTTGTACATAGTAATTTCCCTCTTTAAATTTGTAATCATTAGTATAGAGTGATTCAAAAAGAGCGCCGGTTTTATTATTCCAAATTAAGGGGTTTATTTGAACAAAAAATTGAAAAATAAATTAATCAAAATGTTTGTCTCAATTTCCGATTCCATGTATGAAAAACTATGTCATGTGTCCTCCTCTACTGCGCAGGCACACTTCAACAAGGCTATGTCCATGTAATTCACTATTACTTCACGACGAGTTTCCACTTTCATTTTGCCGACAACTCGTCGAATTTCCTCCTTCAAGTCATTGATTTTTTGGGTTCATTAACAATGACTTCAGATTACCCCAAACATGAACGTCACAGAGCATGTCCAATTCGACGGTTTATAGTAATGGAAGTGGAAACTTGTCAGGCAGTAATAGTGCTGATGTGCTAATGTAATAGTGCTAATGTCAGTGCTGATGCGTGCCAGCGCAGTAAAGGAGGATGCATGACTGACATCATTTTTCAAACATGAAATCCGAAAGTCAGATGAACATTTATAATAATAATAATAATAATAATATATTTATTTCGCCAAAAATTACATACAGTAGTTAATTACAAAATATGAATGATACATACAAAATGCATAATAAATTTAAATTAAAATATATCTAAATGATTTGGCACAGCCAGCAAAGAAAACTTGTGCGCTAGCTGCGAGTTCATAAAGCGAACAGCACAAAGTAAAGCAATACCCAAAAATGAAAAAAACAAGACTTAAAATAAATGAAGATAATTGCAATAATAATGCTTATTATAATTAATACAATGATAAAATTTGAATAATTTCGTGTTGAGATCAATATACCGGTGATAACCAAAAACAAATCATGTTTATTCTCCCAAATGAAAATTAATGAATAAAAATACAAAAATAATAAATTTTCAGTTATGGGCACATCCCAGTGCTTAATCAATTTTCAAAAGTAAATATAGAAGATAGAAAGACATTCAAAACTCAAATAAATCATGAACAGACTTATTAACATTTAGGTATTGTAGAATATATATTTTGTCCAACCCATAAATTTATTTCCCTGATTAGTGCTTTAGTAATTTTTGAATTAATGAATTTTATCGGAATTTTGTTTGAATATATACTGCAAAGATAGGTGAACTGGTGTCGACAAACTACTAGTTTTATTAGGTTGATATTGAAATTATTTAATGCTAATGATCGAGTCTGATAAGGTATATTCCTAATTTCTAGATTATTTCTATCCTTATTTAAGTGCAAAACAACCCTCGTTACATACATCTGTCTAAGTGTTGGTACATTTAATTCTTCAAAAAGTTTCTTGCTTGGGTATCGTCTTGGTTTACCCAGTGCTGCCCTTATAAGATGCTTTTGTAATGTGAAGACTTTATTAAAGTGACAATCATATGCACCACCCCAAGCTTCAATCGCATATTGAAACAGCGAGTGGGCATACGCAAAATAAATTGATCTTTTCACATCAAGGTCTTTCAGTTGATTTATTTTGTAGAAGCTATAAACGAGAAATTTAAGTTTAGAAGATAGGAAATTCATATGCAAATCCCATTTCAAATATCTATCCACCACCACTCCCAAATATTTTATAGAATTAACTTTTTCAATTTGTTGGCACAAACAGTTCAACCCAGTATTCAAGCAGTGAGGATCAGTGTGCATTTTCAATTGCAATGAATCATCTGGTTGACCCGCTAGTGTCGGAGAAAAGGTGATATACTTTGTTTTTTCAAGTTAACAGTTAGAATATGATTATCCATCCAATTCTTCATAATTTTTAAACCCTCATTAGCAAATTGGTAGACTTGGCGCCAAGATTCACCTGAAAAAACTAGTGCTGTATCATCAGCAAATGAAATTTGGGTGCAATGTGGTATTGTTAATTTTAGAGCATCGTTTAAGTAGATCAAAAATAATCCGGGGACAGTACTGTACCCTGTGGTAGGCCGAAACTAGATGAATGATCTGTAACTGATGTACCATTCAAGTTTAATGTTTGTTTTCTGTCCTGAAGATAGCTTTTTAGAAGATCATTACATAAGCCTCTTATCCCACATTTATCTAATTTCTTCAATAAAATACTATGAGGGACTGTATCGAACGCTTTTGCAAGATCTAAGAATACAGCCAATGTTTTTTGTTTGGAGTTGAAGTTTTCATCTATGAATCTAGTCAGGAGGATAATTGCTTCAGTTGTAGACTTTCCGTGCTGGAAACCAAACTGGTTTTTCTCTAGGAAATTATTGGTGTCTAGGTAATTTAAAATTCTTCTTTTCATAATCTTTTCCATGATTTTAGAAAAACTATTCAAAATACTAATGGGTCGATAATTTTCTGGATTTGCCTTGTCACCACTCTTGTGCAATGCAATAATTTTTGCAGACTTGAACACCCTCGGAAAATAACCTCTCTGAAAAACATCTATTTATGATATGTTCTAATGGCAGAACAATATGTTCACTTATTAATTTGACACAATGAGTACTGATACCATCTACCCCTGGAGAAGCACTATTTTTTAGTTCACCAATAACTTCTAAGATTTCATTTACACAAGTTGGATTCAGGAACATGCTATCTACTGGAGGTGCATTTAATGATTGTGGTACCGGTATTTCAATATAATTTACAGAGTCCAATAATTTTTTTGCATGCTCAGCTCCTACATTTACAAAATAACTATTTAAAAATTTTTGGATCAATTTTAGGTTCTTGATATACTCTCTCTTTTCCCATCAATTCAGAAATATACTCCCATCTTTTCTTGGAATTGTTTTTATACTCCGTAAATTTGTTGTTGTAATAATCATTCTTTGCTTTCCTTATTAATGAGTTCAAAATATTCCTATAATTTAAATAGTCCTGTTTAAGTTTAATATTGAAAGGTTGCTTTTTTAATTTGATATGCATTGTATCCCTTTTCCGAATAGCTGAAATCAAACTAGGAGTAATCCATTTTTTCAAGGGTCTGTTTTTATGTGAATAATTAATAGTTTCTGTGAATTTATTAATGTTTTCATTTATCTTAAAGGTAAATTTATCTACTAAGGTGTCAATATCATCAGTAAAATTGTCACAAACGTCATCCCAACCCTGAGTTACAAGCTCTAGTTTCAGTTTATCAAAATTAATTCTAGTTACTGTTTTACTTGGAATAGTTTTAGAATTGGAATCATGGTCTTTTTGTCTGATATGGAAAACAATACTGTAATGATCAGTGATATTTGATTGCAAAATCGCACCTAGCACATCCTCTTCCTTTTTTGATCCACTTTTAAAAAATATGTGATCTATGCAGCTGTTAACTTGCCCATTGACATTATTGACAGATCTCGTATATTTATTTACGTATGATTTGAAACCATTCAATTGCAATACACTGAGGTACTCATTAGTCAGATAATTAAGATGGTTTTCATCCATTATATTAATATTTATATCTCCCATTACAATGACAGATAAATCCTTACTAATATTCTGCAAATACGAATCTAAACTTAGCAAGAAGGCATTTATTTCTAAAGAAGGAGATCTATAGAGTGCCATCAACTGATAAAATGAATTATTGAAATTAAATTTGATTATAATTGAGTTTACGTTGTCTAGTTTTACATCAATATTCTGAAAATCAATATCTTTCCTCACAAATACACATAATCCATCACTTCTTGTGAATCTATTATTTCTATTTACAACAGAGTAACCCTCTATATTGAAAACAAATTCAGAGTCTTCACTAATCCATGTTTCGGATAATATTATAATTTCAAATTTAGTTTTACAATTATTTAAGTAATATATGAATTCATCAAAATTTTTCTTGATAGACCTAATATTTATATGAATAATATTCACATCATAAGAGTTGGCAATTCTATAGCTTAAAAATCTTCTATTAATACTGTTTCATAATTGTCACAAATAAATCGATTTTCATTTAAGTCCTCAAACTGCATAGGAAATCAAATAAGGTAGAAAACAATAGGAGTCATTGACACTGGATTCAAAGAGAATTCAAATCCTCATTACAACCAATCATTATTGCCGGCTGGTTGGAGTCTTTGCGAACAAAAACCTTGCCCTTTTTCGACCACACGTATTTGTAGCCCTTTTTGTAAGGCGACACCTCGATTTTGATGTATCTATTTTATTTTATTTTCTAATAACCCCTCAATTTGATACCGGTATATTAAAACAGGCGCTCTTTTTGAATCACCCCATACAATATATCTATTCGTTTGTGGTAGAATTTGTTCAGTATGTATATAGAAATCTCCTTCATTACATCGTTAATCATTATCTGACTGTGATATATTTGTCCTTGCAGCATAATCATGCAAGTTTGAGCAGACAGTTACTCCATGTGAGAAATATTAAATTTTACATGAATTGAAAAATATTTGATCAACTTCGAACTATCTAGCACAGTATTTCATAATTATGCTTCTAGGACAACACATCTTCAGACCCAATACCCAATAAGCGCATGTCTCTCGGACTTGTGAGCTGTCTTTCAGATTTGGAATTGGAAATTATTTAAATAAATCAATAAGAAGAGTTTCCGATGTAGCATTAATTCCGATGATACTTGAAGGAACATTCAGTATACCTGTAACTTGATAAGAACTAAAATCGTCAGCACTCAACAGTACATTATCAGGCTGAAATACAGCAATATCGTTGACAAACTTTTTATATTGCTGTAAAATATGTTCAAAATTATATTCATTATTATTTAGAGATTTTTTTGTGTAATAATGAATTACTACCTTTTCAATAGTACCGTAGCCTACATTATTCCATGAGAACGGCTCAAGGTTTGTCCTGAGAATAAGCTATAACGGTATTGAGGCCCTGAAAATGCATGGTGTTCCTCTAGTGTCTAGTCAAGCATTGATTTCCGTATTTTTTGTGTCAATTATTTAGTTTTATTTTTATTTTTTATTTGATATTTTATTATTTTTTTTATTTAATATTTTTATTTTTATTTGATTATTTTTATTTAGTTTTACTTTGCTGTTAATCTTGAGTATTATATTTTCTACATTGTGGGCATGTGATTATTATATTTGAATGTGTCTTGCTTGTTTCTTTTAGATAAATCTCTTCTTGATTCAGTAATTTGCTCTTTTGTTTTTTTCCGAGCCTTTTTGCGTTATTTGCCAAGTCGCATAAAAGAAATCAAACTTCTTGAGTGATCTAATAAAAAACAGCAGTGTCACCCACAATGGGTTATTGAAAGACAACTGTATATTTTATTCAAGTAAACGAACTAATTGAATGTGTTCGTTCAGACGCAGACCCCATCCTAGCTGAGCTACAATAAAATGTGCTACCGATTAAACTTTTTCTATAGATGTGTTGAATCGCTCGGTTGAGTGATGTACCATTTTTTGTCGCTCAGCTAGAACGGAACCTTTGGAATTTTTCAATGTAGAAATATATAATATTTGCGCCAATGAAAATTGTTTGTCTGTTTCAATATTTAAAAATAATTTATTTATCCACTTTTCTAAGGCATCTGGGCCGGAATTGAATGACTATATTTCCATTACAGATGTCTATAGATAATCTTCAAAGTCTGTAAGAATTCTTTCACTTAAATGTATTAATATGATTGCATATATCATGGATGTATCATGGTGGATTAGTACTTGAACACTAATCAACATTAAATTTAAATAATTATAAAAGCTGTAAAGAATTATAGTAATTCTATGATAGTCCAGATGCCTTAGCAAAGGGTAAGTTCTATTTAAAGACCTTTTTGTTAAGACACAATTCATATTAAATTTAATAAATCTAGAAGCCGCTAGATCATCAAAATTTCTTGGATGAATTATAGGAATTGAGACACTTGAAGTACGGGAGGACTCACAAAGTGTCCTAGTCAAACAAGACAAATCCACCCAGTTTTATTTTATACTCTTTCAATCACTGCTGATTAATATAATATTTTGAAACTGTCTTGTGCTTGGCTTGTACATGTACAGTATCAATATTTGGTTTTCAGCTATTTTGCAAGATCTAATTTTTGGTCTCTTCAAGACTATAGTTATTTTTTACATTCGAAGTTTCTCGTAAATTGTCTCTACAAGTCCAGGTTAGTACATTTTTTTTTGTTATAAATCTTTCTATTGCTCATAAATATTAATCTTTGTATAAGTTGATTACCATGTAAACTTTGTATTTAATCATCCGATAGTACTGAATGAAAATGCTTCCTAGGTCATGAAAACATCTGCTTGTTGTACAAAGTGGTGGCAAAGACATAGTCATGCCTTCACCTCAACACCTCAGTTTGCGAGTTGCTCATGTTGATAATTACAGACCAATTAATTCTTTGTATACTCAAGTGTGGATTTTCTTTTCATCTTTTCAATGAGAATCAGATCTAGAATACTTGGGACTTGGCCGAACAGTCGAACAGGTCATTCCAACTGAATACAAGAAAATTTGAAAGTCATGTCTTTATTCTTTCAATTGCTGACTTTAACTTTCAGTTCGACCAATATTGAAAAATTTATGAATGGCAAGAAAGCGTATTAAATTACATACCTAGTGTACATTATTCAATTAATTATGTACTCTATAGAGTTATATATCTGATTTAGAGTACTGTTTTCATTTTCAATAAATCTTCAAATTTTCTAATTAGATCTTTTACTTTGCTGATTCTCTTGATTTGTAATTTTTGTTTTGTGTGTTGATATGACTTGAGTGTGACCCTTCACCCTATGGTTTGAGGTTTGAGCTAGATAATAGATATAATATAATTTTTCATTATAGGTCTAGTACACAGTATTGTTACTTAGCAAATTCATAGATGTTTTACTTATATTATGCTATACCTATAGGTGTACTTATAATATAGGCCTACTCGTTCATTGAATGAGAGGTAACTTTAAAATCGACATTAAATAGATGAGAATCAATAAATTATGGATATTTCTCTCGTTTTCTGGAGCAACTGAAATAAGTTAGCTACAATCTACCATTATCCAATCAAACGATTGATTCATATAAAATAGAAATATTTTAAATCTTTTATGAATATATTGATTTCATGATTAAGAGGTGATATCTCAGAATTATTTCAGAAACATTTACTGACGTCTGATGATCTTTAGAAATTCAGAGAAATATTTGGCCTAATTGAATATTGTGTCAGCTATCTACACAATAATTAATTATATTCTATATTTATTTTATAAATGCATAATTTCATTCGATCTCGGAATATTTTTTTAGAAAATAATTTATTTCTGACGCAGATAATTATAGAGAACTTGATTCTGTGACAATGAATTTAATTTCTCAGTATTCTAAGCAAAGATGATAATTAAAAGACATAATTAAATCACATAGATTCTTCAGATATTTTTAAATTTTCAAGCGAAGATGATGAATTTCTGATGAATATAAATTTGGATGTAAACGCAGATAATCGGTTGTTGTTTGAATGAATTTTATTTTTCAGTTATCATCAGTAGCATGCCTGGCTTGCTTATGTACGTCGGGCACAGTGAAGGTGGGCCTGTTCATGCTGCCACTGCTAGGCAGGCTGCGACTCATGATGTTCGTCACTATCTTCAGTCTACTAGTCACTTGCCTATTCCTTTTTCTTGATATATCACATGTCATCTACCTGTTTCCATTCAATTGGGGCAAATTGGTGAGTAGACTTTGACTTTCCTCTGACTTACTATCCTGTAATAATGTATCCCAATCTCTAGATCTTCCAAAAATATAGAATCAATGAATGAGTTTCAATATTTGTAATAAAATATTAATTGTACTATGGCCATTTGTTCACATATTGGTATTAATTACATGATCATGAAAGTACTGCAAAGCTTCATTGCTATCGTTCAGACATTTGTCAGTTTGAAATTGAGGGTGATTGAACGAAAAAATAAGATTGTATAGCTGGTGTCAGAGTTTTCAGGTCGCACCTGATCAGTTTCAGGGCCTCTGACATGAGCTAACGACTGCCTTTTAGGCAGCCGGGACCGACGGTTTAACGACGGTCCATCCGAAACACGGGAGTGGCCTGAGGAAAAGACCTTGCCTGGGCCGGGATTCGAACCCGGGCCTTTTGATCATAAAGCCAGCGTCTAATCCACTCGGCTACTCCAACCTCAACTCAAAACAAAACTTGATCTGAAACCTTATTACCAGACCTTGAAAATAATCTTTAATGACTAGCATGCTATTATATAATTTATTCATAATACACTATCATATGAATGATGGGATCGAAAAGCAGGCATATGCCGCACATCCCTCACTATTTCGATCCCAATTTCACTCAAAATGGTTGTCCAAACAACGTTGTTTCTTCTGCATTGTAATTTAAAACTCAGCTGATTTAGATTCCGATTTCTTTTATAATATTCATATTCAGCTCCTTTCCTCATAGTTCTTCTAGTTCATAACTTGTGGTCATGAGCTGTAATTATTTTCTATACAATTTCAATGCTACATGACCAGATTACATAAAAAAATGTTAATTTCTATATTGTGTTTATATTTTTCAGAATGCTTTCTTCTACGTTAGCATGAGTGTCCTGTATCTTATTAGTTCTTCTCTGATGTTACACCTGTTGCATGCGTATGCGGAGACGTATCACTGGGTGCCCAAGTGGACCCGTGATCAACTTCTAATAACGGGGGTAAGTTTTTCTAGTTACATCTTTACCATTTTCAACTACATTCTATTCACGATCACATGAGACGAATTAAACCAACTTTTTGCGTGTTGTGTGTAAAGGCAGGTCTTCATATTCAACGGTCGCCGCAGTCGAACGAGCGTAGCCAATCACAGCTATAATTTACATAAGACAAGAGCTGTGATTGGCTAGAGCTGTTCGACTACGGCCGACCGTCGGATAAAGGAAGTTGGTCTCCACTAAGACAGGCCAGACGAGCGGCATACTGACAAGATTTTACAGTTGAATGTCGCTCCAATATGAGTGAAAAAATGGCCGGACGTAGTTTTTTACTTAACTTGCGCCTGCGGTTGCAATTTGCTGCTAAGTTGACCTTGTTAACTTGAGTTGACAGTTTGTTATCCGTTGTTAGCCTCAACCTCGTCAACCTGGCCTCAATTTGCATCAACGCGTTGAATGTTGGTTTCTAGTTGCGGGATTGGTGCTTATTTGTTCGCATAAGGCTGATCGGAACCAATTATACTGTGATGATGATTGCGGCCAGGACCAAATGGCAAATGCTGTGGTCATATTGCTTGATATTCGGTTAATGTAGGCCTATTTCCATAAATGATCATATTGGTGCAATTAAACGCAAGCGTCTGGCTGGACTGGACCTGGCTTGAAGTTTCTTTATTCTTATATTCTTTATAATAATATACAGAACTAACATTGATATAAATGATAATGTAGATAGATTGAAAACATCTCAAGATAGACTGAAAACATTTTTTAGTATGATAATATTTCGTTGTCTGAGCCACCTTCTTCATCCTAAACTTGATTGACATATTTTCCAGTATATCTCTTTAGAAATTATCTAAATTTTTTTTAATTAGCATAAAAGTGAATTTGAACATAACCTTTATTATTTGTGATACTTTAATCAAAATTAGGATGTGGGGAAAGAAGACGTTCATGGCATGAGTTCACCTATAAGTATTGTACCTGCTTCCACATTGATGTATTGTATCATAATTCATATTGAACCTCATGTTTTAAAATTCATCTCCATAGTAACATATGTTGAATATCCTATTTCATAATCAACATATATGTTATTATAGGGACAAATTTGAAAGCATTATGCCGGGGTTTCCAAGCACACTCAAAGTTGAGGGACCCTCAAATTTGGATGAACAACTTGACATTTTCTATGATAAGTATAGGAAATGTTGTAAACTGTAGTAAACTTGAGGGTCCCTCAAATTTGAGTGTGCTTGAAAAAACCGGGCATATGTCTCGTTTCTCGTTATATAAAACAATACAGCAATGTGAAAGAATAGATAGATTACACAATTAAGGTGGAAAGTATGAAAACACTGATTTTAAAGATTCCGCTTCTAAAAATAACACGCTTTTTGCTTGTTGGGTAGATTCTGGGCTGAATGCTTTATGAGAACAGTTCTTTTGGAAATTAAATTTTGTTCAGATTCTGGGCTACATTTGCGCTGTGGAAGCACTGGTGCTGTCGCTGCTGACGCGTTGCGATGGCGGCCAGTACAGTCCGGTGGAGGACGACCCGAGCACCATGACGCTGCAGGAGCGTCGCGAACTGACCGGAGGCACGACCCTCGCCACCACGCTGCACACCGCCTCCCCACAGCCCTCCAACTGGCTGCACGATCACGAAGATCTCCAACTGCAGCTGCAGGCCGCAGCCCTGCTCCTCCAACCACCCCTACCGGCTCGCGTGATACCTGTTGCCCTTTTTTACCGCCACCACCGCTAGCTATAACTAATCGTCGCTCAGAACCTGAACCTCCCGCCCTTCACCCACCACCCTCGTCACAACGCCCCGAGATCGCCAACACACCGACTCAATGTCAACTAGTGATGCGCGATAGCGAAGTGTTTCAGCTATCGAAATGTTCACTATCGTTAAGAAAAACTATCGAATGAAACACTTCGATAGTGAACCTCTCGAAAGGTCCTGATTGAATAGTTCTATACAAACCGAATAGAAACCGATACCGATAGGCTATCGTTGAGAAAAGCTTCAATGTTTGATTGTAAAATCTCTCTCTAAGCCAGTTTAAAATACTGCAACTGAGCATGCTCGTATTTCCAGAATTAAAATAAATTATACATTTATTATTTTTATATTAATGAATATAAACATGATAAATCAATAATGAATAACATCCAGTACCCTTGAGAATAAGTTTTTTTTCAGAACTAATTTTGAACTATTAATGTTTATTTTGAATGGAATCCAAAGAATAAACTCATTTTAAAAGGTACTGTGAATCACTATTGATTTATTATACATTAATAGCCCTTATAACATATTGAACAATCGATACAAAGTATCAGTATAAATTAATTATAATAAAGTAATCAATTTAAAGTATTAAGAGGTTATGTCGCCAATGCCAACAATCAATTATTAGTTTCTGAAGTATTTCCAAAGCAAAGTGTTTCCAATGAAACAATTTCTTCAGCCATTTGATTGCTCCTTTCATTCTTCACCGTAGCGATTATCTATCGGAAGTGGACCATTCGAATGGCCAAAAACGAGAGGTTTACTATCGAAAAAGGGATCCGAAGTGTTTTTCGATAGTATTCATTCGTTTCAGCAACAATCGAAACAATCGCTAGGTGAAAACTATCGAAGTGTTCGATAGTAACACTTCACAATCGCCCATCACTAATGTCAACTAGTTCAATTGATCGAATTTAATATTCGTTGTTTGGGATTCTAATGTTGATAAGACCCATGCCATGAACCTCCTTGGTAAGACCTTTATTACTCTATAATATTTTATATTACATAATTATGGAATCATTGAAAAGAGATGAAAATATGATTTTATATTTTCATCTCTCTTCATATGTGATAGGAAATATTGCCGTGTAATACCGGACTTAACATCACAATTAAAATTAATATTCAACCTGAAATCGATAAAAAATACTTTTATTGGAACTTGACATGTTTCGCCATCTTGAGAGGCAGTATCAAATGCAATTTGACTTATTAAATTGAATGATTGCTTATCTTTTTGAATCGTATTTGATAATGCTTCTTTAGATGGCGAGACATGTCATATTCCAACAAAAACATGAAAAAGTTTTAGTGATTTTTCTTTTTTTAATTTTTCTGTGAATTTTGCATCAGTGGTAGCCCTAAGTAACATTGAATAATAAGTATTTCTATAAAAATTTATTATAAAGGGAGGTAACCCTCAACAAAAGTTCAAAGAAGTACCTATAGATTACTTGTTATAGAGGCAGTAAAATTCAAATAATAAAGTTTTTAGAGTGATGCTTAATTACTTGTTACAGAGGCAGTAAAATTTAAATAATTAAGTTTTTAGAGTGATGCTCACGTGAGCTTTGGGCTTGTGCGTGACTGAGTGTCCATTTCTCTGTCAGATCATACTAACAGTTCAACGATCGGCCTGTCGGTTTACAGCTATTTTGACTGGCTGTCCCCATCCACTTTCAGTTTTTGACTCACAGCCCGAACTGTCAGTGGATATAGAACCTGATGAGAGGGATGATTGAATTATTATGAGAGAAAATCATAGGATAATTCAATTACAGTATTTGATACATGTTTCTCTCCATACTCTCAAACTTTAAATTAAGGTCTTCTAAATTGGTCCACTAGAATTTCTTCATAAAATTTTAGAATAATATTACCTTATTTTCTGGGATTGAGTTGGTGTCGTAGTGATCTCTGAGTGTATCACTTAATGAATCATCCTATGAATTATTATTGTCTTTGAAATAGTGGAGACTGATAACATTAGCATGACATTCCATCAATGAGAATAAATTCACAGTAGCTTTATCATAGAATTATTTTCTCTCTCATTACATCGTATTTTGATTTTAAATTTAATATTAATTTGAAGTTTCAGTCTTCCATGTATGTTGCATCAAAAATGCCAAAACGTTTGTCTCCTTTTCCGGAAGTAATCCAATCAAAATACATATCAACAAACCACAAAAATTCTTTTCGTGTCATTTTTGAAATTGCCAAATATTTTACAGATTTAAAACTATAGTATGATGATACTGAGTTTCAAGGAAAGTTTTAAAAGAGACAATTTTCTGGGTCTTCAGTAGGCTATCTCTTTCGATAACGATAAATGTTGACGGATCTACCAGAAACAAAAATCGTTATGAAAATTGGAATATTCTAAGACGTAAGTTACTGTTGGGTTCTAATTCTTAAATTAGAGAGATAATTATATAATGACTATAAATAAAAACGAAAAATTCATAAAATTGAAACTTATGCCCTCACTTCTGGACAAAAGCTTGTTGTTTTCATAACTTTGTGATTGAATGATTAACTTCGAAAATTGTCTACTGTACGAACTATACCTTCAACTCAGCCTAATCACTCCCCCCCTTACTTTCCAATAGACTAAGTTATCAACACCTTGATATTGAGCCTCTGAGAATAGATTTTAATCAATTTAGCATGACACAGTCCTAAATATGAGTGAAGTGAGACAGTAAATGTATTATTTTCTTCAGTCATATTATTATTTACAAAGTATCATTGAGCTGATATTTGTATTCAGAACTGAGCTTTAATTATTCTATTATAATAGTGGAAGGAGACAGATTGATCAATTGTGGTGTACTAGTTGAATTTCAGTAACATTTTTAGCTTTGTAATTCAATGTGCTGTTGCAATTTACTAGAAAATTGAACATTCCTTCTAGGTGTTAAGAACAGTGTGATTAATAAATAAATGTCAATCTAGCAGATTGGTTGGTGTATTTAGTTACGCTAGTTTTCATATTATTCAATGTAAGAGATGATAATTGTGAATTCAATATTTCAGATTTATTCTACCTCATTTCTCAGTTTACAAAGGTGTTCCATAAATAATAATTGAATTGAGTCAATAGGAACATGATTACTTGTAGACCCATTCACTTCCAAAATCTTGATAGAAATAGTTTTCAAGCACTAGATAGATTTCACAGTCGTCTCATTCACATTCTTCATGGTCATTATGATGAGTGTGGTAATTTTTATAATACCTCTTTCAACTTTCGGACATGAATCACGTTCTCAAATATCACGTTATCAATAGACTTCTTTGATGATTATTCAATTTTTATTTATACAATTATTGAAGCAGACTATTCCGAATTGAAAATTTTTGAAGAAATAAATCACCACAGAGTTCGCCACATGAATTGCCTCAAACCAAGGTCTATAGAAGTCTTATAGACCTTGCCTCAAACAACATGGATTGGTAAAAATGAAATTAGATCGTAAATTGATTGTAACATCTTATCAAGAATTGTATTGCTCTTAGCTACAATAATTTCATCCTGATAAACTGATAGAAAAATGAAATATTTTACATAGTTTATTATGTAGAATCTTTGTAAATAGATGACAAAATATATATTTTACAGTATTCAGTTAGAGTTAATGATATTCTTAGTTGTGTGGTTGTGTTGTGAAAAATGAGAATTTTCAAAGTAATAAATACAGTAAAAACTCGGTAATTAGTTATGAGTCATTTTAAATTATATTATTTGAATGAGTTAGCTCATTACATTATTAACGTATTTCAACTTGTATATAGAAATTTGTTTAAAAAGTTTTTTCTTGCGTGCATGTGTTGTTTGTGTTTTTATGAGTTGGTAGTCTGTTACAGTCTTTCTTTAGAACAGTTGAAAAATGTAGGCCTAAATGTACGCACTTTTAACGCATTTTAGCCAAGCTATTCCTTCTTAGGCTGCTAACACTTCTGAACTCTAACACTTGAAAAGTCCGCGGGATGATATCAGGTCGATCTACACAGAACCTATTGATTCTAAAGAAAAATTATACAGCGGTGTCAGTAATATTCAGATAACGTGAACATAGTCCTCAATTTTCAAGAATATCCCTGTATGTAACTTAGCCCAGTAAGTTAATTCATGGATTAAACTTACTCAATTTTTAAAATCAATATTTTAATTTAGTATAAGAATGAAGCAGACGCACAAAATTAAAATTACGAATAAATTCCCTTTCAAAATAAAAATTATTTTGAGATAACATTGATACCTGTTTTAAAAGTGTAGGCTAATAGGCACTCACATTACAATCTTGCCCTTCTTAGTTCCAAATAGAATTGAAATTAATTTGTAATCTCAATCTATAAATCTCTAGTATTCAGAGACTGGAAATAATTATTAGATACATATTATTTACCTCTAGTCATTTATTTCGAAGTATCTGTCCATAGTCGGTTTATCCCTAGTAACTTCACTGCCATTTATTAGTGGAAAGGGGAATCTGGGTATTGCTAAACGTATACTGCCTGACATATACCAATTTGTATATAATCATTTTATCTGTATATATTTGAGTCTTGGATTAGTTGAAGTAATATTACTTGTAGTAGGTATTCGCTTGCGACTTAGTCGTTTAAAGGAAAAGTGCTGAATAGGATGATATACGGTATCAGACAATGACAATTTCATGAAATCAACCAAACATTGTTATTGCTGATGATTTGAGCTAAATCTTTGCTCTCTGTTCTTGTTTTGTCACTAAGAAATGAATACCAAATTCAATAATGGAACCAAATTGATTAATGGAACATTTCCAGCAACGTAAGAGTACGGTGTAGCATAAATAACGAGAATCACCAGGGTTAGTGTAGTTGTATGAAATTGGAGGATATGGGATAGCATTGTGAATTTGTATAGGAATATTTATTTAAAAATGAAATTTAAATATTTTTTTTATATTCTTGTCTTTGCACAACTCTGTATAATTTTTACAGTCTCCTAGAAACTAAACTTACTCTTATTGATTGTTTTTCTGTTTCATGCATTTAAGAACATTCTTGTACAGTCTGACCTAATTTTATAATTTCAAATGTAAGTATTTGTTTAGTTATACAATATACAGGGATACTTAGAATAAACGATAAATCGCTAGTGTTTATTAGAATTCATTCATTTGTGTTGATGACATTGATAATATATCCATAATTTATAGCCTATTAAGATTTGAGGAATGATGCTAAAAGTCGAGTGAGAGTCACTCAGGATTATGAATCGTCATTATTTTTTGCCACTAACTTCTACTTCACTTAATTCTTACTGGTAAAGAAATCTGTAAAATTGAAGGTAATCTCCTTTCTAAACCTTTTAAATTGAAATAAATTAAATTTGAAATGGATAAATTATTTCTATATCGTTTTTATAAAAAATTAATTAATGTTGTACATAATCCATGTATGGTAACTAAAAAATTCAACCTGTGAAAAACTCATATTATTAACCATTGCTCCATATTCTATAATTATTTAGTAAGATTTAGCTATGAACCATAACACTGACTATTTAGATCCTATGAAGAATATGTGGAATGAAAAAAATCATAAATTTGAAATTATAATCTTCAAGATGTTATATTTTGAAACACTTGAAAATGTTAATACTAATGATATAGTTCAAATATTGTCAATCTGCTATTGCACATAAAAAGCCGTACTTTGGCATCCCAATTAATTTGCCATAGTTACCCATCTATTAAAATAGGATCTTAAAATTAAACCAATACAGTAATCTTAACTTATTTGAAATAAAGTTTATTTGGTATTTTGTATAGATTTGGAAATCCCACTAATTATCAACATGATTAATTTTGAATTTTGTGACCCATCAACTAGAATTCTCCTGAAACTGTACCTAATAAATAAATCATACATGGTGCTACAATATGGAAAATTTACCAAATTCCTTATATGGCGAATAAGACTGTTGAGAGGATGTATTTCGTTTGAGAAAACCCAAACCCTACCTACATGTGAATAGTTGAAATCCCAAGAAAGTGTATAATTGATAGTAATATTGATCCAAATTGAAGTTGGTTGAGAAAAGGTGGAACTTCTAAACGATATTTGAGTTTCCAATGAGGCGATGGTTGCATGTGATTGTTTCCGAAGGTAAAAACAAATTGTGCTTGTGTAATTTGTGTGTTCTTTTCAAGTAGAGAACCAGACCTATGCTACATTATTGTCTTTAGGTTTAAATTTATGTTCAGTGTTCTCTAATCAGTCCTTTGTGATTAATTTGTTGAATTCCAAATATAGACAATTTCTTTTTATTTTTAGTGAATAATATATTATTTATATATGATTGTATTTGTTATTTCTATCCCATGCCAATAAAATTGAATTGCTGTAGTCGCAGGAAACTTATTACTCTATATCTATTAATAGCTAAAGTAACTACTATAAGCCCAAGTACACACCAGTGGCTGTTGCAAAAGGTGATCGTAGGACTGGATCGAGGGAGTTATTGATCAAATGAGCCAGTACACACGTGCATGTTGTATTGTAGCCTAGTAGTCTGGCGCAGGCTACGTATCTGCTTCACTGCATGCAGTGTTGCTACTGATTAGCAGGGGCAGGGCTATAGTTACTTTATTGTGGTGAGTGAAAATCATCATCAAAAATAATGATGGTTCAATAACTACCCTACCAGAAAATTGGGATCACATGTAATAATGTTTAAACAAGTTCCAATAAAATTCAATTATTAGCCTATTTCAGAAATTTTATCACTTGAAACTAGCATAAAATACCAACTTTATGTTAAATATTGCTCGTACAGTTAGGAACTTTCTGTTATTCAATTCGTTGAAGGTAAGTATAGAACACTTTCATAGCACTCGACAGTCATGTGGTCTGTATGTGTGGCACTCAAATCCAGGAGGACAATAATGTTCCATACAAATGTCAGTCCGTATCTGGCATGACCTGGTGGCTGAAAACACATCAAGACATTGTAGCCTACTATAGAAAGTGTAGAGTAAACTTAATACGGTATAGTTTACATTGAATTTTCAAATCACAAAATATAACTTACCGGCATCAGCAATCATAGCAGGTGAATAATTTATCGAACAAGAATGTAGAAAAGAAGAACCAACAATATTTCACAAATTCCTCATTAATTTCTTTTGTTAGTCGCATGGATTATGAGTTAGATCATATTTATCCATATTGTTTAACTTTCTTTTAAACATTTTGGGCCACACTGCGCACTCTTCTATTTTCTCGAGATCTGTTTAAAAACTCAAGTAACTTACTAACGTGTGGAGCGCTTTTCGGACTTCATATCTATTTTCAACACTGTAAAGATACGATTCTCAAGAGGCAGCTCTAGCCAATAGCCATCACACACCTGCATTCATCTAACTATATTATAAATGTTCACTATGTTATTAGGGCTACAACTAATGTAAGTTATAATAAATCGATAAATAGTGAAATTCACCCTTTTAAGCCATTTTAGTAAATTTCACCATTTATTGATTTATACAAGGTGAGGCAGGAAGTATCCTAGTTTTGATATGACATACGGTATTGTGAGTAGTGGGGGCATGTTGGAAGAGGAAATGGACTCAAATGACCAGCAGATTTAAAGGTTTCATTTGGTAGCATAAATTGGTGTAAACAGTTCATAAAAAATAGTTTACATAATTAATTATGGAAATTAAAAATATTTAAAATGTATGCGGAAAATGTTTACAAGTAAGTTACTTTTAATTTACAATTACATTTAACATATTCTTAAGCTGTTAAGCAAACAGGTAATATTAGAGAAAGTTGTTTTGTTATTTTTTTCCACCGTGGCCCTCTTCCCTATAAGAATTTTTTTTGTTTTCCATATTTGTAAAATTTGTTCAATAATTTCTTTGGCATTAAATCTTTTCTATATTTTTGGTTGTATTTTCATAATTGACCGAACGTAAGTGAGGTCTAGATTCAAGACGACGATTTTGCATTTCTCTTTATGTTTGTTTGTTCCGTATTTACGACAAAACGCGGCATTAGATTCTGATGAAATTTGACAGGAATGTTCCTCTTGAAATTGCGCGTCGATGTATATGCAAGGTTTCTTGAAATACTGCATTTTAAGCATAATATTAAAGGAAAAGGAATACCTCCATACTAAAATATTACCTACTATAATAGGCCTATACATTTATACTTATACTGAACATAGGAGAATTCACACAATAGAATTATTCATGCTAAACCAGCTGTCGAGTTTATTATTAATTGAAAGATTAATGAAACTCAACATAACCAAGTATTCCCTTCATGAATAATACCCCATCCATGGGTGACTTCGTGAGGTCTACTGTTCACAGAACTACTAGTATCATAAATTCAGATTCTGAATATGATTATACTACATCTGTGCTCTTTTCTATTTATCAATTTAATTGTATTGTAGCCTAATTTTTCCTGTGAAGAATTTTATCTATTGATTTTATTCAAACTGCTGATCAAGATTATCAGTGTGATGCGCGCATTACATTTTCATCTCCTGAGCTATTGTGTGTCATTCACAGCAGCGTGTGTAGCCTACAGTGTCGCATGCACGATGGAATTAATAATGAGAAACGTGTTCGGCTATTCAAGTGATTTCAATGCAGATGGATTGAATCGCTATTGTATAGAAGCCGAGATTTTAGAATGCGAGGGGAAATTTCCTCTAAAAATCTATGTTACATCTGAATGTGGAAAGCCGAATGAATTTGACATGACAGTCTACTACAGTAGAATGGTATTTGAAATTAATACATAGTTGATTATTTCCTTTTGCTTAGAAGTGGAATATATAGCGAATAATAGCTGTTGACAATAATGCATTGATAATAGCGTGAGCATTGCCAATAATTATCGATATCAGGAATTATAACACATTCCTTGTGGTTCCTTGAAACACATTACAGTGAATATAATCAATTTCTCAATTCAAAATGTCCTTTCTTGTACCCTATATGTTATTAAGGAGCTAGAGTGTTCATTCCAACATTTCATGAGATAATCCCGATTTTTTAAAGGTATCTCATTCGAGTACTGAAAATCAATAAAAAAACTCACTCAGAACACAGATATTCCTCAAGCAGCATCCTCCACAACACATTTTATCATCAATACACTGTAAACAATAACAAAATGGTTTATGAATCGACACTTAACCCATTTCAAACTTGATTTTTTTTTATATACAGTAGTATTTTCAATATTATTGATTTCACATACCAGGATAATTCTATGATGCTCCAGTTGATTGAAACCCTTTCATAGGAGACACAATTCTGATAAAGCAAATTCTTAAAACTATCTTATTAATATCCATAGGATTTTCAAAGAAAAGGTTCCAAATTTTATAATAAATTGATCGCATATGAAGTATGAATAAATTCATAAGACATTATAATGTCAGTAGGCTATTGTTGTAAGTTCTACTGAATGAACTTCCTCGTAAGAATGAGCAACATAACAGGAAAATGTATTGAAAATTTAATGTTCCCTTGTTAAAATTTGTAGAGTACGGTACTCATTATTTCTGGGGCTACTTACATATGAGCCATAATCCTTGCACTCCCAAGACGAACAGGAAGGAGATAGACTGAGGACACCTAGAGTGAACAGACCAAGTGTGAGTTTGATCATCTCTTTCGTAGAGAGTGTCTGTTTGGTGTTAGCCAGAATAGGCGTGATCATGTAATAAACAGTAGTTGACTGGCGCATCTATTTACTATTCAAGGTCTCATGAAGTTGAATTGTGTAATGGTTCATTTTGTTTCAATACCAGTACGGTAAGTATTATAATTTACATTGCAACTTTTATTGAACACCAGATGCTGTAGTACAATAGTGCAATCTCCGACAAGAGTAGAAATCATTAGGCTACCATTAACTAATTTAGTGTCTGAATAATGAATTACTCTATCCACTTTCCCCACGATATGATTTTTTAAAATTAAATATGATGTATTTTAACATCACATGAAGATATTTTCAAGTCAAATTTTTATTTGGCTATTTTTTATATTTTAAAAAAAGACTACCAGATAAAATATTGAGATAATAATGAATTATATTCGCATATATAAAAAAATCAAAACCGTATCAAATTACAACCATAATAATTAAAACTCATGATCTCGATAATCATAGATCTATGCAAAACAATTGACTTATGGTTGACAATGGAGAATGGTAACTACTGAAAGATTAAATAACAAGCATTATTCATCACAATATTTATTGATGAGCAATCGAAATTAGCTCAATTACAGCTAATTACATTACATCATTGACGAGACGTGAAAATTCCTTAAAGGAATTCAGCTACGACATTTGAAAGAGCCTACAGAATAAGAAATTGTAAAATTTGAAAAATCCAAGAAATTCTTAAATTTGTTCAAACTGATTGAGAAAAAATAAATAGAATTAAAGCCATCTTGGTTATGATTTCCCATGTTATTCAAGAAGAAAAAATGCAAATGAAATGAGAACTGATGAGTTTGTCAATGACGTAATTGGAGAGCTTCGGTGATTCAACTGCATTCAAGTGTTTATTCTTCAACTTTATCGACGGATTTCTCCTTATCAAGGAGTTTGAACTTGTCGATCAATTGCTGGATGGTCATTTCACCATGCACTACGTTATCCCTTGTTCTTACATTCACTGTGTTTCCTGTCTTCTTTTTCTCCAACCACTGAAACAAAAGCATACAATAGCATTATTTTTCAAAAGATTTATTTTTAAAAATGAATAGTTTGGAAATTGGAGTAATTTCAATGGAGAAAGCTAACACTTCAGTGCTCAGAATTACAAAGAAACTCTTTAATTTGTTCCTGAAATGTATGATAAATTTTCTTAATATCACTAAAAGAGATATAATTTCATCAAGAGAGGTAGATAATAACATTTTCCGACGTGCTTTGATTGGATCTTCAAGCACAAATTCACAATTCCAGTATCCACTGGGCCATTTTTCATGCGATTACCTCTAACGGCTGTGGTAAAAATCTATTGTCTCTTTTGATCAACTTCGCCATAGCCGGTCTCTTTTGATTTCAAAAAACATTATCTAAACATAGCGGAATTATAACTCTTAATTGACAAAATCAGCTGTTAGAGCGTACAAGGAGCAGACGTAACTTGGCATTAGCTATACAATGTATTTGATCTCATTTTTTTAGAAAAGGTAGTTGGGCCTATCTCGATATTTATTCTAAAATGAATAGAGATGGAGAGAAATAAATCAATAATGATGGTTGGCTGCCGTATAACAGAAGTACATAATAGACTTCTATTATGGCTATATTGAAATTGCCAGTATTAAGTGATAAGAAAGTGAAATTAATGTCAATGTAGGCTACTATTCAGGAGTATGTAAATATAACATTACCAAGGATGTAGTTGTACTGAGCAAGCTGAGCATTTCGGATCTTCTTGTTCATGGTGTCTCCCTGATCAACATCAACTTCGCAAACGAATCCAGCGTTGTAGACTTCATCTTTCACCTGGAATTATTTGAAAATATTTCAAGGTAATATAGAATCACCATAGACAGATATCTATTCTAATTCCTACCATGAAATCAACAGTCATAATCATAATGAAAAAGTAATCAAAATAAGCAAGTTTCATTTTGAAGAAAATAAATTGAAATTCTCAAATACCTGGGTCATTTTGTTATTAACCTCCGATAATATCAAAGTATATCGAAGGCAGTATATGAAGCAATCATGTTATTACTAAAAGATGAGTGCACTTATGTTAACTTTACAAAGTAACAGACGTGAGGATTAAGGCATATGAACCAGTCTAAAAAAATCCCCTGCAAAACTTCTTGCCACCAATTAATAGGTTCAAGCTATGCCGTTGCCGTAAAGCATTTTTATTGGGTTGTAAGCGCCACACTCCAAGCTATGCATTCAGATTGAGGAAAATGTAATTTCCATTCATTAGGTCAGAACAGTATGGTCGAAAAAACCCCAAAATTAGAAATGTTGTAGAGGCTTTTGGGTTGCAATACCACATGAGGATCAGCGTTGCTTTTTGACTATTATCCGCCTTATCTTGTGCTCTTTAGTGGGGCTATTTTTAAAATTTGAAATTCCAACTCCGTTCTCGTAAAACACCATCACTCGTAAGTTATATGTAATTTTGAGTAATTTATAAACGAATTTCTGCTGTGCTATTCCATTCTGTTTGCAAGAATCTTATAACACTCTTGGCGGGAGACTTTACTTAGGTGGCGATGTTTTCACCCCTATAACTCGGCAACGATAGATGATCGCCAATCGCAGAGAGTTTAGCAGTAGAAACAAGCTTTCAAGTACTGGCATCATTACCTGCCTCCTGCCTGTTTAACGCCAGTTATGAGTGATCAGAGGTCATGTTATATGTTATGTTATTTTCCTGAAAGGACGGATTCAAGGATCCAAAGATTCAAAGATCCTCACAAGTCAACCAAAGCTTATTGGGTGTCCAAAGTAGGCTAATAGGGCAAACCAATACCTGTGTTCTTTACAAAATCCAGGAGTTTTTCCCTATACTAGCGTCCCATTCATCACCTGGTTGCTTGCAACCAAACAGAGCCCTTCTCCTTGCCCCTAGTCTCTCACAATCCAGTATGATATGCTTGGCAGTCTCTTCAGACTGATTGCAAAGCCTACAAATCTGACTTTCATTTCTAATTCCAATTATGTGGAGATGTTTCCTGAAGTGGCTATGCCCAGTTATCAGAGCGATCAACTGCTTGACCCGACCACTACCCAAACTCAACAGCCAGCTGGTGAAGTAAGAGCATGTGTCTGCTAGCAGACTTTTGCCAATACAAGTGGATTGGAGGTGAATAATAAATGACCCTTGTAAATGAGTATAATTCAATTTTGAATGTAAATTATACAATGTAAATTTCAATTACAATGAAATTGAATTTCATTAAATTCAATTATATGAATTTCTTGTATCGATTGAATGAAATTACAACTTCGAAAGTAGACCAAGAATGTAAAAGTGTAATAAAATAGGTATGTCAGTTGAGAAATGTGAAGATATAAAATTATGCCACTAAAATAATATTTGACAAGAACATACCTTGTGAGCGTACTCATTGAAGGGCTCCGCAACAGGAATCACCATGCACTGGCGAGGAGAAATCCAGAACGGCCATTTGCCAGCATAGGATTCTGTCAGGATGGCTATCATTCTCTCAACTGAACCAAGAATTGCACGATGAATGATCACGGGCTGAATTTTATCACCAGATTCGCTGTGAAAAAAAAACATTTTACGGTTATTTGAATTAAGGTAAAATGTATAAATCAAATACCGTACAACATTACACTCATTTACAATATTCATGAAGGCGTTATCAATTTTGAACTTTTATGCCCGGTTTTTCCAAGCACATTCAAATTTGAGGGACCCTCAAATTTACTAAATTTTCTATAATACTTATCAAAGAAAATGTCAGCTGTTCAATAAAAATTTGAGGGTCCCTCAAGTTTGATGCCCGGTTTTTCCAAGCACACTCAAACTTGAGGGACCCTCAAATTTTAAGGGACCCTCAAATATTTGAGGGACCCTAAAATTTTGACAAATCATCAATTAACAGCTGACATTTTCTATACTTTCAACATAGGAGAGTTGAGGGGCCCTCAAACCAAAGTTGAGGGACCCTCAAATTTTGGCGAATGCTCAGATAACCAGCTGATATTTTATTAAACATTTCTGAAGCGTATCTGCATTCTCATTGGTTACATACGGTACTCATGTTGTAAACAAAATAATATAATTATCATCAGTTCAAAGCGATAACCTAAAATCCAGCAGTAGCAGCTACTTCGAGTGTTTGCATGATATTGTTTTTTTTTAATGAATAAAGATAAAATAAATTGTGTCATGAATATTTCTATATATTCCGGTATATTTCGATTCTCCCTAGAACAATAAATGAAGATAATTCAATGTTTGGTAATTTGGAAAATGCATAACCTCACAACGTACCGACGACTAGATGTAAACAAAATAACCGTGTTACTTTTATATATTTTTTAAAATGAAATGTCAGCTGGTTATCTGAGTATTTGTCAAAATTTGAGGGTCCCTCAACTTTGGTTTGAGGGCCCCTCAACTCTCCTATGTTAAAAGTATAGGAAATGTCAGCTGTTGATTGATGATTCGTCAAAATTTAAGAGTCCCTCAAATATTTGAGTGTCCCTTAAAATTTGAGGGTCCCTCAAGTTTGAGTGTGCTTGGAAAAATCCGGCATCAGAGTGCTGATTACAATCACCTGTCATTTCCAACGAGAATTCACTGGCTACTTTATAGCAGCATTTCACCAATGCTAGTAAATCTAGCAAACCTAGTAAATCTAGATTTACTAGCCTTGGCATTTCACTACCTTTAAACCTTCAATGTATAGTATTCCAGTATAAATAAATAATATGAATAGTTACTTATAGTTTGCAAATACAAATGAGATGAAAAATAATGGAATAAAACATACGGAAATTGACAATTCTATCGGTTATTTTGGTACGAAACCATGGTTTATATGGCGATTCTACAACATTGACAACGACTCAGTCGAATTTTTAGATAAAAAATAAACGTATAATCCGACATTGAATATTCCAAGTTCCATTCCAACAATTCATCAGTTTAATGAAAATAGTGAGACCAGTGGTTTTAAGTCAAGTTACCCAGTAAAAGCTCATATTGAATCAAGAATTCAATTTAAATAGAACATTGAACCTGGATCATGGAAAAAGAACCATTCTGATTCCCAACTTTCAATGGATTGAAACAAGTACCTACAATCTAGCTCGAGTGTTGAATACAGTAGTTATGAAACAGTTATTTCAGGGAAGTAGCTTCAATTACACGATTTATATAGTCTCCTACTTGCATGCGATAAGCATCATGCTTACATAAAGTAGTATATTATTCTGATTCATCAATTTTTTGCAGATATATATTACATCAAACAATTAAACTTCAAACTCAGGGCTATTTAGAATAATTGATATTAGGGTATTTGATTTATTTCACTTTGGCTGTCAATTACATCATAAAATATATATAGAGTAGGCTCCTATTACTAGCCTATTCATTTACTATTCCAGTATACTGTGTTTTTTCTCCTATTGAAATTGTGTAATGTATTCAAACTTCTATGTATTATGTATGAAATGAAATAAAGCTATTTGAATTTGAAATATTTCAGTGATAATTTTTCAATGTGGAAAATATGGTTTGTACATCATTCCCAATGTAGAAGGGGCATCTTGACAGCAGAATTAACAAAAGAGAAAGTGACAGTTGGAAACAATAATTTGATTACCATGCGTGATTCTTAATTCACATAACAAAGAAGAATCAACAATCACTAAGTGAAGATCACTGCGAAAGTATATTCTCTCATTGACTACTAAGTTTGTGGTTACATTTACATTGTATGCAAGCAGATGCTGCGTACAATACTTGCATTGAATGTAAACACAGCCTGTCATGAAATATAAATGAATAATGCATATTTTCATAGATAAAGCTTCACGTACTTTTATACAAGTGAGCACAAGAGAAGTTCTACTTTTACAGTACATGTTCAAGTGTAACTGCAGCTAAATGTTATCACAACATATCTCTAAACTTTATGTCAAAGTTTTGAATTTAACAGATACAAGTGAAATAAGCATAATAGGGGTTGAGTTAAATCGAATGGATCAGAGTAGTTCGGAACATAGGGTGGTTGCTTTTGCAAGTAGGAGTATGAATAAGCATGAGAGAAAGTATACGCTATAACTAAAAAAGAATTGCTATCAGTAGTATATGGTTCGAATTACCCTATGTAGGACAAGTTGAAGCGAGTTGGCAACTGGAAGTCCAATTGGATGGTAGCACATTGGTGGTTACGTCTGAGAGCATCCATTATGGTTATATCGATTTTCGGCCCATAGAAAGCACCATCGCCAGGATTCTCACTCCACGGTTCTCCAAATTTATCAAGACTGTTTGCCAATTGCTGAAAACAAATTGAGAGGATAGTAGTGAAAATGAAATACTGTACAAGACCCATTTTAAAATAAGCTGATATTAAATAAAATACCGAGATGCAAATATCATTAAAAGCTTTAGGAACTCCATCAATTGTTTTACCATTATCAATTATAATGAATGGTGTACTTGTAAATACTGAACTTGTAAATGTAGAATCTACTTCAAACCATCGAATTAATAAATGTCCAAGTTCAATAATAAAAACTTGCAGGGTGATCAAAGCATGTCATAAGATGCAAGGAAGTATATTGATAAGAAATGTAATACAAGAAGGCTGGATATGAGGTTAATGGAAAATCTTTATTTGATGGTTATTCAAATAAACAGTGAACTATTGATGAATTAACTAATTAATACTGTTGAAATTCTCTACCAATAAGAAGTAACAATAGCTCTACTCCATCCATACTCTAGTAAATTATTTATAATAGCACTATGATTCAAATTTCTAGCTTTGATGATAAAAATCAAATACCTTTTCTGCTTCATTCCAATCTTCGATCTTTCCCATGTATTTATCAGGTCTTGTGGAAAGGCACAGTTTGAATGAAAATCCAAAAACTGAATAGACACTCCTCAGAAAGTCTAATGCTCCATCGATTTCTTGACCAATCTGCGAAAAACACATTTCACAATCATCTGATTATATTAATGATTAACTAACTTCAATTTCACCCAGTAACTCTCATTAATGGACATAGGCTACGCTAAGTTTTCTAAGGGGAGACTAAAGTAAGGAATGACAAGCCACTCTATCTATTCTGTGACTTTTTATCCCTGTAAATTTATTTCCTGTAAACCACTTATATAATAAAATGTCAATCTGTATTAATTCTAAGCCACTCTGTCTATTATATTTGTGTTATTCTGTGATTTTATTTCATGTAAACCCCTTTTGTAATAAAATATCTAAGTATTAATCATATATTTTGTTTGTAACGTTTTGCCAAGTTAGCTAATGTGAAAATGAATTGATTTGAATAAAATCTTAAATGAAATGAATCAACCCTTCACCAATTGACTTCAATGATATTGCAGTAGTTCAATGCAAAATAGAACATTTCTAACCTGTCCAACTGTACAGAAGATATGAGCGTCATCCTGTTGGAATCTGCGCACCCTTGTCAGGCCAGTCAATGCTCCAGAAAGCTCATTGCGGTGGAGCACTCCAAAATCAGCCAGCCTCAGAGGCAGCTCACGCCATGAACGAGGTCTATGATCGAACATCAAACTGAAACAAGCATAGGCCAATTGTTTTGAAAGCATCCAAGATCAACTTAAGACAAACTATAGTCCATTCACGATGGCTTGAGTGAGATAAAAAAAGCTCTGCATGTGTGTGTGTGTGTGTGTGTGCGCGCGCGACTGGAGTGGCTTCGTTTTAGCTACGACAATAAACAAGTAAGAGCAATGCCGAAATCCCGAATTTTGTTGTAGGTAATTCAGCATAAGTATCTTCAAGTAACCTTTTTTATAGATACACATTGGGAAATTGCTTGTTTCGGTTGTCTCTCGACTACATGAACCTAAAATGAACAAACAATTATAGTAAAAGTTTTTGTATCAATGCTTTGATTACAGTCCCGACAACGAAATTCGGGATTTCGGCATTGCTGTGACTTGCTATGTCGTGGCTAAATCGAAGCCACTCCGGTCGCACACACACACACATGCATAGCTTTTGTTTATCTCGTCTCAAGCCATCGTGAATGGACTATATATATATATATATAGGTTTTCATATAGGTAATTATTTACATAATCCATTCAATAAGTATTGAGACTGGTTCTCTGCAGCTTCAACAAATAACTGGTGGAGGTCTCGACCGGTTGGGCTCAATTGAGGGGTTCTCCAACATTCAGGAGTACTTTGGTTTTGTCTTTCGTGTCATTCAGTAATGCTACACTGTTAAGGTTTGCTTTTAATACGCATCGGGGATCTTTGCTCTAATTGAATAGGCTTAGAATTTTTGAGTGACACAAAATGCTTTAGGAAGCCCAAGAACTCGTTGAAGTCGAGTTTTAATTTGACGATTCCCCGGTCTATTGACTGTGGCGAAGACCTGAAAAACTGAAACTGAAACTTACATTTGACTCCTGACAAACGCATGAGCTGAGGCTTGGGTGGTCAAACCGGAATAAGTTTTGGACTCGTATAATAATGGCCTTCAACTTATAAGTGTGAAGAATGGCCTTGTAGAGTAAGCCATCCACACTACCGAAACGGATGATTTCGCGATGAGAAAAATTGTCAGGAATTTCCAACTGTGGCGCCCTGCCAAGTCATTTCAACTCCGCTAAACAACTCATTCATTTTGACTTTTCTCTTACTTCCATGAGTGAAAAGTCCGCTGCAAGTGCATGGGGTTGACTCCCTATAGTTTGACTATCAAAAAAGCTGCAACATGCTCTCAAAACACTCCGCACGAAAATCGATCTCTGGTACAACAAATGGCTTCAGGAGGCTAAATCACAGTGCTCCTGGACGGTAAAGAATCTATTGAGCCCAACCAGTCGGATCTCATACCTCCACTTCTCTGTTGAGACTGTAGTCTTCTACATTGAGACTGTAGACTTCTCTGTTGTAGTAAACAATTCTCGATACTTATTGAATGGACCTTGTATTTATCGAAGATAGGACGCTTGGATTTAATGATTTCGACGATCGGGAGCATGATCAGGAGTACATAGAAAAACCTGTTTCGTTATTGAAACTGAATGATAACTGGTATAGCAATATTGGCAGATGAAAACTTCAAGTAAATCGACTAAACTACTAATTCGATTAAAATTTAACATTGATTTTCAATTATACTAACCAATGGCCAGGACAGTTCATCGGCTTCAAGGCAAACATTTCCTTTTCTACATCGAATGAGAACATGTTTTCCTGAAAAAGGAAGATCTTGAATGACATATTGTTCTAAAGACATGAAACGTATAATAATGAATTAAAATTCCTTAACTTCTTTCGTTAATCCTTGATGAAGTAGATGGAACAATTAAATATATTTACGACTCTACTTGGTTTCAATTAGTTACAAGCTTATAAGGAATAATATTTGAATATAATTTCTGAGATATCGATAAATTTCATCAAGTAAGAAAACCCAACTTCCTTCATTTTACTTCTGTAAAAACAAGATAAATTATCATTGAAGTGAAAATTTACCATTGCACTAGATAAAAAATATCACATGATTGTTTGGAGCCTACACTGTTTAAAATTTGATCAATAATTACTTTATTGACTAAAGAAATGCACCAACAACTTCATAATCATTTCATTCATAATCTAAAGCATTTTTTTTTTTTGGATTCTTAATCGTCATAATAATTTTTCAATAACTGTTGAATAATTGTAATTATATTATTCTGATCATTTAGTCCCCAAACATCCTAGTATGTGATATTTTTTCGACAATAGCCGATTCCGATTGTACTTCAATCCACTAATGTAATACAGAGTGTCCTCAAAATCATGCTCAAAAAATTCCCGTATAATTCCCGCTTTCCCCGGTATAATTCTATATTTTTCCGATTTTTATTGAGCTCGGATGTACTATAAAAAACTTAATTTTTAAAATATTCCCTTATAAAAGGGTCGAGAATACATAGTTTCTAATAAAATTGTACTGAGCTTGTGTACACAATGAACATTGTTTACTCAATGATTGATACAACTGCCTGTTACACAAGTTATCAATATCATACACAATGGTAAATCAATAAATAATCAAAGTAGGCTTACCCTAAAAATAGGTTTATTTTTCCCCACAACTAGTTTCGAACTTTCAAGTTCGTTTGATTATTGATTTATTATACATAATTGCCCTAAATGTTAATCTCAGTACCCTTTTCACTTATTTGTATTCATGCATAATATGTTTCGACTATTAGTAGTAATTATCAAATGCAAATGAAAAATTTCCATTTGAAAATGACTATTAATAGTTGAAACAAAAATAAAAATAAGTGATGAATAAAAATGAATATAGAATAAACGCATGAATAAAAATAAGTGAAAATCCGAGTAATAAAGCCGAATAAGTGAAAAATAAGAGAAAATAATGGTAGCCTAATGTGATTAACATTCAAAATAAAAAACAGTAATGAAGTAGCCTTAAGATACAGGAAACAATAATAGCCCTAATAACAATGTGAATATCATCTTTTTGAATGTGTAATTTTGAAAGTAAATATATTACTGTTTAGTTATATCGCTTAAAAAACTTTTTTCAGGAAAATGCGAAAATGCAATTTCCTTCTTACAATAAATTTCACGCCTTGCTTTTAAACTTGCTGATCGCAAATTTGCCTTGATCGAGTACTAATTAGGCCTACATTACTAGTTATCATACAAGTTATGGTGTCTACCCCAAAACTAAGGGGAGTCCGTGGAGTCCACCTCCGTTAAATTGTCTATTTTCTGAGTACAAAATATCGTTTCCAAGCCCTATTTTAGAAATCTGATTGAAAATACAGATTTATTTTATGGAAGAGAATTTTTGTGTCATAATATTAATTAAATATAAGAGAAGAGGGGCAAATTTCTATATAATATAGAGCTTCATATAATGTAAAGCAATATTTCTTAAATAATACAGACCCACACTCTAAAGAGGAATCTTGAGAAATTTGTTTCATGTGCAGGTATAATTCCATACATGTTTATAAATTGCCCAATTTCTCATAAATGGGGTGAATTTTGAGTGATGATTTTCGCATCATTGATTGCCATTTAACGTGACATGACAATGACTCGTTATCACACAAAAAAGCCATCATGCAATAATTATTGCGATTGGAAATATAAGCCAATTTCATTTTTTCACTGCATCCAAAGTAAATTCTGGACTTCCCGATTCTTATCAAGTTTGTCAATATATATGAAAACTTAGAAGTCATTTTGCATTTTTGATTAATTATATGTAGCCTATTTCAAGCTACAAACTATAGTATAATATTAATTGTAAATTTAATATATATTGATTTTTTTGATAAAATATTCCCATTTAGGGAGACTTGACCCCACCTTTTTAGGGGGACTGTACCCAGTACGCTACTGCAAGGTTATTACAAAAGGTTGTCTATACTTGCTACTGCAGCCAATTTGATTTGCATGACATTTCTTTCGAAGTTCATTATCAACTATATATATAAGATTCGAATAGATTCTTGAATTGCATCAATTTTCAAGGCAAGAAGTACAAACTGAACAGTTGAATCCTCTTGGAGGCTTATGTGATTATTCACTGGGAAATTATTTTACTATCAATTTATTATTTTGAATTGGAGAGTAAATAAAGTCAATTGACAATTTGTAGGAATGATTCTTGATTAGGATAGGAGTGATGATAATATAATCTCACATGTGAGTTTCTTTTCTTGGTGAAGCTACTCATAAGGGTAGGTTTTACTCGCTTTGGTTACATTCTTTATCACTTGTTCGGAAGAAGTTCATAGCGTTTATGACTATCATTACAAACCCTAGCAACCAAGGCTATTACAAATAGGTTATTCCGATCTGAGGGAACTAGAAAAGTGGTGGAGAATCAGAAAATGATGAAGATCAAATCAAATACATAATTTTGATACTATCGTTAAAATACTAACGCATGCGCACGGTACAAGGAGTTCTGATCTGAACTTCGTCACTTTCTGGCATCCCCCCACCTGTTTTCAATTTTGCTCAATATCAGGCAGTTATGGAGCAACCTTCTCTGTAATAGCTTCGCCTAGCAACCAACCTCACGATGCACACAGATCACAAATGTGATATATGAATATAATTAGATTAAGATACTCTTGGCTGTTACATTAGAATTCAGTGGCCAATAGATACCTACAGAATTCTTATTAAAGAATTATTATTATAATAAGCGAATGAATTGGCTTTCAATAATCATGTGAGAGGTTTCTCATGGGTAGTTCCATCTTACGTTATAAACCATGTTAAGGGGGACAAATAATTACTTACGCCGGTTTCAATATATCAAATTAAGAGGTTTATTCTAACGAAAAATTGAGGATGAATACATTAAAATGTTCTTATTTCTTTTCGATTTCATGTCTGAAAAATCATGTCAAGCACGTGAACTCGTCTATTGTACTGGTAAGCATCAATTCTGGTAAGCATCAATGCAACAAATTTTAACTTCCATTTCGCCGATAATCCGTCGAATTGGCCAACAAGGTCGTGTGATTTGACGCCTTGTTACTTTCATTTTAGGGTCAATTCAAGTCATTGGTGTATGTAAACCCCGAAACATCAATGAATGATGGAGAGAATTCGACGGGTGATGACGAAATGGAACTGAAAACTTTTAGTGCAGCAATAGTGACTCTTATGGACAGAGTTGATGCGTGTCAGCGCAGTAGAGGAGACCACATGCTTGACGTCATTTTTCATGAAATCGGAAAAAATGAACATTATGATGAATTCATTTTCAATTTTTCGTTAAAATAAACCTCTTAATTTGATATATTAGAACCGGTGCTCTTTTTGAATCAACCTATACTTCCAATGATTATTTTGACATGAAGTCTGTGGATAATGTAGAAAAAAAATCGAGATTGCTCTCAATTGGAATTTTCAACAATTTTTCTATTCAGATAAAAATACTATGATATAAATGAAAAATTGGGTTGTCTCCCAAGTCCCCCCTACTGTTCAAACCTCAGCAATCATAATTTTCCGATCACCACTTGTTTAGGAGGAGTTTTTCAACCCATGTATTTTTACTTTCCTTGCCCTACCTACTACCATAGGTAAGGAAAGTATTGTTTTCCAAAAAAAATTTAATGTACCCCGAATTCAAGTTTTCTATCCGTTTCAAGGCCCTCTGAGTCAAAAAAGTGGTTTTTGGGTATTGGTCTGTGTGTGTATGTGTGTGTGTGTGTGTGTGTGTAATATCATATTAGGATGTTTGGGGACTAAATGATAAGAACAATATAATTAAAATTTTTCAACAGTTATTGAGAAATGATTATGACGATTTAGAATCAAAAAGCAGTACAACAAAAATTAAAAAAAAAAAAAAAAAAACAGAAGATGAAAACAGCTAATAATATGATGATGGATAAAAACCAGTCTATTATACTCACAGCATAATGCTGCCAGTGGCCTGATGTTTGCCACAGTTTGGCATTGTAAATGTTTGGAGTGACCACTTCCTGGAATCCTCTTTTCCGGTACTCCGATCTGATGAATTCAATCAACTTATTGTAAATATGAGCTCCTCTTGGATGGAAGAAGCACGAGCCAGGACTCAATTCGTGGAAAAAGAAAAGTTCTTGTTCCTGAAATCAGACCCAATTGATTACATTGATGAGAATAAAGTTGAGAATGGGGAACATTTCAGTTTAAAATCTGATGAGACACGTTACTAGTTAGCAGTCCTATTTTGAATTAAAGAAAATAATTGAACTGTTTTCATCAATTAGAAAATATTCTATCGAAATTATTCTTGAAACTTAGTGGATTGATTATTCTTTTTTTTCTATGATGAATCTATTATTGAATGCATTGATAATGGAGCTAAAATTGTATAAACGAGTTACCTAACTTGAAAAGTGATTCTTGAAATTTAATGATCTAATTATTTGATAATATGACATTATTATTTGATGAATATCACCTTCACAGCTACACAAATTCACTCAGTTACACAGCTTATTTGAGTTAATATATTTCGTGAATTTGTTATAATGCGTAGAAATAGGTCTGTTTTAGAGTATTTAATAGAATAAAAATTTTTTAAAGAAAAGGGTACTTTGATTTAAATTATTTAAAGTTTTATTTAATAGAAGTATTTTATTTCAGATGAAAAATAGAAACTCACTCTTCCCAATTTTCGATGATCACGGCGAGCAGCTTCTTCTTGAAACTTCTCCCATTCCTTCATTTGCTTGGAGTCAGGAAACGCAATACCATACACCCTCTGCAGAGACTCAGCGGCAACATTTCCTTCCCAGTAAGTGGCCGAATTCTGAAAATAAATTTGGAATTCAAGTTTTCACAATACATATGAAAAATATTCATATTCACATAACAATGAATGATTGGAAAAGTCGTAATGTAGGGTGAGTGAAGCAGAGAACACGGACGTTTTTGAGAAAGGAAGTACTCACTCTCCACGTCACCGAGTGATGGTGAGTGGCGTTATAATCAACTAGACATCACGATGACTAGACTCACTCGAGGATCAACTGAGATGGAGGAGAATCGTGACGGAGGCCAAGGCCCTCCCTTTTTATTGAGCGGAGCGAAGCGAAGCTCTAATTGATTAGGAAAGTCACTCTTTGTAATGCTACTCCTCCGGAACCGCTCGACCGATTTGATTCAAACTTGCCATCGTGATAGTAGACGTGGACGACCAGGTTATAGGCTATTGAGCATTCTAGAAATTTGCATATTAAGGACGAAAAAAAGGATTGCTTACACATTGTTTGATACTATATTCATGTTTTCTGCACTGCAGGCTTGCAACTTAACATCAGTTTTGAGAAACGTTTCTGGCCAGTAATGTCTATTATGCTCTTGAAATCATGTTGGCATCACTGGCAAAATCGGGTCATCATCGAACCCTGATGGTGAAGTGGTCAGCGACGTGGACTACTGTTTCTCGTCTTACCGATCACGGGGGTTCGAATCCTGAGCAGAACAATTTTTTTTGCCGACGAAAAATTTTTATACAAAAAAAAAGAATGAAAATTAAGAATTAAAAATTATTGATTTGCTCTCGATCGTAGGAAACAATCTGGCCTATAATTTGAGACCAAATCAATATTTTTCAACTAATATTGACCAAGCTGGAGTCATTTCATCATCTTGCTTTATTTTGTCAAAATAAACACTCACTTGAGAAAGTTGTTGCTCATATTTTATATCCTCATTTCATAACATTACAAGGTAATAGAATGAGCCACTTTCACCATTCGTTGTTCAGCTAGGGTTAAAATTCCGGGATCAAATTTCTGAGTCCCTGCTTCTTTTGACGAAAAGAATACTAGCTCCGCTCAATTTGTGGCTGCCTCCGCATGCGCCACCCTAGTTTTTTATGAGATAAAAGAATTTGATATTTCTCCAGATGTCTAGCTGTTGTTTTGAGGTGACGAGAAGTCCTTAGTTCTTTCTATTTATATAGTTTTCATTGCAAATTCGAATTAGCATTATTATTGTTACATACCAGTAGTTTCTCAACACTAGAATATCTAAAAATATATTCATTTATAAATTTATTCATTTGAAATTCATTCAAAAAGATCTTCGATCTTCATTAAAAAAATAAAATTTATAAATTTGATCTATAATTGTATGATTTTTGGGATTCTTATGACTTCAAGTTATTAGAACATTCATTGGAGTTAACAGTTGACTTTCATATTAGAAACCAATTTGTAGAACATAATGAAAAATAATAGTTCTTACCTTTGTAACCTTGAAAGATTTAATCTTTCCGGTATTTCGTACATGGGGTCCCCTACATAAATCAATCAGTGGACCACATCGGTAGACCGTTGTAGTTGGAGTCGTCACTTTCTCATTCAGAATCCTCACTTTGAATTCATTGTACTGAAAAATGACAGGAGAACATTAACTGAGGAAATAATTGACTTGATTATGGAGAAAGAAGGATTACTCGAGAAAGAAGGATGAGGAACTGATATTGCAATAGTTCAACTGCTATGAAATTGAGAATGGCTCAATAAATCAAATACTTTGTCAATTTCCACAACTGTTCATACATAGTATAAAGAAACTTACTTTAAAGAAACTTTTTTTAAATTCCTTTTTTCAAGACGCAGTTCGTCTTCAGAGAACCTAAGGTGCTTCATCCAGATAGCACTATTAATTAGGATTTTTTTTCTAATTAATCAATATCTTTGTTCCATTAATTGTTAATCAATAGGATAAATGAGATCAAGTTGGATGAAATAAGCCAATTTATAATGTGGTATCCATAGAAAATATATTATAAGATAATGGAATCAAAAACTGGGAATATAAGAGTAATCGAGAATGAGGGATATAATTATGAAGGAAAATATTAAGAGAAAAGATTTTTAACTGATTGGAAAAGTTGTAATATTGATTTGAGTAAAAGTCTACTATTAGTAGTCTATGTACTAAACAGAAATCTTTGGTAATGTAAGAGAGTAGCTTTGTTGGTTGAACTTCTCTCACTGTTTCTCCAATGAATCATGGCCTATGAATCATTATATTTTAGAAATTACATTACAATATTTTTCATCTTTTTTTTTGATGTGCTGTCTAGTCTAAGTTACGTTTTTTATTCTGTACAACTTCTCTATGAACACCGTTCTACTGTACCTATATTTCAATTCCTTTTTTCAAATTCTATAGGCCTAGTATTGTCTATTCTTGTTATAATTTACTTCCTAGTTATTCAAGAGGATCTATTTGTTTATTAAGCTCACGAACTCAAGTCTTGTGAGCTTTACATTGTTATCAAGAGAATCTCTTGTACTTTAATTTTTTTGTTTTTACAATGAATATTGTCAATTTGATTATTTTTTGTAATATTGTACAATAATGAATGAGTTTGAAAAAATGTAAGTCTAAGAAGTTTGTATAGAGTGAATTATTAGTGTTTGTGCAATAAAGAGTCATAATACATTTTTCTTAAGTGTTCCAAATTTCCGATTTTTAAAGAATTTGAACAATTTATCTGCCTTAGTGTCTCCAACTCCTCAGAATGCCGAATAATTCTGAATAACATATAAGCGAGACTCTACTGTGTAATCAATTAAAAAATAATAGCGAAGCATTCAATTGAGGATGATGAGACTTGCGCTTTCAATCATATTTGAAATCAACTTCAAATATGTATTTTCATCAACTTACTTTAAACATTTCCAAAAGATGTTCCTTTTTCACTTCGAGCCTTTCAAAAGGTTGTTTTTCTTTAGTAATAGTTTTCACTACATTTTCCAAACATGGGAAATCAGAATTAGAAACCTGGAAAACAGAAGAAAAGTTGCATAATTTTTTCCGAGAACATTACAAATAATAATTACTCATACAAATACTAAATACTTAATTCTTAAAGTTATTTAATAAAATAGACAAAAATAATTAGAAGTTCTAAATGTAGCTTTAATGGGCCTTGGAGTCACAAATTATACAATAGAATCCATATAAAAAAGGGTTTCAATCTATAATACATGTACAGTATTTTCTGCATTATTGGATATATCTGCAAGCTCCAAGACGGACAAAAAAAGTCCTTGCACAAAGAGATAAACTTTTGCCAAGACGGCCACTGTTGAATGCATGGAGTGAACACTCTATGCATCTTGGCAAACCTCTATTTCTTTGCGCGAGGACTAAACAAGTTTTTTCCTTGTAAATTTAATATTTCAACTGGAAGTCACTACCCCTTTGATATATCTCAATTTATTTCTGCTCAGGAGTTTTATATTAAAATATACTCTTTTGTAGATGGCTCCAAGTGCATCAGGAAATTCTCAATCATGCTAAATTAACATTTTACTTTGCTAGCTGGATAGATACATTTGTTTTCAGGATTAGACTTGTTGCTAAGCTTAATACCCACCCACTACCGAGAGGCGTATTTTTTTAATTTATTGAGTACCGTTTTTTGACTACGTCGCCGTAGCGCTGCAATTGCCATTTTGCGCATGCGCGCTGTGTAGCTACATCTGTTGGGAAGCCACAAATGCTATTTCGGGACTATTCGATCGATTCCACACAGTGTTCGCGTGATTTTTGGAACGCCTCCTCCAAAATATCAATTTTAAAAATCAAATGTAGACTCGATCCAATGGTCCCGAAATAGCATGTGCGGCTTCCCAACAGATACACAAGGCGCATGCGCTAAATGGCAACAACAGCGCTACGGCGACGTGGCCAAAAAAAGGTACTCAATAAATTAAAAATATACGCCTCTCAGTAGTGGGTGGGTATTAAGCTTAGCAACAAGTCTAATCCTGAAAACAAATGTATCTATCCAGCTAGCAAAGTAAAATTTAGTGGTTTAAAACGGTACCTTATTAAAAAACGCGCCTCGTACAATCATCATTAGCTCAGATAATGTAAGAAACATGAGCGAAACCTTCCGAAATGGAACACAGATACCGTTCAATGTGGAGTCTAAATCTCCAGATAGTGAAAATAAACATTGGATTGAGAAAAATGAAAATTATCTTTCACATGAATTTCGAAGTGAATGCTCATGTGGACATTACCACCAGAAAAATATATAACTATAGCATACCTGTTTGTCAGCGATGAACATATCATAATAGAAGCCGGTCTCAATAGGAGGACCATAGCACAGACAGCCTCCATACACTCTTTCCATTGCTTCTCCAAGCATATGAGCTGAAGAATGCCAGAAAACCTGCTGGGCTGAAATTAATAAACAAAGTTTTGAATGAGTTATACCAATAAACTTTCAAGAGAAATTGAAAATCATAAAATATACAAACTATAAAGTAGTCACATCAATTTTATTCCACTAAGTTTTTTATTATGATACAGAAGTTACAATCATTATGAATTACACAATGTCACGAAATTTGATGAATTCAATTTCACCCATCAACTTGATAAGAATTACTATTTTATGCTATTCAATGACAAATGAGAAGAAATTAATTCTATATGTAATGTTTCAAATAGGTGATAGGCCTACAACAATTAAAATTTGTCTATAACTATACCTATTAGGCTAACTATTCAATAGTTCAAAATAAAACTAGATCATAAGTGAAATTTATAATTGATTTTTGGTTCATAGAAAACATAGAATCGTAAAGCAAAGCGAAAGGTAACAAGGCAATTCAGAACAGAAATAAGACTAGCTTGGAAACTTACCTTCAGGATCGTCGAATTTTAGAAGTTGCAATTTAGTATCACTCTCTAGAGGTCTATCAAGATCCCATAAAACATTGTTCACCTTAGCAATAACCGCATTATCTGCTAAGCCTTGGCTGAAAAATACAGATCATAATCGATCATACAGAAATCGGTTAATAAATAAATTCCTAAGCTAAGTTCAAATCCCTTTTATGCATCTTGTACCTTTTAAAATTCAATTAACATATGAAAAATATTATATTGGAATTATAGTCTTTCGGAGGAGATAAGTCATCGTGCCCGACTACCTGAAAAGTAGTCACCTCTCTTCACCCACGCTCACGCCTAAGAGCTCATGTGGGCATCACCCTCAGAAACAACCATATACTGGAAAAGATTGATCAAACCATTCGGGGGCCAAGTCAATCGATTCTCTACCACTCTCTGCTCACAGGGGGTTAGGAGTGGATTCAATCTCTTATTATTCTTTGTAGCCTGCTCGGCTTCCAGTTATCGGAATTTTTTCAGAAGATACTGAGCCATATTTTTTCCTAAAAATGCTGAAAATCGCAAGCCAAGCAAGATAAAAAGAGGATGACATCTAAGAGATTGAATTCACTCCAAACACTCAGTGAATAGAAAATCATCACTATCCTTTTCCTTGCAATATAACAAGAAGATAGAAGTATAACAAGTGAAACTGATTATAAAATGGTGAAGCAAAACACTGCATACCTTATTCCTTTGGCAATATCGTAGGGAGACGTTCTCCATGATTCAGCTTTGATCTCTTTACCGTCTGGTAAAGTGACAGTGATGGGCTGGGATGGTTTGACAGCCAAGTCAGCTTCATATTCAGCCTTCAATTTATCCCACAGAGTTAATCTCTCCTGGGAACATAGTAACCATCATCAGTAATACAGCACCAAGGAGGTAACCTCCATGTACAGCACCAATCAAAGTCTTTCACCAAACAAGTCACAATTATTCTTAATATTAAAGTTCAGTTACAACTCAATTCAAGTCGAATAACTCTCAACACTAAGAATTTTCCAAGGACATTTTATACTCTGTTATACAACCATTGAATTATTAAAATACAGAATGACAATTCAATTCTATAGACGAAATAACTCACATTTTTTGTATTATAACTAAAGTTATTTTGTAAGCTGTAAAATATTTAAATGAGAATTAAGAAATGTTTTTGTTCAAAATCAAACCATCTTATTAGGAAGTTTTTTCTTCTAAATAGGACAATTAGTAGCAAATAACTTCTTTTGAATCATCAATATCACCCAACGCCTTAACAGGCACAAATGGGTTGAATGAAATAGAAGAATCATCAATATAGTTATAATTATAATACAAACATTTTTCCAATGATTTAGTAGAATTTGAACCTCTTAGCTCATATTCTACTCTACAAACTTGAGGACAATCTAGTTCTAGTATCAATGTGTCACTAAGCTATATTACCTGTATGTAACCCGGCCAAGGCTTCATTTCAGAAACTCCAGGTGATGGATTTGCAGTCTTCTTCTTTTCTTTCATCTTCTTTGCTCTCTGTAAAAAAGCAGGCAATTTATTTACAGTTTCTCATTATGAGCTCCTTCGATTGAACTATGATAATACTGATTCTATTATTGATCAACTAAAAGAACTACAAAATCAACTAGAAGCTGCCAAACTGTAGAGTGCGTCACAGAAATTGATGTAGCTAATCGTTTACGAGTTTCCGAGTCTGGACGATACAGTAATAAGTTTAACTCAAGTTGAAAAAGTCAATTATAAGAATTCAGAGCCAGAGTTTTAAAGCGAATTAAACTGAGTATAATCGATAAGAATCTAAGAAGCATAGCCCAGGGAAATTCTCAAGGTTGTTCAAATTGTTCACCTGATACATAATTCAATCAATGTGAAATTAAGAATAGCATTTTTTATGGAGGAATAAGTATAGTCTGTCCAAGCAAAGAAGACCCTCTGGCAAGATGATAAAATGTCTTCAACTCGGTCAATATTGGTTCAAAAAATATTGATTTGGTCTCAAATTGTAGATCAGAATGTTTCCTATGATTCAGATAATTTTTAAACCAATATTGACCGAGCTGCAGTCATTTTGCCAGAGGGTCATCTTTTCTTGACAGACTATACTTCGTTTCAGTAGAGTTCAGTTTCAGTAGAGTACAACAGACTGCAGTCTACAGACTTGTTTGGTGTTCAGTTAGAAAGTTTGTGCTGATATTTAGCAATCACTCCATGCCTGGAAACAGTGTGATTCAACCCTGGAGCAATAGCAATAATCATGCAATACCACAAATGCATCTCAAATCAAAATTGATCATGTAATGACAGTCATGTAGACTGTTCAGTTCACAAAATCAACCTTAGTGCAACTTAATGGAAGAATTATATTTGGAAAAACATTGTAACACCAGTAACTACATTGAAAATGGCTACATTTTCAAAGACAAAAATAGATCAAAATATGATTAAGTTTATATCCCACACTACTTGAACGTAAAACTATAGTTCTCTTAAACCTCAGAATGCAGCATGGAGTACAATGCTGACAGATGTATTTGAGAGAAAGCGGAGGTCGTTACAATACATTACTGAGCATTTTACTATAGATGACGGGTGCGCTCATATTTACATAAGAAAATGCATTGCCATAAGATTGTGTGCTGCATTCCAAGGATTACGAGGACTTCAGAACCAATTGAAGCATTATTTTAGAAATCAATAATCAAACAAGAAACATGCAAAATAAAAATTTCAAATTATACGGAATAAGAGTGAGTTGTTAGTGTTCTGAAGAAGGATGTACGAAGAGAAGGGTGTGATTCCTAAGTTATTCACAAATTTTAAAAATAAATTAATTATAAATTCAATTAAAAATTCCTCGACACCCAATGGGTAAAAGGGGATTCAACGAAGTAAGTAGAAAATTGAAGCATATTGATAAATGTGTTTCATATTAAAATAATGAAAATACAAGATGCTGTCAAACCAAAGATGTATAAAAATCTCAATTTTTAAATGAATCTGTGGCTCCACAACATCTCATTTAATATGTATAACTACCGGTACCACAATATCACCTAACCTTCACAACAGTTCAACTTGTATGTGTTTCACTTTGCAAAAAATATACTCAATTATCCAAATGAAACATAAATCCGCACTACTCAAATCAAGATTGATTATGTAATGACTGTTCAGTTCACAAAATCAACCTTAGTGCGGCTAAATTGAAGAATTATATTTGCAAAAACATTGAAACACCAGTAGAAAGGTTCTAATACATAATTAACAGCCTTCTATAAGTTACTTCACGCTGCCAAATTATATGAATCTTACAGACTTCTATACTTGTCAAATTAGCAATGGTGAGTAGCTAAGTAGTATTTTTTTATTATTGTTTTGATAGTGATTTTTAAATAAAAATATAATTAGATATTCAAAATGCTTAGTTTCTGTTTTCGATACATGTTATCTTCAATTTTTACAGTATCAAGGATATTTCTGAATTTCAACAGGAGCTAAATTTGGAATAAACATCAATAATTCTTCCTAGTACATGGATGATGATTGGAATTGGAATTCGACGAACTTTTTTTGCCCAATGAATTTGACAGGCGAGTAATAAAACAAAAAATGTGGTTCACTCGTTGAAATGTTGTTGTTTCATAATTATTTATGAGTTGAGTAATTAGAGAGGGGTTTGATTGGGTTTAGTTCGAAAATGAGTGATTGTAAAGAATGTGAAAATAACTGGTATTTCAAAGGATAAAATGTCAAATAAAATGGGTTGAAGTCCCACAGCACCACAGCTATGATAGGATGCAAATTTCAACTAACTTATCATAATATTATCTAGCATAGCATCAACTTTCAACAAAAACTAATTCCGCAAATGACAAAAACAAACAGAACGTGTTAAACATCAAGCTTGATATAAAATTTCAACAAAACTATTGCAAAGTGAATCATTCAAAGAACAGCAACGACAATCACCTCGGCAGGTACTTGAATGGAAGCAAGAGAAGAAGTATTGAAGAACCGCACTCCTTGAAATTCTTGATTATTGATATCAAAGTGAGCAAATTTCAATTTTTCCGCTCCAAAACTTGCTATGTGCGTGTACCAGCGTCTAATATTAGGGTATTTGTCTAGTTGAATAAAATTCAATTTTTCAAATACAAAAGTATCAACATCTGTTGGTTGGAATCCAGCCAAGTAACTGAACTGTGATAGATAACTATCAAGTTCTTTCAAGATACTTTCTTCCATGAAAGATATTGAGATAGCTTTCAATTTTACTACTTTATCCTATAGAGTTCTGAATTCAAAAGCTCTGTAACAGAAAATTTATAGTCAGTGAATTTGATAAAGATTTATTATATTAACAAAATACCTATTTTTGAGACAAATTAGGAAATTATTCTACATATTATTAATTATATATTTTTCCATCAAGTTGAGATCGATTTTCAAATATCATTCTTGTCGCCGAAACGCCAAGTTTTCTGCGCATGCGTCGACGAGCCCAAAACTCTGGGTTTATTTTTGTGCGCTGTGTGATTTTTGAAAAAAGTTCAGCGGTAGAACGGATAAGAGGGAATCAACCTCTATTCGAATAAATTGACAGCGTGAAGTTAATATGCTGATAATGAAGATGTATAAGAAAGCTCAACTGATTTTTATGTTCCTTTTTTAAAAACTGCGCCATTTAGTCTATTGATGTCGGAGCGGAGTGCTAGTGGTCTCGTACGAGAGGTGGGACCATAAAGTTTTGGTCCGATACAGTTCAGTTGTCATCAAGCGTTAGAACAGTGAGGAGCGCGCGTTTACCATTAAGGCCTACTTTTCGAGCGGGTGTTCTGTGATCGCAACCCAGCATGCCTAACGTAATCGCTTGAATTGAGCCCCTGTCCTGGACCGGGAATCAATTGCTACGTGGGTCACTAAGTTCAGACAAACTGCAAATGCGACAAGACGAAAAAATGGAGTTCCTCGGCCGATTAGATCATCTGAGAACATAGAGGTAGTGAGAGCTTCAATTTCGCGATCACCACAGCGTTCTGCGCGCAAATATGCGTCTGCCCTTGGACTTTCCGACATGTAAAGGATTTTTCCTTACGGCTAGATGAGTTGGACTAGATGAGAGGACATTTGGTTCCAACAATACGGTGCAACGGGATACACTTCAAGAGCTGTTTTGAGGGAACCCTTTCCATTGCGCTTTATCTCAATCAGGGGCGATTTGAAGTGGACGGCCCGCTCTCCCGATTTGACCCCTTGTGATTCTTTTCTATGGGGTTTTTTGAAATCCCGTGTTTATGTGAACCGTCCAAGGACCCTACAAAATTTTGAGACCAAGATCCAGGAAGAAATTACCAACATAACGCCTGCTATGCTGGCTGGAGTCATGACAAACACCAAAAACAGTATGTGCCTATATTTAAAAAAACTAATAAAATTTTTCTGATTCATTCAATGCGTTTTTTTAAGTTTTGAAAAATGATGTTATGTTGCCGCACTCTGTATTAAAACAAAACTAAAGTGAAAACATTATATAGCATAACGTAACCATTGCATTCTGGAGTAGAAACTGGAAAGAGTTAATAATTTGATTCAAAACACAGTGAAACACGGGCCATAACTGGCATGCATACACCGATTCAACCAGCTTAAGATCAAACAAGCCACACTAATATCATCCGTTGGGGTACACATCCTATGTCAGTTCGATCGCTCACAGATGATCGTCGAACGGTTTACAGTTACTTTGGACTGCCGGTTTCCCCATCCACTTACAGTTTTTGAGACTGTCACAATTTGAAATGACAGTGAATGTTGACTCTTAGGTGACTGGTCCCACTACCCAACAGAAACAGTGGACATGATTCGGATCAGAATGCTGCATGGCAGACGTGGCCCGGGCTAATGGCTAATCTTACATCGATACCCAAATTCAGTATGATTTTGCTTTACGTCAAAAGGTGAAGGTCTACTTCCAAGCCAGTGCTGGCACTTGGAATGTTCAACCTGCTAACAGGTTCGGTGACGGATCTTCCTATAGACATGTGTCTTCAAGAAATGGTTAGGAAGGTAGCTGATTAAAAGCAACTATTACAAAGAGGTCGGGCGATTTCTTTGGGAATAGCTTTGAGGGACGCCATGCCATCTTGATTGTAAAGTTAGTAATATTTTTATTCTATCGACGCGATCTAACAGGGAACACATAGTAATCGATCAAGACTCTAGAGCAAGGAGGTTGAACCTCCTTGCTTTGGGGATTTGATGTAAGATAATTGATCCGGAACCTAAAAGTTGGTCTCTAATGCTGCCAGGTGATCTGGAAATTTGGAAATAGGGTTCGCAATGAATGAATTGACGGCTCAGTCAACTGATCAGATAAGGACACTTTCAATATTGAATAATACGTTCTCTATAGCAGAACATGGAAATTATGTCTAAGGCCTATGATCAGTCCCGTATTTCTAGGAATTGTCCCGCGTCCCAGAACAAGATGCGTATTGTCCCTTATTTTCTCTTCATGCAGAAAAAACATTTCATATTGAACAGCTTATTGAATAAGCATAAAAAACTTGATGAAGAAAACTGCTAATATGAGTATGAAGTGGACCGACGTGAGGCAGTGGCGGATCCAGAGGATTTGTAGCCTTGGGTATCCAATTTACACAGCATAAAATAGGTCATTTGTTTTGACCATTTGCTGACGAGCACAAAAGGAACTGGCGCGAGTGTTCTTTTTTGTCTCCAAACTTTGGTTTATCAGTAGAAACGGCCAAAAAATATGTCATTTTACACTTAAATTTTGCAAATTTTTCCAGATCCCCTGGACACCCCGCCCTGCTTACTTATAGGGAATTCCTTAGTCCCCAAAACGCGTAGCCCCTTTTTTGCATATTATCATTTGGCTATACTAAAATCCCTGGTGAGTTCGGTGTGGAGTGGAGCCTCTTTCAGGGAGGCAGTCACATACGGTACCACAGCATTGACACCGCCACTCTACTAAGTAGGCCCGAGGCCGCCTATCTAGAGTAGGTTAGGCCTATATTGTCTTATCGTGTTGTTCACATTACTTTCAGCAAATAAAATTGTGAATAGATCAATAGAATAATTTTGAAACGTGTGAAGCTCATCATACAAATTGACGTTGGAAAAAATTTTAATAATTAAAATAAAATTAATGATGAGCTAGCGACGGCTAATTTTTTGTCAACAGAATAACATACTTAATGAATTGCAACCGGAAATTTGACTCTAGGTAGGGTGGCAGTTAAATCAAACTCTTATCAAATAGAAATTGATTTCGATTCATCAGAGGCATAAGAAATAATCATTACAGCAGGCAAAAATATTTCACAGGCTGTCGCAGCCGACGCAGTTTTGAGACTGTATCATCTAAGTTATGAACAGGGATTCAACAAGAACCTTAAGCTACTATCACAGAGTTGAAATGTAATATGAAAATTATAAATATTCTGCTTTTAATCTAAAACAATAAATAAATTGAAAGTTTTAACATGCAGAACGTGTCAACGCTAATAGACATAACCCCAAAATTTACAAACCAAAGAGATAGTCCTTGTAAAGCCACTAAGAGGAAATCTAATGATATTCCTCAATCTGATGATGATCATCATAGAATATAATTAATTTATAAGTATTGTGAATTAAAATATCATGCCTGATCATTGTTCTCTTCTCCAGTTTCAGAAATTTTTGTTTCATCAGCCATTATAAATCGATTCACGTATCACGATTCACGAATCACGATTGCCGATGCTGACTTTGCCGATGCTGAAATCACGATAGAGTTTGCCTGGCGTATGCTGGGAAGCATTCATTCACACGCACGCAAGTCAGCCAATCACAGCTCTTGTCTTGTCCTAAACAAGAGCTGTGATTGGCTGACTTGCGAGCGTGTGCATGAATGCGTCCCAGCATACGCCAGGCCAAATTTGAGATCGCGATACACGTCGATCGTCATCGAACATCGATCGTAAATTCATCGAAGAACAAGTCTCGAAATCAACGAGCCTCGGCCCTCGAGTCTCGAAATCAACGAGGCGATGACTCGACAAAGCGACACTTCACACTTGTATGTATTTTCATCTGATAAAGCGTTTTAACTTGGATGTGCCCAATATCCCAATATCGAATAGTATTAATAGTTTTATTAAAAACAGCTACAAAACATTGCTCAGATTCGCTGAAAACGCTCCAATTCAAGGGTGATTTTTTTTAATTTCCCGGGGGAGAGCCCCCGGACTCCCCTCCCACTGGTGAGCCCACCACTCCCATACCCTTTTTTTGGAAATCAAGCACTGAGCATAACAATAAATAAACACCAGCAGTGTTGTAACGTTTGTTGTGGTGGGAAGAAACTTTAAATTAAATTATTTGATCCTTGTATAGATTTATACCTGACCTTATATTATTTCAGATGGGCAAAAAGAAGATATCAAAACTTAAAATATTTATAGGTTAATATAATAAATTCTGAAATCATCAAAATTACACACCCGACACAATACAAGGGGATCGTGAAAGTAAGAGAATTCAAAATTAAACCACCACGAAAGAAAAGGATCTCATCTTTAGAATTGTGACAGAGGTGATTATAAATTAATAACGAAAAGTTATAGTAGCGACATCCCTTGGTTTATTTCTAAAAACCAGAATAAATAAAATCAAAAGATAATAGTAATTGGATACCGGAAATACAAATTACATTATTTTCAGAAATATGGGTTACAATCGGTTACTTAAATTCTTAAATATGTTAGTATACATAAATACCTGGTGTGATGAGGGCCCCCCATAAACTTTCACACTATGTATCACTATTGCCTTTCAATTGCACTTCACTTGGTTGATAAAATATTGGTTTCGATGGAAATTTGAATCTGATCCTTCTGAGGTTTTTCTTTGTAATCCTGATGTGCAGAAGTCCGGGTTTCCTTGGGGTTTTTAACGAGATACCCTCGGTCCATCTGCGAAGTCCATGCTACAGTATTGGTTTACTGGTTAATTTCAGCGAGGTGGATACATCCAGGTTGATACATCGAGGTTGATACATCGAAGTTGATACATCGAATTTGGAGATTGGTAAAATTTGAGAGAAGAATCCAATAACTTGGTAAATTTACATATCAAAGAAAAATTAAAATAAAAAAAATCAGGATGAAGCTACTACGAAAAGAATAAGAATTTAATTAATGTGACTACATCCTGTACTTCAAAGAACTTTCAACAAATCTTATAGAAGAAAGAAAATGTCTATCTGAACTGGTTGGGAGCTGGATTCGAAGTGAATTGAAATTAATAAAGGAGCAAACCGAACAAGGCCATCCCCACTCCTAAGCAACTGTCGATCAAGCAGAATTTTGTTCAAGAAAGAGAGCGACCGAGCAACATACAAAGTAATGAAAAAGGAGGAAAAATATAGAGAGAAATCTACTAAAAGAATAAGCTTGTAATTGCAAGAACAATGATAAAGTTGTTTTTCGAGTAATTGGAAAACAATTTTATCAAGTAATGGAAAATTTATTAAACGTTTTTGGTTGAAAAACAAGATAAATAAATCATGTTATTTATACCGTTACATATACTCCCCCTCTTCAGTAAGTGAAACGTTACATACTAAAATATTAATCCAAAAAAAAACTTCGAATCTATCTCCAAAACCAAAAAGAACTTACTTAAAGAACATACCTTGTACAATTTTTCTATAATTTCTAAAATAAGAAACCTTATTTGATTTTAACTCAGAAAGATACCATTAGTATTCAAGTTACTTTAACTAATTTTTCAAAGATCAAATAAGGTGGAAAACATCAATAAAACCTTTTTTTTGCAAAAATCAATGATGATCAGAGGTGGAAGATACCAAATAATCGAGTAGCTGACATAAATGGAAAAAGGAAACAACCAACAACAAAAGAGAGAACTACAGATTGGTACACTGGGATTGGCCACTCCCAGCAGAAATCTGAAGTCTTATTTGAACAAAACAAAATCTGAACATGCGTCCATACTCAGATTTCAAAACTAAAATTAATCAGCTCTCAACTCAAATTAATATTCTCCATGTCTCATAATCATTTAATTTCCAATCATTACTATCAAAATTTCAAATACTAATCAAAGTTTTGAGAAAAAAAAAATTCTAATTCCATTACTAAATTACTAATTCATTAAGAAAATATTACTAAGTTCTCTTCAAAGTTTCTCAATACTCATAAAACAGTTGAAATACTGTTGCAAAGAATTTACTTGTTAGAAAATTCAAATTGGAAACGTTTTACTCAATAAAAACAGAATTACTATACAGAGAGATCAAAACGAAATTTAAAAGAAGGCGCGCTAACAGCATGACAGATCAACAAGTGGTTACTGATATTGAAAGACAGAGCGTTACAGATACAGAAAGTGAGTTTCCTATTTTTTTAAGCACAATCAAAACTAAACTGTATCACAGATCATTCCTCTCTATAAATTACTTTCATTAACGGTAAACGGTACAACACAAGAATCGTTTTCAATAATTCCTTTTTCAAAGAATAATCAACTACCAAGTCTACACATTTCTTATCAATTAAGTAATCATAGCGATAAAATTCATCATTATTACTAACGCCACAGATATTCTCAACAAAGTACAATTTAATAATACTCTTTCACTTGACCAACAATTGTATGGTTATAATTATTTCTATTCAACAGCTCTAATAAAATTATTCCAAGGACTTTCCATCTACAAGTTATTTTTATTTAGAAAAGTCAACTCTATTATTCTTATTTAAATCCCACTGAAATTTATCAAAAAAAATTATTGACTTGACCTACTAAAATTTAAATCGAATTTTAAATCAACCAAATTCAGAATTTTAACCCATTTACTCCAGATTACCAGCATTAGGAGAAATCAAATTATTTTATCCACTACAAATTTTTCAAATTACTACCAAATTTCCAAATTAATATAATCAAATTGAATTGTCAAACTTTCTACTATTCTAGAATTCCTACCACCAAATATTTCTAACATGTCAATTTTATTATTTCATTTTATTTTATTTTTTTTTTATCAGAGGCAACAAAAATTCCTATCAAATTTATTTCTCAAAACTGATCAACAACAACTTTAACAAATCTTCCTTATTGAAACTTTCAAAACAATTACTATTTCCATTATTTTATTTCAAAAAACTACTACAAAAAATTACTAAGACAAATTTTCTACCCATTCTTTAGAATTCTTTCTGATTTTGTTTATCCCAGAAGTAGTCTAATCAAATACTAGCCTGAAGTTCTACTAACTATAGCTCAATTCAAATTTCTATTTCTCAAATAAAACAACTCACTACATTTCAAATTCATCTCTCAATCACTTATTCAATTATCATCATTACAAAACTCACAACTATTTTAAAATTACCTTCAAACATTATCCGGAAATATTAACATAATCAACTAGAAGAAAATTTAACAAATTTATTTAGAACAAAGCAGTAATCAAAAAGATGAATAATAGACAATCTATATTTTCTTATCAGGGCAAGCTTAAATTACTGAATTTGCATCCCATAATACAAAATAACAGTTTACAAGACTAGTACAACGATGTCAACGACTCACTCATTGACAATTCAACTGTTAAGGTTCACAACCTTCAACAGAAAACACAAATATCCATACTCCAAACTTCAAGACAGCTACTGTGTTACATGAATTTAGAATCAAATGGACTTCGAATGTTCTACTGAGACTACACATGACATGTCCAGATAGCAACAAACTTCAACACACACAAAAAAACTACATACTCTAGTCTCATCACTATACCCAAGAAAAGATTGCTATTCAAGAATTATTTTCTAAGTCCCCATAAACCTTGAAAATAATTTTAGAAATTATACTATTGCACAGAATCTATACTCATTATTTTTTTACTTTAAAAGAATTGAGATAGAAAATACTAAGTAGGTGATAAATTTATTACTGACTACTCATTAATAACTTGATAATTGAGAATAAAACAGCATAATAATGCATCAATAATAACTGTACAGAATACTGAATAAAAATCTGAGAAGCTATAATTCGAGTAAGAGGCGAAATTAAATCTTGAAGCAAAAGTCACACAATTGAATAATAAATTATTAAGAAGTTGTTGATCAAAATTACTTCAACTTTCAGGTTAAATTATTATTTTTCTTATAAACAGTACTTTCAAATATTTCATACCCAAAACTCCTAATTTTATATTTAATAAACTTAAGTAGCATATCTATATTACTGTATTTCGATAAACAACTTTATAATTTTAAGATCAGAAGTTATACTACGTTTAGGTGATGCCATTTAACTTGACTACTGAGACAAGAAAAAAATATTGTAGATGCAAAATATTTGTAGTTAATAGTTTGTACTTCCAAAAAATTTAGATTTTTATAATTTCCATAATAACCCTCCCTGTCCGCAATCCAAAAGATGAGTGCAAAACGCTATCTGGATTATTTAAAGAGTTAGGCGCAGTTGTAAACGCAGTTGAGGCGCAGTTGTAGTGCGCAAGCAGAGTGGCGCAGTTGTAACGTTTGTTGTGGTGGGAAGAAACTTTAAATTAAATTATTTGATCCTTGTATAGATTTATATCTGACCTTATATTATTTCAGATGGGCAAAAAGAAGATATCAAAACTTAAAATATTTATAGGTTAATATAATAAATTCTGAAATCATCAAAATTACACACCCGACACAATACAAGGGGATCGTGAAAGTAAGAGAATTCAAAATTAAACCACCACGAAAGAAAAGGATCTCATCTTTAGAATTGTGACAGAGGTGATTATAAATTAATAACGAAAAGTTATAGTAGCAACATCCCTTGGTTTATTTCTAAAAACCAGAATAAATAAAATCAAAAGATAATAGTAATTGGATACCGGAAATACAAATTACATTATTTTCAGAAATATGGGTTACAATCAGTTACTTAAATTCTTAAATATGTTAGTATACATAAATACCTGGTGTGATGAGGGCCCCCCATAAACTTTCACACTATGTATCACTATTGCCTTTCAATTGCACTTCACTTGGTTGATAAAATATTGGTTTCGATGGAAATTTGAATCTGATCCTTCTGAGGTTTTTCTTTGTAATCCTGATGTGCAGAAGTCCGGGTTTCCTTGGGGTTTTTAACGAGATACCCTCGGTCCATCTGCGAAGTCCATGCTACAGTATTGGTTTACTGGTTAATTTCAGCGAGGTGGATACATCCAGGTTGATACATCGAGGTTGATACATCGAAGTTGATACATCGAATTTGGAGATTGGTAAAATTTGAGAGAAGAATCCAATAACTTGGTAAATTTACATATCAAAGAAAAATTAAAATAAAAAAAATCAGGATGAAGCTACTACGAAAAGAATAAGAATTTAATTAATGTGACTACATCCTGTACTTCAAAGAACTTTCAACAAATCTTATAGAAGAAAGAAAATGTCTATCTGAACTGGTTGGGAGCTGGATTCGAAGTGAATTGAAATTAATAAAGGAGCAAACCGAACAAGGCCATCCCCACTCCTAAGCAACTGTCGATCAAGCAGAATTTTGTTCAAGAAAGAGAGCGACCGAGCAACATACAAAGTAATGAAAAAGGAGGAAAAGTATAGAGAGAAATCTACTAAAAGAATAAGCTTGTAATTGCAAGAACAATGATAAAGTTGTTTTTTGAGTAATTGGAAAACAATTTTATCAAGTAATGGAAAATTTATTAAACGTTTTTGGTTGAAAAACAAGATAAAATAAATCATGTTATTTATACCGTTACAGTGTAACCCCATTAGAAAGGAGGTACTGTAGTTCTTCCAATGTGAGCGAAATCTAGCTTGACTCTCAATAAAAAGTTGGCTATTGATTTAATATTGTTGCATTATTTTATCCACGCCTAATATAGTCATACGTCTAACTCAATTTATTTTGGTATTTTAATCAAGTCAAGGACTCGACTAAAGACATTTTAAAGTCAAGTACTAAATTCGAGAATAGTTTTGGCAATTTTTTAAGTATTCATTATTCATATAAATAGAATAATATTAAACAATAGAGTATCTTTTATTGCCAAATCCAATTGAAATGATGGCCTTTATTTTTCTTTTAAATATTAATAGCATGATATCAAACTTCAATATATTTGAATAACATTAAAATCAAAATACATACAGAATAATAAGCATCCCAAATATTTGGATAATTATTAAAATTAATGTAGTAAAACTATAAATTTTTCAAAAAATTTCTGGGGTCTAAACCCCCCCCTCAGTGGTTTCCCCTGAATGGACCGCGGAAGCTCGCCAAGACTTTGAAACGGACCTTCATGTAACTTAATTGGTGACCACTGCAATAGTATATTACATAATGAGTGTGGGAAAGGCGTTTTAACATTATGAGTTTGTAAACTTTTCCACACGAACTATGTACATTTTGTTTTCATCATACTAGACTGAGAAGGATTTATTAAAACTTCAAAAAAACTAAAAACATTAACTGAAGCCAAGATAAGCTCAACACAACACTAGCACAAACGCACACAGTGAACTGTCATGGCGGCTTGTTTGACTCATTTATTCATACATTGGAGTTTGGAAAAAACAGCTGGGCTAGATTTTCAGTGCTGTAATTATCATCGTGATGATGACTAGTGCTGTAATAATCATCAAAATTATTATTCCCGTATTCAGAACAGCTGATCTTTGATTCTCCTGTAAACGGCAATTTTCCAAATGCAAATCTTGCTTGGAAAGTTGTGTATTACATACGTGTATGGCAAAAAATTTTTTTGCTATGAGTTTGCTGGTATCAAAAGTTCACATATATGCTGAGAGGAGACACCATTTTAATATGAATTGCATTGTGACAAGATTTCTTTTTAGCATGCCCAGACTATAGACCAACTGCGGCAAGGAGGACAGCGCGACCGGTTTACAATAAATGCACAATGCACTTGACATCTATTCGCTGTGTGCAAGTGGGTGGAAAGGATATTTTTGGCGACCGAGGCGCTATTGGCGGATCATTTCGGCGAAAAATTGAGAGAATTAACATTGGAGGAGATAGGGCTAAACCTAAAATAATGTCCTGGAGAATTTGTTGTGTTCCGGATTGTAAAAATAAAACATGCAATGGAAATTTCAAGTTCTACACTTTTCCAGTTGCCATACATAAGTTTCATCAATAAAAAGAATGGTTCACTGCATTGAATAAATATTGATAGGTGAAGCTAACCTTATTGTTTTGTTTACGTGCAAAAGAATTTGTCGATCAAGTAGGACCATGGAGTGCTCCATTCTAACCTGTACATCAGGTAATGTACATGAATAGTTTTTATGTTAGTTAATCTAATAAGCTGTTATTATCAACGCAAAAACTCTATTAATTATGTTTTAATAAGGAATATTCATATCATTCAATTTTTCAAATAAATGTGAGCTTGCGGCAATTTTTCATATTCATGTAAGATAACTAATCAGCTGTTATCTCAAAAGTTTTTGTCAACTCTCAAATACATCTGTTTGCGGTTGTCTGCTCTCAAATACTTGAAAACTAGGATTTTTCTAATATAATGGGCTATAATACTATCAATAACTAACATTCCTATCCTAAATATCATGTTCTAATTACTGAGAAATGCATGAAGCAGCAAATAATTCCATTCTAATTATAAATGCGTTTTTCCCATTTAGCGCTATGCTTTGTATGCTAAAACGCGTATAAAAGTACACACGATAATCCACCAGAGCCGCAGCATGGTAGATGCTCATAGCGAATAGCCTAAGCCCGGGTAAATTCAATTGCATGTAGCTACATTTGCTTGTTTTTGAATACCTGCAAATAGAAAAACTACTCAAATAGAAGAAAAGATGTTAAAGTACAAGAGGAAATGTTGTGTGATAGATTTCAATAACAATTATTCCAATTCTGAAGGAAAAGGTTTCCTATTTATTTATTCTTTTCCTGGAGACTTGTGACTTGCGGCCGACTCAACAGGAGCTAATTCAAGATAGTGGAACCGGACAAACCTAACTTACCTAACCTATAAGCAAGGGATGTCAGATTCTCTGATGGAAATGCTTTCAAATTGACTGATACATCTCTTAAACTATTCCAAACTGATAAATACTTTATAGCTTTACAATATTATTGATAAATCACTGATAAAATTGAATAAGAACCCAAAACATTCTAGTAAATTGACATACAAGCGTCTTGCCAAAGGAATGCGCCTCTGTACTGCGCATGCGCCAGATAGAGCTGTGAAGTACAAATATCAACCACCAGAATCACAAGCCAACTTCTGGAGGTCAATACCAAGTAGGCTACCGTGGACCTACTCCATGGAATTACTTGAAACTATGAATAGAACTTTCTTTGTTTCTAATATTTCTCAGTCCTTGCGTATCCTCAATATTTAGATTTTGGTGGAGATATAAAACTGTATAGATGCAATCTGAGGCTATGTACTCTGGACAGTGCCTATTTCAACAAAAAGGTAGTTGAGTGTAGTATGTACAAAGTGTTCACCGTGGGAAACGTACACCGTCATCACTCCACCGCTACCCGCCCTCACATCCTTCCCTCTCTTTCTAAACCGGTTTGTCGCGCTTCCCTTCCTCACTACTCTAGTATACGTCCCAATCTTATCGCGATAGTCTAACAAACTATGCTCAGACTATACACCGTCATCACGCCACCCCTACTCACCCATACATCATTCTCTCTCTTTCTAAACCTGTTTGTTGCGCTCCCCTTCTCACCTCTACGTCACAATCTTTTCTCTCAGCTCATGATTGCGCTGAGGTAAAATCGTACATATCAGAGGTATCGAGCCTTAGGCTCTCTCTCAATCACGATAGAGTAACTCGCTAATATTCTAATTATCTCAGCAAGTTGCAGTTTGTTTTTTTAATTTAGAAGAAATCACAGACCGTGAGATCTAGAGATGTAGGAGTTGATTTTTACCAATACTCTATCTATTTTAATATCCAGTAATATCCAATATCACCATTTGATATTTTAATCTAAAGAAAATGTTCAAATCTATTTTTATCATTTGAATAAATGTATTTTTCCTCAAGAATTTCTTGAAACCAACCAGAACAATAAAACAAAGGCTATGCTGTTTAGTAATTATTTTGAGCCATTTTCAAGTAAATTTCACTATTTGATGATTTAGTATACATTATTGGCCCTGATAACAGTGTAAATATCTAAAATATAGTTATGTGAATAGAGTTGTATTGGTTAGAGCAATGGGCAGCTATAGCAGCCCAGCTTGCAGCTCGTGCCGCGCAACTCTAGCCCGCTTGGGAATCGACTGGAATAAAATATATCTTAAAATTCCATTCGATAAAGTAATCGTTGGTGAGCCGTGTCAATCCAGATACCTGACGTAATGGATTTTTAAAACAAAGACAACACTACACACAGAGTAGAAACAAAGAAGACATTCTGACAAGATGGGGAAATGACTCCAACTCAGTCAATATTGCTTCAAAAATTATAAATCTTACTTGAAATTGTAGAAAACATTCTAATCTACAATTTAAGATCAAATTTATAATTTTTGTTCCGATATTGACCGAGCTGGAGTCATTTTCCCATCTTGCCGGAATGTCTTCTTTGCATCCACGCGCAATCATCAACCAATCGCGCCAAGTCAACTTAAGCCAGGAAATTCAAAATGAATGAAATCGCCCAAACGGTTTTTTGGATTTGGAGGGAGAATGAGCCATAGGAAAATTATAAAAAAACAGGAACACTTCTCTCCACATTATTGACCTTCCTATAAATTTTCAAGTCAATCTGTCAATAACTGAAAGAGTTATCCATATTTTTAGAAATTTATGTCTCTGTACATGCAAAGTACAAGATATTCCGTGTAAGCTACCTGGATAGTGAATTCAATTCAAACTTCTCATTTTATTTCTGTTGAAAACTGATTATTTATTGATATCTTTGCATTTCTGAAATCAGGATTGGGTTTATGAAGAGTTCTTTTAAACATATATCATTACAGACAGATTCAAATCTTACAAATCTTCCTTAATTAACTTTTATATTTCATATGAGCATATAATTATTGACAATGATAAAAATATTATATTTAATATTAAATATACGCTAGATAACGTTAAAATAACGTATATTATACGCTTAAGGAGACTAATTTGAATACTTCTGATCCAATAATATTTTAGAGACAATAATTTCTGAGAGAATATCGACTTTTCCATCATATTATACAAAAATGCCATTTTTTGCTTACAAAAATGAGAATATCTTCCAAGTCTTTTGAGATAAAATATTGAAATTATCATGAAAATGTATATAAATTCTTCCTCTTTAATCAAGTTAGATAAATGCTGATATTTCATATATTCATATTTTTAATAGCTTGTTAGGCAATCAATAGACTGTAAATCAAGTTTGGAACAATATAAAAAGACATTTTTGTGCTCAAATTGTAGGCAATGTTTTGTTTCATTTGTTTAATTATGGTATGAACTTTTTCAACATGGACCAAATGTATGGAAAATAAGTATTTTTTAAGTTCTTGTAACTATTTTAAATGTGTGAATACTGTGCTACTGCAAAAATAATTTGTGATTAATCGTGGTTGAGGATGTTATACCTAATACATCTACCATGAGAAATATCCTGAATAACGATGCACTTAGATTTTATAGGTTTTTTTTAGTCAAATTTCCTAAATTTGTGTGACTCCCTATGAAGAAGAAATTTCCCATGATGGCAAATTGTGATACGTTAGTTCTTGATTTTATAAACAGTGATTAAGATTCCAATGATTCATTCATTCACTCATCAGCAGAACTGCGGAGTCAAATGCGTTCGAATGTGGCAGGCATGTTCAGTTGAAACTTTATACGCTCATTAAGAATGGATTTTTAAAACTTCTCAAGGATACGCCCAATAATAATTGCATTTTTCTACAGTTCTTTGGTGTTTTCTTGGCTTTTTTGAGAACCAATTGGCAGAAAATGTTGAAATTTATCGAAAGATCCAGATTAGATTCAGAAATGTGTTGAAATAAAAATATTTTAGTGATAAGGCCAATCAGGGGGTTTGAATTTGTTGCGCCATTGTCAATCAATCTATATATCTATCTGTTTCATGAAACCGAAATAGCACTCATAAATGGCAAGTGCGGTTGAACCTTTTTAAAGAAATGTACAAAAAATTGATTTCTGGAATTTCTCAAGAATTCGTTGAATATTCATGCTTTTATGCGTTCTCTCAGCTTTTTTGCCGTGAACTAGTTGCCAGAAATGTTTTAATTTGGTTCAGATACGGTATAGAAATGTTGTGTTAAGAAATTATTGAAATTCTCTAAAGATTACGACAGTAATCAGGTTTCCCAAGGTTTTCTTCGCAATTTTGCAGGTTTCACCGGAACGAACGAACTAAATTTGTTTAAAGTCAAACCTAAGTTGAACTGAGGTAAGAACTAACAAGGATTTTCAAATCATAAAAAAATCACGCAAAAGACCCTTTTGAGTAATATGATGAACAAAGCAAATCCGTATGAATGGAATCAAGCTAAACGAGCTATAGTTTTCAATGCTATAAATCATACAATGTTTATAGATAAAATCTATTCATATTGATATTGCTAACACTGCCAGGGGTAGAGGGGGCGTAGCCCCCCTAGCTAGAGAGATTAGGCGAGCCTGCCGGCTAGTTTACAATAGGTAATACGATAATATTAATCTCACTTTTTTAAACTAATGAAATCTCCAAGAATGACAATTCTTCATCTATGAGGACTGAGTTATGATATTTTCTTTTTAAGTGGTACTTTTCCAGTGTTAGTAATAATTTAATTGAAATTTAATTAAAATTGTTTTACTGGCAGAAATAACAAGTTCACAACAACATTGGAAATACACAATTAAAGTAATGAAAATTTGACACCAAGGAAAATACTTTAACACAATAGAATGAAATGCCAATTGAGTAATTGCATCTCGTAATACTAGATCTATCTTAGATAAAAATCAATTACAAAATTAGCGCTAAAAGGTCCTGAGAGAATGTTTTGAGAATATCAACATTTTATCTTTCTTACTTTATTATTGTTCATATTGTCTGATGTGCTAGAAATTTGTATTTCAAAATACCTCCAGACATAATTTTGTTTTCCACAATTTAAGACCAAGAAGGCCGCACTATTCCGCACATTTCTTGTGTTGGAGCTCTCAACAAGCTTGCTATACGAAAATGACCATATTTCGACTAGTAGCCACCAAAATTAGTATCTATATTCTTGTAAGGTACTGGAGTTTTTTCCTAGAATTTTTATTTTGAGATCGTATTCAAATAATATAATATATAACGCCCTGAATTCAGGTTTTTACGAGTAGGAAGGACTCTTCAAGTATAATAAACCAAGAACCCACGTAACTTTCTTAAAAAGTAACGAACGTTATGAAAATACAGCTCATTGTATTCACTTTATCAAGGCTGTATCATGTATAAATACAATCTAAATTGAAGAATTTCACTACCTTGAATTAATTTCTTGGAAATTATTGGGAGAATAATCTGCTTCTTAGTTCTGAAAAAGGTCTCAGAGTAGCTCAATCATGATAACATGTACTCAAAAATAAAATTTCCAATATTCAAATCCAATCAAATCAGACAACTAAATATCTCAGGAATAGCTAGATTAATATACTTCTCTGCTAAGCTTGTGCATAAGCTATATTCCATTCATACGGATTTGCTTTGTTCATCATATTACTCAAAAGGGTCTTTTGCGTGATTTTTTTATGATTTGAAAATCCTTGTTAGTTCTTACCTCAGTTCAACTTAGGTTTGACTTTAAACAAATTTAGTTCGTTCGTTCCGGTGAAACCTGCAAAATTGCGAAGAAAACCTTGGGAAACCTGATTACTGTCGTAATCTTTAGAGAATTTCAATAATTTCTTAACACAACATTTCTATACCGTATCTGAACCAAATTAAAACATTTCTGGCAACTAGTTCACGGCAAAAAAGCTGAGAGAACGCATAAAAGCATGAATATTCAACGAATTCTTGAGAAATTCCAGAAATCAATTTTTTGTACATTTCTTTAAAAAGGTTCAACCGCACTTGCCATTTATGAGTGCTATTTCGGTTTCATGGAACAGATAGATATATAGATTGATTGACAATGGCGCAACAAATTCAAAACCCCTGATTGGCCTTATCACTAAAATATTTTTATTTCAACACATTTCTGAATCTAATCTGGATCTTTCGATAAATTTCAACATTTTCTGCCAATTGGTTCTCAAAAAAGCCCAAGAAAACACCAAAGAACTGTAGAAAAATGCAATTATTATTGGGCGTATCCTTGAGAAGTTTTAAAAATCCATTCTTAATGAGCGTATAAAGTTTCAACTGAACATGCCTGCCACATTCAAACGCATTTGACTCGCAGTTCTGCTGATGAGTGAATGAATGAATCATTGGAATCTTAATCACTGTTTATAAAATCAAGAACTAACGTATCACAATTTGCCATCATGGGAAATTTCTTCTTCATAGGGAGTCACACAAATTTAGGAAATTTGACTAAAATAAACCTATAAAATCTAAGTGCATCGTTATTCAGGATATTTCTCATGGTAGATGTATTAGGTATAACATCCTCAACCACGGTTAATCACAAATTATTTTTGCAGTAGCACAGTATTCACACATTTAAAATAGTTACAAGAACTTAAAAAATACTTATTTTCCATACATTTGGTCCATGTTGAAAAAGTTCATACCATAATTAAACAAATGAAACAAAACATTGCCTACAATTTGAGCACAAAAATGTCTTTTTATATTGTTCCAAACTTGATTTACAGTCTATTGATTGCCTAACAAGCTATTAAAAATATGAATATATGAAATATCAGCATTTATCTAACTTGATTAAAGAGGAAGAATTTATATACATTTTCATGATAATTTCAATATTTTATCTCAAAAGACTTGGAAGATATTCTCATTTTTGTAAGCAAAAAATGGCATTTTTTGTATAATATGATGGAAAAGTCAATATTCTCTCAGAAATTATTGTCTCTAAAATATTATTGGATCAGAAGTATTCAAATTAGTCTCCTTAAGCGTATAATATACGTTATTTTAACGTTATCTAGCGTATATTTAATATTAAATATAATATTTTTATCATTGTCAATAATTATATGCTCATATGAAATATAAAAGTTAATTAAGGAAGATTTGTAAGATTTGAATCTGTCTGTAATGATATATGTTTAAAAGAACTCTTCATAAACCCAATCCTGATTTCAGAAATGCAAAGATATCAATAAATAATCAGTTTTCAACAGAAATAAAATGAGAAGTTTGAATTGAATTCACTATCCAGGTAGCTTACACGGAATATCTTGTACTTTGCATGTACAGAGACATAAATTTCTAAAAATATGGATAACTCTTTCAGTTATTGACAGATTGACTTGAAAATTTATAGGAAGGTCAATAATGTGGAGAGAAGTGTTCCTGTTTTTTTCGTATAATTTTCCTATGGCTCATTCTCCCTCCAAATCCAAAAAACCGTTCGGGCGATTTCATTCATTTTGAATTTCCGGCTTAAGTTGACTTGGCGCGATTGGTTGATGATTGCGTGGATGCAAAGAAGACATTCCGGCAAGATAAAATGACTCCAGCTCGGTCAATATCGGAACAAAAATTATAAATTTGATCTTAAATTGTAGATTAGAATGTTTTCTACAATTTCAAGTAAGATTTATAATTTTTGAAGCAATATTGACTGAGTTGGAGTCATTTCCCATCTTGTCAGAATGTCTTCTTTTTTTTTTGCTTCTACTCTGTGTGTAGTGTTGTCTTTGATTTAAAAATCCATTACGTCAGGTATCTGGATTGACACGGCTCACCAACGATTACTTTATCGAATGGAATTTTAAGAAATATTTTATTCCAGTCGATTCCCAAGCGTCTGCTAGAGTTGCGCGGCACGAGCTGCGAGCTGGGCTGCTATAGCTGCCCAGCTCTAGCTGCGTTGCTCTAACCAATACAACTCTATTCACATAACTATATTTTAGATATTTACACTGTTATCAGGGCCAATAATGTATACTAAATCATCAAATAGTGAAATTTACTTGAAAATGGCTCAAAATAATTACTAAACAGCATAGCCTTTGTTTTATTGTTCTGGTTGGTTTCAAGAAATTCTTGAGGAAAAATACATTTATTCAAATGATAAAAATAGATTTGAACATTTTCTTTAGATTAAAATATCAAATGGTGATATTGGATATTACTGGATATTAAAATAGATAGAGTATTGGTAAAAATCAACTCCTACATCTCTAGATCTCACGGTCTGTGATTTCTTCTAAATTAAAAAAACAAACTGCAACTTGCTGAGATAATTAGAATATTAGCGAGTTACTCTATCGTGATTGAGAGAGAGCCTAAGGCTCGATACCTCTGATATGTACGATTTTACCTCAGCGCAATCATGAGCTGAGAGAAAAGATTGTGACGTAGAGGTGAGAAGGGGAGCGCAACAAACAGGTTTAGAAAGAGAGAGAATGATGTATGGGTGAGTAGGGGTGGCGTGATGACGCGGTGTATAGTCTGAGCATAGTTTGTTAGACTATCGCGATAAGATTGGGACGTATACTAGAGTAGTGAGGAAGAGGGAAGCGCGACAAACCGGTTTAGAAAGAGAGGGAAGGATGTGAGGGCGGGTAGCGGTGGAGTGATGACGCGGTGTACGTTTCCCGCACGGTGAACACTTTGTACATACTACACTCAACTACCTTTTTGTTGAAATAGGCACTGTCCAGAGTACATAGCCTCAGATTGCATCTATACAGTTTTATATCTCCACCAAAATCTAAATATTGAGGATACGCAAGGACTGAGAAATATTAGAAACAAAGAAAGTTCTATTCATAGTTTCAAGTAATTCCATGGAGTAGGTCCACGGTAGCCTACTTGGTATTGACCTCCAGAAGTTGGCTTGTGATTCTGGTGGTTGATATTTGTACTTCACAGCTCTATCTGGCGCATGCGCAGTACAGAGGCGCATTCCTTTGGCAAGACGCTTGTATGTCAATTTACTAGAATGTTTTGGGTTCTTATTCAATTTTATCAGTGATTTATCAATAATATTGTAAAGCTATAAAGTATTTATCAGTTTGGAATAGTTTAAGAGATGTATCAGTCAATTTGAAAGCATTTCCATCAGAGAATCTGACATCCCTTGCTTATAGGTTAGGTAAGTTAGGTTTGTCCGGTTCCACTATCTTGAATTAGCTCCTGTTGAGTCGGCCGCAAGTCACAAGTCTCCAGGAAAAGAATAAATAAATAGGAAACCTTTTCCTTCAGAATTGGAATAATTGTTATTGAAATCTATCACACAACATTTCCTCTTGTACTTTAACATCTTTTCTTCTATTTGAGTAGTTTTTCTATTTGCAGGTATTCAAAAACAAGCAAATGTAGCTACATGCAATTGAATTTACCCGCGCTTAGGCTATAGATGTCAAGTGCATTGTGCATTTATTGTAAACCGGTCACGCTGTCCTCCTTGCCGCAGTTGGTCTATAGTCTGGGCATGCTAAAAAGAAATCTTGTCACAATGCAATTCATATTAAGATGGTGTCTCCTCTCAGCATATATGTGAACTTTTGATACCAGCAAACTCATAGCAAAAAAATTTTTTGCCATACTCGTATGTAATACACAACTTTCCAAGCAAGATTTGCATTTGGAAAATTGCCGTTTACAGGAGAATCAAAGATCAGCTGTTCTGAATGCGGGAATAATAATTTTGATGATTATTACAGCACTAGTCATCATCACGATGATAATTACAGCACTGAAAATCTAGCCCAGCTGTTTTTTCCAAACTCCAATGTATGAATAAATGAGTCAAACAAGCCGCCATGACAGTTCACTGTGTGCGTTTGTGCTAGTGTTGTGTTGAGCTTATCTTGGCTTCAGTTAATGTTTTTAGTTTTTTTGAAGTTTTAATAAATCCTTCTCAGTCTAGTATGATGAAAACAAAATGTACATAGTTCGTGTGGAGAAGTTTACAAACTCATAATTATTTTCCAAACTTGCGTACCACTTGTTTGGAGAACATAATTATTCGTTTGTTAAAACGCCTTCTCCACACTCATTATGTAATATACTATTGCAGTGGTCACCAATTAAGTTAAGCTGCGTATCGACAGTCCAAGGCATGTGCTACAAATGCCTCGCTGTACAGTCTGTTGACACAAAAAAGAGTACTACTACTAGTCTACTATCTACCGCGTATCGACAGTCCAAGGCTGTACCACATACTAACCTCAAAATTGTACCACATTCCTATGCATTTTTGTGATTAAGAACTCTATTTGAGTGCAGAAGGTTCTAATAGACAATAATAAGCATTGCCTTGAATTTTTATCTACTAATTGAGCACAAACTAACCTCCAAAGTCCAAAATATCAATTGTCAGAGCTAGTTGCTTTGTCTCCCACGCTTGATGGCTCTAGTCAATTTGTTTGCGTTTCGCATTTTTGGTTACAAAAAATGCAGATTTTTTATTATAATTATTTGTATTATATTTATTTTTATTACAATTATATACTATATACTATACTATAATTATAATTATTTTTGATTATTGCAGATTATATTCACACATATGCCTCAGCCATGAGTTTATACTTTTTTTGCGTCACCTAGACTGTACTGCAAGGCATTTGTGGCACATGCCCTCGGACTGTCGTCACGGCTTCTTTACATGAAGGTCCGTTTCAAAGTCTTGGCGAGCTTCCGCGGTCCATTCAGGGGAAACCACTGAGGGGGGGTTTAGACCCCGGAAATTTTTTGAAAAATTTATAGTTTTACTACATTAATTTTAATAATTATCCAAATATTTGGGATGCTTATTATTCTGTATGTATTTTGATTTTAATGTTATTCAAATATATTGAAGTTTGATATCATGCTATTAATATTTAAAAGAAAAATAAAGGCCATCATTTCAATTGGATTTGGCAATAAAAGATACTCTATTGTTTAATATTATTCTATTTATATGAATAATGAATACTTATAAAATTGCCAAAACTATTCTCGAATTTAGTACTTGACTTTAAAATGTCTTTAGTCGAGTCCTTGACTTGATTAAAATACCAAAATAAATTGAGTTAGACGTATGACTATATTAGGCGTGGATAAAATAATGCAACAATATTAAATCAATAGCCAACTTTTTATTGAGAGTCAAGCTAGATTTCGCTCACATTGGAAGAACTACAGTACCTCCTTTCTAATGGGGTTACACTGCTGGTGTTTATTTATTGTTATGCTCAGTGCTTGATTTCCAAAAAAAGGGTATGGGAGTGGTGGGCTCACCAGTGGGAGGGGAGTCCGGGGGCTCTCCCCCGGGAAATTAAAAAAAATCACCCTTGAATTGGAGCGTTTTCAGCGAATCTGAGCAATGTTTTGTAGCTGTTTTTAATAAAACTATTAATACTATTTTAAAGAATGACGCCGCTCAGGAAGAAGGTATTCTTGGGAAAAAAGTTATGGGAGCGCCGCTCCCACGCGCTCCCTCTGAAATCATGCCCTGGCTTCTGTTTGTTCTTTAATAATTCAATTTCATTTAGACTTTGAAGGGTTTCTTATAGATTTTTGTTTTAGGATTTATTTTAAGTTTTTTTTCGTTGAGATCGGTATGACATCGCGGTCCGCACAAACTAGCTGGCGGTCCGGATCCGACCGCGGTCCGCCATTTGGTGACCACTGTACTATTGTATAATGAAAGTAAAAATTGTTTCTTTCATTTTTTTATGTTTTTTACATGAAACCATGGTTGCTGCTCACAGCTCAGTTACATCTGAAATAACTACTTGCTACTCCTAAACTTTACTATATAATATACTTTTATAATGTAAACCTAAAATCAGTAAGTATGCTTTTTCATCCTAAATTGTGAAAGGAAAAATATTGCAAGTAGCCTACAGTAATTTTTATGTAGCCTATAGTAGGCTAGGCCTACTAAATAGCTAAATACAAAGTTGGTGTGATAGATCATTATTATGAATCATCAAACCACAGCTTATGTGATGGTGTTGTGGAGACAACAGCAATTTCCAAATATTATTGGAAAATTGAAATAACCTAGATCTCAATACAATAATTCCTTCATACATTGTGACACACGTGAGATGGACGGTTTTCAATGAAATAGTATTTAGCCAATTTTCGAATTAATGCATATTTTTACACAAAATTAAAGCTCATCATGTGCCACTTTGATTTGGCAAAAATAAAAGCTCATAACCTGGAATTCCAGTTCTGTTTGAAAAATAGTAATGTCCCTTATTTCGAATGCAGGTCTCAACTCTCTTCTCAAAATCCTCCATCACATGGACTAACATTTCTGCAGTGATAACAGAAATTTCTCCAACAAAATTGACGAGTTGAAGAAATTGCTGATATCACTACAGAGTGATGTTAGTCCGTGTGATAGAGAATTTTGAGAAGAGAGTTGAGTCCAGCATTTGAAATGATGGTCATCTTCTTATTTGACAACATTATTATTTTTCCAACATAACTGAATAAATTTCATAAATCTCAAAGCTTTAATAAGCTTTGTTAACTCAAATGGCACATAATGAGCTATGCTTTGTGTAAAAATTATTTGCATTGATTTCAAAATTGGCTGGGTATTATTTCATTGAAATCGTCCATCTACAGTGTGTCGCTGTGTATAGAGGAATTGTATTGAGATCTAGGCTATTTAATTTTTTCCAATAATTACAGCAGTTCCGTATTCAAAACTACTCAGTTGTAATTGCTTATACTTATACAATAATTCTTCTTATTTTTAAAAATCTCCATGCCTTATAATTTTTTGTCCACTATACTTTTGTTGATTGGTATATATAACCTACAGCGAATTCATCATTTTTTGAAAAATGAACAACAAAATAAAAACGGGGGCAGCCTATTGCACCTGTGAGGAAGTCTCCAGTTCAGTTTTCAATTCATTTCATTCAACTTCAGGTTTTCAAACTATTCTCAATTTTTCAAATATTTTTGAATTATTCTGATCAACATATCAATAATCTATCTGCCATAGATAATTATAATAGCATAGGTATTATTCTTGATTTGAATTAATTATTCAGGCAATGATATAAAGCTATTATCAAGTACTGTATCAATTATTCTCATCTTGACATTGTGTATTTACTATAGAGACTAAATAATCAGTCTGATTTTACAGTCTCTATAGTATTTACTATCCTCCAATCTCATATTATTTCTAATTTGATAAGAAATTTCTTTGCTGTTATGATGCAATAAAGGAGTCTGTATCTTCTCAAACTGTAATTCACAAAAAAAGTCATATTTCTCAAAAAATTAATGTCATAATTCCAGTATAAGTTTTTCAAATAATTACAGAAAATTCCAGTGAAACTCATAATATAGTAAAAAGTAATCAACTATGTATGAAAATTCATAAAAATGTAATAAATTGTAGCATCCAGGGAAGTGGAATGTATCAATGTATGGCATTTCTAAAAACAAAAAAATTATGGCAATAAAAATACAGCAAATGTAGGTAGGTACTGAATCATATGTCACGTAAATTACGTGAAGCCTAGGTCTAGTGACAGTAGTAGTATAGCATAGCTCTTAATTGATAAGGTGGAGGGCAAAGGGAATTTTTGCTCTTAATTGCTGGCCCAACCAATGATATCTTGGGCCCACCCTTGGCCCCTCCATTCACTGGGGGCTGACGCCGCCACTGCTTACACCAAGTAGACAAAAAAGTTCCATGGGACCAACCCCCAAAAAACAGGGCCGTATTTCTAAATAGGCTAAGTAGAGGTTGCAGCCTAGAGCGGCAAATTAAAAAAAACAAATATTGGAGCTTCAGCAGTACATATACTATACTAAAAAAATTATAATATAATTTCAAAAATAAATTACATGTTCCATACGATTTCTGAATTTACTTCGAAAAACATGACCTACTAGTAATTCTTAGAACGTTGTTGCCTATTATTTTAGTGCATTACAAAATCCGTTTGATCTCTGAATACACTAATAGTACGGTGCAATTAGACTCGAACCTCAACATCCAAAGAGAAAGGACGATTCCTATGCAAACTTGTTTCATACAGCCCCTTTTGTTTGATAAAATGTAACTTTAGGGGTTTTTGAGGTTGTAAGGGTTTTTTTAATCGCTGTAGCACATGAACCACTGAACATAGAAATGTGAATTTGGTCTCAAATTAAAGAGAAATCAATTTTGCCAATAGGGATTTTGAAATAAGGCTGCAAGTGTTTCCAATTCAAAGTTACCGGTACTAACTTTCAAAGTAACGGAATAATTCCTGTGAAAAAATATGGAGTTTTCAAAAAAAATGTAAGTTGGAAACAGTTGATGATACAAAGTAGTACTTTGTATATTATCTTTGAATATTTGTATATTAGGTATCTTAGTTTGAATCTAAGTACGTCACCATTCCGTTGTCTGCATTAGTTCACAAAGAAAATACCTCGATTTCTGCGTTTGATTTAATTGGACTCAATCTCTTCCAAATTTCATTTCTAGATAAAGCATGCATGGAACTTTTTCTTCCGACGCTTGGTTCGGCTACAATTAATGAAAAACTAAAATTTTGCACCTTTCACCCCCCTCTCCCAATAAAACCTGACACTCAAAAGGGTGTAACTTTTCACCAAACATTAAAGGGGTTGTATAGAACAAGTTGGCATAGGAATCGTCCTTCCTCTTTAATTGGATGTTGAGGTTCGGTATTTTTTTAAACTAATTATTGCACTATGAAGTCCACGAAATATTCCTTGCTACATGCCCATATCTATATAAATATATCTTACCATCTTACTAGGTACTGATTTGGCTCTGACTGCCGCTTACTCACGTACCCCCTTGACCCATGACGACTAGGAATAAGCAAAGCATAAGTTTCAAGGAGGCGGCAAATTTACATTTAGCCTATAGGCGGCATACTTTTAAATCCGGCTCTGCCAAAAACGCTTTGTTAGGCCGCTATTACACGATAATAGTTCTATGTCATACATCTATTATCAAAGATATTATAATATGTTCTCTATAGGAGAACATTATGACATAGAATATGATCATTTATAATATTTGGTTCATTACACGGTAATATTTCATCATCACAGATGTTTGATAATAGAAATATGTCATAGAACTATTATCATGTAATACCCGCCTTACCGAGATAACAATGGCGGAAATTGAGATTTTACAAAAAAGATTAATTTTTCTAATTTTAAGAGGCTTTAGTGAGGTTCTAAAATAATTAATTCCTGTGTAAAATTAGCTGAGAGTTAAGTTCAAGTTTGTAACTTCAACGGTTATTGAGATAATTGGAAAAATATGCTAAAAACGCCATTTTTCAACAATAAGGGTTATAACTGGATAAGGAATCATGAAATTGTATTTTTCATTAATGGAAGTTGAAGAGAGTTGGATTCTAAAGAAAAAGTTAAATGGCGGCGATTGTGTAAATCCTACCAAAATCTCAGAAATAGTGATAAAAAATCGCAAAATTCATGAAACATAGCACCAGTGATAAATTTGTATTTAGTAGCGATTTTGCAATTTTTGATCGCTATTTCTGAGATTGGGTAAGATTTGGACAGTCGCCGCCATTCAACGTTTTCTTTAGAACCCGACTTTCTCCAACTTCCATTAATGAAAAATACAATTTTATGATTCCTTATCCAGTTATAACCCTTATTGTTGAAAAATTTGGTTTTTTAACATATTTTTGCAATTATCTCAATAACCGTTGAATTTACAAACTTGGAACTGGTTTCATTGAATTTCTCAGCTAATTTTACATAGGAATTGATTATTTTAGAACCTCACTAAAGCCTCTAAAAAATTATAAAAATTAATCGTTTTTGTAAAATCTCAATTTTCCGTCATTGTTATCTCGGTAACAAAGCGTTTTTGGGGCTTGGTCCCATGGAACTTTTTTGTGTACTTGGTGTAAGGAATCAGCCTGAGAAGTATTGCACATTTCTCCTGAAACACTCTGCACAATAAAATCAAGCACGCATACAACAGACTAGTGAAACAAACAAACAAGCTAAATTTAATTTAAATAATGATCTAGTTAACAATGCAATCAAATCAACAGACCCAAACCGAAGACAATTTGGAAAATTATTAAGAATAACTTATCAGTAAAGCCAGTATACCGTGTACCTAGACGAAGAAATGACTGAACCTAAGCTCAGAGAATTTCAATACGGTACTTATTATATTGACAGTGTAGCTGAAGTTATTATTGATCATCATATCATTTAAAAGGGTTCTTTTCAGTAATCGTTCTGAATTATAGTCCATTCACGATCACTTGAGACGAAATAAACAAACCTTTTGCGTGTGTGCGTTTAATGGAAGGTCTTCTTCTATGCGAAAAAGTCTGATTCAGTTGAACAGCTGACTCTTGGCTGGAGCTGTGATTTGCTAAAGTCCGACTTGTCTTTTCTCAAGACTGTTGTCTTGAGCTGTGATTGGCTACAGCTGTTGGTCTGTGGCCGAAAGTCTCGCATAGAAGAAGACCTTCCATTACACGCACACACACTCAAAAAGTTTGTTTATTCCGTCTCAAGAGATCGTGAATGGAGAATAGTTATTCAGCTCAACCTGGGTATATGATTTGAACGTATTTAGTTTAGTAGTTTCCGTGAAATAAACATACGTGCAGATTCCAAATATTGTAAAACCTTGTAACAGGCGTAACCTCGAAAGGGTTTCGAAATTTATTAAACACAACATTTCTATACCTATTCTGGACCAGTTTACCAAATTTCAACATTTTCTGCCAATTGGTTCTCGAAAAATCTAATAAAAACTCCGAAAAATAATAAAACGCTAATATTGAGCGTAACCTTGGGAGGTATATCGGACATAGAATGAAACTTGTTCTTCCAAATTAGTTCATCTGTAATCTCGCTGAACCATTATTGAATTTGCAGTAGGGATTGGTCGTATCAAGGCGGAAGATATGCAATACATACCCACATACATCTACAATTTTGGAAACCCGAATACTGGCGTAATCCCAAAAGGATTTAAAAATGGTTCTCAAAAAAATTAAGAAAATCCCGAAAAACTATAGAAAAACTCAAATATTTGGCGTATCCTTATTAATTTTAAAAAATCCGTATAGTATGCGTGTAGAGGTGCAACTGAACATGTATGCCAAATTTGAACGCATTCGGTTTGGTAGATTCCTCTAGTTCTGCTGATGACCAAAGCTGATGAGTGAATGAATGAGTGCCATTTCGCTTTTATATAATTATAAAGATTATAAGACAAACGAGATTGTTGGTTGATAAGTATAATTATTTACAATCATGTCAACAATTTGATGTGTCAATCATTTCTTGAGAAAAAGTTTACGCATAGCCAAAAAAAATATGAACACATTGTCAAAAGATGAACTTCAAAATAATAACATTAGATCAGCAATTTATTGATCTACCTTTCAGTACGGTAGTGCTAATAAAGTTTAAAATGAGGCAGCTCCAGGTCATGCCTGCTTACACACCTGGATAGAATAATAAAACAGATTCAACGGTCAACTGCTTCCTCTTTAATCTTATATTAGCTTGGATACGTAGGCTACTTTTTATTGTGAAAAGACACAAGAATAGCATACTCATCATTCTCATTCCAATTGGGGTTTCCCCAATGAATTTTAAAATGCTAATACAGTGATGACCGATCAAGAGGAACCAGTTTGAACACACGTCATCAGCAAATGTATCTCACCACGTTAAATAATGTGCATCAACTCAAGTAACTTGAATTGATTAAACTTCAGTGATTGATACGCCGATTGGGCTAGCTCAGATGAAATAGAACTTGTTTTCATGAAGCTGATGCTGATACGATAGCCTTTTTCTCAGGCGCAATAAATAAATAAGCTCGCAGGTATTAAATCTTTCAGCAATAATCTCAAATGTGTAACTAAACTTCAGGGAATCCCTATCAAACGCCTGTATAATATAGGCTACCTACCGTATTTAAAAACTTGATTAGTAAAAACAAACTTTCAATATATAATAGAGCTAAATTAATTAGATTAGTTGGAACGATTCAGGTTTCTAAATGAGCTAGTATATGTATAGTAGGCTGCGATGGTCGAAGTGGGTATAGACGAGGTAATCAAGGACAAGCATAGTATAAACCTGTGATTGATTTGAAGAATTATAGTGTACTAGGCCTTTTATTGATTTTCCTTTTCATAATGGTACCTACATAAGTGTAGAACAGGTAGGCCTACCGTAACTGATGCGATAACTCGAAATAATTAAGGGTGAATTTTATAAAATTCCAATATATTTAATTATATAATGTAGTAGGCCATTACTATAGATTAATAATAATCCTTTTAAATATGGTAGCCAATAATATAGGCTAATGGCTAATAGCTATGAACATAGGTACCACATTACCTACTCAAAAGCCGTAGGCTACATATATATTGTATCTCTACCATTTTACCGTAACTTACCTATATAATAATATATGTGTAGAGAATAATGTGAACCAACTCTAAACTCAGCAATGGCTCCTGTATTGTTTGGACTTTTGGAGAAAAATAATTGAATCGAATGCTGTAACCCGCCAATATTTGAGGATCAAAATAATTAAATAATTCTTTGAAAAGTGTTGAAGATTCAATGGAAATAAACCACACTCTAGAATATTCTTGATAAGCTTTCCCAAGGATAGCCGGCCGCATTTCGCATGTTGAAAATAACCAAGGCTCATCAGAAAAACAGTAGTCCAGTTGCATGAAGTGTGAGTAAATAATAAAGATTATGTTGTTGATGATTCCACAAGATAAGAGCAAAAATGAAGTTTTCAATGCCACTAGCAAGAGAGACTCATTATATTATTATTGCCACACCAAACAGTCCAGCTTATATTGCACACAACAGAAGAGTATGGTAATATATAGGCCTACTATTCGTATAATATTAATTACAGAACTAGCTTCTTTTTATAGCCATATAGTGTAACCCACAGTGGACTATAACACACAATAAGTTACTCAATAAACTTGATATAATTATAATGCTATATCTATATAACCGTTAGCTACCGGTACGGTACTGTATCATGTACGAGAGTACTGTATGTAGCCTAATTATTATTTTTTATATTTTATGAAATCAATTATTACGGTATTATATGATTTGATATGGATTCTTATACAGGCCTGAGTAAATTAGAGCGATCCGTTTTATTGAATACCTACTCAAATCCATGAAACGTTTCCTATTACTAACGCACCAATGATACATAGAGTCTAGACTCTATGTATTAGGATTAGGTGTTGCCTAATCCCCAACTTTAAAAAATCAGCTTTCATTTTATTATTTACTCTTAAAAATCTGTGACAAACAGAAGCTATAGTTTTCCTCAATTAATTGTTGTGAAAAATGAAATTGGTGATGCATTATGTACTACACATTTGGTGATTCTCTCCCTCATGCTGAATAATTCCATTCGTTCTTGTATAAATCTCTTTGATTGTATTCATAATATCACATTCATCATTTTCGCACGTCGGCAGCTGTACCATATTTTCTTTTGTTAGCATAATTTCATTGGAAGGAATTCGAGCTTTATATGATAGTGGAATTGAAGCTTCATACACGTACGTGTGCGGGAATTCTTTGAAAATGATTCCAGAAAATATTTTCACACCCTGTGATAAGGCTGATAGCGAAAGAATCAAAATGAGGAAGGTATGAGACATTTTTGTTTTAGTATCTCGAAAAGGGAAAGTTATTGTATAGTCGATAAGAGTTGTGAGGACAAAATACGTTACTTGATTATTAAAATGTCGAATCAACTAGTCTTTGTGAATGGTTATTATTTTGAGGTATAAAAAAAAAACAGGAATAAAAGCTACCTGGCTAGAGCCTAAGTTATCATAGCCCAGCTATTAGCAATGGTAATTATTTAAGTAATGCGTTTTTCAGTGTTTGAGTTATTTAATAATGGTTACTAATTCAATATCACCTGCATATGAATGATAATCATTAATCCATTTATTATGTATGAATAATAACCATCATCACAAACAGGAAAAATCGTAAATCAATAATCATTAACTATTAAGTTATTTCATTAACTATTATTATGTTTTCAAGAGAAATAAATATTCCTAATTAACTTGATTTTAAAATTATGATGAAAAATTATAAATATTTTTTAGCTAATACTTAAACTAAACTTAAAATTTAAATTTACTTGTACAATTTTGCTATGACGTTGATTTTATTCGCTTGCCGGCTCCGGCGACTTGTCGCTATTGATCAAGGGACGCTGATCCTTGTTGTGTGACGCGTATGGAGTTGCTTGGTCTCGTAGTCAAAACGTAGACGAGCTCTGCTCCAACGAGTTCGTATTGAGAGTCGATCACGCGCTTGATTCGTGGATGTTGATCGTCCCGTCGTTCGTCTGATCGGGTCTCGTTGTGTTCAAGATCCCGTCCAAGTCCTCGTTCCAGAATTCGGGAAGGAGGCAGTGTTGACGATTTTCTGGATTTCAGGCTGTCGTTCCGCAACTGCTTGTAGTATCAACAGTATTATCTATCTGTTGAGGAATATTACAATCCATTAGTGTTTAGCAATAATTTAAATTTACAAAATGTACAAATGATACAATTATTCATGTAGGCTATATCATAATTTATTCATCAATTCACGATTATTTTTTTCCAACATTTATTCAATAATAACAAATTGAATTGAGTTCAATGAAATTAATTCATTCATTGAAATGAAGATAGGGTAATGACACTTATAGGTCTTGTTCCCGTCGGTTTTCAAGCAGGTGCCATTCTATGAGAGGCACCTATGCAGGTGCATAGTTGAATGAGAAAAAACACAAATATATTCAAATAATAGCACAAAATATAAACAAAAAATTCAATAATTCACACAAATTTCAATAATACACTAATAAAAATAACAAAAAATTTTTTCATCAATAATAATTTCATACAGAAAACAATCAATGATGATAGTTGCTCTTCAGATTCAGAGTCAAACCTCTTCAAGATAGGCTTCAATCTATTAATATGCACGATTTCGTGAAACGGTTGTCCACGTCTCGAGTTTATAATCTCGAAATTTTTGAGAGGATATTCTTTTTGTGACCTTGAAAGGACCACGATAAGAGGTTATTTAACTTTTTACAAGAGTCTGGTTACGCTTGGGGATAAGCAACTAGAACATATGATCCTGCTGGAATATCAAAAAAGTCTCTGTGTTTCTTATCATAAGCAGAATATAAAGCATATATTCTACATATTCCTTGTCATGGGTGTCTTTCTGTTTTTCTCCTGAACCTTACTCATATAATATCTGGCAAACTTTTTCTGATTCGCTACTAACTCAATGAGGACATGCATTCTGTCGTGCTTGACTGCACTTGCAAGAAAGCTGCGTCTAATGGGCTTAGTGAATGACAAACTATGAAGTAGGAAAAAGGAGAGACAATCAGAGAACTTTGCTTTGAGATATTATACGCAAAAACAAACGTGGCGGATATTGGAGTGCCAAATATTATGACTGTTTATCATTCGAATAACATCGAAGTATTGTGACAAGTGGGGAAATTTTATCTTTCTTTTCCCCCCGGTTTGTGGCGTAGCTCGCCCCAAAATTTTTGGGGAAACCCCAATGATAAGCCATTTCTTAAAAAGTTCAGCTTTAAAGTTGGAGCCATTGTCTGTATGGATTGTCCTGGGGGGCCATACAATGGGAAAAATTCGATAAAGTCGTGTATGTTTACATCAATTCCCGTGGTAGGCTCACAATCCCAAAGCGTGTTGTGGTCAACTACAAATATGTATTATATCTGCCCCCCGATGAGGGGCCCTCCCGCATCATGCAACTGAAAGGGGTTGATCTGGACCCTATCGGACGTAGTAGCCCTTTGGTTTTTCTCTACTCTTTTGGAATTTAACAAGTTGGGCGAGATTTAAATAGTCTATCACATTTTGGGCATAGAGGGCCAAAGTTTTGTATTTTTTTTTGATAAATTTTTCAATTCCAAGGTGAGCCCCAAAATTTTATATCATCGTGATATTGGGCTAGTATTTGATAATAACGCTATTTGGGACTGAAAAATATATTGCAGTCCTTTTTTGTTTTCTTTATAGAAAGTACATCATCTCGTAAGGTAAAATTTGTGATTTGCGGGGATACTCTTATCAGCTTTATCTAAGTCGAATTGAGCATTTTTTCTTGTAAAAAAGGATTTTTTTTAGTATTCAATATTTAATGTCTCAATTTTAAAAACTTTTTTTGGGGGTTTTTTTTTGTTTTTATGGTTTTTTTGTGATCACAAAATGTAAATTTTGGTAAAAAACAATTTTTTAAGTCTGAAATTTTTGATGGCTTTATTCCATTAAAAATTTGGACTTTGTGGTCAATTTGTAAAATTTTTTGAGAAACGGAATAAAATTTCCTTAAAAAATTACCAAAAAATTTCCGTGAATTGGGGAATTGTAAAAGAAAATTTTGGGTACTAATAAGGGGAAAATGATACGATTCGGGGGCTTTTTTGAATATCGTTTTCGCTTACTGAAAAACCAGCTGAAATTGGGTTTCTGTCTGGCAGCTTTTCTTTGTGCATAGGAATCGTGAGATTTTTGTTCAAACAATTCTCTTAGAAGAGAAATCGACGACAACATTATGTTCATCCAAAAATTGGTTACTCAATAAAATATCTTGCTGATAAATCCTGTAGTATGTAGCAAGATTGAGAAAATTGAAGACTTTTTGAATTGAAAATTTTCACGTCTGCAATACCGTACCAAGAAAAGGTATTACCTTTTGATTTGCAGCATACAGTATCATATCAGGCTTTTTCATCATACCAATGTTCTTGTACCAAGTATCTTTCTGGCGCTAATGATAAGCTTTGACCCAGAGTCAAAAACTATGGTAATATTTTGATTATTTTGACATGGCTGTATCAGAACAAAGGAATCTATTTATTTCAGGTTTCTGAATTTTTTGTTTGACAAATATGATTGAGGGTCTTGTATCGAATGAATTAGCTCTCCTATTTTGTGAATTAGGCTATGTCTGGGTTTTCCTCCATCATTTTTAATGGTTTGTCTAATGCAAATTTATGTATCACATTGAGTTGGTGGGAATTTGTGATCCTCGAGCTATTTCGTCTACTTGTGAGAAGGCTTCAAGAGTTCTATACTTTAAGTAATAGTATAGGATATTCAAAAGTTTTCTTATAGTTGTGCATGTATTTTGTTGTTTTGAATTATCTCCTAGTCGTATCATTTTTGTGTAGGTGGATTGGTTTGTTGTAGGAACTTTGAGGCATTATTTGCCGAATTCCAAATATTTTTCAGTCAATCTACTTACATTTCTATTAACTGGAGTAGTATTCTGTCATAGCGGTAAAAATTTCCCGTTCTATTATCACTGTTAAAATTGAATAGTTATTTTGTCCTATTCCAATCATATTTTCATTGTTACTTACGAAAAATATCCATAAGTTACGCATTTTTACGTTTTTACTTATCCATTGAGGTAGTGATTCGTCATTAGAGTTTATTAAATCATATGTAAGTTGATCATTGAACACCTGAATTTGTGTTTCTACAGGAAAGGTGATAAATGTTCATCAAGTAATTGAACAATGCTGGAAATACTTCATTCATTTATATTATTGTCCAACTGTGCTGGTTGTTGCAGGATTTGGGGACTACTTGATGGGAGATTTGTGCTGTACATATTTTTAATTGTTTCTTTTGTTTTATTTTGAGAGGTCTGATTCATCAGGAGTAGAATAAAATGGCGGTTCTGGTGCAAGGTCATTGCCTATGGCGGTTCTGGGACAAGGTCAAGGTCACCATGGCGGTTCAAGGTCCCCCCCCCTCCCCCGCCCAAAGACATTGTCCCCTGTCAAGGTCATTAAACCAAGTTTAGCCCTCTAACCTAACCATTTTTTGGCGGAAAATTCAATATGGCGCCTAACCTGCATTTACTAACCTAACCCAATTTGGCAGGGAAAATTCAATATGGCGCTTAACCTAAGTTTTTTAAGCTTCAACCTAACCTGCCCCACCATCAGATGGGGAGGGTTGAGGAGTGGGGTGAGCAGGGGACTCATGCTAACCCACATCTCATCATCTAACCTATGCCAAGGTTACCAAACCTAACCAAAATGCCATATGATTTTATCCGATTCAAGATGGCTGCCTATCAGCTGAATATAAATACCTCTAATGGTAGACCAATAATCAGATATCCATTGTGGTGTAGTGGTTAGTGGCGTCGCTTTCTATACTATCCCAGGTAGCACAAAACCGTTGAAATAACATTAGTTCAACGTAAAACTTAACGTTGAAATGACGTTGAAATTCAACGTTGTATCCCGATAAAATGTCCGTTTCCACATGATTTTCAACATTGAATAGTTGTTGAAAACACACTGTGACAACCATTTTTTTCAACTACAAATAGACGTTGAATTAGTTATATTTTTCAACGTTGAATAAGCATTGAATTCTGGTTGTCAGAAAATGATTGTGGTATAGTCTGGACAAGAAAAGACATTCTGGCAAGATGGGGAATAAATACAGCTCGGTCAATATTGATTGAAAAAAATAAATTTGGTCTCAAATTGAAAAAAACATTCTGTTCTATAATTTGAGACCAACTTTTATTCTTGAACCAATATTGACCAAGCTAAAATCATTTCCCATGTTGCCAGAATTCTTCTTGACCAGCCAAAAACCATAAATTTTGATCATGAGTGAACATTGAAAACACACAATAGAAAGAAAATTGTTCGAAAAATAGTGATTGAAGCTTGGGCGAACAAATTGTTGCTATTGTACTGTGACTTTGTTTACCAACTAATAAGATGCTTCAGATGAAACATAAAATTAAATGACCATGAGCAAAAAATTGCAGCAATTGTACTGCTGACGGTGTTTACCAAGATGCTTCAGTATGAAACAGAACATTAAAGCATAAAGCCCTGTAGATGAGGATTGTAGAATCGGCCAGTTAAATATTTGTAGCCAAACAGAGCACTTTGTCTTATAATTGATTAAAACAATAACAGCTGGATTGGCTACAGATATTCCAACTGGCGCATACAATCCTGTGTACGAGTGCTAAACATCATTCTAAGATTGCTGCTATTTACAAATCTCAAACTCTAAAATCTACATATATAATTTCATCTGTGATAAGTAAAAAAATTATTAGAACTAGGATAATGCTTATGGTTTAGTGGAAACAATAATAACAAAATTTACAAAATATAATGATAATATTTATTGTAGATAAGGTATATAAATCAGCAATTGAAAGTAAAAATTCATTATAACTTCAAGTCAGCTCAATTCTATTGAAATAGTTTCCAGACATGATGGTTTTCTGATTCAACATAATTTCGAAAAATATGCAATCAAATTGAATGATAGAATGAGGTTTAAAAAGTTACAAATTGGTATAGATTATTATTTTAAAAAATGTATCAAGAAAAGCTAGTGATTACAAGAAACGTCTAGTAAGATAATCGTTATTTTTCTTCAACTTTCTGGGTAGCCAACTCTGGGTGATGCATATTCTAGCCAATCCTTAACTTCTCCCAACCTGGAACACCCATAGCCGATTCACCCCCTGACAGCAACTGAAACACATAATATGAATTAAAAATACCTTTTCCAATAATAATATTGATAAGAATTTGATAAGTATATTGTGGAGGAGAGGAAAAGTTTTGAAGAATCTAACATTTGCATTTTACTCTACTTATCAAAGATAATTTAACAAAAGGTACCATTGGAAATCTCAATAAAGAATGCTATCAGTATCACTTTAGTATGACCCAAAATCACTGCTGAATGCAGGAGGATAAAGAATTCTTCAGTTGAAAATTATCATTTTGATAGTTATACAGTGTTCAAAATTCTCCAGTACCTGTAAGGGCATATAATAAAATCAACTAATGGAAAAATTTGCAAAAAATTCACTCCCAGTTCAAAGTTTCATAAATTTATAAGATACAGGACCCGATTCTCAACAGGTATTTCAAATCAATTAAAACTGATGGAAGAATTATTAGATAAATTGCAACATCAAATGCTGGATCATTATAATAATAATATTAATTGAATCTACATTTATTGCTACTGCCTTTATAAATAGACAAAGAACTTATGCAACTGCAAATTTCACAGTTTCATTCAATGGATCTCGCCTGCTATTTACTACATTGGTCAATAATTGCAGTTGCAGAAGTCCTTTGTCTATTTATACCCTAAAAGCAATAAATGGAGATTCAAATTAATGATTATTATCCCAAATTTAAAACAATTAAAAAACCAATTCCAGAATTAATTTCTATACTATTCCTTCTCTAAAACACATACAAACCTCAATTTTTATTTTAGCAAACCAGTTTAGATTTTACCCCGGTCTAGATTTTAACTCTTGGTTATCATAACGGCACATTATCATTTACTAAAACAAGCTCTTATATAGGAACTTTTACTTTTTCTGTGGAATCAGTGTCTAGTGGCAGTATAAAACTATGCAAATCAACCTTTTTGGTAGGAAAAGCTTTGTTACAAATTACACTTATGAGTGAATTAGGATATTCCGAATTTATTGAAAACCTACTTTATAAAAAAAAGATAAACCCGAAGACAAGGAAGAAATATTTCTGAAAAGACCTGCTAACCTTTGTTATTTGTGATGAGATGGTAAGGAACTCAATAGAGTGAAGATGGACTTTCCTTACTGGTCGGTGTCATCAGCACTGCTTCAGGAATCAAGCTGTGTTTTTCTTGCTCTCCTCTTCCCGAAAAAAAACTGCACTCCATCCTTGATGTCTGCTGAACCAGTAGCCTCTGAAACAAATCATCTATTGTAGTAGGCTTTTATTGAAACCTGTCTAGAATAAACTATCTCAATGAGGAAGCAAAATACTTAACCAATCAATAATGAATCCCTAATCCACTTATCCCTAAAAATGATTTCTTATGTAAACTGCTTTTTTTCATGCAACTCAAATGCAACATGTAAGCTTATGCTAAGCATTTCATTGAGCAACCAGGCCCAATTCATGACTAACTTACTGACATGTTGGATTCAAAACTGAAAAAACTATTGTTTATATTTAGAACACCAACTTGGCATTCCTTGATATAATCATATTAAATGGGCATATAGGCCTAATCTTGAGCCCAAGAAAAATAAAACAACTGAACTTTGCTATTTGGTAACCTAACCTTCAAGTACATATTATCCAATAACCAAGACTAAAACTTGCAAAACACAGATAGTTAAATAATCATATTACTTTCAATGCAAAAAAACCCCCCAAATTAAATTGTTTATGTAACTTACTACATTGAAATTTTGGACCAAAACAAATTAGGGATGGTAGGTAGGCCTAGGTACTTTAATATCTGCAAATTATTTTTTCTCTCATAAGTTAACTGCTATATGATAATAACAGTTGATTTACATGGTTAGTGTTTTATTTGATGGTATTCAACTTTTGATCGGGTCCATGAAGTGCTCCTCAGATTTATAGCCTACTTCCCCCAGATCTTGATGATGTTTGAGGTTATGTGAAGCTTTTTAGATCATAAGTCCATGAGAATCCTAAAATAAAAAACTAATGGTTTTCGTAATTCAGCATCATTATCACTTAGGCAATAAATCACCAAACAATATGATATAATCATCATGAGTAATAATTCTTGGGTTTAAATTGGGCTTAGAGTCCCCACTTTACAGGGACAATTTATACATTTTTAGATTCAAAATTTCATTTTGAGTCGATTCTGGTATCAAAACTTGCAGCCGGGTATCAAATAAAAATTATAGCCCTTCAAAGTTACTAATTTTAGTATGTCAATATAGGTTTAAGTATTTGAATGTGACAATAATTATGTGTAAAAATGATCAAATCTTATGTAAAATAGTACGAAAAATCCATTGAGATCAAAACTAAATTCTAGCATTATTACTTTTTTTTATATTATAAAAAATATGCAAAAAAAAATAATTCAATTGTTGAAGGTTAGTTTTACCTGAACCATTTTGTGGAACAAATTTGCCATTAACTACTATTTGAGTCAATTCAACTGGTTGAATATCAATATCCGATTGCGATGACTGCAATTTCCATACTTTTGAAAGCAATATTCAATATTATTCTGAAAAAATTTCACTTCTAAAGACATAATAATGTGACCTTGCCCTGAAATGACCTTGTGACCTACTGAACTGAACTCAGTGAACTGACCTATTGTTGAAATAATAATGTTGAGCTTCAGAAAAAATGAAGCAACACCACTAGCGCCCACTGTACAAAGAGTGCACTTATTATGAGAACTAAGGTGTCAAATTTTAGTCTTGACTTCTACATATGTTGTCATCAACAGAGCCAATTGTTCGAAATGTTTTGATACCATAAGTTTCTGTACAAAAGCACACAGGATTTGAATTACATTTTCTGTGATAAGAGGATTACTCTATCAAATTTGAAAAATGTTTAATTACAATACTATTCTCAACTCATGCTGAATATTTTATATAAAAAATTGAATTATGATAAGTGAAGTTTGAATAGATAAAAGTGAGGTTTACCAGCCACCCTTCTGAAAGTCAAATTTTCATTTGCGATTGATTAAATATGGCCTTCTGATGAAAAATTTTTGGAAAATTACCATTTCTGAACAGTAGTTTTTAAATAAATGAAGTTTAAAGTTTGGTCTGCAGTTGCTACAATTTAACCTTAACTGGGATTCAAATAACATAACCTGAGCTTCAACTAACCTAATCTGAGCTCAAATTAACTAAACCTAAGGTTAGACTAACCAAACACAATGTTTAGCTACCCAAACCTAAGTTTCAGCTAACCAAAACTGAGTTTCAGCTAACCTGACCTAGACTACAGCTAACCTCACATGAGCTACAACTAACCTAACATAAGCTTTAGCTAACCTAACTTAAGCTTCAGTCAACCTCACCTAAGCTTCAGCTAACCTAACCCAAGCTACAGCTAGGCTAACCTAACCTAACCTAGGCTCTAACTAACCTTAACTTGAAATAGCCTAACCTAAGCTCCAGCTAACCTTAGCTTCAGCTAACCTAACCTGAGCTTCAGCTAACCTAACCTAAGCTTAAGCTAACCTAACCTACGCTTGAGGTAACCTAACCTAAGCTTCAGCTAACATAACCTTTGCATCTGCTAACCTAACCTAAGCTTCAGCTATCCCAATCAAAGCATAAACTAACCTAACCTAAGCTCTAACTAACCTAACCTAAGCTCTAACTAACTCAACCCAGGCTCTAACTAACCTTTACTTGAACTAACCTAATCTAAGCTTCAGCTAACCTAACCTAAGCTTCAGCTAACCCAACTTAAGCTTCAGCTAACCTTACCCAAGCTTCTGCTAACCTAACCTAATCTTCAGCTAACCCAATCAACTAACAAAAGCTCTAACTAACCTGACTCTAACTAACCTTATCTCAAACTAACCTTATCTCAAACTAACCTAACCTAAGCTTCAGCTAAGCTAACCCAAGCTTCAGCTAACCTAACCTAAGCTTCAGCCAACCTAACCTACACTTGAGGTAACCTAACCTAAGCTTCAGCTAACATAACCTTTGCATCTGCTAACCTAACCTAAGCTTCAGCTATCCCAATCAAAGCATAAACTAACCTAACCTAAGCTCTAACTAACCTAACCTAAGCTCTAACTAACTCAACCCAGGCTCTAACTAACCTTTACTTGAACTAACCTAATCTAAGCTTCAGCTAACCTAACCTAAGCTTCAGCTAACCCAACTTAAGCTTCAGCTAACCTTACCCAAGCTTCTGCTAACCTAACCTAATCTTCAGCTAACCCAATCAAAGCACAAACTAACCTAACCTGAGCTCTAACTAACCTTATCTCAAACTAACCTTATCTCAAACTAACCTAACCTAAGCTTCAGCTAAGCTAACCCAAGCTTCAGCTAACCTAACCTAAGCTTCAGCCAACCTAACCTAAGCTCCAGCTAACCTTACCTAAGCTTCAGCTAACGAACCCAAGCTTAAGCTAACCCAATCAAAGCATAAACTAACCTAACCTAAGCTCTGACTAACCTAACCTAAGCTCTAATTAACCTAACCTAAGCTCTAACTAACCTAACCTAGGCTCTAACTAACCTTAACTCAAACTAACCTAACCTAAGCTTCAGCTAACTCAACCTAAGCTTCAGCTAACCCAACCTAAGCTTTAGCTAACCTAACCCAAGCTCTAACTAATCTAACCTAAGCTCCAACCAACCTTAACTCCAACTAGCCTAACCTAATCTTGAACTATTTCAACCTGTGCTTGAACTATTTCAACCTGAGCTTCAACTAACCTAACCTAAGGTTAAACTAACCCAACCTCCAACTAACCCAACCTGACCTTCTACCAACTCAACTCCAACTACCCTAAACTGAGTGTTAACCAACCTAACCTAAGCTTCAACTAACCTAACTTCTAACAAATCTAACCTTCAGTCATAAATAAATCTTAGACTCATAATTACTGCGTAATTAATGATGAGCTAGCAACAGCAAATTTTTATACATTTTGTCATCAAAAGAGCATACTTGCAACCAAAAATTTGACTCTATAGGAAGGGTGGCCGGTAAACTACACTTTAGCCAAAAAGGAATATTCCTACCAAGTCATATGCCATTATGACCATAATTGTGAGCATTGTGAGCATCAAAAGATGTTTTGATGTTAGTGAGTTAGCCTTCATTTTATTATGTTGATGATTATATTATATTAATATTATGTCAATGATGTGTCAGACTAGACAAACAATAGGTCGAGACTAAATAGTCACCCATGTTAGTATTGCTGAAGAATATTATATAATACTGTAATACAATACTTATCAATTAGTATTTATTATATAAGTAAGTTTATACTATGATAGTGATAAATCATAATATTACTGTAGTTAATAATACTGAAGTTGTTATTATTATCAACTGAATTCAGCAAATAAAGAAATGATGACATTGGCATTGGCTTCAGGGATCAGCATCAAAACAAAACAACAGACTGCAGACAACAATGGTCGGCATCTGGTATGGCCTATGAAATTCTACAGTTCTTGTTAAATTTTGCTATTATTATTAAATATTATTTTATAGAGAGTATTATTATTGATAGGGTATTTCATCATTAGATATTTAAATTTTCAAGGTTTTTCCAAACTGACAAATAATTCAATGGCCAAAATTCCATTCTCAACATGAAATATGCAAGTGCCTAATCCAGCACTCAACTAAGGTAAATTATGTTTTTGACTAAAATTTTGTAATATCTTTAAAATTACTAAAGATACTGATTCCGTTTTGGTCTCAATGGATTTTTCGTGATATTTTACATAAGATTTGATCATTTCTACACGTAATTATTGTCACATTCAAATACTTGACCTATCTTGACACACTAAAATGAGTAACTTTGAAGGGCTATAACTTTCTTATTTGATACCCAGCTGCAAGTTTTGATACCAGAAATCAACTCAAAATGAAATTTTGAATCTAAAAATGTATAAATTGTCCCCGTGAAATGGGGACTCTAAGTCCAATTAGAGCCAATTCTTGTTTACAAAAAAACTTATGAAACTTACCAGGTTTTGAGGACTTTTGAATTGCGATTTCTTCTGTTCACTTGAACTCTCCAAACAACTCTTATTGAAACAAAACAAGAAATGAATTTGAGCTAAAATCCTATTGTTTAACTCAATACCTAATTAAAACTTTAAAAATTTTGAAAAGATTGCTGATGAGTTTGTATTTGAATCGATTTACAACCGTTACCAATCAACGAACAACCAACACAAGCAACGAGGAGATAGGTATGCGACTCTAGCGCTGTGAGTGGCAGCGTCACAAGCTCGTTTCCACGACGAGTCACGTTGAAAACAATGTCCAGAGAAACCGTTGAAGAAACGTTTCATTTATAACGTTGAAGAATTCAACCTCTAACGGTTATTCAACCATTACAACCAAATTTCAACGTTGTAAACACGTATGTGTGCTACCTGGGATTGGTCCCGGTTTCAAACATTAAGGGTATAGATTGATGTAGGGTCCCAATTGTTGAGGTAAGTATACAGGGTTGTATACCATTACACCTCAATAGATATCTTTTGATATTTTGCATTTTGGTCTATCTGTTGCAACATGCTAATGTTACAACCTAATTTCTTACCTATATGAGGAAGTAGGATAATCAATAATAACAAATGGCTCATTACACATAGTATTTATTGACAAACATATAATTAATCTTCAGTATTGAACAGAATATACAGCTGAAGAAGTCTTTCTCCTCGGCTATAATCGTTGTTGGTGACATAATGCTCAACTGACGGCTTATTCCTTTCACGAACAATGCAAGGTTCATCAACTTTGTCATATCCCCAAGTAGATGGCAGTGCCGTAGGTCTGCGTATAGCCTTGTAGATGCTAATCTTAAAAGCTGAATCACCAGATGTTCCATCCTCCAGCCTGAATTGCTTCACATGTCCTGTACTCTCAATTTTTGTAAATCCTGCAAATTTGATCTCTTTTTGACCCAGTCCCAGTAGACATTTAGATTGTTGTCCACATATAAAATCACACTTGTAGTATTGGTCCTGATTGAGAACACTCAACACAATCTTCACATCCTTATCCCTCCAGTTGGGTACCTTCTTAAGATCAACAATAGCAGCCATTCTACCCTTATCCAACTTGAAGGAAGATTTTAGCAGTATGCAAGTGTCATCAAACATGACAGTGAATTTCATTGCAAGTCCTGGTGGGCAATGACGCATTGCCCTCTTGTTGATATTATCCTTGATACTCTTCATAGTTTGAGTGAAAACTTTCAGCATGAAACATTTCACATCGGTGGAGGTCACATGAGTATTTCTCAATGGGTTGTGAAGATCATTGCATACATAGAAAACATTGCTATCCTTGACTGCATCAACAACAGCCTGCTGCTTCTGTCTGAGTTGTATGCATGCACATCTATGAGATTCACAATCTGCACAAAACTCCAAATGACCACTCTCCTTGAAAAAGTCACTCAATGTCATTATACCGTGATAATTCAGTTCAGCTTCAAGCTCACTAACTGCATTAAGCAGACAATATTCACGTTCACTGTCTGACAACATTGTAAGACTAAGTGCATTTCATTGTCACCATCATCTTTTGTACTCTGCTTGCTGAGTGGTGGGGGTAACCCATTTCATGTTTCATCAGGTCTGCATGACATCATATGATTGCACAATATTGTACAAGTAAACAGTCAACTGACAATTGACAATTGACAGTTGACAGTTGATTGACAGTTGACAGTTGACAATTGACAGTTGACAGTTGATTGACAGTTGACACTTGATTGTCAGTTGACTAATTTTCAACAGGTCTGTGTGATGCAAACTAACTTAACGCTATAGGAGTGGGGATAGTAATTGATAACGCATAGAGTTGATTACAAAATTTTATTAATGTAAATGAACACTGCATTGAAAAAACTATGACAAATGGGTCTATCTTCAAACAAAGTTCTCTTAATCCAGTCATGTAGAACATGAACAATTTTCATATAGGTAAGAAATCACCTTACTTTACTTTCAACAAAGGCAGTTTCAATGACCCCCACTCCTCCCCCTGTCAATCAATTATTTATTATCATTTTGTGCAGATCTTACACTACTGATTCTACACTCAGCTAGCTGCTCCATTGTGCAGACATGTTTTGCCTTTTGAAGAACACTGGCAACCAATAGATTTCTGTGTAGACGTATCCCACCACGCTGATGAAGAGATTCTAAAAGCTTATCTATTGACATATTATATATCCTTTGTGCCTCTGACTGCATATTACAAGAACAGTTCCAACAAAAATGATGATCACTACCAGTAACAGCCTTATATATATCCAAACCACTAGAGTGGTGGGGGTAATACATTACCTGTTTCAACAGGTCTAACAAAGCATATGTGTAGTGAGCTGAAGTGAACTTTAGTGAACTTAAACCTATAGGAGTGGGTAAGTTAAATGATTATATACAGATTTGACAAATAATATTGAATATTTATTGAAATACAAAGAATGGTTACAAGTCTTCATTATCATCATTGTCTTCAAAAAGTCTACGACATAAAGATTTATTTTTGAACAACTTTTTCATAATCCAAGCATGAGTAATGTTAACAATATTGAGTGCACAATGTGGTGGTGTGTCTATGATGCATTGTCTTTCTGATTCAGTGTCGCCAACCAGCTGTCTCCTAACAGTTTCCATATAGTTGTGTAGGTAATGCTCTGGACAGTAGACTCCATTCCCAGCACTAGCCCGTATTAGACTCTCCAGGTCAGGCAGCTTGCAGAAGTTGTAGGGCAATGTTAGATCAATGTACAACCTACATTGAACCCAACCCCTGCTTCTCATCAGCCAGTGGGTTCAGCAGGTTGTCCAGTAGATTAATCTGCTCATAACCATAGATGTAGATTTTGATTTGCTGTTGTTTGCTGTTTGCTAACCACCTTTGAACTATGTTGCATACAATTGGCTGCAACATAGAATAGTTGAGATGTTTCTGTCCGGCTCTGTTGCCTGTCCATCGCAGTCCATGTTTTTCTCTGGTATTAGCAGTCAGCTGTTTGCATTGTCGCAGCAGTGTGTCCGAGTAGGGCAACGTGAAGAAATAGTGAAGACTTGCCACATAATGTTCATCTGCACGCTCCAGCATAGCCATCTCCTTGACAATGAATACATTATCTAATCCTTGAAATCCTTGAAAGTCCAGCAGGTAGAGCGGTAGAGGTCCAAGCATGTCAGAAACATTTTCAACTTTCATCCTGCTGCAGACATCTTGCTCATAGTCAGTGCAACCCTCTGATTCTTCTCCAGCAGTTGTATAACTAGATGTAGTAGATATATCATCAGTTATTTCACCATTCTCCAGATCTGTAGAGCAGGGCATACACAGAGTAATATACATGTCTGCTTTGCTCAGTGTCTTGAGTACAACTGATCAACTCAGTGCTCAATTATTTATGCCGACAGCACAAGGCCTGACATTGGTCGATACTCTTTAATTACCTCATGAATCATTAGACAGTAGGCAGTTGTATTTGCCAGAATGTTGTTGGTTGCTTCAAATTCAACTCGCACATCAATACTTCCAGTTTTGAGTGACTCATTTTGGCGGGAACAATCAAATGCATACAACATTATTTTACCATTGCTTATAGCTCCTTTCTCAAACAGTGGATTGCATGCACAAGTATCATTATGATTGTAGACTCTATTGAAAGCTGCATACATATTGTAGACAAGATTGTCATCACCCTGAATGCTTTCATATGGATAGTATTTGTTGTTCAGAAACACTCAAATATCCTTCATATCACACTTATCAAATTTTGAACTGTTTGATGCTGCCACTCCCTGCCTGTTTGTCTGCAGTCCAACCATAATGTAACGAGGCTTCTCATGCTGAGATGTTGACTTGACAGTCCATGTATGCTTTGTTGCTTGTGGTAATGCTGGATACGTGTACAACTCCCAATGACGGAATGGTATACTGATGGGTGTATCATTCTGTACAGTCTGCAGCAGGCGCAATCTAACATCATCAGCCACTTCTATGTAGGGCATTCTCCACAAGAGCTTTGTAATTGTGACATTGGCAGCAGCCACATTCACACAGTCCAAAAAGTTTGGACTGACTCTCAGCACCAACTCCTGTTTCACATTAAGTAAAATTTGTCTATAGTCCTCAGCAAATCCCAACAGGTATCTCAGGGGTACATCCATTACAGTTGTGTTGGCTTCATTAGCAGCAAAATCAGCAAATCCATCATCTGAGCTAAACTTGTAGCCAGCTCCTTCCATTTTGCACTTTTCATCTCTGTCAAATGTCATTGCATTCTTCATTAGACTGGTAACTCCTGGATTGCGTATTCCATCCACTTCAACTCCATTGATTTCATATTGTACCTCTGAAAACAGGTTGGCAAAGAATCTGGACACACATGGTGTTCCAGCCACAGCAGCATTGTTAGCTCCATGCACAGTATATTCTAGATGTAGATAGCTTTCTGATGGCAGTGTATAGATATCCTGTTGCTGAATTGGAATCCTCATTTCATCGTTGGCATTGAAGCTTGTAGTATATGGTGCATGAGAATGGTACTCAATGCCAGTGATGCTGTTGTCTGAAGACGGTCCTTATTGTGTCACGTCCAAAACTCCCATTTCTTCTACTGTTTAACTTGACAGCCTCGTTCTTGCAAATACTCAATGCTCCTTGATGTTAACCTCACCAAGGTTGGTTGTTGAATGACTCCTTTCATCCTTTTATCTACTTTTATAGGCGTAGGATCAGGAGGGTGTACTGCAGCCTCCATATCCACTCCTCAATTCCACTTTTCAAATAACAGCACCATCTTACTTGCGTTGTCTTAGATGCAAAGCTATATTTATCTCTTTGTCTCTATTATTTATAAGACGTCCGTTCTCGTCAACTACCTACAGCATAATGCTACTAATCCGCTTGACGTACACAGGCAAATAGACTACATTCTGCACAGTCACCATCATTTTATACCCTGGATCAACATCTGGGTAAAACTCATAGATCACGTGATCTCTGACTCCATTTGAGTAGGATCCAGTCACAATGTTACATGTAATGCGTATCACATTGGGGCGACTGATCTGTACAGTAGTATCACTTCTGGCAAATGTGTTGGCTTCTACAACTTGGTTGAAACCCAACAGTTTTCCTATTGAGCCAGGCTGACTGAAATCCAACTTGGCAGTGCTCAAGACTATACACTTTAATGTGGATGGATCTACAGTTGCTTGAAACTGAATGTCATGCTCCATCAACCTTTGTGCAAGTAGGTCAGCAATTGTATTAAACTCAAAACTGCCTGTTGGCAATGCTACTTGATGCAAAATCAAATCTTTAGCAGTAGCAGCCCTTGCTCTCCTCCTCCTACTCATTAAATCTTCATCTACAGCATCTGCATCATCATTATCATCATCATCATCATCAGATTCCATAGTTTTTTTCCTCCTATGTTTGATATTCAAGTTTTGCCAGTAGTCTTCAAATTTCGATTTTGACATACCTTGAAGCTCATCATGTGTTATCTCTGCATCAGTGATATGCTTCTTTGAAATCCTCTTGCTAGCCTAGAAGTGTAGCACATTGGTTGAAACCTGTTTCAACATTAGGTATTGAGTTACAACTTGTTAAACCAATCAAACCAATTTCCCATTCACCACTGCTTACATCAATTGGTGGGTAAAAGTCACTCTTCAGTACTGATGTCCTACCTCCAAAGCAGAGCATCATCTTGCTCAATGTACGTTTGCACAATGACTAAAGCTATCAGCTTCAACCTTTCACTTATATACTATGAGGATGATGAGGAGGGAAATAATGGGGGAGACTGATCTTTTCAAATTAATCATTTATTTTCATCAATCGAAAAATTTCAAACACAAATGTCCACAGATATGTGAGTATACATCCATTTGCTTCTGATCATAGTTGTATTCTATCCTCAATGCTGGCTCCAGTCCTTGATGCATGTAGTTGATAAACTCCTGCGGCGGTCTTAGGTTGCCAAATCCATCAAAGTAGTGAGCAACAGTATCCTTCTTCACATAGCACACCCAATGTGTGCCAGCTCCATTGCTGGTGTCCAGGTTGATGATGCCACACTTGTGTCTCCAAGGTCCATCCTTGGAGCGAAATCCATCCATTGCGAAATGGTAGGGCATTTCGCATAAACACTCCTTGAAAATGTTTCAGCTTTAGGCGGCATGCATACTTGTAGAGATCAGCATCTGTGAGTGCTCGATCAGGTAGAGCAATCATTGTCTTCTCTTGTTGCCACCACATTGATGGCAACAAGCTCCATTTCCCTGGGTCCTGCGCTGTTGTCTCAGATAGAGTCCCTTTCCATTCTTTAAAGCTGCTGATGCTTTCTTCTTCTTCTTCTTCTGCTGCTGCTTACGTTTTACCCCTCCACCAAACTTTGCCTTGGCCTTCATGATATTAGTCACTGCAAGTGCTGCAGCCTTCTCAAGCACTCCTGTATCTGAAGATTTTACCACACTCCAAGCTCGGTCTGCCAAGATATTGTCAGCCTTTGCTCTGCTTGCTGTATCACCACTTTTTGAGTAGGCAATATTGTGCTCTTTGCAAGCTCTATCAAGACTATTTATACCCGGATCACCTCTTGCCAAACGCTTCTCTAGCTTGGTACCTGGTCCGCAGTACTGGTAGCCGCCAGGGATGTGCAGCTCAAAAGGTAAAATATCAATAGCTCGATTAACAAGTGTGCCAGCACTATTTGTAGCTATTGAACTGGCAGCTTTTGCAATTGATGCCAGTATCCCCCTTCCACAATACCTCTTCTCTCCTCTAGATCCAGCCATCTAATGACAATATTCATCCTTCTCATTCTCTTTTATACCCTATTTTGCAGCTGCTGGACAATCAATTGTAATATCGTCATCATCCAAACCAATCTCAGATGTCATTAATTTATTAATATTTTTCTCAATATTTTCCATAACCATTGTTCTAATTTCTTTACTACTTTTTATGTTTCTACCACACTCCCTGAAGCTATCACTGACAATTACTTTGACAACCATACTCAATACACGTAGACTATTCTCTTTCAGTTGTGTTTCCAGATGTTGCTTGTCAACCAGTCTATTATCAAGCTCCTTCAATCTAGCTTCCAAATATCGCTTGTTCACTCCATCAGTAGGCTTTATTGGATCTAGCATATCAGTTAGTATTGAATTGTTGAGACTTGTAAATACCTGCAATGTGGTATTGTTCCTTGTCTTTGGCAGCCATAGTGAAATCAGATCTCTACATGTGTAGAAATTTACAGCATCCCTATTGGCATGCAGATTTGCCAAATTGATCATACGCTTGTAGCGGGCATTGATGTTTCCCATGGAATCCATGATGTACACTGACACTTATCATCAGGTATACAGGCTTTTATAGCTACTTGCCAACTATGTAACCACCTTCCACCAACTCTTCCAGAATTGAATTGATTTCATTGTCATGTCCAGTGTTGCCAACTGCTTTGGACTGATCCAACAGTCTCAGTCTGTCCACTAACTCGTTGGGATCATTGTAGTATACATACTCAATCTTAGTACAATTGTTTGCCACCATATTGAATGGCGCCACCAGTCCTCTTCCACTAACCTTACTATACTTTGCTCTAGTATTGATGAGCAGTTTATGGATAACTGTCTTATACTTGGAATCATTTGGTATCAATTTTTGGTTGTATGATTCATGTAATGACATATTTCACAAGGTGTTTTATTGTTATTAGCTTGCGCTTGATTGTCCTCGTATTTCTTGTGTGTGCCATAGCAATTCAGTTGTCCATGATTCATACTGCGGAAATCCCTATTATTGGCTTTATTAATATTATGTTGATTTGCGTTCTCATAGCCAACTCTGTTTTGATTGTTATTCTGGTTGAAAAAACCTGTGTGCTGATTTTTGTTGAAACCCTGGTTTTGTGCTAAGTGTTGTTGATTAGAGTTAGGAGTTGGACCCTTTGTGCTTAATAAATGAACGTGTTCCGTTTGCTGGATTAGTTTTTCCAATTTGTCTGTAAGTTTGTTTATTTTTTCATTTTGGACTTCTACTTTCTGAACATGTTCGAGATTTTTACAGTTAGATTGTGTAATCCCTAAGCGATCATCTGTCATGAACTGAGATAGCTCATACTTTTGAATGTTTTCCTCAAGCTGTATCATTGTATTATTTGGTAACATGCAAATTTTATCGAGGATATGAGGTAAGAGTCCTTGCATTATGTTTCTGACTTCCCGCGCTTCACCCATTTGTGGGTCTATTTTTCTACATAGAAATTGTATGTGTGCCATATAATTTTGTATCGTTTCCGAATGAGTCATTTTTCTGTTTGTTATCTTGATTTTGAGTTTTACAAGGTGTGCTACTGGTTCAAAATAATCTATCAATGCCTTTTCCACGTTTTCATAATTCAATGTATTTTGTGTCTGTAATCTATCACTTATAGTGTCAAAATAGTGAGAGGCACTACCTTTTAGGTAGAATGATAAGTAGAGTAGAGAATTTTCTGAGCTCCATGAATTCGCTTTAGCTGTCCGATTGAAGTTACCGAAAAAGTCATGTATGTTTTCGTGTGGGGATGCGGAAAACGTTGGTGGCGGAGAACATAAAAGGCCTCTTTTGGTCAGCCATTTCCGCGTTGGTATCAGAACTAGTTCCAATTGTTTTGGTTTGAATACAAAGGTCTGTAATAATTGGTTCGGTTTGGATACTGTAATCTGTATCAATTTTTTTGGGCTGTATACAAAAATCTTTATTAATAATTTTGGTTTGATTATTTAAATCTGTCTTAATCAGTTCAGGAGGGAAAAATATGTTAGTTTTGCTGGCAGAGGGTGATAAAAGTTTAAATGGAGTACTTTCAAGGTTTCCTCCTACACTAACTAGTCTGAAATTTCTTCTCAAGTGATTTTCGAGAGCATATAAATCAGGATAGCTATCTCTCAATGTATCTGAAAGTGGAATGCAATCTATTATGTAGGCCTACATAATACCTACTGTATGGCCCTATCACACTCTTTCTGATAATTGGAAATATCATTGAAACTTTCTTTAATAAGACGAAGATTTGAACAAATATACTCAAGATCAGCTTTAATGGGAATGTAAAGGTTGTATTCCTTTGCTATTTTTCTTGCTGTTTTCAGATTAAGTTTAGATGTTGAAATGTTACGTAGGTCAGTTATAGGAGTACTTGTCATACTTAGAACTAAATATCATTTTGCACACCATGCAGTCTATCACCTAAAGCCAAGTCTAGGTCAGGCACAAAAACAATGGAAATATAAGCAACTACAAGTAAACAATTGAAGAATGACACTTTCTCGCTCACTCTTGTTGTCTAGATATCATAATAATAACGAGTTGCATTAGCTGGCTGTATGTGGAAGCTGCTGTATCCTATGTTCGGAAGAAGCATTGGCTGTATGTGGAGCTGGCCGTATCCGGATGCCACTGTATGTTGTTTGAAGGAGGAATCGTCTGTATGCGATATAGAGAGCTACGGTTTTGAAATCGAGTCACCCGGAACTGGCTGTATGTGGATGTGTCTGTATCTACTGCTGGCGGTAGACCACGCAGATGTGGATCATCGCAGACAACAGAATTTGAAAGCAGCATGAACAAACTAGTGATTCACTTATTCAAACACTTATTATAATATTTCATTGTTTCTAAAGAAAACTGTACTTGGTACTCGGATAACGTTTTATGTTATTAATTGATAAAACAATAGTGAACAATTCAGCTCACTTCAGAACAATAATTCCGAAAGCTAGCCGTGTCGTAGGCCCATAGGGAAGGACGGCATCGCCATCTAGAGTCATTTTTTGATACTAGAGAGAGCGGTAAAGTTTGAAATTTTAACTAGCAGAATAAAGAAGTAAACTTAAAAGTAATAATTATTTGAATTTCAATAACTGATTGGAGCTTATCAATAATTATTACAACAAAATATTCAAGAGAACTTCTAAAAGGAGCCCCTACAAAAGCAATTTAAAAAATAATTATTGAATATTGGATAGAAACCAAAAATGTCACTTTTGTACTTCAATTTTTTATAACTTTAAATAATTTTCCCTTTCCTATTGAAATCAAATGTATAGCCTATTGCTATTAGCCTGAAAGGTACGTATATAGCTTAGAATCTGTTTCTGAGACTGAGTTCTTATGTGTATTATCTTGAATTGTAGCCTAATTTATATAAACTCTCATTCTACTTTTAAATCATTTCAAAGGTACCTAGGCCTACCTAATAATTCTTATAAATTACTTCATAAATGATCAGGCATAAATGTTACACAGGCCTACTTCATTTTGCTCATTTATCATTTCAATATAGGCTACTATCAGCTATTTTTCATAATTATTGTAGGCTACTGTTGTAGCCTACTATGCTACAGGTATGGTACGCTAGTTAGGTGTCTTGAGTTTTCTACTCATCTACCTAAACATATATCAGAGTCTAGTCTCTTTGCCATTCAACCGAAATAAGTTTTATTTTCATTTTTTGCATTATTGTCAAGTTTGACAAGTTTTCTTCTACCAGCACCCAACCTTTCATTTTTCTATAGTCTGTCCAAGCAAAGAAGACCCTCTGTCAAGATGGGGAAAATGGCAATCTTGGTCAATATTTGTTCAAGAATTATAAATTTGGTCTATATATTGTAGATCAAATTGTTTCCTTCAATTTGAGATCAAATTGATAATTTTTGAACCAATATTGACCGAGCTTGAGTCATTCTCCAATCTTGCCAGAGGGTCTTCTTTGCTTAAACAGACTATAGCAACGCCAGTATAATTAATAATTATTATCAAATTATAAAGTGGAAGCTTATATCAAATTAATGTAAGTTATTTTTAATACATCGAATATGTATTAAAGTCAAGTAAGGTATTTATATACCCTATAACATAGGGTATATTATGAAATAGCAATCATTTGTGTTTATTTTGTTCCACTTACAGGCTGATGTAAAGCATTGTCTTTTCATTTATTTATTCATCATCATTAAGCAAGGTGTATAGAATACTATTTTACTATATTAGGCTATACTTAGAATACTATTCTATACACCTTGATCATTAGCCTACCTACATACAAAATCACATCAATACTTGAAAAATCCCTTTTGATAGGTAATTTGTCACAATTTACCTAATTTATATTTAAAGACTTACAGTTCAAAGTAAATAATAATATCCAAATCTTGAAGGCTATCGTCAGCATTTGAGGCCTTCTCTGCGACCGAGTTATATAGGTAGCCTACTTTATCAGTCATGATCGTTTTTAATTTTTTTGAACATCTTTGAAGAGGTAATTTTTCAAATGTTCTCCGGTAATAATCTCATTCTAGAATAAGATGGGTTTTTTCATAAGAGGCATGTTCATGTAGAATAATTATGTTTGTCAGTGCAAAATTGAAATAATTTATTGTTCTAGATAGAAAAAGTAGCAGAGGCTATATTATAAATGTAGATGGCAGGCAAATAAGAATATTATTGTTATTTGAAAACCCGATTAGCAGGTACGGTACCAGTACCTAATTTATCTCTTGATCTCAGGCCATTTTTTTTTATTGGATTTTTTCAGCTGTCACAGTAGATAATTTTCTCAGAAAATATTTCCACACCAAAAATTGGAATATTCATTACTCATTAAACAGTAATAAGAGTGTTTTTGTCCCAAGAAGAACAGGTTATATAGGTTTAATAGGTTCCTTCCAATTTAGTTTCTCATTTACAGTATTATGATTACCCTATATTGTAACTCCCAGGGATTTTATCGATTGAATTGTTTCAATTTGGGTGGCTTGTTAGAGTAAGTGATAACGTGCAGGTCTGATAACCACAAGGATCCGAGTTCAAGTCATGACTGGGAAAAAATATGCTGAGCACAGCACAATTACATAGATTTATTTCGGAGGAGACGATAAGCCGTCGGTACCAACTACCTAAAAAGTAGTAATCTCTCATTACTCACGCACAAGCTTAAGAGTCAATGGGCATTACCCTCGAAAAACAAAAAATAAAACATTATTGAGTTTTGAATGATTGAAATTCTACTAAGTATGGTTCAATTCCGTTAGATGAGTCTTATTAAGATTGAGAGAGGCCATATATACTTATGCTTTGAAACAATCATCAATGTTGTCAAGGTCTTCATTTATGTGATTCTTTTGATTTCAAAAACATCATCTATAGGCATAGCTAAATGACAACTCTAACGTCATGAAATAGTTTTGTAACAATTTGTGTTATTTTAATACCTGAAAAATTCAATTGCTTCTTCACGAAATATCGTTTTCTGAATTTTCTCTAAGATAACAAAAAAAAGAATTAAAAATATACAATGAAAAAATCCAATAATGTACACAATTCCAACAATTGTAGTACACGGGAATAATCATTTATCATCAAGTTACAGCGTATTGTTAATGGAAGGTTCAACATGATTACTCCCAAAACTGTCCCTTTACCATTTTTTCATAATAAGTCCAAATATTTAGGTTACCATATGCCAAGGTGTATAGAATAGTAGAGGTGGGGCGGAGTGAAGCAGCTGGCTGTGAAAGTTATAATTTTGACGTCACGGAGTTCCTCTATAGTCGAGTCATTCTAGCTCAAAACAGGGGTCAACCTGGAAGTAATTGCAACAAAGTTGTTTTATGGTGGAAATGGTAGCTGACACCCTCCTATTTAACGTGTAAAAAATCCCACTCTCAACTCGTGTCGGAAAGTTGTTTTTTTGGCCGCCATATTGGAAAATTTTGCTCATTTTTTCGTTTTCTTGGAATAACGTCAAAACGAAGCGTCAGACAAAAAACTTACTTAACCTTTTTTTTAGTAAATAGAATTTGCAAGAGAATGGTGGTAGAATCATCTCTTTATCTTTACTAGAAACCGAGTTAGGATTTTTCAAAAAATAGGTTAATTTTCAAGAAAAACTGTAATTGACTATTTTCAGTTTTTGTTCGCTCAGATCTTTTGACATATTCCTTTGAGTTGTTCAATTCAAAATCCCTCTGGGGATAATTTTGTCCTCTACAATTTGAGACCGAGTTGACCTTTCTTCCTTGTATAGTTTTTGAACTGGAGCAATTATAAGATATCCTTGTATTTAAAAAAACACTATTTTGGGGGCAAATGGTCTCCAAAAAAATTTATACCGTGCTTGTATTGATATTTTCTCTGATAATAATGTTTTTCAGATCAATTTCTAGCAGATAAGCTACTCACCAACCTGAATTTAGGTTATGTTCAATATTAAGGACCCTTCAAGGATCTCAATCTAAGGATACCTCTAACTATTGTAAAAGTCATCGAATCTCAACAAACCATATCTCATTCTTTTCAGCTCATCAAGGCGGTCTGAATTCATATACCATATGTCAAATTTGGTCAGAATTGTGGAGAATAACTCCTGAGAGAATATTGACTTTTTCATCATATACAAAAAAGATGTAGTTTTTTGCTTACAAATGAGTATATCTTCAAAGTCCTTCGTGATAAAAATGAAAATACATTTAAAATGTAGCAAAATTCTTACTCTTCGATTTCCTATGAATAAGGTTTATGACATCACGCATTCAGAATAGTTACATCAACTTGAATAAATGGTGAAATTCAATACATCTATTTTTTTAATGATTTGTCAGACAATCAATAGCCTCTAAATCAAGAATGGAGCAAGATTAAGTCTCGTATTTGGGCTCAAATTGTAGAGAAAGATTAGTTCTACATGCTCGATTGTCTCATTGACCTTTTGAATCACTTTGTTTGATTACAATATGATTGAAAAGTGAAATGAGTAGAATTATGGACGATTCTTTACCTCATAAGAACTAATATTTTTCCTCTTATTAAACAGAAAATTGTAGTAATATTATATGCAAATGAGAGATAAAATTGTGTTCTACAATTCAAGACTAATTACAATTATTTATCGCCAAGGACTTTGAAGATATACTCACTTTAGTTCATTTCATTTGAATTCAACAAATTCCCACTCACAAGGAAAAACTGAACAAATTTTGAACTTTATAAAGGATTATGATAATTTCGAAACAATAATAGTTATTGTACAGGATGTTTCAGGAGGAATGTGCAATACTTCTCATGCTGATTCCTTGCATAAAGTAGAGGGAAAAGTTCCATGGGACAAACACCCAAAAACTCTTTGTTTCTGAGATAACATTTGTGAAAAAAATTTTAGAGGCTTTATTTGAGTTCTAAAATTATCAATTCCTATTTAAAATTAGCTAAGGAATTTAATGAAACCGGTTTAAAGTTTGAAACTTCAACGGTTATGGAGATAAAATGATGAACTTCTTTTCCTAATAATTAGGAAATTAATTGTAGTCGTTACAATCGCACACATTCCCTCAAACTTATTCTGCAATTTTTAATAGTTGTGTATTCAAGTTTTGCCTTTTATTCTGGATAATATTTTTCCAACTTTTTATCAACACAGCTTTGGTCAGAAATTTCACAGCACAGCCGGCCGATCTCACACTGATTGAGAAATGCTATACTTTACAGTACAATTTTCTGACTGGAGTTCCAAAGGAAACCCAATTTTATGTGATCAATAAAGAAGTAAACAGCTTTAAAATGTAATCAAAGATATTTATTTTCATATTTGCATAAAATAAAGATTGGGAAAATATTCTAATGGTTCATAAAATAATATTATTAATTAGGAAACATGAAATTACAAGATGTATGTTTTATAGAATGATTCAATCCTATCATTTGATCTAAATTTCCAATGTTTTCACTCGTCCTTATCGACGCCCACAGAAACCTTATGTTCCTGAAAAAAGAAAAAAGATTGTATCAAAAATTACAATTTTCCCAAATAAATGCGTATTATGGCGAAATGTTATCTATTAGAATAATAATTTTCATTTGATTAGTAGGTATTCTTGTTCTATAAACATAACTTCAAAGCAGTTTGAACTTCAACGAGTTCAACATCCATTACAGATGAAAAGCTATCCCTATTACAATTCTATTGGAGTTGAATGCAGCACAAAAATAATCCGATGGAAAATGGAACAGTAGAGTCCACCCTCACCTCCACAACCATAGATATTACCATTTCATCAGGTGAATATGAAAATACACATTAATTTTCATTTATGATCAGCTGTATTGACAACGATACATCAAGTCTCATTGGACTATATTCGTGCGTTCTACTAGAGTGAATTCACTATCTACATTGGTTCGTATTTTTAAATCAGCTGAATTGGCAATGGTAGGCCTACATCAAAGTTTCATCGGACTATTTTCGTTCGTTCTACTAGAGTAGAAAGCATGAAAATAATCCAGAGACTTGATGCACTGTTGAATTTCAGCTTATTATAATTATACAAATTAATTTATATTTCCATGACATACCTGACAAAATAGCAATGTGCATGGGTGTGGCAGGCTAAAGGGGGACTCTGCTGTTCCAATTTTCATTCATTTTCATGTACTCTAGTGGGTGGTGAATCAAAGTGAAAAATAATAACTCATCATCACAATATACAGTCGTATATATAATCCGACATGATCTCATTACATAATTTTAGGATAAAATTATTGGTGAAGACTGCGGTATGTCAAACCATTTAGGAGATATCAACAGATTTGTAATAGCTTCAACTTAATAATTATTTGATTAATAAATTAGATTGCAAAAAGCCAACTGATTATTGTCATTATTTATGATTGAATTTTACAAAATAAGATACGGTACTACTTTCTTCAAAATTTAAAACTCTAAATTCTTAAAATGTTACACATTTCCGTAAAATCGATAATTTCAACAGTAAATTCGAAGTTTTAGTCAGCCGCCATTTTAGAAATTTCAGAAATAAAAGTTTTAGTGAGAGTAAAGAATATGAAGTGAGAGGGCTTATGATGAGAGATGACGACTACTATTTTTTGGTTGTCAGGACCGATGGCCTATTGCCCCCTCCAAAATACGGGGTGACCGTATCTATGTGATTGTGCTGATAGCAGATCAACGGGTTATCATTTGCTCAAACAAGCAACACGTAATATTTTTAATAATATACCTAATGCGATATAACATTGAGTTACTGTATTTGAGATGAATTTTCTATTGTTAACTTGAATATTTATGGCCAGCAGGAATTGAAGGTGAGTTCGTAGATGCATCAGACTTTGCCACAAAGCCTGATATGTTGACTCCTGCTGGGGTTGGTCTTTTGTCACCAAATAGAACAGATGTTGGTTCTGATCCTGAAGATGAAGTGCTTTCCCTACAGCTGGATTCTGGAGATTCAATTCATCCAATCTTCCAAACTTTGTCCTGAATACTGTAGCAATTCCTCTTGAAGCTCCCACATTCCTAGCGATGCAATGTGCCAAGGCATAGCTCTTTGGTAGGGTGAATAAGTCCTGGTGACTGATGGCGACATTTCCTTCTTCCAGTGACACCTCTAGGTTGGCCATGAATCCTTCAAAATCAGAGATGGCCGGATGAAGAGCCTTGACTTCTTGAACTCCCCTTGCAGCATTGTCTCCATGATAAGGTGCCAGTCGGTTGAAGTGAACAATGCCTCAAGAGGTGGAGTACCTCTTGGTTTCTTGATCCTGTAGACCACATTGTTGATCCTTGTGACCACTTTGTAAGGTCCATCCCAGGAGGTTTGCAACTTGGGAGAGTATCCACGACGTTGTTGAGGATTGTACAACCATACCATGTCACCAGCCTGGTATCCTCCATGGTTGGCCTTTATGTCATAGTGCTGCTTCATCATGTCACTGGTTTCCTGGATGTTGGTGCAGATAGTTGCATGAATCTCATCCATCTGCTTCCGGAGCTTGCTGGTGTAGTCTTCTTGTTCCAAGTCCTCCACAGGTTTGCCTGTAGCTACAGTTATCCTGTTAGCAACTGATGCTTCCTTCCCTTCCTGCTTCTTGTCAGACATTGACTTCTTTGAGCATTTGTTTCGTAGATGACCCCTCTTTCCACAGCCCCAACACCTTATCTCCTTCTTTGCAGTGATGAGTTTTTCCAAAATCCTCTTTGTTATTTCCTCCACCAGCTCTTCATGGCTATCTTCCCCTGATACTGAGTGAACGCGTGCATGGCTCCTCACAGATTGTGTCACAGCTTCAAATTCCAAGGCCTGAGTTAATGCCTCACTGAGGGTCTGAGGACAAGCCAGTTTAACAGCTCGTTGGGTTTCTGGTTCACGTAGACCATCCAGGAATCTATCAACTGCCATAATCTCCTTCATTTCATCATCCCTGATGCTGGGTAGGCAATCCTCACCAAGCAGCTATATCAGCTTCAAATTCCTGAAGTGACTCATTTGGCTTCTGGATTCTGTTCCTCAATTCTGAACGGTGTAGTTGATACATGTGTCGGTGGCCAAATCTCATTTCCATATGCTTCAACAGTTCACCAATGTTTCCTCTGTCAGACTTTGGAATTGTCTGGAGTACTGACAGTGCATCTCCCCGAAGTGATAGGCACAAATTATCAGCCTTTGCTGCAGGTGTCCACCCATATATATCAGCATACACATCTAACAAGGTACAATAATCCTCCCATGGAGTCTTTCCATCGAACGTTGGTAATCCACCATGATAATTTGGCATGGTAATAGGCACATTGCAGTTACTTACTGAAGTATCCTTTTCAATTAGACAAGCATTATCATCCACCTCCAAGGTTGCTCTTGCTCCACTAGTGTTATTATTTTGCAGCTCTTTAATCTTCTTATCAAATTTCTCTTCCATGCTTTTAAGTTTCATTTCAAATTTATCTTCCAAAATTTGACTATTCTCTTGTAGTTTCCCCTCAAATGTTTCTTTCAAAGATTCAAATTTACACTCCAATGATGTTTTATTTTCTTCTATTTTACTCTCCAAATTTGTCAAAGCTGACTTATTTTCTCCCATTTTTCTTTCAACCAATTGAAATTTACTCTCCAATGATGTTTTATTTTCTTCGATTTTACTTTCAACCAATTCAAATTTACTCTCCAATGTACTCACCAGAGCTCCCAAATCTGTTTCAAACACACAGGTATCTGGGTCCTGACCCTGGCCAGCAGTGCTTCCAAGAGTCTATCTTGTAAGACAGATTTTACCCCATTTGTATCCAGTTCTCGCTCCTCCAGCTCTTGCTTCAGTTGATTTACTTTTAAACTGGTGAGCTTCACACCTTTCCCTGCCATTTCAGTTCACGTTCCACAAATATTACACAGTTCACAATTATGTACAGAAGACTAACGTTCACTTTTGGAGAATAAAGTACACACACAAAGATGTTCACACAATCACCCTTGAAGATCACAGTTCACTCACTTGAAGATAAAGTTTATACACAAAGATAAAGTTCACACACAAAAATAATGGTTCAATCAATTGAAAATAATAGTTCACTTTGCAAAGGTACTAGTTCATAAAATTGCCTCAATCAATAGCTACATCCAAACTTCTGACACCAATTGTTACGGGTTTCCACTATAATAAAAGACTTGAGGCAATTTATACTGATTAACTTTATTAATTACACTGCTATAACACACTGACAAGATCAATATAAAAAAAGAAATAGCACAAGAGTTTATAACATTTCACAATAAAAATTACATAAGTTAACACGACTGAATTAAAAATGATTAACAGTCTTTATCATGTTACACTAGAAAAATAATAACTGACAGAATGAATATAACTATAGAGTGTCTAAAACAACGTCCATTCATACCAATCAACTGACACAGAACTGACACACCATTTGATTGTTTGAGTACCACACTGACTGTAAACCCAAACATTCCGAATATATAGGTTCTGAGAATAAACAAGAGAATGCTAGAAGGTTCTGGCATTATACCAAGAACGTTCTCTGGTTTTTTTGTTTACACAACAATGTGCTTGTTTGTTGACAAAAGCCCCCATCCCTGTTTCCATCCGGTCCTACTATCTAAAGGGCCATCAAATTTGAATTTCCAAATATCCCAAAATTAGTGTGTATTATTATTATTATATTATATGGATGGTATGGGGGCTTTGGGGAACTGGCTCACCAGGGGGAAGGGGGTCCATGCCCCTGACTTTTTAAAATCAAACTTAAATTGCAGCGCTTTGCAAATCTGGGAATATTTTGAGCGTTTTTTTTAAAACAATTTTAAAGAATGAAGCGCTTTAAAAAAGTACTTTAGAAAAAATTATTGAAAAAGGTGAATAATATTTTTCATTATATTTTTTTTATCAATAATAGTAAAAAAATAATAATAGTCAATAATAGTAATAATAGTAATTTAATAAAATTTATTATTGTATAATAGGAATAGTGACTAGTAATATGGGAACTTTTAAAAAATGTTTTTTCATCCTTTCATTTATTAAATAACTGGCCCATTATAAACATGCCCGGTATTTTAGTAAAACTTCAGATTTTGAGAAATTACATTAATTTATAGTCTAAATTAATGTAAAATAAAAAATAAAAAACTTTGAAACACTCTTAAGTATTTTTACTGTTTACTTGTATTTTTGTTTTATTAAGATTTAGTTAAAAAGTAGGTCCAAAAATAAATTTTCAAAGAAAATTTGGGTTAATAAAATAAATGGGAAAAATCAACACTTTTATAGTTTGACAAAAAAAGTGTTTGTGATATTATTATACAGTACAGGAAAGGTCTTTCATATTTTTAAAATTTCACTGGCCTTATGCCCCTCACTAATATTTTGGGCCCAAAAAGGCACTTTTTGGGCAAAACCCGCCATCATGTGGAGCATATAAAAGACAAAAGATTTTTTTCGGCCCCATTCAATTGATTTCTTTTTCCAAAGTGAAATTCCCTTTTAAAGGAAAGTGGCCTCCTTTTCGACGATTCCATCAAAATGAATCCCCAATTGGTTTTCCCCTAATAAAAATTATTAACATGATTTGTTCCGTTTAAAACGAAAATTGTAGGAATTAAAACAGTAACCCTTTTATTGGAATAAATTTAAAAAAATTAATTTAAATTTTCCAAAAAAAAAACAATGATTTAAAAAAAAATTGATAATTACATAAATTGATCTAGAAACAATTTTTAAAAAAAGATCATTTATATATTTTTTTTCTTATTAGTTTAATCTTGAAATTATAAATTAATTAATTAATTTTGGATTTTAATTAATTCTATGTTATTTTAGTTTTTTTCTTAAATTTGAGGGCTCTGCTTAAATAGTTTTTTTTTAAAATTTTTTTAATTTTGAATGAGAAAGAGAAATAAGCTTGGGAAATCCACCAATTGAAGTTTTGGGTTTCGGCCCACCAATTTTAAAAAAAGGGGCCACCTTTTAAAGATTTGAACCCTCCAATTTTTAAAATGGAAAAGTTTAATTTCGCAACCACCATTTATAAGATTTTTAAAAAATTGAATTTTGCAGATTTTTTTTAATGTGAGAAAACCCCCAGGGTAATAAAATGTCTGCTATTTATTACAATAGGGGGATAAATGGATAGAAAAAAAAAAAAACCATTTTAAAGGTTTTATGAAAGGGGTCCACCAGTTCCCGATGGGAACATGAATTTATTTGAGTCAAAATATAGCATGATGGTAGAGAGGGGAAAAGAAAGCAGATCTAAAGTTAAGTTGGAAAATTTGAAAGGAAAAAAAAATGTTCAATGTCAAAATTTTTTATTGTCCAAAATCATAAGAGTTTTAATTTTAAAATGAATCCCAAATTTTTATTCCAAAATTACTCAAAAAAAAGGTGTCAAAATTTTATGATTAGTTTTTTTTTTGTCTGAAATTCCAAACTAATTCAAGTTATTTTTTTTCAATATTATTAAAGCTTTAATTTAAAATTATTTAAGAAATGATAATTTAATTTTATTTGAAAAGGAAATTTTATATTAGTAAGAAAAATTTAATTTTTCATATTTATTTTTTTTAAAATTATTAAAATTTATTTTCAAATTAATAAAAGGATTATTAATTTTGGAAAGAATAAAATTGAAAAATATGATTGGAACAATACCCCCAAACCGGGTGGTTTTAAACCTTTATTCCCAGAATGGGAAAACCACAGGAAAAGGGCCAGGGCCCAGAACTGTCTAGGGGGAAGCCGAAAATGTTTTTTTTAAAAAGATTTAATTTAAAAAAAATATTGAAGTTTTTCCCCAAACTTGGGGGGAGTCGAAGCCGCCCCACTTTCCAGGGACAACGTATTTGGGTAATTTTGTCAGCAAAAATTTGGGGCTTCCGTTTACAAAAAATTTCAGAAGCTTATTTTTTGAATTTAAATTTGGAAAAATAAATAAAATTTTAAATTTAAAAAAATGCTTAAACTTTTGGGGTCTGTAAACCTTCTGGTTCATGACCTCCCCCCCCTCCCCCTTGCATCGACCTGGCTTCCATTCTATCATATTGATACAAATAGTTTGTTGAGATAAACAAAACTTCAAGTTGAACTCTTCAGACGTTGAAAACTTTAAAAGTTATTAAAATTTACCCCATAAACAATTCATTATAAAAAAATTTTAAAAATTTTTAAAATAAATTCCAACAGACTTAAGAATCAAACCTTTTTTTTTCAATTTAAAAAAAATTTTGTTTTTTTCTTTAATGTCAAATAATATTATTTTAAATAATAAATTAAATTTTCTGATCCCAAAAAGCTTATAATTTTTCATCAAATAATCCTGGATAATAATATTACCTAATTTTCAAAAACTAATAATATTTTTAGGGGAGTCCTACAATCCCTTTTAGTAATATAGCAGCTAAAAGGGCTTAGGGTTTTTATAGACCTTGGCTGCGGGGAATAGGACTTTTTACAAAAATGCACTTGGCCCTTTGCCTAAGCCGGGTTTAAAATTAATGATGTAGCAACATTTGCTTTTTTTTAATACCCCAAATAGTAAAACTACTTACTTTTAAAAAAAATGTCAAAGTGCAAAGGAAATGTTGTGTGATAGATTTTAACAATTATTCCAATTTTGAAAAAAGGTTTCCTATTTATTATTTTCCGAAACTCAACTTTACTTTGCTAAACAAGATTGGGGAAAAGGAAAACCAACTTACCTAACCTATAAGCAAGGGATATCAGATTATCCGATTGGGAAATTTCTTTCA